>JBBDGP010001567.1:192500-1440976 GCA_037952835.1 Lithobates septentrionalis | reverse complement strand
TGCACAGACAAGCCTCCCTCATACACAGACAAGCCTCACTTCCCAAAACCTATAGACTGAATGCCGTGTTATATTCACTAAATATTGAATGGCTGAGCAATTTGATTGGCCTTTCAATTCAGGAATTTGATTAGCTTTAGTCTTTCAAACAGACAACAACCCCCAGCCGTGAACAGCCGTGAACCACCACAATTTGCACTCCCGCATATCAACATCAACAAGTCCTCTTTAGATATATGTGATTAGATTAGATTAACATACCACCTGAATACCCTTTGAAATGTTCAAATAGACTTGCATATGATTAACACATCAAAGAGTCTTCAGCTTTTCCCTTGCTATGTTAAAATTCAGTTGGACAATGCAACTGAATTTCTGGTCAGCATGGCACTCCAATACAATATTATACATAAATTGGCCAACATATTACAACATAAAGTAGTGAGTGTACAGCTTGCATAACAGTGTAAATTTGCTGTCCCCTCAAAATAACTCAACACACAGCCATTAATGTCTAAACCGCTGCCAACAAAAGTGAGTACTTTTACTAAGTAAAAATGTCCAAATTGGGCCCAAAGTGTCAATATTTTGTTTGGCCACCATTATTTTCCAGCAATGCCTTAACCCCCTTGGGCATGTAGTACACCATGGCTTCACAGGTTGCCACTGGATCATCTTCCACTCCTCCATGACGACATCACGGAGCTGGTGGATGTTAGAGACCTTGCGCTCTTCCACCTTCCGTTTGAGGATGCCCCACAGATGCTCAATAGGGTTTAGGTCTGGAAACATGCTTGGCCAGTTCATCACCTTTACCCTCAGCTTCTTTAGCAAGGCAGTGGTCGTCTTGGAGGTGTGTTTAGGATTGTTATCATGTTGGAATACTGTCCTGCGGCCCAGTCTTCAAAGAGAGGGGATCATGCTCTGCTTCGGTATGTCACATTCAGTATGTCACAGTGCATGGTTCCCTCAATGAACTGTAGCAATCATGCAGCCCCAGACCATGATACTCCCACTACCATGCTTGACTGTAGGCAAGACACCCTTGTCTTTGTACTCCTCACCTGGTTGCTTACACACACGCTTGACACCATCTGAACCAAATAAGTTTATCTTGGTCTCCTCAGACTACAGGACAGTAATCCACGTCCTTATCTGCTTGTCTTCAGCAAACTGTTTGCGGGCTTTCTTGTGCATCATCTTTTAGAAGAGGCTTCCTTCTGGGACGACAGCCATGCAGACCAATTTGATGTAGTGTGTGGCGTATGGTCTGGGCACTGACAGACTGACCCCCCCCCCCCTTCAACCTCTGCAGCAATGCTGGCAGCACTCATACGTCTATTTCCCAAAGACAACCTCTGGATATGACGCTGAGCATGTGCACTCAACTTCTTTGGTCGATCATGGCGAGGCCTGTTCTGAGTGGAACCTGTCCTGTTAAACAGCTGCATGGTCTTGGCCACGGTCCTGCAGCTCAGTTTCAGGGTCTTGGCAATCTTCTTTTATCCTAGGCCATCTTTATGTAGCGCAACAATTCTTTTTTCAGATCCTCAGAGAATTCTTTGCCATGAGGTGCCATGTTGAACTCTCAGTGACTAGTATGAGAGAGTGAGAGCGATAACACCAAATTTAACACACCTGCTCCCCATTCATACCTGAGACCTTGTAACACTAAGGAGTCACATGACACCGGGGAGGGAAAATGGCTAATTTGGCCCAATTTGGACATTTTCACTTAGGGGTGTACTCACTTTTGTTGCCAGTGGTGTAAACATTAATGGCTGTGTGTTGAATTATTTTGAGGGGACAGCACATTTACACTGTTATACAAGCTGTACACTCACTACTTTACATTGTAGCAAAGTGTAATTTCTTCAGTGTCGTCACATGAAAAGATCTAATAAAATATTTACAAAAATGTGAGGGGTGTATTCACTTTTGTGAGATACTGTATCTACAGTGCATTCTGTGGTGTACTGTTTGTAATACACTTTAGGCGGTGTACACAGTATCTAATACAGCGTGTACAGTTTCTACTACACTTCTGGTAGTGTACACAGTACACAATTCAGTGCAGCCGTAGTACAGTTTCTACTACTTTTCTGGTGGTGTACACAGTATCTAATACAGTGTGTACAGTTTCTACTACACTTCTGGTGGTGTACACAGTACACAATATAATGCAGCTGTAGTACAGTTGCTAATACAGTGTAGGCAGTGTACACAGTATCAAATACAGTGAGTACAGTTTCTACTACACTTCTGGTGGTGTACACAGTACACAATACAGTTCAGCTGTAGTACAGTTGCTAATACAGTGCAGGCGGTGTATACAGTATCTAACACAGTGTGTACAGTTTCTACTACACTTCTGGTGGTGTACACAGTATCTGATAGAGTGTAGTGTGGTGTTACAAAACAAAATATACATCATGTCTGGAAGGCCACCAAGGAGAGGCAGACGCTCACAGGCCACTAAAAGAGGGCAAGCAGCCTCTGTGTCTACAGTCAACAGTGCTGGTTGTGGACATGGTGCATCCTTTGTAGGTTGCCGTGGGGCACACTTGTCCTTTTTTTCTGCTGCTGGCCGTGTTATTGAACCAGAACATGCAGAAGAGTTGGTGGAGTGGATAACAAAGCCGTCCTCATCCTCTGTTACCCAGGCACAGTGTAGTTTGCCTTCCAATGCAGCTGCCAAAGTGGCCTATTCTACCGGCTCCTTGTCCACAGTCACTCCTTCTGTAGCCCCACCATCATGCACGGAGGAGTCCCCCGAACTATTCGACCACAGTGTCGGGTACATGCTGCTGGAGGATGCGCAGTGATTGGATGGCTCCGTTGTTGGTTCCCAGGTTGAGGAAGGCAGTAACGTGAGCCTAGAGAGAGGGGGTGCCCAAGAAGGACAAGAAACTGGCAGTCATGTTCCCCCAGCTGCAGCATAATGCGGAGTTTATTCCAGTGACAAGGAAGGAGGGGATGATAAGGTCACTGACTCTACTGGGGTGCCTGATAGAAGAGAGGAGGAGGAGGAGGCGGCACAACTCCAATGAGACAGGATGTCCTCTAGGGGGCAGCTTAAGGGCAGCCACCCTATTGCATTACACCGCAGAGCTCTGCAGGTGCAGGGCGATGCTGACTCCCTGCTGACTTTTAAAGGTTCGTTGGTGTGGGCCTTTTTCAACACGAGTGCAGCAGATCGCACCGTTGCTGTTTGCAACCTATGTCTGAAGCGGATCAAGCGTGGCCAGAACAGCAGCCGCTTGGGCACCACATGCTTGACCAGACATATGATGACCTGCCATGCAGTCCGTTGGCAACAGCACTTGAAAGACCCACATCAAAGAAAAAGGCAGGCTTCTTGCTCCTCCTCTGGGATCTCCAACCCCACTCTACCTCTAGTCCTCTCATAAAACCTGCACTGAGAGGAATGAAGGTGTAGCACTAACTCTCGGTGAAGCTGCTGGTTTAAGCGGGCTGTTACCTTCACTCTCGATACCTCTGTTTCACCGTCACCGGGTCTAGGGTTCCGTTGAGTTTACCTCTGGACGATATAAGTACCAACACTTGAGTACATTTTCAATGCTTTATTGAACCAAGTAACAAAGGAAGTAGCAGGAAAGAGGCAGGAGGAAAACTGCAGGGAAGCTCAAATACCTTTCTTTAGGTTTCTTTGGAACATCCTTTAAAGTTGAATACTGTAATTGAATGCAATCCCCTTTTTTCGTGGGACACGATCTTTGCTCGCCTGGATAGGCCTCTCTCACTTGCCTAGCAACCAGTACGTAGCACGAACAAAAGTCTCTGCCACAGACTTGCTTGAAATAAACCTGTATGATCCTCTGCCACAGGATTTATTGGTTCACGATGAATGTCAGACACAGTACTTGGACCTCTAAGCCAACTCGGCAGTACCATGCAATAAGACCACTTCAGGATACGTCCTCCAACTGAGTCACCAGGCCCCTCTCCAGACCAGCACTCTGCATGATCCTTCCATGACGGGTCCTCCCCTGGGATCTCCTCGGTTGTCCAGCTTCTTCACTCTGGATAGACAGCTCAGGACCATTCTTCGGCTGCTGTGGTAGGCCCCAGACAGGCTTCTGGGCCCACCCACACGCGGCAGCGATGCGGGCCTCCGGAACGGAGGAACACGAGGTGATACTCTAACACATACCTGTCAGCCAGGAGGGCCAGCAGGTGGCTGAAAACGAACCCCTAAACATGGCGTCTGACCCATAAATACCCTCTCCCAGAATGCAACTCGGAGGACCACCTCCACCGAGTTGTCTCCGGGACAGAGGAGCACTCATCCGCTTTAACACGTTGCTTTTCCAACACCCGCCGATGGTGACAACGACACCCACCGGTACAATGTGGAACCACACGCAACGTCAGCCAAGCTAGAACAGAGGCAAATCTAACTTCCTATAACGAGCAATTCACTAAATTTACCTATCAGATGGTAGATCACAAATCTGCCAGCGCTACATACTCCCCCCACTACAATAGACGTTGTCCCCAATGTCTGTCCAAAAGTAATGATAATAACTCCCAAGCCTGGGAGTAGGTATTTGAGCTTAAAATTTGGATTAGATAAAGAAGAAGGAAAGACAGTGGAAAGGCATTATAAGATTAACATCTATAAAACAATATGTTCAGGCCCGTCAACAAAACCATCCTATGACTGTACATAACCTCACTGTCTATCTAGCTGAAAATCCTAACAGCTTGATAGAGGATCAAATGGTTCCTGAAAAGGAAAGCATATTATCACACATCTGGGGCTAGCTGCCATACACAAAACCCTTCAGTCAAGTCCACTTTTTGATTCAGACACAAAGGATTTCATTCTTACTGGCCTCCGATACATTCTGTATCACAACTTTTTCAGCTTCAACCATTCCCACTACCTCCAGGTGCAGGGTGTAGCAATGGGGACCTGTTGTGCCCCCTCCTATGCAAACTTGTACCTGGGGGAGTGGGAAAAGTCCCTCCTAGGCGGCGAGGGTCTCGTCGAGTACACCGGCCACATCTCCCAGTGGCTACGGTACATCGACGACATCTTCGTCGTCTGGGAGGGAACAGAGGCCAAACTCATGGACTTTTTCAATAAAATAAATCTTAACAATTATGGCCTAAAATTCACAATGTCCCATAGTCGAAAAAACGTTACCTTTCTGGATGTCCGAGTAAAGGCAACCCATGAAAGGAAACTTACTACTACTTTGTACCGTAAGAACACCGCTGGTAATACGGTGCTAGAAGCCTCGAGTTTTCACCCGATAGCACTAAAAAACTCTATCCCCTATGGGCAATATCTGCGCCTTCGGCACAATTGCTCCACAGATGCACTTTTCAAAGAAGAGGCCGGATTCCTCCAGGACCGCCTCCTGTCACGTGGATATAGTAGATCCTGCTTGAAAAAGGCATACAATAGAGCAATGCAACAATCCCGGGCTTCCTTGCTACACAAACCTAAACCACGGGATCCCCCAAATACCACCCGCATAATTATGCGCTTTTCACGTCAACACACCACCATTAAAAACATCCTGCACAAACATTGGAGCATCTTAACTGACGACCCCACACTAAAAGCTCTCCTTCCAAAACAACCCTCTATAACTTTTAGGAGGGCCACTTCCCTCAAAGACATGCTTGTCCAAAGTGAATTTAAAGATCAACTAAAACTTAAACAACATCATATCACCGGATCATTTCCATGCGGCCATTGCACGTTCTGCCCACTCATAAAGAAAGCTAAATCTTTCCGTCTTCCCAACGGAGAACTTTTTAAGCCCACACATTTCGCTAATTGCGAAACCCGTGGGGTGGTATACCTGATGGAGTGCGACTGTGGTGCCTTTTACATTGGCAAAACCAAGCAAGAACTGGGGCAACGAATATCTAAACACATGTACAGTATGGAAATCGGAAACAGATATCTTCCCATCGGAAGACATGCTGTCTTCGAACATAATTATGAAGTACCCAAGGTAACCTTCACAGTACTCTACAAGGCCAAAATACCACACAGAGGCGGTGACTGGAACAAGATCCTGCTCCAAAACGAGCAAAAATGGATCTTCCATTTACAGGCTACATCGCCCCCGGGACTCAACGAGTCAATTTCCTTTGCCCCTTTTCTTCGTGGTTTTGTATCTGGCAAAACGCAGTAAGCGAATTGCCAGTAGACACACCACTCCACAGTCGCCTCTTTTCAGGTATATGTACTATATTTCACGTGCTGTGCTGCTCTTTCCCTATATGTACCATCATATGTGAGATATGTTCCTCCATCTATGGACATGATCCCACATGCAACCTCTTATTGTAGACACTGATGATGCATGTATAAACTAAACTTTGCTGTATATTGGGAAGGATTGGTGTGATGGTATTACATTACATTAACCCCATGAGTGAATCCCAGTTAATTCCAGTTCTTTGTACATTTCATTATAATCAACTTTTTAGTCTGATATGTTTATTCGTTTCTATGATTAAAATGTGATAAATTCTTGATATTGTTCTGCTCACTGTTTGATGCCATATATGAAGTCAACTTAATATCACTGTTAGGCTTTCTTTCCTTTATGTAGATCGAATCCTGGACTCCCAGGTCGGCCATCTTCCCCCTCCGGGGGGTTTTGTCGGCACCATGGTGTTTCTTCCTGGCAGGGTGAGACAGGCGCAGTACAGCGCCTATACACACGCCTATCAGGGGAGTGGCTCCCCCTGTGACGTGCTCTCTCCCTGCCAGCGGCGTCCCGAATCCTTCCGGGCGTGACGTCCGTGTCTGCGCGCGCACCCCGGGGCGCGTGCACACACGTGACGTCATCACGCCACGTTTTTACGACGGATTAGGACGGCGGTGCCAGGACTTGTCCCTCGGAATGCCGGGGGAGCTACACTGGAGTGCTGACTACGTCAGCCAGGTCTCTGCGCTGGTGGGCGGGTCCGGGGGGGGTGGCGTGCACCTGTGGCCCTCCATCGGCAATTAATCAACAGTATATACTGGATACAAAGGTGAGCGGACTCATTTGGAATCCTCTCTCTGACTTCCATTACTTCTATAGGAGATACAGCCATATCCGTGCTTCCTCATCTCAGGTAACCCTGCACCTCTCACGGCATCACTTTTACTTTACATGTTATTCATATCTTTTACACGTTCTTATTCCTTTATTACAGCCTTACCTGCACATATTCCCTATACAGGCTCTCATTGATCACTTGTATAGGGCTTCACCTATGCTGGATACTTAAGGTACACCATCATAACTTGTCTCCATTTCCCAGCTCCACAGCCCTTACACCTCCCACCTCCCTTCACATTTCAGTCTCCATGCATCACTTTTTTATTGTCCTGTATCTATTTTCCGCTCTTCACGGTTTACTTTCTCACTATCTCTTACCATTCCTATTCAGCACGCCTTTCCTATTTTGTCACTTGGTATCTATTTCTTTCACCATATTCCCTGTCATTTGGTAGCCATTCCCTTGATTTCTGCCCCTTACTTTCCTACCAGCCTTTCCTTGCCCCCCTCCAGCGTCCGCACCTTTTTCCCTCCCCCCATCCCTCCCACCATCTAGCACATCCCCTCCCTCACTTTCTTTCCATCTGATCATCCCTCCCTCCCGCCAAGTCCCCTCCCCCCCTATTCCCCTTTCCCCCCCCCTCCCCCCCTCCCCCCCCCCCAAACATCCCTCTCCCCTTCCTCCTTTCTGTCCCCCTGGCTACCTTTCAACTTACATTCATATGTTCCATTAATTTAATGGACATCGCTTCAAACTATTCCTATACCTGGGCTAGCACCCTATACGTAACAAATGCGACAAAAATGAAGAGTATCACTAACTGATGACTCATATAACGTTTATACGAAATAGGAATACTTCTTAAATTTTCTTTCAAACCCTGATTAATGCTATTGCATGATGTTTGGATCATAGGTGCCGCTGCCCCACACGTGCCACGTGCCGGTTGTGGAGTACCTCCATTGTGTAGTTCACCGTAAGTCACACCACTGCTGCTTGATTCCCCCCTGTTGGGGTGGTGGCCGTCCGGGGGATTCCAGGTGGGGACCGAACCAATAGAGGCCCCTTTTTTGAAAAGCCTTAGATCTATGAGACCCGGCTACACGAACATATTGGGTAACTATGTCTATAACTTTGTTGATAATCTCTATATACAGTTGTACATTTTTGTACTGCTATCATTTTCTATATATGTAATTTCTCAACAGTGCATGCATTTCCTCTGAAGAAGACCCGATGGGGTCAAAACGCGTCAGGACTATCCAAGCACCTGTTATGTAAAAATATTTCAGATGTAGCCCTGTACATGTATTTGTGCTTTTAATGTGTTATACACAGTTCATGTTTTTACTCTATTTGTCATATATTAAATAAACAATTCAATATTTTTACATCTTGGTACTAGTTTTATGCTGCTTTAAAAACCCTTGTTGTTCCTGGGGGACAAATTCCCTTTTGCATATGTAATTTGGGGTGTGCAGCCTTTTCCTCTCCCAGTGTCTCTCTCCTCTTTTTTATTATCACACATATATCCTGTACAATTTCAGGAGCAAAGTCTCATTTAAAAATGAGACTCTCTTCCCATAATCTATATCAAAATAATCTTTAGGAGTCCATCCCTGTATAATTTTTTTTTTTTCAAATGAAAGAAATCCGGCTAGCAAAAAGAAGTCCTTGGATTTGAAACACTGAGATGAATATCCAGATCTTGACCATGAAGATCTCTTTATACTGACACTAACTAACTCCAAAGTTCTTTTGTCCATAATCACCAATAAAACCGGGGATCTGGCAAGGTCAGTGTCTTTCCCAGTTTATCCACTGTAGTAATGAAATATACAATATCCTCTTTTCCGGGCCTGCAGATAACTACTTTGTCAGCATAGATGTGCCGACCGAAGTTCCAGTGCATAAAACATCCACTAAAACGTTCATCCATTTTAACAGAACATCCAGTCTTTCGTAAAGGCTTAGGCACAGACAAATAGTCCCAAAGAGCTTCACTGTACCAAAGTTCCCGGTTAACTCCAATCACTTGCATTATGTCCTGAGGGACATAAGGGAACTCCAAGCCATATTCCGTAGCTACACGCTTGTTCAACATTCTCTGCAAACGTGCAAGTTTGGGCAAGGATCTGTTTTTCCCCATGCCAGGAGGCACACATGAATCCAATAATTTGCTCACCATAGACCCAGCCGGTGTCTGAAGTGAACTAACAACTTTTGACAATGTCTCATTTACAGTGCTGTGTGACTCCACACAGGGTGATGTCTTCCCAGAACTCAGGGCTGTCCATTCAGGGAAAGTCATAGCAGAGGCGACATCCTCGCCTTGTGCCCATAACATCTCTTGTGACATAGTCTCAAATAGGTTATCATCACCGGAAAGATCCGACAAGGATTCTATTTCCAAATCTCCCAGTTCTTCTGCTGGCAGATACTTATTTACAGTCCCAGATACATTCCCCATCAGCTGCTTACCCGTTCCCGTCGTGGACTTTGTTGGATCCGGTTCGGGTAGTCTCTGGGGTAGGCCTCGGCCACGGCCGCAGGAAGCCTTCACATATCCCACCTTCCTCTGGACAGGTACAACAGAGACAGGCGTGGTGGACACAGAATTCAAAGCAATGTCCGCTGATGAGACGGCAACAGCAGTGTCTCTCTCCGGAACATTCTCGGCAACAACAGGCAAAGTGGTGGCCTGCCTTTCTCTCTCCGTAGTAGTAGCAGCTTCTACTGTGGCGATACCTGTTGCCCAATCCATTCGATAAGCATGGGGCAACATGGTAGGTTGCTCCACCACAAACAAATACTCTCCACATTGCGGACATCGGCCAAATGGATGGAGATGTACGGCCAGTCCTTCACATCGGTGGCAGATCTTGCCCAGTCCTTCAATATCTCCTGAGGTATACAGAACAAACCCCCCCTGCGGCTTCAGACGAACACCAGTGTCCGTAAGCGGGGTTCCGGTCAGTACAACACTCGACACAGTGCTTGCAGGGAACATTCTTGGTCCCATAATTGGCTGCATTGCTGAAAAAGACATGGCCACACTCTGATCTGATCAGCACGATCGCAAGGCCTCTCTTCTTCTCTGGCGCCAAACACATACACCGGTCCCACGCGCTATCAAGTAGGGTAGGCTCCTACCACTTGTTCTTCTGATCACGTAGCTCCCGGGCTTTTACTAGCGCCCGCTACCTACGCACTCAGAAATAACGTCCTGCAATTTTTAACCTCTTCTCTTCCTGAAAAATTGACAAAGTCCAGCTCTCACCGTAAACTCCCGGTGAAACACATCTCTGGGTTGCGAGAATTGATGGTCAACAAATCCCGGACGACGCCCCCACGTGTAGCACTAACTCTCGGTGGAGCTGCTGGTTTAAGCGGGCTGTTACCTCACTCTCTATACCTCTGTTTCACCGGCACTGGGTCTAGGGTTCTGTTGAGTTTACCTCTGGATGATATAAGTACCAACACATGAGTACGTTTTCAATGCTTTATTGAACCAAGTAACGAAGGAAGTAGCAGGAAAGAGGCAGGAGGAAAACTGCAGGAAGCTCAAATACCTTTCTTTAGGTTTCTTTAGAACATCCTTTAAAGTTGAATACTGTAATTGAATGCAATCCCCTTTTTTGTGGGACACGATCTTTGCTCGCCTGGATAGGCCTCTCTCACTTGCCTAGCAACCAGTACGTAGCACGAACAAAAGTCTCTGCCACAGAATTGCTTGAAATAAACCCGTATGATCCTCTGCCACAGGATGTATGGGTTCACGATGAATGTCAGACACAGTACTTGGACCTCTAAGCCAACCCGGCAGTACCATGCAATAAGACTACTTCAGGATATGTCCTCCAACCGAGTCACCAGGCCCCTCTCCAGACCAGCACTCTGCATGATCCTTCCATGACGGGTCCTCCCCTGGGATCTCCTCGGTTGTCCAGCTTCTTCACTCTGGATAGACAGCTCAGGACCATTCCTCGGCTGCTGTGGTAGGCCCCAGACAGGCTTCTGGGCCCACCCACGTGCCGCAGCGATGCAGGCCTCTGGAACAGAGGACAACGAGGTGATACTCTAACACATACCTGTCACACAGGAGGGCCAGCAGGTGGCTGAAAACGAACCCTTAAACATGGCGTCTGTCCCATAAATACCCTCTCCCAGAAAGCAACTTGGAGGACCACCTCCACCGAGTTGTCTCCAGGACAGAGGAGCACTCATCCGCTTTAACGCGTTGCTTTTCCAACACCCGCCGATGGTGACAACAACACCCACCGGTACAATGTGGAACCACACGCAACGTCAGCCAAGCTGGAACAGAGGCAAATCTAACTTCCTATAACGAGCAATTCACTAAATTTACTCATCAGATGGTAGATCACAAATCTACCAGCCCTACAAAGGTATATTAATAGATGTCCCAAGTACTTGCAGCCAATCTGTTAGCAGTACACCACCATCTGATTTTAGCAGGCAAATTTCCCTACCCCAGTGGCTGAACCATAAAAAGAAATTTGGTCCCAGCCATCCACATGCTCAGCATCTAAATGCTAGCTTAGCCAAATTGCTAGCACTACAACTGCTGCCTTTTAAGCTGGTAGATACTGATCCCTTTCCTGAATTTGTGGAATGTGCTGTACCTCAGTGGCAGGTTCCAAAACGCCAATTCTTTTCACTTTTTCATTCCGACTCTCTATTGGCATGTGGAAGGCAATGTTTTTGACTCGTTGGACAGGGCGTCAGCAGTAAGGTGCATATTACAGCTGAATCATGGTCCAGCAGGCATGGGCAGGGATGTTACCTTTCCTTCATGGAGCTTGTTCCACCACCACGCCTCCAAAATACTAGTGGTGATTCTGCCACAGCTCTCTCCTCCACCCCCTCCTCTTCTTCTTTCTCTTTGGCCTCTTCTACAGATTTGTCCTCTGAACCAACGGTGCTCTTTAAGCGTTCAAGCAGCTACGCAAGCAGTCAGGCAAAAAGATGCCATGCGGTGCTTGAGTTGGTCTGCTTAGGGGACAGGAGCCACACTGGGGCAGAGATTCTGTCAGCTCTGCAGGGGCAGGCTCAGAGGTGGTTGACGCCATGCCAGCTTCAGCTAGGAATGGTTGTATGTGACAATGGCACCAACCTTCTCTCTGCCCTCCGACAGGGACACTTGACCCATGTTCCATGTTTGGCACACATCTTGAATTTGGTGGTGCAGCGTTTCTTGAGCAGGTACCCAGACTTACAGGGTCTCCTGAGGCAGGCCAGAAAAGTCTGTGGTAATTTCTGCCGGTCATACTATGCCAGTGCTCGGCTGGCTGACATTCAAAGGGAATGCAACCTGCCCACCAACCGCCTCATTTGTGACATGCCCACCTGGTGGAACTCAACATTGGCAATGCTGTAGCAGCTGCACACACAGCAGAGAGCCATCAATGAGTACCTGTGCGAGTATGGCACCAGGACAGGGTCAGGGGAGCTTGGCTTCTTTTTGTCATTCTAGCCGCTACTGATCGAGGATGCATGCACTGTCCTGTCACCATTTGAGGAGGCCACAAGGATGGTAAGCAGCAACAATGCATACATCAGTGACACTGTCCCTCTAGTCTTCATGTTGGAGCACACACTTCATGGAATAATGGACTGGGCACTTGAGGCAGAACAGCGAGAGGAAGAGGAGGACTTCCTTACCTCTCAAGGCCCCCTTTATCCATTAGCATTCCAGTGGGCCCGCCAAACACACAGGAAGAAGAGGAGGAGGAGGATTGTGTCAGCATGGAGGATAACAGTCAGCAGCAGTCTTCAAGGGATGGTTTTCAGTCCCCAGAAACCCAAGGAGTTGTATGTGGCTGGGAGGAGGTTGTTACGGATCATGTAATTCTTAGTGACTAAGAGGACTCAGAATCGAATGCCTCTGCAAACTTAAGCTGCATGGCCTCCCTGATTCTGAAAAGCCTGCAAAAGGACACTAGGATTTGTGGTATCAAGGGGAGGGATAATTACTGGCTGGCAACCCTTCTTGATCCATGCTACAAGGGTAAGGTTGCAGAACACATCCTGCCTTTGCAGAGGGAGCAGAGGATGAAACATCTTTAAGAGGCCTTGAAGAAAGGTTTGTGCAATGCATTTCCTGACCCTGGGAGGTTACAATTTCCTGGTGCTGGACAACGTGTTGCTGAGGCTTCGTTTAGTCAGAGGAAGGGCGGTGGAGGAGGTGGCCAGCTGACCGATACCTTCAAACTATTTTTCAGTCCTCAGCGCCAAGGTCTGATTAGTTCAAGCAACCATCACCAGCATCTGCATTGCATAGTGCAGGAATATCCAGGGGCAAGAGCAGACTTGGAGACCCTTCCAACAGAGCACTCACTGGGTTACTGGGTCTTGAGGATGGACCACTGGCCAGAACTTGCTCAATATGCAATTGAGCTACTGTCCTGTCCTGCAACAAGCGTTCTTTCTGAACGCACATTCAGTGCTGCTGGAGGGTTTGTAATGGATCATAGAGTGCGTCTGTCCACAGACTCCATTGATAGGCTCACATTCATAAAAATTCTTGGATCAGCAGCTATCAAGCACCTGATGCTGATGTAACTGATTGAATTTTGTATGGATGTGGGATCGCTTGAAGACTGCCTATACTGACTATCCTATTCCTCCTCAATCTTGATGATGCTAGCTTCCAACAATGTTTTTGGTTTAGGGCACCACTACCCAAGGCTCAAGTTTAACAGGGGGCATGTAATTACAATTTTTGATATAATATTTCAATGCAGTGCCTGTTCCTGTGCCCAACAAGAGTATCTGTGAGGGCTTACAGTGTTGTGGCACCACCACCACTACACAAGACCCAATTTTTATGCCTCTGTTCAACAGGGGCATGTAATTACAATTCTTGATATATTTCATAGCAGGGCCCATTCCTGCGCCCAACAAGCGTAACTGTGAGGGCTTACAGTGTTGTGGCACCACCACCACCACCCAAGGCCCAATTTTTCTGCCCCTGTTTTAACAGGGGCATGTAATTACAATTCTTGATATAATATTTCATAGCAGGGCCCTTTCCTGCGCCCAACAAGCGTAATTGTGAGGGCTTACAGTGTTGTGGCACCACCACCACCAACAAAGGCCCAATTTTTCTGCCCCTGTTTAACAGGGGCATGTAATTACAATTTTTGATATAGTATTTCACAGCAGGGCCCGTTCCTGCGCTCACCAAGAGTAACTGTGAGAGCTTACAGTGTTCTGTTACCACCAACACCCAAGGCCCAATTTTCCGCAGAGTATATATGGCAGGCTGTATAGTATATATACTGCTGTTCATAGTGCCTGGGGGGCCCCATGCCATTTTTTTTATTTGGTTGCGGGGTTCCCCTTAATATCCATACCAGACCCGAAGGGCCTGGTAAAGGACTGGGGGGGGGCATGACATTTTTTTCAATGATTTTCACCTATATTGTCGGGATCCGACAATACATTACAGCCACGAGCAGTTTTAAATTACTTTTTTCCTTTAGAAATTTAGTTTTGCTGTGGTATCGTTCTAAACACGGGAAAACTGCACCACTATACAGGCATAATATAGACACCCCCCAAGCACGATATTTAAAGGATATATTTCATTTTTATTGTTTCACTTTCAGCGTTATAAAAATCACTGCTCCCAAAAAAAGTCAGTTTTTAAAACTTTTTTTTGCATTGATACATGTCCCCTAGGGCAGGACCCGGGTCCCCAAACACTTTTTATGGCAATAACTTGCATATAAGCCTTTAAAATTAGCACTTTTGATTTTTCATGTTTGTGTCCCATAGACACATTTTTTGCCTGTTCGCATGATGTTCTGCTGCGAACCGAGGGGGGGGGGGGGTTCGGCTCATCCCTAGTCTAGAGTGGACTTTAACCAGGAGACAGGAAGTCTACTCTTTACAAGATGACAAGTATAACACAAGAGCAAGTAATAGAAGAAAGAGTAACTGTCGGTGCCTTTTTGATCCTGGGACCTCTTGTTATCATCTTGTCCTTTACATATTGTTGAAAACGAGTGTAGTCTTTCCAAACTCCCGGTTGATTTCTCATCACTGTTCTTAATCTGTTAAACCACCTCCTGGGAGGCATCAATAGTTGCTCCCTCCATTGCTTGAAAGCTATTGTATCCTGTATAGTGTTATAAAACAATAACTGGCATGTGCTCAATCACAACTCCAAGACTTGTGCCCTGTCAGAGATGACAGTTATGATATCCAGGCCCATGTTCAGTGAGAGTGGACATATCAACAGTATAGACTCCAGCTTAAAAACAGCAAGCCGCTGTTCACCTGAAATGACAGCTGGCAGTGTGGAGAAGGTGTAAGGAAGGCTCCTGTCAGCCAGTCTCGGCACAGGTGCAAGGAAGATGTGGCTCAGGTGTGGTAAAGGTTTGGTATAATACGGTATAGGGTTGGTATAGGTGCAGTCTAGGTTTGGAATAAGTGTGATATAGAGTACAGTATGGGCACAATATGGATTAGGTACACTTGGTGCCCTGCTCTCAGTAGTACAGTCTCTGCTAGCATTATCAGCAATGGGCGAATAGCCCACTCACTAGTCCCTTGGATGCTGCAGTGACCTCTTGCTGTAGAAGGGGGGACCCCAGTCTTCCTCCGAAAGCTTCCAGGATCTGCGATAGGAAGCAGAAGGTAAATGGATGCTCCAGTCTCCCTGCGGCAGTGGTTCAGGTGCTGTGACGTGGGCAGTGCTGTGTTGCTCCCATTGTCCTCACTCCTATTCTCAGGCTCAGTCTCTGCTGGTATGGTCAGGGGGGGTTTTTGTAGGCGCCAACTCTAGTAACACTGTCACATGATGTTAGTGTAAACTATACACTTACTGGATCGTAGGTTCAGATGGGGTGGCGATGTCCTGGGGTGTGCTGGTGTTCAGGTGCAGGCTGACATCGCTTCCGCATTCCAGGGTGGTTAGCGTGGAGCTTCCACTTGACACCACTGTACTACCTTTCCTCCAACCAGGATTTTACATCTCCCAAGCTGAAGGATCATCACCGGAGCCTGCACCTGAACACCAGCACACCCCAGGACATCGCCACCCCATCTGAACCTACGAACCAGTAAGTGTATGCTTTACACTAACATCATGTGACAGTGTTACTAGATTTTGCGCCTTCAAAAACCCCCCCTCCCTATTCATTGTGTGCTCACGGAGGCTATGGACACCCTCTGAGCATGGCTGCCTCCTCTCTCCTCCCCCGCTATTTTTAAATGTGCTTTTTTTATGTGCTATTTTTATTTGTGCTGTTTATATTATTACTGCACCATTCCATTTAAGGCATCATAATAATAGGAGCGCCGGAACCCCACCTCTTTCTTGAATTCTGCTGGTATGGTCTCCCACTGGCAGGTGAATATCCAGACAGAAGTACTTTCTCTCTCACTCCCTCAGTACCAAGAGGAAGAACTTTCCTGGGCAGTGTAATAAGAATCATCTCTCCACTCTTGCTATTGCCAGTGCCTATTGGGATCTATAGTGAAGGGGCTCTATTCATTCCATTATATGGCTGCCATCTCAAACTACAACTCCTACAATTACAACAGGATTCTCAGTGCTCTGCATAGAAATACTTGTATATGGGCTTGCTTGGCTTTAGCTCTCCCCCTGCTAGCTGGAGGAGAATTGTGCAGCATAACATCAGTATCTCAGTAGAGGGAAAGAAGAATAAAAGACAATGGGGTTGCTTTACTAAAAGGAGAGTGCAAAATCTGGTGCAGCTCTAGCTTCCAGGTTTATTTGTCAAAGCCTAATTAAACAAGTTAGAAGCTGATTGGCTACCATTCTCAGCTGCACCAGATTTGACATTCTCCCATTTTAGTAAATCAGCTCCAATGCTTCCTTCTCTATATTGCTGTAGCCCAGTACCTGGCTATAGTACACCAATACTGTATTTCATAGTGCATTAACTTTATATGGCAAAAATCTCAGCCAGAAAAAAAATTACTCATTCCCTATATGTCCACAAGACTGTGGTTTTGTTTGTGATTTTAAATCTTTGTATTTGTACAATGTTGCTTAAAGCTTAACTCCAGGGAAAATACAAATCTAACTACATATTATCCATATTATATCTATGTTTAATATCATCTTGTATGAGAATTTACCTTTTTGAAGTCACAGTTTTCAACCTCTTGCTGACCACGTAATGCATATGTGTGGTGTCAAGGAGGATGGGACATGGATAAGCGGGTTTGGGGTGAAGGACCTTGACTGGCCTGCACAGAGTCCTGTCCTCAACCTGATAGAACACCTTTGGGATGAATTTGAGTGCAGACTGCGAGCCAGGCCTTCTTATCCACATCAGTGCCTGGCAGCACAAATGTGCTTCTGGAAGAATGGTCAAACATTCCCATAGACACACTCCTAAACCTCGTGAACATGGTGGACCACCCAAATATTGAACCCTACAGACTAAGACTGAGATGTCATTAGATTTAATGTGCGTGTAAAGGCAGGCGTCCCAATATTTTTAACAATGTAGTGTATAACTCCATGGTGGCTGAGGTGCTCTTAGCTCACTGCATGCTCCCAGCACAGTGTTTGAGCTGTCACAAACAGCTCTCATGTCTAGTTTTGATCAGAAACCATATATAGTTACATAGTTACTGAAAGGTGGGAGGTGGGCCAAAAACTTTTAATAGGTTAAAATAAATTAAATATACAGTACCTTTTCATTGGTTAGTTTTAAAGTTATATATTTAAATATTAACGGTACTTAGCTTGTGCTGGAGGCTATAAATACTGCGTCATAGAATTGACAGATGGCACTTGCTGAAGGAAGAAGGTCATTCCACCCTCCCTCCCTGTCGCAGTTCAGTTTATGAGGCGTTGTGTCTCTCTCTTTAAGAGGTAATGAAATTGTATCATTTTGTTATTTAACCTGAGCTTTGATATCTGGGTTATTATTATTATATTTATTTATTATTTATTGGTATGTAAAGTTAATAGTAAAATTTTAAAGTGATATTGTTTATATATGAAATATAACTTAAAGTAAAAAAAAATATTATTAATAAGCCTATAATAAGGAACTGCAGCCTTTTTGATCCAAGTCTGGTGTTACTAGTGATTTATTTAAATAAGCATAAGTTATACAAAGTCCTAACTACGATACCAATAGTTAGTCAGGTCGAAAAAAGACACAAGTCCATCCAGTTCAACCACAAAAACAAATAAATAAATAAAAAATAATAATATCATACAATCCCATATACACAATCCTATACCACAGTTGATCCAGAGGAAGGCGAAAAACCACAGTAAAGCATGATCCAATATGCTACAGCAGGGAAACAAATTCCTTCTTGATCCCCCGAGAGGCAATCGGATATTCCCTGGATCAACTTTACCTATAAATGTCAGTACCCAATTATATTATGTACATTTAGGAAAGAATCCAGGCCTTTTTTAAAGCAATTTACTGAGCTGGCCAGAACCACCTCTGAAGGGAGTCTATTCCACATTTTCACAGCTCTTACTGTGAAGAAATCTTTCCATATTTGGAGATGAAATCTCTGTTCCTCTAGGCGTAAAGAGTGCCCCCTTGTCCTCTGTGTTGACTGTAAAGTGAATAACTCAACACTAAGTTCGCTATATGGACCACTAGGGATGAGCCGAACACCCCCCGGTTCGGTTCGCACCAGAACCCGCGAACGGACCGAAAGTTCGCACGAACGTTAGAACCCCATTGACGTCTATGGGACTCGAACGTTCGAAATCAAAAGTGCTCATTTTAAAGGCTAATTTGCATGGTATTGTCCGAAAAAGGGTTTGGGGACCCGGGTCCTACCCCAGGGGACATGTATCAATGCAAAAAAAACTTTTAAAAACGGCCGTTTTTTCGGGAGCAGTGATTTTAATGATGCTTAAAGTAAAAAAAAAAAAAGTGAAATATTCCTTTAAATATCGTACCTGGGGGGTGTCTATAGTATGCCTGTAAAGTGACGCGTGTTTCCCATGTTTAGAACAGTCCCTGCACCAAATGTCATTTTTAAAGGAAAAAATCTCATTTAAAACTGCTTGCGGGTTTAATGTAATGTCGGGTCATGGCAATATGGATGAAAATCGGTGAGACAAACGGCATGGGTACCCCCCAGTCCATTACCAGGCCCTTTGGGTCTTGTATGGATATTAAGGGGAACCCCGCACCCAAATTAAAATAAGGAAAGGTGTGGGGCCACCAGGCCCTATATACTCTGAACAGCAGTATACAGGCGGTGCAAACAAGACAGGGACTGTAGGTTTGTTGTTAAGTAGAATCTCTTTGTAATTTTGAACGGGTACATTTTTAACGTGTTTAGCTCCAGCCAAAAAATCTTTTTTAAGCTTTTTGGAAAACATAGGGAAGGGATATCACCCCTGTGACATTTGTTTTGCTGTCTTTCCTCCTCTTCAGAAGATTTCACCTCACTTTTTTGTCCCAATGAAAAATGTTTTTTGAAAATTTGTTTTTTTTTGTGGAACAAGGACTGGAAAGCATCAGTGGAAAGGAGAAATTGTTTTCCCATATTAACTCTTACAGGAGAGAATTTCCCTTCCTAGGGGTAGATTTCATCTCACTTCCTGTTGTCTCCTTCCGTTTGCAAGTAGGAGTCGTTTGTAAGTTAGATGTTTGAAAGTAGGGTCCTGCCCTATATACTCAGCAGAAATTTGGGCCTTAGGTGTTGCTGTGGCCACAACACTGTAAGCCCTCACAGGGCCCTGCTGTGAAATATTAGATCAAGAATTGTAATTACATGCCCCTGTTGAACAGGAGCTGAAAAATTAGGCCTTAGGCACTGGTGCTGGTGCCACAACACTGCAACCCCTCACAGACACTCTAGTTGGAACGCAGGAACGAGCCCTGCTGCAAAGTATTGCTTCAAAAATTGTAATTACACGCCCCTGTTAGACAGGGGCAGAAAAATTGGGCCTTAGGCACTGGTGCTGGTGCCACAACACTGCAACCCCTCACAGTCACTCTAGTTGGAACGCAGGAACGAGCCCTGCTGCAAAGTATTGCATCAAAAATTGTAATTACACCCCCCTGTTAGACAGGGGCAGAAAAATTGGGCCTTAGGCACTGGTGCTGGTGCCACAACACTGCAACCCCTCACAGACACTCTAGTTGGAATGCAGGAACGAGCCCTGCTGCAAAGTATTGCATCAAAAATTGTAATTACACGCCCCTGTTAGACAGGGGCAGAAAAATTGGGCCTTAGGCACTGGTGCTGGTGCCACAACACTGCAACCCCTCACAAACACTCTAGTTGGAATGCAGGAACGAGCCCTGCTGCAAAGTATTGCATCAAAAATTGTAATTACACGCCCCTGTTAGACAGGGGCAGAAAAATTGGGCCTTAGGCACTGGTGCTGGTGCCACAACACTGCAACCCCTCACAGACACTCTAGTTGGAATGCAGGAACGAGCCCTGCTGCAAAGTATTACATCGAAAATTGTAATTACACGCCCCTGTTAAACAAGGGCTGAAAAATTGGGCCTTAGGCACTGGTGGTGGCGCCCAGAACCAAAAATGTTCTTACAAGCTATCAGCGTGATGATTGAGGAGGAAGAGGATAATTATTCAGGGATAGTCACTCAGCATCAGCATAGGCAGTCTTTGAAGGGATCTGAGATTTCAAAAAAAATTATTCGGTTACATCAGCATCAGGTGCTTGGTAGCTGGTGGTGATCCAAGACTGATTCATTTTTATGAAGGTCAGCCGATCGACCGAGTCGGTGGACAGACGCACCCTGTGATCGGTTACCACGCCTCCAGCAGCACTGAATGTGCATTCCGAAAGAACGCTGGATGCAGGACAGGCCAGTAGCTCAATTGCATACTGTGCAAGCTCTGGCCAGTGATCCATCCTCAAGACCCAGTAACCCAGAGGATTTTCGGTGGGAAAGGTGTCCAAGTCTGATCTTGCCCCTAGGTATTCCTGCACCATGTAAAACAGACGCTGGCGATGGTTGCTGGAACCGATCATACCTTGGGGCTGCGGACCAAAAAATTGTCTGAACGCATCGGTCAGACGGCCACCTTCTCCACCGCTCCTTCTTTGACTGACCGAAGCCTCAGCAACACGTTGTCCAGAAACAGGAGTTTGTAACCTCCCAGTCTCTGGGAACGCGTTGCACAGACCTTTCTGCAAGGCCTCCCGAAGATGTTTCATCCTCTGCTCCCTCTGCGATGGCAAGATAAGGTCCGCAACCTTACCCTTGTAACGTGGATCAAGGAGGGTTGCCAGCCAGTATTGGTCCTTCTCCTTGATACCACGAATACGAGGATCCTTACGCAGGCTTTGCAGGATCAGGGAGGCCATGCAGCGTAGGTTTGCTGAGGCATTCGGTCCGGAGTCCTCTGGGTCACTAAGGACAACAACGTCCGCAGCCACCTCCTCCCAGCCACGTACAAGTCCATGTGTTCCTTGGGACTGATCCCTTAAAGACTGCTGATGCTGAGTGCCAGGCTCCACCTCCATACTGACACAATCTTCCTCCTCCTCCTCCTCCTCCTCGTCCTCTTCCTGTGTGATCGGCGGGCACGCAGGAACACTGTCTGGATAAAGGGGGCCTTGAGAGCTAAGGAAGTCCTCCTCTTCCTGCCTCTGTTCTGCCTCAAGTGCCCTGTCCATTATTCCACGCAGCGTGTGCTCCAACAGGTGGACAAGGGGGACAGTGTCACTGATGCATGCACTGTCAGTGCTCACCATCCTCGTGGCCTCCTCGAATGGTGACAGGACAGTGCATGCATCCCTGATCATGGCCCACTGGCGTGGGGAAAAAAAACCAAGGTCGCCTGACCCTGTCCTGGTGCCATAGTCGCACAGGTACTCATTGATGGCCCTCTGCTGCGTGTGCAGCCGCTGCAGCATGGCCAACGTTGAGTTCCACCTGGTGGGCATGTCACAGATTAGGCGGTTCTTGGGCAGGTTAAACTCCTTTTGGAGGTCCGTCAGCCGAGCACTGGCATTATATGACCGGCGGAAATGCACACAGACTTTCCTGGCCTGCCTCAGGACATCCTGTAAGCCTGGGTACCTGCCCAAGAACCGCTGCACCACCAAGTTAAGGACGTGAGCCAAACAGGGCACATGGGTCAGTTGTCCCTGTCGGAGGGCAGAGAGGAGGTTGGTGCCATTGTCGCAAACCACCATTCCTGCCTTAAGTTGGCGTGGCGTCAACCACCTCTGAACCTGCCCCTGCAGAGCTGACAGAACCTCTGCCCCAGTGTGGCTCCTGTCCCCCAAGCACACCAGCTCAAGCACCGCATGGCATCTTTTGGCCTGCGTACTTGCGTAGCCCCTTGAACGCCTACGGAGCACCGCTGGTTCTGAGGAAGAGGCCATGGAGGAAGAAGAAGAGGAGGGGGTGGAGGAGAGAGGTGTATCACAATCAGCATTTTGGAGGCGTGGTGGCGGAACAACCTCCAACACTACTGCACCTTGTCCTGCATCCTTCCCAGCTGCCAGCAGAGTCACCCAATGCGCCGTGAAACTTAGGTAACGTCCCTGTCCATGCCTGCTGGACCATGAGTCAGCGGTAATATGCACCTTACCGCTGACCGCCCTGTCCAGCGAGGCATGGACATTGCCTTCCACATGCCGGTAGAGAGCCGGAATCGCCTTCCGTGAGAAAAAGTGGCGTTTGGGTACCTGCCACTGAGGAACCGCACATTCCACAAACTCACGGAAGGGGGCAGAGTCTACCAACTGAAAAGGCAGCAGTTGAAGTGCTAGCAATTTTGCCAAGCTAGCATTCAACCGCTGGGCATGTGGATGGCTGGGAGCAAACTTCTTTCGGCGGTGCAGCAGCTGGGGCAGGGAAATTTGCCTGGTACAATCTGACGTCGGTGTACCAAAAGCAGATTGCCCACAAGTACTTGGCTGTGACACACCTAATTCTACACCTTCATTCCTCTCAGTGCAGGTCTCAGAGAGGACTGAAGGTCTAGTGGGGTTGGAAATCTCAGCTGATGAGGAGCAAGGAGAGATCCTCTTTGTTCTTTGGTGTGGGTCTTTTAGATATGCTTGCCAACGAACTGCATGGCAGGTCAACATATGTCTGGTCAAGCATGTGGTACCCAAGCGGGAGATGTTTTGGCCACGCGAGATACGCTTGAGACATATGTTGCAAATAGCAGCGGTGCGATCTGATGCACTCGTCTCAAAAAAGGCCCACACCAAAGAACTTTTTGAATAACGCGCAGAGACTGCAGCGCCCTGCACATGTGGAGCTTTGGGGTGTGATGCAGTCAATGTGCTGCCCTTAGGCTGGCCCCTGGAGGGCATCCTGCCTCGTTGGTGATGTGCCGCCTCCTCCTCCTCCTCCTCCTCCTCCTCTCTCCTATCAGGCACCCACGTTGAGTCAGTGACCTCATCATCCCCTCCCTCCTCATCACTGGAGCAAACCTAGCAGTATGCTGCAGCAGGGGGAGCATGACTGCCAGATTGCTGTCCTTCTTGGGCACCCCCTCTGTCCGTGCTCATGTTACTGCCTTCATCGAGCTCAGTATCATCATCAGAGCCTTCCAAACGCTGGGCATCCTCCTGGAGCATGTACCCAACACTGTGGTCAAACAGTTCGAGGGAATCCTCAGGAGGACATGGTGGAGCTAGGGAAGGAGTCACTGATGACATTGAGCTGAGGGAAGAGGCCGCTGCTTTGCCAGACAAAGCACCCTGGGCATGGGTGAGAGAGGATGAGGAGGATGAGGACGGCTTGGTCATCCACTCGACCAAGTCTTCCGCATGTTGCGGCTCAACACGGCCAGCTGCCGAAAAAAAGGCCAAGCGTGTCCCATGGCCACGTGCTGATGAGGATGCACCGTCTCCACGACCAGCACTAGACACAGAGCCTGCTTGCCCTCTCTTATTGGCTTGTGACTGTCTGCCTCTCCTTCTTGGCCTTCCAGACATACTAATGGCCTGTAGCTGCACTAAGCTGGGATAGAACACCTGTAATTTTCTTCAGGTAGCTTTATATACTGTAACCAGACAAGCCTGCCTGTCAGTAGGAAGATAACAGGAATGGATCTAGCTGAACACTGTGAGCAGGACGCACTGCACTAAATGTAAATAGCAGGAACGGATCTAGCTGAACACTGTGAGCAGGACGCACTGACTGCACTAAATGTAAATAGCAGGAACGGATCTAGCTGAACACTGTGAGCAGGACGCACTGCACTAAATGTAAATAGCAGGAACGGATCTAGCTGAACACTGTGAGCAGGACGCACTGCACTAAATGTAAATAGCAGGAACGGATCTAGCTGAACACTGTGAGCAGGACGCACTGCACTAAATGTAAATAGCAGGAACAGATCTAGCTGAACACTGTGAGCAGGACGCACTGCACTAAATGTAAATAGCAGGAACGGATCTAGCTGAACACTGTGAGCAGGATGCACTGCACTAAATGTAAATAGCAGGAACGGATCTAGCTGAACACTGTGAGTAGGACGCACTGACTGCACTAAATGTAAATAGCAGGAACAGATCTAGCTGAACACTGTGAGCAGGACGCACTGACTGCACTAAATGTAAATAGCAGGAACGGATCTAGCTGAACACTGTGAGCAGGACGCACTGCACTAAATGTAAATAGCAGGAACGGATCTAGCTGAACACTGTGAGCAGGACGCACTGACTGCACTAAATGTAAATAGCAGGAACAGATCTAGCTGAACACTGTGAGCAGGACGCACTGACTGCACTAAATGTAAATAGCAGGAACGGATCTAGCTGAACACTGTGAGCAGGACGCACTGCACTAAATGTAAATAGCAGGAACGGATCTAGCTGAACACTGTGAGCAGGACGCACTGACTGCACTAAATGTAAATAGCAGGAACAGATCTAGCTGAACACTGTGAGCAGGACGCACTGACTGCACTAAATGTAAATAGCAGGAACAGATCTAGCTGAACACTGTGAGCAGGACGCACTGACTGCACTAAATGTAAATAGCAGGAACGGATCTAGCTGAACACTGTGAGCAGGACGCACTGCACTAAATGTAAATAGCAGGAACGGATCTAGCTGAACACTGTGAGCAGGACGCACTGACTGCACTAAATGTAAATAGCAGGAACAGATCTAGCTGAACACTGTGAGCAGGACGCACTGACTGCACTAAATGTAAATAGCAGGAACGGATCTAGCTGAACACTGTGAGCAGGACGCACTGCACTAAATGTAAATAGCAGGAACGGATCTAGCTGAACACTGTGAGCAGGACGCACTGACTGCACTAAATGTAAATAGCAGGAACGGATCTAGCTGAACACTGTGAGCAGGACGCACTGCACTAAATGTAAATAGCAGGAACGGATCTAGCTGAACACTGTGAGCAGGACGCACTGCACTAAATGTAAATAGCAGGAACAGATCTAGCTGAACACTGTGAGCAGGACGCACTGCACTAAATGTAAATAGCAGGAACGGATCTAGCTGAACACTGTGAGCAGGACGCACTGCACTAAATGTAAATAGCAGGAACGGATCTAGCTGAACACTGTGAGCAGGACGCACTGCACTAAATGTAAATAGCAGGAACAGATCTAGCTGAACACTGTGAGCAGGACGCACTGCACTAAATGTAAATAGCAGGAACGGATCTAGCTGAACACTGTGAGCAGGACGCACTGCACTAAATGTAAATAGCAGGAACGGATCTAGCTGAACACTGTGAGCAGGACGCACTGCACTAAATGTAAATAGCAGGAACAGATCTAGCCTAATCTATCTAACTCAAATCAAATGACACTGTCTGTCTCTCTCTCTATCAGCACACCGGAACACACTACACAGGGCCGCCGTGCAGGCGGCCTTATATAGTGTGGGGCGTGTACTAAATCCCCTGAGCCATAATTGGCCAAAGCCACCCTGGCTTTGGCCAATTACAGCTCTCTCTACTGACGGCGCTGTGATTGGCCAAGCATGCGGGTCATAGTGCATGCTTGGCCAATCATCAGCCAGCAATGCACTGCGATGCCGCAGTGAATTATGGGCCGTGACGCGCCACACGAATTTGGCGCGAACGGCCCATAACGTTCGCAATTCGATGGACGGTCGAACAGCCGATGTTCGAGTCGAACATGGGTTCGACTCGAACACGAAGCTCATCCCTATGGACCACCTATATATTTGTACATGTTGATCATATCCCCCCTTAATCTCCTCTTCTCAAGAGAGAATAAACTCCTTTCCTCTAATCTTTCCTCATAGCTGAGCTCCTCCATGTTATAGAGCATATGATCAACTGCAACTCCATTTTGTAATTTCCCCACCATTTTGTAATTCTTGCTTTTAAGGAATGTACATGCCTTATCTTACACTTCTTTCTTGTTAAAGTTTATTACACTTTTTGCTTGAGCTAAGGTTTAAAACCCCACTGTATGAGTCATTGTGGCCAGATCCTCAGAAAGGCATCCTATGTCCTTGCAGATAAGTTATCTTTGTAAATTCCTTTTAGCTGTCTAAATTCAATATGAAAAAAAAAATCTCTCTGTAGAAGCCTGGTTAACCCTTTGAAACTTAGGAGCAAGCTTACCCTTCCCCTCTTGTGTTGTTACTTGCATATAAAGCTATCAATTCTGAATAAAGATTTTTGACTCACTTTGCACATGAAAGTTGCCTGTTGTGTGTGTGTTGAGGTCTCCAGAATTCTGACGGGGTCGCTGTGGGCTACCAAGCAACAAAGGGTGGTCGGCTGTCCAGTAATCTATCATTTCACAATGGGGGCTCGTCCTGGATAAAGCAATCACCCACGGTAAGTGAATCTTTGTCTTATCTGACAAATGATTTTCATGCCGCGGCTCTGATAAAGCTTTAGTCCCATTTAAATAGCATAGAAAGGAGACGGACCATGCCTACATAGACTAATAAAGAAATAGGTCTTAGGCAGACCTAAAAAAGTCCCTTGAGAGGGCACAAATATTTAAACAATACTGTTTCTCCTTTTGGGAAGGAGAATAGTCTATGAGGTAAATCCATCGCGACCCAAAACTAATCTGCTTATTCTTTCTGTCGCTTAGAAATATAAGATAATTTGTTGTGTGGATCAGACGACTGTAAGGTAAGACAGTCGTTCCCCACTGTCAATATGGGTCAAAACACATGGTAAAGAAGTTCCTCCCCTTCCTCCCAACCCTGGGGAAACATGTAAAGATTATGTAGCTAGGGTTTGTGGTACGGATTGTGAAACTATGCATAGCTCCGAACCTTTCCCCCTGGGATGGTGATAATGATAAGTTCCATATGGATATGATAAAAGGATTATGTCTAGGAGATAAAAAGGAGTTTCCCTGGTACTTTGGGGGCTCACAATGGGACATGACTTATATGAAACAAGGAGGGGAGAACTGGTTAAAATATGCCCCGTATTGGTTCCAGTGGGATAATAAGAAACAAAAGAAACCCAACAAATGTTTAAGTAAGGAGGATTATGAGAGAAAGCACAAGGAAGAGACAGATAAAAAGAGACCAGACCCAACCGCCCCTCCACCTCAATTTAACCCTCCACCATACACAAACAAAATCTATCCCAGTCTCACAAAAGAAGATATAGACTTCTTTCTTGTTAAAGTTTATTAGACTTTTTGCTTGAGCTAAGGTTTAATTAAACCCCCCCCCCACTGTATGAGTCATTGTGACCGGATCCTCAGAAAGGCATCCTATGTCCTTGCAGATAAGTTATCTTTGTAAATTCCTTTTAGCTGCCTATACTGATGAAAAAAAAAATCTCTCTGTAGAAGCCTGGTTAACCCTTTGAAAGTTAGGAGCAAGCTTACCCCTCCCCTCTTGTGTTGTTACTTGCATATAAAGCTATCAATTCTGATTAAATATTTTAGACTCACTTTGCACATGAAAGCTGCCTGTTGTGTGTGTTGGGGTCTTCAGAATTCTGACAGGGTCGCTGTGGGTTACCAAGGAACAAAGGGTGGTCGGCTGTCCAGTAATCTATCCTTTCACTCCATGCCTCTTATCAGTTTGGTTGCCCTCCTCTGCACTTTCTCCAGTTCCCCAATATCCTTTTTGAGAACTGGTGCCCAAAACTGAACTGCATATTCCAGATGTGGTCTTACTAATGATTTGTACAGGGGCAAATGATATCTCTCTGTCTGGAGTCCATACCTCTCAATACAAGAAAGGATTTTGCTTGCTTTGGAAACCTCAGCTTGGCATTGCATGCTATTATTGAGCTTATGATCTACCAAAACCCCCAGATCCCCCCAGTTGTACTCCCCCTAGTATGTATGATGCATGCATATTGTTAGCCCTCAAGTGCATAACTTTACATTTATATACATGAAACCTCATCTGCCACTTAGACGCCCAATTAAACAGTGCATGAGGTCGGCTTGTAAGTTGGAGACAACCAGTGGGGCAAGCTCCCAATCATGCAACCACCAGCAACTAATTGTCAAAGTCACCATAATCAACAGTCTTATTAGGTACCAGTATGGCTTCAAACAATGTCAATGTTTTTTCTCGTTTATTGTTTGACTTGTGTCTTTTTTCAACCAGACTAACTATGTAACTATGTGAACAGCTTGGATTTACTTTACATATTACTGAGAACAGAAATGCTAAAAGAAAATCATAGAACATTTTATTATATTTTTCATATAAAAAATAAAGCAAAAATACACAAGCTGGCTATTTTCTTTTTATTATTTAGAGATTCTGTCCCTTAGCCCCACTATTTGGTTCCTATATATTTCCTGATAAAAGACCCCCGACGTAAACTGTTGAACTGGACATAGCCCTAACTCCACTCTGCTAGAAAAGGAAAAAGAAGGGGAGTCACTTTTTTTATACGTGCATGGCAGAGACTGCATATTACTTTACAAAATCTAAACTTTACAGTCATATTCATTCAGTCCTAATGAAAAAAAAAAAAAAACAGAAAAAAAGAAAGATAAATCAATAAAAGGCTTGCCAACTAACATTCTGTTCTCGATTCCTTTGTAGGAATAACTTATCATTTAAAACACAGTACTGAATATAAAATACAGCACTTATAATTTAGTGTAGAGAAGATTCAATGCAAACAGCACAATCTAGTACTCTCTTTAGAGCTGAGCATTATGTTGTCATAGTAACACATTTCATATCTCAAAAAGTCACATTGCCATTGGGTTATGTATTTATCTTCATAAAGATAAAATGGCAGAGCCATGTACTGTAGAGCTGTCAATGGTATATAATTAAAAACAATTTAAGACAGAATATTTTAATTGCATATAACAAAAGCAATCTGAAGCTGCTGGCTGTTGAAACTTTTTGCCTGTTTTTCAAAGTTTGGACATTGTAAGAGAATGCACATATCCTTTTGCAATAATCTGGAGTTTAGTTTCAGAATATGATATGTTTGGTGTGAATTAGGCTAGGTTCGTCACAGCCCATGCGCTTGTAGGCAAGCCCAGGTTGTATCCTCCTCCATCCTGAAGGGGGCAATGCGCCACTTCTTCAGGCTGGATGGAGTTCCTTAGAGGGAAATTGTATCCACTTGCGGGCTCCGGTAGCCATCTTGGGGAGGATGGTTGCCCCATTAGGCGCTGCAGTCTTGCGAGATGTCAGGTGGCCATCTTGGTGGGGGACCTTATAATGAGGGGATCCCCACATCATTGGGCGCACCTGCAGCATGTGTTAGGACAAGCAAAGAATCCCACTTGCTAGCAAGCAACAGATCAGGCAAAGTGCAGAACCAGGTTCCGGATGAAATGGGACAGAATAGGGTTCCCTTGCAGTGTGCTACCATACTGTTATACCTGGAATAGGACTCAGGTGCAGCCTCTTACAGCAGGGACTTGCACAAGTAGTGCATTATCATAGTGCCACAACTCCTCTATGGATGCACTTCTCCGATATCTGTAATTGTGAGTCAGTCAATACTGTGTTGTGCAATCGTTCAACACTCTGCTTGGGCTTTTCATATCAGTGTCCTACTATATCTGCTTGTAAACTCTATTCAAAGTGACAAAGTAACTACAGTGTTCACCAAGTCTGTGTGGTAGTTTCTCCTGAATTTGGTGTACTCCTTAGGCCCCGCCTAAACTCTGAAATGTGATCTGCAGGATTGCTTTCCAGAGTGTGGCTAAACCGTCACTTCCAGGCAATCAGTCCTCTTGAATGTTGTTTTTTGCTGAACAATAGGCCAATGCACCACAATGTGGCATGGCCCCATTGACTTGAATGAACGAGTCTGACAGGTAGTGCCACCTATCAATTCGACATGCCACATTAGATCTGCCATGATGGAAAGTATCGCAGTTGCGGCATGTAAACAGTTCCCTCTAGCGGAATTTTAAATTTGAGGTGGGCTCTCCCTGGCTGCCCATCTGAAAGAGGCCTTAACCACTTCATAACCGTGCTATAGCCAAAAGACTGCTACATTGTGGCTACCACGACCCCTTCGGACACAGCTGATCACAGATCTTGTTAAAGGGACAATCACAGTGATCCTTTATCATGTGATCAGCTGTGTCTAATCACAGTTGATAACAATGTAAACAGACTTGACAGTTATCGGCAGTGCTTTCCTCACAAACTGTCACAGCGTGTCAAAGCATGGCCAGTAATCAGAAAATGTGACAGGGGACATGTACACAGATATTCAGGCCCCTGATCATCAGTACAGACCCATCAGTGCCAACCAGTACTGCCTATCAGTTCCCATCAATGCTGCCTATCATTGACCATCACTGCTGCCCATCAATGCCCATCAGTTATTCAATCAGTGCCGCCTATCAGTGCCACCTACCAGTGCCCATTGGTGCTGCCTATTAGTGCCCCATATCAGTGCAGCCTCATATGTGCCTCCTCATCAGTGCTGCCTATCAGTGTCCACCAGTGCTGCCTATCACTGCAGCCACATAAGTGCCTCCTCATCAGTGCCTATCAGTAGCCATCAGTGCAGCCTATCAGTGCACATCAGTGAAGGAGAACAATTACTTTTTTGCAAAATTTTATAACAGAGACGAAACAAAACGTTTTTTTTTTTCAAAATTTTCAGTCTTTTTAAGTTTGTATAGCAAAAAATAAAAAAACCCCAGTCGTGATTAAATACTACCAAAAGAAAGCTCTATCTGTGTGAAAAAAATATAAAAATTTCATTTGGGTACAGTGTAGCACGACCACATAATTGTTATTCAAAGTGCGACTGCCTGGTCAGGAAGGGGGTGAAAGTGCCCAGTATTGAGGTGGTTAAAGTGGGCTTAGCATCAGATATATTTTTTTGATATTAAGTGTGTGTGTGCTAAGTAATACGTAAGTGTAACAATTGCAAATATGTATAACCTTTTGCAGAGATCACAGTACTCCCCCTGACAATGCCTTCATCTGCTTTTTTTCACTTTGTTTTTATTAAAGTTTTAACAAGAGAAATGGTACACGTACAGTGCAAATGAAGAGTGCTTAGCAGTAGACGATTATATAAAACCTCCACCCTTGATAGGAGACAACAGAAATAAAATCATAACAATAGGTTACGACCTAGGTAAATAATTGACAACATCATATTTTGAAGAGAATGGGAAATGGTCTGGCTATATAAAGATGCATTATATGTTGGCAAGGAAGAGAGATCCAACGTCAGAGTAATCAAAGCAATATCACACACAATGTTCCACAGAGCTATCTTTGTTCAGACATTATCCAGGGTCAGCACCTACTTCCTGGACTGAGATGCTGGCTCATAGATAACACAATCGTAGAAATTCTGGTTCCTGTGCATTTCTTTGCTTTGTCTCTACTCAAAGGGCCGCTGGTATTTAACTGGCTCTCCTCCAACAAGCACAGAGGCAGCTCGTCTACACAAGCAACAGTCCTTTCACACTGGCTCCAATAAACAGTCTAGGGGATGTCTTTTGGTTTTTTTATTGCTTGATTAACTTTTATAAGAGAGGGAAACTTGGGCATGATATACTTCAAAATGCTTGGTAGTCAATAATTAGGACAATCTTCTCTATGAGTAGTAACTAACATTTGACAGTCTGAGGCCTCACAGCTGAAGACCATAGGGCAAGTCCGTGTGTTGACATTTGGTTATCTCATGCACAATTGCTTGTGCCAGTTCCAGTACACTACCCAGTCATGGGGATCAGTTTAAGGTCACTATTTCCAAGTCTCCATGACAGCAGCCACATTCCAGCTTCCTCCGTACACAGTCCAATGAGTGAGATGGCACCTCTCAGGACCAGATCCCTCTGTTGTGTAGTTCTGCAGTCAGCTCTAAACAAAGTCCAGCTCTGAAACTGTCCAGTCCTCAAGAGCAGATGTTCAGTCTATGGGCAGCCTGAGGTCATTAGCCCCTCTGCCTCTGGAACCCTCCTTGGGAGAAGGAACCTTGCTCTCTGGGGTCTCAGACTATTTATTACATCCCTAGACTCCCACCAGATACTCCTCTCCAGGGATTGGCTGGAACCTGATAAATATTCAGACTGGTTGTTTTAAATCTACTGCCTTAAGGTCTAGAAACTTCTTTCAGAGACAGGGGGAAGCAATCAAACTCCCAGCCTGTGAGACTCTGAAATTACCAGAACAAACAATTATGACTTCCTTGATTACAGCAGAAGCCAAAGCTAAATTTACATAGCAGCCTGCACTAGGAGGGTGCTACATTTACTAATGTCTGATCAGATCAGCCTCTACTACAGCCTCTCAACTTGCTACAACATCACAATGTTGCATTGTGATCACTGGAGGAGAGGAGACTTGGGAAATGCTTCCTCCTGTCTGCAGCACACAGATAATACCAGGCAATGTCACTGGAGCTCAAGGATGGCTTTTTAGGACAAAACAGCCTTTTCATAACAGTAGTTATTAAAACCAAGTATTTAATATTGTTTACATTTTTTTAAATTGAGTTAAAACCAAGCAGGAACTTTTGAAGGAGGATTGAGGACACTTTCCCTTACACTGCCCATTTAAAATTTTTATTGAAGCCATGTACACCCAGTAAGAACCTTAGCAGAGCTGGTGGATGTTCTTTTGAAGCGGCAACCAAAGAATATTAGAAAAGGTGTTTAAATGTTCGCCATCTGGTGAGTTTATGCCCAAAGGGGAGAGTTTTTTCCGCACGTGGTGTTAATTGTGGTGTGTGGTGCACGTGTGACATCAATCAGGATCACTGCAATAAGAATCACACTTCTTCAGAGAAATCGTTTCATCGCTTCATTCTTATATGTGCTGAAATCATGTAAAAGCTTATCATAACGGGACTGATTGACATGAGCGCTGCTATGACATTCTAAGGACACAAAAGAATATGTGGGACTTTTTATTGTTATTATTCCATTGACGTTTTATTTGACAGCATCTGAGGCGCTGAGCTGTGCTATTGGGCCTTTTATAGCATTTTTGGTTTTATGTATGCATTAGTATTGTTCTGTGTTGGGTTCAGCTTTTATGTGAATCTTTGATACGCTGGTAACCCTCCATCTATTTTTGCCATGTGTTGGGAAACACAAGTCATGCACTCCCTCTCTCTAGAAAGGCATTACATGGAAATTTAATTGGGTTGTCTTAGAGCCATGTCACACTAGCAATCTTGTTGCTGATGAAAATTCCATAGTGACTGAATTGCTAAGAGACCACTTTTATTTCATATAGAACCTGCTGACTGCTCCAGCGAGACATTGTTCTTGTACTGCTCCCTCACTAGCGAGAAAGTTTCTGCAGTAATTCAGTGGTGGTAGAGAGCAATGCCCATTGGAAAATGTGTCATTTGGAGCTATGTGGTTGTGTGTTGCCACCAGTGGCAGATTGACCTGGCCCTAAACCTAATATGGCTAGTCTACTAGTCACAGTCAACACTTTACTTCTTCTACAACAGCAGATGCACCAGCAATGCAAGATCTTTTTTGGGGTTTACATCTACTTTTTTAGTGCTTAAGTTCAAGCTTTGTCCTATACAGGACGAACAACTCCAGCCATGCTGAAATTTCATCCAAACATGTATATGTGATTTTTTTTCCTTTTTATGTGGTAAGCATTGACCCTAGTTAGTCGTTTTCAATTTTTTTTTTGTTAGTCGTTTTCAAATTTTTACTGTTACAACATTCCCTCTAAATCAGCCTTTCTCAATCAGGTTTCCATTCTGTTGCTAAGGATTTCTTGAGCAGTGAACAGTGATGAATTAATCTATCATTCTACACAAACAGTCAATGTATGTGGGACTTCTACTCTGCACACCAATGCATAGAAATTACACAGTAAACTTCAGTGTAAAGCTGGCTATGCACTGTTAGTTTGTTTGTTCAGCCCATGGGCTAAACACTATAGATTCCTCCATCTACACAAAAGAAATTGATCAAGGACCCCCTCCCCCCATGGGGACATCATTTTCTAAGAGGGGCATTGTGACGGAACCATCCAGCACCCAGTTTGGGTGCTTCCTTCAGTATACAGCTTCCTCTAGTCTGGACCCAGGAACCAGGTATTATAACTGAATACTGCACCCAAGATAACTAGATGACAGTCCCTCAAAAATGTAACAAAAAAGAGAAATATAGCAATAACAAATAACAGGGTGGATGTGGGAACAAAAGGTCCCTGCATCCAATGTCTGCTGTTAGAGTACACTAATCAGTGGATGCCGCTGATTGGCTGTACCTGCTGATCAATGGAAAATTTTGCAACATGTCCCTTTGATGGAATTCAATTAAACAATCAAATTCTGCCAAGTTATTTTAGGGTTCCTCCAGGGTAAAAACGTTGAGAAGGTTGCTTTAAATAATTAACCAAGGTTACATCTTTGCTAGATTTCCCTTCCTGTGGCCATAAAACATATATGTGCCATTGCACTGAATTACAGCTTCTCTCTCCCATTGAGTTGTCATCTCTTGTTTTCTAAATGAACACTCCCTTTAAATATTGTATTTCCTATCTATATTGCAAGATCCCCATTGTACTTCCAAAGACCATGTGTCTATTTATCTCTTATTGAACATGGCACTCTATTTCCACTGACCAAACAGGAAATGAATGAATCCTGTCACAACTCCAGCTTTTAAATAGGATTATGTTCGGCGACCGACAACGGAATACAAATCACATGGCCACAACAGAAGAAGTTGATCACAATTTGTCTATCTCCGGCCTGACATCCTCTAGAATCAACAGAGCAGTCAGATGTCAATCATTATTGATGGAAGACAGAGATATATTTTGCCGCTCGCGGTAGACGCTGTTAGTATAATTACTTGGGGCATTGATTTTTGTCCATTAATGCTTGAAAGATTTATCCTCTAGAAAGTTACCTGTGTTCATAATTTCAGTTTATTTATAGGAATATGAGATGAGAGAAAAAGGCCTGTCATAGTCTTTATTTTGCCAATATTAAATTCTGATGTTGCATTATTTATGCTGAGGATTAACCTTGAAGTTCTCATTCCGTTGTCTTCAAGAGCACACTGATCCCTGTTTAAAGGATTTAACCCTTCCTTTGGTGAAAGTGCTCCAGTTCCTTGCTTCCCTGTAGCTTACACCTTTTTTGAATCTCTAAATATGACAAAACAAACTGTAAGGTCAACAGAACAATGCTGAGGTCTCACTGTATCAATGCCGGTCTTACTTTATATAGATATAATTTGGTCAGAATTGACACTGGGATGGCAATTGCCTTTAAGATTCTTGATTGACTAAAAAACAGACAATTGTCTTAATTGTATAGTATAGCAAGAAGACTACTGCTAAAACTCAGTTCCCCTCTGCCCACAAAGGAACTTTGAGTCAAATTTGAAGTGCAAACTAAGATAGGTAGAGCATCAAAAAAAAATAATTTGGTAAGGCAGGTTTTATGCACATACTGTAATCTGTTCCATCTTCAGGAAAGGTTGGGAACCAAATTTTGCTTCTACAGATTCCAAAAATTCAATTTATATTTTTCAGGAAAATATTTAAACCAAATTATGTTTACAACATAAACCCCCCAAAATGCGTTGCCTGCCAACCTTTGCTAAAGATAAAAGTGGATTATTGGCAACTATCTCTCCTACCAGTTCATCTTCCGGGGCTCCATTTTTCCTATTTACGCTTCAGGTCTTATTTTAAATGATAGGATTAAAGCGTTACTAAACCCACAACAGTAAAATCAGTGTGTATATGCAGTAAAGCATGCTTGTTATACTCAATGTAAAACCTAAGGTGTTAATCCTCTGCATTGTGTTGACTGTTTGATCCTGTCTTCTTTGATCCTCACCTGCTTCCAGTATCTTCAACTCATCCCAGAATATTATAGAGGCCATGGGACAAGCTGCACATGCTCAGTTTGGTATGTATTGCAAAAGAGTTATTTTTTTCTTGGGAGGGTGCATGTGATCAGCACTGGGCCAATCAGCACTGTCTAGACAGTGGGTCAGGGTCCAGCAGTCTTATAGGACAGTGAGAGCAGAATGAAAACTCATCCTACAAGCTTTAACCAGCCACTGATACAAGTCACAAAACTGATATATACTGCTGATGAGAAAAGGTATTTAGCAGTTTATATTTACTAAAACTATTGCATATCCATGTTCTGTGTACTGTGGGAGACCAGGTATAGTGAGTGCTGGGTCCTGGGTTTAGTAACACTTTAAAAGTTAGGTGATCTGACAGCACCATTTCAGAACCTTAGGTGTGGGGGCAATATATTTCTCTTCAAGCCAAGAATACACATTGCTTGGATTTTAGGGCTCTTCATTGATGACTGAAATCTGCTTCCATAGAAACTGAGACAGTCCTCTACAACTCTCTCTTAATAAAGGCGGTGCAAGAGCTACATGGGATGGAATGTCAGCAGTGACTGCATTATCATTCCAAATACTGTAATAAATATATTACTTGGAAACATAGGAAGCCAAGCACCTGAGCATCCTGTATATAAACTCTGTGAAGAATACCTTCCATGGTTGGTATTAAAAAAAAGTAATTGAATTTGTGGTCAGTTTACGTTAATTACAGAATAACGTGGACAATTGTAGCAGAAAAACAGCAGTTATCTTCTTTTTTTAATTTTTTACAAAAAAAGAGTTCTATTAGGTTAAGGCAAGTTGAGCACCTAAGAAGTAGATGACTATGTTGTGACCCATAAATAGGCCCAAAACAAATTAGAGTATTGCAATGGCTCCACTGCCATGGTTACACAGCATTGAAGATGTCCAACAAGTTTGAAACAGCTGTATTCAGTCTGGAATTACCATAATATTAGGTTGGATCTGTGCTATAAACCAGCAATTCTGAAATTAAAGTTGGTCAATGAACAGAAATGAATGATTTGCATGGCTCTGCCCTTTATCCCAAAATGAGGAATAAACCCCTTGTTTTTTTGATTTGTGATAGAAGTGACACATGTATTGACCTCCTCTTTTAAAAAAGATCTATTATGATTCACACTGGTCCAGTGAAGGATTTTTTGGTTCTTTTGGCCCACCTCACCAGCCTATCAGTTTATGGCCAGGCAAATAAAGTGTGGGCAGAGTGGAATAGGTTACACTACTTACTGAAAAACTAAAAACTATTTTTATGATCTTTAGAGTTCCCAGAGGTTCTGAGCTGTTCCTTGGGCCATGAAGGTGGCTCGCTCATTTTAGACATACCAAGCGTAACGTGCATAGATCTCTAGGTAAACTGTCAAGATACGTCAAGATACCTTAAATAAATTATAACTTATCTTTCTTAAAGTGTTACTAAACCCAGGATCCTGCATTCACTATATCTGGTCTCCCACAGTACACAGAACATGGAAATGCAATTATTTTAGTAAATATAAACGGCTAAATACCTTTTCTCATCAGCAGTATAAAGCAGTCTTGTGACTTCTATCAATGTCCAGCTGAGCACTAGTTAAAGCTTGTAGGAAAAGTTTCCATTCTGCTCTGACTGTCCTATGAGGCTGCAGGACCCTTGACCCTCTTTATGGACAGTGATGATTGGTCCTGTGCTGATCACATGCACCCTCCCAACCCCCCCCCCCCAAAAAAAAAAACTCTCTATCAATACACACCAAACAGAGCATGTGCAGAATGCCCTCAAGGCTCTGTACTATCAGGAGATTGATTGGGAACTGTGGAAGAAGGCGAGGATCAGAGAAGACAGGATCAAACAGCCTTTGTACTCAATGCACATGATTACCCCTTAGGTTCCACAGTGAGTATAACAAGCATGCTTTACTGCATATACGGGCTGATTTTACTGTTGTTGGTTTAGTAACACTTTAATAGGTTGTCAAACACTGGGCTGAACAAGAGCAATCCATAGACTGCCCTATCCATGCTAATAGATAAATCTGCCCATGCCAGCTATTATATTCTGACGTCTGTGGGTGCAGATTGCCTGCGTTTATTGTTCATCTGATTTTTTTCTGCTTCTTTAATTTCTCAGTTGAAGTCTTTTGAACTGGATGATGTTGATAGGGCCTCCAATGGCTTGAATTTCTGGCAATTCACAGGAATTCTAGTCATGTATGGCCAATGTATTGTGTTTCTATGCCTAATAAAACCATAAAACCATTTCAGAATGCCGAAAGAAACTCTTTCAGTGTGACATATTACCCAACTCTTTACCGCTGCTGACCTGATTTGCTCTTGCCTCTGGTTTACTTTGTGTTTTCCAATTGTAGCCATCTCAGTTGGCTTTTGGACTTGTCTTCATTGTTACCAACTGGATCTGCTGACTTCCCTCATGTATGCTCATTTAGTCTAATGCCCCGTACACACGGTCGGATTTTCCGACGAAAAATGTGTGATAGGACCCTGTTGTCGGAAATTCCGACCGTGTGTAGGCTCCATCACACATTTTCCATCGGATTTTCCGACACACAAAGTTTGAAAGCAGGATATAAAATACAAAATCCATGGTCGAAAATTCCGATCGTGTGTACACAAATCCAACGCACAAAGTGCCACGCAGGCTCAGAATAAATAAAGAGATGAAAGCTACTGGCCACTGCCCCGTTTATAGTCCCGACGTACGTGTTTTACGTCACCGCGTTCAGAACGATCGGATTTTCCGACAACTTTGTGTGACCGTGTGTATGCAAGACAAGTTTGAGCCAACATCCGTCAGAAAAAATACTAGGATTTTGTTTTCGGAATGTCCGAACAAAGTCCGACCGTGTGTACGGGGCATTACTGTTGTCTTTCTTTTGCTGATCCTGACCTGTATCCAAACCTTCAACTACATATCGAATTGATCTTTACTCTTGTTTGTTTCTTCTTCATCTCTAATCTTTCCTGTTCACTTTGCTGTCTCAGTCCAGATCTGAGTGAATCCACCAAGCACTCTACCACTATTGCTTAAGACAGCCTGTTCTACCTCCAGGGACATCCTAGCCTACAACAGATTCATAAGAGGCTACCTTGCATCCCTCAGTTTTCCACTGAAGTATTCACTAACATGTCATATGTAAATTGCTGTCAAAAAATGCCATTCTGAAGATCAAATCATTCTGCTTTCTCTTATTTGGGTATTTGGCAAGAAGGATCTCCTCTATTCCAACAAAGCTCAACTGACAAATCAAAGGAAAAGAGTCCAGTGAGACTAGTACTCAACACACATTCAACATCGAATTTCCATATTTGGAGAATGTTCGTTATGGAAGATGAGAGATATTATGTTCAATTTTCTCCTGCTCTAAAAAAAAAAATCTCTTTAAGGCAATTAACAAAGCTTTACAAGTGCAACTGCATCTATTCCCAACACAGGCAATTAGCATAACAGAAAGAAGTCTGCAGAATGAGTGATGTCTATCCAGAATCATGGCATTAACAAGGAGCCAAAATGAATACTTGGGACCTGAAGGAAGGAGTTTGTTATTTTGTTTTTGTCAATTAGGAAATTAACTTGTTTTGTTAAGACCTTATTCTCAGGTTCACAGAGTAATTGTTTTGGCCTTTTTAAAATACAAACTTACAAAGATATAAACCAGTGACATATGTGCGGCTTGGAATCAGCTGAACGATAATGCTACCCCTGTGTGCCATTCCACTCAACGATTTCTGCACAGGAAACAGAATAATTTATCTTACTTCCATAGGGGGATAGAGAATCTACAAATAGAAGTGATGAATGCAAAACTTTACAGCACCAAACAGCAATATAGGGCCAAAGTGCTAAACTGCTTCTATCATAGAGTCCCAAATACCAATGTGTTGTGATCACAAACATTATTTTTATTGTTCTAGATTATAGAACAATGTGGTTCAAATGTTGGAACCAGAGGATCATCAGGTGGGGTGGTCCATACTCATAATAGCAGTCTGGAAAGTCTGGAATTTGCGTAAAGGACCTAGACTAAAAATCTGTGGACCCCTGAGTAATAAATCTTGATGAGCATGTTGGACATCTAATTTCAAAATCATGGATACTAATATGGAGGTGGCCCCCTTTGCATTTATAGCAGTCTCCACTCTTCTGGGAATTCTTTGCACATTTTGGAGTGTGTCATTCAGCCAAAAGAGCATTTGTGAGGTCAGGTATCGATGCTGGATGAGACAATCTGGATCATAATTGGTGTCCAAATTAATCTTGAAGATATTCAATAGGGTTGAGGTCAGGGCTCTGACCAGACCTCACGCCTACTATAAATGGGTGGTGCAATTCATATGGTACAAATTAAAATTAGATAGCTTTATTGCTTCAAATATCTTATGATTCTCAGCATGATATACGAATTGTAAGGAAATAAATGATAACATATATTGAAATTGTATCTTATCGTAAGGTCTGTATATCTAAAACTGACATCATAACCAGTTGTTTAACCAAAATCTCAACAGAATTGTGACCTGTTACCTATTATACACCAATTCCACCTATGCACCATGTGTTTTTATATAACCCTAATCTTGATTGCTGCCACTTTAAATATTATAAAATGTCTTATTGCATTCATCAATTGAAATCCGGTAAAGCGGCACTATTATACTCTATCAAGTGTACTCATCATCACATGGATTGGACAAAATTGTGACGACGAAACGTGTCGGTATGTGACTGTATGGCAACCAGAAGTGACAAATCAGGCCCAACTGATCTGTGAGAGAGGAACCGGTGGTCGGGTAAGACACAACTTGGTTTTCTTCCTCACTACTGAATACTGCTCATTGACAGTGATGATGTGATTGTATTACCATTTGCATTAGTCTTTATCTGTAGGAGTTTGCTGGCTTTTTTACTCATAGTTTGGATTTTAATACGTAAATGGTTCCACACCTTGGAGTCATCTGCCTTTTGACTTCTAGGCTGTTTTGTTTGTGAGTTGCCAGCCAGGTTGTTTGGGTGGTGGTCTTCTATCCTGTTCTTTACCACAAAGGTGCTGGAGAAGAATTTGATATTTCATTCATTGTGAAAACCGACCTCTGTATGTTTAGGATCTCACAATCTGGTGAGTGAATCACTGTTTTTTTAATGATGAATATATGATATAAGAGCAAGTCTGGTGGTCTCACTTTTAGTGCTGCACTTATTTTATGTACATTTCTGGGAGACTGCATTTTATCCTTATTGCAATTATAGAATTATATATTGTGTTGGTGTCGATCATATTGTGTTTTTTTAAATTTTTTTATACAAAATAATAATAGTAATATATACCTTCAAAAAAGAAACAAAGTTTTTAAAAGATAGCAGTCAGCAAAGTTTTAGGAATGCAAGAGTCTTGATTTATCAGGAGATACTCAACTACTCCACATTCAAACAGAAGAGGAAAAAATGATTGACAGCACAGGACTTCTTGGGATATGCTCTCTCTAAAATGAGTCAGCCTCCTTACAGAAGCCTGCCCCTGTCATAGCGTATGAATTAAGACCATAACACAAGTCTGTTAGTACTGGCTAAAAGCTGCTGAATTTTACTTTACTTTCTCTCACAGGAAATTATAGATTAAAAAGACATTACTGCACATGTCAATACTACAATTGTTTTTTTAAAGTAGGTCTAGACTCTAAGGGCTCATTTACAATTGCTTTAAACTGTGGCATTGGACACGCTTTTTAAAGCACTCTCAATGCCAATCAAAGCCCCTGTCACTAAATAAAATGGTAAGCTTACAGTCCTGTTTATGTGTTGTGTTGTGTTTGCTTCAAAAATTATACTCCATGTCGCTTTCTTGGTGCTTCAAAGTGTCTCCAAAGCCTCCATAGATGTCTATGACGCCCCTTGCTTACAGTACCTGAAGCTTTTGAGGGTCTTTTATTCAGCATTAGCTTTGCTTTGTTGTGGAGGTATTGCAGGTATGAGATATCCCACGATGCAATGGTAAACCAACATACGAACAAGAAAGATGTCATTGTTAATCACTTCCACTTCATGAGTATATATTCTTGAAGTTTCTGGTGCAGATGTCACATCTAGTGTGCACCATGGAGCAGCAGGAAGGTCAGCGGGATTCGGATTGGATGGAGCAACAAGCTGACGGCACACGTGGTGTGCAATATGGGAATGCTATAGCGAAAGGTGAGCAGGGACCAGAGAGAGAGGACTGAGTGGCAGGTGATCAACACAGCTGGGGGACTGGAGCAGGAGAAACTAGCAGATGTCACATGTGGTGAACAGCATAGGAGCAATATAGTGGGAGGTGATCTGGGACCGGAGAGAGAGGAGAATCAGCAAACCAGAGGATCAGCAAAGCTGGGAGTACTATTGAGTGGGGCATCAGCAGAGCAGGGGCACTACTGAGCAAGGGATCTGCTGAACGAGGGTACTAATGAGCTGGGAATCTGCTGAACGAGGGCACTACTGAGATAAGGTTCTACTGGACCTCTTTAAAACAAATAGAAAATAAACACACATGCATGGAGACATGGATGGATGTGTGAGTTTGAATATTAAAAATGAATTAAATAGCGTTTTCACTTTGTGGTGCTCAGATATAGGTACGGTTGTGCTCAAACGTTTGCATACCCTGGCAGAAATTGTGAAATTTTGGCATTGGTATGCCCCAAATGGCCTTGATCAAAAGTTAACATACCCTGGAATGTTTGGCCTTGGTACAGACACATAAGGTGACACACAGATTAAAATGGCAAATAAAGGTTAATTTGCCACATGGGAAGCAGAAAAGAGCTGTCAAAAGATCTGCATAACAAGGTAATGGAACATTATAAAGATGGAAAAAGAATATAAAAAGATATCCAAACCCTGAATATACGAGTCAGTACTGTTCAATCACTTAATAAGTAGTGGAAAATTCGGGGATCTCTTGATACCAAGCCAAGGTCAGGTAAACCTAAAAAGACTGCAACCACAACTATCAGAAGAATTGTTCGGGATATAAATAAAAACCCAAATGTAACCTCAGTGAAAAAAGATAGTGTGGTTGTTTAAAGGCGCATAATATGACGATACTTGAACAAAAATAAGCTACATGGTTGAGGTGCCACAAAAAAGCCAGATTACAATATGCCCGACAACACCATGACAAAAGTGCAGTTCATGTCCTGGAGGCATTTTGCCAAGACGAATGGGCAACTATACCACCTGCAAGAATGTGGGACCTCATAGACAACTATTACAAAAGACTGCACGCTGTAATTGATGCTAAAGGGGGCAATACATAATATTAAGAACTAAGGGCATGCAGCCTTTTGAACAAGGGTCATTTCATTTGTTGACTTGTTGCCATGTTTTGTTTTAAGCTTGTGCCACTTCGTTATGACCTATAGTTGAATATGAATCCCATGAGAAATCAAAGAAATGTGTTTTGCCTACTCACTCATGTTTTCTTTAAAAATGGTACATATATTACCAATTCTCCAAGGGTATGCAAACTTTTGAGCACAACTGTAGGTTCCACTTTAACCCTCGTTCTGGAACTATGTCATATGCAGTCGCCGCAATGTCACCGCTCTCGCGTGCCCGCAGGAGTGCTATGTGTCTAGGACACGGCCCGACCCCCGATCTCGGTAAGGAACTGATGACGCAACTCTTTACAGAAGTGCCATTCATTGGCTCTCCTCGCCTCACACTGACAGAGTGTGAGTTGAGGAGAGCCGATCAGCAGCATCTTCTCATAGGGGAGACCTGTACAGATAATCAGGGCACTGATGATCAGTGCCCTGATTATCAGTGCAGCCCCAGCAGTGCCCATGAGTAATGCTAGTCTGTGCCCATCAGTCACACCAATCAGTGCCCATCAGTGATGCCAGTCAGTGCTGCATTTCAGTGCCCATCAGTGCCTGCTCATCAGTTCCCATCAATGCCACCCATCAGTGCCCATCAGTATTACCCATCAGTGCCGCCTATCAGTGCTGCCTATCATTGCCCATAAGTGACACCTATCAGTGCCCATCATTGCACCTATCAGTGCCACATATGAGTGCCACCTATCAGTGCCCATCAGTGCGGCATATTAGTGGCTCCTCATCAGTGCCACCTAATCAGTGCCCTTCAGTGCTGCCTCATCAGTGCCCATCAGTGCCACCTAATCAGTGTCTATCATTGCAGCGTATCAGTCCACATCAGTGAAAGAGAAAAATTATTTATTTACAAAACTTTCTGACAGAAACTAAGAAAACCTTTTTTTTTCAACATTTTTGGTCTTTTTTCATTTTTTTTAGAATTAAATAAAAAAAAACCCAGCAGTGATTAAATACCACTAAAAGAAAGCTCTATGTGTGTGAAAAAAATTATAAAAATTTAATTTGGGTACAGCATTGTATCACCGTGCAATTGTCATTCAAAGTGTGACAGCGCTGAAAGCTTGAAATTGGCCTGGGCAGGAAGGGAGTGAAAGTGCCCGGTATTAAAGCAATAAAGAAAGGCCCCTCTCTAACAAGTCAAGTTTGGATTTCTGCATGCTCCTTTTACATTGTCTTGGAGACAATGTATATGGCCACTAGATTGCACCAAGTATCACAGGAGATTCCTATGATACTTAAAGCAATCTATCTGGCAAATTTGGTATTTTCCATTTTACATCAATGAAAATCTTTTGCCCAGCACAGGATATTACCCATTTATATTCATACATTCCCACAGAATGAAAAAAACATACACTTTCATTTGGCGAATTGCTGTGGAGTTTTATTAGTTTTTTACAAATACACCCCTAAATATAATATTACAGATTTTACCATTATTTCTTTGGGGTTCTCATTTTCTAATTAATAGTCAATCCATCATACAATTTGTAAAATTTGTGTCTTAAGAGGACGTTGTAATTTCAGCTAAGCTCAGTCAATACACCGAAGCATTTACATGAGCGAGCCTTAAGAAAGGCTCCTCTTTTACAAGTCAAGTTTGGCGTTCTGCATGCTCCTTTTACATTGTCTTGGAGATCAGATTTGACAAGGTTAACCATGAAAACCTCAAGCACAAGACAGATTTTAGGATTCTATTCCACTGAGGTGACAGGAGCATCCACCAAAATGGTGTTTTACAGTTCTCTGGGGGAAGGATGGCATTTTTATGACGGAGGGTAAATTAATCTTCACCGAGGTGTCAAGGAAACGGTACCCCTCAGAGAGGATTGTAAATATAGATTTAACTGGTCCATGAGCTAAGACATTTTGTAAGGCTGAAAGTTCTGATACTCTGCATAACTTCATGGACTGAATAGATATCAATCATCATTCATCATCATTTTTCAAGGCAGAACAAGTTTTCTTTTCTGTAGAAATACTTGGCCCTATTGTAAGTTAGATTTATTTTTTAGTTAAGTTTTATAGAAATGCTTAGAAAAAGACAGTCATAAATGCTTTTTTGCTGCCAAAAGTCTAATCCAGAGAAGCCATGGTGTCCATATCTTGCACTAATATAAGCTAACAACCCTGAAACAAATATATGGGATTAAATTCTTTAAAGGGGAAGTATGGGATTTAAAAAAAAATAAAGATTGTTTTGGGCACCATGGAGTGGGGAGGGTGTTACTCCTTTGGGGGTTTAGGGGTTACCGACATATTGTGTCTGTTCACTGCGTCTCTGTTCACTTGTTTCTAGGGTCGTGTTAAGGAGAGAGGAGTGCGGGGATTATAGCGCTGACAAAAATACACAATTGTACTTAGATAAAAAACATGAATATTTTATTAACAAAATTATTAAAAGGACAAAATGAAATTCACAAAAACAAGGTGTGCATCACAACTAGGACATTTAAAAAAACATTTGTAGTGAAATTTTATGGGAATCGGCCTAGAGAGTGTGGCGGCCAGTTCCGTAGACAGGTATTTGAGAGTCCTACATGTTTCGCCAGAGGTGGCTTCTTCAGGGACAGATGTTTATACCTATAACACTACTATACAATCTATAAAGAGAAATTCTCAGTCAAAATAATATATACACTGATTGGACAAAGATTAAATCAAAAATGCATAGAATGGAATTAGGATATAGATGGACAATTTAATATGTTTGCAAGCTGTCAGACATGAACCCACGAGCACCAACCCAAAGTGCAGCTGCAGATACCGCAGCGCACATAAACATGCCAGACCACCCTTCACCCAACCACCCCAGCCTAGCACCCACAAGATGGAAAATGACTACCTGTAGGTCACCAGGGATAGGTGCAGCGAGCCCCTAGAGCAGCACCACAAGCCCAGGGTACAGTGAGCAGCTGCAGGGGGCAAAGAGGAGGACCTGGCAGAAATTATCTACAGAGAAAAGACAAATATAACGATTTTAGTGGGCCCCAAAACCAAATAGGGTCCACCGATTTACAAAACATGAATTGGACTAACATAGTCTCTAGCTAGTACTTACATTAATTGTCTAAAAAGATTGTATACAGGACACCGGGACACAATCGGTTCATGATATCAGGCCAGCCACATATCAGATGATAGGGTCTGGGTAAAACATCTCTAAAGGTAATAAATAGTAAAAGAAAGGGGGAATTATAATTTCCCCAATGATACCAATGATAGGGCTGTCAGAAACTATACTCACCGAGGCCAAGATGCCGAGAGCGGCTCGCCCTTACGACCACGCGCACCCGACCCCTGGAAGTGATACAGGGAATTGGGGGCACGCGGAGGCACGGGCTTCCGGTGGTGGCAGGATTCCCGAAGGGCCAGAAGGAGGTCCGCGTAGCCGTTGGGCACTTGAGCCACTGCAAAGACAAGTGGTTAGCTCAGAACCGGGGTATCAAGCAGAGCAAAGTCCGTAATTCAGGCAGAGGTCAGAACCGGGGTATCAAGCAGGAGCAAAGTCCGTAATTCAGGCAGAGGTCAGAACCGGGGTATCAAGCAAGAGCAAAGTCCGTAATTCAGGCAGAGTTCAGGGGTATCAGGCAAGCAAGAGTAATCCGTTAATCAGGCAGAGATCAGGGGTATCAGGCAAGCAAGAGGAATCCGTTAATCAGGCAGAGGTCAGGGGTATCAGGCAAGCAAGAGGAATCCGTTAATCAGGCAGAGGTCAGGGGTATCAGGCAAGCAAGAGTAATCCGTTAGTCAGGCAGGGTTCAGCACAGAGACACTTTAGGAAACACAGGGAGTAGCAGGTACAAGGAACAGGGCACAGCTGACGACAAACCAGCAACCCGACTGGGTGCTGGAGCCGTCAGATGTAGCCCTCTGGCGAGCGCGTCAGCGTGACGCGCTGCCGGGCACCCGCACGGCCACGGCGCGCACACGGGGACCGCCGTGCACCTGTGCGTGCCGCACCATTGGGCCGCGAACGGGTGTACGGCGTAGCGTGAGTCCTCCGCGCATGCGCCCTGGAGCCTGGCGGACGGAGGCGGCTTGTGCCTCCTGACAGTGCCCCCCTCCTAAGGGCGGACACTGGATGCCCAGGCTGGACATCACCTCCGGATGGTCTCGGTGGAAAGCTTGAATTAAGCGTGGTGCATGCAGATTCTTTGCGGGTTCCCAAGAGTTGTCCTCAGGTGGATATCCCTTCCACTGGATCAAATACTGCAGTTGTCTGCCCTTCTTCCTACAGTTAAGGATGGACTCCACCTCAAACTCATTCTCCCCATCCACCCTAACTGGTGGAGGAGGAAGTTCCCCTCTTTCCGGAAAAGTGCTGTCCACCACGGGCTTCAGTAAGGACACGTGGAAGACAAGATGGATTTTGTAAGTCTTTGGTAACGCTAGCTCCATAGCCACAGGGTTGATAATCCTTTTGATGGGGAAAGGACCAATGAACTTGGGCCCCAGTTTCCGAGAAGGCACGGATAGTTTAAGGTTGGTAGTAGACAACCAGACCTCCTCTCCTATATTGAAGGTTGGATTCTCCCTCCTGCCCCGGTCATACTGTTCCTTGTAATCCGCTTGAGCCTTTTGTAACATGTCTTGAATCCTCTGGAAATTCGCTTGTAAAGAGGTTATTCTGTCATGCACTGCAGGGACTGCTATCTCAGGAACATCGTTGGACAGAAACGTGGGATGGAATCCGCCATTTGCCCAGAAAGGCGTTTGGTTGGTAGCAGCGTGAACGGAATTGTTATACGCGAACTCCGCGTATGAGAGAAGGCTTGCCCAATCATCTTGAGATCCTGAGCAGAAACACCGCAGGTATTGCTCTAGAGTCTGGTTCGTCCTCTCCGTTTGGCCGTTACTCTGAGGGTGGTAAGCTGATGAGAGGCAGACCTTGATATTTAAGGCTTTGCAGAGCTCCCTCCAAAATTTGGACGTAAATTGTACACCCCTGTCTGACACAATGCTCTTTGGTACACCATGGAGCCTGATGATTTCCTTCAGAAAAATATTGGCCGTCTCTAAGGCCGAAGGGGTGCCCTTCATGGGCAAAAAATGGGCCATCTTGGAGAGACGGTCAACCACGACAAAAATAGTGGTAAAACCCCCCGAGGCTGGCAAGTCCACTATGAAATCCATGGAGACGTCAGACCATGGCCGTTCTGGGATGGGCAGAGGTTTTAGTAAACCCCAAGACTTGGCGTTTTGACCTTTGTTCCGCTGACATAGAGGGCAAGAAGCCACATATTCCTTGCAATCCCGTCTCCACCCAGGCCACCAAAAGGAACGAGAGACCAGCTTGGATGTCTTTCTTATTCCAAAGTGCCCTGCGAGTTTATGGTCATGGCACATTTTAAGGGTTAGTGACCGTGTCTCCCGAGGTACAAAAATTTTCCCACAGATCCAAAAAAAATTACCATTTCTTTTCAAGGATTGCACCTCTGGTTCCATGCAAGAGTTGGATGATGATTTAATGGATGACATCAAATCCACTTGTGCCATCCCAAGGAAGTTTGGAGAAGAGAGGATTGTACCAGGTTCTGGAGTTTGGGAATCTGCTGAGAACATCCGTGAGAGTGCGTCTGCCTTTCCATTCTTTGTCTCAGGTCTGTAGGATATGTGGAAGTTGAAGCGAGAGAAAAAGAGAGCCCAGCGGGCTTGTCTAGGTTTTAGTCGCTTTGCTGTCCGTAAGTACTCAAGGTTCTTATGATCAGTAAAGATCATCACTGGGTGTAATGCGCCTTCGAGCAGATACCTCCATTCTTCTAGAGCGAATTTTATGGCCAGCAGCTCCCTGTCACCCACGTCGTAGTTTAATTCTGGCGGGCTGAGTCTCCGGGATGCGAATGCAACGGGGTGAAGGATGGCTTTGGGCCCTTGTCTTTGGGAGAGGATTGCTCCTGTTGCAATTTCCGAGGCGTCCACCTCCAGAACAAATGGCTGAGAAGGATCGGGATGGCGAAGAATTGGAGCCGAACTAAACAAGTTTTTCAATTTCAGAAAGGCCTCCTGTGCGGCTTCGGACCACCGGAAGGAACCGTGCTGGCGGGTTAGCTGGGTGATGGGTGCCACAATGGCCGAGAATCCGATAATGAATTTCCGATAAAAGTTTGCGAATCCTATGAATCGTTGGACCCCTTTTTTATCGGACGGAGCTGGCCATTCTTGAATGGCTTGTATTTTTTGGGGATCCATTGCGATCCCATCGGCTGATATGATGAACCCCAGGAATTGTACCACTGATCTCTCGAATTCGCACTTCTCCACTTTCAAATAAAGCTTGTGCTGCTTTAATATAGTGAGGACCCTTTTGACATGCCCCTTGTGTAGCTCAATCGTGGAAGAGAAAATGAGTATGTCATCTAGATAGACAACAAGGAAGTCATCCAGGTATTCTCGGAATATATTGTTAACTAGGTGCTGAAAAGTGGGTGGAGCGTTACACAGCCCGAATGGCATCACCAGGTACTCGAAGTGTCCAAACCTGGACCTGAATGCTGTCTTCCATTCATCCCCGGCTCTGATTCTAACAAGGTTATAGGCACCCCGGAGGTCTAATTTGGAAAAGACCTTGGCAGATCGGAATCGTTGGAACAGCTCCGGAATGAGCGGCAGTGGATACCTGTTCTTGATGGTGATATTATTAAGCTGCCGGTAGTCCACACAAGGTCTAAGGGATCCATCCTTTTTCCCGACAAAGAATATCCCTGCTCTGGCAGGTGAGGATGAGGGACGGATAAAACCCTTTTCCAGGTTCTCATTGATGTATTGCCTGAGAGCCTCCAGTTCAGTCTCGGAGAGAGGAAATATACGACCGAACGGAATCACTGATCCCGGCAACAGATCGATCGGACAGTCATAAGGCCGATGAGGTGGTAGGCGGTCGGCCATTTGTTTATTAAAGACCTCTTGGAACTCCAGGTATTCGGAGGGAATCTGCTGAAGTTTGTCTGACGGAGCAGTAACCGTAGCGCAAACCTTCGGAGTTGAAGGGAGGCAATGCTCAGAGCAATATGGAGAGGAGAAGGACACCACCTTAGTGCTCCATTGGATCTGCGGATCATGAGCCTGTAACCAGGGCAGGCCTAGGATGACTGGAAAAATGGGAGAATGGATGAGGTCAAGCCGTAGGAGCTCCTGATGCCCGGAGTCGGTGGTTACTAGAATAGGCCGGGTCTCCTGGGTGATTGGACCCGAACTAGGAAGAGACCCATCAGCCAGATGCACCTGTAGACCTTGAGCTTTCGTTTGCAAGGGAATACGGAGGCTGCGGGCCAGGGCTGCATCCATGAAGCAGCTACAAGCCCCCGAATCAATGATGGCGGGTAGGCGAGACTCCCCTTCCGGTAGCTGCAGGGAAACAAACAACATCACATAAGACTTTGGAGCATTATTATCTTGGTAATTCATCAATTTTGGCTGAAGGAACTTACTGGGCCTTATTGGACAGCTGCGCAGGAAGTGTCCAGCTCCCCCGCAATACAGACACAGGTTGGACTGCCGTCTGCGTTGCCTCTCCTCTGAAGTTAGTGGGGTCCGGACCAGGCCTAGCTGCATGGGCTCAGCTTCAGGAGGTGTTGTAGGAGATGGTGATGGCATAGGTGAGGCTCTAAATGACGTCCACGTAGGGCGTGGACCCTGGAACCGCTCTGAGCGACGCTCCCGCAGGCGCCTGTCCAGTTTCGTGGCTGCTTGAATTAGCTCTTCCAAGGAATCGGGAGTCTCCATTCTGGCTAGCTCATCTTTGAGGAGTTCAGACAAGCCTTGACGGTACTGGTAGCGAAGAGCCGGCTCGTTCCAATTCGTGTCGGCCGCCCATTTATGGAATTCTACCGTATAGTCTTCAATAGGTCTCCTCCCTTGGGACAGGTGGTGTAAGATGGCTTCAGCTGTAGCCTTCCGCTGAGGGTCGTCATAGAGTTTGGACATACCCTCGAAGAAGGTATCTATGGAGTTTAACACAGGACTTCCCTGTTCCATTAAGCCGTGGGCCCAAGCCTGAGGTTCTTCCGACAGCAGTGAGATAGCGAAGCCCACTTTGACGATCTCTGACGCGAATGTCCGGGGCTGAAGGGCAAAGTAAAGAGAACATGCGTTCTTAAAAGCTCTGCATTTTTTACGGTCCCCTGAGAACCGTTCAGGTGTAGGGACCCTAGGTTCAGGAAGCGCCATGACAACTGTAGGGTTGGTGGTGGCCTGGGGAAGTGGACCATCATTGCTGGGTGCAGGAGCTGCAGCAGCAGGAGGGAGTACCCCAGTAATTTGTTGGAGGCGGTTGTCAATCTGAGTATACCCCTCCTGTAGTTTCTGAACTGAGTCGGCCAAAGTGGAGACCTGCTGACACAGGATCTCCAAAGGAGAGCGCGCTCTGTCGGCCTCGGACATCTGGCTGGTTTGTACTGTCAGAAACTATACTCACCGAGGCCAAGATGCCGAGAGCGGCTCGCCCTTACGACCACGCGCACCCGACCCCTGGAAGTGATACAGGGAATTGGGGGCACGCGGAGGCACGGGCTTCCGGTGGTGGCAGGATTCCCGAAGGGCCAGAAGGAGGTCCGCGTAGCCGTTGGGCACTTGAGGAACTGCAAAGACAAGTGGTTAGCTCCGAACCGGGGTATCAAGCAGAGCAAAGTCCGTAATTCAGGCAGAGGTCAGAACCGGGGTATCAAGCAGGAGCAAAGTCCGTAATTCAGGCAGAGTTCAGGGGTATCAGGCAAGCAAGAGTAATCCGTTAATCAGGCAGAGGTCAGGGGTATCAGGCAAGCAAGAGGAATCCGTTAATCAGGCAGAGGTCAGGGGTATCAGGCAAGCAAGAGGAATCCGTTAATCAGGCAGAGGTCAGGGGTATCAGGCAAGCAAGAGTAATCCGTTAGTCAGGCAGGGTTCAGCACAGAGACACTTTAAGAAACACAGGGAGTAGCAGGTACAAGGAACAGGGCACAGCTGACGACAAACCAGCAACCCGACTGGGTGCTGGAGCCGTCAGATGTAGCCCTCCGGCGAGCGCGTCAGCGTGACGCGCTGCCGGGCACCCGCACGGCCACGGCGCGCACACGGGGACCGCCGTGCACCCGCGCGCGCCGCACCATTGGGCCGCGAACAGGTGTACGGCGTAGCGTGAGTCCTCCGCGCATGCGCCCTGGAGCCCGGCGGACGGAGGCGGCTTGTGCCTCCTGACAAGGGCACTGTTCCTCCACCTAATACCAAATGTGATGTTTACCCCCACTGATGCCAGGAAAATTTCCACTTCTGCTGGCCACAGTCCGGCCCCCCTTAAGTCTAAAGGACAATAAACTGGCCCTTTGCTTAGAAAGTTTGGAGACCCCTGCTTTAATAGTTCTCATTGCTTTTCCACCTGTCTACCATTCAGCTTTAGCCATACTGGGATTTGCATCCCCTGCATTTAAGTTCTGTATATTTTTTTTACATGCTTTGGCCTTAGAACTTATGTTGTCATGTGCTACACTTACTTTCAACTGCCCATGCTGTACTTGGAATGTCTTTGTTTTGTTCAATAAATCATTTATGAGACTAAAAAAAATAAACATACATACTCACCTCCATGCTGCAGCACCTGATCATTATCGCTGGTCGCTCAGTTCTTGGTCTGCTTCAAGCAGAGAGTAGGAAGCCAGCTGTCAATCAGGCACCAGGGTGGAACCCAACAAAATTTTCAGGATGCTTCCTGAGTCTGTATCGGCTCTGCCCCCATCAGCTGATAGTCCACTATAAGCTGATCTGTGGCCAGAAATGCTTTTCATTTTGTCTAGGGTAGATTAAAAGCACTTTTACTTACCTGATCCTCTGCTCCCCTGACAGGCGGCGTTCCCCTATGCTCTGGTAATGGACTCTTCCTCTACATCTTCATATTCAATGCAGGGCTATAGACGCTGCAGTATTTTCATCATGCTTGTGACATCACTAAGGCTGCTACTTAACAGACCCAGGATTCCCAGATTTGAAGCAGTAAGATGTTTTCTAATTGGCTGTCAAGAGTAACTGCTGTCATCTAGCTACTAGACTGTCTGCTGTTTTCTTAGCCTTGCTTGGTTCCTTGACTACTCTTGCTTGCTGCCACCTTCTGAAAATTCTATATGCCTGATGTTTTATGCTGATTCAATGGCTTTAACACATTGTGGCAATTATTAACTCACATTCTTGTTCCAAGTAAGAAAGTATTGACCAGGCGATTAGTATACTTAGGAGGAGTTTATCAATAGCAACAACTTGCATTTCTGTAAGTGTGTGTTTCCCTTAAAGTGATACTAAAGTCTTCTTTCTCTTCATTTAAAAATAACAAATATGTTATTTATACTTAGTGCCTCTGTGTAATGATTTTGCACAGAGCAGCCCAGATCCACCTCTTCTCTGGTCCCTCGCCCCTCCCTCCTGCCAAGTGCCCCCACAGCAAGCAGCTTGCTATGGGGGCACCCGAGCCGCTGCTCGGTATTTCCATCCAGGCACAGAGCTGCGGTTCGGCCCTGCCCCCTCTCTCTCCTCATTGGCTCACTGACTTTGATTTTTTTTTTTATAAATTCTTTATTTTCTGACAGTCATATATCACATGCAACATGAAACATTTCTTTTTAACATCATATCAGCATATACATCTTTTTCTTTTATCATAGTATAGCTATTTAGCACGTTTCCTTACAAAGTAGTTATAAATCTCTTCTGTTCCAAGGGCAAGCATATATTTCCCCCTTTTTCATTTCCCCTAGCCCCTATATCCCACCCCACCCCACCAGTACCAAAAATAATAAAAAAAAAAAATAAAAAAAAAAAAAAAAAGAAAGTTTAGACACCACCCCTCCAGGGGAGGAGGGGGGGCCCCTCTCCTCAGGTCCATTCGATCTTACCTATTCCCCTTCTCCTGTTCTCTAATTCTGTACTCTACTAGGGGGGACCAAATCCTCCGATATTTCTCATCTTGTTCTTTCAGCATCATAGTCAAGTTTTCCATTTGTTGAATTTCTGTAATTCTAGCCCACCACTGGAATTTAGTCGGAGGGACTGTGCTCTTCCACAGAGCCGGGATACAGGCCCTTGCGGCAGTGAGAAGGTGTTTAAGCAGGGAATTCCTATATTTTTCCACCGATAGGGGAACGTCATTTAGTAAGAATGCAGCCGGGTTGCTTCCAAGAGACACACCTGTAATGTCCTTAATCGTTTCCTCAACTATTTCCCAGAAGCCCTTAATTTCCTCACATTCCCAGAATATATGTATCATCGTTCCCACCCCCCTCTTACAACGCCAACATCTGTCTGATACCTGTGGATAAATTTTTTGAAGAGCTGATGGTGTTCTATACCATCTGGTAAGGATTTTATATCCTCCCTCTTGATATCTGCTGGCAATTGATGTTTTATGTACTGATTTTAGCATTTTCGTCTTCTGTTTTTGAGTAAACGTTACTCCTAGCTCTCTCTCCCAGGCTTGCATAAAGTTAAGCTCCCGTGGAGCTTCCAGGCTTGTTAATGTTTCATAAAAATATGATAAGGAGTGCCTCACATTTTCGCCGTTTAAGCAGATCCGTTCAAAGCTAGTTAGCTCCCGTATTACTGAAAATGTTTTGATTTTTGAGCGGATATACGCTCCTAACTGCATAGATCTGAAATAATCCAGGTCTTCTGTCACTTCTCCCTCTATCTCGCCTCTTGTCATCAGGCGGCTGTCCCTAGAAAAGTCTATCAGCCTACTTTTCCCTTTATGTTTTATTACCTCATACCTCCGATCGATTAGGCCTGGTAAGAAGTCCGGGGCGCCCAATACCGGGGTCATTGGGCTCGGAATTGGTGAAAGATTTGTTTTTTTAAAGATCATATAAATGGAGCGGATAGTTGCCCCTGTTAACGGGTGTTTTTTCACTATGGTGGGTAGTTCTGATTTTTTTATCCATTCTATTCCTTCCAATGGAATTTTAGTCGTCGCCTGTTCTAACTGTACATGTGGTTTCCTTACGGAAGCGCACCATTCCACCACTCTCGCTAATTGTAGGGCTTCCCTGTAACGTACTGGGTCTGGGAAACCAATACCTCCTTTCCCTTTTGGGAGTGCTAAAATGTTTCTCCTTACCCTTGCTGGTTTACCTGCCCAGATAAACCTCAGAAACCCTGATCTAAGGTCCTTTAAAAAGTTTGATGGAATCTTTATTGGTAGTGTTTGAAACAAATAGAGAATTCTGGGCATCACGTTCATCTTTATGATGTTTGTCCTTCCAAACCAAGTAAAGGTTTCCCTGTCCCATCTCCTAAAATCTTGTTTGATTTGTCTCAACAGCGGGGCATAGTTTAGTTCGAACATTCTACTAAGCTTCTTTGGGATTTTAGTCCCCAGGTAACTTATGTGGGAATCTGTCCACCTGAAATTGAATTGTGATTTTATCCGGTTTATTTCAATTGTATCCATTTCCAGCCCCATAGCTTCGGACTTAGTATAGTTTACCTTATAGTTTGCTAAATCTCCATAATTATTTATCTCACATAGAAGGGAAGGGAGGGATATAGTTGGAGAGGTTATGAAGAAGATCAGGTCATCAGCATATGCTGCTAACTTGTGTTCTTCTCTCTCCGTCTTGATACCCCTAATATTACAATCAGCGCGTATTTTCCTTAAGAAAGGTTCCAGTGTGAGAATAAAAATAATTGGTGAGAGGGGGCACCCCTGCCGCGTTCCATTTTGTATCTCAAAAGGGTCCGACAGTCTGTCATTAACCTTAACCCTCGCACTTGGAATTGAGTAAAGGTTTGAGAACCAGCTCAACATTCCTTCACCCAGTCCGATATGTTGTAAAGTTGTTTCAAGAAAAATCCAATCAACCCTATCAAAAGCTTTTTCTGCGTCCGCTGTGAACAGTATAAGGGGTTCCTGTCTGCTCTGTGCAGTGTATATTGCATTTATTACTCTCTGCGTATTTTCCCTCCCCTCCCTTCCTGCCGTGAATCCCACCTGGTCTGGGTGAATCAGTGCCGGGATATGCTCTTCTAATCTTAACGCCAAAATTTTAGAGAAGATTTTTAAATCCACATTCAGCAACGCAATTGGCCGATAACTAGAGCATTGGGATGGATCCTTTCCTTCCTTCGGAATTACTGCTATATGTGCCATCAAAGTCTCTCTAGGTATCCTCCGTCCTTCCCGTAGGGAGTTAAAAGCCGCTGTAAATCTCGGGGCCAATTTCTCAGCAAAAAGTTTATAGTACATCAGGGTGTACCCATCTGGGCCCGGGGCTTTCCCTACTTTTAGCAGGTTTATTGCTTTCTTAAATTCTTCTATTGAAATTGGTACATCTAGATCTCTTGCTACCTCCTCCGTTAACCTTGGCATTTCTGAATTACGCAGATATTCTTTTGCCTTCTCTTGTTTGTTTCTGCACCTATGTGGGGGCTGGTGACCATCCAACTGGTATAGACCCTCATAATATTCCCTAAAAATCTGTGCCATCTCCTGTGATGAATTCGCCACCTCCCCCTTCTGTGTTTTAATACCCGTCAAGTGGGGTGGTGTTGTGGCATCCTTGAGGGCCTTTGCCAGCATCCTACTTGGTTTATTCCCGAATTCGTATAATGTCCGCCTTCCCCGTTTCAATTTTGCTTTAGCCTGTTCGATGAGGAGCAAGTTCAGGTCCCCTCTGAGGCCACCTAGTTTCTCCTCTAGTGACTGTGTTTGAGATTTTTTATGCTTTAATTCTACTTCCCTGATTTTTTCGAGCAGGTCCTTGATCTGTGCATTAAGCTTTTTTTTCCTATATGCCCCAAGTGATATCAAAACTCCCCTCATCACACATTTGTGTGTTTCCCAGACACAGAGTGGGGTAACTTCATTTGACTCATTTGTCAGGAAGAAGGAATCTAATTCCTGGTTAAGTTTTTGCTCATACTCCTTGTCTTTTAATAATGTTTCATTAATCTTCCAATGCCATTCCCGGCGTTCCTCCTCCCCTAAGTCCAGTGTACAGTCTGTCGGGGCGTGGTCTGACAAGGTAAATGATCCTATTTCCGCACTCACCAGTGATGATATGACTGTCTGTGATATCATAACATAGTCAATACGAGTATATGTTTTATGTTTTGGCGAAAAAAACGTATAGTCCCTGTCTTGGACATGGAGTGACCTCCATGTGTCTATTACTTGCAAATTACTTAATAGTTTCTTAACTCTTCGTATTTTTGTCAGTGAGAGATATGAAGCTCCCCTAGACGTGTCCAGAAGCGGGTCTAATACTAAGTTTAGGTCTCCTCCTATCACTAGAATACCCTCCTTGTGTTGATATATCATTTGTAGGCAAGTTTCGAGGTAGCTGACCTGTTCTTCATTTGGGAGGTATAGGTTCACCAATGTGATCCTCTGTAATCCAATTTGTCCTTTTACGATTAGTAGGCGACCCTCCTCGTCTGTGACTACCTTCAATTCCTTCCATGGAATCTGTTTTGAGACTATGATTGATACTCCGTTTGTTTTGGCACTCGGAGATGCACTATGATAGACTGTTAAGAATTTATGATTTCCGAGTTTTGGTATTCTATCCCTTCTAAAATGTGTCTCCTGGAGGAAGCCAATCTGCGTCCCCAGCCTTCCCATCTCCGCAAGTAATCTGATCCGTTTTTCCGGGATGTTCAGTCCCTTGACGTTATATGAGGTGAATTTTATTCTAGTCATGTTTTTTGCGATCTGTTGGAAACTACGAGGGGAGGGGCCCTCCAACCAGGACCCTAGGGAGAGAGAGAAAGAGAAGAGAAAAAAAAAAAAAAAGGAAAAAAAGAAAAAAAAAAAAAAAACCCCCTTGTACCAGTTCGGGGTTACAATCCGAACGGCGCGGAACCTCGGTGCCGTTTGGAGAACAAAAAAAAAAAAAAAACGTTATAAACGCCTCCGACTTTCCCTCCACACGGAGGGGAGACGTCTTTTGTAGGGGGATGCCCCTGCGCACGAAAAGTTTGAGTGTGTATATATCAAAAATAGCAGTGACACGCCCATTGGTAATAACTAAGAGTGAGATAGCCCAGGAGAATACACCCGTAATAATACCAGACAGCTACCGTTATACAGTTATGTTTTCATTTCCATACTTATTTTATACTTGTTAACATATAGCCCCATCCATCCCCCCCTCCCCCCAGCCCCCCCCACACCCCCATCCAACCCTTTCCTACCCCTTGCTCCCAAATAGCCCCTACCTCCCCCCCCCTCCACCCCTGTCCCCGTCCCTCCCCCCAGCGCCCCCACCCCCCCACCATCCCCAGAAAAGCCGGGGCGCTGGAGAGAAAAAAAAGGGGGGGGAACGGGGGAGAGGGAAAAAAAAAAAAAAATTGCAAATTTACAGAGTTCTTGTATCCACCCCCTACTCAACTCCCTCTAACTCTTAGGGGTCACTAAGAGCCCCTATCCCTTAGTGTAAAAAATATTTGTGCAGGCAGAAAAGCGTGATATTAGTGACATTGTTTCCCTCCCCCCTCCCTCCCTTCTTACCCTTCCTCCCACCTCCCCACTCCCCCCCCTATTCCCACCCTGATATACACTCAATCCACCCCCCCCCCTTCCCCTCACCCATAAGCGTACCGCACCTGCCCCACCCTCCTTACCCTCCCCCCATTTATGCCCTCCCCCTCTCTTTCTTCATGTACAATCATTATAACATGTGTTATCACAAAACCCCCGTGCTTTATATCCATACAACAAATCAATATAACCCTTACCACAACACACCCCATATGAAAAAAAAAAAAAAAAAAAAAAAAAAAACATTTCATCAAAATACATCATGTGCTACTAAATTCCCAAACACTTGCCCTCCAAAACACAACAGTAATTCACCCACTTACTATACCAACCCCTGTGACACACAAAGAAAAAAAAAAAAAAAAAAAAAAAAAATGGGAGTAACAACGGGCCTTCCATTGGTATTGCTTATAATATATCACAATCAAATAAAACACCTTCCATTAGGCATGAACAAACATAAAGATACCAACAGGAAAAGAGAGAGAGGGAAAAAAAAAAATTTCCCTCTTCCCTTCCCCCTTTTCCCTTTTTAAGGGGGTGGATCACGGGGGGTCACCCCAGGGGGGGGGGAGAATGTCCCAAGAGCCTTCCATCAAGTCCAGGGCAATGCACACTTGAGAAAAGTCAAATACAGGGTGTCAGACAAAAAACAGAAAACAAGTCCACCATTAGGTCATAACTCAACTTCCTTCTCCTAGTTCCTATTCCCTTGCAGTTTCTTCTGTTGAGTATACTCTCCGACACTCTCAATAGTAATATCAATCCAGTCAGGGATCTCCACTATTTCTGAGTCTAGGAACTTGAAAAGGTCCGGTAGTTGCTCTGGCACCATCAGGGCAAAGGTGTGACCATCCTTTTTTATGATTAGTGAGAATGGGTGTCCCCATCTGTAAGTAGCACCTTTTGCCCGTATTTGATCCAAAAGTGGTCTCAGTAACCTTCTCCTTTTTTTCGTCTGCCAGCTAAGGTCTGGGAACACCTGGACCCCCTGGCCTGCGTATTCCAGCGCCCCTTTCTGCCATGCTGCTCTCATTATATCCTCTTTCACCCTGAAAAAATGTACACGGCAAAGCACATCTCTGGGGGGTCCTATTTCTGACATAGACCCTGCTGGACTCCTATGAACACGATCCAGCTCAATATGAGTATCGGGTGTTTTCCCTAGATATTTATTAAAGATGTCGGTTGCTGTTTTCCTCAGCTCAGGTGGTTTTATTGTTTCTGGGATCCCTTTAATGCGTACATTATTTCTCCTGCTTCTATTCTCAAATTCCTCTGCTTGTAACTGCAACGTTAACAATTTTTGATGTTGTGTTTTAAACTTCCTTTCCAGTAACTCTATGCGGGCGTCTGCCGAGGACTGTGATGACTCACAGCTACCCAGTCTTTTATCCATCACCTCTAACTTAGCAGTTACTTCACCCATTTCCTCCCTTACCGCTGTTTTTAGGTCGCTCAATAGGGCTTGTAGTTCCTCTTTGGTTGGTAATGCCTGTATGAGCTTCCTAATGTCCTGTACGCCATCAGCAGTCAGTGCAATAATTCCCCCCCTATTAACAGAACATACCTGAGTCTCTGTAATAGCCCCGGTCCGGGGCATAATTGGGGGGCTTACTTCAGCGGTTTCTGCCAATTCCGTGCGGATGTTCCCGGCTGAATCGCTTATAGTGATCGGGATCGTTGGTTCCTCCATGGCCGCTTGCTGTCTCTGAGCGGCCCGGACAGCGCGCTGTGAAACGGCCCCGGCCTCCACTGACATGGCTGGCTCCGTCTTTACGGTAAGGTACTTGGTGATGGACGGGTATCTGGGTGCTTCAGCCCGACCTATGCCCTTCTCTTGTCTGCGTCCAGGCATATACTCGCCCCTGCATCTGCTCGTGGTTCTCCTGGCGTCTCTCACTCAGCCCGCCGAACCCGATCTCCTGCTCGAGCGCGCCACTGCAAAGCTCCGCCTCTCACTCCGTCATGCTCAGACCGCACCCCCCTGCGTCAGTCAACGTGGGTCTCCGTCTCACTGACTTTGATTGACAGCAGCGGAAGCCAATGCTGCCCTGCTGCTGTCTCAGCCAATGAGGAAGTAGAATCCCAGGCAGCCAAGACTTTGTGCAACATCGCTGGATTGAGATGGGGCTCAGGTAAATATTAGTGGGGGGGGGGGGTCTGAGAGGGGAGCTGCAGACAGAAGGTTTTTTATCTTAATGTATATAATGCATTAAGATAAAAAATCTTCTGACTTTACTACTTTAACTGATTTCTAATTAAGTACCACAGAGGGCAAGGTAGTGTTATTTGTTGAAGAAATGTATACATTGCTCTCTATGTCCCCATTGGGGAGATTCACCCTTCTATTTGTGCTAGTAGCCACTGTAATTGAAAAAGAAGATAAGGAGAAATTCAACATTTTTAAAGTGATTGTAAAGGTTCAAATTGTATTTTTTTAAAATAACAAACATGTTATACTAACCTGCTTTGTGCAATGGTTTTGCACAGTGCAGCCCCAACCCTCCTCTTCTCGTGTCCTCCACCAGCGTTCCTGGCTCCTTCCCCTGCCAAGTGCCCACCATAGCAAGCCTCTTGCTATGGTAACACTTGTGTGTGCTCGCTTCTCCATTGACACACAGTGCACAGTTGCCCCCCCCCCCACCTTCCTGGCTGTAATTGACGTTGATTTCCAATGAGGTGGGAGAGAGTGGAGAGAGCCTCTGCTCTTCTGCACAGCTCTGGATCAAGATCGGGCTCAGATAAATATAAGGGAGGGGGATGAGGGGGCTGCACGCAGAAGGTCATAAAATGCATTAAGGTAAAAAAAACCTTCATCCTTTACAACACATATGGCAAACACAAGGTCCATGGGCTGAATCCAGCACACCAGGCCTTGTCATGTGGCCTTTTGCAGCGCCCGCCGGCTGCCACCTCCTGCCCTCAGCCTCTGCTTCCCTTTGTCACATGTAAAGACAGAAGCCTTCTGTGTTTACAGAGAAAGCTATGCTCTCAGTGGCTCCTGGAAACCCGCAGGCACTCACAGTGGCACTCACGCTGGGAGAAACATAGGGGCACAGTGGGGACGGATCTGACAGGAGGATCTCCCTGCAAGGAGGCAGAACTTAATTCACAGGTACTGGAGCCTCAAACACAGATCAGCCTACACAGATACTACAGCCCAATACACAGGGAGACCTAGTAGAGATGCAAGGAAGCTTTGAGTTAGAGGGGGATGGGGGCTATAGAGGTGAGGAGGCAGATGTGTGCAGAGGTGGGGGAGAGAGGTGGGTGCAGAGGTCAGAATGCAGGAGGAGTGGTGGAAATGAGATGATGCACTGTGCATAGTGCACTCCTGAACCCTGCTCTCTGTATGTAGCACACCCCTAAGCCCTGCACTCTGTACACAGTGCACTCCTGAACTCTGCACTCTGTATGTATCACATTCCTGAACCCCGCACTCTGTATGTAGCACACTCCTGAACCCTGCACTTTGTATGTAGCACAAGGCTAAACTCTGCACTCTGTACACAGTGCACCCCTGAAGTCTGCACTCTGTATATTGTGCACCCTTAAACCCTGCACTTTGTATATAGCGCAGCCCTGAACTCTGCACTTTGTATGTAGTGCACTCTGTACATAGCGCACCCCTGATGCCTGAACTCTGTAAATAACACACTCCTGAATGCTGCACTCTGTACACAGCATAATCCTGAACTCTGTACGTAACGCACAATGAAAATTGGGTATGACACCCCTGCTTTACAACCACTTTCATTCTGTACCCAGAACAGTAGATAAGCATACAAATATTGCAAAAAAATAACTTGGAATGGGTTTTAAACTTTCCCTACTTATTCCAAAACTAAACAAAATGTTTTGGCTTTACATAATCTTTAAGGTTACCAGTTCAAAGGGTAGGTGGTAGTTAGGTGGCTCATATTCCAATGTATTATTGCACAGCCTTTTTGGGGGCACTGACAGTATTACTCTAATCAAGTAGCATATAAGCCAGAGGCAATGCCTGGCAAGCTGGAGACCGAGTAATCTTTTTTATTAACCATAGTCTCCAGTCCAGTTCAGTAGTGTTCCCATGGTTTGCCAATGGTTCCTGAACTGTGCACTCTGTTTGTGTCTTAGGCAAAGAAGACCAATTGTCCATTCCGCCCTTGCAGGTAAACTGTGGCAGAACTACAGCTGAAGTGAATATCCTGAAAGTGCAGATTTCTACAGATAACTTTACACTAGGGAAAGCAATTAAATCAGCTAACGAGCAAAAGTAACAGTCTCCCAGGTGACATGTGACATATATTACATAGTGAAAGTCAGCACTGTGTCTTTCTCCTATCATACCATATGCTCAAAATTATTATTTTAATAACCCAACTGAGGCATTTCACTTTTTATTTTGTAACCCTACCCTAGATTTAGATTTTAGCAGGTATATAAAGGAAAATATATGTACAGCAATATTCTTCCTTGTACAGTAAAGCCACAATGAAGGTGTATGCCTTTAAAAGATATGAAATACCTTGATTCCAGAATGATATAGATTTAAAGGCCCCTTCCACTCAAAAGTGATATTTTGGATATAAGTGGAACCTAATGGGCCTTTTCTACCTACCATTAAAGAAAAATAGGTGGTGAAGTATTGTGGCGCAGGCTTTATGGACAGACGAAAGAGCAAACTCACAGGGCCTCTCATGGCTGGTGACTAGTCTCCTGGTGATATACTATACCATCTCTATGGCAGCTTGCCTTTTATATACCTGCAACTGAGTTTGTATTCTTAGCTTCTGCTATCTTGGTCTACCAGCTGCTAATTAGAGTAATCATTCTTGTCAATAGCTCAGGTCTATGGCTACAGGGGAGTGGGAATAAAGACTTGGACCGATGGCACTGTGAACCACTGGACGTAAGAGAGGGAAAATGGGGAATACATGTGGCCCCACTATCCAAAGACACTAGTAGTCACTGAAAATCTCAAAACCATTAAAGCAGGTGTATTGAAAAACACTGTTGAAGTAGCACTAAATTTTCTTATTTTTCCAACCCCCCTAGTTTATAAAAAAATATTTATTTGGGGGGTGGGGGTGGCCAAAAGCTGGAGTTACAAAAATAATAAACACCCACGCTTTGGTAAAATTGTTAGCAATGTAGTTGAGCTGCTACTATCAATGCTTTTCCCTTAGGCAGTGGCGTAGCGTGTGTGTGGGGGGGGGGCTGGGGGGGGGCGGTGGCCCCAGATGCAATATCTAGAGGGGCGCAGAAGTCCAGACTCCCACCATCCTGACTCCCGAGTATGCCACTGTCTGCGTCCCACTTCCACCGCTCTCCATGATCCATGCTAGCGCTGCCTAAGCTCCCCCAGCTGTCCTGGCTCAGCGATGGACGCTCTCTGTGATTGGCTGCACTCGGACATGTGCGGACGTGGTGGCGGACAGATTTGGCTTTGGCGAGTGATTGCGGCTTGCTCCCGCTCCGCTGTCCAGGTCTCACCACTGGCTGGGCAGGCTTCCACCACACTCAGCATAAGGGAGACAAGAAGAGCCCAGGTGAGTGGTGGCTCTGCACTGCTGTGCCGGTGGCTGGGCTGGCTGGAGATGAACAGGCTCAGCGGTGACTAGGGATGAGCTTCGTGTTCGAGTCGAACCCATGTTCGACTCGAACATCGGCTGTTCGACCGTCCGTCGAATTGCGAACGTTATGGGCCGTTCGCGCCAAATTCGTGTGGCGCGTCACGGCCCATAATTCACTGCGGCATCGCAGTGCATTGCTGGCTGATGATTGGCCAAGCATGCACTATGACCCGCATGCTTGGCCAATCACAGCGCCGTCAGTAGAGAGAGCTGTAATTGGCCAAAGCCAGGGTGGCTTTGGCCAATTATGGCTCAGGGGATTTAGTACACGCCCCACACTATATAAGGCCGCCTGCACGGCGGGCCTGTGTAGTGTGTTCCGGTGTGCTGATAGAGAGAGAGACAGACAGTGTCATTTGATTTGAGAGCTAGATTAGGCTAGATCTGTTCCTGCTCTTTACATTTAGTGCAGTGCGTCCTGCTCACAGTGTTCAGCTAGATCCGTTCCTGCTATTTACATTTAGTGCAGTGCGTCCTGCTCACAGTGTTCAGCTAGATCCGTTCCTGCTATTTACATTTAGTGCAGTCAGTGCGTCCTGCTCACAGTGTTCAGCTAGATCTGTTCCTGCTATTTACATTTAGTGCAGTGCGTCCTGCTCACAGTGTTCAGCTAGATCTGTTCCTGCTATTTACATTTAGTGCAGTGCGTCCTGCTCACAGTGTTCAGCTAGATCTGTTCCTGCTATTTACATTTAGTGCAGTCAGTGCGTCCTGCTCACAGTGTTCAGCTAGATCCGTTCCTGCTATTTACATTTAGTGCAGTCAGTGCGTCCTGCTCACAGTGTTCAGCTAGATCCGTTCCTGCTATTTACATTTAGTGCAGTGCGTCCTGCTCACAGTGTTCAGCTAGATCCGTTCCTGCTATTTACATTTAGTGCAGTGCGTCCTGCTCACAGTGTTCAGCTAGATCCGTTCCTGCTATTTACATTTAGTGCAGTGCGTCCTGCTCACAGTGTTCAGCTAGATCTGTTCCTGCTATTTACATTTAGTGCAGTCAGTGCGTCCTGCTCACAGTGTTCAGCTAGATCCGTTCCTGCTATTTACATTTAGTGCAGTGCGTCCTGCTCACAGTGTTCAGCTAGATCTGTTCCTGCTATTTACATTTAGTGCAGTGCGTCCTGCTCACAGTGTTCAGCTAGATCCATTCCTGCTATTTACATTTAGTGCAGTCAGTGCGTCCTGCTCACAGTGTTCAGCTAGATCCGTTCCTGCTATTTACATTTAGTGCAGTCAGTGCGTCCTGCTCACAGTGTTCAGCTAGATCCGTTCCTGCTATTTACATTTAGTGCAGTGCGTCCTGCTCACAGTGTTCAGCTAGATCCGTTCCTGCTATTTACATTTAGTGCAGTGCGTCCTGCTCACAGTGTTCAGCTAGATCCGTTCCTGCTATTTACATTTAGTGCAGTGCGTCCTGCTCACAGTGTTCAGCTAGATCCGTTCCTGCTATTTACATTTAGTGCAGTCAGTGCGTCCTGCTCACAGTGTTCAGCTAGATCCGTTCCTGCTATTTACATTTAGTGCAGTCAGTGCGTCCTGCTCACAGTGTTCAGCTAGATCCGTTCCTGCTATTTACATTTAGTGCAGTCAGTGCGTCCTGCTCACAGTGTTCAGCTAGATCCGTTCCTGCTATTTACATTTAGTGCAGTGCGTCCTGCTCACAGTGTTCAGCTAGATCCGTTCCTGCTATTTACATTTAGTGCAGTGCGTCCTGCTCACAGTGTTCAGCTAGATCTGTTCCTGCTATTTACATTTAGTGCAGTCAGTGCGTCCTGCTCACAGTGTTCAGCTAGATCCGTTCCTGCTATTTACATTTAGTGCAGTGCGTCCTGCTCACAGTGTTCAGCTAGATCTGTTCCTGCTATTTACATTTAGTGCAGTGCGTCCTGCTCACAGTGTTCAGCTAGATCTGTTCCTGCTATTTACATTTAGTGCAGTCAGTGCGTCCTGCTCACAGTGTTCAGCTAGATCCGTTCCTGCTATTTACATTTAGTGCAGTGCGTCCTGCTCACAGTGTTCAGCTAGATCTGTTCCTGCTATTTACATTTAGTGCAGTGCGTCCTGCTCACAGTGTTCAGCTAGATCCGTTCCTGCTATTTACATTTAGTGCAGTCAGTGCGTCCTGCTCACAGTGTTCAGCTAGATCCGTTCCTGCTATTTACATTTAGTGCAGTGCGTCCTGCTCACAGTGTTCAGCTAGATCCGTTCCTGTTATCTTCCTACTGACAGGCAGGCTTGTCTGGTTACAGTATATAAAGCTACCTGAAGAAAATTACAGGTGTTCTATCCCAGCTTAGTGCAGCTACAGGCCATTAGTATGTCTGGAAGGCCAAGAAGGAGAGGCAGACAGTCACAAGCCAATAAGAGAGGGCAAGCAGGCTCTGTGTCTAGTGCTGTTCGTGGAGACGGTGCATCCTCATCAGCCCGTGGCCATGGGACACGCTTGGCCTTTTTTTCGGCAGCTGGCCGTGTTGAGCCGCAACATGCAGAAAACTTGGTCGAGTGGATGACCAAGCCGTCCTCATCCTCCTCATCCTCTCTCACCCATGCCCAGGGTGCTTTGTCTGGCAAAGCAGCGGCCTCTTCCCTCAGCTCAATGTCATCAGTGACTCCTTCCCTAGCTCCACCATGTCCTCATGAGGATTCCCTCGAACTGTTTGACCACAGTGTTGGGTACATGCTCCAGGAGGATGCCCAGCGTTTGGAAGGCTCTGATGATGATACTGAGCTCGATGAAGGCAGTAACATGAGCACGGACAGAGGGGGTGCCCAAGAAGGACAGCAATCTGGTAGTCATGCTCCCCCTGCTGCAGCATACTGCCAGGTTTGCTCCAGTGATGAGGAGGGAGGGGATGATGAGGTCACTGACTCAACGTGGGTGCCTGATAGGAGAGAGGAGGAGGAGGAGGAGGAGGAGGCGGCACATCACCAACGAGGCAGGATGCCCTCCAGGGGCCAGCCTAAGGGCAGCACATTGACTGCATCACACCCCAAAGCTCCACATGTGCAGGGCGCTGCAGTCTCTGCGCGTTATTCAAAAAGTTCTTTGGTGTGGGCCTTTTTTGAGACGAGTGCATCAGATCGCACCGCTGCTATTTGCAACATATGTCTCAAGCGTATCTCGCGTGGCCAAAACATCTCCCGCTTGGGTACCACATGCTTGACCAGACATATGTTGACCTGCCATGCAGTTCGTTGGCAAGCATATCTAAAAGACCCACACCAAAGAACAAAGAGGATCTCTCCTTGCTCCTCATCAGCTGAGATTTCCAACCCCACTAGACCTTCAGTCCTCTCTGAGACCTGCAGTGAGAGGAATGAAGGTGTAGAATTAGGTGTGTCACAGCCAAGTACTTGTGGGCAATCTGCTTTTGGTACACCGACGCCAGATTGTACCAGGCAAATTTCCCTGCCCCAGCTGCTGCACCGCCGAAAGAAGTTTGCTCCCAGCCATCCACATGCCCAGCGGTTGAATGCTAGCTTGGCAAAATTGCTAGCACTTCAACTGCTGCCTTTTCAGTTGGTAGACTCTGCCCCCTTCCGTGAGTTTGTGGAATGTGCGGTTCCTCAGTGGCAGGTACCCAAACGCCACTTTTTCTCACGGAAGGCGATTCCAGCTCTCTACCGGCATGTGGAAGGCAATGTCCATGCCTCGCTGGACAGGGCGGTCAGCGGTAAGGTGCATATTACCGCTGACTCATGGTCCAGCAGGCATGGACAGGGACGTTACTTAAGTTTCACGGCGCATTGGGTGACTCTGCTGGCAGCTGGGAAGGATGCAGGACAAGGTGCAGTAGTGTTGGAGGTTGTTCCGCCACCACGCCTCCAAAATGCTGATTGTGACACACCTCTCTCCTCCACCCCCTCCTCTTCTTCTTCCTCCATGGCCTCTTCCTCGGAACCAGCGGTGCTCCGTAGGCGTTCAAGGGGCTACGCAAGTACGCAGGCCAAAAGATGCCATGCGGTGCTTGAGCTGGTGTGCTTGGGGGACAGGAGCCACACTGGGGCAGAGGTTCTGTCAGCTCTGCAGGGGCAGGTTCAGAGGTGGTTGACGCCACGCCAACTTAAGGCAGGAATGGTGGTTTGCGACAATGGCACCAACCTCCTCTCTGCCCTCCGACAGGGACAACTGACCCATGTGCCCTGTTTGGCTCACGTCCTTAACTTGGTGGTGCAGCGGTTCTTGGGCAGGTACCCGGGCTTACAGGATGTCCTGAGGCAGGCCAGGAAAGTCTGTGTGCATTTCCGCCGGTCATATAATGCCAGTGCTCGGCTGACGGACCTTCAAAAGGAGTTTAACCTGCCCAAGAACCGCCTAATCTGTGACATGCCCACCAGGTGGAACTCGACATTGGCCATGCTGCAGCGGCTGCACACGCAGCAGAGGGCCATAAATGAGTACCTGTGCGACTATGGCACCAGGACAGGGTCAGGGGACCTTGGTTTTTTTTCCCCACGCCAGTGGGCCATGATCAGGGATGCATGCACTGTCCTGTCACCATTCGAGGAGGCCACGAGGATGGTGAGCACTGACAGTGCATGCATCAGTGACACTGTCCCCCTTGTCCACCTGTTGGAGCACACGCTGCGTGGAATAATGGACAGGGCACTTGAGGCAGAACAGAGGCAGGAAGAGGAGGACTTCCTTAGCTCTCAAGGCCCCCTTTATCCAGACAGTGTTCCTGCGTGCCCGCCGATCACACAGGAAGAGGACGAGGAGGAGGAGGAGGAGGAGGAGGAGGAAGATTGTGTCAGTATGGAGGTGGAGCCTGGCACTCAGCATCAGCAGTCTTTAAGGGATCAGTCCCAAGGAACACATGGACTTGTACGTGGCTGGGAGGAGGTGGCTGCGGACGTTGTTGTCCTTAGTGACCCAGAGGACTCCGGACCGAATGCCTCAGCAAACCTACGCTGCATGGCCTCCCTGATCCTGCAAAGCCTGCGTAAGGATCCTCGTATTCGTGGTATCAAGGAGAAGGACCAATACTGGCTGGCAACCCTCCTTGATCCACGTTACAAGGGTAAGGTTGCGGACCTTATCTTGCCATCGCAGAGGGAGCAGAGGATGAAACATCTTCGGGAGGCCTTGCAGAAAGGTCTGTGCAACGCGTTCCCAGAGACTGGGAGGTTACAAACTCCTGTTTCTGGACAACGTGTTGCTGAGGCTTCGGTCAGTCAAAGAAGGAGCGGTGGAGAAGGTGGCCGTCTGACCGATGCGTTCAGACAATTTTTTGGTCCGCAGCCCCAAGGTATGATCGGTTCCAGCAACCATCACCAGCGTCTGTTTTACATGGTGCAGGAATACCTAGGGGCAAGATCAGACTTGGACACCTTTCCCACCGAAAATCCTCTGGGTTACTGGGTCTTGAGGATGGATCACTGGCCAGAGCTTGCACAGTATGCAATTGAGCTACTGGCCTGTCCTGCATCCAGCGTTCTTTCGGAACGCACATTCAGTGCTGCTGGAGGCATGGTAACCGATCACAGGGTGCGTCTGTCCACTGACTCGGTCGATCGGCTGACCTTCATAAAAATGAATCAGTCTTGGATCACCACCAGCTACCAAGCACCTGATGCTGATGTAACTGAATAATTTTTTTCAGATCCCTTCAAAGACTGCCTATGCTGATGCTGAGTGACTATCCCTGAGTAATTATCCTCTTCCTCCTCAATCATCATGCTGATAGCTTGTAAGAACATTTTTGGTTCTGGGCGCCACCACCAGTGCCTAAGGCACAATTTTTCAGCCCCTGTATAACAGGGGCGTGTAATTACAATTTTTGATGTAATACTTTGCAGCAGGGCTCGTTCCTGCATTCCAACTAGAGTGTCTGTGAGGGGTTGCAGTGTTGTGGCACCAGCACCAGTGCCTAAGGCCCAATTTTTCTGCCCCTGTCTAACAGGGGCGTGTAATTACAATTTTTGATGCAATACTTTGCAGCAGGGCTCGTTCCTGCGTTCCAACTAGAGTGTCTGTGAGGGGTTGCAGTGTTGTGGCACCAGCACCAGTGCCTAAGGCCCAATTTTTCTGCCCCTGTCTAACAGGGGCGTGTAATTACAATTTTTGATGCAATACTTTGCAGCAGGGCTCGTTCCTGCGTTCCAACTAGAGTGTCTGTGAGGGGTTGCAGTGTTGTGGCACCAGCACCAGTGCCTAAGGCCTAATTTTTCAGCTCCTGTTCAACAGGGGCATGTAATTACAATTCTTGATCTAATATTTCACAGCAGGGCCCTGTGAGGGCTTACAGTGTTTTGGCCACAGCAACACCTAAGGCCCAAATTTCTGCTGAGTATATAGGGCAGGACCCTACTTTCAAACATCTAACTTACAAACGACTCCTACTTGCAAACGGAAGGAGACAACAGGAAGTGAGATGAAATCTACCCCTAGGAAGGGAAATTCTCTCATGTAAGAGTTAATATGGGAAAACAATTTCTCCTTTCCACTGATGCTTTCCAATCCTTGTTCCACAAAAAAACCCAAATTTTCAAAAAACATTTTTCATTGGGACAAAAAAGTGAGGTGAAGTCTTCTGAAGAGGAGGAAAGACGCAAAACAAATGTCACAGGGGTGATAACCCTTCCCTATGTTTTCCAAAAAGCTTAGAAAAGATTTTTTGGCTGGAGCTAAACACATTAAAAATGTTCAAAATTACAAACAGATTCTACTTAACAACAAACCTACAGTCCCTGTCTTGTTTGCACCGCCTGTATACTGCTGTTCAGAGTATATAGGGACCTTTCCTTATTTTAATTTGGGTGCGGGGTTCCCCTTAATATCCATACAAGACCCAAAGGGCCTGGTAATGGACTGGGGGGTACCCATGCCGTTTGTCTCACTGATTTTCATCCATATTGCCAGGACCCGACATGACATTAAACCCGCAAGCAGTTTTAAATGAGATTTTTTCCTTTAAAAATGACATTTGGTGCAGGGACTGTTCTAAACATGGGAAACACGCGTCACTTTACAGGCATACTATAGACACCCCCCAGGTACGATATTTAAAGGAATATTTCACTTTTTTTTTTTTACTTTAAGCATCATTAAAATCACTGCTCCCGAAAAAACGGCCGTTTTTAAAAGTTTTTTTTGCATTGATACATGTCCCCTGGGGTAGGACCCGGGTCCCCACACCCTTTTTAGGACAATACCATGCAAATTAGCCTTTAAAATGAGCACTTTTGATTTCGAACGTTCGAGTCCCATAGACGTCAATGGGGTTCTAACGTTTGTGCGAACTTGCGGTCCGTTCGCGGGTTCTGGTGCGAACCGAACCGGGGGGTGTTCGGCTCATCCCTAGCGGTGACTGGGATATTGATTCCTGGGGGGGAGAAACGTGTTCCCACACTCTTATTTCAGTGGCTGGTTGCAGGTTTCCCTCCTATTCCTACAGTGCAGACTGCTTGTTTACTCGATTCCTGAGTCCATGTACTAAATAGGGATGGGCCAAACGGACCCCTGTTCGGTTCGCACCAGAACTTTCGAACACCGCAACAGTTCGGACCCGAATAACGAACCCTATTAAAGTCAATGGGACCTGAAAGTCATTTTGAAGGCTTATATGCAAGTAACTTGGCATACAATGGTTATAGGGGCCTGGGTCCTGCCCTGGGGGACATGTATCAATAAAAAAAAGTCTGTGAAAAACTTCATTTTTAAATAAGCAGTGATTTTTTTATTTTTAAAGTGAAAGCATAAAAATGAAAATTTCCTTCCAATATAGTGCCTGGAGGGTCCCCTTGGTCTACCTGTAAAGTGGCAGATCTGTACCATGTCTATAATCTGCTGCAGCAATAATTGCATTTATAAAGCCCCCAAAAAATTAAATTTTCCCTGCAAGCTGCCTTTATTTTGCTCAGCAACAGCTGGGAAGCCAGTGTGTATGATGAAGCCACAATGTAGTGCACTGGGAACAAGATTAGAGATTTTTTGGATACATTCTGGTTTCACTTTGACTTTGGATAAAAGTAATGGGTGCATAAAAATTGTTCTTTGGGTGTCGGTGGCGCCTTCCCACCGTAACCGTATAGAGGTAATCTTGATGCAAGCAAGAATTGGCCTTGCTGTAAAAAATTGCAATGATATGCAACTGTCAAACAGGTGCAGAAAAATTGGTCTTTGGGTGTCGGTGGCACCTTCCCACCATAACTCTATAGAGGTACTCTTGATGAAAGCAAGAATAGGCCTTGCTGTAAAAAATTGCAGTGATAGGCACCTGTTAAACAGGTGCAGAAAAATTACTCTTTGAGTGTCAGGGCACCTTCCCATCATAACCCTATACAGGTACTCTTGATGAAAGCAAGAATTGGCCTTGCTGTAAAAAATTGCAATGATATGCACCTGTCAAACAGGTGCAGAAAAATTTGTCTTTGGGTGTCGGTGGCACCTTCCCACTATAACCCTATAGAGGTACTCTTGATGAAAGCAAGAATTGGCCTTGCTTTAAAAAGTTGCAATGATATGCACCTGTCAAACAGGTGCAGAAAAACTGGTCTTTGCATGTCGGTGGCACTTCCCATCGTAACCCTATAGAGGTAATCTTGATGAAAGCAAGAATTGGCCTTGCTGTAAAAAATTGCAATGGTATGCACCTGCCAAACAGGTGCAGAAAATTGGTCTTTGGGTGTCGGTGGCACCTTCCCATCATAACTCTATAGATGTACTCTTGATGAAAGCAAGAATAGGCCTTGCTGTAAAAAATTGCAATGATATGCATGATATGCATGATATGATATGTCAAACAGGCCACGAAGTCTGTGGACATACGCGCTCTATGACTAGTAACGAAACCTCCTGCAGCACTGAATGCCCGTTCTGAAAGCACGTTGGATGCAGGGCAGCCCAACAACTCAATAGCATACTGGGCAAGTTCTGGCCAGTGGTCTGTTCTCATGACCCAGTAAGTAAATGGATTGTCAGCTGGAAAGCTCTCCATCTCTGTTTTGGCCCCAAGGTAATTGTCCACTATGTGATGCAGATGCTGCCGATGGGATGCGGAAGCTGACAGCCCTGGGCAGCGAGGACTAAAAAAATTCTGCATTGCCTCACTTAGGCAGACGCCTTCTCCAATGCTCCTCTCTTGACCAACAGAAGACTCAAAACTACGTTTTCCATGACACTGTAACCTACTGGAGTCAGGAAAAGCGTTCAATAAAATCCTCTTTAACGTGTCCTCAATAGGATTTTATCTTTTGCACTCTCTGTGGGGATGGGATGAGTTCTGAGACCTTCCCCTTATAATGGTGGTCAAGGAGGGTTGCCATTTTGGTACAGCACATTGTGCGAATTCATGGAAGGGGGCAGAATCCACCAGGCTGAAAGGCAGAAGTTGGAGAGCCAACAGCTTTGACAAGCTTGCATTAAGACGCAGGTCATGTGGGTGGCTGGGACTGTATTTTTTTTCCGCTGCAGAAGGTGGGGAAGAGAAATTTGCCGGCTACAGTCTACAGCTAGCTGGTGGTGTGCTGCTGGCAGATGTGCTGCTAGGACCTGGGATACCCTGTACTATACCATTATCCCTGTCAGTGGAGGCTGCTGAGAAGTAATGACTCGGTATTGCAGGGGCAGACTGAAGTGGGTAAGGAGGAGGAGGAGGGACAGATTTGTGCCCCTTTTTTGTGGCTTTTAGGCTCTCTTGCCAACGGCTGAGTGGTTGGATGTTTAATGCCTTGTTAAGCATGCGGTACCCAAATGGTTGGTGTTTTTGCCACATTTGATGTGCCTGAGACACAGTTTTCAGATAGCAACAGTGCAATCTGCTGCAGATGTGCTGAAAAAGGCCCAGACAGCTAAGCTTTGGGGAGTGGGACAGGAGATAACAGATGCAGAATGTGATGGAATAGTGTGGCTGCTCTCTACTCTTTCTTGATATCGGCCTCCTTGGGATTGTGCCGCCTCACCTTCAGTTTCCTTCTCTACTCTATCTGGCACCCAAGTCGCATCAGTGACTTTATCACCGTCCTCATCATCTCCATCTCCTCCATCTTCATCATTCCCACTGGAGACAACTTGGCAATATGCTGCGGCTCGGGGAACATGAATGCCAATTTGTCTACCAGTGTTTCTCCCTCTCTCTAGGCTCCTGTTCCTGTCATCCTCAACCTTAAAACCAACATCTGAATCCAGTAATGGCTGGGCATCATCAAGGAGCAAGTGGCTGACGCTGTGGTCAAATAACTCAGCTGACTCCTCAATGGCTGATGTTGGGGCTATGGCAGGAATAGATGTGGACAAGGAGGCAGGTTTATCCACTCTGGCAACTGCAGGGGACTGCACACTTGTCTCTGCTTGCGTGACAGAGGATGAGGAGGATGAGGAAGGTTTAGTAAGCCAGTCCACCACCTCCTCTGCATGCTGTGACTGGAGAATACAAGCAAACTCACTAAACAGAGGAAATGATGCCCTGTCTGAGAACTGACCACCACGTCCAACATTGCCTGTTGACACATTTGTTACTGGCTTCCTTACAGTGCCAAGGGAATGTCTGCCTCTTCTTGCAGCACAGACACACTCCACGGATACACTATAATATACTGCAATATAATGCGCCAAACGTACAGAACTATAATGGTGTTAAACTGGCAGTAACACACACACAACTATATGGTGTTAAATTGTCAGTAACGCACACAGAACTATATGGTGTTCAACTGGCAGTAATGCACACAGAACTATATGGTGTTAAACTGGAAGTAATGCAAGCAAAACGATATGGCGTTCAACTGGCAGTAACGCTCACAGAACTATATGGCGTTAAACTGGCAGTAACGCACGCAAAACGATATGGCGCTAAACTGGCAGTAACGCACACAAAACTATATGGCGTTAAACTGGCAGTAACGCACACAAAACGATATGGTGTTAAACTGGCAGTAATGCACACAAAACTATATGGCTTTAAACTGGCAGTAACGCACACAAAACGTTATGGTGTTAAACTGGCAGTAACACACACAGAACTATATGGCATTAAACTGGCAGTAATGCACGCAAAACTATATGGCGTTCAACTGGCAGTAACGCTCACAGAACTATATGGCGTTAAACTGGCAGTAACGCACGCAAAACGATATGGCGTTAAACTGGCAGTAACTCACACAAAACTATATGGCGTTAAACTGGCAGTAACGCACACAAAACGATATGGCGTTAAACTGGCAGTAACGCACACAAAACTATATGGCGTTAAACTGGCAGTAATGCACACAAAACGTTATGATGTTAAACTGGCAGTAACACACACAAAACTATATGGCGTTAAACTGGCAGTAACGCACACAAAACGTTATGGTGTTAAACTGGCAGTAACACACACAGAACTATATTCCGTTAAACTGGCAGCAATGCACACAAAACGATATGGCGTTAAACTGGTAGTAACGCACGCAAATTTATATGGCGTTAAAATGGCAGTAACGCACTAAACTTTATGGCGTTAAACTGGCAGTAACACACACAAAATGATATGGCGTTAAACTGGCAGTAACGCACACAGAAGTAAATGGCGTTAAACTGGCAGTAACGCGCACAGAACTATATGGCATTAAACTGGCAGTAACGCACACAGAACTATATGGCATTAAACTGGCAGTAACACACGCAAATTTATATGGAGTTAAACTGGCAGTAATGCACAAACCTATATGGCATTAAACTGTCAGTAACACACACAAAACGATATGGCGTTAAAATGGCAGTAACGCACACAGAAGTAAATGGCGTTAAACTGGCATTAACGCACAAAACTATATGGTGTTAAACTGGCAGTAACGCACACAGAAGTAAATGGTGTTAAACTGGCAATAACGCACACATCAGTAAATGGCGTTAAACTGGCAGTAACGCAATCAAATAGACAGTGTTCAACCGTCACTACACTGAAACTATATGAGCTGTCCATACTCTACACTAATGTATGTATGAATGACACGGTCTCACTACACTACAGTGAAACTATCGGAGCTGTCCCTAATCTAGCTGCACACTATACAAAGCTCACATGGACTCAGGAATCTAGTGAATAACAAGCAGTATGCAGATCTGTATCAGCTTTCCATGTCATGATGTCAGGGCTATTAACAAAGGACAAAACAATGCATTCCAATTTCCTTTTGAAGAAGGGATAGGAAAAGGATCAGTAAACAGCCACTGAAGTAAGAGTAGGGCTGGCTTCCAACCCCCCTGCCCTGCTGATGCCCCCCCTTTGCTCTACTGATGTTCCCCCCTCTGCCCCGCTGACCCCTCCTCCACTCTGTGCTGCTGATGCACCCCCTCTGCCCTGCTGATGCCCCCCTCCACTCTGCCCTGCTGTTGCACCCCCTCTGCTCTGCTGACGTTCTCTCACCCTCCGCCCTGCTGATGTCCCCTCCTGCCCTGCCGATATCCCCCCCTTTGCCCTGCTGGCATTCCCTCCCCCTCTGTCCTGTTGACATTTCCTCCCCTGCTGACGTTTCCTCCCCCTGCCTGCTGATGTTCCCTCCCCTTGCCCTGCTAAAGTTTCCTCCCCCTGCCCTGCTGACATTCCCTCCTCAGATGCCCTGCTGACACCTGTCCTCTGCCCTGCCGATAGCCATTCTCTGCCCTGTTTACCCCAGTCCTCTACCCTGTTGAGCCCAGTCCTCTGCCCTGTTGACCTCTGTCCTCTGTCCTGCTGACCCCTATACTCTTCCCTGCTGACCTCTGTCCTCTTCCCTGCTGACTGCATCTTTTGGCCTTCTGACCTCTGTACACTGTCCTACTAATTTCTGTCCACTGCACTGCTGAGCACCTGTCCTCTAACCCCTGTCTTCTGCTTTGCTGACCCCTGTCCTCTGCCCTGCTGCCCCCTGTACACTGCCTTGCTAACCTGCTATCCTGTGCTCCCTGACAATTTTAGTGCACCCCCACATCAGACAGGCTAGATCCAATCCTGATGTTGAGTCAGACACTTCAAGCTGTCTGGTCTCATTTTAGACTGGTAATTAACCAGCTATTGGGAACTACTAATTCAGAGGTGCAAGAATTGGACTGGTCTGAGGTGTGAAGTTACAGGAATTAAGGTGATCTGAGGTATAAAGATGCAGGAACTGGGGTGATCTCAGATGTGAAGGTGCAGGAACTGGGGCTGTTCTGAGGTGTGAAGGTGCAGGAACTGGGGTGATGTGAGGTATGAAGGTGCTGGAACTATGGAGATGTGAGGTGTGATGGTGCAGGAATTGGGGTGATTTGAGGTGTGATGGTGCAGCACTCGGGTTGATCTGAGGTGTGATGTGGCAGGAATTGGGGTGATCTGCAGTGTGAGGGTGCAGGAACTGGGGTGATCCGAGGTGTGATGGTGCAGGAATTGGGGTGATATGCGGTGCGAAGATGCAAGAACTGGGGTGATCTGAGGTGTGATGGTGCAGGAATTGGGGTGATTTGAGGTGTGATGGTGCAGCACTAGGGGGGTGATCTGAGGTGTGATGGGGCAGGAATTGGGGTGATCTGCAGTGTGAAGGTGCAGGAACTGTAAAGTTCAGGAATTGGGGTAATCTCAGGTGTGAAGGTGCAGGAATTGGGGTGTTCTGGGGTCTGCTGCGCAGGAATTGGGCTGATTTAAGGAGAAAGGTGCAGGAGTTAGGGCTGATCTGAAGTCTGATGGTGAAGAAACTTGGACTGATCTGAGGTGGGAAGGTGCAGGATTTGTGGTGATCTGAGGTGGGAAGGTGCAGGATTTGTGGTGATCTGAGGTGGGAAGGTGAAGATTTGGGGTGATGTGTGCAAGGCCGAGGGAACTTCCACTTGGTGAGTCTCTCTCACTTTTCCTGCCACCATGTTCCTGCACCTCCTGGGGGACACACCATCCCTCAGGGCTGACATTGTAGGTAGGTACTATTTGCACTACCCTCAATAAAGTAAAATAAAAAATGAAAATAAATTTGAGTATACTAGTATTACTTTACATGAGTGTTTTCTTAATATACAATACATGTATATTAAGAAAACACTGATGTAAAGTAATACTAGTATATTTATTTTCATTACAATATTTTATTTTATAATAAAATGCTCACATTAATTTTCATTAATATACAATACATGTGCATAGGTAAGAGGTTTAATACTGTTCTTGTAGAAAAGACTCAGGTAGTGCTAAAAGTCCACGGGTTAGAGGGCGCAAATGACTTGCCTTGCCCCGGGCACTGACAACCTAAGCTACGCCACTGCCCTCAGGTGAGCCAATGTGAATAAATGAAATGTAGACAGCGCTTGCTCCACCTTAGACTAACATAAATACCACTACTATGATGGTATATACTGTGAATCTATTACTATACCAATCACTATAGTTACATAAGAACAAACACATAAACCAATATTGTATCGTGTGCTAAAAACTATTGAGAATAATCAATTAATAGTTTAAAGTGACAAATACAGTGCATGAAGCGATGACTGTGCAAAAAAAAGTATTTTTTCTGTACAATAAAGTGCTGTTGTGCTCTGTTTCCAAATTGATGTCTGTGCATCCACCTCGTGAAAGACTGTAAACACTCCTCACTCACCAGATATGATGGACTCCCTTACCGTATAGCAAGGAGAGTCTGCTGAGCTTGTAGGTCTTATTGAGGGACCTATCCCACTTCGATATCCTCTGGTGACTCCCACTGGTGAAGATTACCTCCAATGATGGCTCCAGGGTTTAAACTCAGATTATGCAGGTATACAATGAATGGAGAGAAAAACTCCTCATGGTGTAAAATCCTTGGGTGATTTATTCAATGTAAGGCGTTTTACATGGTTAAAAACTCCTTAGGAATAATTGCATGAAAATTAAAATAATATTAAAATAGAAATAAAAAGGACTAAGTGTCACAAGTGAAAAATGGCCTCTATGAGTGTGAGAGCAATGGTCGCTGCCAGTTGCCTGGCACGCATTCCACTCTCTGGGCCAGAAGTGACGCACAGGAGATAAAGCTGGAGTTATACTTTAAATTCAAGTTCCTTTTGATTTTTTTTACATTTCTAAATAGGAAGGGTACATTTTAGAACTTGTTATTAAAGTATACTTACTATTAGATCATCATTATACATGTCACCATTTCAAAGCATCCCTCACACCTCTTTCTTCCCATGGTACCGCTGGGTGTGGAAACCCAGGAGCCCACCCGTGCTCCACAATGCACGCCAGTCGAAGGATCGGGCCGACACAGATGATGTTAAAGAAATCTCCCGATGGGGACAACTATTCCAGTGACACCTTTCAAAGGGATTGCTATAACATTTGGGAAATTTCTGTGCACTTTATGATACATCTCTAGGATAGAAAGCATAGGTAGAAAAATGTGTCATAAAACTAAGCCCTGTAAAAGGTGAAATGTGTTAGTATGCGGACTCAGGTGGAGGTGCCCTGTGTGTGATTTTTCTAACATCATCCGTGTGGGGCTTGATGCTTTGATTGTTAATAAAGTTTAGTCAACACCCAAACAATTTTTTTCAATATAGTACAGTAGATTTAAATTTCATGTCAGCTTTTTATTTATTTTTTATTTGCATTCTGTGTCCCATTGGGAGACCTTCTGCTTTATTCCTGCGTTGATGAAAACTCACAATTTTAGAATAATAATCACCTTCAATTTCAGTTGCAATTGTCACCAGCACAAATAGAGGTGGTAAATCTCCCCAGCAGGACTCAGACATCAAAAAACCTTAGTGACACTGAGTGACATGACACTAATGCCGCGTACACACGAGCGGACATTACGGCGGACTTTGCCCGGCGGACTTTTCGACGTACTTTCCGACGGACTTTGTGAATGAACGGACTTGCCTACACACAATCCACCAAAGTCCGTCGAATTCGTACGTGATGACGTACGACCGGACTAAAACAAGGAAGTTCATAGCCAGTAGCCAATAGCTGCCCTAGCGTGGCTTTTTGTCCGTCGAACTAGCATACAGACGGCGGACTTTTCGACCGGACTCGATTTCAACGGATAAATTTAAAACAAGTTTCAAATCTAATTCCGTCGAACTTTTGAGAAAACAAAGTCCGCTGGAGCCCACACACATCGAATTGTCCGACGAAATCCAGTCCGCCGGGCAAAGTCCGCCGTAATGTCCGCTCGTGTGTACGCGGCATAAGTGGTTGACAATCATTTAGAAACGTTTTTATCAATGCCGTGCAGATAGTGGCACCTGTTTGATAAGTGAGCTGTTTCAGTGTCTTAACGGACTACCACGAGAACTTCAGAATGTGAAAATAGTATTGGAAATCAAAATCAAAGCTCCACACAGAAGTATAATGCCGCGTACAGACGATTGGAATTTCCGACAACCAAACTGTGGATTTTTTTCCGACGGATGTTGGCTGAAACTTGTCTTGCATACACCCAGTCGCACAAATGTCGGAAATTCCGATCGGCAAGAACGCGCTGACATACAACACATACGACGGGACTAGAAAAAGGAAGTTCAATAGCCAGTGCGCCACCCTCTGGGCTCCTTCTGCTAATCTCGTGTTAGTAGAAGTTTGGTGAGAGACGATTCGCGCTTTTCAGCCTCGTGCTTTTCAGTTCGTTACTGCTCTTCAGTTTGTGTTTGTGGGTTCATATATGTTTTTCAGTGCATGTAGTCAGTTTGTATCTGTTTTTCAGTGCGTTCTTGTCCGCTTGTTTCTGATTTTCATGTCGCTTTTCTCAGGCCTTTCTGATTTTCAGTGCGTTCTGTTAGTTTGTTCTGACCAGCCAACCATTTTCTAGCCATGTTGTGGGTGCGTACTCATCGTAGAGTTCGTGTTATGCGGGGGCTTGGTGTTGAGGTTCTTACATAGACCCAAGCCCAGTCGCCTTTGTTGCGGGAGATCCGTGAGAATAATCCTGATGATTTCAGGAATTATCTCCAGATGACGGACCCTGTTTTTCACCATCTGTTGGCTTTGCTGTCCCCTTAAATTACCAAGCAGGACACCTGCATGCGGCAAGCCATCACTCCGGAACAAAGGCTTGTCATCACCTTGTGGTACTTGACGACGGGGGGAAGTCTGCAGGACATCAAGTTCTCGACAGGCATCTCCCCCCAGGCTCTGGGAATCATTATTCCAGAAACCTGTTCTGCCATTATTCAGGTCCTGCAGAAGGACTATTTTCAGGTAAGTTTTCTCCTTTAACATCACATTCTATGTATGTAATGTTTGCTAATATATTGTGTTTCTTTCATCATTCCCTAATTACCATGATTGTAATATGCTGTGAATGTCCTCTTTGTCCTCATGCATGCTGGGAGCTTTTAATGCTCCCTTTTTGTCCTTCGTGCATACAGTATTTGCCTTCACTAACCTCCCCAGCATGCTATCCTGGGCCTATACACACCTAGCCTAGTCACTTAACAATGTGTTTTGTCAGCTCCATTGTACTGCTTTACTCTAAACACCCCCTAAAATGTTTAAAAATGTGATTTGTGCTTGAAATTCAGGCAGAGTGCCAGAGGTTTTTTTTGGGCCCCAAATCATGAACCCTCCCTCCCCCCATGTGTACAAATGTTATTTTTGTAGTTAAATTCAGGCAGTGCCAGAGGCTTTTTTGGGGGGGTCCCAAACTCATTTGGAACCCTGCCTTACCCCCAACCGCTAAGTCAACCGATACCAGTCCTCTATCCACTTACTTAGCCAAACCCATACACACTATACCTACCTCTTTCGTGTTTATATTTATGAATGAATTTACCAAAGCATGTAGTGCAAGGGCCTGCCTGAATACTTTCAAATGCTACTGTTTTGTTCTCCTATTATTTTGATTATGACACGTCTTACCTGTCCAGTGGGCTGAAATAGTGTAAGTAAGGAGGGGCTGGCCAAAGTAATACACATTATGTATGCATTCATCTCTCAATGAAGTGGAGAGGGTTACCTGTCCAAAACACCCCCCTAAAATTTTTTACAATGGGCCATCGGAGGGGGTGAAAAATCTGATAAGTGGACCTTATATTTTTGTCTTTAAATACTCCTTAAAATAAATGTTATACTGATGTTGGCCAAGAATGTTTGTGTCTAATCTGTTTGCAATGTTATGTGCAAAAGTACTAATTTTTTGTTTTCTTCTTTGACTGCACAGTTTCCTTCAATGCCACAGGAATGGCAGACTGTGGCTTCCCAATTTGCCCAGCGGTGGAACTTTCCCAACTGTGGAGGGGCAATTGATGGGAAACACGTCCACATCGTACCACCCCCAACTCGGGGTCATACTATTACAACTATAAGGGGTTTAATAGTATAGTGATGTTGGCGGTGGTGTCAGCGACATACGAGTTTTTGTATGTGGACGTGGGGAAGAATGGTCTGATGTCGAATGGTGGAGTCATCGCCCAGACTGAATTCTACAGACGGCTCCAGAGTGGTGGCTTGGGATTGCCACCTGCAGAAGACAACGTGGCTGGTCTACCGTTCGTCTTTGTCGCTGATGAAGCGTTTGGGCTTGGTGAACACCTGATGCAGCCATTCCCCATGAGGACCCTCACCCTAGACCAGAGGGTTTTTAACTACCAGCTGGCCAGAGTCAGAAGAGTGGTGGAGAATGCTTTCGGCATAATGGCCAGCCGGTTCCGCCTATTCCTGATGCCAATTCACATGGCGGAATATAAACTAAACCATATAGTACTTGCATGCTGCATTATGCACAACTTTCTAAGGAGAAATGCTTCAAACTATGTGGCCTCAGTTGGGCCTGAAGCCAGATTACCAGATCAGTCAACCCTGATGGCACTTGAAGCTGGCCGTCCTGGCTTGCCCCCCCAAAGCGCCTGCGAAGTCCATCAAAAATATCTGAAATACTTTGCGGGTAGGGGGGCCATTGATATGCCTGAAAATGTTTGAGAAACATTTTTTGAATACATTTTTATTTGATACATGAGGTGACAATCTCTTCTTCAGCTAACTATTATATAGTGTGTTTGCTACACACACACCTTGTTTTTGTTGTTAATGTATGTAATGCATTAATGATAAAAAACCCTACTTCTTTTTATGTAAGTGTTACTCTACAATTGAATAAACCGGACCATATAGTATTATACTATTGGTATTTTTTACTTCTTATGCACTGCTGAGCTTGGGCTTGATTGGCCAGGACGTGTCTACGCCGCTCCAGATAGGAGCCTATCTGTGCTCCATCCCATCTGCCTATTCTATGAGTATGTCTGGTAAGCAGAATATCCCCTAGGTTCGCTGGTTAATCCTATCTTATTTACACGCTGGGTTGTGTGTCATTTTGCCTATAGGAATTTGTTATCTGGTAAGCAGCTTGTGCATGTGATGTGCTGCCTGTAAAGGGTTCTTCTTGCTTCTTTCTTTTTCACGTATTTTTGGTATATAATTTTTCTTTTGCCAATAATTTTGGGTGATTGGGTACAGTCCTATCATCACCTGAATCTGTTTAACAGACATTGGGTGTTGTTAATTTTCACCTTTATTTAATTCACCCTGCTTCACTTCCTTGCATGATTGCATGACACTCACTTACCATCCTTAGTTGCAGCGTCAACTTTGGATGATTTATGATATCAATGATTATTTTTGTGTTGAGTGTTGCACTTTTTTTCATGTTTTGAGTGTTTTTAAAAAATTATCAGTATTACGCTATGCTTGTGTTATATATTTTTGGATAAATACCCCTATGGACTGGGCACAAGAGATGAGTGCGATTATCTAGATCCGTCCAGGACATCTGTTTAAAGGCCCAGGCTGGGTTTAAGCCATCTGTTCATATGTGGCTTACGTCTGGTAAGCGCAACAATTTGATGTTTTTCCAGTTCCACTGTCATTTTACCTTATTGGATGAACTTTCATGACATCTATATATAACAGTTCTACTTCCCTCACCTGTTGTGGACACTTATATGGGACTACAAGGACTGTATTAAGATTACACATTTAATAATTTAGCGCGGTTTTTTGTATATTGTTTTGTTTTGGTGTGCCTCACTTATAACCGCAGCTTTATTTTCCCTTTTCCAAGCGCAGTTTTTCTTTTTGATATTATATAGTGTGTTTGCTACACACACACCTTGTTTTTGTTGTTAATGTATGTAATGCATTAATGATAAAAAAACCCACATCCTTTTCAGCACCATGAATTAATTGTTTTGAGTCCCGAAAACGGCCTGATTGGGGCAAATTTTAGAGCACTGTGGGGGTTATTTACTAAAGGCAAATCCACTTTGCACTACAAGTGCACTTGAAAGTGCACTGAAACTGCACTGAAAGTGCACTTGTAGTGCAAAGTGGATTTGCCTTTAGTAAAAAAAAAACATTGTCTCTGTAAACACCAACTAACTCCAAAAACTGGTATTGAGCATTAACATAAGAAACCACACATTGTTGAGTATAAAACATTTTACTCAAAGCACATTCACATGTGTGCTAGAAAAGGGTTTTTGAACAAACCAATATATTTGTTGTATAACATTTTTATGTTTGACAGTACAAATAGCCTTTTTGGGTTAAACAGGCATGTTTAAAACCATAAAACATACACAACTCAGGAACTTACAAAGTTCAACTTTGACAAAATGTGTTGATCTTGCCTTCATCAGATGGGGTGATGTCACCCCTGTGAAAAGCAAAGTTTGAAAATGCACACAAATTGGAGGTCAAAATGGGGATTTCCCTCCTGATCCCATGCCTAATGTCAACATGTGCTAGCTCCCATCATGGGGGATCAATGGACTTGTTTCGGTGGTGCAACCCCTTCCTCTCATCTACTTTAGTTGCGAGGAAGGGGTTGCACCCACAAAACATGTACATTGATATCCCATGATGGCAGATAGCACATGTTGACACAGGAAAAAGATGTGGAGGAGCCAGGTATAGCATTGTTCAACATATTTCTGATCAAAAAATTAATGATGTTATATTTAAGAGGCCTATGCCTGCATGGCTGCCAGCAAGATGCAGGAAATGGAGGTGGGCCAACGCCTCATTTGTGAGGAAATGATCTACCAGGCCCTAAATAAGGGGTTGAGGGATGAACTCACAAGCAAAAGCCATGTTTGTGAGTTCGACCATCCTCCTCCTCCTCCTTCACCTCCTACCACAACTCCAACACCAGAGCCACAGCCCGGAAGCAAGCATGAAAGGAAGACAAGAGAGTGATGGCCTGGGTTTAGTCTGATCTGACAAAAGATGCAGGCTGTTGTAAGACCACAACCTGGGGACATATATGTCATCTGCTGCTGCTCCCGATCTCTCAGAGTCCTGGACTGGATTGTGCTCCCTATTAAATGGACTCCTCAGGCTACCAATTTTGCCTGTCAAATAATTGATGTATGCCCTGGAAAAAAAAGGCTTTGCCAATTTCACCAGTTTATCCAGCGTTGCCTTCCTCTTTATTTTGTTATGACCCCTAATAAATGTCTATTTTTTTAGTACAAATACCTGGCTATGTTCAAAAAGGGTTCAAAAAGGGCAGTTTGTTTGTGAGTAGGCAGGTACATTTCAAAGATACAATGTCAAATTAACAAGGGACACCAACCAATCTCCTTGAAGTTAAAAAATACAAGATAATAATGGTGTTGTGGTAACTTAACACACAAAATGGATATAAAATATTATGGAGATCACTAGAAAAAAAAAAGAGATCTTGATAAAAAAAAAAAGTAGATCACTAGAAAAATAAATATAAACATTTTTCTGTGGATCTGTCCGAAAAAAAAATAAATAAATAAAGATTAAGATCACGAGAAATAATAAAGAAATCAGTTTGTCAGAACTCTGTGAATATCAGCAGCAAAACAACTTCATTATTTTAGCATTATATAGAAGAAGAAAATGCGATGCATTAAAAGATTTAAAAATTTGCAGTGCGACTAATGTGCTATCTCCATTACGAACGCTAGTTTTACCAGACTGAGCGCTTCTGTCTCGTACTTGATTCAGAGCATGTGTGGAATTTTGTGCGTCGGAATTGTCTACACACACTCCGAAGTTACAACAACAGATTTTGTTGTCGGAAAATTTGAGATCCAGGTCTCAAATTTTTGTCGTCGGAAATTCCGACACGAAATGACCGATGGAGCCTACATACGGTCGGAATTTCCGTCAACAAGCTCACATCGAACATTTGTTGTCGGAAATTCCGATCGTGTGGACGTGGCATAAGAGTCCAAAGTATAGTTTTATTCCAAACATATATTGGGTGCAAAAGCCAACGGGTTCCAGAGGCCATGCATTGCCCCCTTCTTTAGGGCTTATGGAAATATGGTATCTGGTTAGATGACTATTATCAGACTGTGATATATACTTTGGTTTGATGTCAAAAGTAACTTTCAGCAGCTGGTTTGGGTGCACAGAAGCAGCCCACTTACCATTCAGAAGCAAAAAAAAAAACTTGACAGGCTTGCCTTCCCAATGTATCCAAAAATCCCAATTTGGGAAAATTTCCCTTGCTTTCTGTCCTGGAGCTGCATGATAAAGTACAAAGAAATGTCCTAAAAGTTATAGAAAATCCATTTGATAGGGGTCAACAGATCAGTTGTCCCCATTGGGAGATTACACCCCTTCACGGAAATGGTATTCCCTGATGACAGTGGCCTCTTATAGCAGAATAATGTGGCCTGCCACACTGCAAAAAATGGTTCAAGAATGGTTTAAGGAATACAACAATGAGTTTGAGTGATAGATTTGGCCTCCAAATTCTCAGGATTTCAATCCATTGAGCATCTGTGGGATGTGCTGGAAAAACAAATCTGATCCATGGAGGCCCCACCTCTGAACTTATAGGACTTAGGCTATGTTTCCACTATTGCGTCCCAAAAGTCGCGCGATTTACACTGCGATTGTGCGTTGCGATTTGTGTTGCGTTTTGTTGCGACTTTAATTACGACTTTGTGCGACTTGGATGTTCTGCGATTTAGTCCTAGTGATGTAATTCCTTATCCTGCTTATTTATTGCCCCTTCCTGTTTGGTTGTCTCGTGTTGTATGTTTGTTAGCAAACATGTTGGCTATGCAGTATGTTGGGTCAGCAGTCATTTTGGCTTCTGTAGCAGCATTTATAGATCAAGAAGAGGAGGATAACCGGAGGAGGAGAAGGCATCGCTTTTGGATACATCCCATCATTGCCCAAAGGGAAGTGAGAGGCCAGTTTGGGGTCCTTTACAATGACCTCCGGGCTCATGATGAAAAATTTTTCAACTATACAAGGATGTCAATTAGAAGGTGAGAACATTTTTTGATGTCAACTTGCAAATGCTGCCAGATATATTTCTCAAAATGTGTATATGCCTGGTCATTATTACTCTTTTTAGTATTTTTAGATTTGAATAGCTCGAAGTGTTAACTAGAACCTGATCAAATTGTTTGAAAAATGTAACTCCATTTGTAAATGTTTGATTTTTACATGGTCAGTGTAGATACTAGCCCTATTTTTTCTCTTTACAGTTTTGATGAATTGTTGGCTTTGCTCTCTAGTCATCTAGAGCGCCAAAACACCAGTTTCAGAAGGAGTATTCCATCTGCTGAAAGACTCATAATAACATTGAGGTAAATGTTCATACCTACTGTTTCTTCTTCTTAACTTCTATGTGGCTTTTGGAGATCCACATCATTCTTTCATCATCTTTACATGAAGTCCAAAAATAACTACTAGCATGTAATTGTGCGTAAGCTTGGTTTTAAAATCTTAACTCTGCCTCTACATCACCTGTGTCTTTCTCCTGCTCCTCTTCTTCCTTCTTCACTTCCTCAGGCACCTCCTTCCTAGCTCTGTTTTTTGGGTTTATTGATGTAGCTTAGTGTCAATATGTATCATTATCCTAAAATGTATGTACTTTTCCATTTTAGGTACCTGGCAACTGGACATTCCTTTTCCAGTTTGCATTTTGAATTTTTGGTTGGCAAAACTACAGTCAGCACTATTGTCCACGAGACCTGCCGAGACATATGGAATGTCCTTAGTGATTTGTTTCTGAAGAAGCCCACTTCCGACGATTGGTGCAAGAAAGCGGAACTTTTCTGGGATCGTTGCAATTTCCCAAATTGTCTAGGGGCAATTGACGGCAAACATATGAGGGTATTTTTCTTTTGTCTTACTTGCAGTGGCTGATGCCAATTATTGTTTTAGCTATATAGACATTGGATCATATGGCAGCAGCTCAGACTCAAGTATTTTCCAAAGATCTTCCTTTGGAAGAATGTTGCGGGAAAATGCTCTGGACCTGCCACAGGACTGTCCGTTGCCAGGAACAAATGGGCCGCCAATGCCATTTGTGTTTGTTGGGGATGAGGCCTTTGCTCTCAGTGAGCATCTATTAAGGCCTTATTCAAATCGGGGTTTGAGTGAAGAGAAGCGAATCTTCAATTACCGCTTAACGAGGGCAAGACGAGTGGTAGAATGTTCTTTTGGCATTTTAGCCAACAAGTGGCGTTTGCTCCATACCCCCATTAATTTAAAAATGGAGAATGCAATATCTGCAGTAAAAGCAGCATGTGTTCTTCACAATTTTGTGAGAATTCGTGATGGCTATCTTTTTGAAGATTCCCTCATGCACGATCTGGAAGGTGCACAATGGAGTGCCAGTGTGCGTGAGGGATTCTCATCTTATTTTCTGTCTGCTGCTGGTTCTGTCCCCTGGCAGCAGGATGCCATAGCATAATGTATGTCATGCATTTTCTGTGAATATTATTTTGATGTATGTTATGTTTCAGTGCATCCAAAAGCATAATAACAGGTAGTTTCCTCAAATTAGAAAAAAGGATAAGCCGAAAATGCACAATGTAAACAAAATTATTTTTATTTTATTTTTTTTTGTGCAGGGAAGCACACAAAATTTTTTGGTTATGTGTTTGGGTGAACTACACCATTTTGTATATTTTTTATCAAGCACAACAAATAGTGAAATAATAAACTATTTCTCTCAGAAAAACACGTAAATAAAATTATTTCAAAAATATAAAAAAATATCTGAATCTTTTTTACAAGACAACTCTTTTTGCAATAAGGCAAAAATAAAGAACTACGTTCCATGAACTTAAAATTACAACAGTTGTTGTTTTGGCCTCCTCAACCAAACAAAAAATAGAGAACAAGTCTTAAACACACCTCAATAATAATTGTAAATTACAATTGCTCGTATGTTTTGTTTTCAGTGGTCCCGGAAACTGAACTATTGGTTGGTCCAGGGAAATCCACTGATGGACCAGGGTAATATTTCCTTTCCAGAAAAGGCGGAACATGACTGGGTGTAGGCTGCCTAAGTTGGTGAGTGGTTGGGGGGCCAAGGGTAGAGGTAGTGGGGTCAGGAATTGGATGCAACATGCGTGGTCTTGAGGGATTCAGTATATTACCATACTGGTCACAGTATGGACGGTTTATTGGTGGAGCATACTGTGTACTTGGAAAGTGAGTGTATTGTTGATAAGGGGGATATTGGGGAAGGGGGGGTTGCATATATGCTGAGGATGTTGTTGGCCCCTCACCCACAAATGATTGAGCAGTTGACATTAAAGCCATCCTGAGTGCATATTTTTTCTCAGGGGGTACCTGTTTACATATGCCTAAAATTACAGTGAGAAATGCTGTGTCTTCACACTGGTTTTCAGCCATTTTAGTGGACATCTGATTGACTACCTCTAAAATTTTATCCATGGGTTTACCAGGCCGGGCACTGACCCTTGAAGACCTTCGCAAAGGCCTAGAGACATTGCTAGGTCCTGGTTCTGCATCCTCCTCATTCATTGAGTTTGATGTTGACCTTGCTTCATCTACGAACAGTTCCTTGTCAACATTGTCTTGGAATTGTTCTTGCTCCTCCTCCTCCGCAGCTTCCTCTGCCTCATCTTCTGCTGCCAAACCCTGTGTGCTGTCTTCCCAGCTTGCTTGGGTTCTGAAATACAAATCACATATTTTTTAAGTAAGCATTACTATTTGATATGTAGAATTCGTAACATATGCCTGCTGATAACTTACTCTCGCATTTCCAACACTGGTTTCAAAAATTCAAGATCCCCGGCATGGGCATATGGGGCTAATCTTTTAGAGCCGGAACCACTCCTTCCCTCTTTTAATTTGCGTAAGTACCGGTTGTAGCAGTCTTTGAGACTTCTCCATCGAGTTTGTAACGAGTGCACTACAAAATATAAAGCAAAGTATACATTTTTTAAAACAAATTTAGTCACTGCCTATAGGTCATTCATTTGCTAGGCTGCATAATTGATATGGATGGTGTTAAAACAACCGCTACATATATTACCCATGACACCTACATAATTTGACATGTGCTGGAGGATGTTGACAGGGCCATCTTTAATATTATTTTATATTATTAGGACCGTGGACAAAAATTATTTGCGGGCCCACACACACAGATTGACTTTCCTGCAGCCACAGGTTACAGGAAAGTAACTATATAAATGACACCATCAACACAGATAGTGTTGACATGGGATTACCTCCTGCCAAACCATTGTGATCTCCTGCCAGGAGAAGCGGTCCCCACCAAGAAAAAACAGTGCACACAACCATTGGTTACAGAAAGTTTTAAGCAGCATATATCAACCACTTACTTTTTGTAGAACGTTCTGTGGCTGAGAAAGAGTCCCATGTCTCATAATATATGCGAGCCACCTCCAACCATGCTCTCTCCTTCTTTGCATGATCTTTGTAACCTGGATCTCTGAGGTCATATATTGCCGGACGTTGTCTGACAAGCCGAATAATTTCCTCATTGTCATGCACTTGTCGCTTATTTTTTTTTGCCCTAGGCATGCTTCCTGCTGTCTTCCACACTCACATACATCGATATAGGAAGTGATGTATTTGGGAGGAGCAGAGATCATGTGCTTCAGTAGACTTCCGTGGAAGTCGCAACAAAGTCGCGGTGTCAGACATGTACATACGACTTCATTGCGACTTAATACCTTTCTATGGAGAACAAGTCGCACCGAAGACGGAACAAAGTAGTGCAAGAACCTTTTTTCGAGTCGCTGCGACTTGAGTCGCACCAATGAGAACGGGGACCATTGAAATACATGGGTTTTGACTTGTCATGCGACTTGACATGTGTCAAGTCGCAAAATAAGTCGCACTAGTGGAAACAGAGCCTTAAAGGATTTGCTACTGATGGCTCGGTGCCAGATACCACAGCACACCTTCAGAGGTCTAGTGGGGTCCATGGCTAGAAGGGTCAGGGCTGTTTTGGCAGCAAAGGGGGGCCTGCTCAAAAATAGGTGGGTCGTTGTAATGTTTAGGCTGATCTGTGTATATTAGCAACACTGCTTGAGTTTCTTGAGTCTATTAAGGAACTACTGCATTTATTCTTTAATTGATCTTGGGAAAAGGGTAAAAAGAAACAATTTAAATAAAGAAATATTGTTGTACACCAGGTCCCTTGAAGCCATAAAAAGGATTTAAAGATTCAATTTGAACATTGAAAAATCTTCAAACATGAAAAATAACGAAGCTCTGTGACTGCACATCGGCTTATGAAATTTTAAAACCCTGATTAAACATTTAAAAGAGAGCTGCAAAAGGTTGTCAGGGATGCTAGCTGTTTGATGTAATATTAAAAACACGCTTAAGCTGGACTAATGAATTTGTCTTAATTAATTGAATATGACAATAAAATAATATTATCCGATCCCTGGTCTGTGGCACACAGAGGACCGCACACATCAATGACAAACATTTTATAGAGCCGTTGATGGTATAATTGCAGTGAGACGTTCCAGGCAGACATCTGAAGGACACCGGCTGTACATTCTATTATATCAGACACGTCGCTGAGCTTAGCTTGACATCCACTGTTATATACTCCATAAAGTCTATGAAAATACAGTATCACTCAATATGCTTGCGTCCAATGAAAGTTGTATAGAAATATAGTAGGGGCCAAGGTGAATAGAGTTACCAGGCTGTAAAAATTTCCTAGTAACACAGGTACTTACACAATTACAATGACTTTATCAACTGTTATTTAAAGTTTTACTAAAGGCAAAAGTTTTTTTTTAAATTTTAAATAGAGATGGAAGAGGGATTAGAACCCCTGTCGGGGGAGTGATCAGTTAGCAATGTGAGCAGTTAGTGAATGGGAGTGGAACGCCACCCTCCAGCTGCTGATTACTAGTCTGATAACACCTGGGAGAACATGTGCAACACCCGTGCTCAGAACCTTGGAGAGTGGGAGTCTTTGGGAGCTGGATGGGCTGTATTTTTGCCTGTACCTGTGTCAGTGATAGGGTTGCCACCTCATCCCTTTAAACCCAAACACATATTAATTACAGAGGTTCTGTGGCTGATTAAGATGGTAATTAAACGCACTTGGTGCCTTATCTGCAATAAATTAGCCTCAGAACCTGTGCAATTAATATGTGTTCGGGTTTAAAGGGATGAGGTGGCAACCCTAGTCAGTGGTTGTGCCTGGAGCTGAAGGTGGCCAGAGCTAAGAGGCAGTGCTGTTTCTTGGCCCAGGCCTAGGGCGGCACTTTGAGGGGGGCGGCAAAAACGGCCCCCCCCAGACCCGTCTTTCCGAGCCTCGGCTCCCGCGGCCACGTCCCGCACAAATACAGCGGCCGGCTTGCTATAGCGGGGCACGTGTAACTATTATGGGGAGTAAATATGCCGTGCTTGGCCAAGAGGGGGCGGGGGGCGCAACCTGACTGGCGGAGGCAGAGCCTTATGCTCCGCCCACCCTCCTCCGTGCAGCGTTCTACTCTGCATCGTCTCCCCGGTCCGAGGCGGGGTCTATCGAAGAGGAGGCGGAGAATATCATCACCTCCCTAATTATCACTGGAAGGGTCGGGGTGGCCCAGAATCGAGGAAGAGATCCAGAGATGGCTAATGCCACTGCAGGTAGTACAATGCTGAGCTCTCAGGATACCCCTCTGATCAGGTAAATGTATATCCATCCTCCCCCATACTTAGAATGCTCTCCAAGTAGTCAGTGTTCCCCTATACATTAACCACCTCCCCCCCCACACACACATATATATATTTGAAGCTCTCATATACCCCCCCTCCATGCAGTCATACATTACCCCCACCCCCCTCCATGCAGTCATACATTACCACCCCCTCCATGCAGTCATACATTACCCCCACCCCCTCCATGCAGTCATACATTACCCCCACCCCCCTGCATGCAGTCATACATTACCCCCACCCCCCTCCATGCAGTCATACATTACCACCCTTCTCCATCCAGTCATACATTACCACCCCCCTCCATGCAGTCATACATTACCCCCACCCCCTTAATGCAGTCATACATTACCCCCACCCCCTCCATGCAGTCATACATTACCACCCCCTCCATGCAGTCATACATTACCACCCCCTCCATGCAGTCATACATTACCCCCACCCCCTCCATGCAGTCATACATTACCCCCACCCCCCTGCATGCAGTCATACATTACCCCCACCCCCCTGCATGCAGTCATACATTACCCCCACCCCCCTGCATGCAGTCATACATTACCCCCACCCCCTCCATGCAGTCATACATTACTCCCACCCCCCTGCATGCAGTCATACATTACCCCACCCCCCTCCATCCAGTCATACATTACCACCCTTCTCCATTCAGTCATACATTACCCCCACCCCCTCCATGCAGTCATACATTACCCCCACCCCCTGCATGCAGTCATACATTACCCCCACCCCCCTCCATGCAGTCATACATTACCCCCACCCCCTCCATGCAGTCATACATTACCCCCACCCCCCTCCATGCAGTCATACATTACCACCCCCTCCATGCAGTCATACATTACCCCCACCCCCCTGCATGCAGTCATACATTACCCCCACCCCCCTGCATGCAGTCATACATTACCCCCACCCCCTGCATGCAGTCATACATTACCCCCACCCCCCTGCATGCAGTCATACATTACCCCCACCCCCTCCATGCAGTCATACATTACTCCCACCCCCCTGCATGCAGTCATACATTACCCCACCCCCCTCCATCCAGTCATACATTACCACCCTTCTCCAGCCAGTCATACATTACCACCCCCCTCCATGCAGTCATACATTACCCCCACCCCCTTAATGCAGTCATACATTACCCCCACCCCCTGCATGCAGTCATACATTACCCCCACCCCCTGCATGCAGTCATACATTACCCCCACCCTCCTCCATGCAGTCATACATTACCCCCACCCTCCTCCATGCAGTCATACATTACCCCCACCCCCCTCCATGCAGTCATACATTACCACCCCCTCCATGCAGTCATACATTACCCCCACCCCCCTCCATCTAGTCATACATTACCACCCTTCTCCATCCAGTCATACATTACCCCCACCCCCCTCCATGCAGTCATACATTACCCCCACCCCCCTCCATGCAGTCATACATTACCCCCACCCCCCTCCATGCAGTCATACATTACCACCCCCCTCCATGCAGTCATACATTACCCCCACCCCCCTCCATCCAGTCATACATTACCACCCTTCTCCATCCAGTCATACATTACCACCCCCCTCCATGCAGTCATACATTACCCCCCCCCCATCCATGCAGTCATACATTACCCCACCCCCCTCCATGCAGTCATACATTACCCCCACCCCCCTCCATGCAGTCATACATTACCCCACCCCCCTCCATGCAGTCATACATTACCCACACCCCCCTCCATGCAGTCATACATTACCCCACCCCCCTCCATGCAGTCATACATTACCCCACCCCCCTCCATGCAGTCATACATTACCCCACCCCCCTCCATGCAGTCATACATTACCCCACCCCCCTCCATGCAGTCATACATTACCCCACCCCCCTCCATGCAGTCATACATTACCCCACCCCCCTGCATGCAGTCATACATTACCCCACCCCCCTCCATCCAGTCATACATTACCACCCTTCTCCATCCAGTCATACATTACCACCCCCCTCCATGCAGTCATACATTACCCCCACCCCCCTTAATGCAGTCATACATTACCCCCACCCCCTCCATGCAGTCATACATTACCCCCACCCCCTGCATGCAGTCATACATTACCCCCACCCTCCTCCATGCAGTCATACATTACCCCCACCCCCCTCCATCTAGTCATACATTACCACCCTTCTCCATCCAGTCATACATTACCCCCACCCCCCTCCATGCAGTCATACATTACCCCCACCCCCCTCCATGCAGTCATACATTACCCCCACCCCCCTCCATGCAGTCATACATTACCACCCCCCTCCATCCAGTCATACATTACCACCCTTCTCCATCCAGTCATACATTACCACCCCCCTCCATGCAGTCATACATTACCCCCCCATCCATGCAGTCATACATTACCCCACCCCCCTCCATGCAGTCATACATTACCCCACCCCCTCCATGCAGTCATACATTACCACACCCCCCTCCATGCAGTCATACAATACCCCACCCCCCTCCATGCAGTCATACATTACCCCCACCCCCTCCATGCAGTCATACATTACCCCACCCCCCTCCATGCAGTCATACATTACCCCACCCCCTCCATGCAGTCATACATTACCACACCCCCCTCCATGCAGTCATACAATACCCCACCCCCCTCCATGCAGTCATACATTACCCCCACCCCCTCCATGCAGTCATACATTACCCCCACCCCCCTCCATGCAGTCATACATTACCCCCACCCCCCTCCATGCAGTCATACATTACCCCCACCCCCCTCCATGCAGTCATACATTACCCCCACCCCCCTCCATGCAGTCATACATTACCCCCACCCCCCTCCATGCAGTCATACATTACCCCACCCCCCTCCATGCAGTCATACATTACCCCCACCCTCCTCCATGCAGTCATACATTACCCCCACCCCCTCCATGCAGTCATACATTACCCCCACCCCCTCCATGCAGTCATACATTACCCCCACCCCCCTCCATGCAGTCATACATTACCCCCACCCCCCTCCATGCAGTCATACATTACCCCCACCCCCTGCATGCAGTCATACATTACCCCCACCCCCCTCCATGCAGTCATACATTACCCCCACCCCCCTCCATGCAGTCATACATTACCCCCACCCCCTCCATGCAGTCATACATTACCCCCACCCCCCTCCATGCAGTCATACATTACCCCCACCCCCCTCCATGCAGTCATACATTACCCCCACCCCCCTCCATGCAGTCATACATTGCTCTCTGATTCCTCTCACTCCTTGTGGTCACAAATCCCCCACACGGCTCCTGACTGCAACACTTTTGTAATGTGTGCCAAGCAGCCAATCATATATAAGTGCTTAATATGGAAATTAATATACAGATCTTGTTGCAATAAAGTGATCGACGCTGAAAACTCAGTAAACAGTCCTCATTCAGTGAAATTTCATGTACTGCAAAGTTTGCATTGATTATAGCATGCATGGAGCACTTCGCACATGCTGAAATCAATGCAAACTTTTCAGTACATGAACTTTCACTGAATGAGGACTGTTTACTGAGTTTGCATTCATTTCAGCATTTGCAAATTTTTCCATGCATGCTGAAATCAATGCATACTCATTAAAGAGGAGGTCCAACCCCATGAAAAAATTAAGTCAGCAGCTACAAATACTGTAGTTGCTGACTTTTAGTATTAGGACACTTATTGGTCCAGGGAGACTGTGATGTCAGCACCCCAGCTGATTTTTGCGGCAGTGAAACTACATAGTTGATTCCATACTGCACATGTGCAAAGAAAGCTGCGCTTTCTGAATGGCCTGGCGGCAGAGGAAGGAGGAGGAGGGCCGAACTTCCAAGGGATGGCACGGTCTCCTGGAAGTGGGAACGGGTACCTGTCAAACAGGTACCCGGTCCCCCCCCCTCCCCCCTGAAAGGTGCCAAATGTGGCACCGGAGGGGGGAGGAAGCAGATAAGCAGAGCTTCCATGTTTGGGTGGAACTCCGCTTTATGATATGATATGCTACACTGATGGGCACTGATAGGCTGCACTGATGGCCACTGAGAAGCTGCACCATTGGGCTGGGCACTGATGAGGCAGTGCTGCACTGATGGGCACTGACAGCCACTAATGAGGCAACATTCTTAAGCTGCACTGATAAAAGGCACTGAAGGGGTATGGTTTACAGATGACAGGGCGGGTCTTAAACAGTAAGGGGTGTGTCCTTGACAGGAAGGGGTGTGTCTGATTTAAATTAGGGGGCGCCCGCATTTAGTCAGGCCTAGGGCAGCACAAAACCTAAATACACCACTGCTAAGAGGTCTGTGCTGGGCGGAACGGCGAGGAGACGTATCAGACCCCTCCGGGCTCAGGCAGCCATCTTGGAACTCTCGCACATGCGCACTCCTGGTCTAGTGAATTTTTACAGCCTACGTGGCAACTAACTGCGACAAAGATAACGCAGTTAGCAGGTAAAACCATAAACCTACTGCCCACTGTGCCTACTGTTCACGTCTATTTCTTATATACCCACCCCCTGTGTTAGCCTATTACACACCCTTTTCAGTGACATCCAATGGATGATAACCTTTAACTGGCATTCTTCCACCCTCCCCTGGTCACAGGTTCTGGTAAGAATGGAAATGATCAAACTGTCTGAACATAGCTATCATTCATTTTGTGACACTATGCACGACACTACCTGCTTGGAGTTTGCATGTTCTCCCTGTGCCTGCGTGGGTTTCCTCTGGGTACTCCGGTTTACTCCCACATTCCAAAGACATGCTGGTAGGTTAATTGGCTTCTGTCTGCCCTAGTATATGAATGTGAGTTAGGGACCTTAGATTGTAAGCTCCTTGAGGCACGGGACCAACGTGAATGTATAATGTATATGTAAAGCGCTGCGCAAATTGACGGCGCTATATAAGTACCTTAATAATAATAATTTTCAAGAGTAAATGGACATATTGGGATATATACACAATCCCAACACCTTAACACCCTTGTATCTCCAGGGTCCCATTTTGATTAGTCTTTTACTTGTTAAAACCTTTTACTTTATATCTCTCACCACCCATGCCTATGTGACTAGTTTACTTAATTGATACTCTTTTTGGAACTATAGTATGGAATTTCAGTTATATATGGACACACCTTATGTTCTAGTCCTTATACAACATTCTGAATAATTTGCCCTGTTGAATATATATATATATTGTAATTCTACTGTACACATTGTATTTTAAATATGTTTGTACATATGTTTTTATCCTTCCCAATAAAAACGTTTGTAAACAAAAGATTGAACAACTTCTCGTCCACTTTCATTATGTGGCTGCGTGTCTTCTTTAGAGACCTTGGGTTAAATAGTCTCCTCCCAATGCTGGATTCACCATTCTAATGCCGCGTACACACGGTCGGACTTTTCGTCTACAAAAGTCAGACAGCCTGTCCGACAGACTTCCGGCAGACTTTCGGCGGACTTTCGACGGACTTGCGGCGGACTTTCTAACGAACAGACTTGCCTACACACGATCACACAAAAGTCCATCGAATTCTTACGTGATGACGTACACCGGACTAAAATAAGGAAGTTCATAGCCAGTAGCCAATAGGTGCCCTAGCGTGGCTTTTTGTCCGTCGGACTAGCACACAGACGAGCGGATTTCGGGGTCCGTCGTAGTTACGAAGTAAAGATTTGAAGCATGTTTCAAATCTAAAGTACGTCGGATTTGAGGCTAAAAAAGTATGTTGAAAGTCCGGAGAAGCCCACACACGATCGGATTACCAGCCAGCTTTAGTCCGTCAGCGTCCGTTGGACTTTTGTAGACGAAAAGTCCGACCGTGTGTACGCGGCATAAGTTTTATATATTGCAATCACATCCCTTCTTAAAGGAGTTGTAAAGTCTCAGGATTTTTCACCTTAATGCATCCTATGCATTAAGGTGAAAAACCTTCTGTGCTGCAGCTGCTTCCCAGATCCCTCCTTTTTCTTACCTTAAAACGGTCGTTCCAGCGACGAGCACAGCAGCTCCAGCTGCTCTTTCAGGTCCTCATTGGATAGATTGATAGCAGCAGGAGCCATTATCTCCCTCTGCTGTCAATCAAATCTAGTGACATGGAAGCCCGGGGGGGGCCAAGTCCTGATGTCTGTGTCAATGGGCGCAACAGCAGGACTCAGGAGCGTGCATGCACAGGTGCCCCCATGGAAATCGGCTCTCCGTGGGGACACTCGCCGAAGAGGAGGAGCCAGAAGTGCGGCCGGGGGACCCCAGAAAATGAGGAACGGGGGCCGCTCTGTGCAAAACCCTTGTACAGAGCAGGTAAGTATGACATGTTTGTTATTTTAAAAAAAAAATGAACCTTTACAATCACTTTAAGCATCTTCAAGGAGAATAAGTTTAAAGGATAAGTTCACCTTTCGTAACATGTTACGACTATAATCAGGGTGTAGCATTCAACATGTTCCAAATGGACCAGCCCCCCCCGCTCCTGCCCCACCCCCGCTTTCTGATCAGACAGATAGCAGGGATCTTCAACCCCCCTCTGCTAGCTGTCACAATTTTGAAAAAATGTGGCTGAGCTGGGCTCTGCCCACCTGCGTCACTTATTCACAGTTTCCTGTAAATGGAAAACTACAAGGTCTAGCATCCTTAGCAGCTGTCGGCTTGTAGTTTTCAATCAACTACCACAGTGCTGTGAGCGTTGTGGTAGTTCATTGAGTCTTTCTGTCAGAATGTTTCTGCTCTGTAGTATGAGGTACATGGAAGTTGATACACTGACAGATCTGCAGGAGACCTGAATGGCATCAGCAATCTGCTGATCGCTGGTGCAATGCTTTACAGGCGACAGAGCGTCAACCTCCCGACGTACGTTTCACCACAAATGGCGTCGTCTTTGGGTCCCCAGACGACGCCATTTGTGGTGAAACGTACGTCGGGAGGTTGACGCTCTGACGTCATCGCCATTTTTCAGTGTGGACGGGTGCTCGCTATGCCGGCCGGCTGTTTGCTGTATTTTTACATACTCATGTGAGTTTTCTACCTTTTTATCTATTAAATCGTTTTTATCAGTATTACACTATGGCCAGTTCCTTTTTATTTACATGCTTGTGAGATGTAATTTTGGAATCTCTGCTGTATCCCCTGGTTCCTGCCGCAAGCAGTCCAGAAAGCCAATGGATCGCTCATACTGCTATTGAACATAAGCTGTTGTTGGCTTGCCTTGCGGTAAGCGCATTATTTGCCTGGTGGTGGATCACGTAGTGTGGTGTGGTTAACTGATACTGAACACAAGCTGTTGTTGGCTTGCCTTGTGGTAAGCGCAATATTTGCACGGAGTGTGGGGTCTCATCTTCACTACAGAGTTTGCTAGTGTTCACTCTAAGTTCCCTTTTTTTCCTGCTGTATCCTTATGCACTAGTGTAAGTTTTCTACCTTTTCTAAACTTTGATTAGTTTGGCAGTATTACACTATGGCCAGTTTCTTTTTATTTACATGTCTATGAGAAGTTTGGTGTCCTCATTACATCCTTTCAGCTACGATGTATACAGTCTAAGAGCACCATCTGGATTCTCCACACCAAGACGTGATACAGGCTGGTGTTCGCTTGCCTTGCGGTAAGCGCAATTATTGGGTATTTGCGGATACTGTATGGGTTGTCACTCATATTTTTTACACCATTGACTCTGGTTGGATTCATCCAAGGGGTCTTTCTTGAACTGATTTCAGATCATTACTTCACATTTTTATTTTCTGTTACTATATATGGACACTTATTTTTATTCGCAAATATTACATATGGACACTCATGTTTGATTCATACATACATGTGTTGACCCATGTACTTTTCATGATTTAATTTTTAATATTTTTCAACATTTTTGTATTTATATATGTACTTCCTCACAGAAGTCTTTGAGATTGCTTCACGTGTTTCACTTATATTTAGCGCGGTTATTTCTTTTTTATTAGTTATTTTAGTGCACATCTCACTGTTTAACTGCTGCTTTTTGGGGGGATAGTTTCTATAGGTAGCGCAGTATTTTTTTGTTTTTCAATGCTTTACAGGCGCCTGCAACAAAAAATAATAAATGCACATTTTTTTACCTGTAAAAAATGTGCATTTATTTATTAAAAAAAAAAAAAGTGAATTTATCCTTTAATATTTGTAGGCATTCCTTATAACTTAGATCCTCCGGTTCCCTTATTAGTTTGATTGCCCTTCTCTGGACTCCCTTCAGTTCCAGCACATCTTTTCTGAGGATTGGTTGTCAGAACAGGACGGTATACTCAAGATGTGGCTGAACCAGAGTTTTGTAAAGTGGTAGAATTATAATTTTATCTCATGAGTAAATACCAGTCTTAATGCATGCTAATAGTGCTGGCCTTGCTTACTACAGCTTGGTGTTGCATGCTGTTGCTGAGTCTGTGATCTACCAGGACCCCCAGATCCTTTTCCATCCTCGATACCCCCAGAGGTTCTCTCCCTAGCGAGTAAGAGCATAGAATATGTATTTCTGTTGCTATGGTCAAGAAAGACACTCTTGCATTCTGCTGGTTCAGTATTCCTTTTCTTGTACTCTGGATTGATGCACTAGCTGAGACCACCTGGACCGAGAGCTGGATATAGCAGAGAAAAGTCAAAGCCCTGACCCACCTATATCATTTTAATAGAAAGTGCCTACGAAGTTGCATTTAACTTACCTTGTGTGCCATTGTTTCAAGGGATAGCGATATGTTTTAACTTTGAGATAAAAGGCAAAGAAACCTATCTATTGTGTTTATTATCTAGTACCGAGAAAATGCACTAAGCCGTCCATTGATGTCTTGGAGGTCTTTGTACTTAGGGAACGGTATAGATCAAAAAGGACCATATTCAAGTAATCCTTTTTTTCATGGTTTTTAATACCACATATAACCCTAGGCATTTTATTCTTAAGAGGGAATAGAAGATTTAAGTTGAAGAAGCAAACATACTCTACATCCAGTATTTATCAAGAATTAATTCCCTACCAGCTGAGTACACAGAAGATGGAGATACCATCTAAGAATCGTGGAGGTGAAACTGTACAGCTAATAGGAAAGAATTGGGATTATGTAGTTAGTTTACTTATGTCAACAATGGCATACAATATATGAAGCCTACTTATAATTCCGAGCATTCTTATTCACCTAAGAGCATAGATAGCATGTGAAATCTAACATAGTTTATCATTTAGGCACTGCAGGTTTAAGTACTTGCCTGTCATTTGAGTATGCCTGCCATTTGTATTCCCATTATGTGATGTGTTAACGCTGTTAAAGCTGAACTCCAGACAAACAGATAAATACATAGGTAAATATATATATATATACACAGTATCTCACAAAAGTGAGTACACCCCTCACATTTAGTAAAAACCACTAGCAACAAAAGTGAGTACACCCCTAAGTGAAAATGTCCAAATTGGTCCCAAAGTGTCAAAATTTTGTGTGGCCACCATTATTTTCCAGCACTGCCTTAACCCTCTTGGGCATGGAGTTCACCAGAGCTTCACAGGTTGCCACTGGAGTCCTCTTTCACTCCTCCATGATGACATCATGGAGCTGGTGGATGTTAGAGACCTTGCACTCCTCCACCTTCCTTTTGAGGATGCTCCACAGATGCTCAATAGGGTTTAGGTCTGGAGACATGCTTGGCCAGTCCATCACCTTTACTCTCAGCTTCTTTAGCAAGGCAGCGGTTGTCTTGGAGGTGTGTTTGGATTCGTTATCATGTTGGAATACCGGCCTGTGTCCCAGTCTCCGAAGGGAGGGGATCATGCTCTGCTTCAGTATGTCACAGTACATGTTGGCTTTCATGGTTTCCTCAATGAACTGTAGCTCCCCAGTGCTGGCAGCACTCATGCAGCCCCAGACCATGACACTCCCACTACTATGCTTGACCGTAGGTAAGACACAAAAGAGAAAATACGCTGCGCTAGAGTGTAATGTATCACTCAGTGAATAAATATAGGATCTATTCAAAACATAATTTATGTGCAAACACACTAAGATAAATATATGTAACGAATAACCCCTCTGGGTGAATCAAAAAGTGATAAATCCAAAATATACAAATATGTGCATATGCAAATATATCAACAAATATGAGACAAACACATTAAAGTGCAACGTGCATAGAACAATAACGCAAATACATTAAAGTGCATACAAAGGTTCAAAGAGTGCTTAGTGCCCCACAAACTGACGTGATAAACAATCTTAATAAACAATGTTACAAGTGATTGGTGATAAGTGAAATCCTGTAGATCAATATAAAAAAGATGTGTATAATAAGTGTCTGTTGATAGTATTTTCCAGCATGCTCATAGTATCCTTAGTGCTGCAAACCATGCTCTGGTGCAATCCAGTGGTCCCCCCAGGTATTATGCTCACCTCAGAGCGTGTGACTCAGCTGCTACACTAAGTCAAAACACGTTATATATATATATATGCAGTTCCACAGGTATATACAAGAGAAAAGAACTTGATAGTGTGATATCGTTTTATAAATTTATTAAATGTAAAATACACTCCCCACAATGGGGTACTCACACTATCCAGGTGCGTTAGTGCACCGCTCTATTCCAAGCCTTCAAAACAGTAAATGATGTAAGGGTATGGTACGCGTCTTCACTCAGACAGACTCTCTGCTGCTCGCTCCGTCCTGGCCCCTCCCCTACGCGTGTTCGACACAGGGATCACATGTCTTCATCAGGGGGATATATCTGATATGATCAGCACAGAGCCCGGGGGTGGCTCCTAAACGTGTTTTGACTTATGCCCCATACACACGGTCGGATTTTCCGATGTAAAATGTGTGATAGGACCTTGTTGTCGGAAATTCCGACCGTGTGTAGGCTCCATCACCCATTTTCCATCGGATTTTCCGACACACAAAGTTTGAGAGCAGGCTATAAAATTTTCCGACAACAAAATCCGTTGTTGGAATTTCCGATCGTGTGTACACAAATCCGACGCACAAAGTGCCACGCATGCTCAGAATAAATAAAGAGATGAAAGCTATTGGCTACTGCCCCGTTTATAGTCCCGACGTACGTGTTTTACGTCACCGCGTTTAGAATGATCGGATTTTCCGACAACTTTGTGTGACCGTGTGTATGCAAGACAAGTTTGAGCCAACATCCGTCGGAAAAAATCCTAGGATTTTCTTGTCGGAATGTCCGATCAATGTCCGACCGTGTGTACGGGGCATAAGTGTAGCAGCTGAGTCACATGCTCTGAGGTGAGCATAATACCTGGGGGGACCACTGGATTGCACCAGAGCATGGTTTGCAGCACTAAGGATACTATGAGCATGCTGGAAAATACTATCAACGAACACCTAATATACACATCTTTTTGATATTGATCTACAGGATTTCACTTATCACCAATCACTTGTAACATTGTTTATTAAGATTGTTTATCACATCAATTTGTGGGGCACTAAGCACTTTCTGAACCTTTGTATGCACTTTAATGACATTTGCGTTATTGTTCTATGCACGTTGCACTTTAAGGTGTTTGTCTCAAATTTGTTGATATATTTGCATATGTACATATTTGTATATTTTGGATTTTTGGATTTATCACTTTTTGATTCACCCAGAGGGGTTATTCGTTACATATATTTATATTAGTGTTTTTGCACATAAATTATGTTTTGAATAGATCCTATATTTATTCACTGATTGATACATTACACTCTAGTGCAGCATATTTTCTCTTTTGGACTTTTTGCACAATATATGAAACGTGATCTGTGCGTGCAGCTGGGTGGTGTTAGTCTTTTGGCATAAGATCATTGTGGCTTACAGGATTTTTCTTTCTTTTGTAGGCAAGACACGCTTGTCTTTGTACTCCTCACCTGGTTGCCACCACACACCCTTGACACCATCTGAACCAAATAAGTTTATCTCAGTCTCATGAGACCACAGGACATCCATGTCCTTAGTCTGCTTGTCTTTAACAAACTGTTTGCCGGCTTTCTTATGCATCATCTTTAGAAGAGGTTTCCTTCTGGGCAGTGGCGTAGCGTGGGGGGTGCAGGGGGTGCCTTGGCCCCGGGCGCGATATTTAGGGGGGCGCCAGTGTGTGTCACTGGCTGCCTCCTCCTAATTTCTAATTTTGTGTCCCCGGGCTCCGGCCGCCATGTTAAGTGTCCGGCGCCCTGTGATTGGGTGTATGGGGGTCATGTGAGGCGCCCCGCCTCCGCACATGACCCCCATACACCCAATCACAGGGCGCTGGATACTGAACATGGCAGCAAGCAGAGCGCAGGGGAGAGAAGAAAGTGAGCCGCCGCTGTGTTCTCCTCATCCGGATCGATGCAGCCAGGATAAGAAGGTAAGTGAGAGTCATGTTACTGGGAGGGGGAGGGGGGCGAGAGAGACTGTAGGCAGGACAGACTGCTGCTTCCCCCATGTAATGTGCTCTCTTGTGCCCACCATGTCATGTGCCTTGCAGTGCCCCCCATGTAATGTGCTGTGCCCACCATGTCCTGTCATGTGCATTGCAGTGCCCCTATGTAAAGTGCTGTGCCCACCATGTCATGTGCATTGCAGTGCCCACTATGTAATGTGCTGTGCCCACCATGTCATGTGCATTGCAGTGCCCACTATGTAATGTGCTGTGCCCACCATGTCCTGTCATGTGCCTTGCAGTGCCCCCATGTAATGTGCTGTGCCCACCATGTCATGTCATGTGCCTTGCAGTGCCCCCCATGTAATGTTCTGTGCCCACCATGTCCTGTCATGTGCATTGCAGTGCCCACTATGTAAAGTTCTGTGCCCACCATGTCATGTGCATTGCAGTGCCCCCCATGTAATGTGCTGTGCCCACCATGTCATGTCATGTGCCTTGCAGTGTCCCCATGTAATGTGCTGTGCCCACCATGTCATGTTATGTGCCTTGCAGTGCCCCCCCATGTAATGTGCTGTGCCCACCATGTCATGTGCCTTGCAGTGCCCCCATGTAATGTGCTGTGCCCACCATGTCCTGTCATGTGCATTGCAGTGCCCACTATGTAAAGTGCTGTGCCCACCATGTCATGTGCATTGCAGTGCCCCGCATGTCCTGTCATGTGCCTTGCAGTGCCCCCCATGTAATGTGCTGTGCCCACCATGTCATGTCATGTGCCTTGCAGTGCCCCCATGTAATGTGCTGTGCCCACCATGTCATGTGCCTTGCAGTGCCCCCCATGTAATGTTCTGTGCCCACCATGTCCTGTCATGTGCATTGCAGTGCCCACTATGTAAAGTTCTGTGCCCACCATGTCATGTGCATTGCTGTGCCCACCATGTCATGTGCCTTGCAGTGTCCCCATGTAATGTGCTGTGCCCACCATGTCATGTCATGTGCCTTGCAGTGCCCCCCATGTAATGTGCTGTGCCCACCATGTCATGTCATGTGCCTTGCAGTGCCCCCATGTAATGTGCTGTGCCCACCATGTCATGTCATGTGCCTTGCAGTGCCCCCCATGTAATGTTCTGTGCCCACCATGTCCTGTCATGTGCATTGCAGTGCCCACTATGTAAAGTTCTGTGCCCACCATGTCATGTGCATTGCAGTGCCCCCCATGTAATGTGCTGTGCCCACCACGTCATGTGCCTTGCAGTGTCCCCATGTAATGTTCTGTGCCCACCATGTCATGTGCCTTGCAGTGCCCCCCATGTAATGTGCTGTGCCCACCGTCATGTCATGTGCCTTGCAGTGCCCCCCATGTAATGTGCTGTGCCCACCATGTCCTGTCATGTGCCTTGCAGTGCCCCCCATGTAATGTGCTGTGCCCACCATGTCCTGTCATGTGCATTGCAGTGCCCCTATGTAATGTGCTGTGCCCACCATGTCATGTGCATTGCAGTGACCACTATGTAATGTGCTGTGCCCACCATGTCATGTGCCTTGCAGTGCCCCCCATGTAATGTGCTGTGTCCAGTATGTCATTTGCTGTACGTTGCAGTGCCCACCATGTAATGCGCTGTGCTGAACAATGTCATGTGCTGTGCATTGCATTGCCCTTCATGTGATGTGCAGTGCCCACTGTCATGATGTGCCTTGCAGTGCCCACCATGTCATGTGCAGTTCCTAACATGTAATGTGCAGTTGCATTTCCCACCATGAAACGTGCTATGCCATTCAGTGCCCACCATGTAATGCGCTGTGCCCACCACGTCATGTGCTGTGCCATGCAGTGCCCACCATGTAATGCGCTGTACCCACCATGTAATGTGCTGTGTCATGCAGTGCCCACCATGTCATGTGCAGTGCCCATCATGTAAATTACTGTGCAGTGCCCCCCATGTCATGTGCTGTGTTGTGCCCACCATGTCATGTGCTGCACCATGCAGTGCCAACCATGTAATATGCTGTACTCACCATGTAATGTGCTGTACATTGTCCACCATGGCATGTGCCGTGCAGTACCCACAATGGAATGTTGTATGCAGGGCTCATCATGTCATGTGTGGTGTCCACCATTTATTGTGCTGTGTTCACAATGTAATGTGCTGTGCTGTGTCATGCAGTGCCCACCTTGTCATGTGCTGTGCAGTGCCCTCCATGCTATGTGCAGTACCCACTATATAATGTGTTGTGCCCACCATATAATGTTCTGTGCAGTGCCCACTTGTAATGTCCAGTGCCCACCATGTAATGTGCTCAGCTGTGCCTGCCATGTCATGTGCTGTGCCCACCATATAAGGTCCTGTGCCCACTGTGTGCATGAGCTGTGCCCACCATGAAATGTGTTGTGTTGTGCAGTACCAACCATGTCATGTGCTGTGCCCACCATATAATGTACTGTGCCTACCTTGTAATGTGCTGTATTGGGCAGTGCCAACCGCGTAATGTGCTGTGCCCGCCATTAAATGTGCTGTATCCATGTATCCACCATGTAATGTGTTGTGCCAACCATGTGATGTACTGTGCTATAACCCCCCCTCCCGTGTAATGTACTATGCTGTGCCCCCCACAGACTCACCCCCTCACTCCCACCCCCCTCCCTCTCTCATCCCCTCTCTTTCACCCTGTTCTCTCTCTCACCCCCTTCACTCCCTACCACCCTCTCTCTCTTTTCACCCTCTCTCTATTCCCCTTTTTCTCACCCCCCCTCTCTCTCTCTCTCTCTCTCTCTCTCTCTCTCTCTCTCTCCCTCCCTCTCCACCCCCTCTCTCTCTCACCCCTCTCTCTCTTTAATTTAAATTTCACAAAAAATTGTTTGCGTTTTAATTTTATTTATTTTCATAAAAAGGCCCACCAACATCCTTAGCACCAGGCCCATGATGCTCTTAATCTGGGCCTGAGTATAGTGGTTAGTGTAGTATAGTATAGTGGTCAGTATAGTATAGTGGTCAGTATAGTGTAGTGTAGTGGACAGTGTAGTATGGTGGTCAGTGTAATATGGTGGTCAGTGTAGTATGGTGGTTAGTGTGGTGGTCAGTATAGTGTAGTATAGTGGACAGTGTAGTATGGTGGTCAGTGTAGTATAGTGGACAGTGTAGTATGGTGGTCAGTATAGTGTAGTATAGTGGACAGTGTAGTATGGTGGTCAGTGTAGTGTAGTGGTTAGTGTAGTGGTCAGTGTAGTATGGTGGTCAGTATAGTGTAGTATAGTGGACAGTGTAGTATGGTGGTCAGTATAGTGGACAGTGTAGTATGGTGGTCAGTGTAGTATGGTGGTCAGTGTAGTATGGTGGTCAGTGTAGTATGGTGGTCAGTGTAGTATGGTGGACAGTGTAGTGGTTAGTGTGGTGGACAGTGTAGTATGGTGGACAGTGTAGTATGGTGGACAGTGTAGTGGACAGTATAGTGTAGTGGTCAGTGTAGTGTAGTGGTTAGTGTAGTATGGTGGTCAGTATAGTGTAGTATAGTGGACAGTGTAGTATGGTGGTCAGTATAGTGTAGTGTAGTGGTTAGTGTAGTGGTCAGTGTAGTATGGTGGTCAGTGTAGTATGGTGGTCAGTGTAGTATGGTGGTCAGTGTAGTGTAGTATAGTGGTCAGTGTAGTATGGTGGACAGTGTAGTATAGTGGACAGTGTAGTGTAGTGTAGTGGTCAGTGTAGTGTAGTGGTCAGTGTAGTATGGTGGACAGTGTAGTATGGTGGACAGTGTAGTATGGAGGACAGTGTAGTATAGTGGTCAGTATAGTGTAGTATGGTGGTCAGTGTAGTATGGTGGTCAGTATAGTGTAGTATGGTGGTCAGTATAGTGTAGTATGGTGGTCAGTGTAGTATGGTGGTCAGTGTAGTATGGTGGTCAGTGTAGTATGGTGGTCAGTATAATGTAGTATGGTGGTCAGTATAATGTAGTATGGTGGTCCGTATAGTGTAGTATAGTGGACAGTGTAGTATGGTGGTCAGTACAGTGTAGTATGGTGGTTAAGTGTAGTGTAGTGTAGTGTAGTATGGTATTCAGTGTAGTATGGTGGTCAGTGTAGTATGGTGGTCAGTATAATGTAGTATAGTGGTCAGTGTAGTATGGTGGTCAGTATAGTGTAGTATAGTGGACAGTGTAGTATGGTGGTCAAGTGTAGTGTAGTATAGTGGACAGTGTAATGTATTATAGTGGACAGTGTAGTGTAGTATAGTGGACAGTGTAGTGTAGTATAGTGGTCAGTATGGTGGTCAGTGTAGTATGGTGGTCAGTATAATGTAGTATAGTGGTCAGTGTAGTATAGTGGTCAGTGTAGTATGGTGGTCAGTGTAGTATGGTGGTCAGTATAATGTAGTATAGTGGACAGTGTAGTATGGTGGTCAGTATAGTGGACAGTGTAGTATGGTGGTCAAGTGTAGTGTAGTATAGTGGACAGTGTAGTGTAGTATAGTGGACAGTGTAGTGTAGTATAGTGGACAGTGTAGTGTAGTATAGTGGACAGTGTAGTGTAGTATGGTGGACAGTGTAGTGTAGTATGGTGGTCAGTGTAATATAGTGGTCAGTGTAATATAGTGGTCAGTGTAGTATAGTGGTCAGTATAGTATAGTGGTCAGTGTAGTGGACAGTGTAGTTCTCAGTGTAGTGGTCAGTATAGGAATCAGGTAGGTCAGTACTATTGTATTTGAAGGGACTCAGGGATAGCTAAAAGTCCGCAGGTTGGGGGGGCGCAAATTACTTGCCTTGCCCCGGGTGCTGACAACCCACGCTACGCCACTGCTTCTGGGACAACAGCCATGCAGATTCAATGTGTGACATATGGTCTGGGCACTGACAGGCTGACCCCCCCACCCCTTCAGCCGCAGCAGCAATGCTGGCAGCACTCATACATCTATTTCCCAAAGACAACCTCTGGATATGATGCTGAGCACGTGCACTCAACCTCTTTGGTCGACCATGACGAGGCCTGTTCTGAGTGGTACCTGTCCTATTAAACCGCTGTATGGTCTTGGCCACCGTGCTGCAGCTCAGTTTCAGGGTCTTGGCAATCTTCTTATAGCCTAGGCCATCTTCATGTAGAGCAACAATTCTTTTTTTCAGATCCTCATAGAGCTCTTTGCCATGAGGTGCCATGTTCAACTTCCAGTGATCAGTATGAGTGAGAGCGATAACACCAAATTTAACACACCTGCTCCCTCTTCAGACCTGAGACCTTCTAACAATAACGAGTCACATGACGTTGGGGAGGGAAAATGGCTAATTGGACTAGGGTTGTACTCACTTTTGTTGCCAGCGGTTTAGACATTAATGGCTGTGTGTTGAGTTATTTTGAGGGGACAGCAAATTTATACTGTTATACAAGCTGTACACTCACTACTTTACATTGTAGCAAAGTGTCATTTCTTCAGTGTTGTCACATGAAACATGAAAAGATATAATAAATTCATGCATATTATTGCTACTCTATCTTTATTGTACTCATATGAAAAATTTCAATAAAAACATTTGAAAGAAAAGATATAATAAAATATTTACAAAAATTTGAGGGGTGTACTCACTTTCGTGAGATACTGTACAATATCTCTCTATCTCTCTATCTCTCTATTCACTAGAGGAAAAATTATACTGGCTGAACTGGTACAGTGGGGGAATCCCAAACTGGGCGGTTTTTGATCTTGATGCATTTTGCGGCTTACCTGCTTTTTAATGAGGAATAAGGGAGATCCTAAAACTGCAAATAATAACAATAATTAGTATACATCAAAATAATACAAGTTGTACATGAAATACTCCACCTTTAGAGGAGTTGATGGACATATGGGAGGCCCCCAAGTCATGATAATGTCCCACAACTGTTATCAAACAATTGCCTATTAGCAAAACAGAGCCAGTTTCCTGATAGCAAACCTTCAATTTAGCATCTTCTCCACAGTTTCCTGTGAAGCTCGGAGGATGTCACCCTGTTGATCTGTGTACATCACAAAAAGCACAAGTTTCCCTGTTACTTTAGTTGGGAGAACATTTAGACAAAGAGAAATTGTATTCTACAGACAATAATTCAGTGTGTAGGCGGAAGGTGCACTTTAGAATGTACAAAGGTAGATCCATTATACAACATAAATTAAATGAAAAGCTAAAAAAGACAGGCACTTAAGTAAAATGTAAATAATTAAAGAAATGCACTAGAAGTGATTACAGGCTTGTGTCAAACTGAAGAAAAACATTAAATTACCAGAATTCTCCTTTCTGGAATCTGATAGACTGCTGATTACATGTAGGTAAGACTGAGCAGTCATGCTGGGCTGGAGATTAAAAAAAGGACAGGAACGCTGGATGGTTTGTAGTTACAAGAAGATCATTTCAGCTTTGGCGGGGAACACAGCTGCACAAGTTTCTGTACACCCTCTGCCAGGTAACAAAGAACAGTTGGGCTCTTTTATTAAGTTTGTACAAAGAATAAAAAACACAAAACACAACCCTGCAGAATCAGCTTTCATTAGTCTTAATAGCAAAAGAGCGAAAATAATGTTTCTGATTGGCTAGCTGGTTATTGCATACAGTATATTGGCCTCTTTGCACTATGCCATTAAAGAGAACCAGCCACAACGTAGGTTGAAGCATTTCTAAATACAAAATTGTAATATATCGTAGCTTACCAGTCTTTAGATATAATAGCTGCATTAGTTAACTTTTTTAGGCTTTTTTCACCCAGTAAACCTGCCAGTAACACAAGTCTCGTTTTAGGGTGACAACGCTCCCTCACCAAACTGTATCTGTGAAGAAGTAGGGTTGTCACCCATGCACCGGACTACAGAACACTTCCCATTCTCTTTTTCTTCATAACATAGGGGGCAGGTGTTCTGTATTCCACAGAGAGAAAGAGAGGGCTGATAAAAATGTTTGAGATTTCAGTGCATGTTTGTCAGCTGACTGGAGAAAGTTACTAACTGGATTTCCATCAGGATCAAGAAGTATTTTTGCACTTAACAAATAGATATAACTAATTGCCTTTAGCCCTGGTTCACACCGTGCCGATTTGACGGATGATTTGACATGTTAAATCGCATGGCAAATCGGAGCTAATTGCCGGCAATGACACCGGCCGAATTGGAGAGATGCCGACTTTGCAGCAGCGCATCGATTCACAAAAGTAGTCTCTGCACTACTTGTGGCGACTTTGGGGGCGATTTCAATAGACATCTGTGCATGAACACACACAAATGTCTCTCAAATAGCCCCCGAAGTCAGACTGAGATGCAAGTTTGATTTCAAACCCACATTCAGTGTGAACCCAGGATAAATGGTATCTTTAATGGACTAAAAGGATTCAAATAAAAGAAATAGTTTGATTGGACTAATCCTAATAAAATACATTTACATTTTTGGTTGTAACATGGCAAAATGTGGGAAATGTCAAGGGGTATGAATACTTTTTCAAGACACTGTGGGGTTCATTTACTAAAGAGAAATCCACTTTGTACTGCAAGTGCACATGGAAGTGCAGTCACTGTAAATCTGAGGGGAAGATCTGAAATTAGGGGAAGCTCTGCTGATTTTATCATCCAATCATGTACAAGCAAAAATGCTGTTTTTTATTTTCCTTGCATGTCCCCCTCAGATCTACAGCGACTATATATATATATTTATGGTCAGAGCCCTCCGTCCTGAGAGATATGAAGCACATAAACACATCACAAGACTAACAACATAAAATAGACCTGAAGTGTGCCCTGGCCGGCTGTATGGTAAACCCAGATCTGCTGGGTGGTATGCCAGAGAAGGGCGCAAAAGACTTGGGGAGGTAATGATTTATTAAGTTTACTGGCATACTACAGGGCAAGCTTGCCAAAGGCTCGTGACATTTCTGCTTGTGGATTGGGAATGTATCGAGCGAAGCAAGTGAATTTCCACCTGCCCATTTTCTTGAGGACGTGGTCCGGGACCCTGTTTCGTGAGGCTGCTGATGCTACTCCAATGCGAAAGAATTTTCAGAAAATTGGCCGGGGTCATGGCCTAAGTTGGGCAAAAGATTTCTAACGTGTCTAGTGAACTGGTTGCTACTTAGAGGGCTAGTAGGAATGGCTGCCCTCCGAGAGGTCGGGCAGATGAGCTAATAACTGGTCTAGAATGGCCACGGGGCAGCAGGCGTTGCGCGTCTGGGAAGTATGATATCTACACCGGGACCAGACTGTTGTGTTTCGGACACCACGAGGTGCCGGATGAAGTAACTTTGGTGGCGTGTCAGATGGCGTCTACGTAACATCTTACAGGGGCCGGTGACTGTGAATACACTGGGGCCAGGTAGATGGCTGCCTGAACGACCTGGCTGAAATTAACCCAAAGGGGAATGTGACAGGATGGTAGACATGTCTCTTAATATGGCGCTGGTCGCAGGTAGACGTTTACTATTCATTTGGAGTTGTCTGATTACCGCGCAGGATAGTCTTGACCGCATGGGTGGCAACCAAAGATGGTTTGGTAGGATTTTGTAAGGAGATGAAATGCTGGATGCCAGCTAAGTAGAGTCTGATGGTATTGTGTGAAAATGCCAACTGTGTGTGGCAAGATGATATGAAGGCCAGGATGTGATGGAACTCTCCAGATACTGCCCCAGGGTTTGAGGCTAGGAACCTGTCATAGATTTTCCAGGCAGTACGGTAGGCCTTCAGGGTGTTGTGAGAAAATGATAGATTAATAAGGCGGGTAGCATTGTGAAGGTGTTGTTTTAATCCGAGGTTAGCCACGACCAATGTGGGATAAGAAACATGGTCAGGTCGGTTCCAGATCCCTGCGAAAAGAATGACACAAAGTTAAAACGGGTAGTGCGTCGGCCAGAGTATTGCATTTGCCTGGGATGTAGAGGCAGCGAACATTATTTGGTGCTGTGGGGAAAGTTGCACCAGCCTGCTCAGGAAGGCCATGATGGCCAGCGAGTTGAACCTGCTATTATTTATAATACTAGCTGTGGCTTGGTTGTCTGTGGCAAACGACAGTGTTTGTGCTGCTCAGTTACTGCGCCAGACGTGAGCTGCTGCAATAATGAGGTGGAGTTCGAACAAAGAGAAGGACTAACTGAAGCTGGGAATCAAGAGGATTTCTGACGGCCATGGCCCTGCAAACCAAAGATGGCCAAAAATTGATGCGAGGACCTGTGGAGGCTGCGGCGTCCGTGACTACCTGAGATGAAGAGGGAGATGCTAACGGAATGAACATTGACATACCATTCCAGTTGATGAGAAATTCATTCCATCTGGGCAGATCCGTTATTGCTGGCACGTCTAATTTAAGGATTTAGACAGGGTCTTGTACCTGGGAGAGAAACACTAGGAGGCGTGAGATAAGGGTCACCTCGAGTCTGGCTGCTGTTTTTAGCTGAAATGAGTGGTGACAGTCATAGAATGAGCACCCGTTGACAGTGTGGTCACCAAGGAGTGCAGCTGAGTAGTCGCTAAGAAAATACTGCCGTGATGCCTGGGTGCCTGGTAGGGCTGCCAGTAGCGTTTTTTTTTTTTGTATATATGGTCCAAGCTCTGTGAGACTGTGAGCCATCGCTTGCTGTGCCCGCAAAGGGTGACGGCCGGGCGGAGGCGAAGTTATCGCTGTCGGCCTGCGACATGGCGTCAGCAAAAGCAAGGAAGGGCAATGCATATGTTTAAGGCAAGTTGCAAAGGTAGGAGGGGATAGATGCGTTTGGGTAGATAAGATGGAAAGGCAGTAGGAAAACGAGAAGAACAGGACAAGAAAGGACAGCCATAGTGACAGCTGATTGCGTACGAGCGCTGTTGAGTGTGATTTTAGAAAACTCGAAAGAATGCGTGACAACCGAGGTGAGCCAGGAGGTGACTGGCTAGGTAACCGATAGCTCGGGTGTCCGCCTGTGCTCGGCACAGACTAATGAACCAGAGCCCCCCAGGGGACTGGGGCAGGTAGCTGAAGTCTGCTCGGTCTGCTAACGCTTGCACTGCCAGCAAGCTGGACGTTAGGCGACCTTGTTTGCGTGGTAAAGGATCTCGGATCGCTCTACGAAAACAGAGTGAAGTGCACAGAAGTATGTGACAGTTACTAACGCCTTGGGAGCAAGTCAAATCGTGTATGTGAAGTAAAACATGTTGTGAAAGGGTGTTTAAGAGAAAAGCAATGGGGGATCCCTTTGAACTATGCACCTGACTTGATGCCCTAGTAGTGAAATTTTTGAGGTTGAGGACTGAGGAACCTGTAGTAAGGTGACACGGGAATTTTGGTCTGACAAGGGGGATTGCAAAGAGCTGTTTGGGGCAGCTGGCCCCCTGGTGAAGGTGCAGGCCCTCGAAAAAATTATTATTTTTTTTTTTGGGAGATATTGTCCAAACCTGATGCAGGGTGGACCAACTGGTAGTCTGACTGACCTAAAGGGGAAAGGGATAGAGAAATCGGTGAGTAGCTGTGTTGCTACTGGAGATGAGTGGCTGTATGAAGCCATTTCGTAACGTTTGCATCGATTGCAAATAAGCAGCCTTTGATAGGCGAAAAGAAAGTTTTTAGCAGAAATTTGATTATGTAGGAATAACCGTGCGCAGCATTGGTAAAAATGGATGGTGTGAGTTGTGTGTGAGAGATCCGAATCATTGAGCCGGTATTGCGACTGGACTCGGATCGGTCGGATGAAAGAAGCACACTGTTGGTGAGTGCTTGTGTATGCTGAGGATCCGAATCATTGAGCCGGTTTTGCGACTGGACTCGGATCGGTCAGATGAAAGAAGCACACTGTTGGTGAGTGCTTGTATGCTGAGGATCCGAATCATTGAGCCGGTGTGCGACTGGACTCTTATCGGTCAGGGAAAGTAGGGTTGGCAAGGATCCGAATCGTTGAGCCGGTGCTACGACTGGACTCGGATTGGATGGTGGGACTTGTAATGCCGAGGATCCTGAATCATCGTGCCGGTATGCGACTGGACTTCAGATCGGTCGGTGAAAGTTGGATTGGCGAGGATCCGAATCGTTGAGCCGGTGCTACGACTGGACTCGGATGGGATTGTGGGGTTTTGTAATGCCGAGGATCCTGAATCATTGAGCTGGTATGCGACTGGACTCGGATCGGTCGGATGGAGTAAGCACACTGTTTGTGAGTGCTTGTGTATGCTAAGGATCCGAATCATTGAGCCGGTGTTGCAACTGGACTCGGATCGGTCGGATGAAAGAAGCACACTGTTGGTGAGTGCTGAGGATCTGAATAATTGAGCCGGTTTTGTGACTGGACTAGGATCGGTTGGATGAAAAAAGAACACTGTTGGTGAGTGCTTGTGTATGCTGAGGATCCGAATCATTGAGCCGGTGTTGCGACTGGACTCGGATCGGTTGGTGAAGTTTGTAATGCCGAGAGTCCGAATCTTTGCGCTGATTATGCGACTAGATTCGGATCGGTTGTGGATGTAAGGTGACGATGGGGCTTGTGTGCTGGATCCGAATCGTTGAGCCGGTGCTGCGACTGGACTCAGATCGGTTGACGGTGTTAGTGGTTGAAGGGGCTTGTGATTGCCGAGGATCCGAATCATAGGGCCGATGTTGCGACTAGATTCGGATCGGCTGTTAGTGTGTGCTTGGTATCCAATAAGAAGTGTAGGGGGTCAGTTAGGTGAAGTGTGTGTTTTCAGTAGGAGGTGTAGGGGGTCAGTAGGTGAAATGGGGGTTTAGTAGGGGTGTGGTGTGTAGGACGCAGGTTCGAGACCCTGAGCTGTAAACGACTTGTTTTGAAGGTGGTTTGTGCTTATTCGTACGGTTCTTACCGCCTAGTCGGTAAGATACCAGTGGTGCCGAGTGAAGGCTGTCATGAGTCGTAACATCGCGGATGCGACTGGGCTCGAATGAGGAACGGAGAAAGGCAGTAAGTACGAATGTGTGCGAATAAGCGAGTAAGACCTACGAAGTCGTAGGCGGTTTATGAAGGGGAACATAAAGTAACGGTTCGGTAGCAGGTAACCACAAGTCCTACCTGCGACAGTAAGCCTCGGTTCACACCAGAGGCGGCACGACTTGCAGGTCGCCTCAGCGAGGAGACCTGCAAACGACTGCCCGGGCGACTTGCAAAACGACTTTTGTATAGAAGTCTATGCAAGTCGCCCCAAGTCGCCCCCGAAGTAGTACAGGAACCTTTTTCTAAGTCGGAGCGACTTGCGTCGCTCCCCTTAGAATGGTTCCATAGCACAGAACGGGAGGCGACTTGTCATCCCAGTGTGAACCGGGGCAGCAGTGAGTGTGGGACAATCGATGAAAACCTATGACCAATCTCGAAGGACATGTAGTGAGTTGGTAGAGTCGGCCTCTGTAATGCATCTGATACGAATCAGTTTGTAAAACGTATGAAATTAATCCGATATAAATCGGTAGTAAGGAGTATCTGATACAAATTGGTTGTAGAGTGTATGCCATCCCTTGCTGTGAAACTGAACACCTCTCAACCACCCATCCCCCCAGGCTAATCAAGTGCAGAGGAGGCACCAGGTGGGTTTAATTACACCTGAATCAGCCACAGAAACCCATACAAACAATACATGCTCATCTCCTAATGAATGAGATGGCAACTCCATGGACAATGAATTTTATAACCAGTGAAACCTATTGCGAGTGATATTGAGAACGACCGATAGTGAGTACTACACCTGTGCCGAATGATGTCGGGACATGAGCGACAACAACTCCGGCAGGTTTTTTCACGAAAGGGGGTGCAGGTTAGGAAGCATAATAAACTGCAAGATTTTACACATGATACGAAAGTTTGGATACTACCTGCGACCGCGAGTGGGAACCGCCGACGAAGACCACGAACGAAAAACCGGAGTGCACCTGCGATTGAATGCACAGACTGCCGAACACGAGGTGAGCTGGGAAGAGTCAGCCCTGTGATGCGCACTGGAACCGACACAGACCATCCTGGGTGGTCTGGTTAAATACCCTCCGGGCTCCTCCCATAATTTCAGGCTAGTAAACAGGCCTTCCTATATATATATATATATGTAGCTGCACAGGGACAGCCAACTAAATTTTGAACCCTACAGACTAAGACTGGGATGCCATAACCCTCCCTGGTGGTATGATTATTTCAGATTTTTGCATCTCAAAGCGGTACAATTACCGTATTCTGCATAGAAATTTGGCTTTTTTTAATTGTAGGCCTGTAATTCTTAGCAATAACACACTTATATCTGTCCACCAAGAGTCTAGTAGATATCCCGGGTATGATAAAAGTTTGAAACACAAAATCATAAATTATAATATAATTATTAAAAATAATAATGTAATAATAATAAAATGAATTTCCCCACAAATCACTATTGCTCAATTCTGCAAGTGTCCTAATTTACTATCGCTGTTTTCTAGCTGGTCTAAAGCCACTTTTGACGTAAAGGGACTCTTTTTGGTTGCTATGGTCATTCTCAAGTTTCCAGGCAGAAAGAACAGTATATATCATATAAAATTGCATGCAGGGCATTGGACAAAGCATTGGGGACAAAAGGGATGTGAAATGATTTCATACAGTACTGTAATCTGTAAGATTACAGTACTGTATGTGTTATGATCTTTAAATTTTTTTAAATTTGCTGTCAGGCTCCACCTCCGTGCGTCGCGACGCTCGCAGGGAATGGAGCCTGGCACAGAGAGGCTTCGGGAGGAGGACAGAGCCTGCGGGGGGATATCGCAGGACCCTGGGGACAAAGTAAGTATACCGCACCAGGATCCTTCAATGCAATCCGGAGTGTGGCTCGGGGTTACCGCTAATGGTGCTGAAATTTAACCCCGAGCCACACTCGGGAATACCATCAGGGAGGTTAAAGTTCATGGGCGTGTAAAGGCAGGTGTCCCAATACTTTTGGTGATATAGTGTATATATACAGTGCCTTGAAAAAGTGTTCATACCCCTTTAAATTTTCCACATTTTATCATGTTACAACCAAAAATGTGAGTGTGTTTTATCAGGATTTTATGTGATAGACCAATACAAAGTGGCACACACCGGTAATTGTGAAGTGGAAGGAAAATGATAAACGGTTTTCCAAATTTTTTTATATTTTTTTAATAAATATGTGAAAAGTGTGGCGTGCATTTGTATTCAGCCCCCCTGAGTCAATACTTTGTAGAACCACCTTTACAATTACAGCTGCAAGTCTTTTTGGGGATGTCTCTACCAGCTTTGCACATCTACACAGGGACATTTTTGCCCATTTTTCTTTGCAAAATAGCTCAAGCTCTGTCAGATTGGATTGAGAGTGTCTGTCTGTGAACAGCACTTTTGAAGTCTTGCCACAGATTCTCATTTGGACTTAGGTCTGGACTTAGACTGGGCCATTCTAACACATGAATATGCTTTGACCTAAACCATTCCATTGTAGCTCTGGCTGTATGTTTAGGGTCGTTGTCCTGCTGGAAAGTGAACCTCCGCCCCAGAAGCGACATTTACCGTGACTTTGACTCCTAAATATGTAATAGTGGAGACCCACCGCAATGGCAAGTCAGGGTCCGCTACCTCTTGTGCACCTGCGTCTAGTGGCAAAATAGATGACTTGTTCCAGTTAAACTTTAAACCCGAGAAGGTAGTGAATTTATTCATAATGAGAAGTGCCGCTTTCAGCGACTCTCCCGGGTCCTTTTGGAACAGCAACAAGTCATCAGTATAAAGTGCTAGACAGAAGAAAAGAAAAGAAAGGGAGACAGAGGGCAACCCTGCCTAGTACCCCTACCCACTGAAAAGAAAGGGGAATTAGATATGCCCAACTGAATCGCCATCCTAGGATTACTATAAAGAAGAGAGTTACATTGTCTTAAAACCAAGCCGAAGCCCATTCTCTCTAGAACTGTAAGCATATACTGCCAATCGATCTAATCAAAAGCTTTTTCAATATCGATTGACACTCTAATTCTAGTAGGGGAGTCAAGATTTGGAAGTTGAAGGTGGGTAAATAGTCTCCGCAAATTTGTGTCTGTAGACTTGCCGGGCATAAAGCGCGTCTGGTCAATATCTACCAGAGAGGAAATAACCTCAGCAAGCCTATTCACACTTTTATTAAGATTTTCAGGTCAAAAGGGCAATAGGCCTGTATGAAGAACATTCGAGAGGGTCCTTACCGGGCTTCAACAATAGAATTATGTGGGCCTCAAGCATCGAGTCAGGCAGCCTCTGCTTTTTCAAGCAGTGCTCCAAAAGCAAAGTAAGTCTAGGAGCTAACTGATCTACATATGATTTGTAAAAGTCAGCAGGGAACCCATCAGTCCTTGGGACCTTATGCGGTGGAAAAGCAAAAATAGCTAATACTATCTCCTTAGTTGTAATCCTTGGCGTTCAAAGCCTTTCTATCCGCGTCCGACAAGCTCGGGAGAACAAGACCCTCCAGGAGTGCATCCAAGGCTGCCTGATCATACTTTAGGATGGGTGCATACAGAGAAGAAAAAAATCTCTAAATTCAGCCTTAATGACAGGAGGATCACTAGCTAAATCTCCACTCTTACATCTAAAGACAGGAACATTCTTCATCTGGTTACAGTCAGCTACCAGCATTGCAAGTAATTTACCATTTTTATCACCTTCTGAAAATAAAGAGTTAGCCCTATGACCAGCCTCCGTATGTGCCAAGTTGGTAAAGTGTAGGAAGAGCAGACACCTGACCTATAGCAAGGATGAGTAGGAAGTATCTGATGGGCTACCGGCGTTGTCCTCTGCACATTCTCTTTCCCTTTCTTGTAGTGAGAGCATCTCAGCATTCTGCTCCACCCGCACCATCTTTATAGCAGATATGCACTCCCCCTGAGACGCTGCTTTAAATGCATCCCATACTATAGGAGGATCCGCCGACTACTCATTAGTTGACTGGACTCTATTTACTTATTAGGTGACTTCTGAGGGCAATTGGTTCCACTAGATTTTAGTTAGGTGTATCGGAGTAAAGGGGCTGAATACAAATGCACGTTACACTTTTCAGATATTTATTTGTAAAACATTTTGAAAACCATTTATCATTTTCCTTCCACTTGACAATTATGTACAGTATACTTTTTCAAGGCACTGTATATACTGTATGTGTGTGTATATATACTGTATATACAGTATATATACGCTATATTACCAAAAGTATTTGGATGCCTGCCTTTACACACACATGAACTTTAATGGCATCCCAGTCTTAGTCCGTAGAGTTCAATATTGAGTTGCAGCTATAACCGCTTCACTGTTGTGGACGAGAAGGCCTGGCTCGCAGTCTCTTAAGGTGTCAGCATACCAAGACATTTTGGACAATTTCATGCTCCCAACTTTGTGGGAACAATTTTGGGATGACCCCCTTCCTGTTCCAACATGACTGCGCACCAGTGCACAAAGCAAGGTCCATAAAGACATGGATGAGAGAGTTTGGGATGGAGGAACTTGACTGGCCTGCACAATCCTGACCTCAACCTGCTAGAACTCCTTTGGGATGAATTAGAGTGGAGACTGCGAGCCAGGCCTCCTTGTCCACATCCATGCCTGACCTCACAAATGTTCTTCTGGAAGTTGACATTCCCATAGACACACTCCTAAACCTTGTGGACAGCCTTCTCAGAAGAGTTAAAGCTGTCATAGCTGCGAAGGGTGGGCCAACTCAATACTGAGATTCCAATACTTTTGACAATATAGTGTGTGTGTGTGTATAATATATATATATATATATATATATATATATATATATATATATATATACACAGTAAACAAAAAATAAAAAAGTGTAGCGCTGGACTGATAAAACGCATATATTCCTATATGTGAGTGAACTGAAAAAAACGCATATATTGCTATATGTAAGTAAACAGTACCTATATGTGAAAAAATGAAGCAGAAAGTAAATAAAGACCATATAATATTTGGTCTAAAATGTTCCAGTGTCCATGTGCGTGTTGTAGTAACACTAGAGATTAATCAAGTGCACCAACATATAATAAAAACGAAATATTAATGTGAAAATTAATATAAAAATAAGTGGATTACAAAATAAATGAGAGTGAACCAGTGTAACAGCAAAAATTAAGTGAAGGTTAATGACATCAACAACAAACTTAGGATCACTATTAATACTGATTAATCTGGTGTTTAGTAATTCCAATGAAAAGGAAACTGAAATAAGTCAATAAACAGTCCCAAAAAACAGATTATGAAAGCAAGTCCCGAAGCGTAGTGACTAGGGATGAGCCGAACACCCCCCGGTTCGGTTCGCACCAGAACCCGCGAACGGACCGCAAGTTCGCACGAACGTTAGAACCCCATTGACGTCTATGGGACTCGAACGTTCGAAATCAAAAGTGCTCATTTTAAAGGCTAATTTGCATGGTATTGTCCTAAAAAGGGTGTGGGGACCCGGGTCCTACCCCAGGGGACATGTATCAATGCAAAAAAAACTTTTAAAAACGGACGTTTTTTCGGGAGCAGTGATTTTAATGATGCTTAAAGTAAAAAAAAAAAAGTGAAATATTCCTTTAAATATCGTACCTGGGGGGTGTCTATAGTATGCCTGTAAAGTGACGCGTGTTTCCCATGTTTAGAACAGTCCCTGCACCAAATGTCATTTTTAAAGGAAAAAATCTCATTTAAAACTGCTTGCGGGTTTAATGTCATGTCGGGTCCTGCCAATATGGATGAAAATCAGTGAGACAAACGGCATGGGTACCCCCCAGTCCATTACCAGGCCCTTTGGGTCTTGTATGGATATTAAGGGGAACCCCGCACCCAAATTAAAATAAGGAAAGGTCCCTATATACTCTGAACAGCAGTATAGAGGCGGTGCAAACAAGACAGGGACTGTAGGTTTGTTGTTAAGTAGAATCTGTTTGTAATTTTGAACATTTTTAACGTGTTTAGCTCCAGCCAAAAAATCTTTTCTAAGCTTTTTGGAAAACATAGGGAAGGGATATCACCCCTGTGACATTTGTTTTGCGTCTTTCCTCCTCTTCAGAAGATTTCACCTCACTTTTTTGTCCCAATGAAAAATGTTTTTTGAAAATTTGGGTTTTTTTGTGGAACAAGGATTGGAAAGCATCAGTGGAAAGGAGAAATTGTTTTCCCATATTAACTCTTACATGAGAGAATTTCCCTTCCTAGGGGTAGATTTCATCTCACTTCCTGTTGTCTCCTTCCGTTTGCAAGTAGGAGTCGTTTGTAAGTTAGATGTTTGAAAGTAGGGTTCTGCCCTATATACTCAGCAGAAATTTGGGCCTTAGGTGTTGCTGTGGCCAAAACACTGTAAGCCCTCACAGGGCCCTGCTGTGAAATATTAGATCAAGAATTGTAATTACATGCCCCTGTTGAACAGGAGCTGAAAAATTAGGCCTTAGGCACTGGTGCTGGTGCCACAACACTGCAACCCCTCACAGACACTCTAGTTGGAACGCAGGAACGAGCCCTGCTGCAAAGTATTGCATCAAAAATTGTAATTACACGCCCCTGTTAGACAGGGGCAGAAAAATTGGGCCTTAGGCACCGGTGCTGGTGCCACAACACTGCAACCCCTCACAGACACTCTAGTTGGAATGCAGGAACGAGCCGTGCTGCAAAGTATTACATCAAAAATTGTAATTACACGCCCCTGTTATACAGGGGCTGAAAAATTGTGCCTTAGGCACTGGTGGTGGCGCCCAGAACCAAAAATGTTCTTACAAGCTATCAGCGTGATGATTGAGGAGGAAGAGGATAATTACTCAGGGATAGTCACTCAGCATCAGCATAGGCAGTCTTTGAAGGGATCTGAAAAAAATTATTCAGTTACATCAGCATCAGGTGCTTGGTAGCTGGTGGTGATCCAAGACTGATTCATTTTTATGAAGGTCAGCCGATCGACCGAGTCAGTGGACAGACGCACCCTGTGATCGGTTACCACGCCTCCAGCAGCACTGAATGTGCGTTCCGAAAGAACGCTGGATGCAGGACAGGCCAGTAGCTCAATTGCATACTGTGCAAGCTCTGGCCAGTGATCCATCCTCAAGACCCAGTAACCCAGAGGATTTTCGGTGGGAAAGGTGTCCAAGTCTGATCTTGCCCCTAGGTATTCCTGCACCATGTAAAACAGACGCTGGCGATGGTTGCTGGAACCGATCATACCTTGGGGCTGCGGACCAAAAAATTGTCTGAACGCATCGGTCAGACGGCCACCTTCTCCACCGCTCCTTCTTTGACTGACCGAAGCCTCAGCAACACGTTGTCCAGAAACAGGAGTTTGTAACCTCCCAGTCTCTGGGAACGCGTTGCACAGACCTTTCTGCAAGGCCTCCCGAAGATGTTTCATCCTCTGCTCCCTCTGCGATGGCAAGATAAGGTCCGCAACCTTACCCTTGTAACGTGGATCAAGGAGGGTTGCCAGCCAGTATTGGTCCTTCTCCTTGATACCACGAATACGAGGATCCTTACGCAGGCTTTGCAGGATCAGGGAGGCCATGCAGCGTAGGTTTGCTGAGGCATTCGGTCCGGAGTCCTCTGGGTCACTAAGGACAACAACGTCCGCAGCCACCTCCTCCCAGCCACGTACAAGTCCATGTGTTCCTTGGGACTGATCCCTTAAAGACTGCTGATGCTGAGTGCCAGGCTCCACCTCCATACTGACACAATCTTCCTCCTCCTCCTCCTCCTCCTCCTCGTCCTCTTCCTGTGTGATCGGCGGGCACGCAGGAACACTGTCTGGATAAAGGGGGCCTTGAGAGCTAAGGAAGTCCTCCTCTTCCTGCCTCTGTTCTGCCTCAAGTGCCCTGTCCATTATTCCACGCAGCGTGTGCTCCAACAGGTGGACAAGGGGGACAGTGTCACTGATGCATGCACTGTCAGTGCTCACCATCCTCGTGGCCTCCTCGAATGGTGACAGGACAGTGCATGCATCCCTGATCATGGCCCACTGGCGTGGGGAAAAAAAACCAAGGTCCCCTGACCCTGTCCTGGTGCCATAGTCGCACAGGTACTCATTTATGGCCCTCTGCTGCGTGTGCAGCCGCTGCAGCATGGCCAATGTCGAGTTCCACCTGGTGGGCATGTCACAGATTAGGCGGTTCTTGGGCAGGTTAAACTCCTTTTGGAGGTCCGTCAGCCGAGCACTGGCATTATATGACCGGCGGAAATGCACACAGACTTTCCTGGCCTGCCTCAGGACATCCTGTAAGCCCGGGTACCTGCCCAAGAACCGCTGCACCACCAAGTTAAGGACGTGAGCCAAACAGGGCACATGGGTCAGTTGTCCCTGTCGGAGGGCAGAGAGGAGGTTGGTGCCATTGTCGCAAACCACCATTCCTGCCTTAAGTTGGCGTGGCGTCAACCACCTCTGAACCTGCCCCTGCAGAGCTGACAGAACCTCTGCCCCAGTGTGGCTCCTGTCCCCCAAGCACACCAGCTCAAGCACCGCATGGCATCTTTTGGCCTGCGTACTTGCGTAGCCCCTTGAACGCCTACGGAGCACCGCTGGTTCCGAGGAAGAGGCCATGGAGGAAGAAGAAGAGGAGGGGGTGGAGGAGAGAGGTGTGTCACAATCAGCATTTTGGAGGCGTGGTGGCGGAACAACCTCCAACACTACTGCACCTTGTCCTGCATCCTTCCCAGCTGCCAGCAGAGTCACCCAATGCGCCGTGAAACTTAAGTAACGTCCCTGTCCATGCCTGCTGGACCATGAGTCAGCGGTAATATGCACCTTACCGCTGACCGCCCTGTCCAGCGAGGCATGGACATTGCCTTCCACATGCCGGTAGAGAGCTGGAATCGCCTTCCGTGAGAAAAAGTGGCGTTTGGGTACCTGCCACTGAGGAACCGCACATTCCACAAACTCACGGAAGGGGGCAGAGTCTACCAACTGAAAAGGCAGCAGTTGAAGTGCTAGCAATTTTGCCAAGCTAGCATTCAACCGCTGGGCATGTGGATGGCTGGGAGCAAACTTCTTTCGGCGGTGCAGCAGCTGGGGCAGGGAAATTTGCCTGGTACAATCTGGCGTCGGTGTACCAAAAGCAGATTGCCCACAAGTACTTGGCTGTGACACACCTAATTCTACACCTTCATTCCTCTCACTGCAGGTCTCAGAGAGGACTGAAGGTCTAGTGGGGTTGGAAATCTCAGCTGATGAGGAGCAAGGAGAGATCCTCTTTGTTCTTTGGTGTGGGTCTTTTAGATATGCTTGCCAACGAACTGCATGGCAGGTCAACATATGTCTGGTCAAGCATGTGGTACCCAAGCGGGAGATGTTTTGGCCACGCGAGATACGCTTGAGACATATGTTGCAAATAGCAGCGGTGCGATCTGATGCACTCGTCTCAAAAAAGGCCCACACCAAAGAACTTTTTGAATAACGCGCAGAGACTGCAGCGCCCTGCACATGTGGAGCTTTGGGGTGTGATGCAGTCAATGTGCTGCCCTTAGGCTGGCCCCTGGAGGGCATCCTGCCTCGTTGGTGATGTGCCGCCTCCTCCTCCTCCTCCTCCTCCTCTCTCCTATCAGGCACCCACGTTGAGTCAGTGACCTCATCATCCCCTCCCTCCTCATCACTGGAGCAAACCTGGCAGTATGCTGCAGCAGGGGGAGCATGACTGCCAGATTGCTGTCCTTCTTGGGCACCCCCTCTGTCCGTGCTCATGTTACTGCCTTCATCGAGCTCAGTATCATCATCAGAGCCTTCCAAACGCTGGGCATCCTCCTGGAGCATGTACCCAACACTGTGGTCAAACAGTTCGAGGGAATCCTCATGAGGACATGGTGGAGCTAGGGAAGGAGTCACTGATGACATTGAGCTGAGGGAAGAGGCCGCTGCTTTGCCAGACAAAGCACCCTGGGCATGGGTGAGAGAGGATGAGGAGGATGAGGACGGCTTGGTCATCCACTCGACCAAGTTTTCCGCATGTTGCGGCTCAACACGGCCAGCTGCCGAAAAAAAGGCCAAGCGTGTCCCATGGCCACGTGCTGATGAGGATGCACCGTCTCCACGACCAGCACTAGACACAGAGCCTGCTTGCCCTCTCTTATTGGCTTGTGACTGTCTGCCTCTCCTTCTTGGCCTTCCAGACATACTAATGGCCTGTAGCTGCACTAAGCTGGGATAGAACACCTGTAATTTTCTTCAGGTAGCTTTATATACTGTAACCAGACAAGCCTGCCTGTCAGTAGGAAGATAACAGGAACGGATCTAGCTGAACACTGTGAGCAGGACGCACTGCACTAAATGTAAATAGCAGGAACGGATCTAGCTGAACACTGTGAGCAGGACGCACTGACTGCACTAAATGTAAATAGCAGGAACGGATCTAGCTGAACACTGTGAGCAGGACGCACTGCACTAAATGTAAATAGCAGGAACAGATCTAGCTGAACACTGTGAGCAGGACGCACTGCACTAAATGTAAATAGCAGGAACGGATCTAGCTGAACACTGTGAGCAGGACGCACTGACTGCACTAAATGTAAATAGCAGGAACAGATCTAGCTGAACACTGTGAGCAGGACGCACTGCACTAAATGTAAATAGCAGGAACGGATCTAGCTGAACACTGTGAGCAGGACGCACTGACTGCACTAAATGTAAATAGCAGGAACAGATCTAGCTGAACACTGTGAGCAGGACGCACTGCACTAAATGTAAATAGCAGGAACAGATCTAGCTGAACACTGTGAGCAGGACGCACTGCACTAAATGTAAATAGCAGGAACGGATCTAGCTGAACACTGTGAGCAGGACGCACTGACTGCACTAAATGTAAATAGCAGGAACAGATCTAGCTGAACACTGTGAGCAGGACGCACTGACTGCACTAAATGTAAATAGCAGGAACAGATCTAGCTGAACACTGTGAGCAGGACGCACTGCACTAAATGTAAATAGCAGGAACGGATCTAGCTGAACACTGTGAGCAGGACGCACTGCACTAAATGTAAATAGCAGGAACGGATCTAGCTGAACACTGTGAGCAGGACGCACTGACTGCACTAAATGTAAATAGCAGGAACGGATCTAGCTGAACACTGTGAGCAGGACGCACTGCACTAAATGTAAATAGCAGGAACGGATCTAGCTGAACACTGTGAGCAGGACGCACTGCACTAAATGTAAATAGCAGGAACGGATCTAGCGGAACACTGTGAGCAGGACGCACTGCACTAAATGTAAATAGCAGGAACGGATCTAGCTGAACACTGTGAGCAGGACGCACTGCACTAAATGTAAATAGCAGGAACGGATCTAGCTGAACACTGTGAGCAGGACGCACTGCACTAAATGTAAATAGCAGGAACGGATCTAGCTGAACACTGTGAGCAGGACGCACTGCACTAAATGTAAATAGCAGGAACGGATCTAGCTGAACACTGTGAGCAGGACGCACTGCACTAAATGTAAATAGCAGGAACGGATCTAGCTGAACACTGTGAGCAGGACGCACTGCACTAAATGTAAATAGCAGGAACGGATCTAGCTGAACACTGTGAGCAGGACGCACTGACTGCACTAAATGTAAATAGCAGGAACGGATCTAGCTGAACACTGTGAGCAGGACGCACTGCACTAAATGTAAATAGCAGGAACGGATCTAGCTGAACACTGTGAGCAGGACGCACTGCACTAAATGTAAATAGCAGGAACGGATCTAGCTGAACACTGTGAGCAGGACGCACTGCACTAAATGTAAATAGCAGGAACGGATCTAGCTGAACACTGTGAGCAGGACGCACTGACTGCACTAAATGTAAATAGCAGGAACGGATCTAGCTGAACACTGTGAGCAGGACGCACTGCACTAAATGTAAATAGCAGGAACGGATCTAGCTGAACACTGTGAGCAGGACGCACTGCACTAAATGTAAATAGCAGGAACGGATCTAGCTGAACACTGTGAGCAGGACGCACTGCACTAAATGTAAATAGCAGGAACGGATCTAGCTGAACACTGTGAGCAGGACGCACTGACTGCACTAAATGTAAATAGCAGGAACGGATCTAGCTGAACACTGTGAGCAGGACACACTGACTGCACTAAATGTAAATAGCAGGAACGGATCTAGCTGAACACTGTGAGCAGGACGCACTGACTGCACTAAATGTAAATAGCAGGAACGGATCTAGCTGAACACTGTGAGCAGGACGCACTGCACTAAATGTAAATAGCAGGAACGGATCTAGCTGAACACTGTGAGCAGGACGCACTGCACTAAATGTAAATAGCAGGAACGGATCTAGCTGAACACTGTGAGCAGGACGCACTGCACTAAATGTAAATACCAGGAACGGATCTAGCTGAACACTGTGAGCAGGACGCACTGACTGCACTAAATGTAAATAGCAGGAACGGATCTAGCTGAACACTGTGAGCAGGACGCACTGACTGCACTAAATGTAAATAGCAGGAACAGATCTAGCTGAACACTGTGAGCAGGACGCACTGCACTAAATGTAAAGAGCAGGAACGGATCTAGCTGAACACTGAGCAGGACGCACTGCACTAAATGTAAAGAGCAGGAACAGATCTAGCTGAACACTGTGAGCAGGACGCACTGCACTAAATGTAAAGAGCAGGAACAGATCTAGCCTAATCTAGCTCTCAAATCAAATGACACTGTCTGTCTCTCTCTCTATCTCTCAGCACACCGGAACACACTACACAGGGCCGCCGTGCAGGCGGCCTTATATAGTGTGGGGCGTGTACTAAATCCCCTGAGCCATAATTGGCCAAAGCCACCCTGGCTTTGGCCAATTACAGCTCTCTCTACTGACGGCGCTGTGATTGGCCAAGCATGCGGGTCATAGTGCATGCTTGGCCAATCATCAGCCAGCAATGCACTGCGATGCCGCAGTGAATTATGGGCCGTGACGCGCCACACGAATTTGGCGCGAACGGCCCATAACGTTCGCAATTCGACGGACGGTCGAACAGCCGATGTTCGAGTCGAACATGGGTTCGACTCGAACACGAAGCTCATCCCTAGTAGTGACGCTCCAGCATAGAATTTGGTTCCACCGCAGTTGTTGCCCACCACCAAGGGATAAAAGTTGGAGGCTTACCAGACAGCCTGCGACCACCCTTATTCAGGGGGGTCAAAACAGGCTCAGTAGAACTGTGTGGATCCAGAGGATGTCCTCACCAGTGGTCTCCAGGCACTCTCCAGATGTCTTGATGGCAAGCCAAGAGGGGCTCCCAAGTGGGGTGCAGCTCGAATGATGGTCTCCAGATGTTCTCCAGGTATCTTAATGGCAAACCAAATCGGGCTTCCAAATGGGGTACAGCTGGGTCTTGACCACAGGATGCAGCAAAAGATTGGCCACAAGTGTCCCCAAAAAGAAAAAAGATACTCCAATAGTGCAGAGCAATCTGGCCACTTTATTAAAAGTTCATGCAAAACAACAAATTCTCTAAAACGGAAGCTTCTGACGGGGAGAAAGAAAAAACAAACTCCACCGCCGTTTAAAATTCAATCGCGCATGCGCAGTACGTGCTCACGTTGTGACCCTACGTCCGTTTCGTCACAACTGACGTCATCAGGGGTACGTGGCCACGTTCGCGCATGCGCTTTAAATACAAAAGCGCCAAAGCGCCCAGACTCATTCATTGGCTGAGGGGGAACGAGGGCGGGTAGCAATAATATGTTGCTGATCATAGCAGCCCAATAAGAGCCGCCCATACACATATCTTTCGGTGTTTCACCTGGAGATAGATGAAAAACAAAACTATATGCCATGCACCGCCATCTAGCGGCTAAGGGAAAAACCTCCATAGTTACTATGGAGGTGTAGAAACATGAAACAGCTTCCACCATTCAGAAGTGTGTATTACACACCACCATCTAGTGGCGGAAACCAAGTAATTCACCAATAAAAAACACATATTAAAATGCTTGGGATTAAAGTGCATAAAAACCAGAGTAAAACTGGGTGGTTCTAAGTTCCCCATCCGCCATGACTTCAATAAAATAAATATACTCATGATTGCATAATACTAAAAACATCATCATATATAAAACCAAAAAAAAAAAAAAGGGACACCAAAATTGTCCAAAAATATATATGGGCGCATGGTAGGCTAAACCATATTGATAGATTCTCAATAAAAATACATACTGATGAAAGGAAAAAGAAAAAGAGGGATTGGATAACAACTAATTGTTGACACGAAAAGAGGGGAAAGGTTAACCATAAAAATATTCCTTTCAACTATTGTTAATAAAGCATTTAATATCCCACTCTATGTTCAACCCATTCGGGGCATGGAAACCCAATCTGTAGATCCAGCTGGTTTCGGATCTAGAGATGGTTCTTTTTCCATTACTACCCCGCCAATGGGGAACATATTTTTCAATACCAATAAACACAGTTCCCTCCGGATTCCTATCATGTACTGCATCATAATGCCTGGAGACACTGTGTTTATCGAAGCCCTGCTTAATGTTGGTAATATGTTCTGCCAACCTCACATTCAATTTCCTAATAGTACGGCCAACATATTCCAACCCACATGGACACCTCAATAAATAAACTACGCATTTGGTTGTACATGTGATGAGTGATTTGATGGGGTATGTGGCACCTGTACTACTGGAAGTGAATTCTGTTATTCTTCTGTCACGCATTGAGTTGATGCTACAAACATTACATTTCCTACAGGGGGAGAATCCTTTTAAGTCCCCAAAGAAAGTAGGGCGTTTAGGTGGGACAGGAATATTAGGTGCCAACAGATGTCTAAAACTGGTGGCTCCCCTGAATAAAACTCTCGGTTTGTCGGACAAAAGGGGTCCTAAGACTCGATCGTTTTTAATAACGGACCAATGTTTTCTAATGATTCTTTTGATGGCCCAGTGTTGGCTTGAATAGGTTGTGATGAAAGCTAACCCAAAATCCTCCCTCTCTTCTACCTGGGGGGGTTTATCACACAATAGTTCCCCACGCTCCCTATTCCCTATTTCGACAATAAGGGAGTCCAACACAGCAGCATCATAACCTTTAGACAGAAACCTCGATTTCAAAATCAAGGCCTCCTTATGGAACTCATTGACATCCGAACAATTTCGTCTCAAACGCAGGAACTGGCCCTTAGGCACGGCAGATAACCAGGACTGATGGTGACAGGAATCAAGTGGTATAAAACTATTCCTGTCCGTTGTTTTAAAATAAGTCGAAGTGGTAATGGTGTCATTAACAACAGTGATAGTTAAGTCCAAAAAGTGTATTTGGGTGGAGCTAGCCTCATGGGTAAGTGATATAACCCTATCATTGTGGTTAAGTGCAGACAGGAAAGTGGTCACGGAATCGATGTCGCCGTCCCAGATAAATAGGACGTCATCAATAAATCTCCTCCACATGACCAACTGGGGGGGACTATTATTTAGTACTACATCCTCCTCCCACTTGGCCATGAAGAGGTTGGCCATGCTGGGAGCAAATTTAGCTCCCATGGCCACTCCCTTCGTCTGTAAATAATGTGCGCCACCATACCAAAAATGGTTGTGCTCCATCGAGAAGTCCAGCAGCTCCATCACGAAATTGCATTGCGTGATGGAGATGCTGGAGTCTCGATAGAGGAAATGCCGCACAGCCTCGTGTCCTAGATTATGGGATATGGAGGTGTACAATGATGCAACATCAGCTGTCACCAGCATATATGTAGCTTTCCACTCCACTCCTTTTAGTATATTAAGGACATGCTTAGTGTCCCTAAGATAGGAGAGAGTGCCCACCACCAGTGGTTGTAGAAAAAAATCGATATACTTCCCAACACGCGAGGTTACCGAATCAATACCACTGATGATGGGCCTCCCTGGTGGGTTAATCAAGGTCTTATGGACTTTCGGTAATATATATATCACCGGTAGCCGGGGGCTAGAGGGACCAAATACTCCCTCTCCTTTTTATCAAGGATCCCCAAATCATAACCTTTCTCAATCAGGACCCTGAGTTCCCGCTTAAAACCAGAAGTTGGATCGGAAGGTAAAGGAGAGTACGTATTCGTATCCGAAAGGATTCTCTGAATTTCATTGTTGTAGGAATCATAATCCATGATCACTATCGCTCCGCCTTTGTCGGCGGGGCGTATCACAATATCCTTTCTATTCATCAAGGCCTCCAAGCCAACTTTAACGTTATGTTGCGTCTGTACTGGCCTAATATTTAAATTGGCCAGATCATTTAGCACCAATTCCCGAAAAACGGTCACATTCGGTGCTCCAGTACTTGGAGGGTTAAAGAGTGATGCATTTTTTAGTCCTGAATGTGTGACCACAGAAGCTTCTCTACTTAACTGCCTAGCCGGGTTACTTAAAACGTATCTTTTCATATTTAATTTCCGTGTGTATTTCTGCACATCAATGAACGTTTGGAATTTGTTAAGATTCCGTGGTGGTACAAACTTCAATCCCTTACCAAGGGTAGAGAGCTCTTCCTTAGAGATTTCCTTGGTGCTTAAATTTATGATGCCACTTATATCCTCCTCCTTTTTGGGGTGAAGCTTCCTCCCCCCTCTGCACCCTCTCTTGCATCTCCGTTTCTTTTGTTCCTTCCCCTCCCGGCCAACTGAAAATCCCGATTAAGACGGTTGTCTCCAGTGTGCCGGTTATGGGAGGAATCTGAGGGATTATGATCCCTGTTAAAATTTGATGCATTGTCGTTTCTACCATCATATAAAGGGGAGAATCGGTTCACAACATTGACCCTATATTGATCCCATGCCTCATTATTATTACGTTGGTTTCCCTGGGGTCTTTGTCCTTGAAAGTCGGGACGTCTTTGGGTACTACCAAGGTCATGATGTACTTCCCGTTCATTCAGTCGTCTCCAAGGTAAAGGGGACCGACGACGTGATTGAGAGGAGGAGTTCTTCCTACTCCCCCTACCTCTCATATGATGGGGATGTCCCCGAGGTCTAGCACCTCCCCATGAATGGGGGGAGGGAGGGTAACCCTGTGATGTTTCTAACACAGTGTTCCCATAAATACCTTGGGACACGGGCCCAACCTGAGCCCTTGGGATATTACTAGAGGTAACAGTGGTGGGGGGGTCAGTGGGGGCGGGGACTTGCCATTTGAACACCAGGTTGTCCCTGTAGTCCTTGGCATCCCTATTGTACTTCCTCCTTTTCTTCAGTTTTTGTTCAGACTCCTCCTTGATCAAGAGAGTCTTCAAGGATTCTGATTTCCGGGTGTAATCCTGATTGTCTTTAAATGGTGCAAGCTTAGCCTTAATGATGTTGATCTCTATATCTAACATGGTAAGCCTGCGCTTCTTTTTGGCTATTAAAAACTGCAGAAAACCCACACCTGCTTCATTAAAATATTTGAACCATTCTGCAAGTTCATTGTCCTCCTTTTGGGGATTCACTTCCCACCTAAGACTTCTCGGGACCATGTTAACTTTTACGTACTCTTCCAAATATGCAATATCCCATCTTAGGTGTACCTCAGACACAGTGAGATTTTTTAATCTGAGGAAACATCCCGCTAGGTCATCACTAGGGTCATCTCTACCGTCAAAAACACCCGTAGTGTCTATGACCAGCTGTGAAAAAAACCACCAGCTGCAATAACTATGTATTTATAATGACAAATGGAAAGGGGAAAGGGGAAGAAATTGCGCTCGGTGTTAAATTTAAAAACTAAAGAAAACGTGAAGTAGGTCCTGCAGCTAGACACAATAACCCCAATACAAGGGCACACAAAATAAACAAAAAATAAAAAAGTGTAGCGCTGGACTGATAAAACGCATATATTCCTATATGTGAGTGAACTGAAAAAAACGCATATATTGCTTTATGTAAGTAAACAGTACCTATATGTGAAAAAATGAAGCAGAAAGTAAATAAAGACCATATAATATTTGGTCTAAAATGTTCCAGTGTCCATGTGCGTGTTGTAGTAACACTAGAGATTAATCAAGTGCACCAACATATAATAAAAACGAAATATTAATGTGAAAATTAATATAAAAATAAGTGGATTACAAAATAAATGAGAGTGAACCAGTGTAACAGCAAAAATTAAGTGAAGGTTAATGACATCAACAACAAACTTAGGATCACTATTAATACTGATTAATCTGGTGTTTAGTAATTCCAATGAAAAGGAAACTGAAATAAGTCAATAAACAGTCCCAAAAAACAGATTATGAAAGCAAGTCCCAAAGCGTAGTGACGCTCCAGCATAGAATTTGGTTCCACCGCAGTTGTTGCCCACCACCAAGGGATAAAAGTTGGAGGCTTACCAGACAGCCTGCGACCACCCTTATTCAGGGGGGTCAAAACAGGCTCAGTAGAACTGTGTGGATCCAGAGGATGTCCTCACCAGTGGTCTCCAGGCACTCTCCAGATGTCTTGATGGCAAGCCAAGAGGGGCTCCCAAGTGGGGTGCAGCTCGAACGATGGTCTCCAGATGTTCTCCAGGTATCTTAATGGCAAACCAAAGCGGGCTTCCAAATGGGGTACAGCTGGGTCTTGACCACAGGATGCAGCAAAAGATTGGCCACAAGTGTCCCCAAAAAGAAAAAAGATACTCCAATAGTGCAGAGCAATCTGGCCACTTTATTAAAAGTTCATGCAAAACAACAAATTCTCTAAAACGGAAGCTTCTGACGGGGAGAAAGAAAAAACAAACTCCACCGCCGTTTAAAATTCAATCGCGCATGCGCAGTACGTGCTCACGTTGTGACCCTACGGCCGTTTCGTCACAACTGACGTCATCAGGGGTACGTGGCCACGTTCGCGCATGCGCTTTAAATACAAAAGTGCCAAAGCGCCCAGACTCATTCATTGGCTGAGGGGGAACGAGGGCGGGTAGCAATAATATGTTGCTGATCATAGCAGCCCAATAAGAGCCGCCCATACACATATCTTTCGGTGTTTCACCTGGAGATAGATGAAAATCAAAACTATATGCCATGCACCGCCATCTAGCGGCTAAGGGAAAAACCTCCATAGTTACTATGGAGGTGTAGAAACATGAAACAGCTTCCACCATTCAGAAGTGTGTATTACACACCACCATCTAGTGGCGGAAACCAAGTAATTCACCAATAAAAAACACATATTAAAATGCTTGGGATTAAAGTGCATAAAAACCAGAGTAAAACTGGGTGGTTCTAAGTTCCCCATCCGCCATGACTTCAATAAAATAAATATACTCATGATTGCATAATGCTAAAAACATCATCATATATAAAACCAAAAAAAAAAAAAAGGGACACCAAATTGTCCAAAAATATATATGGGCGCATGGTAGGCTAAACCATATTGATAGATTCTCAATAAAAATACATACTGATGAAAGGAAAAAGAAAAAGAGGGATTGGATAACAACTAATTGTTGACACGAAAAGAGGGGAAAGGTTAACCATAAAAATATTCCTTTCAACTATTGTTAATAAAGCAATTAATATCCCACTCTATGTTCAACCCATTTGGGGCATGGGAACCCAATCTGTAGATCCAGCTGGTTTCGGATCTAGAGATGGTTCTTTTTCCATTACTACCCCGCCAATGGGGAACATATTTTTCAATACCAATAAACACAGTTCCCTCCGGATTCCTATCATGTATTGCATCATAATGCCTGGAGACACTGTGTTTATCGAACACACTTACTCACTTTTATGCACTTTAATCCCAAGCATTTTAATATGTGTTTTTTATTGGTGAATTACTTGGTTTCCGCCACTAGATGGTGGTGTGTAATACACACTTCTGAATGGTGGAAGCTGTTTCATGTTTCTACACCTCCATAGTAACTATGGAGGTTTTTCCCTTAGCCGCTAGATGGCGGTATAGTTTTGTTTTTCATCTATCTCCAGGTGAAACACCGAAAGATATGTGTATGGGCGGCTCTTATTGGGCTGCTATGATCAGCAACATATTATTGCTACCCGCCCTCGTTCCCCCTCAGCCAATGAATGAGTCTGGGCGCTTTGGCACTTTTGTATTTAAAGCGCATGCGCGAACGTGGCCACGTACCCCTGATGACGTCAGTTGTGACGAAACGGCCGTAGGGTCACAACGTGAGCACGTACTGCGCATGCGCGATTGAATTTTAAACGGCGGTGGAGTTTGTTTTTTCTTTCTCCCCGTCAGAAGCTTCCGTTTTAGAGAATTTGTTGTTTTGCATGAACTTTTAATAAAGTGGCCAGATTGCTCTGCACTATTGGAGTATCTTTTTTCTTTTTGGGGACACTTGTGGCCAATCTTTTGCTGCATCCTGTGGTCAAGACCCAGCTGTACCCCATTTGGAAGCCCGATTTGGTTTGCCATTAAGATACCTGGAGAACATCTGGAGACCATCGTTCGAGCTGCACCCCACTTGGGAGCCCCTCTTGGCTTGCCATCAAGACATCTGGAGAGTGCCTGGAGACCACTGGTGAGGACATCCTCTGGATCCACACAGTTCTACTGAGCCTGTTTTGACCCCCCTGAATAAGGGTGGTCGCAGGCTGTCTGGTAAGCCTCCAACTTTTATCCCTTGGTGGTGGGCAACAACTGCGGTGGAACCAAATTCTATGCTGGAGGGTCACTACGCTTTGGGACTTGCTTTCATAATCTGTTTTTTGGGACTGTTTATTGACTTATTTCAGTTTCCTTTTCATTGGAATTACTAAACACCAGATTAATCAGTATTAATAGTGATCCTAAGTTTGTTGTTGATGTCATTAACCTTCACTTAATTTTTGCTGTTACACTGGTTCACTCTCATTTATTTTGTAATCCACTTATTTTTATATTAATTTTCACATTAATATTTCGTTTTTATTATATGTTGGTGCACTTGATTAATCTCTAGTGTTACTACAACACGCACATGGACACTGGAACATTTTAGACCAAATATTATATGGTCTTTATTTACTTTCTGCTTCATTTTTTCACATATAGGTACCGTTTACTTACATATATCAATATATGCGTTTTTTTCAGTTCACTCACATATAGGAATATATGCGTTTTATCAGTCCAGCGCTACACTTTTTTATTTTTTGTTTATTTTGTGTGCCCTTGTATTGGGGTTATTGTGTCTAGCTGCAGGACCTACTTCACGTTTTCTTTAGTTTTTAAATTTAACACCGAGCGCAATTTCTTCCCCTTTCCCCTTTCCATATATATACAGTGCCTTGCAAAATTATTCACCCCCCTTGGCATTTTTCGTGTTTTGTTGCCTCACAACCTGGAATTAACATGGATTGTTTGAGGATTTGCATCATTTAGTTTACAGAACATGCCCACAACTTTGAAGATTTTTTTTTTTTTACTGTGAAGCAAACAAATAGGACAAAATAACATAAAAAGTCAATGTGCATAACTAATCCCCCCCCCCCCCCAAAGTCAATCCTTTGTAAAGCCACCTTTTGCAGCTATCACAGCTCCAAGTCGCTTTGGATAAGTCTCTATGAGCTTGCCACATCTTACCACTGGGATTTTTGCCCATTCCTCCTTGCAAAACTGCTCCAGCTCCTTCAAGTTGGATGGTTTGCGCTTGGGAACATCAATCTTTAAGTCTGACCACAGATTTTCTATTGGATTGAGGTCTGGGCTTTGACTAGGCCATTCCAACACATTTACATGTTTCCCCTTAAACTACTCAAGTGTTGCTTTAGCAGTGTGTTTGGGGTCATTGTCCTGCTGGAAGGTGATCCTCCGTCCTAGCCTCAAATCACACACAGAGTGGTACAGGGTTTGCTCAAGAATATCCCTGTATTTAGCACCATCCATCTGTCCCTCAACTCTGACCAGTTTCCCAGTCCGGACTGCTGAAAAACATCCCCACAGCATGAAGCTGCCCCCACCATGTTTCACTGTGGGGATGGTGTTCTTTGGGTGATGTGATGTGTTGGGTTTGCACCAGACATATAGAATTTTCTTTGATGGCCAAAAAATTCAATTTCAGACCAGAGCACCTTTTTCCATACATTTTGAGAGTCTCCCACATGCCTTTTCTCAAACCCAAAACGTGCCATTTTGTCTTTTGCTGAAAGTAATGTCTTTCTTCTGGCCACTCTGCCATAAAGCCCAACTCCTCGGATCGTACGGCTTATTGTCGTCCTATGTACAGATACTCCAGTCTCTGCTGTGGAACTCTGCAGTTCCTCCAGGGTTACCTTAGGTATCTGTGCTGCCTCTCTGATTAATGCCCTCCTTGCCCGGTTTGTGAGTTTTGGTGGGGGCCGTCTCTTGGCAGGTTTGCTGTTGTGCCATGTTCTTTCCATTTGGTTATGATAGATTTGATGGTGCTCCTAGGGATCATCAAAGATTTGGATATTTTTTATAACCTAACCTTGACCTACTATACTCAACAACATTGTCCCTTACTTGTTTGGAGAGTTCCTTGGTCTTCATGGCAGTGTTTGGTTAGTGGTTCCTCTTGCTTAGGTGTTGTAGCCTTTGGGGCCTTTCAAAAAGATGTGTCAATGTAATGACAGATCATGTGACACTTAGATTGCGCACAGGTAGACATCATTTCACTAATTATGTGACTTTTGAAGGTAACTGGTTGCACCAGAGCTTTTTATGGGCTTCATAACAAAGGGGGTGAATACATACGCACATGCCAATTATCAGTTTTTTATTACTGAAAAATAGTTTTATGTATATATTTTTCTAATTTTACTCCACCAACTTAGACTATTGTGTTCTGATCCATCACATATAATTCAGATTAAAAAACATTGAACTAAAGGCTGTAATGTAACAAAATAGGCAAAAAGCCAAGGGGGTGAATACTTTTGCAAGGCACTGTATATATAGCAGCAGGCAGCTTGAAGGTCTAATCCTATGTATAGTGCACATCCATTAAGTAAAAGAAATGCGGCTCATTGACCTTTGTAGCTGCAGGCACTCTGGAGCTATTAACTCTCAAAGTTTACAAGAGCAGTACTGAAATCAACCAAGCTGAGTCTCAGCACTCTGCTCTCCCCTATTTCTGTTCATCTGTTCGTTGTTTAAACTGATTTACATTAGAAGGTTGTAAGGCTGCCATGTCACTGAAGGGTGGTGCACCATTATCTAAGCCAGTGTTTCTCAACCTTTTTTCAGTCAGGGCACCCTTTAAAATTATGAACGATCTTGAGGCACCCCCTTCTAAAATGTAAAAAAATAAATTAAGAGTTTTACATTGCACAGCAGCATCCACACACGTAGAACAGCCAATAATAGAGGTGATTTATTCTTTTGAAGCAAATACACTTTTGCACTCTGGTATTTACTGGTAGTATTCCAGCATTTCTTCCTAATTTCTTCTCCCTCACACATCTAACATGACCCCAGTGCTGTGCAGGTACCCGATGTCCTCCTTGTCAACCAATGATTGTTAGAATGCTGAATGGCCCAGTGCCCAAGGTTGTAATTTTGCACAATGAAAACCTTTGGCTTTCTGTAACAAAAAAGCAACCTTAATCCACCTAATGGCTTGTACACAATTTTTTGGGCAATTTGGAGCAATTTTTAGGTATTTTGCTAAGGCAATCCTGAAGAACCCAGAAGGCACCCTGGTTGAAAGAGGCTGATCTAAGCTGGCTTATATTGACCAATTTTCATTACTTCAATCATGCTATTAAAATAAATGACCAGCGATCAGCTACAATTAATCAAAGTAAACCCTACACATATGATTTCATGTCAAATGTGGAAAATTGTGCAAATGAGAGATCAATTACTTCCTCATCCTATTATATTTTACACCCTATTGTTTTCTGTGTGTATAGTTGCTGATCACTAATCTCCAGTAACTAGTAGCTGGTGATTTTATTAGCATTATCACTCTGACAAAAATCACCCATGTGCTCCCAACCTTAGACAAGGACTGTAGTGCTTCTGTTGTGAACATTGAGCATCAATCACTCCACAGTACCTGCATTTATTTAGAGCTTGTTTTGAAGCTAATTTATTGCTTGTTCAGAATATGTAAATACGTGAACTTTTAGTGTACAAAGGCATTTAGCGTTCAAATGCTCTCCTTTCCGATGTTGATCATTTTGCAAATAACAAATAATCAATGTGTTGTTTAAGGATCATATTATGTTAGGTACACTTGATTAAAGACACCTGTTTTTCAAGGTCAGCCTATTTTAGTATGTAGGTAATTAAATTTGCTAAACTAATGTGCCAACCAAGGTGCTGTTAGGGCCTTCCTACAGTCTGCTTTATATGGTAGAACTATTTTTCATCTGTACAGAACATTGATCAAGAGAAAGAATTGAAAGTTTTTTATTTATCTTATTGATTTATTTATTTTATTTATCTTATTTATTTGTTTTATTTATTTTTTTAACTTAGATGAGCCTTCTGACTCCTATCTAAGCCCTACCCACTTCTCCCTACAGTTCTCTAGCTAATTTTTGCAATAAATGTCCAGAGCTGTCCCAGAAAAGGGAAAAACAAAATAATGAAAAATGTATCACTATGCCTACATTTTGAAGTTAGCTGCTGACCCCACTTGTTTTTCAGTAAGAGGTACTGTTTCACAAACTCCTTTTAATTAATTTAGCACTATATATACTCATTCATACTGCACTGTTCTGATAAACTTCATTAGTGTGGTCCCAGCATAGCCATTTCTTTACAATCTTACCAGCAAGCCATTGTACCCATGGCTTGTTCACTTGTGGATGAAGTCTGCTCTCCTGACCATGTGGAATAAACTTTAACAACAGCCTTAATGGTCAGGGGTGGGTCATGGTGATGCCACAGTCTAGCCTGTAAATTTCTGTTTCTGAAATTCTTAAGGTCTTGCTACAGTGGTTCTGCTAAGTCTGTGATTCCTATCACATGTGCTACTGTCTTCTGTTTACCTATGGGTGTCACCTGCCCTACTGAGGATTTATATCCTTTTCCCTTCTATCACTTCCTGGGTGGCCTCCCAATATGCTTCCCTATGTATAGACATGTTTAGTGCAGCGTGGGTTGCCTGAGCAGCTTCCTAGTTCTCGGAGCTCCTGCTTGCCTAGTGTTTTGTGCATTTAGTGACTTCCCGTGTATCGACCCCAGCTTCATCTTCCGTTCATGCTTGTTTGTCGCCCACTCTGATCCCAGCTTGTTTCCCGGATTCTCTTCTGTCTCCTACCATCTGTATTCCGCATATGCTAATGGTTCCTGTATCATCAGTTAGACGTACCTGGAAGACGTGACCTGGTTTCTAGACATGTGCACACTGAAATATTTCGTTTCGGAATTTCGTTTTCGTCCAAAAAATACATTTATTTAGTTACTCCCGAAATTCGTTGTTATTTATTTCGTTTTTCGTTAAAAATTGCATTCGTCCGAAAATCCTAATTAAGGTCGAATCTGTCATTGAATGCTTATGGTGTCTGTCGAATGTTCAAAGAAGATTCGACGGAGCAGCTAAACTGTGCGACGCCATATAGTTTACCTGCTCCGTCGAATCTTCTTAGAACTTTCAACAGACACCATAAGCCAAAGTACTGTGTACTTAGTTCTAGCTATTTTACTGCTCCTCCTCTTTGGTTACAATCAGCCAATAACATTCATCATCATCATCATTATTTTTATTTATCTTTCCTCCCCTACGTCGAATCTTTCCTCTCCTACGTCGAATCTTTCCACCCCTACGTCGAATCTTTTCTCCCTACGTCGAATCTTTCCTCCCCTACGTCGAATCTTTCCTCCCCTACGTCGAATCTTTCCTCCCCTACGTCGAATCTTTCCTCCCCTACGTCGAATCTTTCCTCCCCTACGTCGAATCTTTCCTCCCCTACGTCGAATCTTTCCTCCCCTACGTCGAATCTTTCCTCTCTACGTCGAATCTTTTCTCTCTATGTAGAATAATCTTGGACTAATAGAGCTAAGGTTAGGCACATTCGACTACAGGTTTGATGGACACAGATTGTTATTGTCATCATCATGTCGAATCTCCTATCTATATCGAACTGTTGTAGCAACGAAAACGAAAATAAAGCATTTGTTTATATCGGATCTTTCGTTTTTCGGACTCTGCACTTTCGTTATCGTTTGTTAAAACGATAACGAAAATACCTGAAATTCGGACGAAAATGCATTCGGACGAAAACGAATGCACATGTCTACTGGTTTCAACTTTCTGCAAGTTCATCCCCATCATCAGGGGCCCTGGTGAAGAAGCAGGCTGGGAATTAGACTCCTTGACCTGGGGAACCCAGGTTGGCATTCTACAAAGGCTCACTACCATTGAAACCTGACAGGTGGACATACGATTTTTGCAGACTGTAGAGGAACTCAAAAAGCCTCTGGGATTTGGGGGCCCCTGTTTACATAGGTTGGGTCTGTCATTGTCGCATAGACCTGGATAGCGCTCACAAAAATATTACTAGACTTCTGCAGTTTAAGTAAATATGTGCTATTAAATTTCTTATGTCACTGCGTGCACTGCAAAAGTAAAGGTACAAGCCCATATCTGGTGTATTTGCCTCTGTTTTCCTCACACAGATGTCTACACAAAATAAAAACTCTATTCTGTTCAAATGTCTGGAAAATTACAGTATGTTTATGGATCAATGCCAAGCATGGTACATGAAGCTATTGTGAGCTATTAATATTATAAGCAACCATGCATGATTTATTTGCAAAATATGCTCTAATCATCTGTATTCTAGTACTATCTTATATGACAATTTATTCCTGTAATATATACATTGCTATCTGTTGTATATGCAAAAAATATGCAAAAACTAGCAACAGCTAGCAAGGTTATTCTGGTCACGAGCAGTATGAATGGAAATTCCTAGTGCTAATGCTAGATGTGTGCTTGATAGCGCTGTTTCGATACAAGTAAAAATTGGTTCTGATGGATCTACCAAGAGATGAATTGTGATTGAAATCTAGTAAGTGTGGACCCTGTTTAGTTCCTAGTCTGCTACCTTTTGTATAGCCTCAAAGAAAATGCTCACCAGACAGTAAATTCTTGGAGGAGTCCTAGTACAAAAGTTCATCTTCAAAGGATATTTTGAAACATATAATGGGTAAGAGCATCAGATGCAGCCAACGCATTTCTGGGGAAAAAAGCCTCCACCTTCTTCAGAGCTTGAGCAGTCAATGTTAATAAAGTAAAAAAAAAATGCACAAAGAGACTTGTGTTTAGTATTGATGAAGACTAGTGACTCCAGATGGCACTATAAGCAGCCGGCTCCAAGAATCCAAGAATTTACCTTTAGTGTTGATGCTAGGGACACATTTGGGAGGTTCGTGACTTGTCGTTAGAAGCAACATCAGGGAGATAGCCAGGGGTTGAGAATCACTTAAAAGAGCCAGAGCTGTTGTCTAAACCAGATGGTCAATATAAGATAAAAAAGACAGACAAAGACACAAGTGGGCAGGTTGCTTGAGAGCAAGGCGTCCATTTTATCCAGCCAAGGAAAGGTCTTCAACTTTAGCAGGCCCTCTTAGATAAACTACTGGCATTTGATGGTATTTAGATGTCCCCAAGTCTTAAAACGCTATAGAATCCTTCCTGTACAAATAGTAGGCAAGCATAGGACATACAAAAGAAGAAAAATGTAGGGGTTAAAAATTAGACGAAGAAGTAATAAAAGCTGTACATGGGCTGATGAACAATGGAAAAACAATTCAAGGGGCTTAACTGGTGACTTGTGGTGCAAAACAAACAAACAATATACCAACAAATAGAACAGAGAGATTTTCTAGGCTGCCAGGTATGAAGACATAAGGCAGAAAGCACCACAAGCTTACTGTTAGGCTCTGAAGAAGAAGGTACCTCCTTCGAAACGCGTCAGCCAGCAGCTGTCTGCACGCCTTGTCCTCAGGTCTGGAGACTGCTATCGGTGCACTCATCACCACTACCATTTATGCATGATTTCCATCTACCCTTGTGAGTAGGTTTTTTCTTATGTGTTCTTTTGTAATAAACTTTTTTTAAGGATAATGCACAAGGCCGGTGCGCCCTTTCTTTTCTGTTTTTTGTCTGATTGTTAGGATATCCCTATCCATGAGGGCAGCAAGGCTGAAAGATTCCGTCCATCTTGAACTTTGAACTGTCGGGCCTACGCACTTGTTTTGTTATATTAGCACCATGAGCTTGGTTGAAGGAAGCCAAATACAGTAAACATAAGCTGTTTTGGAAGGTTGCCCAGGACCAGGGAATGAAAGCAAAGGTGACCAAACAGCAAAAGCTTGATTGAAATGTAGCCAAAGACAAGTTAGAATGTTGCAAAGGACTAATGCCCTGTACACACAGTCGGACATTGATCGGACATTCCGACAACAAATTCCATGGATTTTTTCCGACGGATGTTGGCTCAAACTTGCCTTGCATACACACGGTCGCACAAAGTTGTCGGAATTTCCGAACGCCAAGAATGCGGTGACCTACACCACGTATGAAGAGACTATAAAAGGGCAGTTCAGCACCAAGCGTGGCACCCTTTGGGCTCCTTTTGCTAATCTCGTGTTAGTAAAAGTTTGGTGAGAGACGATTTGCGCTTTTTCAGACTCGTGGTTTTCAGATCGTATTTCTGCTGTTCAGTTTGTGCTTGTGGATTTGTATCTGGTCTTCAGTGCATGCAGCAAGTACCATTGATTTATCATTGTGTTCTTGTCCGTTCGTTACCGATTTTCAGGTCGCTCCTCACAGGCATTGCTGTTATTCAGTGCATTCTGTTACTTCATTCTGAGCAGCCGACCGTATTCTAGACATGTTGCGTGTCTACGTACTCATCGTAGAGTTCGTGCTGTGTGGGGGCTTGGTGTTGGGGTCCTTACTTTGACACAAGCCCAGTCCATGAACAGGGCGAGGAGGAGTTCATGGACCAAGAATTGGTTGCTCCAGCGTGACCAATTCTGTCACATGCCTTTGCTCGTGAGATCCGTGAGAATAATCCTGATGATTTCAGAAACTTTCTCCGGATGACAGACCCCGTATTTCACCATTTGTTGGCTTTGCTGACCCCTTATATCAGCAAGCAGGATACCTGCATGAGGCAAGCCATCACTCCGGAGCAGAGGCTAGTCACCAACCTGCGGTACTTGGCGACGGGGAGAAGCCTGCAGGACCTTAAGTTCTCGACAGGCATCTCCCCCTAAGCTCTAGGGATCATTATCCCAGAGACCTGTTCTGCCATCATCCAGGTCCTGCAGAAGGAGTATATTAAGGTAAGATTTTTATCCTTTAACATCACATGTTATTGCATTTAATGTTTTCTAATATATTGTATTTCTTTCCTCATTTCCTAATTACCATGATTGTAATATGCTGTGAATGTCCCCTTTGTCCTCATGCATGCTGTATTTTTTTTTATTTTTTTTTGGTCCTTCATACATATTTGCCTTCACTAACCTCCCCACCTCGTCTATTCAATTAACAATGTATTTTGTCAGCTCCATAGTAGTGCTTTACCCTAAACACCCCCTAAACACCCCCTAAAATGTTTAAAAATGTGATTTGTGCTTGAAATTTAGGCAGAGTGCCAGAGGTTTTTTTTTGGGCCCCAAATCATGAACCCTCCCTCCCCCCAACTGCTAACTCAGCTGATACCAATCCTCTATCTATCCTCAATCCTCTATCTGCTGACTTTGCCAAACCCATACACACTATACCCATCTCTTTTGTGGTCATGTTTATGGATGAATTCCTCAAAGCATGTAGTGCAAGGGCCTGCCTGATAACTTTCAAATGGTAATGTTCAAAGTTTTTGTATCCTATTATTATCTTGATAGGTAATATCAGAATGTAAAAATGTGCTAAAATGTGTACAGTGTGTATTTATATATTTGTATTACTTACCTACTTTTTTCTTGTTTGACTCCACAGTTTCCTTCCAACCCACAGGAATGGCAGACTGTGGCCTCCCACTTTTCCCAGCGGTGTGACTTTCCTTACTGCGGAGGGGCAATTGATGGGAAACACGTCCACATAGTCCCACCACCCAACTTGGGATCATACTATTACAACTACAAGGGGTTCAATAGTATTGTGATGTTGGCAGTGGCATCGGCTACTTACGAGTTCCTGTATGTGGTGGAGAGGAAGAATGGCCGGATGTCAGATGGTGGAGTCATCACCCACACGGAGTTCTACAGGTGTCTCCAGAATGGCAGTTTGGGCTTGCCACCTCCAGAAGACAATGCGGAAGGACTCCCATTCGTCTTTGTTGCGAATAAAGCGTTTGCGCTGGGGGACCATCTTATGCGGTCATTCCCGATGAGGACCCTCACCCTGGACCAGAGGGTTTTTAATTACTGGCTGGCCAGAGCCAGAAGAGTGGTGGAGAACACGTTTGGAATAATGGCCAGCTGGTTCCGCCTATTTCTTACACCCATACACATGGCGGAATATAAACTCAATCACATCATCCTGGCTTGCTGTGTTCTCCACAACTTTTTAAAGGAGAAATTCTTGGAACGATGCCGGCTCAGTTGGGCCTGAAGCAGGAATTTATCTAAATGAATCAACCCTGACGGCGCTTGTAGCTGGCTGTCCTGGCTCGCCCCCTAGAGTGTCCGCGAGGTCCGTCTAAGATACATGAAATACTTTGCAGGTAGGGGGCCATCAATATGCCAGACAATGTCTGAGACATTTTTTAAATAAAAAAATATTTTAAACTGAACAAATATTTGCTTAGATTTACTGCTTGGCTTTCTTTTAGCTGACCCTGACTGAAATTTGGGAAGTCCTGAAAATGGCGTGATTGTGTAAAATTACAAAGCACTGTTGGGTGTTATTTACTAAAGGAAAATACACTTGAGACTGCACTGAAACTGCACTTGTAGTGCAAAGTGGATTTGCCTTTAGTAAATAACCCCATTGTCACTGAAAACTCCAACTTTACTACAAAAAATGCTTTTGAGCATTGAAAGAAGAAGCCACACATTGTTGATTCTCAATCTTTTTAATCAAAGCACAATTACATGTGCAAGGTTTTTAAAACAAACCAACATGTTTTTTGTATAACATTTTTTTAGGTGACATTAAAAGTACAAATTTCCTTTTAAGGTAAAACAGGCATGTTTCAAACCAACAAGAAACACACAACTCTGGAACTTACAAAATTCAACTTTTGTAGAAATTGAAGGCAATATCAGACATGAGTATTTATAAACTGTGTTTGATATTGCATTCAGCAGATGGAGTGAAGTCACCCCTGGAAAAGCCAAATTTTGAAGATGCACACAAATTGCCGAGTGTTTTGTGGGTGCAACCCCTTCCTCTCAGCTACTTTATTATTGAGGAAGGGGTTGCACCCACAAAACGTGTACATTGATCTCCCGTGATAGCAGATAGCACATGTTGACATACTGTGTGCATCTTCAAAATTTGGCTTTTCTAGAATAAGTCAAAAAATTTTCAAAAAATTGTCAGAAAAACAAAGCAGAAATAAGTTGGGGATTTCTAGGGGTTTTAAACTCTCCCTAAAACATCAATGATGTTCTTCATTTTGTTTTGAGCATCATTGATGTTTTGCTGGTTTTCCAAGTCCCTATTACACCCCATGATCTCCCCGATCAGGATCTGGGCACTTTCACTGGGGAACTGACCTTCATCCACAACATCACGATCACCTAAAAGTATAGAAAAAAAATACACCATGTATTATAAATATGCAGGCATCCATCTCTTACCTGAGCCTGTGATCGCAGACACTCAATTGTTGTGGTGACAATTTCCACCACGTCTCCCTCCTCCTCCGGTTGGGTTTGGGGGATTTCACCTTCTTCCTGAGGTGGGGGGTCTGTTGTCTCCTCTGATGAGTGGTGTCCTCCGAGTCTTTTCTCCCCTATGTAATAAAAAAAAAGGTATACTTAGCATACAGATTTTTGATGACAGAAATAGGAATATGAAACATTGCTTGGAAGTGGGGTACAAATGTCTCTTTTGGCGAGTTGCAAGATGAAGAAATATTTTTTTTCCTTTGTCAAGCTTGAATAATTACCTGTTGTACAAGGTTCACAGATGGAGACACCCCTATAGTATACACTGGAGCACCTGTGTGGGCCCCTAATAAAAAGGGTGTTCTGGTGTCCCGCACTAGTGCTCCAGGGTCCAGATGTGTAAACAGCTGCTGAGTGTCCTCTCCTTACACAGAATCTGGTTTGCATTTCATTCTAGTTGCAAACCCATCTAGACAACAAAATTATTTTAAGAGAAGTAGGCCAGACAAAATGTATTATAATGCATCTGGACAAAACATGGTGTTTTACTGGCTGAACGAACAATGTTTCCTACAAACGAATAATGTGTCCATGAACATGAAAGTTGGCATTTTAAACTGTACAACAGTAAAGAAAAGCACATGGAGCAGCACGAACATAATAAAAATAAAGAATAGGAACACAGGACAACTACTTACTTTTTTGCAGCACTCTCCTGATCCTTCTATACTGATCATGCTCTCTTAATTTGAGGTCCGACCACCGCTTCCTCAGTTGATCCTTGGATCGTCGTACCCCAAAATACCCGTGCAGACTCTTGACAACTTTCGCCATGATCTTGGCCTTTCTGATATTAGGGTTGGGGTAAGGTCCATACTTCCCGTCATAGTCAGCCCTCTTCAGTATGTCGACCACCTCCACCATCTCTACAAAGGCCATATTTGAGTCCTTAAGTCTTCTCCTCCGGGTTCGTGACGTTTCTGGCTCCGGGCTTTCCTCCTCCTCCTCCTCCTCCTCGTTGCTGTAATTAGCACGCACCTGTTGTGTCTCCGCCATGTGCTTTTCCCCACTGCGTCGAATGAGAAGGGGCGGGGAATAGACTAGAAAGAACGTCAGGAGCGGGCGGAGTTTCACGCATGCGCAGTGTACATAAAGCGTAACACGCGTGCGTAGTACGTACGATCTGTGAGCGGAGGAAGGAGTATAAGCGCCGATCGTGATAACGAAGGTAACATTTAAACTTGGGACTATATTGCTTAGAGATTGAGGCCTATATTGGGACAAGATTAGGAGACTTTAGCCTGACATTAGGGTTTGTCTTGTGTATTGCAGATAAAATGGATGGCTTCAATGACCACAACTTCCTCCCCCTGTTCATAGACAAGTACAGGGAGCTGTCCTGTCTGTGGCAGGTCAAACACCCGCATTATAATTATAAACAAAAGAGGCAGGCAGCGCTGGAGAAACTGCTGGAGTTGGTGGAGCCAGTGGTCCCCACAGCAACCATCCCCTATTTAAAAGCCAAAATTGGTGGCCTGAGGAGCACTTATCATAGGGAGCGCAAGATGGTCCAGGATTCCCAGAGATCCGGAGCTGCAGCAGATGACGTTTATGTCCCCAGGCTGTGGTACTATTAGAGACTTCGATTTCTGTCAGACCAGACTGAAGTCAGGGAATCCCTCACAACCCTTCCTTCCACTCTTCCTTCCACCCTATGTTCCACCCCAGCTGAGGCTTCTGATGTCCAACTTGGGACTTCCAGCCAGGAAGAAGTGGAGGAGCCCAGCTTGAGCCAGGTATAGCATTGTTCTACAGATTTCTGGTCAATAAATAAATGATGTTTCCTAGATGTTATTATTGATCACTAATTGCAGATTAAATAAAAGGTGTTTACATATAAATAGACAGTAGTGGGCAAAAATAATTGGGACAAGAATGAAAAATGCTGGGCTCAGAATGATAGTCTGTTATATTTTGTTAACATTGAATTTGCAACAGTCATGAGGTGAAAATTGTGTGTAATTGATGAAGAAAAAACTAAAACTATGTCCCTTTTTCATACACAGGAAGACCTCAGCCAGGACGAGGCTGTGGAATGTGGCACACAGGAGGAGGCTGTGGAATGTGGCACACAGGAGGAGGCGGGGGTTAGTGGCAGCCAGGAGGAGGCGGGGGCAAGTGGCAGCCAGGAGAAGGCTGGGCCCAGTAGGAGCCTCACACAATCCCAGGTCCGCCTTCCAACCAAAAGACCCAGGAAGGGGAGTAATGTGGAGGACTCAGCGCTCAGGCTGATTCAGGAGGCTTCTGCGTCCCTCAGGACCACCCCCACTCGTGAAGAGGCCTTTGCCTGCATGGCTGCCACCAAACTGCAGGACATGGAGGAGGGCCAATGCCTCATGTGTGAGGAAATCATTTATAAAACATTAAAAAGGGGGTTGAGGGGCGAAATCACACCCAATACCCACCTGAGTGAGTTGCATCATCCTCCTCCTCCTGCCACAACTCCACCACCACAGACACAGCGTGGAAGGAAGCGTGGAAGGAAGACAAGAGAGTGATGACCTGGGTTCAGTCTGGTCTGACAAAAGATGAAGGCTCTTGTATGACCACAGCCTGGGGTCATCTGCTGCTGTTCATGATCTCTTGGACTTCTGGACCAGATTGTACTCCCTTACATAAGGACTCCTCAGGCCACCAATTTTGTCTGGAAATAATTGATGTGTGCCCTGAGGGCCAAAGGCTTTGCCAATTTCTGCTTTCTCCAGCGCTGCCTCCCTCTTTCTTTGGTTATGACCCCTTAATAAATTTTTGCTTTGTTTTATTATACTCGCCTATGTCTGTTTTCCTACAAAAAGGACAGTTTGTTTGTGAGGTGGCAGGTACATTTCAAAAATACAATGTGAAATTAACAAGGGACACCAACACCAAGCAACCTCCTTGAGATTAAATAATACAAGATAATAATGGTGTTGTGGTAACTTGACACACAAAACACACCCAAAACTATTCTGGAGTTATGAAAAAAACCCCACAAGATCAGGATTTAAAAAAAAAAAAAAATTTCTAAAAACATCAAAAACAAATATTTTTTTCAGTAGATGTGACAAATAAAAATATTATATTGATGAAATCACGAAAAATAATAAAGAAAGAAGTTTGTGAGAACTCTGTGTGAATATGAGCAGCAAAACAACTTCATTCTTCCAGCATTATAAAGAAGAAGAGAGTGCGCTGCATTAAACAATTTAAAACATTGCAGCATGACGAAAGTGCTATATCCATTACGAACGCTAATTTTACCAGACCGAGCAGTTCCATCTCGGAATTTATTCTGAGCATGCGTGGCACTTTGTGTGTTGGACTTGGCCACACACGGTCGGAATTGACGCGATCGGATTTTGTTGTTGGAAAATTTTATAGCCTGCTCTCAAACTTTGTGTGTCGGAAATTCCGATGGAAAAATTCTGATGGAGCCCACAAACAGTCGGAATTTCCGACAACAAGCTCCGATCGCACATTTTCCGTCGGATAATCCGACCGTGTGTACAGGGCATAAAGCATGAAAGCAGAAGCAACCAAATTGAATTTCTTCAACAAATTTCTGACACAGCTCTATTTGGTAGTTGTAGTTGTCCAGGATTAGATTAGGAATAGTAATTGTGGTATGTTTACTTAGCAAAGGCCTTAGCATGTCAGAAGCGGTCCTTTGGTTGGTGTACTATAGGATAGCTGCTTTGTCTCTTGTCATACAGTAAGCCGACCATAGGACTCAAACGATCAAATAAGGTCCTACTCCTCAATTCATCAATATGTGCAACTGGATGAAGTACCTGTGCCTGGACCACCACTGTACACTCCATTTCACAAAATGTAATAGATAAAGTTCTGGCAATACAGTAAAATAAGAATAAAAATTGCTTTATTAGAAATCCATCTAAACATAGAGGGGAAATCTGATACAAAGCAAGGTTGGCACGTTTCATCCACTTTCTGGGCCTTAGTTTTCCTTAGTTGTTGCCAATTTTTGCCCCATGGTAATTCCACTTTCAGGGCCTTAGTTTTCCTTAGTTGTTGCCAATTTTTGCCCCATGGTGATCCTCCAACCCAGATTAAGTTGCCTGGTTGCTTCTGCTTTTATGTTTTCATCTTTGGTAATGTGCAGTCTAGCAGCGCCAAATGCAAAGATTTGAAGAACAGAAGTTTAGATTTTTCATTGTTTTTTTTTTTAAATTAAATATACTGTGTATATATATTTGTGGCTTATAAGTTGTCCACTAGGGATGAGCCGAACACCCCCCTGTTCGGTTCGCATCAGAACATGCGAACAGGAAAAAAGTTTGTTCGAACACGCGAACACCGTTAAAGTCTATGGGACACGAACATGAATAATCAAAAGTGCTAATTTTAAAGGCTAATATGCAAGTTATTGTCATAAAAAGTGTTTGGGGACCTGGGTCCTGCCCCAGGGGACAAGGATCAATGCAAAAAAAAGTTTTAAAAACGGCTGTTTTTCAGGAGCAGTGATTTTAATAATGCTTAAAGTCAAACAATAAAAATGTAATATCCCTTTAAATTTCGTACCTGGGGGGTGTCTATAGTATGCCTGTAAAGGGGCGCATGTTTCCTGTGTTTAGAACAGTCTGACAGCAAAATTACATTTTGAAGGAAAAAACTCATTTAACCACTTCAGCCCCGGAAGGATTTACCCCCTTCCTGACCAGAGCACTTTTTACAATTTGGCACGGCGTCGCTTTAACTGCTAATTGCGCGGTCATGCAATGCTGTACCCAAACGAAATTTGCGTCCTTTTCTTCTCACAAATAGAGCTTTCTTTTGATGGTATTTGATCACCTCTGCCGTTTTTATTTTTTGCGCTATACACGGAAAAAGACCGAAATTTTTGAAAAAAAATGATATTTTCTACTTTTTGTTCTAAAAAAATCCAATAAACTCAATTTTAGTCATACATTTAGGCCAAAATGTATTCGGCCACATGTCTTTGGTAAAAAAAATGTCAATAAGTGTATATTTATTGGTTTGCGCAAAAGTTATAGCACCTACAAACTAGGGTACATTTTCTGGAATTTACACAGCCTTTAATTTATGACTGCCTATGTCGTTTCTTGAGGTGCTAAAATGGCAGGGCAGTACAAAACCCCCACAAATGACCCCATTTTGGAAAGTAGACACCCCAAGGAAATTGCTGAGAGGCATGTTGAGCCCATTGAATATTCATTTTTTTTGTCCCAAGTGATTGAATAATGACTAAAAAAAAAAAAAAAATTACAAAAAGTTGTCACTAAATGATATATTGCTCACACAGGCCATGGGCATATGTGGAATTGCACCCCAAAATACATTTAGCTGCTTCTCCTGAGTATGGGGATACCACATGTGTGGGACTTTTTGGGAGCCTAGCCGCATACGGGGCCACGAAAACCAATCACTGCCTTCGGGATTTCTAAGGGCGTACATTTTTGATTTTACTCCTCATTACCTATCACAGTTTTGAAGGCCATAAAATGCCCAGATGGCATAAACCCCCCCAAATGACCCCATTTTGGAAAGTAGACACCCCAAGCTATTTGCTGAGAGGCATGGTGAGTATTTTGCAGCTCTCATTTGTTTTTGAAAATAAAGAAAGACGAGAAAAAAAATTTTTTTTTTTCTTTTTTCAATTTTCAAAACTTTGTGACAAAAAGTGAGGTCTGCAAAATACTCACTATACCTCTCAGCAAATAGCTTGGGGTGTCTACTTTCCAAAATGGGGTCATTTTGGGGGGGGTTTTGCCACCTGGGCATTCCATGGCCTCCGAAACTGTGATAGGCAGTGAAGAGTGAAATCAAAAATTTACGGCCTTAGAAAGCCTGAAGGCAGTGCTTGGTTTTCGGGGTCCCGTACGCGGCTAGGCTCCCAAAAAGTCCCACACATGTGGTATCCCCGTACTCAGGAGAAGCAACAGAATGTATTTTGGGGTGTAATTTCACATATTCCCATGGCATGTTTGAGCAATATATCATTTAGTGACAACTTTGCGCAAAAAAAAATAAAAAAAATAAAAAATTGTCTCTTTCCCGCAACTTGTGTCACAATATAAAATATTCCATGGACTCGACATGCCTCTCAGCAAATAGCTTGGGGGGTCTACTTTCCAAAATGGGGTCATTTGGGGGGGTTTTGAACTGTCCTGGCATTTTATGCACAACATTTAGAAGTTTATGTCACACATCACCCACTCTTCTAACCACTTGAAGACAAAGCCCTTTCTGACACTTTTTGATTACATAAAAAAATAAAATTTTTTTGCAAGAAAATTACTTTGAACCCCCAAACATTATATATTTTTTTAAAGCAAATCCCCTACAGATTAAAATGGTGGGTGTTTCATTTTTTTTTTTCACACAGTATTTGCGCAGCGATTTTTCAAACGCATTTTTTGGGGAAAAAAACACACTTTTTTAAATTTTAATGCACTAAAACACACTATATTGCCCAAATGTTTGATGAAATAAAAAAGATGATCTTAGGCCGAGTACATGGATACCAAACATGACATGCTTTAAAATTGCGCACAAACGTGCAGTGGCGACAAACTAAATACATTTTTAAAAGCCTTTAAAAGCCTTTACAGGTTACCACTTTAGATTTACAGATGAGGTCTACTGCTAAAATTACTGCCCTCGATCTGACGTTCGCGGTGATACCCCACATGCATGGTGCAATTGCTGTTCACATTTGACGCCAGACCGACGCTTGCGTTCGCATTAGCGCGAGAGCAGGGGGGACAGGGGTGCTTTTTTTTTTTTTTCTTTATTATTATTATTTTTTTTTATCTTATTTTTAAACTGTTCCTTTCATTTTTTTTGTTATCTCAGGGAATGTAAATATCCCCTATCATAGCAATAGGTAGTGACAGGTACTCTTTTTTGAAAAAATTGGGGTCTATTAGACCCTAGATTTCTCCTCTGCCCTCAAAGCATCTGACCACACCAAGATCGGTGTAATAAAATGCTTTCCCAATTTCCCAATGGCGCTGTTTATATCCGGCGAAATCTAAGTCATAAAATGCTCGTAGCTTCCGGTTTCTTAGGCCATAGTGATGTTTGGAGCCACTCTGGTCTCTGATCAGCTCTATGGTCAGCTGGCTGAATCACCGGCTGCATTTTCAGGTTCCCTGTTGAGACGGGAGAGCCAGAGAAAAACACGGAAGACGTTGGGGGGGGGGAGCATTCCCTCCCACGGCTTGTAAAAGCAGTCTAGAGGCTAATTAGCCGCTAGGATTGCTTTTACATGAAAGCCGACCGCTGGCTGAAAAGAATGATAACAAGATGATACCTAAACCTGCAGGCATCGTTCTGGTATAACCACTCAAAGTCGTGAATGGCGTACCTGAAGACAAAAAAATGGTTAACAATAAAGCACAGTAAACGGTAACGTATAAAAAATTGCATACCTGAAAAGCAAACATGATAAAACATAATAACAATAAAACATTGCAGAATAGCATACAGTAAAAAAGAGCAGAACAATAGAGAAAATAGAGAGAGAGAACAATAAAACGACAACTATTTTTTTTTATTTCATATTTTTGTATGTGTTTTTTTTTTTTTTTTTTTTTACACTTTTATAACTGTAACCGGTTCCAGGTTCGGGTCTCTCAAAATGCGATGGCATCTTGGGAGACCCTGTGAAAGTGTGCCTAGTCTGTGGAATGCTGTACCCTACGCTAATACTCAACTAGTGGATGGTAGCGTTCAAAACCTTCACCAATGCAAAGACCAGGATTGTCAGGACAGGAGGGACAATAATAGCGGGTGTCACGCCTATATACGCGCTTGCTGCAGACACAACATCTTTTTTGGGGGGGTTCGTTGGGTAGGGGTACTCGGGAGGACATAAAGAAAATGCCTCTCATGCAGCCGACTGCATTTGGTTGGGGATGTGAATGGGGGAAGTACAGGCGCTGCAGAAGCGGTGGGTTCCCAATTAGGATTGGCGAATGCAGCAGGAAGGGCATTATGGGCACGACGGGCCTGTGTTTGTCTTTTTGGTGGCAGCGGGACACTACTTGTGCTTGCCACCTCACCAGCTTGAACTGCACTTATGGGACTCGCCACGTCACCAAGTGTTACTGCAGTGCGGGTTTGACTACGACCGGGGTGTACTAGGCCGCTGGTGCTTGCCAGTTCACCAAAACACTACAAAAAAAAACTGTTAGCGATCGCAGGGATCAGGCCTGACTCTGTGAACGCTGCAGTTATGCGTTTAGTCTTTTGTAAGTGACAGTGATCGATCGATACTGCACTTGGGTGGGCTGGGCTGGGCCGGGCGGAGGGGCAAAACGCAGGTGCTAGCAGGTATCTGGGCTGATCCCGCTAACACTGCGTTTTTGGGAACCCTAAACTGCTGGGGACGCTAGTATAGATCTGATCGGATCAGATATTGATCAGATACTATACCACTAAGGGAGGTGTACGGTGCGTGCGTGGGTGTTAGCGGTACTGGCGCTAACCTGACGCTGCCTGGGGCTGGTGCTTGCCAGATAACTGTTAGCGATCGAAGGGATCAGGCCTGACTCTGTGAACGCTGCAGTTATGCGTTTAGTGTTTTGTAAGTGACAGTGATCGATCGATACTGCACTTGGGTGGGCTGGGCGGAGGGGCAAAACGCAGGTGCTAGCAGGTATCTGGGCTGATCCTACTAACACTGCGTTTTTGGGAACCCTAAACTGCTGGGGACGCTAGTATATATCTGATCGGATCAGATATTGATCCGTTCAGATACTATACCACTAAGGGAGGCGTATGCTGCGTGCGTGGGTGTTAGCGGTACTGGCGCTAATCTGACGCTGCCTGGGGCGACGCATATCACCGCCGGGCGGTCAGGGGGCTAAACCTTTATTCGGTAATGAACGGCGGGTGCCCTGACACTATAAAAAATAAACGAACTAACCAGCGTCACCCATAATGGTTATACGGTGATCAGTGGTGAAAGGGTTAACTAGGGGGCAATCAAGGGGTTAAAACATTTATTAGATAGTATATGGGGGTCCCTGACGCTATAAAACGCTGACGGCGAACCTAAATATTTACGTCCCTAACTAGCGTCACCAGCGACACTAATACAGCGATCAGAAAAATGATCGCTTAGTGACACTGGTGACGGGGGGTGATCAAGGGGTTAAAACTTTATTAGGGGGGGTAGGGGGTATCCTAGACCTAAAGGGGGCTAATACTCACTGCCCTAACACAGTAACTGTCACAAACTGACACTATGCAGTAATCAGGAAAAAAAAAAAACTGCTTGGTGTCAGTTTGTGACGGGGGGGGGGATCGGGGTGTTTTGTGTGCCTGGCATGTTCTACTGTGTGTGTGTGTGTGTTGTGCACTCACATTCCAGTCTACTCTCCTCGGCCCGGAACGGAAAATACCGAGCCGAGGAGAGATGACATTTCCTCTGCCTCTGTGTACAATACAGAGGCAGGGAAATGATCCCATTGGCTGGGAGCGATCGCGAGGGGGGGCCACGAATTGATGGCCTCCCCCTCACCACCGATCGCCGGGGGAGATTTGCCGACCGCCGCAGGCACCGGGGGGGGTCCGATCGGACCCCCCACCTGCGGGCAGGCAGGGACGTACAGGTAAGCCCTTTTGCCTGCCCGTGCCGCTCTGCCGACGTACATCAGCGTGCGGCGGTCGGCAACTGGTTAAAACTACCCGCGGCTATTGCATTGCCGACAATACACATAGAAGTTCATTGATAAAAACGGCATGGGAATTCCCCAAAGGGGAAGCCCCGAACCAAAATTAAAAAAAAAAAAATGACGTGGGAGTCCTCCTAAATTCCATACCAGGCCCTTCAGGTCTGGTATGGATATTAAGGGGAACCCCGGCCAAAATTTAAAAAAAAAATGACGTGGGGTTCCTCCTAAATTCCATACCAGACCCTTCAGGTCTGGTATGGATTTTAAGGGGAACCCCACGTCATTTTTTTTTAAGGGGAACCCCGCGCCAAAGAAAAAAAAACGGCGCGGGGTCCCCCCAAAAATCCATACCAGACCCTTATCCGAGCACGCAACCTGGCAGGCCGCAGGAAAAGAGGGGGGGGACGAGAGTGCGGCCCCCCTCCTGAACCGTACCAGGCCACATGCCCTCAACATTGGGAGGGTGCTTTGGGGTAGCCCCCCAAAACACCTTGTCCCCATGTTGATGAGGAAAAGGGCCTCATCCCCACAACCCTGGCCGGTGGTTGTGGGGGTCTGCGGGCGGGGGGCTTATCGGAATCTGGAAGCCCCCTTTAACAAGGGGACCCCCAGATCCTGCCCCCCCCCCCTGTGTGAACTGGTAAGGGGGTACTTACCCCTACCATTTCACTAAAAAACTGTCAAAAATGTTAAAAATGACAAGAGACAGTTTTTGACAATTCCTTTATTAAAATGCTTCTTCTTTCTTCTATCTTCCTTCATCTTCTGGTTCTTCTGGTTCTTCCTCCGGCGTTCTCGTCCAGCATCTCCTCCACGGCGTCTTCTATCTTCTTCTCCTCGGGCCGCTCCGCACCCATGGCATGGGGGGGGAGGCTCCCGCTCTTCTCTTCTTCTCTTCTTCATTTTCTTCTCCGGGCCGCTCCGCAATCCATGCTGGCATGGAGGGAGGCTCCCGCTGTGTGACGGTGTTCTGACAAATACTGTCCTCCTATCATATAGTGTCCGGCCCGTACTGCGCAGGCGCAGCGCCTGCGCAGTACGGAGGAGAAGGAGATGCCGAAAATGTCCGAAGTTGATCAGCTGACCATCAGCTGTACACGGCGCTCGGGCACTTGTTAGTGATGGCTTTGCAAGAGGGCCCCTCGCGGGCTCGCTTCGCTCGCCACGCTTCGGGCATGGCCTCGCTGCGCTCGGCAACTATTTATTCTAACTCTATGTCCACTTGGATAGTAGGGAATGATCCTGGACATAGGGTAAGAATAAATGCGCAGGCGCCGTGTACAGCTGACGATCAGCTGTTGAACTTCGAAGACTTCGGAGACTTTCGGTGTCTCGTTTGTCCTCCGTACACTTTTGGATAGGGGACTGTATTCGACAAGACAACGGCGCTCCTCGTCTGACAGTTCTTAAATAACGGGGGGCGGGGCCACCCGGTGACCCCACCCCCCTCTGACGCACGGTGACTTGACGGGACTTCCCTGTGACGTCACGGGGAATGCCACAGGGAAGTCCCGTCATGTCCCGTGCGTCAGAGGGGGGCGGGGTCACCGGGTGGCCCCGCCCCCCGTTATTTAAGAACTGTCAGACGAGGAGCGCCGTCACACAGTGGGAGCCTCCCTCCATGCCAGCATGGATTGCGGAGCGGCCCGGAGAAGAAAATGAAGAAGAGAAGAAGAGAAGAAGAGAAGAAAAGAAGGAGAAGAGCGGGAGCCTCCCCCCCATGCCATGGGTGCGGAGCGGCCCTAGGAGAAGAAGATAGAAGACGCCGCGGAGATGCTGGACGAGAACGCCGGAGGAAGAACCAGAAGAACCAGAAGATGAAGGAAGATAGAAGAAAGAAGAAGCATTTAAATAAAGGAATTGTCAAAAACTGTCTCTTGTCATTAACATTTTTGACAGTTTTTTAGTGAAATGGTAGGGGTAAGTACCCCCTTACCATTTCACACAGGGGGGGGCCGGGATCTGGGGGTCCCCTTGTTAAAGGGGGCTTCCAGATTCCGATAAGCCCCCCGCCCGCAGACCCCCACAACCACCGGCCAGGGTTGTGGGGATGAGGCCCTTGTCCTCATCAACATGGGGACAAGGTGTTTTGGGGGGCTACCCCAAAGCACCCTCCCAATGTTGAGGGCATGTGGCCTGGTACGGTTCAGGAGGGGGGGGCGCACTCTCGTCCCCCCCTCTTTTCCTGCGGCCTGCCAGGTTGCGTGCTCAGATAAGGGTCTGGTATGGATTTTTGGGGGGACCCCACGCCGTTTTTTTTTTTTTGGTGCGGGGTTCCCCTTAAAATCCATACCAGACCTGAAGGGTCTGGTATGGAATTTAGGGGGAACCCCACATCATTTTTTTTTAAAATTTTGGCCGGGGTTCCCCTTAATATCCATACCAGACCTGAAGGGCCTGGTATGGAATTTAGGAGGACTCCCACGTCATTTTTTTTTTTTTAATTTTGGTTCAGGGTTCCCCTTTGGGGAATTCCCATGCCGTTTTTATCAATGAACTTCTATGTGTATTGTCGGCAATGCAATAGCCGCGGGTAGTTTTAAATGAGTTTTTTCCTTCAAAATGTCATTTTGCTGTCAGACTGTTCTAAACACAGGAAACATGCGCCCCTTTACAGGCATACTATAGACACCCCCCAGGTACGAAATTTAAAGGGATATTACACTTTTATTGTTTGACTTTAAGCATTATTAAAATCACTGCTCCTGAAAAAACGGCCGTTTTTAAAACTTTTTTTTGCATTGATCCATGTCCCCTGGGGCAGGACCCAGGTCCCCAAACACTTCTTATGACAATAACTTGCATATTAGCCTTTAAAATTAGCACTTTTGATTTCTCCCATAGACTTTTAAAGGGTGTTCCGCGGCATTCGAATTTGCTGCGAACACCCCAAATTGTTCGCTGTTCGGCGAACTTGCGAACAGCCAATGTTCGAGTCGAACATGAGTTTGACTCGAACTCGAAGCTCATCCCTATTGTCCACCTTGCCACAAGTGCTATGTACAGTAAAAATGGTTCTTAGCCATTTGAACAGCTGATTTTAAAGCTTTTGAAACAGTCCTGTGGTTGAGTAGTAGATAAAGGTCTGGCAACATGGTAAAGAAAAGATTTAAAATCCAGAGAATCTTTATTAGCAATCCATCAAAACATAGAGGGGAATCCGATAAAAAGGTTGACGTGTTTTTGCCCCTTCCTATGCCTTAGTTGTAACAAATTCCTGCATCGAACAGATTCAACAAATAAGCAACTCCTTGTACTGAGGGGGGGACTGAGCAAGGGAATTACCCATTTACATCCACTCCACATATGGACAGGGAGGAGCACACAAAATAAAATATCACAAAAGAGAAACACAGACATATCTTCCTATATAATAAAAAAACAAAAAATAAAAAAATTGTACAAAGTGTTAAATACTTACATTGCCTCCATGTTGCTCCCTAAAATGCTGAGAGGCATTGGAAGTAGATTTAGCATTTAAGTTACTAGAGTCACAGTAGTGTTCACATATTCTAATTCTGAGGGGACGTATAGTGCAGCCTACATAATGTAGATGGCATGAAGTTCAGGCTATTATTAAAACAACAAAACTTATGTTATAGATGACCTAAGGTCAACTGAAACGTGTCAGCATGTATATATTTAAAGTGGAACCTCAGCCTCCCCCTCATTTTTTTTAAACCCCTGCTTACCGTAGGTTGTCTTCTGCACAGATCAGATACTCACCCACCCAGCCGATCCAGCGTTGTCCCGCTGAGATCCAAATCTGTTTTGCCTCTGCCGGGTCCCGCGACGCCATGTTCAGGTGTGATGTCACTGGTAGACGATGGAAGCTTTTCCGGGTTCAGCAGACCGGCCTACCAATGACGTGCCACGTGACCCCCCTCCCCATCCTCCTTTACTGAATTGAGGGACATTGCCTCCTGGGATATGGGACATGCATATCCCAGAAGGCAAAAGGTGCACAGTGCACAGAGAGACACTTTAAAAAAAAAAAAAGGTAAAAAGAAAAAAATACAGCGCTATTTAGGCATAGGAGGGGTGATGAGAAGGGACAAGTGCTGAAATGGTGAAGAGCTAAGTAAATAAAGCAATACAAAATCTAAACTTCTGTTCTTCAAACTTTTGCATTTGCTATACTGCACTTTACCAAAGATGAAGACATAAAAGCAGAAGCAACCAGACTTCTGAATCTGGGTTGTAGGGTTACCATGAGGCAAAAAGTGGTAACACAAGGACAGGGTCTGGACTGAGTGCAAGGTGAAACACAAAAACACATTTGCATTTAGCAAATTCAGCAGTGCCGGTGCAGATCCTACCTGCTTCCATAGCCTCAGGAATATCTGGGACAATAGGCAAGTGAGAGAAGGTGTGAAAGCAGAGCCTGAGAAGCAGAAAACTAGAATAAACAGACAAAATAACCTAAGAAGTGGTCAGGCACAAAGAAATAGAAAAGATTCTGAATTAAATATAAACAGAAGCACACAACTAACTTTACTTAGCCATTCTAATATAAAATCTTGGCTTCCTACAAGGCATTGCTTTAAACGTGAGGCTAGTGTACAAAGCGTCTGTACTTCACGGTTCATGTATACCGCATGTAAAACATATAAATAGAATCCAACAAAGGTGACTTACAGCTATGCATCATTTATATTGCATTTACCATCATTCTAGCCATCACACCTTTTAATTAATACCACCTTATGCTTATCTGATCTTAACAACAGTCACGCATTCAAGTCTTATGCCGCGTACACACGGTCGTACTTTTCGTCTACAAAAGTCCAACAGACGCTGATGGACTAAAGCTGGCTGGTAATCCGATCGTGTGTGGGCTTCTCCGGACTTTCAACTGACTTTTTTAGCCTCAAATACGACGTACTTTAGATTTGAAACATGCTTCAAAACTTTTACTTCGTACCTACGACGGACCCCGAAATCCGCTCGTCTGTGTGCTAGTCCGACGGACAAAAAGCCACGCTAGGGCACCTATTGGCTACTGGCTATGAACTTCCTTATTTTAGTCCGGTGTACGTCATCACGTACGAATCCGACCGACTTTTGTGTGGTCGTGTGTAGGCAAGTCCGGTCGTTAGAAAGTAGGCCGCAAGTCCGCGGCAAGTCCACCGAAAGTCTGCCGGAAGTCTGTCCGACAGGCTGTCCGACTTTTGTAGACGAAAAGTACGACCGTGTGTACGCGGCATTATATGCATACCATTGATTATATTCTTTTGATAAATGCCTAGGATTAGCGCAGCACTATCCATTTTCTAGATTTATGCATCACTAGTTTAATGTCATTCCTCAAAATACATTTAAAACAAGGTTGATTTTTTTTGTACTACTTCATTTTGGTCATACCAGATGCCACTCAGAAATTGTGATGTGCATTGATCTAAGCCGCCATTCAAGACCAACTGTATATTTTTATTCATTTCTGTTTAATAGGACAAAAATCACTGGGCTGAAGTATAAGAAATTAAAATAAAAATTAAGCCCATCCATCATTTTCCGTGAAGCATGAACAAAAAAAGGAGGAAATTAAATATACATGATAGGATTCTCTTTAAATTGCTTTGCATTCATGCATCATGTGAACTTATTTTTAGAACAACATTGTACAGATATCCATAACCTTTGTTCAGGTTCACACTATACATTATGGTTACATAATAAGAATTATCTTACATGGTGTATGAAAGATATCTTTGGGACATGTACTATTTTACATTTTTGTAATGCTGCCTAAAAAAGGAACATTTTAGGTACCCAGCTAAGCACTGAATACATCAAAATTGCTATATAATGTAACAAAAATTGTAATTTTAAATTATGCTAAATGTTGTGATTAAAATAGAAAAAGAAAAAACAAACATGTTATACTTATCTGCACTGTGCAATGGTTTTGTACAGAGCAGCCTCCATCCTCTTCTTTTTGGGTCCCCCGCCGGTGGTCCTGGTTCCTCCCCCCCAATTGAGTGCCCCTTATGCCGCACTCTTGTTATGGGGGCACGCAAGCAGGCTCACTCCGGAGCCATGCTCCTGTGAATGGACATTGTCCATTCACACACAGAGTGGAGTTCGGCCCCCGCTCCCTCATTCTATCCTCATTGGCTTACTGGTTGAGACAGACAGCAGCAGGAGCCAATGGCTCCTGCTGCTGTGTGAGCCAATGAGAAGTGAGAGACCCATGAGAGCTGCTCTCATGCTCATTGCTGGATCGAGATGGGACTCAGGTAAGTATCAGGGGAGGCCTCTATGTTAACCGGTGCTCAGCTCTCTCTTACCCCAACTCATTGTCTATTATTTGGTCCAATTTTAGAAGCTACCACATTACAGATGAGACTAATCCCCACAATCTGTGTAACTATTCATTGGGTGGTCGCTTTACATTGGAGATCTTCCTCGGTTCCACTCTCCCAGCTTAAACTACGAGTAGAATTCATAGATAGAGTGGAAAGATTCTTTCACCGCTTATACCACGCTATACCTTACTATGAGTGTAAATGGTCACCTTGGTTTGATCACTGAACTATCTTTGGGTGATTTATTCCTAAGGTTTATAAATGTATATATATATAGATCTATTAATATTGATGTCTTCTCTTTTTCCGTTTCTGAAATAATGGCATTATTACTATCATTATTCACATTTGTCCTTTGATAATTTCAAACTTTTCCTGGATTGGGCTATTTAGCCATGTATTATATTTCTTGCCATTTTCTGTAATGATATGATTTTTTGATATTTCAAGAAGCTTGTATCTTTTGTACCATCTATTGAAACCTTCTAATAAAAGTTTGTAAAGACAAAAAACAAAAAAAACGTATGCCTTTACAGCCACTTTAAAAGCTACGACTAAGGTCAAAACAAACCTTTTTGCCCAAACTCAATTCAGCAACTTTAACATGTATTAGTATAACTGTACATATCATTGCAAATGCATACTGCATACAAGTTGATTATACCTTGCTTTTTTCAGGTCAGATTGGGCTTTCATTTGGTGATTAATGTCAATGGATGTCTCCTGACTTTTTTATTATCAAACTGGCCTAAAATAGTAAAAAGAAAAGGTTTGTAAACGTTAGATATTTAACCCACCACAATATTAACTTCTTGCCGACCTGACCATGTACATTTACTGTGGGGCGGTGATCCCCCTGCGCAGAATCACATACAGGTGCGTGATTCTGCACTTCCAGGTCTGGGGCGCACCTGCGCGCCGACGCGACCCGCTCCCGCTGTGAATGGACACAGCAGGAGGCAATCAGTGGGTCTGGCGGACTCGATGTCAGCACCCAGCGATCATTTGGGAGAGGTGGAGAACAGCAGTCTGTCTATGTAAACAAGGCAGATCACCATTATTTTAGAAGGGGAAGTAGAGATCCTGTGTTTCTGCTAAGCAGGAACACCGATCTCTGCCTTCTCACAGCAAAAACACACCCCCCACAGTTAGTATTCACTCCCTAGAGACACATTTCACCCTTTGATCGTCCCTGATGTAAACCCCTTCCCTGCCAGCGTCATTAGTACAGTAACAGTGCATATTTATAGCACTGATCACAGTATTGGTGTCACTGGTTCTCCAAAAAAGTGTCAAAAATGTCACTTAGTGTCCGATTTGTCCACCGCCATGTCACAGTCCCGCTATAAGTCGCTGATCGCTGCCATTCCTAGTAAAAATAAATAAATAAAGAATGTGTAAAACTATCCCATAGTTTGTAGACACTATAACTTTTGCACAAAATCAATCAATATACGCTTATTGGGATTTTTTTTTTTTACCAAAAATATGTACAGTTGTATGCAAAAGTTTAGGAACGCCTGGCAATTTCCATGATTGTCATTTATAAATATTTGGGTGTTTGGATCAGCAATTTCATTTTGATCTATCAAATAACTGAAGGACACAGTAATATTTCAGTAGTGAAATGAGGTTTATTGGATTAACAGAAAATGCGCAATATGCATCAAAACGAAATTAGACGGCTGCATAAATTTGGGCACCCTTGTCATTTTGTTGATTTGAATACCTGTAACTACTTAGCACTGATTAATTGGAACACACAATTGGTTTGGTGAGCTCATTAAGCCTTGAACTTCATAGACAGGTGCATCCAATCATGAGAAAAGGTATTTAAGGTGGACAATTGCAAGTTGTTGTTCTCTTTGACTCTCCTCTGAAGAGTGGCAACATGGGGGCCTCAAAACAACTCTCAAATGACCTAAAAACAAAGATTGTTTTACATTATGGTTTAGGGGAAGGCTACAAAAAGTTATCGCAGAGATATAAGCTGTCAGTGTCCACTGTGAGGAACATAGTGAGGAAATGGAAGACCATAGGCACAGTTCTTGTTAAGGTCAGAAGTGGCAGGCAACATAAAATATTTGAGAGGCAAAGGTGAAGGAGGGTGAGAACGGTCTAAATCAGCCCACGGACCACCTCCAAAGACCTACAACATCAACTTGCTGCAGAAGGTGTCACTGTTCATCCTTCAACAATTTGTCGCACTTTGCACAGGGAGAAGCTGTATGGGAAAGTGATGCTAAAGAAGCCTTTGCTGCACACACGCCACAAACGGAGTCGATTGAGGTATGCAAACGCACATTTGGACAAGCCAGCTTCATTTTGGAATAAGATGCTGTGGACTGATGAAACAAAGATTGAGTTATTTGGTCATAACAAGGGGCGTTATGCATGGCGGCAAAAGAAAACAGCATTCCAAGAAAAACACTTGCTACCCACAGTAAAATTTGGTGGAGGTTCCATCATGCTGTGGGGCTGTGTGGCCAGTGCCGGTACTGGGAATCTGGTTAAAGTTGAGGGTCGCATGGATTCCACTCAATATCAGCAGATTCTTGAGAATAATGTTGAGGAATCAGTCACAAAGTTAAAGTTACGGCGGGGCTGGATATTTCAACAAGACAACGACCCAAAACACTGCTCAAAATCTACTCGGGCATTTATGCAGAGGAACAAGTAGAGTGTTCTGGAATGGCGATCCCAGTCCGCAGACCTGAATATCATTGAACATCTGTGGGGTGATTTGAAGCGGGCTGTCCATACTCGGCAACCATCAAACCTAACAGAACTGGAGATGTTTTGTAAGGAGAATGGTCCAAAAATACATTCATCCAGAATCCAGACACTCATTACAGGCTATAGGAAGCATCTAACGACTGTTATTTCTGCTAAAGGAGGCTCTACTAAATATTGATGTGATTTTTCTGTTGGGGTGCCCAAATTTATGCACCTGTCTACTTTCGTTTTGATGCATATTGCGCATTTTCTGCTAATCCAATAAACCTCATTTCACTACTGAAATATTACTGTGTCCTTCAGTTATTTGATAGATCAAAATGAAATTGCTGATCCAAACACCCAAATATTTATCAATGACAATCATGGAAATTGTCAGGGGTTCCTAAACTTTTGCATACAACTGTAGCAGAATACATATTGGCCTAAATTGATGAAGAAATTCGTTTTTTTTTAAACATTTTTTTATTGGATGTGTTTTATAGCAGAAAGTAAGAAATATTGTTTTTTTTCAAAATTGTTGTCTTTGTTTATAGCGCAAAAAATAAAAAAACGCAGGAGGTGATCCAATACCACCAAAACAAATCTCTATTTGTGGGAAAAAAAGGACAATTTTATTTGGGTACAGCGTCGCACTACAGTAAAAAAAAAAAAATGGGGGAAGATGGTAGTTGCGCTGTGATGAAGGGGGGGGGGGAGGGAAGCTACAAAGATGACTAAAGTGGCAAAGTGAACTAAAAAAGCAGAAACGGGCCAATGCATGAATGGATCCTACATGCTAAAAAAACATGGTGGGGATGCAGTGCAGTGCAACGTAGCTGATCAACATGTATATAATGTTGAGGGCAGACAAAGCCTAATATATAAAGGTAATCGTGAAACAGTGACTGCTTGAATATAGCAAAACAAAAATGCATATACTAACACAAATAAGATGAATAATGACACAATGCAAAAAAAATATATATAATGCAAGAAAAATATATGTGGGCTAGTGCCCCATTAGCAAAAACGTCCCAGATCCTGGTGAACTACAAGTGACAAATCCCTAGGACAAACATGGATATTAGTTCTATCATCCAGTCCAAAAAACAAAAACTCGTGATGAGAAACACAACACAAGTCCAATCGTGAAGGGAGGGGGGATCTTCAGTGAGGACACCTTCATGTATGCAAGCCGCTTACCTTACAGCTGTAAGGTGTACAGCCTGTGTTGCAAATGACCCGCAGGTGTAGACGTTCCGTGTATACAGGCAGTGACAGTGATGAACATGCCAAGCGAAATATAAAAAATAAAAAGTATACAGCATGTAAAATAACTCTGCAATGACCACAGTGGAGGGGGGGCAAGACACACACGGGGGGAGCTTGCACTCACTTTCATGAAGTGAGTGTGGGCATCAATCCACGGGCGCCGAGCTCGTATGCCTCCAGGAGTGTCACCAATCTGGAATATGTCCCCGTGCCTCTCTCCTCAGTGTTCGTCAGGTAGAGTAGTGATGTACAGTGTGAGACACACATAGCATGATCCCATATAAAAGGTATATTTATTTAATAAAACAAGTCCAATCAACTTACATTTAAAACAATGCTGCAGTGTGTAGTAACTACGAGCGCCGAGCTCGTCTCCTGTTGTTTGTCTGTGGCAGCGTCCCGTGCTCCAATCCTAATGCATATCGTCACGTCACGTGACTTCTTCAGAGGAATCCTCTGAAGATCCCCCCTCCCTTCACGATTGGACTTGTTTTGTGTTTCTCATCACGAGTTTTTGTTTTTTGGACTGGATGATAGAACTAATATCCATGTTTGTCCTAGGGATTTGACACGTGTAGTTCACCAGGATCTGGGACGTTTTTGCTAATGGGGCACTAGCCCACATATATTTTTCTTGCATTATATATATATATTTTTTTTTTGCATTGTGTCATTATTCATCTTATTTGTGTTAGTATATGCATTTTTGTTTTGCTATATTCAAGCAGTCACTGTTTCACGATTACCTTTATATATTAGGCTTTGTCTGCCCTCAACATTATATACATGTTGATCAGCTACGTTGCACTGCACTGCATCCCCACCATGTTTTTTTAGCATGTAGGATCCATTCATGCATTGGCCCGTTTCTGCTTTTTTAGTTTACTTTGCCACTTTAGTCATCTTTGTAGCTTCCCTCCCCCCCCCCCCTTCATCACAGCGCAACTACCATCTTCCCCCACTTTTGTCCCATTTGTCCTGCCTTGGATCAGTACTTAGGTGTTGCAGCAGTGTCCTTTTAGCGTAGCCCCCCCCCCCCCCCCCCCCCGACAGCGCAGGAGTTTCCACTTTCACAAAAAAAAAAAAAATGGCCTGGTCATAAGGGGTATAAATCTTCCAAGGCAGAAGTGGTTAAAGACTATGCAGGATGCTGCAATGCTGGAATGAGCTAAAGGTAGGAGACATGGGCCATTGGAGAACTACAGACCTCTTCCATTTTAGGGGCTTTTTATTATTATTATTGTCTACTGACTAGACTAGGTCACTTTAGAGGATTTGTATAGTGGCATAATCAATTCTTTGATTTATTATGGTCAGGACTAAAAAAAATGACTTACTTTAAGCTGAATGCAGTAAACTGAAAAACTGAATAGCAGGTTGCTGAAGGTTACTGAACTTTACATATCATCAGTGTTCTTTTTTTTTAGCTTGACTGAATAAGCCTGCATGTGTTGTATATTACTGTGCTATTAGTCTATTTCCAAGAGGAGGAATGTGACTCATTCACCTTATTATATAAAACAATGATCTTGCGTCGCACTATATTAAAAATGCATCTGCTTAATATTACTGCAACAGTTTACACAGCAGTCACACCGCAATTCATCCTTACCATTGCAGGTTCTAAGATAATGTTCTCATGAAGTCAAGCAAGACGGGGCTCAGCCAAGCATAAAATCAGTTATTTCCAACCAGTTCCATTCTGACTGCAGGAACAAGCTGTATTTGTACGCTCAAGTTACCATCCTGTTTCACAAGGCAGAAATAGATCCATATAATGAAAATTAGAAAATCACTTTGATAGCCGGTAAGACAGGGGAAATACAACACAACCCTCAATGTACTAGGTTATGATATGCAGGACAAGGTGTACAAGCTGTCGCTCATAATCAAAATGTAATGTTCTGGCCTAATGGCGCTCGGAGTCTCTGCAAATCCAGAATTCAACGCATTTCTGTGCAGTTTGTACAAGGCCTTCATTATTATTATTATTATACAGGATTTATATAGTGCCAACAGTTTACGTAGCTCTTTACAACTTGTGTGATATTGTTTACCTGAAAGTCATTTTTTGACTTTGTTTTCATGATTGTATATGCTTTCTGTGCCTTAAATTCATATTTTTACATACAGGTTTGAATATTATTTTCTACCAGCTCTATAATGGTCGGAGCTGTAGATCAATGAAGTGATTTCAGCAAAATTAATGTTGATATAAAGTTACCTATTTTGCCTTTACTGAATTTCGTCAAAAAAAGCCTCAATTTTCTTAGAAAAAAAATGATCTCATGGCTTTGTTTTCTAACAAAGCAATGTAGATCACTTTGCTAGCACTAACCTAGTATTTAATATCTCTGTTAATAAATAAATCTCTGTCACTGAGAGCTGTCACATCAGGAACACTAAAAATAAATACACTGAAAAAGAAAGCACCCAGTGCCAAAAAATAATACAAGTTAAATTAAAAATGTTAAATAAAGCGTCATGTTCCCAGCTAATGAAAGGCTATTTTTTGGTACAAGAAAAGATCTGGGATTGTTAAAAAGGATCTTGCCTATTCTTCTAGAGCCACTCAAAGCTCATTGCCTCCATTTAAAACCATCAAAAACCAAATTCAATATGCCACTGGTTGTATTTTGACAATGTACTTTGCTAAACACAGCTTCTCTTTAAATGTCTGGTCACTCTGTTTTTAAACATCAGTCCCTAATATCCAAAACCTAAACCAGTCATTCTTGGATCTTCAGTCACACCTGCTCCCATCTACAGGAGGTTGTTAATCAGCCTTCTCATCCGTCCTCTAAATTTCAGCCACACATTCATAACTCAATCATTTGTTGGTCAAACCCTTACATGTCCCCCTCATTAATCTTTTGAACCTTGATTATGCTTCAAACCCTAGTCACTTGTCCACCTCACCCAGCCTCCAAATCTTAATTATTTATCAGTCCTTTTCTCCTCAGTTTTCCACCAAATTTCATTCACCCTCTTCAGTTGTCCTCCAGATCTTGATTTTTTGTCTTTACTCATCCCTCACACTTAATATCCTCGTTCAGCAGACTCAGATGATAGGCATCACTCATTATCCTCACGTGTCACTACTCAACATCATGCCCCATCAACCTTAGTGATCATTCTCACTAGCCAATTTTAGCAACAATAATCACACCAAAAAGCTACAGTAATCAGTTTAACTAGTCTTCTTTGACCATCCATTTCACTCATTAGCAATCATTAGTCTCGCTAATCATTTTCAGTCTCACTGGTAATCTTCAGTCATCAGTCTCACAATTCTGCTTTAGTCATCACCCTTAAACTCCAGTTTAGATTTAGATGTAGAGTAAGGAGCATGTTGAGGTATTTTATGTTCTCAATAGACACCTTATGCCAGATCCTTTAATATGAAATGAAACAGTGGTTTCAACTTATTGAAATTATTTTCAAAGTCCCACATTGTGTCTACTGGGGGCCACTTCTAACCCCAGAAAATGGCTCTTAAGCCTTTCCTGAAGTATTGAGCTGCTAAATTATATTAGAAAGCATAGCTTTTTTCATCTGGAGAACAGCTGGGACCTTGTTCAATTACATTTTGTTAAACTACAGAGGGACAGGGCTGTCCTAATGCATGGGCACCCCTGGGCAGTGCCCGGGGGCATCAGGTGCATGGAGACCCCATGATAATCTTGCATTGCATCATACTTGCCAGCTGTCCCAGATTTGCTGGGACAATCATGCATTTTACTAAACTGTCCCAGGATGGCTGTGTCCTGGGAAGCATCACAGAACCTGTACTATGCCATCCTGATCCCCTTTGTACTGTGCCCTCCTTGCCCCCCTGTACTGTGCCCTGCTGACCCCCCTACACTGTGCACCTTCTGCTTTCCCCCTGTACTGTACCTTTTGTGTTGGTTAGCCTTTGATGTATGGCATGTTTTTTTGTTTTGTTTAAAACCAATTTTATTGAAAGTACTAAAGAATATATGTTTAATTTTATCAACTATGTATACTTACATTTTTGAGAGTAGGTGCGTAAATTTGGTAGGGTTGGTAGGGTTTCCAGTGCATTACTTTGTCCAGGGGTCCATGATGGTATTAAGATGGCCCTGCTGAGGGATGCAAAGAATGAACAAAAGGGCTGTGTTTATTGTTTTCTATTTTAACTCTATGGACAATTATGTGTCCTGCCTTAAGATTTGCACTGATATTTGGAAATGTGCACACAGTCACTAAAGTGCACTAGGTAGGAGGTACAAGCATAAAAAAGAAGAAGCTCTGCTTTTTAAAATATAAGTAAATCAAGCTATTATTTTAAGCAAACTGGCCTTATTCACATATCTCAAAAAAAATTTCTATACAATCTAGGATTTGTTTGACATCCATCATGTTGTTCTCTTCTTTCTTTCTGGACCGCAGTCAATCAAAATCCCCAGGATCAGGGGAGTTGTAGGATTTTAGCACAGATTTTGTATAAGCTCTTCTAAAGAAAGAATGACAAACTGCTAAAGCAGCTTTTCTCAACCTTTTTACCACAGAGGAACCCTTGAAATAACTTTCAGATCTCAGGAAACCCCTGCTAATAATTACTATACATAATGAGTACATTAATGTGAGCAATATGTTGAGATATTAAAAAATATAAAATGTGGCACCAAGGACTACTTTGTATGTGGAAATTATTTTCAGTGAAAATACTGAGATGAAACAAATAACAATGAGTAGAAAAGAAATGCAGACAGTGAAACTGTAATGTTCTTTCATATTGGCAGACATTGTAGAAATGTATCCTTACACTGAAGGTCACTGGAAAAGCGCATCATTAGATTAGCTGTGGCAACAGGCCCCCCCCCCCCCCCCCCTCAGGTAAAAATAATGGGGCCCTGTACAGTATACCTGACTGGGCCCCACCAATACATATCTCTGCCATGGTTTTTTTTACTGCCCCCCAACCACTCCCCCTTTTGTTGCCAGTGGAGGGGGGAGTACATATGCTGCGGCTATGATGCTTTTTATTTATCCCCGCTGTCACATTCATGCAGAGCTTTACAAGTTGCATCAACTGGATTCTAGCAGCAAGAATCAGCAGATTCTTGTGGCTGGAATCACAAGTGCATGCAAATAGTAGTAGCCATTTAGCATGTACAAACCTTGCACGCCAAGTGGTTACTTGTGCTTAGGAGTTTGGATGTAGTCAGATGCATTCAGGCTCAGACACTTGTCCCTTACCACAGGTACCCACTTTGTGTGTGACTACATGAGAACAGTGATGGCCGCTGTCAGCCTGTAAATGCTGTATTCAGGCCACTGCTATTTGCATGTCATTCCAAATAAGAAGTCTGCCGACTCTTGCTGCTGGAAACTGATGGATGCAGCTAATTGATCGTTTGAAGGGGGTCCTAAAAACCTCCAACAAATGTGACAGTAGATATAATTTTTGCCATGCAAAAAGCATTGTGACCACAACATATGTACTCCCCCCTCTGCTGCCATTGCAGCAAAAGGGGGAACAGTTGGGGGGGGGGGGGGGGGCACAGGCTAGTTAGCACAACTGCACAAGCTGATAAGCATTCCCCTATCCATGCACACTATATTACCAAAAGCATTGGGACGCCTGCCTTTACACACACATGAACTTTAATGGCACCCCAGTATTAGTCTGTAGGGTTCAATATTGAGTTGGACCACCCTTTGCAGATATAACAGCTTCAACTCTTCTGGGAAGGCTGTGCACAAGGTTTAGGAGTGTGTCTATGGGAAGGTTTGACCATTCTTCCAAAAGCCCATTTGTGAGGTCAGGCACTGATGTTGGACGAGAAGGCCTGGCTCGCAGTCTCCACTCTTATTCACAAAGGTGTTCTATCGGGTTGAGGTGCAGACCAGTCAAGTTCCTCCACCCCAAACTCGCACATCCATGTCTTTATGCACCTTGCTTTGTGCACTAGTCCAAATCATTTACTGGAGGGGGGATTATGGTGTGGGGTTGTTTTTCAGGGGTTGGGCTTGGCCCCTTAGTTCCAGTGAAGGGATCTGCTAAGGTGTCAGCATGCCAAGACATTTGGACAATTTCATGCTCCCTACTTTGTGGAAACAGTTTGGGGATGGCCCCTTCCTGTTCTAACATTATTGCGCAACAGTGCACAAACAAGGTCCATAAAGACATGGATGAGCGAGTTTGGGGTGGAGGAACTTGACTGGCCTGCACAGTCAACACCTTAGAACACCTTTGGGATAAATTAGAGCAGAGACTGCGAGGCAGGCCTTCTCGTCTACATTAGTGCCTAAACTTACAAATGGGCTTCTGGAAGAATGGTCAAACATTGCCATATACACACTCCTAAACCTTATGGACAGTCTTCCCAGAAGAGTTAGAGGGGGAGTATAGTGGCGTTTTGAAAGAGATGGATGAGTGGGAAACAAAATTATAGGTAAAAGTGGTTATGATAATAAAATCCAGTGGTTAGGGGTGGCTTGGACCCTGGAAAAGTTCAGTTCAGGCTTGAATGGGTTAGGAACAAGTTTGATGGGTTAAAGATGTATATAGCGCTCTAGAGGTGCAGCCAGCTGTAGAAGAGGAAGCAGCTCTGTAGATATATAATGTGGAGAACAGCGGCGCTCATCTGAGTGCAGTATATTGAAATGATTACTGATGAGTTTATTAAGATAAAAATTAAAATAAGAATTAACTCACAGGGTAAGGGTTAAAAAGGACAGTCTCAAGGGGAGGCTCGTTGTGTGATCTTAGCCTGAAGAAGGAGCACGCATGATCTGAACGTGTGCCTACCGGCCCTGTGTCCCACATCCACTGACGTCACAGCCGACGGGGAGATGACTGCCAGCTTGGCGCAGAGCCTTGGAAACCCCTGCAGCTAGCGAGACAGCAGCAACCCACACCGCCGGTTATGTGGATCAGGACTACACAGCAGCCTTCCCTTGTGACTAGCCGTTTTAACCCTTACCCTGTGAGTTAATTCTTATTTTAATTTTAATTTTTTTTACCTTATTAAAATCATCATTAATCATTTTAATAAACTGCACTCAGAGGAGCCCTGCTCTTCTCCACCTTATATATTCCCAGAAGAGTCGAAGCTGTTGTAGCTGCAAAGGGTGGGCCAATACAATATTGAACCCTACGGACTAAAACTGGGATGCCATTAAAGTTCATGTGCATGTAAAGGCAGGCATCCCAATATTTTTGGTGATATAGTGTATATACACATTAAGACACAGCACACAAGACTATCATTCATGTGTCTGCACTTGTAAAGCTACAGTGGGTATAGAAAAGAATCACCCCCCTTTAAAATAATCACATTTTTCCCACTGGGTTGATGGTAACATTGTCACTCTGGACTCACTAATGCAAAACTCAGTATTTTGCACCTTCTCCTCCCTCCAGTCTAAATATGCTTTGCCCAGAACTGATTTCTACAAGTACTTGCAGGTCAGGCATTTCTTTGCCACTCAATTCCCCCTAGATGGGCCTTGCACGGGCTCTACTTTTGAGAATATGTGCATGACCTCCTCCAGGGAAAGGGTACAATTTCTATTATGTACAGGCACCTCAATGGGATGAATCTCCTTGCTAAGTCTTCAGCAATGTTGAGTTGGGAGGAGGAGACGGGTCAGGAAATCTCCCCAGAAAATTGGGTGGACATGCTCACTAATATGCACAAGTGCACGGAATCCATAGCAGTAAAGGAAACGGTAGTTAAGCTCTACACTGGGTGGTATTACACACCCTCAAAACTGCCCAGGTTTTACCCCACAGTCTCAGAGTCCTGTTTCAGAGGATGCCCTGATAGAGGCACTCACTTACACATTTTCTGGAGCTGTGGGGCGATCACATCCATCTGGCAAAAGGTGTCCTCTAAGGTTGCTTATATCACGGGGATGCAAATGACCTTGACATACCAAATGTGCCTGCTTTTTGCTGACCTACCAGGGGTCTCCCCTCCTGAACAGAAACGTGCCCATACCTTGTTCAGTGCAGTCCACTGGGCAATTGCATTGCGCTGGCGCAATCCCAGGGTCCTTTGGGATCAAATTTTGAGTCGTATGGCTGCCATTCAACTCATGGAAAGGGTTCATCATACAATTATGGACACTCTGCCAATTTACAATTGGAAATGGGAGCCTTGGTCAACCTATGGCTTTATGAGGGTATAGACTTATGGCTTATGAGATACTAGCAATCCAGTAACTTTTGCTTTGGTACCTTATATGTATATAACTATGGCATTTTTGATTTAGTTCCAGAGTTTTCATACTCTAATACATTTTTGGCTATGGATAACCGAATCTTTCACTTTACCTTTCGGGTAAGTCTTGACTAAGACCTAAGACCAAAGTAATAGCAATACATAGATCGTTCTCATGGAAGAACCCCCTGATGAGCCGCTGGCCATATTTTGGAATGCTTTCTAATACCCTTGAGACGTTTGTACTGGTATGACCTTTGATGTGTACAAGATATGGTATGTTGTTTCCTTGTCATATTTTTTGATTCTACAATAAAAGAAACCATTGGTAATAAAAAAAAAGAATAATAATCACATTTTGTTGCTTTGCCGCCTGAAATGAAGACAGACACAATTTTTGCTTTATCCAACTGTATTTACTCAGTGCAACTTTTAACATCAAAGTGAAAGATATAACACCAACATGTCAGAAAAGAAAATTCAAATACAGAATCGTTGAGTTGGAAAAAGGATCACCCCCTTGTATCAGTATTTTGTTGAACCACCTTTTGCTTTAATTACAGCCTTTAGTTTGTTGGGACATCTCTACTAACTTTGCACATCTAGACTTTGCAATATTTGCCCACTCTTCTTTGCAGAACTGCTCAAGTTCAGACAAATTTGATGGTGGCCGCTTGTGGACTGCAGTCTTCAAGTCATTCCACACATTTTCAATGGGGTTTAAGTCTGGGCTCTGACTAGGCCATGCAAAGATTTTCACCCTTTTCTCCTTCAAGCACTATGAGGTAATTTTTACTGTGTGCTTTGGGTCATTGTCATGTTGGAAGGTAAACCTTCTTCCCATTGACAACTTTCTGGCAGAGGGCAGCAGATTTTCCTCAAGAATTTGATGGCATTTTGCCCCTTCCATTTTTCCTTCTATTCTGACAAGTGCTCCAGTCTCTGCTGCAGAGAAACACCCCCATAACACGATATTGCCACCTCAATGCTTTACTGTAAGAATGGTGTTATTTGGATGGTAAGCTGTATTGGATTTTCGCCAGACATATCATTTGGTGCTGAGGCCAAATAATTAAATTTTAGTCTCATCTGACCATGACACCTTTTTTCGTGTGGCCTCAGAATCTTCAAGGTGCATTTTGGCAAAGCTCAGTCGTGACTGCATGTGGCCTTTCTTGAGGAGTGGTTTTCTTGCAACCCTGCCATACAAGCCCGATTTGTGGAGAATTTGTGATATTGTTATCACATGCACACAATGACCACTCTTTATCATAAATTCCTGCAACTGCCTCACAGTTGCTGTAGGCCTCTTGGTAGCCTCTCTGACCAGTTTCCTCCTGACTCTCTGATCCAGTTTGGAGCGACATTCTAGTCCAGGGAGGGTCTGTGTTGTACCAAATACCTTCCACTTCTTCTTTTCAATATTTTTTATTCAGAACATTTTGAACAAGTACAAAATCAGCATTTGCCATTGCAACAAAGAGTAATTGCTCATTATAAAACCGGATATGATTTGTATATGTTGCAGAAGAGTATATGTTGATATTGAACTTAGTATATCATCATCCACATCTTAGTCTTATGTGATAAAATCAAAACTAAAAAATGAAACCATAAAAAAACACTATATATCTTTTAGAACATATAAGAAGCGTCAAGCGATGATATTACCCAATATTCCCTCCCCTCTCATCCCAGTAGAGATATACAAAACTTGGAAGGGAAATGCATACATGATATACTCTAAATTCCGGGGTTACCCTTCTCGCTCTTGGTACTTCACGGATCTATGTCAATAACAGGGAAAACATTGAGAGGTGAACCTCCTCCCCCCTCTACTACATCTGCTTGATGCAACATACAAACTTAAAGTAGTTGTTAACCCACTTATAAAAAAACATCCCATCTGCACTGTAATAAACCAGTAAATGTCCCCGTGCCTACTGTGTTAGGTAAAAATAATGTTTATCTGTATGTAAAACAGCATGGCTCCCAGTGCTCAGCTGTCTCTTCAGGGTCTCCTCTCTTTCCGACTTATAGCTCCAGTGGGCGGGGCCGAGCGCTCTCGCTGACGTCAGCTGGGGAGGAGAGGAGAGAGTGAAAGCAGAGTCAGCTGAGTGATGGGAGCCGCGCTGTTATACATACAGATAGGGTCCGCGGGCGGCCGCAGACCCTGCAAGGACCATTCATGGACACCAGTGCTCACGGACACCTTGTAGATCCCTGATTGTACATTTGTGGTCAGTATAGTACTCCTTTAAATATTAGTTATTGGTGTGGGTGAGTGACCACAACTTTACAGCACCGCATCCCTTGATATATGAAACTTGGAAAAAGGTTATTGAGATCCCAATACATTTTTTCCATAGTACTCCCTTACATGAGTAGTCCGTTTGGTGGTCAGTGTGGTGCCCACTTTCATTGGTAACTAGTGTTGTGCTCCCTTACAATGGTGGTCAGTGTAGTCCCCCTTACCTTAGTACCAACAAGTGTCTGGGGAATGCCCAGGAAAAAGCCAAAGTCTACTTACCACCAGCTTGCAGACAACCAAATTGACCTAACAGTAAACGTTAAAAAAGGGGTTTAGTCCGCATGCATTTGCAAACGCATGCGTGAGCCACATCACGGCACCCTTGTATCTGTGGTCCTAACACTAAACTATGAGTGTCCCCACAGTGGAGGCACATGCATTTAATGGATAAATGAGAGCAGGTGGACTGGAGGGGAGCCCATCCCTCCTTAAAAAGGTACAGGAGCACACCAAACACCCAGCAATAGCACAATGGCTGCAAAGGTGTTGGTGCACTGCTGGACCAATACAAACACTCACGTGATAACAAAAACTTGCCACCACTCTCATTTATAACTGGCTATCGCAGTAAGCAGCATTGGGAGGCTAAAAAAGGTACCAACAAGTGTCTGGGGAATGCCCAGGAAAAAGCCAAAGTCTACTTACCACCAGCTTGCAGACAACCAAATTGACCTATCTAACTGTCTCTTCGGGGTCTCCTCTCTTTCCGACTTATAGCTCCAGTGGGCGGGGCCGAGCGCTCTCGCTGACGTCAGCTGGGGAGGAGAGGAGAGAGTGAAAGCAGAGTCAGCTGAGTGATGGGAGCCGCGCTGTTATACATACAGATAAGGGTCCGCGGGTGGCCGCGGACCCTGCAAGGACCATTCATGGACACCAGTGCTCACGGACACCTTGTAGATCCCCGATTGTACATTTGTGGTCAGTATAGTACTCCTTTAAATATTAGTTATTGGTGTGGGTGAGTGACCACAACTTTACAGCACCGCATCCCTTGATATATGAAACTTGGAAAAGGGTTATTGAGATCCCAATACATTTTTTCCATAGTACTCCCTTACATGAGTAGTCCGTTTAGTGTCACTTTACATTGGTGGTCAGTGTGGTGCCCACTTTCATTGGTAACTAGTGTTGTGCTCCCTTACAATGGTGGTCAGTGTAGTCCCCCTTACCTTAGTAGCCATTTTAATGCCACCTTACTTTCATTGTGGTACACCCTTACATTGACAGTCATTGTAGGGCCCCCTTACATTGACAGTCATTGAAGTCCACCCTTAAATCAGTGGTCAGTGTAGTCTCCTTTTGGACTGAATGGATATGACACACACAATAGATTAATCTGTATTTTTTCTTTGGGAAACGTAATACCCAAAAAATGCAAGGTATCTCTTTCTAAAGAAGAATAACAAAACATTAATGGCCAATGCCATGTGTGACAGAGGAAACAGCACTTTCTTGCTTGGTCTGGGCCTCTTGGCTAGGGGAGTATGATAACGTGGATCCTAGTATAGTAGCTCCACTTTAGCCTTGTTACAGCAGTGATTGCATTTGTTTAAGATAAGAAGCAGTAGTTTGGGGGGGGGGGGGGGGGGGGGGGATCTCTGATTTCCCATATTTCCCTTATTGTAAGATTTGAATTCTGATTCTGACTAATAACGGCTCCATGATTCTGTTAACAACTTGACCTCCGGAAGGTTTACCCCTCTTTATGACCAGGCCATTTTTTGCGATACGGCACTGCGTTATTTTAACTGATAATTGCGCAGTCGTGCAATGCTGTACCCAAAAAAAATGCATCTCCTTTTTTTCCCACAAGTAGAGCTTTCTTTTGGTAGTATTTGATCACCTCTGTGGTTTTAATTTGTTTGCACTATAAACAGAAAAAGACTGCAAACTTTGAAAAAAAAACCCCAAAAAACAATATTTTTCACTTTCTGCTATAAAACATATCCAGTGTGACATTGGGGATTGTTCAGCTCAAGTGGATAGATGCGTTTTGGTGCAGTGAGTCCACATCAGATAGGCATTTATAGTTAAGGGCCTGGTAGCCCACGTTTATTAAAAGGGAAAAACAAAACAAAAGTCCATCCAGGAATCCCACGCAGGGGTCCAAGTTTCAAACACACAAAATCCAAATGAAAATGCTAGCCCACCTGGCTACTCTTCAGCAGTAATGCTGCTATAGGGAACAGGCCCCTCAAACAAGCTGCTTGGATGCACACAGTCTTAGGCTCCTTGGTCACACACAGTTTCAAGAGCTTCAATGCACACAGCATCTGGCTCCTTGGACGCACACAGCTTTGAAGCCCTTCAACGCACACAGCATCTGGCTCCTTGGACGCACACAGCTTTGAAGCCCTTCAACGCACACAGCATCTATTCTCACACAGAGACACTTACTAGCAGCCACTGCTCCAACTCCACCTTCCTCCACTCTCACCAGCCCCTCGTTATATGGGCTGTGTGCACCTGGGCACACACTCTGCTGGCTGTCCACAAGACCCGGACACAGGGTTGGAGATCCCGTCCCACCCAAGACTCTGAAGGATCTCCAAATTACAGAGCCCCATAAGGAACTAGCAAAACCTGGAGAAAACTGCCAGAGCAGTTTTCTCCGTTTCAAATATACACTCTGTAGCTCTGCACTCAGCCAATATGCAGACTCTGTGTCCACTTTAACCCCATTTTCATAGGGACAGAGCCTTGCTCTGCCACACCAGATAAAAAGAAAAATCTAATTTCATCATCAATTTAGGTCAATATGTATTCTGTTACATATTTTTGGTAAAAAAAAATCCCAATAAGCGTATATTGATTGGTTTGCACAAAAGTTATAACATTTACAAACTATGGGATATTTTAATTTATTTATATTTTTTTTTACTAGTAATGGCCGCGATCAGCAACTTATAGCAAGACTGCGATATTGTGGTGGACAGTCGGGACACTACCTGACACTGTTTGCTAAAAATATGCACTGTCACTCTACTAATGACACTTTTACTAGGGGAAGGCATTGATCCATATTCCTACTTTGCTTTGCAGGAACACATGATCAATGCCTTTCCAACAGAATGTCGATCTGCCTTGCTTACATAGGCAGATCACCGTTCTGGCTCCCTACCCACAGATCGGCGGGTGCCGGTGGAAATCGAGTCCACAGTACCCTCAGTTCAGCTCCCGCTGAGTCTAATTACAGAGCGGGAGCTGGTCGCCAGCGGCGCACGTCCGCGCCTCAGACCCAGAAGTGTCAGATCACATACCTGATACGTGATCTTGCGCAGCAGTGCCACCTTGCCAAAGTATAACTATGTGATACTGGCAGCAAGTGGTTAAAGAGTACCTAAACTCCCCCCAAACTTTTTTTATATATTACAGCTTAACAGTTCTTAAATGTGGGGGCTGCATTCCTTTTTTAGGATTTTTTTCCTTTATTCTTACCTGGTAATCTGACCAGTAATAGATTTCTTGTCTTAATATCACTGCTCTCTATGGAGGAGCAATGTAGCCACCCTTGGACAGCAGCATAGTCAACCTGTGGGGAGGGTAGTGTTGGATGTACTAGCAGATTCAGATGGACCTTAATAACAAATTATAACTGAACTGCAGCTAACGATTTTAGGCAACAGCAACAGTTTCCGTATTTAGCGGCGTATATTCCCTTCAAAATCAGGGGAAAATCGTGGGTGCGTGTTATACACCGATCCCCGCTGTCTCTGAGGGAAGAGGAGCGAGCGCCGCTGAATTATATAGATCCCCGATCTCCTATGTACCCGGCGCTCCGTTATTTACAGCCACGCCTCCTGGCCCCGCATTGGACCACTGTTCTGTCTATTAGTCGATTAGTTTCGTACGATTCGTACGAATTTCCGTAAATTCGTACGAATTTCCGTAAATTCGGGAGGATCCGAAATATGAATTGCTATGCTTCCGAATTTTTTACAAAATACGAAATTTAGTTTACGAATTTCGGATCCAAATTCTTAACAAGCATTCGTAATTGTTACGAAAACTTAATGAACCTAAAAGTTAAAAGCCCAGGAAGTCAGCACAGCACAGGGATGGTGGGAGTCCCTCATAATGATAAATTCATCATAACGAACATTCGTAATTGTTACAAAAAGTTAACGAACCTAACAAAATCGTACAAAATTTCAGACACGAATTACAAAATACAAATTAATTCTAATACGAAACGGAACGGAACAAAACTAATTTATTGATGGCGCACATGTGTACTGTCTATCATATGAGCAGGGCCGGGAGGCGTGGCTATGAGTGACAGAGCACCGGGTACACAGGAGATCGTGGCTCTGTGTAATTCAGCAGCGCTCGCTCCTCCTCTTCCCTCGGAGACAACAGGGGTATTCCAACAATGGCAAGGCTGCAATGATGGGAAAGGTGGGGCTGCAGGTGGGCACTGAACAGGCAGCATTGTTGGTCAATTTATAGGCTGCAGATGAGCACTGAGCAGGGTGCATTGTTGGTCAATTTATAGGCTGCAGATGGGCACTGAGCAGGGTGCATTGTTGGTCAATTTATAGGCTGCAGATTGGCACTGAGCAGGGTTCATTAATGAGCTGTGACCCTAATTTTGCTTCAAAGTTCTTTATTTAAAATGTAAGTTTTTTTCCTTAAACTTTCCGCCTAAAATTGGGGTGCGTGTTATACGCCTGTGCATGTTATACACCGATAAATACGGTATTTTTTCCCTTTTAGGATAAAGGTTTTACATGAAGAATCAAAAGCTTTCCATTGAGCTTCCATTAGACACTTTTTGCTGGACAGCTTGCTATGTTAAAAGAAGTTGAAGAATACCAGACTTAGTGGCCACATTAACAGGTGGAAATAAAGGAACAAAAGTCTACAAAAACGAATGCAGCCATCACATTTATGGACTGGTAAACTGCAATGTAATTAACCATTTGACCTCCAGGAGGTTTTACCCCCGTCATGACCAGGCAATTTTTTGCTATTCAGCACTGTGCTCCTTTAATTGGCAATTTTGTTGTCATGCAACACTGTACACAAATGAAATTTATATAAATTTTTTTTCACACAAACAGAACTTTCTTTTGGTGGTATTGGATCACCACTGGGTTTTTTATTGTTTGCTATATAAACGAAAAAAAGACAGAAAAAACCCAATATGTTCTACTTTCTGTTATAAAACATTTCCAACAAAATCTAATTTCTTCATAAATTTAGGCATTTAAGGTATTTAATAAGAGGCATGGTGAGATTTTTGAATTTGCAATTTTTTGTCACAATTTTTTGGAAAATTAAGAAATTAATTAATTATTATTTTTTTTTCTTACTGTTAGCAGTGCAGTACAGCATCATCATATGACTGGTGTCGCAGTGATCAGGGATAATGACTAGTGACAGTATGTTAAAATAAATGTAAAAAAAAAAATATTTAGTTTTTTTAATTCTTTTTTAACTTTTTTTTTTTTCACTATTTGCTTTTTACATAATCTCATCAGAGTAGTTCAGTGTCACCATAGTAACACTGTACTGCTCTGGGGGGTGATCAGGGATTTTACATTTTTTTTACGCTGTGATTGCTGCTACAGTGATGATCACCGTAACAGCAATGTTTTGAACTGTCAAGAATGAGTTACATTCATACAAGCTGTGATTACTAGTGATCTGTGACTGGTTACAGCTAATCACATGTTACAGGGTGTTGTGATTGGCCCAGGTATGATGTGATAGGTGTGTTCAAATCACAGCATCACTCTATAGGAAACACATTTATTCATAACAGCTTTGTTGACATTGTGATAGCGATCACATAATCCCTTAGCCGCCAAAAGCAACTGGGTACCAGGATCTGCAATCAGTTGTCACAGGAACAGTGTGCTGCGCACAGCTAACCCAGAGCAGGATGGATGACGTACATGTATGCAGTGCTGGGATAAGGCCATTTGGTGCCCAGGGCGAAGATGGCAAACTGCGCCCCCCCCCCCCATCTCCCCCACTGTAATGTCCACATCTCCCCCACTGTAATATTCACATCTCCCCCACTGTAATATTCACATCTCCCCCACTGTAATATCCACATCTCCCCCACTGTAATATCCACATCTCCCCACTTTAATATTCACATCTCCCCCACTGTAATATCCACATCTCCCCCACTGTAATATCCACATCTCCCCCACTGTAATATCCACATCTCCCCCACTGTAATATTCACATCTCCCCCACTGTAATATTCACATCTCCCCCACTGTAATATTCACATCTCCCCCCACTGTGATATCCACATCTCCCCCACTGTGATATTCACATCTCCCCCACTGTAATATCCACATCTCCCCCACTGTAATATTCACATCTCCCCCACTGTAATATTCACATCTCCCCCACTGTAATATCCACATCTCCCCCCACTGTAATATTCACATCTCCCCCACTGTAATATTCACATCTCCCCCACTGTAATATTCACATCTCCCCCACTGTGATATTCACATCTCCCCCACTGTAATATCCACATCTCCCCCACTGTAATATTCACATCTCCCCCACTGTAATATTCACATCTCCCCCACTGTAATATTTACATCTCCCCCACTGTAATATTCACATCTCCCCCACTGTAATATTCACATCTCCCCCACTGTAATATCCACATCTCCCCCACTGTAATATTCACATCTCCCCCACTGTAATATTCACATCTCCCCCCACTGTGATATCCACATCTCCCCCACTGTAATATCCACATCTCCCCCACTGTAATATCCACATCTCCCCCACTGTAATATTCACATCTACCCATACATCAATACATCACAGTCCGCTTAGCCCCCCCCCCCCCACCTGTCAGCCCACCACATCACAGCCCTCAACAACTCAATTTTAATGTCCTCAGCGAGTCAGCACAAACTTTCCCCCTTATCAGTGTCCTCACTCCCTGTAACTTTGCCCCCTCCCTCACTTACCTTGCACAGACCGAAGATCGGAGGGAGGCACGGCATGTCTTGGATGGAGGGCTGGTGTTGCAAGATGGTGATTGGTTGCTGAGACCGCCCTTCATCCTAGCAGCCAATCACCTGCTTGTTAACCTCTGGCAGCTCCGCCCTCCATCCAGAACTGTCCCACCTCCCGCTGTCGGCTCTGTGTGAGGATTACAAAGACGGCAGGGGGAAGAAAAGACTGCTAAATGGCAGTACCGCGGCGAGCCACATAGGAGAGTGAGGTGGTCCGCATTTGGCCCGAGGTTCCCATTTAGTGATGCCCGTTTTAGGACACTTCACTGCGCCCCCCCACCCCCAATAAATTGTCCCGCCCAGGGCATCCGCCCCTTCTGCCCACCCCTTGTACCGGCTCTGCATGTATGTGATCCCGGCCTGCCCGTGTCGGCCGCCCGCAGTAAATATACTGTGGGTGGTCGGCAAATGGTTAAATTTTTTGCTTTTGGGTTTATATACGTTTAACTGTCACTGTACTGTATTTTCTCATAATCTTAGCACTGCGTTAATTATTTATAACTTTTATGTTTACACTACTGTGCGTTTTATATGTTTGAAAATGCCGTAAATGAAGAATGCTTACAAAAATAGAAACGTTAATATTTTTTTATCATTTAACAAAATGGGAAATAAATGAACAGAAGAGAAATCCAAATCAAATCAATATTTTGTGTCACCGTCCTTTGCCTTTAAAACAGCATCAATTCTTGTAGGTACACTTGCACACAGGTTTTGAAAGAACTCAGCAGGTATGATGTTCCAACTTCCAAATATCTTAGAGAACTAACCTCAGATGGTGGATGTAGACTGCCTCTAATCCTTCTGTCTCTTCTTGTAATCCCAGACAGATTTGATGATGGTGAGATCAGGGCTCTGTGGGGACCAAATCATAACTTTTTATGACATTGGCTGTAGGTTTGGGGTTATTGTCCTGCTGCAGAATGGGGGCAATCACACACCCCCCTGATGGTATGGCATGATGAATAAGTAACTGACATCATTGATCCTGACCAAATCTCCAACTCAATGTGTGGAAATGCAGTCCCAAGCTTGCAAGGAACCTTCACCATGCTTCACTGTTGCCTGCAGACACTCATTATTGTACCGCTCTCCAGCCCTCCGGTGAACAAACTACCTCCTGCTACATAAGAATTAAATTATACTTAGCGCCAAAGAAATAAGATCACAAAGTGTACAAAATTGAATAAATAAATAAGTAAACCAGCTGCAGTAAAAAATGAGCTAAATAGCAAAAACTTCAATCACAAAATATATATAAATCACTGCGCTATGTAATAGCAATAATAGTCCTTAAAATCTGTAAGTCCTTTCTTTTACACTGTGTATACAGTCCCAAATTGCTTTGTGTTCATAAGTGCTCATGCTCAAATAAGATAGCCAGTGCTCCGTTAACTTGTGCTCAGACCAGGTGCACCACATGGATGTGCACTCACCCCTAGGTGTTGACCAGCTATCTCTAGTGTGGTCACTTGCACTGGTGGGGAGACCCCTAGATAAGATCTTTTGCTGGCAGATTTTATAATGGATAAGTCCTCAGGTGGATGAATGGAAATAACAAGAGAAGAACCTCATCGCGTAAAACCGTAGGAATTCATTAATAATGAATAGAATTTTACTCACATGTTGCGGTGCCTAATATCCTGCCACCCGGTGTGTACAGCTTGTGTTGGTAATGGGGAACTTGGCCCGCAATGTGCTGAATACGGCCTCTCGCGGTTTGGCTTGGTTCCCAGAAGTTGCGTGGGCAGATGTAGGTCGCGATGAGGTGATCAAGCCTCGACACGTTTCAGCCAATCAAAGGGCTGTCATCAGGAAGCTCTGAATCCACCATTTTGAGTGTGGGCTTTATATACCCTTACGGGCATAATTAATAGGATAGATTTGGTATCTTTTAGTCACTTGGCAACCACTTGCTGTACACTATGGGATACTTACAATCTACTACACATCAAAGGGCAAGATTTAACAATAAATAAAATCTGCATCTAAATTCTGTAAATTAAATTAAATTAATTTTAATTTTAGAAAAAAATTACCAAATAACCAATATATAAAAAAAAAACACAAGAGGGAAAAACAAATTTAAAAATAAATAATTTTAAATTATAATAAAATTAAAGGGGGGCTCTACTTCTGGTTCAGCTCAATGATCAAACCTAAAAGGGGTTAAAGTTTGGAGTTCAAATATCCACTTCGTTTCATTTTGGGATATTTGTTTGATAATATTTAAGCCTCTCCAGTGTCTAGTAATAGTGTCAATGGAATAAAATGATAATTCAGCTGGATTTTTGTTATGTGCTACCCTAAAATGATTGGAAACACTGTGTTTAGGGAATCCTTTGCGTATGTTAGTAATGTATTCACTTACACCTTTCGATAATGTTCTGGAAGTCCTCCCAACATATTGGTACCCACAGGTACATTCCAGAACATACATAGGATTCTTTGTGCCGCAAGTCTTATGGGATATTGTTTTTTTTTATTAATCCAGTAACTCTTTTTATTCATTTTAACATACTAAAAAAAAATAAATAAATAAATACAATACATTACAAACAAACTCTACATACAATCCAGATACAAATATCAACAACAAAAAAAAACATCCACAGAAAGGAAAAAAAGAAAAAAAAAACCCTTACTCAAAATCAAACCTCTCTCCCTCTCCCCTCTGGGCCCTCGCCAACTATAATCTTCCTGGCTCGGGGTGGATTTTCAATACCAAAAGCAGTATCCCCGAGCCAGACTCGAGATCGCATCGCAGGATCCACTTACCTAGTCCCCTGGTTCCTGCGATGTCTCCCTGCTGTGATCGGCAAGCTGCTGTGTCTCGCTCGATTCACAGTGCCGAGCTCCGTTCCCTGCGAGCGTTGCGACGCACGGGGACGGAGTTCGGCGGCAAATTCAAACAGTAAAACACACAGTATAGATACAGTATACTGTAATCTTACAGATTACAGTACTGTATCAAATAATTTCACATCCCCTTTGTCCCTAGTGGTCTGCCCAGTGTCCTGCATGCAGTTTTATATTGTAAATACTGTTCTTTCTGCCTGAAAACTGGAGATTGTCCATAGCAACCAAAACCGTCCCTTTACATCAAAAGTGGCATTAGACCAGCTAGTAAACAGCGATAATAAATTAGAATCACTCACAGAAATGAGCGATAGTGATTTGTGGGGAAATCCGTCACCAAACACTAAAAGTAACGAAAGCGACAATTCTGCAACTGAGCAAATTTCAGTGTTTTTGATTTGATTACATTGTTATTATTATTATATTATTATTTGTTATAATTATTTATAGTTATTTATTATATTATAATTTTTTATTTTGTTTTTCAAACTTTATCATACCCGGGATGTCTACTAGACTCTTGTTTGGACATATTTAAGTGAATTATTCCTAAGAATTACAGGCCTACAATATAAAACACCATATTTCTGGGCAAAATAATGGTACCGCTTTCAGCACCTAAAATCTGAAATAATCATACCGCCAAGGAGGTTAAAGTGAAACAATAAAAATGAAATATTCCTTTAAATATCATGCCTGGGGGGTGTCTATAGTATGCCTGTAAAGTGGCACATTCTTCCCATGTTTAGAACAGTACCAAAGCAAAATGACATTTCTAAAGGAAAAATTTCATTTAAAACTGATCGCGGCTGTAATGAATTGTTGGGTCTCAGCATTATAGATAAAACTCATTGAAAAAAAGAGCATGGGTTTCCCCCCAGTCCATTACCAGGCCCTTTGGGTCTGGTATGGATTTTAAGGGAAACCTTGCGCCAAAATTTAAAAGAAAATGGCGTAGGGGTCCCCACAAAATCCATACCAGATCATTACACGAGCTCGCAACCTGGCAGGCCGCAGGAAAAGAGGGGGGGATGAGAGAGCGCTCCCCCTCCTGAACCGTACCAGGCCACATGCCCTCAACATGGAGAGGGTGCTTTGGAGTAGCCCCCAAAGCACCTTGTCCTCATGTTGATGGGGACAAGGGCCTCATCCCCACAACCCTTGTCCATTGGTTGTGGGGGTATGCAGGTGGGGGGCTTATCAGAATCTGGAAGCCCCCTTTAACAAGGGGGCCCCCAGATCCCGGCCTCCCTCCATGTAAATTGGTAACGGGGTACATTGTACTCTTACCATTTCACAAAAAAAGGTGTTAATAATGGTAAAAAAGACAAGAGACAGCTTGGGACAAGCCCTTTATTAAAAAATATAAGAATAAAAATGTCCCGCAATGTAAATACCAGCCGCCCAACGGACCAAAAAAGAAAAAAAAGAAAAAAGCCGCAACTGTTCCACCTCCACGCGTCGTCTGGATGACAGTTCTTATAAAGCTGAGGGTGGGGCCACCCAGTGACGTAAATGGGTGACCCGTGGCTTCCCCGTGGCGTCAGAGGGGGCAGGGTCACCCGTTTACGTCATCTTTTGGTTTTAGTGCATCTTTACCCGATTTTAGGATTACTGTAATTATTGTTTCTTGCATTGATTTAGGGAGTTCTTGCATTTTATATGCCTTGTTTAGTACTTCGAGGAGTCCTGGAAGTAAGATCTGACCAATTTTTTTGTAGATTTTAGATGGTAGTCCGTCTAGTCCAGGAGCCTTATTATTCTGAGTTTGTGATACTACTTCCTCTAACTCTTTCAGAGTTATAGGGCTTTCCAATATTTCTCTCTGTTTTAAGTTAAGTTTCGGAATAACTAATTTTTCTTATTATTCTGAGTTTGTGATACTGCTTCCTCTAACTCTTTCAGAGTTATAGGGCTTTCCAATATTTCTCTCTGTTTTAAGTTAAGTTTCGGAATAACTAATTTTTCCAAGAACTTTAATTCATTACATTTACTGTTCTAGATTCATATAATAAAGTATAGAAATCTACAAATGTACTCTGAATACGCATTGTGTCATATACAATTGTTCCATTTATATTTGTAATAGCTGCTGTACCTGGTGGGCAACCTTGATTATGGGCTATCACTGCTAGAATATGCCCTACCTGATCCCCCATTTCATAATGTTTTTGTTTTTGAAAAAATCTATTATTCTCTTCTTTCAATAAAGATAATGTTCTATACTTTTTTGAGCTTCCTGCCAAGCTAAACTTCTATCTTCCGTAGGATCCAGTATAAATTCCTGCTCTACCTGGTTCACTTTTTGCATTACTTCTTCCTCTAGTTGCTTTGTTGAGTTCTTAATTTTAGAAATGTCTTTGATTATCAATCCTCGCAAATAAGCTTTCATAGTGTCCCACACTACTAACAATGAGGTTGAGTTCTTATTTGGGATATTGTTTAAACGTTTGATGGGACATGGATAATGTCCGTTTTCTAGGCGCTGGTTTAGTGCTCCTACAAGGGCCACATCTGCCGCACCAGAAAAAGCCTTCAAAGTTAAACATGGTGACTTGTTTTTTAGGGGCGTCAGGGATGTTCTTAACCAATTTATTTCTCAAACCTGGTGCTTTACGATAGATGAAACAAGGCCTATTTGGTAAAATGTATTTAAAATTGGATCTTTTTGTAAAACTAGCCAATATTTCCTTATAGTCTTTTCCAAATTGCTTTGTATTGTTTATTAAAGCCTGTAATAATGTCACATCATAGCTTTCCTATCCTTCACCTTATTTTCTAGGAGTGTACTTCTCTCCATTCTTCCCACTGCGTCTCTCACTTCCAGTAGGTGGTCATAGGGGTATCCTTTATCTTTAAATCTTTTTATCAGTACATTTTTTGTTCTTTATAATCTTTGTTTAGTGTGCAGTTTATTCGTATCCGCATAAATTGACCCTTTGGAATGGCCATCTTCTATTTTGAGTGGTGGCAACTTCTGACTGGGATGTAGCCATTCCTGTCAGTGCTTTTAAAATGTGTCTTCATATTAAGTGTGTTACCACTTTTAAAGATGTGCAGGTCCAAAAAGTCTATTTGCTGTTTATGGGCGTTTACTGTGAATGTAATGCCATATATATTATTATAAATATGGCTAATAAATTAATTCAAAGCACTTTTAGTTCCCTGCCATGCCTCCTGCTACAGCCAAAGAATTAAAACATTTTACTCATCAGTCCAGAGTACCTGTTTCCATTGTTCTGCCAGGCTTCTGTGGACAGTAAATGAGTGTACCTGGGTCCCACTGGTTTCTGCCAGTTCTGTGAGATGGCACTGCTGGACCTCTGCAAGTGTTGAAGGCAAGTAAGCATGATGTGTCTGTATTAAATTTCTATGGCTGACCACGGTCTTCAACATTGCCTGTTTTCTTTGTGCTTCTTCAAAAGAGCTTGAACAGCACATCTTGAATCTAGTCTGCTTTGAAATCTTTGCCTGGGAGAAACCTTGCTCATACAGTATAACTACCTTGTTTCTTGTTGCTGTGTTCAGTCTTGCCATGATGTATGACCTGTGACATGAAACTGTTATCCACGACCACTTCTTAATAGCAGAGTTTGGCTGTTCCTTACCCAGTTTTAAGCCTCCTACACAGCTGTTTCTGTTAATGACTATTTTTCAACCTACATATGAAATTGATGGTGATTATCACCTGCTTGATATAATTGGTTAATCATACACCTGACTCCTACAAAATCCCTGACTTTATGCATGTGTACATAGTATGCAAGTGTAATGCCCCGTACACACGGTCGGATTTTCCGACGGAAAATGTGTGATAAGACCTTGTTGTCGGAAATTCCGACCGTGTGTAGGCTCCATCACACATTTTCCATCGGATTTTCCGACACACAAAGTTTGAGAGCTTGCTATAAAATTTTCCGACAACAAAATCCGTTGTCGGAAATTCCGATCGTGTGTACACAAAACCGATGGACAAAGTGCCACGCATGCTCAGAATAAATAAAGAGATGAAAGCTATTGGCCACTGCCCCGTTTATAGTCCCGACGTACGTGTTTTATATCACCGCATTCAGAATGATCGGATTTTCCGACAACTTTGTGTGACCGTGTGTATGCAAGACAAGTTTGAGCCAACATCCGTCGGAAAAAATGCTAGGATTTTGTTGTCGGAATGTCCGAACAAAGTCCGACCGTGTGTACGGGGCATAAGAATTGAAGCCAAAGGGTAGTCACGCCAAATATTAATTTGCTTTAGATTTTTCTTCTATTCGCTCACTTTGAATTTTGTAAATTGATAAAAATAAAAAATGTAAATATATATTTTTGAAAGCATTCTTACTTTACATCATTTCTTCACACCTGCCTAAACCTTTTTGCACAATACAGTATACTGTATACCATTCAGTCATTAATATTTTATGATTTTCTATTTTAAATTTTTAAATAATTTATGAATACTGGATATTTTTCTGTTTACAGTATTGCATAACCTTTGTTTAACCTTTTCTCTATGTCTCTTTTTTTCAAGCATGTTGAGATTAATTCATAACAAGGAAACTGATTTAATAACATGGCCACGTCTGTGAAAATGTATTCACTTTACAAAGGACTGTGAGAAAGCCAATGCCATGTCAATATTTGAAGCATTACTCTCTGAAAAGAAAGTGGAACTATAGAGCTTTTAGTAAAATTGATTTTTCTTTTTTCTTTTTTTTTTCCTCCACCAATCTGAAAGCCAACGGAATGGAGTGTCATTGCACACTTCTCCATAATATTGTTCCTGATGGCATCACAAATAAAATAATTGCTTTATCTCAGAAACTGACCAAGGCGCTAACTTGTGATGCATAAGCAAAGTTTGGACAGCACAGTAAGTCTTTGTTCTTCACTTTACACTACCTGTTCTGAATAACATAACATGGATGAGTTGAAAGACATAAAAAAAAAAAAAAATAGAATAAACAGGTTTGTGAAAAAGGAAATACATTTCTATGAATATGTTGGATAGAATTGAAAATGAAGGCTTGAATGCATACAGGGGACACATTCTACCTGCTCAGAGCTTCTGGATTTCATACAGATACATTAGGCCATACCACTTAAAGTGACACATAACTAAAAAACTTTATTATATAAATATATTTTTTTACGTTTTTTTTTTTTACCAAGATAGTGAGGCCCGGAATGAGACTGACTAAAAGGAGGGGTAGTGTAGGGCCGGGCATGACAGTGTGTCTAATGGACACGGAAGGGGTTAAAATATTAGGCTGAGAGGTAATATGGGTAAAGGGGAGGTATGAGAGTTTACTTGGAAAGAAAAGGGGAGTGGTGATATTTAAGGGGGGAGGAGTAAGTGAGGTCAGTGTGAGGAAGAATTAATCAGAGGAGGCAGTTTTTCTACTACTGCTCCTCCACAATGGCTGCTGTGGAAGCAATCTTGGAAAAGCTGAGGAGGGTGGCAGCACAGAAGGGACCCGAATGGTTGCAGCAGCAAGTAGGGGACATAGGAGATGAGGAACCGAGCGGATCGGCGGCGGGTGAGGTGCCTTATCGCGCGCGGAGGTCACGGCCTCCGGCGCGTTTTTCGCCAGGGCCTACATCGTGGCCCGTTTAGAGCACTAGGAGCCAGAGGGAGGTGAGATCGGTCCCCCCAGGGAAGAGGAGACAAGACTCAGCGGCCCCCGGGCGGTCCACACGCCGCCGGCCGAATTCGAGGGGCGGGGCCACGGGCCAACATGGCGCCAGTTCCCTGCTCATGGAGAGCAGCAGGATGCAGAGTCCATCCGTGGAGCACAGAGGAATGCAGGAGAGGACGGCGAGGATGGTCGGTGAGCCGAGCAGAGCTTTGGAAGAGGGCCCCAGACATGCTGTGAAGATCAGGAGGGGGCGGAGCCTGACAGAGGAGCGTGTAGCCGGAGGAAGTGGCGGAAAAAGACGGGAGAAGAGCAGCAAGCAGTCCAGTCAGCAGGATGGTGAAAAAGACTGTTAGTGCACAGACGGTCAGGTCAGGTCAGCGACGCCTGTCTGACAGCAGCAGTGCTTCCGAAGTGAGGATGGCTCCATCGCCATCTCACCCCACGGCCTCTGGGGCTGCGTCACCCGGGCGGCTGCACAGTCAGGAGGATGGAGAGTGGGACGACCGGTCGGAAGGGGAGCTGTCAGAGGAAGAGGAGCCAACAATACCAGCGAGGGCGAACACCACGACGGCTGTGGGGAATGTGCCTGGTCAGCCTGGTAAGTCAAATAATTCCGTATCATTGTCTGGGGCAGTTCAGGATTTATTAGGGGGGGTTACAGTGGGTATGGTAGCACAAGGGGGTCTGGGGACACAGTCGGGGGGGGGGGGGGTCAGGCCGGAACAGCAGCTGGCGGGGAGCAATCCTGCCAGTGCAGGGTCCGGCCAAAAACTGATGGAATTTTTACAGGGACTGCGGACCTTAATGGGAAGATTTGAAGGCGGACACGGACAGCCTCCCCAGGTGGCCCCGTGGACAGCACCGGTGACAGAGTCCGGGGGGGGGAGTAATGGGGCAGGGGGGGTAGGGGTGCCCCCGGCAATCTCGCCTCCTGGACAATCCGGGGTTGGCGGGGTGGTGGTGGAGGCAGAAAAAGCAGGGTCCACAGAGAAGGCGGAAAGGTCCGATGTGGTTAGGTTGGCGGATGCTACGAGGTGCGAGGTTTACGTCTGCTTCGAGGGCCCCTTGGGAGCACATCTGAAGCAGGATGTCAGGGAGAAGATTCAAAAAGGTGAGTATGTGGAAATTTTTTCACTGCTACCATTGGAAAAATTTATTTTGGACGGGGTAAAACCCGATTCGTCCAAAAAGGATGATGAAGAAAAGAGGAGGTATAAGCTGATAATAACGCGGACATTTGTAAACTGGCTTCAGGCGTTTGCCATTATGGCAAGCGTAATTGGGGAGAAGAGCCCCGAGCATTGTTCGGCGTTATTCTGTTACATGGACGCTATTGGAGAGGCACATAGGGTATATGGGGGTACTGCTTGGCTGAGATATGATGAGCAGTTCAGACAGCGGATAGCGGTTCGCCCGTCCCTGCGTTGGGACCATAAAGATATTAGCTTATGGATGAGGCTCATGTCTTCGGCGAAGGCCCCGTCTCAGCCGTTTCAAGGGGGGGCCGGGGGTGCAAATTCCTCAGGATCGTCGGCCGGAAAAAAGTGGGGTGTGTGCTGGCAGTATAATGAAGGTGCTTGCAAATTCGGGGGGACATGTAAGTTTAGACATGAATGCTCGGGGTGTGGGGGGGCTCACCCGTTGTCAAAATGTTTTAAACAAGGAAAGCGTGCCGGTGACACTGCGCAGAAGAGGGATGACGCCGGTGAGAGTGGAAAGAATGCTCCCTTTTCTAAGTAAGTATCCGGATCGGGAAGCAGCTAGGTTGTTGGAGTCGGGGTTTAAGGAGGGTTTTAAGATTCCTTGTTCATTGGTGATCGTTCCCCCTATGGCACGAAATCTTAAATCGGCATTAGAACATCAAGAGGTAGTTGGGGGGAAAAAAAAAAAAAAAAAATTGCAGAAGGAAGTAGCATTTGGACGCATGGGAGGGCCGTTTGCCAATAAACCTTGGCCGGACTTAGTGGTATCACCTTTGGGGGCGGTGCCCAAGAAGGAACCTGATAAGTTCCGATTGATACACCACTTGTCCTTCCCAAAGGGGGGTTCGGTCAATGATTTCATTGACCTGGAGGAGTGTACAGTGTCATACACTTCCTTTGATGCTGCAGTCAAGTGGGTGCGGCGCTACGGCCAAGGGGCTCTCATGGCATAAGCTGACATAGAGTCGGCTTTTCGATTGTTGCCGGTGCATCCGGAGAGTTTTCGGCTGTTGGGATGTCACTGGCAGGAACAGTTCTACGTTGACAAATGTTTGCCCATGGGTTGTTCAGTTTCCTGTGCCATGTTTGAGGCGTTTAGCTCAATTTTAGAATGGGTAGTTAGGGAAGTCGCGGGCCTAGACTCAGTGATACACTATTTGGATGATTTTCTGTGTATAGGCCCCCCTGCCTCCGCTGTGTGTGCGATTTTACTTTCCACGTTGCAGCACATCGCAGGCAGGTTCGGAGTCCCCTTGGCGGCTGAAAAGACTGAAGGCCCCAAGACTGAACTTAGTTTTTTAGGCATAGTTATAAACTCGACGGCTATGGAGTGGGGTTTACCCAGGGGGAAGTTGGAGGACCTGCAGAAGGAAATTCGGGACATCCACGGGCTGAGGAAGGTGCAGTTGAGAGCCCTTCAGTCATTGTTGGGTAAGTTGAATTTCGCTTGTAAAATTATCCCAATGGGGAGGGTTTTTTGCCGACGGCTGTCGGCTGCTACAGCAGGGGTAAAACGGCCAACTCATTTCATCCGGCTGACAAGGGAACACAGGGAGGATCTAAAAGTTTGGTATAAATTTTTAACTTCATACAACGGGAGGGCGGTGTGGATGTCTGGCCCGGTGAGCAATTTCGATGTGGAATTGGTCACTGACGCGGCGGGCTCCGCGGGTTTTCGGGGCATATTTTCAAGGAAAATGGAGCGCGGAACCATGGCCACAGTCGTGGGAGAGGGCGGGTTTACTAGGTAATCTGGTCCTGCTGGAATTGTTTCCAGTGGTGCTGGCATTGGAGTTGTGGGGAGAGGCATGCAGGAATTTGAAGCTAAGGATCAATTGCGACAACATGGGTGTAGTGCAGGTGGTGAACCGCATGTCAGCATCTTCGCAGCCGGTGATTCGGCTTTTGAGACAGCTGGTGTTTAGGTGTTTGAGTCTAAATATTTTCATTTATGCGGTTCACATTCCGGGTGTGGACAATGCGCTGGCTGACTCCTTGTCTCGTTTTCAGTGGGACAAGTTCAGGGAGCCGGGGGTCGCCAAGGAAGGAGTTCCTTGCCCGGTTTGGATGTGGGAGCTGCCTTTGGAGTCGCCGCGGGATGGATCCGGCAGTCAGTAAGTGATTCCACTTGGACGGCCTACAGCAAGGTATGGAAGGAGTGGTCGGGGTTGGTAAGGAAGGCCGGTGTGGTGGTACTGGGGTCAGAAGGCAGGTTATTGGTGTTGTATTTAGTTTCTAGGAATATGGAAAAGGGGTGCGCAGCGTCCTCTATTGATCGGAAGTTGGCAGGTTTGTCGTTTTTGTTTAAATTAATGGGGGGTGAAGATTGGACCAGGGATTTTTTGGGCTCGGCAGGCCTTAAAGGGCTATAGAAAACAACACAAAAAACGGGATGTGAGACGGCCTGTCACATTTGCGAATCTAGTCTCAATGTGTGAAATGTTGGAGTTCGTTTGTCGGTCAGAGTATGAAAGCCGACTGTTTACGGTGGCCTTTTCACTGGCTTTTTATGGGGCTTTTCGGATAGGAAATTGGTTAGCCCGTCAAGACGGGTTGGGGGGAGGTTTGTTGGACAATGATGTTCGCTTGGAGAGGGGGAGGGTGTGTTTACATTTGCGGAGGTCCAAAACTGACCAACAGGAAAAAGGGGTAGATGTCCCCCCTTTTGAGTTACCAGGGTCAAGGGTATGCCCAGTGGAGGCGGTAAGGGCATTTAGGTTGGTCAGGGGCAGGGGGGCAGGGCCTTTCCTTAGGCACAAGGATGGGTCTTATCTGTCACGTTATCAATTTGTAATGATTTTTCGAAGATGTCTACAAAGGGCTGGTTTGGTAGGGTCGGAGTATGCTTCACATTCCTTCCGCATAGGGGCAGCTACAGAAGCTGCCAGATGCGGTTTGGAGGAGGCTGCTGTGCGCAGACTCGGGAAATGGGAGTCTAGGAGATTTCGGTCTTATATAAGACCGTCATTGGTGGTTGGATAATTTAATATTGGTGATGGCACATTGTTGTACAAGGGGATGCTGTTTTGTTTGGGTATAGTTGGTTGGAGGGTGAAGTCCAGAGTAAGAGGGTGCCGCTATTTTGTGTTTTGCTTTCATTACAGATGGAAACCCTATGCGCCTTGTCTGGATCGTAGGTCACTCCTGTGTTTGCTGGGGGGCCAGGAGAGGTGACGTGCGTCCGGACGGCAGAGAGCTGGGGATTTCCAGGAGGGAGGAGTACATACGCTGGTTAGGTAGACCAGGAATGTTATGGGGTAGAGTGATGGGGGAAGTGGAGAGGTATGTGCGGTTGGATAGGCCCCCTGATGTTTTGGTGATTCATGCGGGGGGGAATGACTTGGGTGTCCGGTCGGTCAGGGATCTGATGGCGGACATCAAAGCGGACTTTATGAAGTTACGGAAAACATTACCAAACACCATTGTAATTTGGTCAGATATTGTGGCCAGAACATCATGGCGTTGGGCTAGGTCTGTGGCGAGCATTAACAAAACGAGCATTAGGGTTAATAAAGTGGTGGGGAGATTTGTAAGGCAGAATGGTGGTATTGTCATTCGCCACTGAGAGCTGGAAACAAATGTGGGATTGTACCTTAGGAGGGATGGGGTTCATCTCTCTGACGTAGGGATTGATTTATGGTCCCTGGGTTTACAGGAGGGGATACAGCAGGCCCTGAGGGTGTGGGGGTGCCCTCAAACGTAAGGTAGTCACGCTTTCGGGCTGTGGCGGTATTTTATTCTGGTGGTCTTTGACGGGGGCGGTAAAAGGATGGATTTAAAGGGGTGGGGGGCTCATCATTAGCATGTTCCCCTCCGGTGTATTCCTGAACGGTGGAGGGAATACTGGTTTTTGGTGGCACTGCGGGAAACGGTTGTCTCCGAGCGGCTACAGCTGGAGGCCTATTAGTTTGAAAAATCCCGCAGTGCGGTGGTTATACATGGTTATATATATGGTTATATATATATTTATATATATATTTTGAAAGGGGGCTCGCCGTCAGAGACCATCAGACTGTGGTTAACATTCTACGTTATTAATATGTTATTGTTTTTGTTATTGGTTATTTATTGGTTATTTATTGGAGTGATTTATTTTGGAGTTGGTGTTTTATAATAAAGGCTGTTGTGGCCATATTACTCCAAAATAAAAGCGTGGTCTCATCATTTTAGGTGGGAATTTTAAGTGGAAGGGGGAGTATAAAAGGGGGAATTATGGAAATGGATGGAGGTAACATTTGGACTACACTAGTCATGTTTTATTGCAAAACAGGTTGCATTCATTTATTAACTTTGCACAACAGGTTGCAAAGTGAATATGAACACTCTGTATGTAAATACACAGTGCCGGGTCAAGGTCCCCTAGAGCCCAGGGCAAACATCTAAAACGGCACCCCCCCCCCCCCCAAGATGTATGAGCAATATGTCTCAGAAAAAATAATTCACCCCAAAAATCTGCATGGTTACCCCCTAAGCATAAATCCCCCCTCCTCCCATGACAAATCTGCTCCCCTGCTGAAATCCCCCCTCCCAGCACAAATCTTTGCCACTCATCCTCCAACCCCCAACTTAAATCGCCCCCCCACCAAAAAGAAAATGACCCCTCCTAGCACAAATCCTCTGTTCCTCAAATTTTCCCTCTGAGTACACACAAATCCCCCCTCCCAGCACTAATACTCCCCCCTCCAAAAAAAATTCCTTCCTAGCACAAATACTGCCCAATCATCCTTACTAGCACAATCCCCCCCCCCCGCCACATCACCTCATCTAACACAAACCCTGTAAATCCCCCCTCCTAGCACAAATCCTCTTCTCCCATCCCCCAACCCAACACAAATCCCCCTAAATCACCACTCCCAGCACTTTCACCCAAATTTCCTCTTATAAAACAATTCTTACCCCCTGCACCACCAAATACCCCCTCCCAACGTAACTCAAATAAACAACTTCTATTCCTTCCAGCCACCTCCAAATCTCCAATAAGGATGGGCAGAACACCCCCCTGTTCAGTTTACAGCAGAAATCCCGAACATGGAAAATGTTCTAACCCGAACGGTGAACCCTATTGAAGTCTATGGGAGCCGAACAGGAAAAATCAAAAGTGCACATTTTGAAGGCTTATATGCAAGTAATTGGCCAGAAAAGGGGTATGGGGGTCTGGGTACTGCCCTGGGGACATGTATCAATAAAAACAATCATTTTTGCAGGAGCAGTGATTTTATTTATGCTTAAAGTGCAACAATAAAAATCCCTTTAAATATAGTGCCTGGGGGGGGGGACTTTTCCTAGAAACCATGGGCTGTGGTTGTCAGGGTCTGCAGGTGGGGGACTTATCGGAATTTGGAAGCCACCTTTAACAAGGGGGCCCCCTTATTTGCCCCCCCCATGTGAATGAGCATCAGGTACATAGTACCCCTACCCATTCACCAAAAAAGTGGCAAAAAGTAATAAACACAAACGACAGTTTTTGACAAATCCTTTATTAAAAAATCAAAAAATAGTGTCCCTCGATGTAAACCAATCGTCAGTCACGCCACCCGCTGACCTGAAAAAAACCCCCAAAAAAACCCTGCTCTGCCTCCTGGGAGGGCCACCTAGCTATGTCACCCGGTGGCACTGCCCCCTTCTGACTTAATGGACTGGTGCATGCTGGGCATGTGACGTTGTGTGTTAAAGGGGCTTCTAGATTCCGATAAGCCCCCACCAGCACACCCCAACAACCACAGCCCAGGGTTGTCGGGACGAGGCCCTTGTCCCCATCAACATGGGGACAAGGTGCTTTAGGATAGGGGCGGAGCCCCCCTGTCTCAAAGCACTAACCCCCCCCATGTTGTAGGCATGGGTGCTGGTATAGTTCAGGAGGGAGGTCCCTTGCTCATCCCCCTTTCCTGACCTGCCAAGCTGCGTGCCCAGATAAGGGTCTGGTATGGATTTTGGGGGGACCCTACACTTTTTTTAAAACAAATTTTGGCATGGGGTTCTACTCCAAATCCCTACCAGACACAAAGGGCCTGGTATGGACTGGGGGGGAGGACGCCATGCTGTTTTTTTCTTTATTTTTATCTCAATATAGGGTGATGTGCTTCCCTAGAAAGAGAGAGGCTATGCTACATCCAAATACACACACATACACATATATATATATATATATATATATATATATATATATATATATATATATATATATATATATATATATATATATATATATATATATATATATATATATATATATATATATATATATATATATATATATATATATATATATATATATATATATATATATAAAGAAAGTTCCCCTAAATGGATTTTACTGAAACTTGCTAAAAAAAAAAAAAAATAAAAAAAATAAATATATATATATATATATATATATATATATATATATATATATATATATATATATATATATATATATATATATATATATATATATATATATATATATATAGGGCTCTTGTATAATTTACTGCTTGTTAATAATATCATACCTGTTGATCATATAATGTGCTTCGTTGAATTTATGAAATATTATGTTTTTAAGCTATGTTATGTCTAAATAAAAAATCTTTTTATTCCTAATACTCTGTTACACACACTTATTACGCAAATATATATTTTTAAGCAAGTGCCGGTAAAATCCATTTAGGGGAACTTTCTTTTTCTATTTATTTTTATCTCTGCACTTTTTTTTTTATTGTTCAGCTGTCAGCGGGGAAACCCATTGATAGCTGATGACTCATCAGTTGTTAAGGACGCCTCGGTCGGCTTCCGGCCCCGCTCCTTAACAACCAGCATACACTGCGCCCTGATTGGGCACAACTTTGCCCAAACAGGGCGCAGAATGCACTGTGCAGCGCTCAGTGCATTGCAGGGTGTCCATTGGGGTGAACACCCTGCAAATTCCGGTGTTTGGCGAACGGCCAAATGGGCAAATGTTCGGCCTGAACTGATGCTGGGGCCAAACCATTCGCCCATTCCTAAACCAATTTTTTTGTTTTTGCGAGACAAACAACAGGAGACGAGCTCGGCGCTCGTAGTTACTACACACTGCAGCATTGTTTTAAATGTAAGTTGATTGGACTTGTTTTATTAAATAAATATACCTTTTATATGGGATCACGCTATGTGCGTCTCTTTCCCCCCTCACACTGTACATCACTACTCTACCTGACGAACACTGAGGAGAGAGGCAAGGGGACATATTCCAGTTTCCAGGCACGGGGACAGATTCCAGATTGGTCACACCCCTGGAGGCATACGAGCTCAGCGCTCGTGGATTGATGCCCACACTCACTTCATTAAAGCGAGTGCAACCTCCCCCCGTGTGTGTCTTGCCCCCCCTCCACTGTGGTAGTCGCAGAGTTATTTTACATGCTGTATACTTTTTATATTTTATATTTTGCTTTGGCATGTTCATCATTGTCACTACCTTATACACGAAACGTCTACACCTGCGGGTCATTTGCAACACAGGCTGTACACCTTACAGCTGTAAGGTAAGCGGCTTGCAAACACGGAGGTGTCCTCACTGAAGATCCCCCTTCCCTTCACGATTGGAATTGTTTTGTGTTTCTCATCACAAGTTTTTGTTTTTTGGACTGGATGATAGAACTAATATTCATGTTTGCCTTAGGGATTTGTCACTTGTAGTTCACCAGGATTTGGCACGTTTTTGCTAATGGGGCATTAGCCCACATATATTTTTCTTGCATTATATATTTTTTTGCATTGTGTCATTATTCATCCTATTTGTGTTAGTATATGCATTTTTGCTTTACTATATTCAAGCAGTCACTGTTTCACAATTACCTTTATATATTAGGCTTTGTCTGCCCGTAACATTATAGTCATGTTGATCAGCTACGTTGCACTGCACTGCATCCCCACCATGTTCTTTTAGCATGTAGGATCCATTCATGCATTGGCCCGTTTCTGCTTTTTTAGTTCACTTTGCAGCTTCCCCCCTCCACTTCATCACAGTGCAACTACCATCTTCCCCCACTTTTGTTTTTGCTGCTGTGATTTGACTTCCTCTTCAAAAAGGTGGCTACATTAATTCTCCATGTCCCCACTGTATGCAACAGTGTAGCCACTGTCTCTTTGCTCTCTGCTCTTGAGATGGACTATTAAATATTGGATGTGTAGTGTGCATAGAGTAGTGCACATAACCACAACTAAAAGGCGCTATGATTTCATTAAAAATACCATTACCAAGGACCATTAATTAGAGGATGTGTATGACAGATTTTTGAAGAATAATTATATTGTTTAGATCAGTGGTTGCCAACCAGTGGTCTGTGCAATAACAGACCCCCAGCCCTCCCCCCACACGACTGGGAGAACACAATGGCTCCTTGGGAGGGAATCCTCCATCATCACTGGCTGTGTTGAAGGGGAAATCGAGCGATTGGTTGCAGGAAAGAAAATCGCTCTGTCTATGGTCGGCTTTAGCCTTTCTTTGATCCCAAATGGCTATTGCTCACTAAATGTATTCTCTGTAGGTCCAGTTTATTCAAGGTCTCAGCAATCAACTAGCAATAAATCATAAATCATACAGCTCTTATCTGTCTGCATAAAGGAAAAATAATTAAAATAATTCTGCTCAAGCTAATTAATTTCTCAGGAAAATGAGAACTCTTATTATTCTGTTAACGGAACAATGGTAAAACGTATTAAACAGATATGACACATTTGTTTCAATAGTATATTTAACAGATCAAAGGGAGCAAATAAGAGAAGTGCATTATTAGGGTTTACATACAATTTAATGCTATAATGGCAAAAACATGCTCCACTTACATAGAATGGGGTTGTATTCCTACACAAGAGATGCTAGGAGTTGGGTTACATTAGATTAAGATACTAGGGAGGGTGGGCTGATGGGTTTTGGCATAATCATGAACTTTTCCTTTAAAATGAGATTAGTATAGAGCCCGCTGTTCTCTGGCAGTAATGCAAGCTGTACTTTCACTAAGAAATTTCTCGAAAACTTGGCATACAAGGACTGGGGTGACTTTTATTGACAGTGAAGCGGTTCCTTCTCAAAGCTAAATATATTCCATAACTAGATGAAAATGGTATTATTCCTATTTCAGAGTAGGCGAGATAATTACTTACAGCCTTATACAACAATAGCATATTACTTCTAATTCAATCCTCATCATAAGGGTAGTAGATTATAGATATTTTTTTAACAGCCTGTGTTGGTTATACACTATATTGTCAAAAGTATTGCGACGTCTGCCTTTACTTGCACATGAACTTTAATAGCATCCCAGTAGGGTTCTGTAGGGTTCAATATTGAGTTGGCCCACCCTTTGCAGCTATAACAGCTTCAACTCTTCTGGGAAGGCTGTCCACAAGGTTTAGGAGTGTGTCTATAGGATTGTTTGACCATTCTTCCAGAAACGCATTTGTGAGGTCAGGCACTGATGTGGACGAGAAGGCCTGGCTCGCAGTCTCCACTCTAATTCATCCCAAAGGTGTTCTATCGGGTTGAGGTCAGGACTCAAGGCCAGTCAAGTTCCTCCACCCAAAACTCGCTCATCCATGTCTTTATGGACCTTGCTATGTGCACTGGTCAAAATGATTTGGTGGAGGGGGGATTATGGTGTGGGGTTGTTTTTCAGGCTTTTGGGCTTGGCCCCTTAGTTCCAGTGAAGGGAACTCTTAAGGCATCAGCATACCAAGACATTTTGGACAATTTCATGCTCCCAACTTTGTGACAACAGTTTGGGGATGGCCCCTTCCTGTTCCAACATGACTGCGCACCAGTGTACAAAGCAATTTCCATAAAGACATAGATGAGCGAGTTTGGGGCGGAGGAACTTGACTGGCCTGCACAGAATCCTGACCTTAACATATTAGAACACCTTTGGGATGAATTATAGCAGAGCCTGCGAGCCAGGCCTTCTCGTCCACATCAGTGCCTGACCTCACAAATACGCTTCTGGAAGAATGGTCAAACATTCCCATAGACACATTCCTAAACCTTATATCTGCAAAGGGTGGGCCAACTCAATATTGAGCCCTACGGACTAAGACTGGGATGCCATTAAAGTTCATGTGTGTGTAAAGGCATATATTGGCAATATATGACAATATTAGGGTTTGTTGGGTACTGTTAGGAGGTTATGCTAGAACATCAAGCGTTGCTTAGCTAACCGATCAAATCCTACCTAAATGCACATCATACAAAAATGGAGGGGTTAACTGCCATAGAGAACGGAAGAAGTGCAAAAGAAAACAAAGGAGTCAGAAAACTGAGCTCCCTTTTGTGGCATACTCTTCCTTCCTAACATAATCACCCATCCCTTTAAGAGACATCCTATTGTATTGTGAATGATCATTGATGGAGTCTCCTGTGCCGAGCATACAGATGAGTCATTATGAAAATTCTAGTATTATTATCTGATAGATGGGTTTCACTTGTTTCCTACTTACAAGGAAAAGTGATTTCATCTGTCAAAAAGAAGTTGTGACTGTTCATGAAAAGTCCACTTATACACCTATGGTGACATTGGGGTTGATATACTAAAACTGGAGCATGCAAAATCCAGTCCCACTCTGCATGGTTGCCAACCAAATTGTAACTTCAGCTTGTTCAATTAAGCTTTGGCAAAAAACCTGGAAGCTAAATCAACCCCATTGTTTTGCTCAGTACTTCACCGCAAATGATTAGCATGGAGGTGCCAATCTATGCCATATTAAGTTTTTAATTTTTATTAAGCAGGCTTAAGGTGTCACTTTTAGTTTTGGATAGAGAGGAGAGGGATTAGAACACCTGACGGTATTGCTGTCATCCTCTCTGTTCTGTAGAAGAAAGTATTACAGCGTACACATGCAAAAAAAACATTTACCTCCAGCAAGGCTAGTTTAAAACACCTAAACATTTTCAAAAAAACATTATCAAAAATACGGGGATTTGGTCACACCATATTGCTATATGGTGCTAAGCCTACTTACTGCCACAAAGTACCCCATGATTAGCGGGTCCTACACTATCCATAGATTGGGAGATCCTGCTTCTCTGAACCATGAGAGCAATACACTCTTCTATATGGGAGAATCCTGAGGTCTCCACCCATGACACAAGTGGACACTAATGAGAGGTACTTAATGAGGGAGTGGGGTGCTCCTCATCCAAAAGGATTTGGTCAGAATCCATACAATAGACAAACAAGATAAAAATGCCACCCAATCCATTTGGGATGATGTGACCAAATCCCCATATTTTTGATAATGTTTTTTTGAAAATGTTTAGGTGTTTTAAACTAGCCTTGCTGGAGGTAAATGTTTTTTTTTTTGCATGTGTGCGCTGTAATATTTTCTTCTACTGTACAGTCTTATGGCTGCACCATCTTTAATGCATCTTTTAGGGTGTGCCCCCCAAATATCTTGTTTATCCTCTCTGTTCATTCTGATTACCATTATCATTGAAAGTGAAGGTAAAAGAAAATCCCACATTTTGGGTTGAACAGTAACAGAGGAGAAATCTTCCAATTGGGACACTAGTTTTGGTGATCCTGGTGACACCCCGGGATTCCCTCACTTTGGAGGGATTTCCTCTTACTTCCTCTTTTGGCCATGAAACAGGAAGTCAAGAGAAAGCTCCACAATGGGACAGATGGCAAAAAAAAAATTAAAACTGACATGTTGTCTTTAACCACTTGCCGCCCGCCCACTGTCAAATGACGGCTGGGCCGTGCGGCTCTCGTTCTGCGTGGACGTCATATGACGGCCTCCCAGAACAAACCGCTGTCGCACGCCCCCACCGTGTTGCTAGGACAATGCGCGACCCCGATCTGTGTAAAGAGCCGCTGTTCTTTAACCATGCGATCCGCTGTGTCCAATCACAGCCGGTCACATGTAAACACAGAGATGCCGGTAATCAGAGCACCTCGCCTAACACTGACAGAATGTGAGGAGAGGAGTGTCGATCAGTGGCATCTCCTCACAGGGGACAGCTAGGTATGTAATCAGTGCCCTGATCACAATCAAGTGCCCACCATTGCCAGCAATGATTGCCCACCACTGCCAGCAAGCAGTGCCAACCAGTGCCCACAATTGCCACCGACCTGTGCCCACAAGTGCCAGCAATCAGTGGCCACAAGTGCCAGCAATCAGTGGCCACAAGTGCCAGCAATCAGTGGCCATTGGTGATGCCAATCAGTGCTGGCTATCAGTGCTGCCCATCACTTCTGCCCATCAATGCCACCCATTAATGCCCATCAGTGCCCATGAGTGCTGCCCATCAGTGCCGCCTAACCGTGCTGCCTATCTGTGCCCACCAGTGCTGCCTATCTGTGCCCACCAATGCCGCCTATCTGTGCCCCCCAGTGCCACCTATCTGTGCCCAGTGCCCATCAGTGCCACATATCAGTGCCAACTATCAGTGCCCATAAGTGAGGCATATTCGTGCCTCCTTATCAGTGCCACCTAATCAGTGCCCATAAGTGCTGCCTCATCAGTGCCCATCAGTACAGCCTATCAGTGCCCATCAGTGCCGACTCATCAGCGCCCATCAATGAAGGAGAAAAATTACTTATTTACAAAATTTACTGACAGAAACTAAGAAAAACTTTTTTTTTTTCAAAATTTTTGGTCTTTTTAAAAAAAAAATAAAAAACCCAGGAGTGATTAAATACCACCAAAAGAAAGCTCTATTTGTGTGAAGAAAATGATAAAAAGTTCACATGGTTACAGTGTAGCATGACCGCGCAATTGTCATTCAAAGTGTGACAGCGTTGAAAGCTGAAAAATGGCCTGGGCAGGAAGGGGGTGTAAGTGCTCTGTATTGAAGTGGTTAGAACCACCACCATAAATAAAGAGCCTGGCCACTTACCAGAACCCCATGACCCCCCGTTACAGAGGGTTTAAATGGGCTGTGAGATCCTGCTAATCCGGAACTCCCAGGAGTCAAGATGGAGGCTGGAAAGGGACGTCAGGAACTGTGGTGGAGATGAATGGGTCCACAGGGAAGGACTCGGCCCTCAGCAGAGTGTTATCATCTATTTATGCCAGCAGCATTGACCAGGTAGTTAACATGACCGAAACTTCTCACAATTTCCTGAAATGAGTGTTGTACTTCTTGTTCTTTAGTGATATCACAGCCAAGAGCCAGATGAGCTTTAAGTTCTCCAGCAGTAGCTGAGGCGGCTTCCAGATTTCTTGAAATAATAGCAACTTTATAGTCTCAACCTACCTATCCCAACGCACCTTCAGTGTCACTTACAATTCTACTTCCTCCACTCCTCTTCCCTTCTCTGTCGGGGTCCCCCAAGGTTCTGTTCTTGGACCTCTTTTATTTTCAATCTAAACCTCTTCCCTGGGTCAGCTGATAGCCTTTCATGGCTTTCAATATCATTTCTATGCTGATGACACACAAATCTAGCCCTCCACCCCTCAACTCACTCCATCAGTCTCCTCACGCATCACTAACTTACTAACCGACATATCTGTATGGATGTCACACCACTTCCTCAAACTCAACTTGTCCAAAACTGAGCTTATAATATTTCCTCCCCCACGTGCCTCTTCCCCTGACTTCTCTGTGAAGAGCAATGGCAAAACCATCCACCCGTCCCCACATGTCAGGGTGCTAGGTGTTATCCTGGATTCTGAACTCTCCTTTCAGCCCCACATCCAATCACTTTCCAAAGCTTGCCGCCTCAACCTCCGCAACATTTCTAAACTACGTCCCTTTCTAACCAATGAAACCACAAAGCTCCTGATTCACTTCCTGGTTATCTCTCGCCTTGACTACTGCAACTCACTCCTCATTGGCTTACCTTTAAATAGACTATCCCCCCTTCAGTCCATCATGAATGCTGCTGCCAGACTCATCCACCTTACAAACCGATCAGTGTCTGCTACCCCTCTCTGCCAATCCCTCCATTGGCTGCCACTCGCCCAACGAATTAAATTCAAAATACTAACAATAAGTTACAAAGCCATCCACAACTCTGCCCCCAGCTACATCACTAACCTAGTCTCAAAATACCAACCTAATCGCCATCTCCATTCCTCCCAAGATCTCCTGCTCTCTAGCTCCCTCATCACCTCCTCCCATATCCGCCTCCAGGACTTCTCCCGAGCCTCGCCCATCCTCTACCCCAATCTGTCAGACTGTCTCCAAATTTATCCACTTTTAGGCGATCCCTGAAGACTTTCCTCTTCAGAGAAGCCTATCCTGCCTCCATCTAACAACTGCACTATTTTTTCCATTAGCTCATCCCCCACAGCTATTACCCTTTTGTATAACTTGACCCTCCCTCCTAGATTGTAAGCTCTAACGAGCAGGGCCCTCTGATTCCTCCTGTATTGAATTGTATTGTACTTGTACTGTCTGCCTTAATGTTGTTGTAAAGCGCTGCGTAAACTGTCGGCGCTATATAAATCCTGTATAATAATAATAATAGTCTTTTTGAACTAGTAGCTTGGCAATGGCTTTTCCAATCCCTCTGGTTCCTCCAAAGACAGCACACACTTTACTCATCACTCTGTAGGGCTGCCTTCCAGTCCGTCCTTCGTGTACAAACCAGCTCCACACCTCTTCCTGTGTGTCTGGTGTGTCTGGTAAGCGGCCAGGCTCTTTATTTATGGTGGTGGACCCATACACCTAGGATTCCATACAATTGGACAACCCAGGATTGTTAATCACTTTTTTGGGTGTTTTCTCCATATGGACTATTTCTTTAATACTTCACACTTATATTTCTAATTTTGTATATATTATACACGAAACTCATTCTTTTTAAAGATTCTCTGCACTAATTGTGATATATTATTGCATAATCTGTATATGTACCCAATGGGGCCTGTGCATTCCCCCAACTTTGTATAGTGTGCCACACTATTACATTTATATATATTTTTTGTATTTTGATTTTCTTAAGGTTGTGGTACCCTTTAGCCACACACATACTAATTTGTTTAGCGCGAGTCACCAATTTTTCCCATTTACGTTGTGTGTTTGTGTCACATTTAGGACATCGCAGCATATATTTCATACGTTTTTGAAGCGCAGTTATTTTTTATTTTTCTGTCCTATCAGAGATTGGATGTGCAAGGAGGTAAGTGCCAAAACCAGAACATATAAAGTCCAGTTTTATTATTATTCAGATGCCTATATGATAAAGATCCAATGCATTTTGGGGGTCCAAAAAGTCCACTTCATCAGGGCTTGGTACTATTAAATGAAGTGAGTACTGGAGTGATAACATTGGATGGATCCTGAGGGGTAATTAGTATGATTATCCAAGATGCCGGGGCTGTCCTATCAGTCTATGGTTCTATTTTCCTACACCTATGCCTCATCTGCTCAGTTGCTATTTAGAAATTGCTATTTAGAGAGTTCATTCTCAGCAGCCAGTACTGGCGCATCCAAGAGAGTCTATACTGACTCTCACACTTCCCAGAAATCTGCAAAAAACTTGAAATAATATGTATGTCCTCAACACTAATTTAACCCAAAGAAGCTGCTTGAATGACTGGTGAGATATCTTCAACATGGCCAGTTACCGTATATACTCGAGTATAAGTCGAATTTTTCAGCCCTTTTTTTTGGGCTGAAAGTGTCCCTTCGACTTATACTCGAGTCCCTGCCGTCTGTCTGCATGATCAGCGTGTCATGCAGGCAGACGGCGGCCGGCGTGTAATGATACTGTTCGCCGGCTATTGCAGCTTTCAAAAGCCGCGCCTCCTGCTCATCTGTGATAGGCTGAACAGCTGTCAGTGTACAGCCTATCACGGACATTCTCTCATCCTCGTCCATGATATGAGAATGAGAGAATGTCCGTGATAGGCAGTCAGCGGTCAGCCTATCACAGACTAGGAGGAGGCGCGGCTTTTGAACTGTGGAATGGCCGCCGAACACTATCATCACACGCCGGTCGCCGTTTGAGGATGGAGATCGCCACAGGGAGGATGGAGATCGCCACAGGGAGGCTGCACAGGACACAGGTAGGCTGCACATGCACACAGGACACATGCACACAGGGACACAGGACACAGGTAGGCTGCACATGCACACAGGACACATGCACACAGGACATGTACAGGACACAGGACATGTACAGGACACACATGTACAGGACACACACACATGTACAGGACACATGCACAGGGTACAGGTAGGCTGCACAGGACACAGGGAGGCATGCAGCTGCAGATGGGCATTGTTGACCCACTGCCATTTCTCACCCTCGACTTATACTCGGGTCAATAAATTTTTCCCAGTTTTTTGTGGTAAATTAGGGGCCTCGACTTATACTCGGGACGACTTATACTCGAGTATATACGGTACATAGAAACATAGAAAAGTGATGGCAGAAAAAGACAGAGTAGTCCATCGAGTCTGCCCATTTATTTGTTTTTGTTTTTCTTTTGTTTTTATATTTTTTGTTATTTTTTTTCATAAACTTTATTGTCTTACTATAGATCTATGTTTGTCAAACATGTTTGAAGCCATTTACTGTTGACTGTCTCACCACCTCTGCTGGAAGTTTATTCCAAGCATTAACTACCCTTTCAGTAAAAAAATGCTTTCTAAGATTAGTTTTGAACTTTTCTCCCGTTAGTTTGAGGTCATGTTCTCGTGTTCTTGATTTTGGTTTCATATTAAAAAAACTGCCCTCCTGAACTTTATTCACCCTCTTGATGTATTTAAAGATTTCAATCATGTCTCCTCTTTCACTTTCCCTCCAAACTGTACATATTAAGTTCCTGAAATCTCTCTCAATATTCTTTATCCCCCCAAACCTTTCACCATTTTTGTTGCCTGTCTCTGGACTCGTTCTATTTTATCAATCTTTGTATAAGTGAGGTCTTCAGAACTGGACACAGTATTCTAAATGAGGTCTCACTAAAGATCTATATAGAGGAATCAAAACCTTCCTTCTCCTGCTGGAGATCCCTCTAGTGAGGCATCCTAGAATTCAATTGGCTTTTCCTACTGCCTGGTCACACTGTTTGCTCATTTTGCAATCATCTGAAATAAGTAGCCCCAAATATTTTCTGCTGTAGTGCTTGCCAAAACTGTACCCCCAGTGTTGTACTTTCTCTGGATTATTTTTCCCTAGGTGCATGCTATTTTACAATTAGAAACATTGAACTGTAGGCTCCACTTCTTTGACCAATCTTCCAGCAATGCCAAATCCTGATCAATGTTACAGACACCTCCAGGGATATTTACCCTGTTACAGTTGAATGTGACTAACTACTGCGAGTTCTACCATAACATGGGTAAATGAGAACCTTCATTGACAAAACTTGAGATGTTTCAGGTATTCCTGGCTCTGCCCTTTGTCACTTGTGTTTAATACTACTGCCGCCTAAATTAAGGTTGTCGTCCTGTTTGCCGAGGACAGTCCCCATTTTGAGGTATCTGTCCCTGACAAACCAATGTCCTTGATGGCAGGGATGTACAGAAGAACTGAGCTGGTCTCCCACAAAAAGACGCCCCCTAGCAGTGGCATTGAGTATAAAGCAGAAGTAAGTAATTTCTGAAATTGTACACAGAGCTCTTCTATACAGTGCTTTCTAGTATCAGCACACACCCCTACTGGCTTTATTCATTCACAGCCAGGGGTCGCACCAAGCTCACTTAATTTTTTCTTCCTAATACCTTCAAGGCATCCCTCCTAGCTATGCATGCATAACTTAGAGCCTCTTATTTGAAATGTTTTTCTTTTGCCTGCCTCTCGTTTCAAAACTCTGTGACCAAGTATTCAAAGGTTTGCCACAAGGTTAGAAAAGTGGGGTATTAAATCATTTACCGGTACCATCATCCTTTAAATGAATAAGGCAATGTTGGGTTGAAAGAGCAAACAGCAAGGACCTCTCCAATTGGATCCTATCTCTTTCGAAAATAATAGAACTATTGCGGTACCAAAGGGATATAGACAAAGGTATTAAAAAATTATTTTGTTTATTCAAAAATGGGATATTAAAAAGTCCCACAAGGGACACAGTGTGAACCATAACATACTAACACAATCATAAATTAATTGTTACAGCAATGTTGACAATCAGGTTATATAGATAATGCCCACACAGACACATAAAGGCAGGTTATGTGGTACTTGCAGACGTGACCTCTACAGTTTCGTGGTCAAAAGCCGCTTCTTCAGGAGACGTCTTTTAGTACATATTCTACAAAATAACAAGAATAAAATATCAACATTGCAATACATGGAAGGAAGAAACACATATACATGAAAAATACATTAATATTGGAGAAGGTAATCATTATTAAATGTTGCACTCACCAACCTACACCCACAAGGGGTTTAGAGCGACACTGTGAGACGCCCACAACGGGCGTTCCCCCGGGGGCGGGCCAGGGGGGCACTTAAGATGGTATTATTGTGACGAGGGGGAAGGGAGGAATAGACCTGGGGGAAAAGAAAAAGATGCTTACAGGCAGGGGAGAAAGGGGATATAGTGCCTAGTAAAGTCACAAAATCCCCCCCCCAAAACACAAACAAGTGATAGCTACTTACAAGTTTCAGACGGCGTAGATAGACTGCTGGGTGTGTGCCTCTCTTTGGCAGTCAGATAAATCTGCTGCCTTAAATGCCCCCAACCCGGAAGTTAAACGGCGCTGAAGACAATGGCTGCCGTCTCTTCCGGGTCCTATCCCCCTCTATTGCGCAAGCGTGAGAAACCTTCCACGCAAGCGCACAGCTCCATAGTGATTGACGCAACGACGACAGGCTTGCGATCCTCCGGCAGTGGGCGTGGGCTCCACGGAGCCCAGCTGCTGCTTCTCCAAGATTGACGCCGTTGCGTCAATCACTATGGAGCTGTGCGCTTGCGCGTAAGGTTTCTCACGCTTGCGCAATAGAGGGGGATAGGACCCGGAAGAGACGGCAGCTATTGTCTTCAGCGCCGTTTAACTTCCGGATTGGGGGCATTTAAGGCAGCAGATTTATCTGACTGCCAAAGAGAGGCACACACCCAGCAGTCTATCTACGCCGTCTGAAACTTGGAAGTAGCTATCACTTGTTTGTGTTTTGGGGGGGGGGATTTTGTGACTTTACTAGGCACTATATCCCCTTTCTCCCCTGCCTGTAAGCATCTTTTTCTTTGGCAGGAGTGCGTAGCAAACTGATACAACCCAAATCTATCTATTTATCCCTAGGGACTTCCTGTGGCATCGCTATCTGGTCCCTACGGTCATTGTCGTTTCATTATTCATATATTCTGGGTGTGGATAGCCACCAAGTTCGATAGCGGTTTTAACTTAACAACAACAGTGGGTATTTCCTTTTGAAAAAAAACCCGCTCTCTCAAGCATTTCTACTTATACTATTTTGGTCAGGTGACGGGTCCTTTTCCTTCCCTTGGCTCCTCCCCCAGGTCTATTCCTCCCTTCCCCCTCCTCTCTCCCCTTGTCTTCCCCCCCTTCCCCCCCCCCCCTTCCTCCATTCCTCCTTTCCCTCCTTTTCTTCCTTTTTCCTCTTCCCCCCTCCCTCCCTTCCCCCCCCCCCCCCCTCAGCTCTTATCCTCTTCCCCCCCTTGTCTTTCTTCCCCCCTCCACTATTTCTTTTTTCCTTTCCCTTTTCCCTCCCTTCTTCCTTCCCCTTGTCCACCACTTTCCACCATGACCTGACGCACTCGGGTGGTTCTCTTATCCAATAGAACCCCAGTTTACTATTATTTATACTTAATTTTCTATTTTTTTCACAATAGTACCATCTTAAGTGCCCCCCTGGCCCGCCCCCGGGGGAACGCCCGTTGTGGGCGTCTCACAGTGTCGCTCTAAACCCCTTGTGGGTGTAGGTTGGTGAGTGCAACATTTAATAATGATTACCTTCTCCAATATTAATGTATTTTTCATGTATATGTGTTTCTTGCTTCCATGTATTGCAATGTTGATATTTTATTCTTGTTATTTTGTAGAATATGTACTAAAAGACGCCTCCTGAAGAAGCGACTTTTGACCGCAAAACTGTAGAGGTCACGTCTGCAAGTACCACATAACCTGCCTTTATGTGTCTGTGTGGGCATTACCTATATAACCTGATTGTCAACATTGCTGTAACAATTAATTTATGATTGTGTTAGTATGTTATGGTTCACACTGTGTCCCAATTTTTGAATAAACGAAATAATTTTTTAATACCTTTGTCTATATCCCTTTGGTACCGCAATAGTCCTATTATTTTCTAAAGAGATAGGATCCAATTGGAGAGGTCCTTGCTGTTCGCTCTTTCAATCCAACATTGCAAAACTCTGTGACCAATTGTTTGAGGATGAGTTAAAAATGGGGGGGGGGGGGGGGGGGTTGTGGATGTAGCTACAGATGGGGTTGTGTTTTTTTTTTTTTTTTTTTAGTCCATGAGGATAAAAGTGAACTGGGCATAGTTAGTTGGGTGTCCCAGGATTTCATTTTTTAAAAAAAGGTAAACTTATACAAAATATATCACATTTGTTATGTTGCTATTCTAAATACACAAGCAGTGTCTTATCATCAACCAATACACCTGTTTATCTGAGAGTGCCTCTTCCACTGGACCTTGTGTATACACTATATTTTGAAAAGAATTGGGACGCCTGCCTTTACACGCACATGAACTTTAATGGCATCCCAATCTTAGTCTGTAGGGTTCAATATTGAGTTGGTCCACCCTTTGCAGCTATAACAGCTTCAACTCTTCTGGGAAGACTGTCCACAAGGTTTAGGAGTGTGTCTACTGGTCTAAATCATTTGGTGATTATGTTGTGGGGTTGTTTTTCAGTGCCACCTATCATCTTCCACTGAACCTTTTATTTTATTCATACATATTGTATTATTAACATAGATCTATAGTTTGCCTAATCAGAGCAAAGTAACAGGTTCAACTTGATACCCCTTCAGTCCTTTGCTTATCCCCTGTCTTTTCATTTGCTAGAGCCCCAATAAATACATGCTACTTCCACGTATGAAGCAAACTACTCTCTTCCCTTCCAATCAAACTAAAGTGCTGGGTAACTGAGTGACCAATTGACAGGCTTGAGAACTGCCACATGCAGATGGGAGGGCTGGTTCTTTGCCCTGTGTAAGCGTCATCCCAGATGGCTTCAGTGGGCAACTTGGGCAGCAGGGGAACACATAAAGCCTCATTTTATAAATTACATTCATAGGCTTTGAATTATCAAACGGTACATTAGAATATTGGATATCATATTCGTTAATAAGAGCAGAAAGCATTATTCAATTTTTGAGTTTCTGGAAAAACAAAATGTTATCTCTCTTTTTATACAGTGTGAAAAAAAACTGTACTTTCTGTAAAGTCTTAATTTTCTTGACCAAAGAGAAATTCTTTTGATGAAAAGCTTATCGATGTGTATGTTATTATCCATAGAATCTGCTACTCTCTGCTCTCTTATTTGCCTGCCTTTTATTAACAATGCCTTTGTTCTTACTCTTATGTGGCTGAACAAAGCAAACCGTTTGTTTGTCATTCTTTTTCTTAATGGTGAAAATACACTTTATAGTCTTGAACTTCTGTTTGGGTTTTTTGGGAAAGGTCACATTTTTTAAGATTGTGTTCCTTATTGGCAAGGAAATCGGGTTCACCTTTTTAATACAGAATATCTGTCTTCTTAGCAGACGTAATACTCATAATACAGTAAAACCTTGGTTTGAGCTTAACTTGGTTTGAGAGCGTTTTGCAAGACAAGCAAAAATTTTAAATACATTTTGACTTGATATACAACCAATGTCTTGATTTACAAGTAGCGTCATGTCACAACTGAGTATGAAAGAGAAGAGAGATGCCTCTAAAGCCTTGTACACATGATTGGATTTTCCGCAGACAAAACTTTGGACTTTTGCCCGAAGGCGTGTGCCTGAATTTTGTCTTGCATACAATCGGCAAGGAATTGTCAGCCAACAAACACGAACGTGGTGACGTACTACGTGTTTTTTTTAGCTCTTCAGCAGCACCCTTTGAGCTCCTTCTGCTAATTTCATGTTAGTAGAAGTTTGGTGAGTGTTGATTTGCGCTTTTCATTTTGCGCTTTTCATTTTGAGGCTTTTCGGTTTATTTCTGAATGGCCGTTCATCAACCAGACATGTTACAGGATCGGAGGAGATAACATGTTATTTATTATTGGCCTAGGAGTTATTGCTTTGACCCAAGTCTGGTCCAGGAACAGAAGGAGGAGGATTTCTTGGACCAGAAATTGGTTGCTTTATTTGTGACCAATTATATCTCTGCCTTTGCTGCAGCAGCTCCAGGAGAATAATCCGGATGATTTTCAGAGTTATCTCCACATGATGGACCCCTGCTTTCACAAACTCTTGGCATTGTTGATCCCCTTTATTAAGAAGCAGGAGACATGCATGAGGTTTTTATTTTATTTTTTGGTTGAATAATAATGATTTTATTTGTCATATTTTCTATATTTTTGGATGCATAGAATGTACTTTTTGGTTAAGTTCTATTGGCAGATAGCATGTCTAATTTTATTTGTTTTCTTTTTAATGCACAATAAAAAAGTGTAGAATAATACTCAGGGGCGTAACTAGAAATGGCAGGGCCCCATAGCAAAATGTTGTATGGGGCCCCCCTGCAAACAGCCCCCCCCCACAGCTGCCCTAGTGTCAATGCAGCATGAGCTGTGCCACATACAGCGTGACCTGTGCACAATGCAGCGTGACCTGTGCCCAATACAGCATGACCTGTGTCCCATACAGCATGATCTGTGCCCCATACAGCGTGACCTATGCCCCATGCAGCGTGACCTGTGCCCCATACAGCGTGACCTGTGCCCCATACAGCGTGACCTGTGCCCCATACAGCGTGACCTGTGCCCAATGCAGATTGACCTGTGCCCCATGCAACGTGACCTGTGCCCAATGCAGCATGACCTGTGCCCCATACAGCGTGATCTGTGCCCCATACAGCGTGACCTGTGCCCCATACAGCATGACCTGTGCCCCATACAGCCTGGTCTGCCTGTGCCCCATACAGCATGACCTGTGCCCCATACAGCGTGACCTGTGCCCCATACAGCGTGACCTGTGCCCCATACAGCCTGGTCTGCCTGTGCCCCATACAGCCTCACCTATGCAGAGGAAGAGGCAAGCCATCCGGATCAGCAGAGAGCGGGATTGCCCGCTGTTATAGCTTTCATTTGAATTTCCCGTCTTCCCGGGGCTCATCGTCACATAGCCCCACCTCTTGGCCCGACGCCTTTGATGACCTCACATGTCCTGCATTGGATCGGCGTTCTGTCTATCAAAGGCGCCGGGCCAAGAGGTGGAGCTATGTGACGTGAGCCCCGGGAACACTGGCAGTTCTAATGAAAGCTATTACATCGGGCAATTCAGCTCTTTGCTGATACGGACAGCTCGCCTCTTTCTCTCCTCTCTCTTCCCCTGGCTGGGAGACTGTGCCGGCGGTGCTCTCATCCTCACTGGGCCCCACTCGGCTGCGGGCCCCATAGCGCCCGCATGGGTATGATAATACTTGGTTATGTGTTTTACTTTAAATGATAGTTTGGGAGTAGGCAGTTACATTTAATAAAATAAAAAATGGGGGGTAAAAGGTCCTTGAAACCACACTCACCAAAGTAGGAAATAGCAAATAGAGTACCAGCCGATTCGTCAATATGTGACGGGATACCTGCCCTAAAAGCAATGGCAATATATCAACAACAGGACGAGGAGACAAGGGAGTCCCCAGAAAGCAAAAAAGGGGAATGGTCAACTACGGCTTATGGTACAAAACTGCAAAAAGGCTTTATTAAGGGTGGGGGGGGGGGGGGTATTTACATATACAAAAAATTACAAATATATGTAAGATAAACAATGTATCTAAATAACACAGTCTGACTCATTACACTAAACCAAAATTAAAAACCATGCTGCAACATTGATGAATAAAACTGCAGAGCGTGCCTGCAGGCCAAAAACGCATGCAGTGTCCATTTAAATCCAAAGAAAAAAAAAAAAAAAGTATAGCACCAAACATTACTTGGGGTAAGCTACTGATGGGATATCAAGATTTATGTGGTCTAGTATTGACTGTGCATCAGATTGAGCAGTACTGAAAAGAAACTACATATATCCACATAGACAAGACCTTACATAGCTGAATTAGGTGGGGTTTTTTAACCCTCTGTTAGAAGAAAATCCTCCACAAGCAGCTTCCAACCTCAGTGCACTAAATGTGTGTATACACCAGTTGTTTTGGAAATAGAAAGACCAGCGTTCCTGTTACTAGGTATGTCCAGTGCACAAACACTATTTCCTCAATACAGCATATAAGGAGCAAAGGACAGACCACTCCAAAGTAAGGGCTTAGTCTCTTTTCCAATCTAGACCAGAATGATATTTTCACAGTTCATCAGTTTCAAGTGTGTCAATCCATGCAGGAGGGTGAATGGCAAATAGATGCAAAGACTATTGATAAGCAGATAAGGAGGGAAAGAGAAACTGCCCTTTTGGTCTCTCACCCCTTTCAATTATTGGGGATGTCCTCAGACTCTGCTGTCTTGCTGTTTGGCATGGAGCGGCTCACAGTCAGTTCAGAGCAACATTCAGTGTGTAGTCACAGCACACCATTCTCCTTATTAGTAGACACTGCAGACTGTGTGATCACATGACCGGTCACATGGTTAGGAAAAGACCAGGAACCAGGAACTTTGCATTCAATTGCTGATGCGGAAATAGCTTGTGAAGTATGGTGCTGTATGCAAATCACAGGGAAACCCTTTTACATTGCTGGAAAAGGAAGCATGTTGAAGGCCTGCTGACAAGCCCTGCAGGGGCTGCGTTAACATTTCGTACGCCTCCGCATACTTCTTCAATGTAAAATTGACAAGGAACACCAACATAGTTGTATCTTTGATCTTAAAATCTACGGCATAATGGTGTTGTGGTAACTTACCCAAAAAAAAAGCATAATACTATTATTCTTGATATCATTAGAAAAAAAAAGCCTTTGAAAATTTGTTTGCAATAACTCCATCAGTATCACCAGCAAAGCAGCTTCATTATTATCCCATTAAAGAAGAAGAGAATGACGGGTCCATGCAATATGCAGGAACCACATGGGAGAGCCAAAGGGGATTGCATTTTTCCCTATTATGTGTTTCAGGATTGCCATTGGTTATCAGCAGCCTCCGCAGGGTAGCAACAGACAGCGGATTGGTGTAATTTGGTGGGCCTCTAAGCCCGCAAATTTGGAGGAGTTAAAAGAGGGCTGTCCGGCCGTTACCTTCAGACCGTGTGGTACAGGACCGGGACTCACACCGCTCAGACCATCGGAAGGATGGAGCGCCGTTCTCCCGTTGGAAGAGAGAGCCTGCTTCGTCGCCTCATTGAGAAGGCGGAGAGTGCCGGAGGAGTGGCTCCTTCACTGCCTGGAGGCCGGCCATTCCGAAGCTCCGCCCGAGCCGTCTATTAGCACAGCCCCGGAGAAGATGGAGGAGTCTGCAGCAGACATGCGCAGTCCGCGCCAACAGCCGAGGAGGGCAAATAAGAGAGCCAGAGCAGAGGCTTCTCCATGTCATAAAGGCAAGGGGAGAGCCCGCAACGTTCAGTATAAGAAGACCCCCCCACGCCAAGATAGTGCTACTCAGCCAGCTGTTGCGGCCAGCAGTGAGCATATCAGGAGTTCGCCTATGGGGGAGACATGCTCTCTTAGTAATGTCACTGATTTAAATATTTTGATTGACACTTTGTCTAGTATTGTGAAAGATCTTAAAGGGGCACACACAGTTGGTGATTATGTTGGTACATCCTTAGATGCACAGTGCTCTGGTGGTTTCCATGTCACAGATCATAATCCTGTTTTAAAAGGGGCACAGCTACCTGGTGCTATTAGACAGACCAATGATGGTATGTCACAGCATAGTTTGGATGACATCAGCCCAATATGGCGCAATTTGTCAGAGGTGCCCTTTGTTACAAATGTGACAGAAAACAATGCTAGTGCATCAACACAAAAACCTTTTCAAATGTCCATTTCTACTATTCTCTCTCCGCGCTTCACTCATCCTATAGCGGCGGAGTCCTCCTTTAAGGTCCCTATGCTGTGTGAAATTTCACCGTTAGGTTTCCACTTATCTGATGCTGTTAAAGGGAAAATTTGGAGGGGTGAATTTGTAGATTTACTGTCATTATTGCCTGCTTCCAGAGAGTTCCTATCCAAATCTGATAGGAAGGCAGAGGACCACTCTGAGGAAGATAGGAGACGATCTGTCCCCAAAACTTTTCAGAATTGGTTGCAAGCTTTCTGCATTTATGCAGCAGTGCTGGGCGAGCAATTTCCAGAAATGTTCAGGCTTATTTCAGCATGTGGACATAATTGCTGAAGCTTTTCGTCATTTCGGTGATACCTCATGGTTTACCTATGATGAAAATTTTAGACAGAAATTGGCGGTTCATCCATCTTTAAAATGGGGGTGCAAGGATGTGGGATTATGGTTGAATCTCATGCTGCCACAGAAACCCCCATTCGCACCTCGAACGGTAGCCCCACAGAATGCCTTTCGCAAAGGGTTCTGTTTTGCCTTTAATGAGGGACAGTGTAAATTCCTGTCAAACTGTAGGTACAAGCATGAGTGCTCTTACTGCAATGGGGCCCATCCAGCTAGTAGGTGTTTTCGGAAGTCATCAGCAACTTCCCTCCCATCTTTATCCCGGGACACTGGTGGCAAAATCCATGACTCCAGTGAGTTTGTCAAGAATGCAGCCGTGGTTAGATCTCTACCCAGATCGCACGATGGTACGGCTCCTAATTGACGGTTTCCAGGATGGTTTCTTGGTTCCCTCATTTTCTGGGCCGGGATGCGTTTTTGTAAAAAACTTGCTTTCTGCTAGGAGGCATCCTGACATTGTTCAGGAAAAAATATCTAAGGAAGTTAATGAAGGCTGGGTAGCTGGCCCTTTCCACCGTCCACCTTTTGCAAATTTCCATCTTTCTCCTTTGGGTATTGTTCCCAAGAAGGAACATGGTAGTTTCAGACTCATCCATCATTTGTCCTTCCCGGCTGACACTTCACTTAATGATGAAGTCTCTGAAATATTAGCCCCTATTTCTTACTCCTCTTTTGCTAAAGCACTAGTGCTTTTAAGATGTTTTGGGCAGGGAGCGTTGTTAGCGAAGGCAGACATCAAATCTGCTTTTCGGCTGCTACCCGTGCATCCACAAGGTTTCAATTCCCTGGGTTTCCAATTCCAAGACAAATTTTATTTTGATAAATGTATGCCCATGGGTTTCTCCTTATCATGTTTTTATTTTGAGGCTTTCTCTACATTTTTGCATTAGGTTTTGTCAGAATGTTCCCCTACTGGGGGTTTACTACATTATTTAGATGATTTCCTGCTTATTGGTCCAAAGGACTCACAATTATGTCTTGAGTCACTAAACTCATTTTTTCATATTTGTGATTCCTTTGGAATCCCCATTGCACATGAAAAAACTTTGTTTCCATCACCCACTATTGAATTTTTGGGGATTACTATTGACTCCTCCTTGATGGAGTTTAGGCTGCCCAAGGAAAAATTGAACTGTATGAGATTGATGATCTCATTATTTTTATCTAAACGCAAGGTATTGTTTAGGGATGCTCAATCCCTATTGGGACTTTTTGCGTTCTCAGCTAGGATCATCCCTATTGCCAGAATTATTTCTAGACACTTTGCTTTGGCTTTGAGAGGTTTGAAGAATCATTACTCTTGTGTTTGCATCTCTGCAAACGTCAAAGAAGACTTGAAAATATTTGATTCTTTTGTTTGTAATTTTAATGGGTCCACGGTCTGGCAACAACCTTTTGTGAATGATTTTCAGCTGAATTTCTTTACAGATGCCGCAGGTTCATCAGGCTTTGGAGAATTTTTGGATGGCCATTGGTGTGCCTCTGAATGGCATTCCAGTTGGCGGCATCAGGATATTCTGCATAATATAGTCCTCCTCGAGTTGTTTCCAGTGGTAGTTTCAATGGTAATTTGGAAGGATAAGTTTATGAATCGTAGGGTCATGGTACATACAGATAACAAAGGCATACTTTTTGCTATCAACATGCTGTCATCCAGATCAGAGCTAGTTATTAAACTTTTACGCTTTTTAGTTTTGCACTGCATGCGTTTCAATATCTGGTTGAAAGCTTGTCACATTTCAGGGATTAATAATACAATAGCTGACGCTCTATCTCGTTTGCAGTTTCACAGATTACGAAAATTGGTTCCATCAGCGGATCGGCACGGCACCCCTTGCCCAGATTGTCTCTGGGGCTTGATTTGGGACAGATATCTGCTCATCTCCAGAATTCGGTAGCACAGAAGACATGGCGAGACTATAACCTAGCCTGGTCCAAATGGTGTTCCTTTTGCTCTAGCATGTTGGTAGATGTATTGGATGTAAATGATTATATCTCTTTGGTTTTCGTGTCCTCCCTGATTCAGACCCAGCTTAGCCCAGCTTTGGCCGGGGTTTCATTTTTACTTTAATTTTCTGGCAGGCCTGCTTTGACCTCTTTTTTCTCGATCAGTCAAATCCTTAAGGGATTTCGGAAGTCCTCCCCTAAGAAGACTGCCAGGCGCCCTATTTCAGTTTCTTTACTGATTAAACTAATGTCGGTTTTGGAAGATGTTTGTTTTTCTAGTTTTGAACTCTTGCTTTTCAGGGCAGCATTTTCAGTTACCCTTTTTGGCGCCCTGCGAGTGGGTGAGTTTACAGCTCAAAACAAATCATCTTCTTCTTTTCTGTTGTTTTCTCATGTGTCCCTTGCGCCAGACGGTTTACGTCTTTTTCTTTGTAGATCTAAGACTTTTGAGTTGGGTAATGGTCAGTGGATATCTCTGGCCACCTCTTCTAACCGGTCGTTATGCCCAGTGTCTCACACGGCCAATTATATAGTAGTCAGACCCTCCTTTGACGGTTCCTTCTTAATCCATAAGGACTTGTCTCCTCTGACCAGATACCAGTTTTCTGCTGTGCTTTCTTCTTGCCTTAGGCGCCTTAACCTCTCAGGTTTGAAATTCTCATCGCATTCCTTTAGAATTGGGACTGCCACCATGGCTAACCTATTGGGATTCCCCCAGAAGGTCAAAAAAGGGTTGGCAGGTGGGCTAGTAATAGGTATAAGCTTTATGTTCGCACTGAATTGTTAATTGTCTGATTTTCTATTTTCATATTCTCCTGAATACACAATCTGGATAGTAGGCCACTCCTACGTCTATTGGGCTGAAAGGCTGGCTGCATCCAGGAGCTATTCCAGCAATTTAGGTCTGGACTTTAATAAATTTAACATTTTAGGGTCCGGTATTCGGGGGCTGAGATGGCGTAATCTTAGAGACTGTGGAATAGGAAAACTCCTGCGCTGTCAGAAAGGCCTATACTAAGGGACACTGCTGCAACTCCTGTGTGACTGATCCAAACAGACAAAAAAGTATAAGTAAAAGTAAGTGGTAGTTGTGCTGTGACAAAAGGAAAGGGGAGGTGGAGGTGGAGGGGGCTAAGTAAAATAAGTGGAGAGGTGAAAAAGGCCAAAGTGGATGCGGCCACAAATGCACTGAACAAACATACAATGAAAAGGCAAAGGTACTAACATAGGTCAAAAAACTAAAAAAATGGCATAATAAGTGTAAATAACAGTGATAAAACACTCAAAAAAGTCCAGGTGAATAAGGGCTAGTAGCAAATCTAGCACATAGTGACAAATCAAAAAGCTGAATGTGATAAATCAAAATGAGTAAGCATATGACAGTCCCACCACCAAATAATATAAAATTCCAAGAGAAGGAAGAAATCTTCAGTGGAAACACCTCCGTGTTCGCAAGCAGCTCACCTTACTGCTGTAAGGTATACAGCTTGTGCTTAATTGCAAACCACTAGCAAGCATGGATATCCCATCCAGTTATTTAGGCGATTCCAATGGTGGATATGCAGGACGGTATATGAAAAAAATGACATAAACAAAAATATAGTATAACTCCATGACGACCAAAGTGGGAGGGGGACAGGACACAGAAAAGGGGTGCACTCACTTTTTGGAAATTAGTGTGGGCATCAATCCACGAACGCCGAGTTCGTATGCCTCAATGGATATCTTCAATTAATCCCCGCTTCTCAATGCTCGTCAAATAGGGTGAGTGTATGTGGAGTCTAGGGAGAAAGTGCACATAGCATAATGAATGAATGAATGAATGAATGATTTATAAAGCGCTGCAAATGTGAACTGAATCGCCTCAAGGCGCTGATAATCCCGCTGATAATCCCGTATAAAAACCAATTTATTAATTTAAAACAATATGGTAACTCACATTTAGAAGTAAACTACGGTACATAGCATCCACTAGCGCCAAGCTCGTCTCCTGCCATCAGTTTGTGACAGTATCCCGTGCGCCAATCCTGACGCGTATCGTTACGTCATGTGACTTCATCAGAGGATAACACAGGGTAAAAGTCAACGCCTTTAAATAGTCTCCACATGATGGATGCCTGGTGGCCATTTTCCCGAAGCCTGTCATTGTAATGAATAGCTTCAGTAATAAACAGAGCCGTCGGCCATTTTGCTGGGGTCTCACACATAGGCAGACAGTAGAAGAAAAACTGATAGCCATAAACATAATCAGTGTGAAGCCAGCTAAAGTGCACAGCAAAACGCAATCGCTAGAAAGCAGTAGCCCACTAGTGAGTATTGCCATGGATATAAATACACAAACTGGAAATGCATGAAAAAAGGAACGTAAAAAAGAATAAAAATATTAAAAAAATATAAAATATATATATATGTATATAAAATGTGTATATATGTATAAAAGGGAATGGGATTAACAAATTAACTGGACATAATCCAGTAGAGAAATGGGGGGAGGCAAAAAATGGCAAAAACTGGGGAGAAAAAAGAAAAAGGGGGGAAATGGAGCTTGGGGAGTATTACAAACTCACTGGAAGGGAATACATAGGATAAATGCATAAATATGACAATAAGTAACAGTGCAGCAAAGCAAAAATGTTGTAGATAACCTAAATATAGACATACCTATTGGCAAATAGACTGAAAAAAGGAAGAAATGGGACTGGATATAAGAAATCGCATGGAGAATATTAGTAAGGATAGTAAATTAAAAATCGCTGAGAAAGCAGTTTAAGTCAAACTCGATATTAAGCCCTTTAGGCGCAAGAGTGTCCATAGAAAATATCCATTTGGACTCGAGTTGACTTAGAATCCTCACTTTATGTCCCCCACGCCATGGTCTGGTATAGGGTACAATACCCCAAAACTTCAGGTGGCTGGGGTTTCTCCTATGGTATTTTGCAAAATGCCTAGAGACATTGTGTTTGTCAAAACCCTTTTGGATGTTTTGGACATGCTCCTTAATGCGAATTCTTAGCAGCCTTTTAGTGCGGCCAATATATTGAAGGCCGCAACTGCACTCCAATACATAAACCGCTCCCTCAGTGTTACACCCAATGAACTCGTTGACATCATATTTGGTACCGTTACTGTTTGATTGAAAAGAGAACACTTTTTGATTCGGACGTTTAGTGGAGGATCTATCACACTTTTGACTAACCGATCTCGGAGGGTGGGTGCCCTTTTATAGATGAATTTAGGTTTTTCTGGTAGTATTTCTCTAAGGCCTCTGTCGGATTTCAAAATATGCCAGTGGCGAGATATAATGCTTTCAATCTTTCTGTATTGGAAATTATACTCGAGGACCAGGGGCACCTGATCCTGCTGGCATATAGGTTTTTTGTCTTCAAGCAAGACTTGTCTTTGTATCTGCCTGACTTCTTCTATTTTATCCCTTATGAAGTCTTGATTGTAGCCTTTATGTATGAATCTTTTTCCAATCAAGCTGGCCTGCATGTAGAAATCTTCTTCATGGGTGCAGTTACGTCTTAGTCGCATGATCTGGCCTTTAGGGATGTTAAATAGCCAGTTTCTATGGCGACAACTTCTCATGGGTAGATAACTATTACGATCGACATTTGGTGGTAAATTGATTGTTAGTACGTGAAATTTCTAGATCGAGGAACGGAATAGAATGTTCCTCTATCTGCCAAGTTAATACAATATTTTTGGCATTGTTATTTAGTTTCACAAAGAATGAGGTTAAAAGGTCACGATCACCTTCCCAAATAATAAAAATATCGTCAATGTACCTTTTAAACAAAAGTAATTCTTTGGGTGGATCCAAAAAAATCACTTCCTCTTCCCATTGGGGAAGTAATGAAAAGTCCTGCGACACTGGGGGCAAATTTAGCCCCCATAGCTACTCCTGTCTTCTGTTGATAAAATTGTTTGCAGTACCAGAAATGGCTATGTTTAAGGCAGAAGTCAAGGCATTTGACAAAAAATTTCCTCTGAATGCATGGGGTTTGGTGTATTTCCTAAGGCCCCATTTCATAGCCTCACATGCTGCAAAATGGGGTATGATTGTATAAAGTGATGACATGTCTGCTGTTGCCATCAATACAGTGCCGGTGTCTACTCTATTTTCAAGTATTTGAAGCATTTGTTTCCTGTCTCTCAGATAAGCCTTAGTGCTTTGTACAGCATGTTGAAGATATTTGTCGATATATTCGCCCATTCTTGCTGTAATTGATTCTATACCGTTAACAATCGGTCTTAAAGGGGGGTCGGTTTTATCCCTATGGATTTTAGGTAATGCGTAGATAATCAGAGTTCTACAGTCTTCTGGAACCAGCTATTTATCTTCTTATCCACAACGCACTCCGCAACAGGGGTGGAAAAAGCCCAACAATCGGAGAAATCATAACAAAAGACCTCATTGGACACGACCTAACAACGCACCAATAGATGCAAGAGGCCCTCCATATGAGCCATATAGGCAAGAGAGACACCCAGCATATCCCCAGACCAACTATGAGATGAGAGATAACCGATATGGACAATATGATTATTACAGACCACGTGATAGAAGCCCTGGCCCTAACCATCTCTATGGACCTAGAGAAGGAAGAGGTCCACCCAATGTACCGTATAGACCTAGAGAACGTAGCCCCATCCATACGACTATTATGCCCCCTTGAGAGATCTCCGTGACACAGATAGAGACGCTAGATATCAATATGAACACCATCATGAACAGGGTCATAATAAATCTTTTTTAGAGAGAGGAACAGAATACCATCCTCCGAGGAGAATAGAAGAAACAAGGAGAAAAGCCCTACAAGAAAAGAGGCTGCAGAGCAGGAAAGGGAAAACAAACAAAAAAGGGAGACATAGGAGAGGGAATCTTTAATCTTACAGACGTACCGCTCACCAAGGAAGAATTAGTAGTGCTGGACAAAGGGCTTAAATATGCACGAGTGAAAAATCTTGATAAATTTGAGACGTATATAAGTATACAAAAGTATATAAGAAAACTAAACATCAAAAAATACTTGATTGAAAAACCTATTAACGACAGCACTCCACAAAAAGATCTAGTGTTACATAGTAATCTGAGGAATAGATCAACATATAACCCTAAACCCAAGGACAATACCCACATAGAAGTATTCAAGAACCTGGTGACAGAAGAAATCAAGAATGTAACCGTAAAGAAAAGAGAAGAACCAAGGATCATTAAGACTGGCATTCAGAAACTTATTAAAAGAAAGAATCTTGTCATTAGGCCTTCAGACAAAGGAGGTGGAATTGTGATTCAAACCACCGAACAATACCATAAAGGCATGATGAAACTATTGGAAGATCATAACACATACTGCATACTGTCCAGCAATCCTATATTTAAATGGAAAAAAGAGCTGGAACAAGTAGTCCAATTGGGCCTCAAAAAAGGTATACTTAACAAAAAAGAAGCGAAATATCTGGTTCCAGAAGCCTGTAGAACTCCGATTATCTACGCATTACCTAAAATCCATAAGGATAAAACCGACCCCCCTTTAAGACCGATTGTTAACGGTATAGAATCAATTACAGCAAGAATGGGCGAATATATCGACAAATATCTTCAGCCTGCTGTACAAAGCACTAAGGCCTATCTGAGAGACATGAAACAAATGCTTCAAATACTTGAAAATAGAGTAGACACCGGCACTGTATTGATGGCAACAGCAGACGTGTCATCACTTTATACGATCATACCGCATTTTGCAGAATGTGAGGCTATGAAATGGGGCCTTAGGAAATACACCAAACTCCCCTGCATTCAGAGGAAATTTCTTGTCAAATGCCTTGACTTCTGCCTTAAACATAGCCATTTCTGGTACTGCAAACAATTTTTCAACAGAAGACAGGAGTAGCTATGGGGGCTAAATTTGCCCCCAGTGTTGCAGGACTTTTCATTACTTCCCCAATGGGAAGAGGAAGTGATTTTTTTGGATCCACCCAAAGAATTACTTTTGTTTAAAAGGTACATTGACGATATTTGTATTATTTGGGAAGGTGATCGTGACCTTTTAACCTCATTCTTTGTGAAACTAAATAACAATGCCAAAAATGTTGTATTAACTTGGCAGATAGAGGAACATTCTATTCCGTTCCTCGATCTAGAAATTTCACGTACTAACAATCAATTTACCACCAAATGTCGATCGTAATAGTTATCTACCCATGAGAAGTTGTCACCATAGAAACTGGCTATTTAACATCCCTAAAGGCTAGATCATGCGACTAAGACGTAACTGCACCCATGAAGAAGATTTCTACATGCAGGCCAGCTTGATTGGAAAAAGATTCATACATAAAGACTACAATCAAGACTTCATAAGGGATAAAATAGAAGAAGTCAGGCAGATACAAAGACAAGTCTTGCTTGAAGACAAAAAACCTATATGCCAGCAGGATCAGGTGCCCCTGGTCCTCGAGTATAATTCCCAATGCAGAAAGATCAAAAGCATTATATCTCGCCACTGGCATATTTTGAAATCCGACAGAGGCTATAGAGAAATACTACCAGAAAAACCTAAATTCATCTATAAAAGGGTACCCACCCTCCGAGATCGGTTAGTCAAAAGTGTGATAGATCCTCCAAAAAAAACAATTTTCTTTCTTTACCGGTAAGGGGTTTTACCCTTGTAAACGATGTTATGCCTGCACCCGTACTAAACGTCCGAATCAAAAAGTGTTCTCTTTTCAATCAAACAGTAACGGTACCAAATATGATGTCAACGAGTTCATTGGGTGTAACACTGAGGGAGCGGTTTATGTATTGGAGTGCAGTTGCGGCCTTCAATATATTGGCCGCACTAAAAGGCTGCTAAGAATTTGCATTAAGGAGCATGTCCAAAACATCCAAAAGCATTTTGACAAACACAATGTCTCTAGGCATTTTGCAAAATACCATAAGAGAAACCCCAGCCACCTGAAGTTTTGGGGTATTGTACCCTATACCAGACCATGGCGTGGGGGACATACAGTGAGGATTCTAAGTCAACTCGATTCCAAATGGATATTTTCTATGGACACTCTTGTGCCTAAAGGGCTTAATATCGAGATTGACTTAAACTGCTTTCTCAGCGATTTTTAATTTACTATCCTTACTAATATTCTCCATGCGATTTCTTATATCCAGTCCCATTTCTTCCTTTTTTCAGTCTATTTGCCAATAGGTATGTCTATATTTAGTTTATCTACAACATTTTTGCTTTGCTGCACTGTTACTTATTGTCATATTTATGCATTTATCCTATGTATTCCCTTCCAGTGAGTTTGTGATACTCCCCGAGCTCCATTTCCCCCCTTTTTCTTTTTTCTCCCCAATTTTTGCCATTTTTTGCCTCCCCCATTTCTCTAATGGATTATGTCCAGTTCATTTGTTAATCCCATTCCCTTTTATACATATATACACATTATATATATATATATATTTAATATTATTATTCTTTTTTACGTTCCTTTTTTCATGCATTTCCAGTTTGTGTATTTATATCCATGGCAATACTCACTAGTGGGCTACTGCTTTCTAGCGATTGCGTTTTGCTGTGCACTTTAGCTGGCTTCACACTGATTATGTTTATGGCTATCAGTTTTTCTTCTACTGTCTGCCTATGTGTGAGACCCCAGCAAAATGGCCGACGGCTCTGTTTAATACTGAGGCTATTCAGTATTAAGCCCTGGCCCTAACCATCTCTATGGACCTAGAGAAGAAGAGGTCCACCCAATGTACCGTATAGACCTAGAGAACGTAGCCCCATCCATACGACTATTATGCCCCCTTGAGAGATCTCCGTGACACAGATAGAGACGCCAGATATCAATATGAACACCATCATGAACAGGGTCATAATAAATCTTTTTTAGAGAGAGGAACGGAATACCATCCTCCGAGGAGAATAGAAGAAACAAGGAGAAAAAGCCCTACAAGAAAAGAGGCTGCAGAGCAGGAAAGGGAAAACAAACAAAAAAGGGAGACATAGGAGAGGGAATCTTTAATCTTACAGATGTACTGCTCACCCAGGAAGAATTAGTAGTGCTGGATAGGGATGAGCTGAACACCCCCCGGTTCGGTTCGCACCAGAACCTGCGAACGGACCGAAAGTTCGCACGAACGTTAGAACCCCATTGACGTCTATGGGACTCGAACGTTCGAAATCAAAAGTGCTCATTTTAAAGGCTAATTTGCATGGTATTGTCCTAAAAAGGGTTAGGGGACCCGGGTCCTACCCCAGGGGACATGTATCAATGCAAAAAAAACTTTTAAAAACGGCAGTTTTTTCGGGAGCAGTGATTTTAATGATGCTTAAAGTAAAAAAAAAAAAGTGAAATATTCCTTTAAATATCGTACCTGGGGGGTGTCTATAGTATGCCTGTAAAGTGACGCATGTTTCCCGTGTTTAGAACAGTCCCTGCACCAAATGTCATTTTTAAAGGAAAAAATCTCATTTAAAACTGCTTGCGGGTTTAATGTAATGTCGGGTCATGGCAATATGGATGATAATCAGTGAGACAAACGGCATGGGTACCCCCCAGTCCATTACCAGGCCCTTTGGGTCTTGTATGGATATTAAGGGGAACCCCGCACCCAAATTAAAATAAGGAAAGGTGTGGGGCCACCAGGCCCTATATACTCTGAACAGCAGTATACAGGCGGTGCAAACAAAACAGGGACTGTAGGTTTGTTGTTAAGTAGAATCTCTTTGTAATTTTGAACGGGTACATTTTTAACGTGTTTAGCTCCAGCCAAAAAATCTTTTTTAAGCTTTTTGGAAAACATAGGGAAGGGTTATCACCCCTGTGACATTTGTTTTGCTGTCTTTCCTCCTCTTCAGAAGATTTCACCTCACTTTTTGTCCCAATGAAAAATGTTTTTTGAAAATTTGGGTTTTTTTGTGGAACAAGGATTGGAAAGCATCAGTGGAAAGGAGAAATTTTTTTCCCATATTAACTCTTACAGGAGAGAATTTCCCTTCCTAGGGGTAGATTTCACCTCACTTCCTGTTGTCTCCTTCCGTTTGCAAGTAGGAGTCGTTTGTAAGTTAGATGTTAGAAAGTAGGGTCCTGCCCTATATACTCAGCAGAAATTTGGGCCTTAGGTGTTGCTGTGGCCACAACACTGTAAGCCCTCACAGGGCCCTGCTGTGAATTGTTAGATCAAGAATTGTAATTACATGCCCCTGTTGAACAGGAGCTGAAAAATTAGGCCTTAGGCACTGGTGCTGGTGCCACAACACTGCAACCCCTCACAGACACTCTAGTAGGAACGCAGGAATGAGCCCTGCTGCAAAGTATTGCATCAAAAATTGTAATTACACGCCCCTGTTAGACAGGGGCAGAAAAATTGGGCCTTAGGCACTGGTGCTGGTGCCACAACACTGCAACCCCTCACAGACACTCTAGTTGGAACGCAGGAACGAGCCCTGCTGCAAAGTATTGCATCAAAAATTGTAATTACACGCCCCTGTTAGACAGGGGCAGAAAAATTGGGCCTTAGGCACTGGTGCTGGTGCCACAACACTGCAACCCCTCACAGACACTCTAGTTGGAACGCAGGAACGAGCCCTGCTGCAAAGTATTGCATCAAAACTTGTAATTACACGCCGCTGTTAGACAGGGGCAGAAAAATTGGGCCTTAGGCACTGGTGCTGGTGCCACAACACTGCAACCCCTCACAGACACTCTAGTTGGAATGCAGGAACGAGCCCTGCTGCAAAGTATTGCATCAAAAATTGTAATTACACGCCCCTGTTAGACAGGGGCAGAAAAATTGGGCCTTAGGCACTGGTGCTGGTGCCACAACACTGCAACCCCTCACAGACACTCTAGTTGGAATGCAGGAACGAGCCCTGCTGCAAAGTATTACATCAAAAATTGTAATTACACGCCCCTGTTAAACAGGGGCTGAAAAATTGTGCCTTAGGCACTGGTGGTGGCGCCCAGAACCAAAAATGTTCTTACAAGCTATCAGCGTGATGATTGAGGAGGAAGAGGATAATTACTCAGGGATAGTCACTCAGCATCAGCATAGGCAGTCTTTGAAGGGATCTGAGATTTCAAAAAAAATTATTCGGTTACATCAACATCAGGTGCTTGGTAGCTGGTGGTGATCCAAGACTGATTCATTTTTATGAAGGTCAGCCGATCGACCGAGTCGGTGGACAGACGCACCCTGTGATCGGTTACCACGCCTCCAGCAGCACTGAATGTGCGTTCCGAAAGAACGCTGGATGCAGGACAGGCCAGTAGCTCAATTGCATACTGTGCAAGCTCTGGCCAGTGAACCATCCTCAAGACCCAGTAACCCAGAGGATTTTCGGTGGGAAAGGTGTCCAAGTCTGATCTTGCCCCTAGGTATTCCTGCACCATGTAAAACAGATGCTGGCGATGGTTGCTGGAACCGATCATACCTTGGGGCTGCGGACCAAAAAATTGTCTGAACGCATCGGTCAGACGGCCACCTTCTCCACCGCTCCTTCTTTGACTGACCGAAGCCTCAGCAACACGTTGTCCAGAAACAGGAGTTTGTAACCTCCCAGTCTCTGGGAACGCGTTGCACAGACCTTTCTGCAAGGCCTCCCGAAGATGTTTCATCCTCTGCTCCCTCTGCGATGGCAAGATAAGGTCCGCAACCTTACCCTTGTAACGTGGATCAAGGAGGGTTGCCAGCCAGTATTGGTCCTTCTCCTTGATACCACAAATACGAGGGTCCTTACGCAGGCTTTGCAGGATCAGGGAGGCCATGCAGCGTAGGTTTGCTGAGGCATTCGGTCCAGAGTCCTCTGGGTCACTAAGGACGACAACATCTGCAGCCACCTCCTCCCAGCCACGTACAAGTCCATGTGTTTCTTGGGACTGATCCCTTAAAGACTGCTGCTGATGCTGAGTGCCAGGCTCCACCTCCATACTGACACAATCTTCCTCCTCCTCCTCCTCCTCCTCCTCGTCCTCTTCCTGTGTGATCGGCGGGCACGCAGGAACACTGTCTGGATAAAGGGGGCCTTGAGAGCTAAGGAAGTCCTCCTCTTCCTGCCTCTGTTCTGCCTCAAGTGCCCTGTCCATTATTCCACGCAGCGTGTGCTCCAACAGGTGGACAAGGGGGACAGTGTCACTGATGCATGCACTGTCACTGCTCACCATCCTCGTGGCCTCCTCGAATGGTGACAGGACAGTGCATGCATCCCTGATCATGGCCCACTGGCGTGGGGAAAAAAAACCAAGCTCCCCTGACCCTGTCCTGGTGCCATAGTCGCACAGGTACTCATTGATGGCCCTCTGCTGCGTGTGCAGCCGCTGCAGCATGGCCAACGTTGAGTTCCACCTGGTGGGCATGTCACAGATTAGGCGGTTCTTGGGCAGGTTAAACTCCTTTTGGAGGTCCGTCAGCCGAGCACTGGCATTATATGACCGGCGGAAATGCACACAGACTTTCCTGGCCTGCCTCAGGACATCCTGTAAGCCCGGGTACCTGCCCGAGAACCGCTGCACCACCAAGTTAAGGACGTGAGCCAAACAGGGCACATGGGTCATTTGTCCCTGTCGGAGGGCAGAGAGGAGGTTGGTGCCATTGTCGCAAACCACCATTCCTGCCTTAAGTTGGCGTGGCGTCAACCACCTCTGAACCTGCCCCTGCAGAGCTAACAGAACCTCTGCCCCAGTGTGGCTCCTGTCCCCCAAGCACACCAGCTCAAGCACCGCATGGCATCTTTTGGCCTGCGTATTTGCGTAGCCCCTTGAACGACTACGGAGCACCGCTGGTTCCGAGGAAGAGGCCATGGAGGAAGAAGAAGAAGAGGGGGTGGAGGAGAGAGGTGTGTCACAATCATTAGCATTTTGGAGGCGTGGTGGCGGAACAACCTCCAACACTACTGCACCTTGTCCTGCATCCTTCCCAGCTGCCAGCAGAGTCACCCAATGCGCCGTGAAACTTAGGTAACGTCCCTGTCCATGCCTGCTGGACCATGAGTCAGCGGTAATATGCACCTTACCGCTGACCGCCCTGTCCAGCGAGGCATGGACATTGCCTTCCACATGCCGGTAGAGAGCCGGAATCGCCTTCCGTGAGAAAAAGTGGCGTTTGGGTACCTGCCACTGAGGAACCGCACATTCCACAAACTCACGGAAGGGGGCAGAGTCTACCAACTGAAAAGGCAGCAGTTGAAGTGCTAGCAATTTTGCCAAGCTAGCATTCAACCGCTGGGCATGTGGATGGCTGGGAGCAAACTTTTTTCGGCGGTGCAGCAGCTGGGGCAGGGAAATTTGCCTGGTACAATCTGACGTCGGTGTACCAAAAGCAGATTGCCCACAAGTACTTGGCTGTGACACACCTAATTCTACACCTTCATTCCTCTCACTGCAGGTCTCAGAGAGGACTGGAGGTCTAGTGGGGTTGGAAATCTCAGCTGATGAGGAGCAAGGAGAGATCCTCTTTGTTCTTTGGTGTGGGTCTTTTAGATACGCTTGCCAACGAACTGCATGGCAGGTCAACATATGTCTGGTCAAGCATGTGGTACCCAAGCGGGAGATGTTTTGGCCACGTGAGATACGCTTGAGACATATGTTGCAAATAGCAGCGGTGCGATCTGATGCACTCGTCTCAAAAAAGGCCCACACCAAAGAACTTTTTGAATAACGCGCAGAGACTGCAGCGCCCTGCACATGTGGAGCTTTGGGGTGTGATGCAGTCAATGTGCTGCCCTTAGGCTGGCCCCTGGAGGGCATCCTGCCTCGTTGGTGATGTGCCGCCTCCTCCTCCTCCTCCTCCTCCTCCTCCTCTCTCCTATCAGGCACCCACGTTGAGTCAGTGACCTCATCATCCCCTCCCTCCTCATCACTGGAGCAAACCTGGCAGTATGCTGCAGCAGGGGGAGCATGACTGCCAGATTGCTGTCCTTCTTGGGCACCCCCTCTGTCCGTGCTCATGTTACTGCCTTCATCGAGCTCAGTATCATCATCAGAGCCTTCCAAACGCTGGGCATCCTCCTGGAGCATGTACCCAACACTGTGGTCAAACAGTTCGAGGGACTCCTCAGGAGGACATGGTGGAGCTAGGGAAGGAGTCACTGATGACATTGAGCTGAGGGAAGAGGCCACTGCTTTGCCAGACAAAGCACCCTGGGCATGGGTGAGAGAGGATGAGGAGGATGAGGACGGCTTGGTCATCCACTCGACCAAGTCTTCCGCATGTTGCGGCTCAACACGGCCAGCTGCCGAAAAAAAGGCCAAGCGTGTCCCATGGCCACGTGCTGATGAGGATGCACCGTCTCCACGACCAGCACTAGACACAGAGCCTGCTTGCCCTCTCTTATTGGCTTGTGACTGTCTGCCTCTCCTTCTTGGCCTTCCAGACATACTAATGGCCTGTAGCTGCACTAAGCTGGGATATATATATCTATATATATATCTATATATAGATATATATATATGTACTGATACTGCAGCTAGCAAAATCAACTGCTTGCCTGTAGTATGAGAACACCACCAACCTTCTACAGGTAGCTTTAGCTGAACACTGTGAGGTGGACGCACCCCACTAACTTGTAGGTTTAGCTGAACACTGTGAGCAGGACGCACTGCACTAACTGTAAATAGTCTAGCTGCCTGACCGTGGTACTAATAGGATCAAAAGAACACCAGTAATTTTCTTCAGGTAGCTTTATATACTGTAACCAGACAAGCCTGCCTGTCAGTAGAAAGATAACAGGAACGGATCTAGCTGAACACTGTGAGCAGGACGCACTGTACTAAATGTAAATAGTCTAGCTGCCTGACCGTGGTACTAATAGGATCAAAAGAACACCAGTAATTTTCTTCAGGTAGCTTTATATACTGTAACCAGACAAGCCTGCCTGTCAGTAGGAAGATAACAGGAACGGATCTAGCTGAACACTGTGAGCAGGACGCACTGTACTAAATGTAAATAGTCTAGCTGCCTGACCGTGGTACTAATAGGATCAAAAGAACACCAGTAATTTTCTTCAGGTAGCTTTATATACTGTAACCAGACAAGCCTGCCTGTCAGTAGGAAGATAACAGGAACGAATCTAGCTGAACACTGTGAGCAGGACGCACTGTACTAAATGTAAATAGTCTAGCTGCCTGACCATGGTACTAATAGGATCAAAAGAACACCAGTAATTTTCTTCAGGTAGCTTTATATACTGTAACCAGACAAGGCTGCCTGTCAGTAGGAAGATAACAGGAACGGATCTAGCTGAACACTGTGAGCAGGACGCACTGTACTAAATGTAAATAGTCTAGCTGCCTGACCGTGGTACTAATAGGATCAAAAGAACACCAGTAATTTTCTTCAGGTAGCTTTATATACTGTAACCAGACAAGCCTGCTTGTCAGTAGGAAGATAACAGGAACGGATCTAGCTGAACACTGTGAGCAGGACGCACTGCACTAAATGTAAATAGTCTAGAAGATAACAGGAACGGATCTAGTTGAACACTGTGAGCAGGACGCTCTGCACTAAATGTAAATAGTCTAGAAGATAACAGGAACGGATCTAGCTGAACACTGTGAGCAGGACACACTGCACTAAATGTAAATAGTCTAGAAGATAACAGGAACGGATCTAGCTGAACACTGTGAGCAGGACGCACTGCACTAAATGTAAATAGTCTAGAAGATAACAGGAACGGATCTAGCTGAACACTGTGAGCAGGACGCACTGCACTAAATGTAAATAGTCTAGAAGATAACAGGAACGGATCTAGCTGAACACTGTGAGCAGGACGCACTGCACTAAATGTAAATAGTCTAGAAGATAACAGGAACGGATCTAGCTGAACACTGTGAGCAGGACGCACTGCACTAAATGTAAATAGTCTAGAAGATAACAGGAACGGATCTAGCTGAACACTGTGAGCAGGACGCACTGCACTAAATGTAAATAGTCTAGAAGATAACAGGAACGGATCTAGCTGAACACTGTGAGCAGGACGCACTGCACTAAATGTAAATAGTCTAGAAGATAACAGGAACGGATCTAGCTGAACACTGTGAGCAGGACGCACTGCACTAAATGTAAATAGTCTAGAAGATAACAGGAACGGATCTAGCTGAACACTGTGAGCAGGACGCACTGCACTAAATGTAAATAGTCTAGAAGATAACAGGAACGGATCTAGCTAAACTGAATACAGTGTATATATATATATATATGCAACACCTGGGATGCATATATATACACAATACACTGTAAGTGCAGCTAACTGACTGACTGTTCTGCCTAATCTATCTAACTCAAATCAAATGACACTGTCTGTCTCTCTCTCTCTCTATCTATGAACGCCGGAACACACACTACACAGGGCCGCCCTGCAGGCGGCCTTATATAGTGTGGGGCGTGTACTAAATCCCCTGAGCCATAATTGGCCAAAGCCTCCTTGGCTTTGGCCAATTACGGCTCTCTGTTCAGGCGGCGCTGTGATTGGCCAAGCATGCGGGTCATAGTGCATGCTTGGCCAATCATCAGCAAGCAATGCACTGGGATGCCGCAGTGAATTATGGGCCGTGACGCGCCACACGAATTTGGCGCAAACGGCCCATATCGTTCGCAATTCGACGAACGATCGAACGGCCGATGTTCGAGTCGAACATGGGTTCGACTCGAACACGAAGCTCATCCCTAGTGCTGGACAAAGGGCTTAAATATGCACGAGTGAAAAATCTTGATAAATTTGAGACGTATATAAGTATACAAAAGTATATAAGAAAACTAAACATCAAAAAATACTTGATTGAAAAACCTATTAACGTCAGCACTCCCCAAAAAGTTCTAGTGTTACATAGTAATCTGAGGAATAGATCGACGTATAACCCTAAACCCAAGGACAATACCCACATAGAAGTTTTCAAGAACCTAGTGACGGAAGAAATCAAGAATTTAACCGTAAAGAAAAGAGAAGAACCGAGGATCATTAAGACTGGCATTTAGAAACTTATTAAAAGAAAGAATCTTGTCATTAGGCCTTCAGACAAAGGAGGTGGAATCGTGATTCAAACCACCGAACAATACCATAAAGGCATGATGAAACTATTGGAAGATCATAACACATACTGCATACTGTCCAGCAATCCTATATTTAAATGGAAAAAAGAGCTGGAACAAGTAGTCCAATTGGGCCTCAAAAAAGGTATACTTAACAAAAAAGAAGCGAAATATCTGGTCCCAGAAGCCTGTAGAACTCCGATTATCTGCGCATTACCTAAAATCCATAAGGATAAAACCGACCCCCCTTTAAGACTGATTGTTAACGGTATAGAATCAATTACAGCAAGAATGGGCGAATATATCGACAAATATCTTCAACCTGCTGTACAAAGCACTAAGGCCTATCTGAGAGACACGAAACAAATGCTTCAAATACTTGAAAATAGAGTAGACACCGGCACTGTATTGATGGCAACAGCAGACGTGTCATCACTTTATACGATCATACCCCATTTTGCAGCATGTAAGGCTATGAAATGGGGCCATAGGAAATACACCAAACTCCCCTGCATTCAGAGGAAATTTCTTGTCAAATGCCTTGACTTCTGCCTTAAACATAGCCATTTCTGGTACTGCAAACAATTTTATCAACAGAAGACAGGAGTAGCTATGGGGGCTAAATTTGCCCCCAGTGTCGCAGGACTTTTCATTACTTCCCCAATGGGAAGAAGAAGTGATTTTTTTGGATCCACCCAAAGAATTACTTTTGTTTAAAAGGTACATCGACGATATTTGTATTATTTGGGAAGGTGATCGTGACCTTTTAACCTCATTCTTTGTGAAACTAAATAATAATGCCAAAAATATTGTATTAACTTGGCAGATAAAGGAACATTCTATTCCGTTCCTCGATCTAGAAATTTCACGTACTAACAATCAATTTACCACCAAATGTCGATCGTAATAGTTATCTACCCATGAGAAGTTGTCACCATAGAAACTGGCTATTTAACATCCCTAAAGGCCAGATCATGCGACTAAGACGTAACTGCACCCATGAAGAAGATTTCTACATGCAGGCCAGATTGATTGGAAAAAGATTCATACATAAAGACTACAATCAAGACTTCATAAGGGATAAAATAGAAGAAGTCAGGCAGATACAAAGACAAGTCTTGCTTGAAGACAAAAAACCTATATGCCAGCAGGATCAGGTGCCCCTGGTCCTCGAGTATAATTCCCAATGCAGAAAGATCAAAAGCATTATATCTCGCCACTGGCATATTTTGAAATCCGACAGAGGCTATAGAGAAATACTACCAGAAAAACCTAAATTCATCTATAAAAGGGTACCCACCCTCCGAGATCGGTTAGTCAAAAGTCAACTCGAGTCCAAATGGATATTTTCTATGGACACTCTTGCGCCTAAAGGGCTTAATATCGAGTTTGACTTAAACTGCTTTCTCAGCGATTTTTAATTTACTATCCTTACTAATATTCTCCATGCGATTTCTTATATCCAGTCCCATTTCTTCCTTTTTTCAGTCTATTTGCCAATAGGTATGTCTATATTTAGGTTATCTACAACATTTTTGCTTTGCTGCACTGTTACTTATTGTCATATTTATGCATTTATCCTATGTATTCCCTTCCAGTGAGTTTGTGATACTCCCCGAGCTCCATTTCCCCCCTTTTTCTTTTTTCTCCCCAGTTTTTGCCATTTTTTGCCTCCCCCCATTTCTCTACTGGATTATGTCCAGTTCATTTGTTAATCCCATTCCCTTTTATACATATATATACATTTTATATATATATATATTTTTAATATTATTATTCTTTTTTACGTTCCTTTTTTCATGCATTTCCAGTTTGTGTATTTATATCCATGACAATACTCACTAGTGGGCTACTGCTTTCTAGCGATTGCGTTTTGCTGTGCACTTTAGCTGGCTTCACACTGATTATGTTTATGGCTATCAGTTTTTCTTCTACTGTCTGCCTATGTGTGAGACCCCAGCAAAATGGCCGATGGCTCTGTTTAATACTGAGGCTATTCATTACAACTACGACTTTTACCCTGTGTTATCCTCTGATGATATGGGATACTGTCACAAACTGACGGCAGGAGACGAGCTCGGTGCTCGTGAATGCTATGTACCGTAGTTCACTTCTAAATGTGAGTTACCATATTGTTTTAAATTAATAAATTGGTTTTTATACGGGATTATGCTATGTGCGCTTCTCCCTATACTCCACATACACTCACCCTATTTGACGAGCATTGAGGAGCGGGGATCAATTGAAGACATCTATTGAGGCATACGAACTCGGCGTTCGTGTATCGATGCCCACACTCATTTCCAAAAAGTGAGTGCACCCCCTTTCTGTGTCCTGCCCCCCTCCCACTTTGGTCGTCACGGAGTTATACTATATTTTTGTTCATGTCATTTTTTTCATATATCGTCCTGCATATCCACCATTGGAATCGCCTAAATAATTGTATGGGATATCCATGCTTGTTAGTGGTTTGCAATTAAGCACAAGCTGTATACCTTACAGCAGTAAGGTAAGCTGCTTGCGAACACGGAGGTGTTTCCACTGAAGATTTCTTCCTTCTCTTGGAATTTTATATTATTTGGTGGTGGGACTGTCATATGCTTACCCATTTGGATTTATCACATTCAGCTTTTTGATTTGTCACTATGTGCCAGTTTTGCTACTAGCCCTTATTCACCTGGACTGTTTTGAGTGTTTTATCACTGTTATTTACACTTATTATGCCATTTTTATAGTTTTTTGACCTATGTTAGTGCCTTTGCCTTTTCATTGTATGTTTGTTCAGTGCATTTGTGGCCGCATCCACTTTGGCCGTTTTCACCTCTCCACTTATTTTACTTAGCCCCCTCCACCTCCACCTCCCCTTTCCTTTTGTCACAGCGCAACTACCACTTAATCTTAGAGACCAATTACTTAATTTATCTTCTATTTGGCCCTCACCTATAGTTATAGTTATTCACTTGGGAGCAAACGACATTGGCAAAGTTAGAACGTGGGAACTGCTTTGCGTAATGAAAAACGATATTTGTGCCATTAAGCTTCTGTTTCCACGCACTATTTTGGCCTTTTCTGAGATGGTCCCTAGACTCCGCATTGTCTGGATGGACACCGTATAAATTTTGAGTTGTGGTTATATAGCCAAGATGGCTTCATATTTATTTTTATTTTCATTTAAACATTAACAGGTTACCCCTTGAACAGCACCATGGCCAAAATGTATTTACCAAAACAATAAATGGTTTAAAGAAAGAATTGTTGTTGTCTCTTATTTGCTTAATGACTCCTTTGTGCTAGCCCACGACGGGTCCATGCAATATGCAGGACCCACATGGGAGAGCCAAAGGGGAAAGCACGTTTCCCTATTCTGTGTTTCAGGATTGCCATTGGTTATCAGCAGCCTCCGCAGGGTAGCAACAGACAGCGGATTGGTGTAATTTGGCGGGCCTCTAAGCCCGTGAATTTGGAGGGCATAAAAGAGGGCTGTCCGGCCGCTACCTTCAGACCGTGTGGTACAGGACTGGGACTCCCACCCCCCCCTCCCTTATTTATGGAAATAGTCTTGGTGCTGTTCAGTGGGGAATAGTCGTCCAGCATTGTCTGGATGGACACCGTATAAAATTTGAGTTGTGGTTATATAGCCAAGATGGCTTCATATTTATTTGTATTTTCATTTAAACATTAACAGGTTACCCCTTAAACAACACCATGGCAAAAATGTATTTACCAAAACAATAAATGGTTTAAAGAAAGAATTGTTGTTGTTGTTGTTGTCTCTTATTTGTTTAATGACTCCTTAGTGCCAGCCCATGTGTGCTGCATTTCGAGATTTCATAATTTGCCACATCACGAATGTTAATTCTCCATTACGAACACTAGTTTACAAGATCGACCGCTTCTGTCTCGTCCTTGCTTCCGAGCATGCGTGTTTGTACTTTGGACTTTTGTCCGACGGACTTGTGTACACACGCTCAGAAAATCCGACAACAGACATTTGTCTGCGGAAAATTAAAAAGCCTGCCATTCAACATTTGTCTGCGGAAAATCCGACAACAATTGCTTGATGGAGTGTACAAACGGTCGGATTTTCCGCCAACAGCCTGTCATCACACATTTCCCATCAGAAAATCTGATCGTGTGTACGCGGCTTAAGTGTAGCAATATATTTACATTTAATGAAGGTACAACATTTAGCAACTCACAATGTTTGATGATTGAAACAGGCACATCTAAGTATGCAGGCATCTGGGGTAAAGCTATCCACATAAACCATCCTCCTTACCGCCATTGACATCGTCCCTTCCACGCTGCGCTCCATGAGTGGTTCAAGCCATGCTTTCAGATCGCTCTACTGCAGGGTAGTCTTTCCGGTCACAATTGCAGACTGACAGCGGTGAGCGCTGGCAGTGTGGAGGATAGTTTATGTGGACAGATTTACCCCAGATGCCTACATAGTTATATGTGCCTCTTTTAATCATCAACCATGTGAGTTGCTAAATGTTGTACCTTCATTAAATGTAACCATATTGCTACACTTAGAGGCGCCTCTCTTCTCTTTTATACTCTGTAGCTCCTAATGGATTTTGCTTCTAATCCCTCTGTGGAGGCTTCCATTTGTGGATGGACATTTTATGGTTACACAACCTGGTCACATTGCTATAATCTTTTATATGGACTATAAACTGAAGGACCTGTGAATAAATGGTTGTGGAACGAATCATTTGAGTTTCCATTTTTTCTTATGGGGAAATTCACTTTGATTTTCAAGTGCTTTGGATTACAAGCATGTTTCTGCAACAAATTATGCTCGCAATCAAACAAAGGTTTTACTGTACTATCAAAAATTATGACAGTGAAGTGAAGATAAGACTGCAGACAGCACTGTGCAATTGTATTGCAGTTCTATAACCGACCATATAGGTTACTATCTGATTTTACAATTGTACATTGTTTCAATCTACTATCAACTAGTGCAAGGTCTTGTCTGATTGTACACAGATTTAATGAACTACATTAAATGGTTTTGGCACATCTAAGGAAGATTGAACAAAGATTGTGCAATTAGTCTGTACTTGTATGGTTAGGAGTCCATCAATACCTAAAATCTTAAGTTTGGCCGACTAACAGGGATTCAATAGCACAATTAAACCTGACAAAACAATTGTTTAAAAAAGATACATTTAGTCTACATTTAGACATGTGACAGACCTTGCTGCCCCTCTGAAAAGTGATCTGTGGTGGATTCCTTTTCAAAGGTGTGTGACAATATAAGTAGACAAGGGTAAGTTTTTTGATGGGATTTTAGGGGTGCCAAGCAAAGAATTTAGTTACAATACTTCAGAAGATAAAAGTAAAGCAAAATTTATTACATAGAAAACAGGTTAAAAATATTGGCTATACATATAGTGCGCAGATACAATTTACACATCTAAACAGTAGATAGAAACAGTGGTCACTCAACAATAACATGGAGTGACTTATCCCGACATGTTTCACCTTTTGCGGCTTCCTCAGGGGATGTTTTTTGAACAGTTAGATGTGATACTGCATAAAACAAAGTACAGTTAGAGACAGTAGAAACTTATAGTACAGAGTACAATATCATAACTATGCTGTTGGTCGCCCCACCCAATATCCAGGAGCCACACCATAGGATGGTCTTGTTACCTGCGACCTGATGTAAGCCAATTGAAAAATGGACACTGGGTGTCAGACCCCAAAGCACCCTCTCCATGTTGAGGCCTGGTACGGTTCAGGAGGGGGGGCGCTCTCTCGCCCCCCCCCCCCCCTTTTCCTGCAGCCTGCCAGGTTGTGTGCTCAGATATGGGTCTGGTATGGATTTTGGGGGGACCCCTACGCCATTTTTAAAAAAACATTGGTGCAGGGTTCCCCTTAATATTCATACCAGACCCAAAGGGCCTGGTAATGGACTGGGGGGGAACCCATGCTCTTTTTTTCAATGAGTTTATCTATATTGCCGAGACCCGACAATTCATTACAGCCGCGATCAGTTTTACATGACAATTTTTCCTTTAGAAATGCCATTTTGCTGCGGTACTGTTCTAAACACAGGAAAAATGTGCCACTTTACAGGCATACTATAGATACCCCCCAGGCTCGATATATATAAAGGAATATTCCTGTCGCATCATGGCAGCATACACGTTGGGTTGTGACTCCGCCTCCACAACCTGATAGGACCACATAGCTATAAATTAGAGAGTAGGCACCTGCCCCAGTATTCTCTTATTTTTCCTCACCTGTCAGGACGCACGGATCAGCACCCCCTTACCGCTTCGCCCCAGCCAGGTTCTAGCCTCTCCTGGGTGGAAGTCCTTCTTGTACAGCCTCTAAACGAGCTAAATGGAAGGAGCCCCACTCTGGTGGTCTCAGGGGCACTCATCTCATCTTAAACTGTTGCCAGAAGACAAGCCTTAAACAGGCTTCAAGTGCAAACAGCCCGCAAAAGCCTTAAACAGGCTTGCTGGAGGATTGGCCAGGGAACCATCTATATGGCCTCAAGAAAGTAAGCCTTAAACAGGCTTCATTGTGTGCAGCGGTCTCCATGTTCCCCCCCCCTCCCCCCCTCCCTCTCCGGCATACCGTGGGTGTCCTGCTGGGCTCTGTGGTCCATGCAGTGCTGTGGGGGACCGCCGAGCGTTCTCGGCGTCCTCGCGCATGCGCAGTACGGCTCTCTGGGCGCTGCTAAGCTATTTTCCAGTCTCCAAGATGGCGCCGGGCTACTGCGCATGCGCGGGCGTCCGACGCTAATGGCGGCAGATTTAAAAACCACAGCATTGCTGTGGAGGCTGCTGATGGTTGCTGCACGCTACAGAAGCCTGCCCCGCGATCCACAGCAAGAGAAGACGCTCTACAAAGGTGGGTCTTAACCCCCCCTCCCCCCCCCCCCCCGTCCAGGCTGGGTCAGCTTCTACATTGCTGCTTGTCTTTTCTTTGCAGGTTTCCAACCTACTCACCATGGAGACCGCTGCCCCAGCAGATCACCGCCAGCCGACTAGGTAAGGGGGGGAAGAAGTGGTAAGTAAGAAGATTGAAAAAGAGAGCACTTCTAACGCTACCTAAATTGGTCAGCCCTACCAGGTCCTCAGGAATGTCTGCGTCAAGACATAGAGAATCCTCACGCAGGAGAAGTCGCTCTAGACACAGACGGAGCCGCTCCTACCATAGGAGAAGTCGCTCAAGAGGAAGTCGCAGAAGAAGCCGCTCCAGATCACGTTCCCGGCATGGTCGATCCCGCCACAGAAGGTCGTCCTCACGTAGGCACCGCTCCCCTGCATGCCATGCCCGTCCCGCCGGGAACGCATGCTGGATCTGTGGTGCAGCGGCTCTTCCGGATAAACTGGTCTGTCAGAGATGCCTAGAAGAGGCCACCAGAGAGAGAGCCTCAGAAGTCGGGGACTCAGCCCCTCAGGCCTCAATACCGGATGTGGATCTTTCCACCATTACCTCTCCAGCCCGGGCCAGCACATCAAAGGAGCAAGACTCCCTATCTGATAATGAAGGCCTGGAGGTGTCGACAGGATTCGACTTTGGCCTCCTAGAACCGTTTGTTAAATCGGTCAAGGAGGCAATAGGATGGGAGGAACCCCAGGAAGTCCAGCCAAAGCAGAGGAAATATTTTCCTCAGCTTAAAAAGGAGCCTGAAACCTTTCCGTTCATCGATGAGCTGGAGGATTTAATCAAAGAAGAGTGGCAGAGGCCAGAGAAAAAATCTAGTCTGAACAACAGACTCCAGAAGCTGTACCCACTCAAGGAGCCTAAAGTGAACCCTCTGGTATCCCCTCCGGTAGTGGACGCATCCTTAATGCGCCTTGCCAGGCATGTTACCCTCCCGCTAGAGGATGCGGTTACGTTTAGAGACGTTCTTGACCGGAAGATCGACACGGATCTCAAGCGGGCTTACCTTTCGGCCGGAGGTGCATGTAGGCCTGCGATAGCACTCGCGGCAGTAGGAAGGGCCATCTCGAGTTGGTCTTCAAACACGGAAAAGCTGGTACTAGAGGGGGCAAACCAAGAGAAAATTGTGAAGGCATTACAAGAGTTAAGCCTGGCTGGTGATTTTGTGGCTGAGGCCTCAGTTGACACTATCAGGTCTGCTTCAAAGTCTATGTTGGCCTCAGTGATGGCCAGAAGAGCTTTGTGGCTGAAGCCCTGGACGGCGGATCCAGCATCCAAGTCCAACTGGTGCCGTATTCCGTTTGACGGTGAGCACCTTTTCGGGACAAAATTAGATACGGCCATCTCCAAGGTAACTGGTGGAAAATCCGGGCTCATTCCCTCAGATAGGAGGCCCAAACAGAGACCTCCTCCTTTTAAGCGGAATCTCCCAGAAAGGTATAGAGACGCGAAAGCGTACAGACCAGGGAAGGAGTATAGAAGGAACTGGAAGAACCCTCAAACTTCCTTTATGAAATTCCAAAAACCTAAGACCTCCGCTCCCAGTGACCAGAAGCCTTTTTGAAGGTGCGCCCGTCCGGCCAGCAGTAGTAGGAGCAAGGCTTTTCAGTTTCAGGCTGGTTTGGACGGAAACCATACACGATACCTGGACCCTGGCCACCGTCAGTTTCGGCCACAGATGGGCCTTCAAAAATCGACCCCCAAGAGATCATTTCTACCCAACTCGTATTCCTCCTCCCGGAGAGAAAAGGTTATCCCTTCTAACCTATATCCTAGAGCTGCTTCAAAAGCAAGCGATAACAGAGGTTCCGCCAACACAACGAGGCAGAGGATTCTATTCTCCACTATTCCTCGTCAGGAAGAAGTCAGGGGACTTTCGGCCGGTTCTAGACCTGAAGAAACTCAACAGGTCCATCAAAGTGGAGTCGTTCAGGATGGAAAGCCTGCAGTCTATCCTCCAGGCCATAAACTTGGGAGACTGGATGCTCTCCATAGATCTCCAGGATGCCTACCTACACATTCCAATTCACGTGGCATTCCAAAAGTTCCTGCGGTTCTCGGTGGGCCAGGAACACTTTCAATTTCGAAGCCTCCCTTTCGGAATCTCTACGGCACCCAGAACATTTCCAAAGGTTCTGCTTCCAGTAATAGCCTCTTTGAGGGAGAAGGGTCTAAGGGTCCACCATTACCTGGACGACATTCTTCTCCTCTCAAACAGCCAGGAATCACTCGTGCAACATCGCGAGATCTTAGTTTCCACCCTAACGAGTCTGGGTTGGATAATCAACTGGCAGAAGAGCAACATTCAGCCTACCCAAAGGATGGTCTTCCTGGGAGCCGAGCTGGACACCCGGGCCAACACGGTAGAACTGCCGAGGGAGAAGTTGTCCCTACTAGTTCAGAAGGTGAAAGATGTGGTTCCAGCATCATACTTACCGGCCAGAGCATATCTCAGCCTGCTGGGGTCCTTATCAGCAACCATTCCAATGGTCAGGTGGGCACAATGGAATACCAGACCTCTGCAAGCCTCCTTCCTGTGCCAGTGGGACGGATGGTCCATGTCTCAATCGATTCGCATCTCGGAAGAAGCCAGACTATCTCTACGGTGGTGGATCCACCCCGGCAACCTCAGCAGATGCAAACAGATAGTCACTCTCCATCAGGAGGTAGTGACTTCGGACGCCAGTCTGGAGGGATGGGGGGCACACTACCTACATTATGCAGCTCAGGGCCGCTGGCACTTCAGAACCAGAGATGTTGTGTCAAACGTCCTAGAGATGAAGGCAGCCTTCCAAGCCCTCTTGGCATTCAGCTCCCTTCTGAGAGGGAAACAGGTCCTGATCCAAATGGACAACCGAGTGGCTGTGGCCTACATCAACAGGCAGGGGGGTACCAAGAGCATCTCCATGATGCGGGAAGTTGGTCCGGTGATACGGTGGGCTCAACTGAACCTGCAGGACCTGAAGGCGACGTATATTCCGGGAATTCAGAACGAACTGGCGGACTCTCTCAGCAGAACATTCGTTTCCAACAACGAGTGGTGTCTAAGCCCGCAGGCCTTCGCCCTCATATGCCAGACATGGGGTCATCCAGACATAGACCTCGCAGCAACACCAGAGAACAGGAAATGTCAAAGGTTTCTGTCGAGGAACCCCTTCCCCTCAGCGGAGGGAACGGATTGTCTCCAGCATACCTGGAACTTTTGCCTAGGTTACATTTTTCCACCAACGCCACTGATTGCCAAGTTCCTTCTGAGGCTCAAACACTCAGCAGCTCTAGTACTGGCTGTGATTCCCTTCTGGCCACGGAGGCCTTGGTTCACCACCCTCCTGCAACTGAGCACAGCGGATCCAATTCCTCTTCCGGTGACAACGGATCTACTAACCCAGGGCCAGCTGTTACATCCGAATCCAGAGAGATTGCACCTAGCGGCCTGGAGACTGAAAGGTCTAGGTTCCTAGATCAAGGCTGTTCGCAGAAGGTAGTCGAAACCCTGCTTTTAGCCAGGAAATCTTCCATGAATTACACCTACGAGAGAGTCTGGGGGAAGTTCTCTTCCTTTGCTCAGGAACAAGGTTGGGATCCGTCTTCCCCATCAGCTATACAAGTGCTTGAGTTTCTACAGTCAGGCCTAGACAAAGGCCTTAGATCTAGCACCCTAAAGGTCCAAGTCTCTGCCATCTCTGCTCTGACAGGGGTTAGATGGGCTCTCAACCCTCTTGTAGTTCAGTTCCAGAAAGCATGCCTGAAGCTAAGGCCTCCCAGAAAGCCTTCATTCCCAACATGGGACCTATCAACTGTCCTACAAATTCTATCCGGAGAACCATTCTCCCCTCTTGAAGATACCTCTCTCTGGGACCTGACTCTAAAAGTCTCATTCCTAGTTGCCATCACTTCAGCGAAAAGGGTCTCGGAAATGCAAGCTTTACTGATCAAGGAACCATACCTGATGGTTTACCCAGACAGGCTAACCCTGAAACCTTCAGACAAATTTATCCCAAAGGTCTCCTCTGCATTTCACTTTAACCAGGAGATTGACCTCCCGGATTTGAACACAGATCAGGGCGTTCCTCATCCCCTGGATGTTAGGGGCAACGTTCTGCATTACCTCTCGGTGACCAAGTCTTTCAGGAGATGCGAGAACCTTTTAGTCATCCCACATGGGTTCAGGAAGGGCCAGGCAGCCTCTGCCCGTACCATCGCCTCATGGCTCGTGAAAACTATCAAAAAGACCTACTCCTTAAGCACCTTGCAAATCCCGGAAGACCTTAGAGCGCATTCCACCAGGGCAATGGCTACTTCATGGGCAGCTTACTGTAAAGTTTCAGCGGAAACCATTTGTAGAGCGGCCACTTGGTCTTCAAGAAACACCTTCATTTCTCATTACAAGATAGACGCTGCACGCTTAGCAGCAGTGGAATTTGGGAGGGCCGTCATACAGGCCAATTCTTCTGTTCCTTGTCAATAAATTTGATTTTTTTTGCACTCCCACCCAGTTTGGCGAGTTACTCCCCAACGTGTATGCTGCCATGATGCGACAGGAAAACGGAAAATTGTATACTCACCTTTCCGTAATTTTCCTTTCCTGTCGCATCTTCATGGCAGCATACAATCACCCACCCTCTGAGGTGACATGTGTATATATTTACAGAGAATACTGGGGCAGGTGCCTACTCTCTAATTTATAGCTATGTGGTCCTATCAGGTTGTGGAGGCGGAGTCACAACCCAACGTGTATGCTGCCATGAAGATGCGACAGGAAAGGAAAATTACGGAAAGGTGAGTATACAATTTTCCGTTTTTTTATTGTTTCACTTTAAACATTAAAAAAATCACTGCTACGAAAAAACGGCCGTTTTTTAAAAAAAAGTTTGCATTGAAACATGTCCCCTGGGGCGGGACCCGGGTCCCCAAACACTTTTTATGACAATAACTTGCAAATAAGCCTTTAAAATTAGCATTTTTGATTATTCATGTTCGTGTCCCATAGACTTTAACATTGTTCATGTGTTCCCTACCTAGAACCCATAAGCAGCTGGGGTGGAAGGATCATAGGATTTGTAGTGTATTGTTTTGTATAAAGAAGAGGAAGTTTAATATACGTTATGTTTCTTTTTTGTGCCTTGTTAAGGAAATATCTTCACTTCCTACCCCGGTAGATGGAATAGGAAAGAAGAGGAAATCCATCAAAGTGAGGAGAATTGCTCTCTTAGACATTGGCATAGGTGTCTCTATTGGAAGACTTTCCCCCATCTATTTTTTGGATGACAACTAAAATTTTGGATGCCCCATCACTTTCTGTCTTGTGTCATTGGGAACCAATTAAAATACAGAGGGTGAACCTACAGTGCTTAGCAAGGGACAGAAACAGCAATTAAAATTTGATAGAAGTTATAACCCTTCCCCACACTATCCAAAACTAAAATGAAAAAAAAAAGTTTGGGCTATACTTACACTTTAAGCTCTTTATTAGGAATGTAATGGAAACCACAGTACATCCAAGCAAAAGTTACCTTTAGATGACTTGAAAACTAATAAAAATTGATTTCTTATTGGTCGTTACATGTTATTGCTCATCAGAGAAATGTGTACTATATTGCTTTTTGTCTGTGTATGGTCAGTATTTTTAGTTTGCCCTTGCTGCTATAAAATACTGTACTACACACCATTATTGCTCTAAAGTCTGCACATTATTGGATAATAAGTTTCATTTTTATTTCGTGCTTCAGTTACGAGTTGCCTATCACTTTCTGCATTGTAATTCCCTGCTCCTAAAATATGATATTATGAAGGAAAATGGCAAGCCGTGTTTCTGGCGATCTAATAAATAATTCTCTATGGTTATATTAGATCTAATGGTTCTGCTTCACAGCAGATGTTGAGCACTGCTTCGATAAAACTTCATTGAGAATTCTTTTTTTCCAGTAGCGGCTGTCAAAATAGGAAAAATAGTGTGTAAATCTTACTTAGCATATGAAATTACTTTACTTTGTACCTTCATGCAAAATACTTTCATAGCCTCTGGGTTAAAGAGACATTATAGACATTATGATGGAAATGTCACTGACAATGAGAGGGCTAACACTTAGAAAGTTCAGTTGTTATTTAATCAAGGCTTGGTATTTTGGAGGGGCTATTGCCCAGAGCCCCCAAGTCTGTAAGAGGCCCCCCAAGTCTGTAAGGGAAATTGAGCTGGACAGTTATTTGTACCTGCTACCAACTGTCCACTTGTACTCTCTTATCCCTGACACCTATCTCCTGCGCTTAAATAGCTGCAATTTATGAATAGGTCCTCCATTTCCTGGCAGCTCATATGTGACACATTTAATGTGCACCCCTTAACTTTGATGGACATCTGGGAACAGACAATTAGAATCAAGGGGTCTGAAAACCATAAGAAAAAATTGCTACTGTCAACAGGGGATCTGATTGTTCTAAATAATGTACCTGCAGTTCTTCAGGTAAGTTCTTCAGGGATACATGATGCTGTAGCAGTTTCAAATCCCACCATAAAAACTATATACGTAGACTTTGATGATATTATCCATGTTTATGTGAAACAAGGTGATCTGTCTTTCTCGCCCAACTAGCGGTGTGCAATAATACCTGCAGTAGGGAAGAGCCCTTCTACTACAATAGATTTTAGAAGCCTCCAAGTCAAAATCAGGAAAGGTGGTGTTTCTGGGTCAATGCTCACAGCAATTGCCAGTACTCCAGCACTCATAAGAGACATACTGTAGTATGGTCCTGATCACATACCTTTTTCTTCAGTTGTCATCTGTCCCTCAGTTGTCATATATGTACAGCTACCCCCATAAGGGGCCGCTGGATTTTGGCTCACCCTTTGCATGGACAGCTAGGCAACAGGTATTTTCAGCAAGCACACTGTAGTCAGAAAACCAGTCCAATGAATTTGTTTTGTTTTAGTTTATTAGGGGAATCAACTTGGATGGATTTAGGGTGGTATGGGATGCCCAAAACTGTGGTAAAGTAGAAAATTGGGACATATAGTAACTGTCTTTGACTTCTTGCAAAGATCACAAGGCTGTGTTCCCATAGGAAAAGTTGTACAGCCTGATTGGCTAAGATAAACTTCACTAATGACTGTAGGTACTCTATTTTCCAAATGTCAAAGCACCTGGCTCCAACTTGGGACCCCCAAGTAGAGATGTATGGTAGCTGTAGTAGACTAAGTAGCTTTGAGCTGTCCCTTACAGATAACTAGTTGGGTTTTGCACCTGGCTGCTTCTCCTCTAAAGGCTTTGGGGTGTAGAAAATTTGATGTTACTCACTCTTTGTAAAGATCCTGTAACACATGTGGTTAATTCTGAACAGGCCTCCTGCTGGACAGGTCCCAATGACTCTCAGGGTGACTCAGCTAAGCCTAACTGATGCTGGAGGGTGTGAGGATCCCTCTGCTGCTTTCTCTCTCTCTCTCCTCTTTGGCACCCCCCAGTACAGGGGTCCACTCCAGGTCTCTGGATCCTGGACTCTGCTCCCACATGGCCAGGCTCCAGAATACATAAGGGCTATCTCTCCACCTTCTGGGTTGTCCTCACCCAGGGATTGGAAGAGACATCATAATAATTCAGACCTCATGTCTGCTCTTTTGCCCTCTAAGTTCTAGAACTCTCCAGAAGCGTCCAAAAGCCCAGGGGAAGTGACAGAGATTCAGTCCTTGGAACTCTGCTAATCTAACTCTAAAAAATTAAACATTGTTTCTCTGGCTACAGCAGGAGCCCACTAAATTTACCTACTGTACACTGGGGGTACTACACCAACAATCTAAATTGTGAATATCATAATAATCAGCACCACTATCATCATCTTCTCCATCATTATGGAGGTCATCTGATTAATGACAACTTTTAAAGGCATTGTATTTTCTTGCAGTCTGGTATGGTTTGTACTTAACACTTATTGTATTTTCTTTCACCTTCTTTACTATGCATCATTGAGCCAATTCTAGCTAATGTGTTTTGCAAGTTTTTTCAGGTTTGAAGATGTTAAAAACACTTGACCTGCCAACAGCTGTGATAAAAATGTGTTATAGCCTCTGGTTAATTTACAGAGATCCTACACAGATCTATATTTAATAGATTTTAAAAAATGGTGTCTGAGAAACTGAAGTGCTTCTATTGTAATAAAATGTGATTTTACAAGTAGGATTCAGAGCAGAATGGCAGCTTGTTTTACCGTATATAGTATCTGGCTCTAAGCACTGTCCCCATAGTGTAGAATAAACACATACAGGGTGACTATAGACTTATGTTTGACATTACTAGAGCAAAAATTCATATGAAAATTCATAGTAAAATCTGTATGAAAATTCTCTGTACATTCACAGGTCATTTCAAAGTAATTACATTTTTTTTTTGCTTTTAACATTCAATTTTGGAATGAATGGATGTTATCAAATGAAAACCACATACACTGTTAGAAATTCGTACATTCGAGAAAAATTTTCCATCCTGCTCCTTAAAATTTTCTCATCACTGCTGTGGAAAACAAATGTTGATTTACCCCACTAATGTTTAGATGAACAAACTTTCTTACAATGAGAAATGTTGAACAAAATTTTACTAGTGTCTTCCTAGCTTAAGGGATTGTGGATACTTTGGCTTTCAATTTAACTTCAATCTCAAAAAACTATGGATTTCAACTCAAACAAAAGACCAGACAACTGTGGTCCCTTTTTGTAGTCAAATGCTTATAGCAGCCACTTATTAAAAATAACACAAGTAAAAATAAGGTGCAAAAACGCATTATCAGAACAGAACAACAAAAATATACAACTGGCCTCCTTATAGGTCTAAGGTCTTTGAAGGCACATATAATTAAAAATGCTGTCACAAAATGTAACTGCTGCCACAAAATTTCATGTCAAGGCCCCCAAATGCTACTACACTGTCTTGTGGACAGTTTACCCCAGATACTGCCTAGTAACCACTACCACTTTACCAAAGTAATGTACATTTAGAAAGACCACTCAAAACTGATATGGACCCAATCGATCGTTGTCAAAATTTTACCAGAGAGCATCTCTTTCAAAGACCCTGAGACCCTTGTCACAAATGCACAAGCATGGCACCTTTTGCCCTCCAAATTCTGATAGTACATTAGATGCCATCTTGTAAGCCTAGGAACCACACGCTGATACCCTCAGTATCAAAACACGGGATAACTAATATGAGCATGTTAAAAAAGATTATTACCATCATACCAAAAATTATTTTTTCCATCAAGGAACTAAAGTTTAATAAACAAAGTGTAATCATTAGTGCCAACTTTATTCTGTAGTTTGTCTCTTTTATAAAGGCCATAGAATGATGCTTATAATAATATATAATCGCTTAGGGAGAAAGGCAGTGAGAGGGCTAAAAATTTGTTTTTTTGTAAATATCACTTTTGCTTTAATACATGGTACAGTATAAGCAGATTTAGGGCATTTCCATGCATGTTATTTAAAATAATTTTTACTGTTGCCCTTTATGACTTTTCAAAAGTGATCTTCCCTGCTTAACAGTATATTTTTAACATTTTAGTTTGCATTAATACATTTCCCCTGGCAATGCCCAGGCTCATCTTGCCCTTTGTTTGACAATCCCTTGCCTAATAGCTTTAAAATGGTCAAATTACATTTGCAGGATTTGTACCCCAAAGACTTCAATAGGGTTTGGGGAATGTTTGCAATTTCCAAACAGTTTTTTTAACTGTTGTGTAAGTGTCCCTCAAATCAAACACAGGCTCATTTGGCTCATAACTAATAAGGAGTACTACACTAGAAAAAACAACAGTTACAGTACTACTGAGTACCAGATTCAAACTCATGAATTCAGCTTAGAAAATAGGAATACCTCAATCTGTAATGTTAATACAAACAAACACAAATGAGACATGAAATTATATATGGGGAGAGCAAATTGGAGTTTTTCCTGCTTTTGAATAAGGCAAGGTTGTCTTGACTCGGGTGATGTCCTCTTTAAGACAAGATTTTCAGCTGTCCCTGTATGGCATCATTTTCCCCAATACATATAGGGGTTGATTTACTAAAGGCAAAAAGACTGTGCACCTTGGAAAGTGCAGTTGCACACTGCTGTTCCAGTGTTCTGATCTGCTTCTGGCAACGCACCTGCTGCCTACTGCTGCGGCTGACGGAACATCTTACAGGCACTCATACCTTGCAGTGCTCTCGTGGCCACTGTCACAACATTAGTGCTCTCAGAGCCGGGGCTGTACAAGAGGCCTCCCTTCACATGTCCGGCTCTGCCACAAGCTACCTGACAGTGTGTTTTAGTATTTTTATGGTCTGCAGGGAGCAGTTAGGTTGTATCCACCCTGAGTGTTCCTTTACTGCTAAATGTGTCTGAGCACACGTTGTTCTCTGCTTCTACAAAATGCAGTTGAGTATGCTCCAGCAGTCTTTGTCAAAATGACTAACAAGCTGAATTATAAACATTTTTCAGCCCAGCCAATCACTAACAAGGGTGCCCAGTGCTCTGAGTTAGAGAGGTAAGAACTATTTGGGACAACCCCTTTAAAGTGCTCTCTCTCCCCTGAGCTTCTGCCCAGAGGGGTTGTGTGTTGGAAGAGTCTCCCCTTCTGGGAGATTATGATGCTGGTATACCTGATGATTGAAAGTAGAAGTGGTGAGTGACTGACATTAAACACAAGAACCTTCTCACATGTTGTCCCATAGGAAAGTGCTACCAAGATACCACTTGAGCCTTGGTCTCTAAGGAGATACAGTCCAGCAGGGTTGCCACAAGCCAGCCCGTGAGAGCAGAGGAAATATCTTGAAAAAAAACAACAATAAACCTTTTTTTGAGACAGTATACGTTTGGAATACCCTGAGTTTCTCACCCCTCCTTCCCATTTTTTGCAAATTTGAAAAATAATTGTCCAGTTTTTCTACAAAGTGACTGGTAGCTATGTTTTTCTTTACTAATACTCTGGAAAAAAACATCCTTAAGGTCTTTGCCTAGAAATTACAGCAAAGTTCATGGACTGGCACCGGTCAATGTGGTCTATTATGTCATCTAGAGGTCATTCACCAGAGTAACTATCATTACATCAGTATATTTCATTCTTACACCTCGTTTCAATATGCATAAAGTTCAGAGTTTCTCAAGAGTTAAAATTCACAGAAAGGGATTTGCTTTGAACTGGGCATAAAATCTCAGAAATATTTTAAATGAAAAATATACAGCAACAACAGATTTGACCCTAAACACATCAATGGTGATATTATGCATGGAAAGGGCCTTTTGATATGTGTATTTCAGAGTGTGTCGAACGCAGGGATGTACATTATATAACAGCTCCCTCTTCCATTATTAGCTGCTGTTGGTAAGCACATGCCCCAGTTCTGTCATCTTTTCAAATCTTCTAACAACCCCAGATGTTAATGGTATTCTCACTTAAACACAGTGTATTCCAGCTCTGCTGAGACGGCATTAATTACAGAGAGAAAAGCCTGGTGTGCTTCTCATTTCTCTATAAGTTTCATGTGCTAAGCAAATATTCTTTCTTAACACAGCAGCTGAAAATAGGGTAAAAGCCTCTAAGGTCCTGATAGGTGGAGGAAACTATCAGGGCTGGCATACAAGACCATAAACACCAACCGAATTGTACAGTGCACTATATGGATCTTCTTATAAGAGCTATAACTGCAATCTATTTGGAACATAAAAAATAGTGCATTTATTTTCAAAACTAAGCATACGGAACAAACAGTAACTAGTCAGGTTATGCTGAACAGGATGAAGAATAGAAAGAAACCATCACTAAAGAATACAATATTGCCTTCTTAAAACAAAAATTATATTTGTGGTACTTTGTTCTATCGAAAATAAAAAAAGCAGGCACCACATCTGAGGACCTTTGTGACAGAACCACTTTGGCACCCCGCTTGGATGCTTCCTTCTGCCAAACAGTGCCCCCTGCCCTGCAAACCATTTCGAGCAGACTGAGAGCCAATACCAGCCCCTTTTACCCTAAACATCGTACACATACAAGATGTTGGGATAGAACCAAAAGAATGACTGTTTATTGAAACTCAGACACATACTTTATAACCCACAGGATGACATTGCTCTCTTGAGGATATTAGCATGACAATGCAAACTTCAAACACCAATCCAATTAACAGCTAACAACAGTTATCTCAATTAAACAGTAATCTAATTAAGCAGTAAGTTAATCAAGAAACATATAACATCCCACAATAATTTATTAACAAGGTGATATGGACACAATACTAGCAGACAGACAGAAACAATAGGTGACTCATTTAACTTAATTAACAATGTAGATGCACACAAAGAGAGAAAGACACCTAACCCATAACACCTTAAAAAGATTATATCAGGAGGCCCCAGAATCAGGTTGCTTTGATACGATGATACTAACATCTGCTCTGAGCATCACAATCTAAAGCAGTTATTGGTGGTTTGGGCCTAGAGACCCCAAATATGTATATGGGTCCTCCCATTCCTAGAGTCTGTGTGTTTTGGGGAAAACACAAGTGGAGAGGCGCCTCTGGGTGCAGTAGTTTGAACAAACGGCTTTAATGTCATAATAAATACACTCACATTTAGACGAAAGTGATAGGCATGGTATACATATGTCCCAAGTACTGTGCCATGTACATCTTTGCTGCTAGCAGTTGAGGGCAGTGGCTCTTCCGACAGATGGATTCACCGGCTCCAGAAGGCGGCCTCAGAGCGAGGCTTGAAGTGCGCGATGCAGCTGGCTCAGAAGGGTGTCGTCATCAAACCTGGGCGCATTTTGCGAGCGTGCGCACTTGGATGTAGTTACAAGTCGCGCTCCTTTCTCAACAGACAGAAAGATAAAAAACATTACAAATACTTGCTGCCCTACACACAGGCCCAATGTCAGACGGTTTCTATTGAACCAGCTGATGCCGCCCAACATTCGGCCCGTGTGTATTATGCTTTAGTCAGAGCTAAGAATGATCCAGGTTTCTCAATTATCGACCTGAGAATTCCAAGCCCCTTGAGCTTCTGCCCAGAGGGGTTGTGTGTTGAATGAGTCTCTACTTAATGATTGAAAGTAGATGTGGTGATTGACTAGTTGGGGACAAATTTAAACAACGAACCTTCTCATTTGTTCTCCCATAGGAAATGAACCAAGACACCACTCGAGCCTTGATCTCTAAGGGACTGCAGTTCAGTGGATCTGCCCCCAGCCAGCAAAGCCTGGAGAGCAGATGGAATATCTTGAAATACTTACAAGTCAACCTGTATTTGTGTGTTTGGAGTGCTCTGAGTTCCTTACCTTTCTTCCCATTTTTTCACAGTTCTGAAAATAACAATTGTCCAAAATGGCTACAAAATGACTGGTGCCCATTTTGCTTTTACTAATGCCGCATACACACGGTCTGACTTTTCGGCTACAAAAGTCCGACGGACGCCGACGGACTAAGTCCGGCGGACAATCCGATCATGTGTGGGCTTCCCCGGACTTTCAGCGGACTTTTCCAGCCACAAATCTGACAGACTTTAGATTTGGAACATGCTTCAAATCTTTACGTCGTAACTCCGCCGGACCCAGAAATCCGTTCGTCTGTATGCTAGTCCGACGGACAAAAACCAACGCTAGGGCAGCTATTGGCTACTGGCTATCAACTTCCTTATTTTAGTCCGGTGTGCGTCATCACGTCATCGGACTTTTGTGTGATCGTGTGTAGGCAAGTCCGGTCGTTAGAAACTCTGTTGAAAGTCTGTCGAAAGTCTGTCGGACGGGCTGTCGGACTTTTGTAGCTGAAAAGTCAGACCGTGTATACACGGCATTACACTCTGGAGAAAACCCAGGCCTATTTTTGTGCCCAGATACTACAGTAAAGTTAGTAGACTGGCATAGCTCCGTGTGGTCTATTATGTCATCTCATAGTCTTTTACCAAAGTAAAACTCCAAAAAAAAAGCTACAAGAAGACAAAATGCAATCACCAAATACAGGGGTTTTAGAAACACTGAATTGAAAAAAATAAAGGGCTCATTGACTCCGGTTCCCTGGCCCATACAGTGTGAATGAATGGTTTGCTGGAGCCGCCTGTGGCCCAAATACATATTGTCAGTGTTTGGAGGCCATACACCTGCATCCACATGTCTGTCAAATTAGGACTTTTGGCTGTGTTCATACAACTGGTGCATCACCATGCCTACACACAGCTCCAGACACATTAAAAAAAAACACTGATTTACACTTTACAGGCCACAGCACCCATGTGAATGAGCCCCAAGACCCCCCCCCCCCGGTTAAATGCTCAGAATGTGATTGTGATAGGCACATATCAGACTTACATCAAGGCCCGTTTAAACAGGACTGTAGAACCACAGCATACTGTACACCTGTGGCAGATCATGGCAGGGATAGCTACAATGACATCAAAATCATGCTTCTACTGAGAAGAGAAAAATAAAACAAGTCACAAGTGATCTTCTTACCAGTCCTTACGCTCAAAAGAGTGACTTTGGCTGGTGTAAAAAAAAAATGTGTGTGCTCTGAACTGTTGTTAAGAGAATTTGACACCCCTCATCTCTCAAAATGTATTCTATGAGAACTTGAAGGAGATACCAACTCCAACAATATAACTTCTCATAAGAGAATCATCTTACAGCAGCACCAGTAAAAAAATAGCTCAGGCTGCTACTGAAACAGTGAGACTGAACCAGTGATCAAGAATCTACAAATACCAAGGTCCTATACAACAATATTGATGTTCTTCAGTTCATGGACTGTGTAACTATTAACTTTAAATCACGAATCACAATCTACAGTATGTGTAGCATATGAAGGTTTCCCCAGGGGGCTTTAAAACAGCAATGCAGGCAATTCGGAAATTAATTATATAAAAGTATTTTATTGGAAACATGTAGGGTCAATAGCATGTTGCCGTGACATACAGTATAATCTGGTTAGGGGATAACAAACACATTTCACATTTACAGAAAGCAAACACAAAGTTACAGCATTACATGTCATTGGTCTGTTGTGATGATGCCTCGACGCGCTTAGACCCATGTGGTCTTCTTCAGGGGTAGGTTTGCTATAAAGAGATATATTTAGTATCTCAAAAGAAGGAGATATTCCAACATGTATTCAATTGTTATAAATATATTTAAGGTATAGTTACCACTGAAAGGTGAAAAGAGAGAACTCCTGACCAGAAATTTAAAACCGTTGGATGATTCCCGAGGGTCCTTACCCCATTTGTGTCCCAAAGGCGGGAAGGATCGATCCAATGCGACTTGCAAGCAGTCACGCTGAGGACACCCTCAGAGGATAAGGGAGGCCAACACCTGCAGCAAATTCCCAATGATATCAGTGCATCAAGAGGGGATTCCAAAAAGTCCTAACTTATTACAAAATGTCAGATGGATTCCAATTGTTCATTAATATCTGTCTCCTTTATGAAGATCTGGAACACCAAATGCCAAACAGATTCCATTGTTTGTTAGGTATTAAGATGGTCATATATAGTTATAGTAATTAGTTTGTATTAATAGGATAAAGTGTATATGTGCTATTCTGACAATAGTATGGTTTGTGTGAAAGGGAAAAAAAAAGTGATGTGAAGGGTATGAGATGAGTGGATGCGTTATGTGGGGATAGATGGGGAAGAGGAATGGAGTGAGTGCAAAATGAAATAAACGAGGGGACAAGAACATGTGTGGCGTGAGTGGTGGTGTGAGAAGTGAAAGGGTGCTGGAACCTACAGAGTATGAAGTGAGAAAGGTGTAGAACATGCTGAAAAAAAAAAAAATTATGAAGAACATATAAAAGAAAAAGCTGATGAGGAGGTGTATGAGGGGAGGAAAGGCCCAAAAAGACAGTCCAAGTATGCAGGAGTAAAAGTGATGTAGTGAAAGGGGTGCAGGCGCACAACCCATAGATATGGTCTGACAACATAAGCCTAAAGCCGCGTGCGCACGAGCAGAATGTCCAACAGAAAAAGTCCGACGGAAGCTTTTCATCCTCTATTCCGATCGTGTGTGTGCCTCATCTGACTTTTTTTTTCGAAAATTCTGAAGGACCTAGAAATGGAACATGTTCTAAATATTTCAGACGGAACCAATTCCTATCAAGAAAACCAATCGTCTGTATGCTGTTCCGACATACCAAAAACGACGCATGCTCTGAAGCAAGTACGAGACGGAAACTATTGGCTACTGGCTATTGAACTTCCTTTTTCTAGTCCCGTCGTAAGTGTTGTACATCACCGTGTTCTGGACGGTCGGACTTTGGTCGGACTTTGGGTTGACTGTGTGTAGGCAAGACCGCTTGAATGGAATTCCGTCAGAGTTCCGTTGGGGAAACCTTCGAAGTTTATTTCGACGGCAAAACCGGTCGTGTGTACGCGGCATAAGTGTATATATAAATGCTATAAAACATAAATTGACTAAGATGGAGTGCCTGACTTCAACTATATGAACCAGAGATTCAATAAACAGAAGCAAAGATGCAATAATATCGTATTTAATATTTAACGTATTTTCAGCTTTCAGCGCTCTCGCAATTTCAATGACAATTGTGCGGTCATGCTACGCTGTACCCAAATGAAGTTTTTATCATTTTGTTCGCACAAATAGAGCTTTCTTTTGGTGGTATTTATTCACGACTCTGTTTTTTATTTTTTGCGATATAAGCGGAAAAAAACCCCGAAAATTTGGAAAAAAAACAATATTTTCTTCTTTCTGTTTTAAAAGAAATCCAATAAAATAGAATTTTGTCATAAATTTAAGCCAAAATGTATTCTGCTATATGTTTTTGGTAAAAAATTTCCGTTAAGTGTATAATAATTGGTTTGTGTGATCACAGACAGATGTAAGCAAATGATCATGTACAGATGTGCGCAGGTGATCACGGACATATGTGTGCAGATAAACACTGGGACATGTGATTTTAGTGGGACATATGTGGGGGACAGGTGTTTTTATTATTTGGGGACATGTGTTTTGGGGACATGTGTTTTGGGGATATGTGTGTTTTACATTGTGTGATGACACTAGGTTGGTGATCAGTGAGTAAAAAGCTGTAAAAAACAGCTCATACTCACTGATCACCAGCCGGCTGCAGCGATCCCCTCTCCTCACCGACAATGAGGAGAAGAGAGCCAATTGCCTAGCAACCGGCTCTGTGTTCACATCACATGATGGCTGTGATTGGACAGGGCCATCATGTGATCAGGAGAGCCAATCACAGAGCCCTCCTGCCAATCGAAGATGTGCCTTGTCCAGGTGACACGAGCGCATCGGGATCATGCCGCTGCGCAGGCATGTGCGTGCGATCCCCCTCCTTCTGAGGGACATTCCTGAACGTCCACTGAGAAGGAGAGAGTGCCCACTCGGCCGTTTATGTACATTGGCCGGGTGGGAAGTAGTAAAAGATAAAGGTAACCTGAAAAGGCAAATTGGGAATCAATCATAATTGCATAAAGTACTTACATGGAGCTATTTGTGTGGAATGACTGTAGGTTCAGGAGTGTATGGGATCCTGTCTTGATCCACATGCAGCCTAAGGTTATTTATAGGGCTTCCTGAATTCCACTTATAGGCTGCAGGTGCCGACCACTCCTTCCACCTCCAACTGAGGAAACCCTCAGAGGGTAGGGGAGGCCAACACCTGCAGCAAATTCCCAATGATATCAATGCATCAAAAGGGGATTCCAAAAAGTCCTAACATATCAAAATGTTAAACGAATTCCAATTGTTTATTATTAATATATGTCTCCTTTATGAAGATTTTATTAAATTTACAACATTAGATGTTGTTTTAAAGCCAAAATGGGGCTACCTTCCTATGCTACACAAATTGTTTTTGGGGGTGTAGCTGCTGTACCTCTCCTGTACGTGTCATTCCTTTTTTTTTTTTGCCACAATCTACAGTAATTCAGTATATACTACAAAGTTGCTCACAGAGAACTAGTTGCAACATCAGGCTATTCATGTCATCAATGAAACTACACCCAAGAACTGCAGAAATGTAATGTGCTTCCACTTGGTTCTTAAAGAGAGATCCAAAGACTTTGATTCTACGATTCTGCAACAGAGTCTTGACTTAAGCTGCAATTCAGCTACAGGCTTTTCCATTAAGACCCAAGCTCCTACAGTTGACAGGACAGCACAAGTAACCTTTCCAACCAGGAACAGTAAAAGGTGCAATAAACCCATTGACATCTTCTACACTAATCATCATTCAAGAATGTCCTTCACTTCACAAGCTGGAAGCAAAGCCTTTTAAGGATGGATGTGTCAAGAAGTTCCTACAACCACAGGGAACTACAGAGAATATCCTACTTACATGGATAGGAGAAACAGCAAGTATTCCCACCTTTGGAGCAATTACTTGATGCCCTCAGAGACAACAATGCCAAAATCATTCAGGATGTGTCAAGCTCGGGTCACTGCGGCTCATCAGAGACATCATCTCATCTATATGGACTTATGTATACTCTATATGTTTTACCAGTTTTTTATCTTTTTTTGCATGTAGTTGCTTTACTAATAATAGCGATATCTACCAATGGAGAGTGGTATCATTAGTGTGCTTATTTTTGTGCACTTTGTTTCCACACCTGTTTTTTTATATAATAAAATTTATCATATAAATTATAAGGGACATTTACACATTATTCATTGCCAACATAAACTATGAAAAGGAGCCTGAAAAGTCTAGTTACAAGGAAAGCACTTTGTAAAGAATACAGTATAGTTTGTGATTTTTTTTTTTAACCAAATAGACAAAAGAACAGGGAATACAAAACAGAAACAATGGTTCTGTGCAGATTCCATGAAACTGAATCATTAAAACATTCATACAATAAAGAAGGCACATCACAATTTTTTATGTTGTTTTGTTCATAAAAACAAAACCTATTAAACTGGCGATCAAGAATCTACAAATACCAAGGTCCTGTACAACAATACTGATGTTCATCAGTTCATGGACTGTGTAACTAGACTCTAAATCACTAATCACAATCTAAATCAGTAGACACTGCAAAGTTGCTCACAGAGGACTAGTTGTAACCTCAGGCTAGTCATGTCATCAATGAAACTACACCTAAGAACTACGGAAAAGTAAGGTCCTTCCACTTGGTTCTTAAAGAAAGATCCAAAGACTTTGATTCTACGATCCTGCAACAGAGTCTTGACTTAAGTTACAATTCAGCTACAGGCTTGTCCATTAAGACCCAAGCTCCTACAGTTGACAGCACAAGTAACCTTGTGCTTAAGGTTTGCGCATGCATGTAGGTGTTGGTATAGATGAGAGCTTCATATAGAGATCAAGCATTCACAGGAGGCTCGGCAGTAGACCTATACTCCCCATATATTATCAAATTCAGTGGGACAATCCCTGGCATTTTAAGTTATCCAAAAAAAAAGGTAGCACCTTGTTAATTAGGTATTTCCATAAATTGATGTCCAAGGCCACAGTGGATGTTCAATTCAGTACTATAGTTTTCCGGGTAAAGAAAAACAAGAGGCGTTGGATTTTCTTGATATACTGAGCTCTATGTCTTCAAAAAATGCCAAATAACAACCATATTGGGTTGCAAGTTGTAGTAGATGTATTATAATTTTGTAACTAAGTGTGAGCTGCCAGTTCATTCCAGGCTACCTAAGTTGCACCAAATTTAGTTTGTTCTGTAGTTTGGCAAACGACCAAACTAAATTGGGTATTCGGTTGTGTTGAACCTCTGGTGGCAATAGGGACTGATACATTTAGTGGCAGTTTTACTACTGCTGCTAAATGTGACAGCTTCCCAACAGGCTGGTTATCAGGGAGCCAGAAGCTGCCAGTGTCCTAATAAACATGACTTAGCCCTGCTAGGCCCATTCAGCTGTCAGATTCCAGCACTATCCTCACAGGAGCTGCTTAGTAGATTGGGTTCTCTGTTCTTTTGTTGCGACTCTATGAATGACCTCAACCCCTCTGACACCAGGTTAAGTAAAGAGGGTATTGCACTATTATTAAGAGCTCAATTATAAATATCCTGTGTAGGGCTGAAACAACTAATCGACATAATCAAACCACCTGTTTATGACAAGGAAGTCTGTCATACATAATATTATATTACAGTCCTGTCTGAAAATCTGCAAAACAGAATTTTAAATCTTTTTAACATACACTATATAGGAAAATGACTACTTGGTAACTGCTGTCCCTGTACAAGCAGCTAGGTAGATCTACACTATATTGTCAAAAGTATTGGGACACTTGTCTTTACACTCACATAAACTTTAATGGCATCCCAGTCTTAGGGTTCAATATTGAGTTGGCCCACCATTTTCAGCTATAACAGCTTCAACTCTTCTGGGAAGGCTGTCCACAATGGTTTAGGAGAGTATCTATGGGAATGTTTGACCATTCTTCCAGAAGCGCATTTGTGAGTTTGGGCACTGATGTTGGATGAGAAGGTCTGGCTCGCAGTCTACGCTTAATTAATTCCAAAGGTGTTGTGCAATTAATTGAAACAATATTTGGCAAACTAATCAATTATGAAAATAATCGTTAGTTGCATGCCTAATTCTGTGTAATCTATGGTTCATTATCAGGAAGCAAACACCAGACGAGTTAGTGAACAAGGAATGCAATATATTGTTACGCGTAGATGGCAGCATGTACATAAATGAATAGGTAGAGAGCAGGTCTAGCAAAATGTTCTAGACAATGAAATCACTATATCATAGCAACCTAGAATGGGGATCCGTATAGTTGTATTGATCTGTGCCTGGTAATCTACAAATCGACATTAAGCAATGGCATAGATAACAGTAACTGATTAACCCTCCAATAGCTTTTTTGCAACCAGTAGACTATTGCTGCTTAGAGTACACTCTGTATGAATGGCTACGCTAGGATCCAGAACTCCCTACAGTCCCAGTAAAGTCTGCATGTAGTGGTAAAGTCTGCTAGCTAGATGGCCAGTCTCTGTGTGCTCAGCCTCAGCTAGCAGCAACAGGTCTATGGCAGCAGTGCCCTCTGACCACTCCTAGAGCTACAGTCTCAGTTACGCTGTCCAGGTGTTAGCCCACTCCTCGACTCACCCAGAGTGACTCCGCTCCTCAGCAGTAGTCATTCTCCGATCTGTAGCTTGGGCTGTAGGCTTGTGGCAGGCTGGCATACACCCAGGAGTATAAATGTGCACACTTCTGTCCCCCTCACAGCATGAGGAAGTCACCCGGTTGACAGTCCAGAATAATACAGATCTCTCTTCTCTTCCTAACAGTCTCTTCATGGGAACTGTAGTCAATAGTTCACTGACTTCTGCAGCATAACTTCTTTCCTGATGTTCACTGCAGTCTTTAAGTCTCTTGAGCTCATTTTGCTTGCCAGCTCCCCCTGCTGAGTGGAGTCAAAATAGTGCTAACCAATTAGGCTGATAATCTGGGAGGGGGAACATAGAGAGCAACTGCAGCACAGTGTCCTAAACTTGTTATCTTGTCTCTCTAGTCAAGCACCTGGCTACAAATGTAAAAAAGGGGAGGGGAAAGTGAACAAAAAAAGAGTCCCTCATTTTCATACCAGGCCTTCAGGTCTGGATTGTTTTTTAAGGGGACACCACACAAAAGAAGAAAAAAAGTGAGTTCTCCCCCAAAATCCACACCAGACACTTGACCGCACATCCAGCCTAGCAGATCAGGAAAGGCTGAGGGATGAACATGTGGCCCTTTCCCTCCTGAGCTCCACAAGGCAACATGTCCTCAACATGGAGGGCAAATTTCCAGGGGAGACCTCTTATCTCTGAAAGGGGCTTCCAGATTCCAAAAAGCCCCCTGCCTACAGACCCCCACAACCACCAGACTAGGTTTGTAGGATAGAAGCCCTTTTCCTCATCAACATGAATACAAGGTGCTTTGCTATGTACTTCCGTACCCCCAAATTGAGAGCATGCGGCCTATTATTTTTGGGGCACATGCTTGTCCCCTCCACATTGTTTCCTGGCCTGCAAGGCTGCATATTCAAGTAAGTCTTATATGGATTTGGGGGGGGGGGGTCACTTTTTTCCCTTTTTTTGGTATGGAAGTTGGAGGGAGCACAGGCCATTTTTGTTGCTTTTTTTGTTGTCATGCGGTCTTCCTTGACAGTCATACCAGAAACACATCAAGGATAAGAGTCTGGTATCTATTTTTAGGGGACTGGTATAAATGAAGGGAATCCTTAACAATTTATTTACAAACAGAAGGAAGCAGTCAAAGCTGTCATTTACCGGCAGTTTATTTTTCTTAGTAAATATTGCTGTAGTAGGTTGTACATAGGGATGAGCTTCGTGTTCGAGTCGAACCCATGTTCGACTCGAACATCGGCTGTTCGACCGTCCGTCGAATTGCGAACGTTATGGGCCGTTCGCGCCAAATTCGTGTGGCGCGTCACGGCCCATAATTCACTGCGGCATCGCAGTGCATTGCTGGCTGATGATTGGCCAAGCATGCACTATGACCCGCATGCTTGGCCAATCACAGCGCCGTCAGTAGAGAGAGCTGTAATTGGCCAAAGCCAGGGTGGCTTTGGCCAATTATGGCTCAGGGGATTTAGTACACGCCCCACACTATATAAGGCCGCCTGCACGGCGGCCCTGTGTAGTGTGTTCCGGTGTGCTGATAGAGAGAGAGACAGACAGTGTCATTTGATTTGAGTTAGCTAGATTAGGCTAGATCTGTTCCTGCTATTTACATTTAGTGCAGTGCGTCCTGCTCACAGTGTTCAGCTAGATCCGTTCCTGCTATTTACATTTAGTGCAGTGCGTCCTGCTCACAGTGTTCAGCTAGATCCGTTCCTGCTATTTACATTTAGTGCAGTGCGTCCTGCTCACAGTGTTCAGCTAGATCTGTTCCTGCTATTTACATTTAGTGCAGTGCGTCCTGCTCACAGTGTTCAGCTAGATCTGTTCCTGCTATTTACATTTAGTGCAGTCAGTGCGTCCTGCTCACAGTGTTCAGCTAGATCCGTTCCTGCTATTTACATTTAGTGCAGTGCGTCCTGCTCACAGTGTTCAGCTAGATCTGTTCCTGCTATTTACATTTAGTGCAGTGCGTCCTGCTCACAGTGTTCAGCTAGATCCGTTCCTGCTATTTACATTTAGTGCAGTCAGTGCGTCCTGCTCACAGTGTTCAGCTAGATCCGTTCCTGCTATTTACATTTAGTGCAGTCAGTGCGTCCTGCTCACAGTGTTCAGCTAGATCTGTTCCTGCTATTTACATTTAGTGCAGTCAGTGCGTCCTGCTCACAGTGTTCAGCTAGATCCGTTCCTGCTATTTACATTTAGTGCAGTGCGTCCTGCTCACAGTGTTCAGCTAGATCTGTTCCTGCTATTTACATTTAGTGCAGTGCGTCCTGCTCACAGTGTTCAGCTAGATCCGTTCCTGCTATTTACATTTAGTGCAGTCAGTGCGTCCTGCTCACAGTGTTCAGCTAGATCCGTTCCTGCTATTTACATTTAGTGCAGTCAGTGCGTCCTGCTCACAGTGTTCAGCTAGATCTGTTCCTGCTATTTACATTTAGTGCAGTCAGTGCGTCCTGCTCACAGTGTTCAGCTAGATCTGTTCCTGCTATTTACATTTAGTGCAGTGCGTCCTGCTCACAGTGTCCAGCTAGATCCGTTCCTGCTATTTACATTTAGTGAAGTGCGTCCTGCTCACAGTGTTCAGCTAGATCCGTTCCTGCTATTTACATTTAGTGCAGTGCGTCCTGCTCACAGTGTTCAGCTAGATCCGTTCCTGCTATTTACATTTAGTGCAGTGCGTCCTGCTCACAGTGTTCAGCTAGATCTGTTCCTGCTATTTACATTTAGTGCAGTGCGTCCTGCTCACAGTGTTCAGCTAGATCCGTTCCTGCTATTTACATTTAGTGCAGTGCGTCCTGCTCACAGTGTTCAGCTAGATCCGTTCCTGCTATTTACATTTAGTGCAGTGCGTCCTGCTCACAGTGTTCAGCTAGATCCGTTCCTGCTATTTACATTTAGTGCAGTGCGTCCTGCTCACAGTGTTCAGCTAGATCTGTTCCTGCTATTTACATTTAGTGCAGTGCGTCCTGCTCACAGTGTTCAGCTAGATCTGTTCCTGCTATTTACATTTAGTGCAGTCAGTGCGTCCTGCTCACAGTGTTCAGCTAGATCCGTTCCTGCTATTTACATTTAGTGCAGTGCGTCCTGCTCACAGTGTTCAGCTAGATCTGTTCCTGCTATTTACATTTAGTGCAGTGCGTCCTGCTCACAGTGTTCAGCTAGATCCGTTCCTGCTATTTACATTTAGTGCAGTCAGTGCGTCCTGCTCACAGTGTTCAGCTAGATCCGTTCCTGCTATTTACATTTAGTGCAGTCAGTGCGTCCTGCTCACAGTGTTCAGCTAGATCTGTTCCTGCTATTTACATTTAGTGCAGTCAGTGCGTCCTGCTCACAGTGTTCAGCTAGATCCGTTCCTGCTATTTACATTTAGTGCAGTGCGTCCTGCTCACAGTGTTCAGCTAGATCTGTTCCTGCTATTTACATTTAGTGCAGTGCGTCCTGCTCACAGTGTTCAGCTAGATCCGTTCCTGCTATTTACATTTAGTGCAGTCAGTGCGTCCTGCTCACAGTGTTCAGCTAGATCCGTTCCTGCTATTTACATTTAGTGCAGTCAGTGCGTCCTGCTCACAGTGTTCAGCTAGATCTGTTCCTGCTATTTACATTTAGTGCAGTCAGTGCGTCCTGCTCACAGTGTTCAGCTAGATCTGTTCCTGCTATTTACATTTAGTGCAGTGCGTCCTGCTCACAGTGTTCAGCTAGATCCGTTCCTGCTATTTACATTTAGTGAAGTGCGTCCTGCTCACAGTGTTCAGCTAGATCCGTTCCTGCTATTTACATTTAGTGCAGTGCGTCCTGCTCACAGTGTTCAGCTAGATCCGTTCCTGCTATTTACATTTAGTGCAGTGCGTCCTGCTCACAGTGTTCAGCTAGATCTGTTCCTGCTATTTACATTTAGTGCAGTGCGTCCTGCTCACAGTGTTCAGCTAGATCTGTTCCTGCTATTTACATTTAGTGCAGTCAGTGCGTCCTGCTCACAGTGTTCAGCTAGATCCGTTCCTGCTATTTACATTTAGTGCAGTGCGTCCTGCTCACAGTGTTCAGCTAGATCTGTTCCTGCTATTTACATTTAGTGCAGTGCGTCCTGCTCACAGTGTTCAGCTAGATCCGTTCCTGCTATTTACATTTAGTGCAGTCAGTGCGTCCTGCTCACAGTGTTCAGCTAGATCCGTTCCTGCTATTTACATTTAGTGCAGTCAGTGCGTCCTGCTCACAGTGTTCAGCTAGATCCGTTCCTGCTATTTACATTTAGTGCAGTGCGTCCTGCTCACAGTGTTCAGCTAGATTCGTTCCTGTTATCTTCCTACTGACAGGCAGGCTTGTCTGGTTACAGTATATAAAGCTACCTGAAGAAAATTACAGGTGTTCTATCCCAGCTTAGTGCAGCTACAGGCCATTAGTATGTCTGGAAGGCCAAGAAGGAGAGGCAGACAGTCACAAGCCAATAAGAGAGGGCAAGCAGGCTCTGTGTCTAGTGCTGGTCGTGGAGACGGTGCATCCTCATCAGCCCGTGGCCATGGGACACGCTTGGCCTTTTTTTCGGCAGCTGGCCGTGTTGAGCCGCAACATGCAGAAAACTTGGTCGAGTGGATGACCAAGCCGTCCTCATCCTCCTCATCCTCTCTCACCCATGCCCAGGGTGCTTTGTCTGGCAAAGCAGCGGCCTCTTCCCTCAGCTCAATGTCATCAGTGACTCCTTCCCTAGCTCCACCATGTCCTCATGAGGATTCCCTCGAACTGTTTGACCACAGTGTTGGGTACATGCTCCAGGAGGATGCCCAGCGTTTGGAAGGCTCTGATGATGATACTGAGCTCGATGAAGGCAGTAACATGAGCACGGACAGAGGGGGTGCCCAAGAAGGACAGCAATCTGGCAGTCATGCTCCCCCTGCTGCAGCATACTGCCAGGTTTGCTCCAGTGATGAGGAGGGAGGGGATGATGAGGTCACTGACTCAACGTGGGTGCCTGATAGGAGAGAGGAGGAGGAGGAGGAGGAGGAGGCGGCACATCACCAACGAGGCAGGATGCCCTCCAGGGGCCAGCCTAAGGGCAGCACATTGACTGCATCACACCCCAAAGCTCCACATGTGCAGGGCGCTGCAGTCTCTGCGCGTTATTCAAAAAGTTCTTTGGTGTGGGCCTTTTTTGAGACGAGTGCATCAGATCGCACCGCTGCTATTTGCAACATATGTCTCAAGCGTATCTCGCGTGGCCAAAACATCTCCCGCTTGGGTACCACATGCTTGACCAGACATATGTTGACCTGCCATGCAGTTCGTTGGCAAGCATATCTAAAAGACCCACACCAAAGAACAAAGAGGATCTCTCCTTGCTCCTCATCAGCTGAGATTTCCAACCCCACTAGACCTTCAGTCCTCTCTGAGACCTGCAGTGAGAGGAATGAAGGTGTAGAATTAGGTGTGCCACAGCCAAGTACTTGTGGGCAATCTGCTTTTGGTACACCGACGCCAGATTGTACCAGGCAAATTTCCCTGCCCCAGCTGCTGCACCGCCGAAAGAAGTTTGCTCCCAGCCATCCACATGCCCAGCGGTTGAATGCTAGCTTGGCAAAATTGCTAGCACTTCAACTGCTGCCTTTTCAGTTGGTAGACTCTGCCCCCTTCCGTGAGTTTGTGGAATGTGCGGTTCCTCAGTGGCAGGTACCCAAACGCCACTTTTTCTCACGGAAGGCGATTCCAGCTCTCTACCGGCATGTGGAAGGCAATGTCCATGCCTCGCTGGACAGGGCGGTCAGCGGTAAGGTGCATATTACCGCTGACTCATGGTCCAGCAGGCATGGACAGGGACGTTACTTAAGTTTCACGGCGCATTGGGTGACTCTGCTGGCAGCTGGGAAGGATGCAGGACAAGGTGCAGTAGTGTTGGAGGTTGTTCCGCCACCACGCCTCCAAAATGCTGATTGTGACACACCTCTCTCCTCCACCCCCTCCTCTTCTTCTTCCTCCATGGCCTCTTCCTCGGAACCAGCGGTGCTCCGTAGGCGTTCAAGGGGCTACGCAAGTACGCAGGCCAAAAGATGCCATGCGGTGCTTGAGCTGGTGTGCTTGGGGGACAGGAGCCACACTGGGGCAGAGGTTCTGTCAGCTCTGCAGGGGCAGGTTCAGAGGTGGTTGACGCCACGCCAACTTAAGGCAGGAATGGTGGTTTGCGACAATGGCACCAACCTCCTCTCTGCCCTCTGACAGGGACAACTGACCCATGTGCCCTGTTTGGCTCACGTCCTTAACTTGGTGGTGCAGCGGTTCTTGGGCAGGTACCCGGGCTTACAGGATGTCCTGAGGCAGGCCAGGAAAGTCTGTGTGCATTTCCGCCGGTCATATAATGCCAGTGCTCGGCTGACGGACCTCCAAAAGGAGTTTAACCTGCCCAAGAACCGCCTAATCTGTGACATGCCCACCAGATGGAACTCGACATTGGCCATGCTGCAGCGGCTGCACACGCAGCAGAGGGCCATCAATGAGTACCTGTGCGACTATGGCACCAGGACAGGGTCAGGGGACCTTGGTTTTTTTTCCCCACGCCAGTGGGCCATGATCAGGGATGCATGCACTGTCCTGTCACCATTCGAGGAGGCCACGAGGATGGTGAGCACTGACAGTGCATGCATCAGTGACACTGTCCCCCTTGTCCACCTGTTGGAGCACACGCTGCGTGGAATAATGGACAGGGCACTTGAGGCAGAACAGAGGCAGGAAGAGGAGGACTTCCTTAGCTCTCAAGGCCCCCTTTATCCAGACAGTGTTCCTGCGTGCCCGCCGATCACACAGGAAGAGGACGAGGAGGAGGAGGAGGAGGAGGAGGAGGAAGATTGTGTCAGTATGGAGGTGGAGCCTGGCACTCAGCATCAGCAGTCTTTAAGGGATCAGTCCCAAGGAACACATGGACTTGTACGTGGCAGGGAGGAGGTGGCTGCGGACGTTGTTGTCCTTAGTGACCCAGAGGACTCCGGACCGAATGCCTCAGCAAACCTACGCTGCATGGCCTCCCTGATCCTGCAAAGCCTGCGTAAGGATCCTCGTATTCGTGGTATCAAGGAGAAGGACCAATACTGGCTGGCAACCCTCCTTGATCCACGTTACAAGGGTAAGGTTGCGGACCTTATCTTGCCATCGCAGAGGGAGCAGAGGATGAAACATCTTCGGGAGGCCTTGCAGAAAGGTCTGTGCAACGCGTTCCCAGAGACTGGGAGGTTACAAACTCCTGTTTCTGGACAACGTGTTGCTGAGGCTTCGGTCAGTCAAAGAAGGAGCGGTGGAGAAGGTGGCCGTCTGACCGATGCGTTCAGACAATTTTTTGGTCCGCAGCCCCAAGGTATGATCGGTTCCAGCAACCATCGCCAGCGTCTGTTTTACATGGTGCAGGAATACCTAGGGGCAAGATCAGACTTGGACACCTTTCCCACCGAAAATCCTCTGGGTTACTGGGTCTTGAGGATGGATCACTGGCCAGAGCTTGCACAGTATGCAATTGAGCTACTGGCCTGTCCTGCATCCAGCGTTCTTTCGGAACGCACATTCAGTGCTGCTGGAGGCGTGGTAACCGATCACAGGGTGCGTCTGTCCACTGACTCGGTCGATCGGCTGACCTTCATAAAAATGAATCAGTCTTGGATCACCACCAGCTACCAAGCACCTGATGCTGATGTAACTGAATAATTTTTTTCAGATCCCTTCAAAGACTGCCTATGCTGATGCTGAGTGACTATCCCTGAGTAATTATCCTCTTCCTCCTCAATCATCACGCTGATAGCTTGTAAGAACATTTTTGGTTCTGGGCGCCACCACCAGTGCCTAAGGCACAATTTTTCAGCCCCTGTATAACAGGGGCGTGTAATTACAATTTTTGATGTAATACTTTGCAGCAGGGCTCGTTCCTGCATTCCAACTAGAGTGTCTGTGAGGGGTTGCAGTGTTGTGGCACCAGCACCAGTGCCTAAGGCCCAATTTTTCTGCCCCTGTCTAACAGGGGCGTGTAATTACAATTTTTGATGCAATACTTTGCAGCAGGGCTCGTTCCTGCGTTCCAACTAGAGTGTCTGTGAGGGGTTGCAGTGTTGTGGCACCAGCACCAGTGCCTAAGGCCCAATTTTTCTGCCCCTGTCTAACAGGGGCGTGTAATTACAATTTTTGATGCAATACTTTGCAGCAGGGCTCGTTCCTGCGTTCCAACTAGAGTGTCTGTGAGGGGTTGCAGTGTTGTGGCACCAGCACCAGTGCCTAAGGCCTAATTTTTCAGCTCCTGTTCAACAGGGGCATGTAATTACAATTCTTGATCTAATATTTCACAGCAGGGCCCTGTGAGGGCTTACAGTGTTTTGGCCACAGCAACACCTAAGGCCCAAATTTCTGCTGAGTATATAGGGCAGGACCCTACTTTCAAACATCTAACTTACAAACGACTCCTACTTGCAAACGGAAGGAGACAACAGGAAGTGAGATGAAATCTACCCCTAGGAAGGGAAATTCTCTCATGTAAGAGTTAATATGGGAAAACAATTTCTCCTTTCCACTGATGCTTTCCAATCCTTGTTCCACAAAAAAACCCAAATTTTCAAAAAACATTTTTCATTGGGACAAAAAAGTGAGGTGAAATCTTCTGAAGAGGAGGAAAGACGCAAAACAAATGTCACAGGGGTGATAACCCTTCCCTATGTTTTCCAAAAAGCTTAGAAAAGATTTTTTGGCTGGAGCTAAACACGTTAAAAATGTTCAAAATTACAAACAGATTCTACTTAACAACAAACCTACAGTCCCTGTCTTGTTTGCACCGCCTGTATACTGCTGTTCAGAGTATATAGGGACTAGGGATGAGCCGAACACCCCCCGGTTCGGTTCGCACCAGAACCCGCGAACGGACCGCAAGTTCGCACGAACGTTAGAACCCCATTGACGTCTATGGGACTCGAACGTTCGAAATCAAAAGTGCTCATTTTAAAGGCTAATTTGCATGGTATTGTCCTAAAAAGGGTTTGGGGACCCGGGTCCTACCCCAGGGGACATGTATCAATGCAAAAAAAACTTTTAAAAACGGCCGTTTTTTCGGGAGCAGTGATTTTAATGATGCTTAAAGTAAAAAAAAAAAAAGTGAAATATTCCTTTAAATATCGTACCTGGGGGGTGTCTATAGTATGCCTGTAAAGTGACGCGTGTTTCCCATGTTTAGAACAGTCCCTGCACCAAATGTCATTTTTAAAGGAAAAAATCTCATTTAAAACTGCTTGCGGGTTTAATGTCATGTCGGGTCCTGGCAATATGGATGAAAATCAGTGAGACAAACGGCATGGGTACCCCCCAGTCCATTACCAGGCCCTTTGGGTCTTGTATGGATATTAAGGGGAACCCCGCACCCAAATTAAAATAAGGAAAGGTCCCTATATACTCTGAACAGCAGTATACAGGCGGTGCAAACAAGACAGGGACTGTAGGTTTGTTGTTAAGTAGAATCTGTTTGTAATTTTGAACATTTTTAATGTGTTTAGCTCCAGCCAAAAAATCTTTTCTAAGCTTTTTGGAAAACATAGGGAAGGGTTATCACCCCTGTGACATTTGTTTTGCGTCTTTCCTCCTCTTCAGAAGACTTCACCTCACTTTTTTGTCCCAATGAAAAATGTTTTTTGAAAATTTGGGTTTTTTTGTGGAACAAGGATTGGAAAGCATCAGTGGAAAGGAGAAATTGTTTTCCCATATTAACTCTTACATGAGAGAATTTCCCTTCCTAGGGGTAGATTTCATCTCACTTCCTGTTGTCTCCTTCCGTTTGCAAGTAGGAGTCGTTTGTAAGTTAGATGTTTGAAAGTAGGGTCCTGCCCTATATACTCAGCAGAAATTTGGGCCTTAGGTGTTGCTGTGGCCAAAACACTGTAAGCCCTCACAGGGCCCTGCTGTGAAATATTAGATCAAGAATTGTAATTACATGCCCCTGTTGAACAGGAGCTGAAAAATTAGGCCTTAGGCACTGGTGCTGGTGCCACAACACTGCAACCCCTCACAGACACTCTAGTTGGAACGCAGGAACGAGCCCTGCTGCAAAGTATTGCATCAAAAATTGTAATTACACGCCCCTGTTAGACAGGGGCAGAAAAATTGGGCCTTAGGCACTGGTGCTGGTGCCACAACACTGCAACCCCTCACAGACACTCTAGTTGGAACGCAGGAACGAGCACTGCTGCAAAGTATTGCATCAAAAATTGTAATTACACGCCCCTGTTAGACAGGGGCAGAAAAATTGGGCCTTAGGCACTGGTGCTGGTGCCACAACACTGCAACCCCTCACAGACACTCTAGTTGGAATGCAGGAACGAGCCCTGCTGCAAAGTATTGCATCAAAAATTGTAATTTCACGCCCCTGTTAGACAGGGGCAGAAAAATTGGGCCTTAGGCACTGGTGCTGGTGCCACAACACTGCAACCCCTCACAGACACTCTAGTTGGAATGCAGGAACGAGCCGTGCTGCAAAGTATTACATCAAAAATTGTAATTACACGCCCCTGTTATACAGGGGCTGAAAAATTGTGCCTTAGGCACTGGTGGTGGCGCCCAGAACCAAAAATGTTCTTACAAGCTATCAGCGTGATGATTGAGGAGGAAGAGGATAATTACTCAGGGATAATCACTCAGCATCAGCATAGGCAGTCTTTGAAGGGATCTGAAAAAAATTATTCAGTTACATCAGCATCAGGTGCTTGGTAGCTGGTGGTGATCCAAGACTGATTCATTTTTATGAAGGTCAGCCGATCGACCGAGTCAGTGGACAGACGCACCCTGTGATCGGTTACCACGCCTCCAGCAGCACTGAATGTACGTTCCGAAAGAACGCTGGATGCAGGACAGGCCAGTAGCTCAATTGCATACTGTGCAAGCTCTGGCCAGTGATCCATCCTCAAGACCCAGTAACCCAGAGGATTTTCGGTGGGAAAGGTGTCCAAGTCTGATCTTGCCCCTAGGTATTCCTGCACCATGTAAAACAGACGCTGGCGATGGTTGCTGGAACCGATCATACCTTGGGGCTGCGGACCAAAAAATTGTCTGAACGCATCGGTCAGACGGCCACCTTCTCCACCGCTCCTTCTTTGACTGACCGAAGCCTCAGCAACACGTTGTCCAGAAACAGGAGTTTGTAACCTCCCAGTCTCTGGGAACGCGTTGCACAGACCTTTCTGCAAGGCCTCCCGAAGATGTTTCATCCTCTGCTCCCTCTGCGATGGCAAGATAAGGTCCGCAACCTTACCCTTGTAACGTGGATCAAGGAGGGTTGCCAGCCAGTATTGGTCCTTCTCCTTGATACCACGAATACGAGGATCCTTACGCAGGCTTTGCAGGATCAGGGAGGCCATGCAGCGTAGGTTTGCTGAGGCATTCGGTCCGGAGTCCTCTGGGTCACTAAGGACAACAACGTCCGCAGCCACCTCCTCCCAGCCACGTACAAGTCCATGTGTTCCTTGGGACTGATCCCTTAAAGACTGCTGATGCTGAGTGCCAGGCTCCACCTCCATACTGACACAATCTTCCTCCTCCTCCTCCTCCTCCTCCTCGTCCTCTTCCTGTGTGATCGGCGGGCACGCAGGAACACTGTCTGGATAAAGGGGGCCTTGAGAGCTAAGGAAGTCCTCCTCTTCCTGCCTCTGTTCTGCCTCAAGTGCCCTGTCCATTATTCCACGCAGCGTGTGCTCCAACAGGTGGACAAGGGGGACAGTGTCACTGATGCATGCACTGTCAGTGCTCACCATCCTCGTGGCCTCCTCGAATGGTGACAGGACAGTGCATGCATCCCTGATCATGGCCCACTGGCGTGGGGAAAAAAAACCAAGGTCCCCTGACCCTGTCCTGGTGCCATAGTCGCACAGGTACTCATTGATGGCCCTCTGCTGCGTGTGCAGCCGCTGCAGCATGGCCAACGTCGAGTTCCACCTGGTGGGCATGTCACAGATTAGGCGGTTCTTGGGCAGGTTAAACTCCTTTTGGAGGTCCGTCAGCCGAGCACTGGCATTATATGACCGGCGGAAATGCACAGAGACTTTCCTGGCCTGCCTCAGGACATCCTGTAAGCCCGGGTACCTGCCCAAGAACCGCTGCACCACCAAGTTAAGGACGTGAGCCAAACAGGGCACATGGGTCAGTTGTCCCTGTCGGAGGGCAGAGAGGAGGTTGGTGCCATTGTCGCAAACCACCATTCCTGCCTTAAGTTGGCGTGGCGTCAACCACCTCTGAACCTGCCCCTGCAGAGCTGACAGAACCTCTGCCCCAGTGTGGCTCCTGTCCCCCAAGCACACCAGCTCAAGCACCGCATGGCATCTTTTGGCCTGCGTACTTGCGTAGCCCCTTGAACGCCTACGGAGCACCGCTGGTTCCGAGGAAGAGGCCATGGAGGAAGAAGAAGAGGAGGGGGTGGAGGAGAGAGGTGTGTCACAATCAGCATTTTGGAGGCGTGGTGGCGGAACAACCTCCAACACTACTGCACCTTGTCCTGCATCCTTCCCAGCTGCCAGCAGAGTCACCCAATGCGCCGTGAAACTTAAGTAACGTCCCTGTCCATGCCTGCTGGACCATGAGTCAGCGGTAATATGCACCTTACCGCTGACCGCCCTGTCCAGCGAGGCATGGACATTGCCTTCCACATGCCGGTAGAGAGCCGGAATCGCCTTCCGTGAGAAAAAGTGGCGTTTGGGTACCTGCCACTGAGGAACCGCACATTCCACAAACTCACGGAAGGGGGCAGAGTCTACCAACTGAAAAGGCAGCAGTTGAAGTGCTAGCAATTTTGCCAAGCTAGCATTCAACCGCTGGGCATGTGGATGGCTGGGAGCAAACTTCTTTCGGCGGTGCAGCAGCTGGGGCAGGGAAATTTGCCTGGTACAATCGGACGTCGGTGTACCAAAAGCAGATTGCCCACAAGTACTTGGCTGTGACACACCTAATTCTACACCTTCATTCCTCTCACTGCAGGTCTCAGAGAGGACTGAAGGTCTAGTGGGGTTGGAAATCTCAGCTGATGAGGAGCAAGGAGAGATCCTCTTTGTTCTTTGGTGTGGGTCTTTCAGATACGCTTGCCAACGAACTGCATGGCAGGTCAACATATGTCTGGTCAAGCATGTGGTACCCAAGCGGGAGATGTTTTGGCCACGCGAGATACGCTTGAGACATATGTTGCAAATAGCAGCGGTGCGATCTGATGCACTCGTCTCAAAAAAGGCCCACACCAAAGAACTTTTTGAATAACGCGCAGAGACTGCAGCGCCCTGCACATGTGGAGCTTTGGGGTGTGATGCAGTCAATGTGCTGCCCTTAGGCTGGCCCCTGGAGGGCATCCTGCCTAGTTGGTGATGTGCCACCTCCTCCTCCTCCTCCTCCTCTCTCCTATCAGGCACCCACGTTGAGTCAGTGACCTCATCATCCCCTCCCTCCTCATCACTGGAGCAAACCTGGCAGTATGCTGCAGCAGGGGGAGCATGACTGCCAGATTGCTGTCCTTCTTGGGCACCCCCTCTGTCCGTGCTCATGTTACTGCCTTCATTGAGCTCAGTATCATCATCAGAGCCTTCCAAACGCTGGGCATCCTCCTGGAGCATGTACCCAACACTGTGGTCAAACAGTTCGAGGGAATCCTCATGAGGACATGGTGGAGCTAGGGAAGGAGTCACTGATGACATTGAGCTGAGGGAAGAGGCCGCTGCTTTGCCAGACAAAGCACCCTGGGCATGGGTGAGAGAGGATGAGGAGGATGAGGACGGCTTGGTCATCCACTTGACCAAGTCTTCCGCATGTTGCGGCTCAACACGGCCAGCTGCCGAAAAAAAGGCCAAGCGTGTCCCATGGCCACGTGCTGATGAGGATGCACCGTCTCCACGACCAGCACTAGACACAGAGCCTGCTTGCCCTCTCTTATTGGCTTGTGACTGTCTGCCTCTCCTTCTTGGCCTTCCAGACATACTAATGGCCTGTAGCTGCACTAAGCTGGGATAGAACACCTGTAATTTTCTTCAGGTAGCTTTATATACTGTAACCAGACAAGCCTGCCTGTCAGTAGGAAGATAACAGGAACGGATCTAGCTGAACACTGTGAGCAGGACGTACTGCACTAAATGTATATAGCAGGAACGGATCTAGCTGAACACTGTGAGCAGGACGCACTGTACTAAATGTAAATAGTCTAGCTGCCTGACCGTGGTACTAATAGGATCAAAAAGAACACCTGTAATTTTCTTAAGGTAGCTTTATATACTGTAACCAGACAAGCCTGCCTGTCAGTAGGAAGATAACAGGAACGGATCTAGCTGAACACTGTGAGCAGGACACACTGTACTAAATGTAAATAGTCTAGCTGCCTGACCGTGGTACTAATAGGATCAAAAAGAACACCTGTAATTTTCTTCAGGTAGCTTTATATACTGTAACCAGACAAGCCTGCCTGTCAGTAGGAAGATAACAGGAACGGATCTAGCTGAACACTGTGAGCAGGACACACTGTACTAAATGTAAATAGTCTAGCTGCCTGACCGTGGTACTAATAGGATCAAAAAGAACACCTGTAATTTTCTTCAGGTAGCTTTATATACTGTAACCAGACAAGCCTGCCTGTCAGTAGGAAGATAACAGGAACGGATCTAGCTGAACACTGTGAGCAGGACGCACTGCACTAAAATACCAGGAACGGATCTAGCTGAACACTGTGAGCAGGACGCACTGCACTGAATGTAAATAGCAGGAACGGATCTAGCTGAACACTGTGAGCAGGACGCACTGCACTGAATGTAAATAGCAGGAACGGATCTAGCTGAACACTGTGAGCAGGACGCACTGCACTGAATGTAAATAGCAGGAACGGATCTAGCTGAACACTGTGAGCAGGACGCACTGCACTGAATGTAAATAGCAGGAACGGATCTAGCTGAACACTGTGAGCAGGACGTACTGCACTAAATGTATATAGCAGGAACGGATCTAGCTGAACACTGTGAGCAGGACGCACTGCACTGAATGTAAATAGCAGGAACGGATCTAGCTGAACACTGTGAGCAGGACGCACTGCACTGAATGTAAATAGCAGGAACGGATCTAGCTGAACACTGTGAGCAGGACGCACTGCACTAAATGTATATAGCAGGAACGGATCTAGCTGAACACTGTGAGCAGGACGCACTGCACTGAATGTAAATAGCAGGAACGGATCTAGCTGAACACTGTGAGCAGGACGCACTGCACTGAATGTAAATAGCAGGAACGGATCTAGCTGAACACTGTGAGCAGGACGTACTGCACTAAATGTATATAGCAGGAACGGATCTAGCTGAACACTGTGAGCAGGACGCACTGCACTGAATGTAAATAGCAGGAACGGATCTAGCTGAACACTGTGAGCAGGACGCACTGCACTGAATGTAAATAGCAGGAACGGATCTAGCTGAACACTGTGAGCAGGACGCACTGCACTGAATGTAAATAGCAGGAACGGATCTAGCTGAACACTGTGAGCAGGACGCACTGCACTGAATGTAAATAGCAGGAACGGATCTAGCTGAACACTGTGAGCAGGACGTACTGCACTAAATGTATATAGCAGGAACGGATCTAGCTGAACACTGTGAGCAGGACGCACTGCACTGAATGTAAATAGCAGGAACGGATCTAGCTGAACACTGTGAGCAGGACGCACTGCACTAAATGTAAATACCAGGAACGGATCTAGCTGAACACTGTGAGCAGGACGCACTGCACTGAATGTAAATAGCAGGAACGGATCTAGCTGAACACTGTGAGCAGGACGCACTGCACTGAATGTAAATAGCAGGAACGGATCTAGCTGAACACTGTGAGCAGGACGCACTGCACTGAATGTAAATAGCAGGAACGGATCTAGCTGAACACTGTGAGCAGGACGCACTGCACTGAATGTAAATAGCAGGAACGGATCTAGCTGAACACTGTGAGCAGGACGTACTGCACTAAATGTATATAGCAGGAACGGATCTAGCTGAACACTGTGAGCAGGACGCACTGCACTGAATGTAAATAGCAGGAACGGATCTAGCTGAACACTGTGAGCAGGACGCACTGCACTAAATGTAAATAGCAGGAACGGATCTAGCTGAACACTGTGAGCAGGACGCACTGCACTGAATGTAAATAGCAGGAACGGATCTAGCTGAACACTGTGAGCAGGACGCACTGCACTGAATGTAAATAGCAGGAACGGATCTAGCTGAACACTGTGAGCAGGACGCACTGCACTGAATGTAAATAGCAGGAACGGATCTAGCTGAACACTGTGAGCAGGACGCACTGCACTGAATGTAAATAGCAGGAACGGATCTAGCTGAACACTGTGAGCAGGACACACTGCACTAAATAGTCTAGATAGAAGATAACAGGAACGGATCTAGCTAAACTGAATACAGTGTATATATATATATGCAACACCTGGGATGCATATATATACACAATACACTGTAAGTGCAGCTAACTGACTGACTGTTCTGCCTAATCTATCTAACTCAAATCAAATGACACTGTCTCTCTCTCTCTCTATCTCTCAGCACACCGGAACACACACTACACAGGGCCGCCGTGCAGGCGGCCTTATATAGTGTGGGGTGTGTACTAAATCCCCTGAGCCATAATTGGCCAAAGCCACCCTGGCTTTGGCCAATTACAGCTCTCTCTACTGACGGCGCTGTGATTGGCCAAGCATGCGGGTCATAGTGCATGCTTGGCCAATCATCAGCCAGCAATGCACTGCGATGCCGCAGTGAATTATGGGCCGTGACGCGCCACACGAATTTGGCGCGAACGGCCCATATCGTTCGCAATTCGACGGACGGTCGAACAGCCGATGTTCGAGTCGAACATGGGTTCGACTCGAACACGAAGCTCATCCCTAATAGGGACCTTTCCTTATTTTAATTTGGGTGCGGGGTTCCCCTTAATATCCATACAAGACCCAAAGGGCCTGGTAATGGACTGGGGGGTACCCATGCCGTTTGTCTCACTGATTTTCATCCATATTGCCAGGACCCGACATGACATTAAACCCGCAAGCAGTTTTAAATGAGATTTTTTCCTTTAAAAATGACATTTGGTGCAGGGACTGTTCTAAACATGGGAAACACGCGTCACTTTACAGGCATACTATAGACACCCCCCAGGTACGATATTTAAAGGAATATTTCACTTTTTTTTTTTTACTTTAAGCATCATTAAAATCACTGCTCCCGAAAAAACGGCCGTTTTTAAAAGTTTTTTTTGCATTGATACATGTCCCCTGGGGTAGGACCCGGGTCCCCACACCCTTTTTAGGACAATACCATGCAAATTAGCCTTTAAAATGAGCACTTTTGATTTCGAACGTTCGAGTCCCATAGACGTCAATGGGGTTCTAACGTTCGTGCGAACTTGCGGTCCGTTCGCGGGTTCTGGTGCGAACCGAACCGGGGGGTGTTCGGCTCATCCCTAGTTGTACACATCGTATATATGCACTACTTTATAGGCAGGCAAAAAGTACTCTGCAGACATGGTATTTAAAAGCATTTGGCATTTTTAATGTTGCCTTCTAAGCATTATTGAAATTGCTGATCCCTACAAAACTGAATTTTTGGTACACGTTCCCTAATGCAATGCTCAGCCCTTGTCATTTGTTTGACAATAACTTGCCCATTCACCTAGAAAACAGCCATTATAGTTTTTAGCGAAGTTCAGATTTGGAATGTTCGTCAATCCTGTCCTAAACCAAACCCAGGTGTGTTTGGCTCACCCCTACTTGTGACTAGAAAGGCATGATCATAGTAGAATCCCAAACCACATTGTGACACATATGTAGATCTTGTGTGCCCATTTTAAAACAACCTAGCTGGTGTGTAATACGCTTTATACATATATTGCAGTTGTATAAGTTTGTCTTTAGTGGATACAACCATGTAAAAACAGGAACCAGAAAAATCCTCCTAATTCTTTTCTGTTGTGTCTATTATATCCCCGTTCCACTCAAAGAATCCTTTATTTATAATGGTTTATTTGCCTGTTGAGATTCAAGTCATTCTGGAACAGAAAGAATCAAAGAGAAGATGTGTGATGGGCTTGTGCCCTTTTAAATTTAAAACACATCTATAGTCCCCAGGCCTCCCAGCCCCTCTTTGAACCCCCCACATTTATTTTTTAAAGGTTCCTCAAATACATGCCTCAATTCCAGCTGTTTTCTGGAGGGTCTAGTGATATCTTGGGTTCTTCGTCTTCTTTTTCTAATGGTGTTGTTTTGACTGCAGCACTGAAGGGATGATGTGAGCACTGTTCAGTACAGCAGAACAGTAAGCCCAGACTGGTATAATGTTGCCCACCAGGGGAAGTATTAAAGCAGATCTTCACCAGATCACTTTTTTTTTTCACCCCTTCTTACAAGGTGGTGTGCTGTGCACATTTCAGATACTTCACCCGAACAGGGGATCCAGCGTTGTCCCACTGAGATCCTCTTGCCATTGCTAACTCCGGGGCCACCATGTGAGAGCCCCGTTGACACTGCCCAGTTCAGCCAGTGTGCCTCCCAATAAAATGGCACTAGGCACGTATCCCTCCTACTTTGTGAATGAAGGGGTCAGGGCTGGTGCAAGAATTTTTGACACCCTAGGCGAAACCTCATTTTGCCGCCCCCCCCTCCCCCCGCTCTACCTCCAACCCCACCCCCTTTGTCCTACAGCGGCTATGGCTGGCAGTTGCTGCTGTCCCCAAGGCAGCTGTGGCTGCAGATGGCTGTCCTGCGGGAAGGTACTGCTGAATGGTACTACTGGCGGGTATCCCTGGTGGCTGCTGTCTCAGGAGTGGGGGGGGGGGTAGTGGCAGACAGGGGGAGGAGGAGAGGGGAGGATGACAGGGGGGAGGAGGAGAGGGGAGGATGACAGGGGGGAGAAGGGGGAGGAGCGGAATAGGAAAAGAGAGAGGAGGAGAGGGGGGAGAGACAGGCGGCAGAGGGGGGAGGGAGGGGAGGAAGGGGAGGAGGAGGAAGGTAGGAGAAGAGGGAGGAGGAGAAGGAAGGGAGGGGAGAGAGAGGAGGGAGAAGTGGGGGAGAGGGGGGGGGAGATGGAGGGGAGAGGGAGGAGGGGGAGAGGGAGGAGGAGTGGGGCTGAGGGGGAGATAGAGGGGGGGAGTGGGGGGGAAGAGGGGGGAGGAGGGGGGGGGAGGAGGAGGAGGGGAGGGAGGGGGGGAGGAGGAGAGGGAGGGGGAGGAGGAGGAGGAGAGGGAGGGGGAAGAGAGGAGGAGCGGGGAGGAGGAAGGGAGGAGAGGGGGGGAGCAGGAGGAGGGGAGAGGAGGAGGGGGGGGAGGGAGAGGAGGTGAGGAGGAGGGAGTGGGGAGAGGGAGGAGGGGAGAGAGAGGAGGAGGGGAGGGAGTGGGGGGAGGAGGAGGAGGGAGAGGGAGGAGGGGAGAGGAGGAGGGGAGGGAGTGGGGGGAGGAGGGGAGGGAGAGGAGGAGGGGGGGGAGGAGGGGATGGAGTTGGGGGAGGAGGGGAGGGAGGGAGAGGAGGAGGGGAGGGAGGAGGGGGAGGAGGAGGGGAGGGAGAGGAGGGGGAGAGGGGGGAGAGGGGGGAAGAGAGGAGGGAGAGGAGGGAGAGGAGGGAGGGAGAGGAGGAGGAGGTGAGGGAGAGGGGGGGGGGAAGAGGAGGGGGGGAGAGAGAGGAGGGGGGAGGAGCGGAGAGGAGGAGAGGGACCCTTACATCCAGGCCATGTGCTTGGGACGATCATGACATGACATATGTGAGGAGTCTCAGGACAGATCAGTCCATACACACTATACAGTGCACTTCAAGTTCACTCACTGGGGCTCTGCTCTGCAGACTGCATCCGACGACTGTGTCCAGCTGTCACCACTCACCAGGCACTGACTACTCTGATCTGCTATAACGTGTCTGCACGTGCAGTGACACTGCCGCTGTACAGGACAGGCGATAGAACACCGGGAGGGAGAGCTGGCTTCTGCAAATGACGGTGACACGGGGGCGGTGTTAGGGGGTCACATGACTAGACTCGGGATACGACTCAGTCACTGAATCATGTATGGGAGGAGCTGGCAGTACTGGAAGAGACCAGAGACACAGACAGGTCACTGATATAATCATAGAGGCGCGCAGCAGCAGGGAATGTGTTTGCTTCAGTTCCTTCGGGAGACTCAGGAAATGTCCCCCAGTGCTGCGCTGCGCCTCTAATGATACTACAGTTGGACAGAGCGCCTGTCTGGGTACATGTAACATACTGCAGAGACGCCGGGCGGCATCCCCTGCATTATACAGCACCGCACGGAACACTTACATAAGGCAGAGACCGGTGAGAGACAGGGACTAGGGAAAACAGCGGCCGGGCGCCCTAGGCGGCAGTGCGCCCTAGGCGGCTGCCTAGTTCGCCTAGTGGTAGCACCGGCCCTGGAAGGGGTATGTCTCCTGGGATATGTGACATGCATATCCAAAGTAGTATAGCTTTATTCAGGTAGAGAAGGGAGGAGGAGTGGATTGGAAGAAATTTGATTCTGAGGGTGAAGATCCACTTTAAAGAGGAACTGCAGTCTGCTCACCTAACTTGTAATAAAAACATCTTTGCCATTCCGAAGCTTTCCTCCAACCACTTTGCATATTATTTTATGTATACTGTGATTCTGTGCTTGCCAAAAATGCTGCAGAAATCTCCCTCCACTGAGTCTGGTTGCATCTATTTTAACTGTGGGCATCTGAAGCTGCTGCCTGTTCACTTCCTGGATTTACACAGACACACAGAGGCACACCTCCAGCTCTGCAGCTCTCATTGGCCCTCTTATGACTCATCCCCCTCCCTTCCTGGGAGACTCTCACGAGAGTGAGAGAGAGAGCTGTGAATGATGTCATAAGCCTAGGCTTTTTTCCAGACAAGAAACAGGAAGTGGACTGTATAAGGTATTTCCTGGCAGAAAAAAATATTTTACTATCCAAAGTTAAAACAACAAGGGCAGATTTAGTAGATGGAAAGATAAAACAATGACTGAAGTTCCGCTTTAATGACAGCCTGGGCTCACAGGATGAGGATGAATGATTCTGGCTGACGTTCCACCATGAAGTACATGGCAACACATGATCCTTGAGCTTCAGTCCATTAGCTTTACTATACAAAGACAATATCATCCATCTGCTTCAGGCATGAGAGAGCATTTTTTTTCAATCTAGTCTACCCCAGTGATTAGGCTGCAAGCTTGTAACTTGGTAAGAGGCTGGATCAAGAGGTTAATCTGTATTAGACATTTGTGAACAAAAACTGCGTCAGCATCAGTATTTGCAAGACTATTTTGGCCCCATAAAGAATAAGGAAGGACATCTGGTTACAAAGGATGGGGAGATGGCGAAGGTATTGAGATTATTCTTCTCCTCAGTCTTCACGAGGGAATCGGGGGCTTTAGTAACCAAAACTGCAGTGTTTATCCTCATGACACATCACAGCTAACAAAGGACAGACTTATAGGGCCTACACACGGTCGGACTTTGTTCGGACATTCCGAGAACAAAATCCTAGGATTTTTTCCGATGGATGTTGGCTCAAACTTGTTTTGCCTACACACGGTCGCACAAAGTTGTCGGAATTTCCGATCGCCAACCATGCGGTCACGTACACCACGTATGACGAGACTAGAAAAGGCCGGTTCAGAACCAAGCGCGGCACCCTTTGGGCTCCTTTTGCTAATCTCGTGTTAGTAAAAGTTTGGTGAGAGACAATTCGCGCTTTTTCAGACTCGTGGCTTTCAGATAGTTTTCTGCCGTTCAGTTTGTGCTTGTGGGTTTGTATCTGCTCTTCAGTGCGTGCAGTCAGTTCGTATCGGAGTTTTCTGTGTGATCTTGCCTGCTCGTTGCTGTTTTTCAGGTCGCTCTTCACAGGCCTTGCTGTTCTTCAGTGCGTTCTGTTACCTCGTTCTGAGCAGCCGACCGTTTTATAGCCATGTTGCGTATACGTACTCCTCGTAGAGTTCGTGCTGTGCGGGGGCTTGGTGTTGGGGTCCTGACCTTGACACAAGTCCAGTCCATGAACGGGGTGGGGAGGAGTTCATGGACCAAGAATTGGTTGCTTCAGCGTGACCAGTTCTCTCATATGCCTTTGCTCCGTGAGATCCGTGAGAATAATCCTGATGATTTCAGGAACTTTCTCAGGATGACAGACACTGTGTTTCACCGTTTGTTGGCTTCGCTGACCCCCTATATTAGCAGGCAGGATACCTGCATGAGGCAAGCCATCACTCCGGAGTAGAGGTTTGTCGCTACCTTGCGGTATTTGGCCACAGGGAGAAGCCTGCAGGACTTGAAGTTCTCGACAGGCATCTCCCCCCAGGCTCTGGGGATCATTATCCCAGAGACCTGTTCTGCCATCATCCAGGTCCTTCAGAAGGAATATATGAAGGTAAGATTTTTATCCTTTAATATCACATTTTATTGTATTAAATGTTTGGTAATATATTGTATTTCTTTCCTCATTCCTTAATTACTATGATTGTAATATGCTGTGAATGTCCCCTTTGTCCTCATGCATGCTGGATTTTTATGTAATTAATATTTTAGGTCCTTCATACATATTTGCCCTTCACTAACCTCCCCAGCATGGTGTTTCCTGGCCCTATATTCACCTCATGTAGTCACTTAACAATGTATTTTATCAGCTCCATAGTAGTGCTTTACCCCAAACACCCCCTAAAATGTATGGTAATGTTATTTTTGATTTAAATTCAGGCAGAGTGGCAGAGGCTTTTTTTGTGGTGTCCCCAAATAATTTTTAGTAACCCTCCCTCCCCCCAACTGCTAGGTCAGCTGATCCCAATTCTCTATCCTCAATCATCTATCTGCTGACTTTGCCAAACCCATACACACTATACCCATCTCTTTAGTGCTCAGATTTATGAATGAATTCCCCAAAGCATGTAGTGCAAGGGCCTGCCTGTATACTTTCAAATTGTACTGTTTAAAGTTTTTGTATCCTATTATTATCTTGATAGGTAATAGCAGAATGTCCAAATGTCCTCAAATGTGTACAGTGTGTATTTATATCTTTGTATTATGACACTTCTTACCTGTCCAGTGGGCTGCCAATAGTGTAACTAAGGAGGGGCTGTTCCAAGTAATACCCATTATTTAGGCATTCATCTCTCAATGAAGTGAAGAGGGTTACCTGTCCAAGAGTTCCCCCCCCTATAATGTTAGAAATGGCCCATGAGAGGGGGGGGGGGGGGGATATGATAGGTGTACCTTATACTTTGGCCTTGTTAAATTCCCCTTAATAAATGCTATCTGGAGGTTGCCCCAGAATGTTTGTGAAAAAATAGTAATGTTTATTGTGTTTTCCTCAACAGTTTCCTTCCACGCCACAGGAATGGCAGACTGTGGCCTCCCACTTTGCCCAGCGGTGGGACTTTCCTAACTGCGGAGGGGCAATTGATGGGAAACACGTCCACATCGTCCCACCACCCAACTCGGGGTCGTACTATTATAATTACAAGGGGTTTAATAGTATAGTGATTAGGGGTGCAACGGATCGTTGCCGATCCGTGATCCGTACGGATCACCCTCCGCGGATCGGCACACCCGCGATCCGCGGAGCACTTTTCGGGCCTCAGCCATAGGAAAGGCCCCGGCTTCGGCCTAGCTCCGGAGCCGGCGGCCATTTTGGTACACCCGGAAGTGGCCGCTGTCTCGACAGGAAGTGACATTTCGTCGCCGCCATCTTGCTACACCCCACACTCCTGCACAGTACAATAATGATAGAGTGAGAAGGGGGCAAGCGGACATCTTGTTACACCCACCGGAGTTTTAAATTTAAAAGCCATTTTCAACACAAAACTGAGCTTATATGCACAAATACTGTATTTATGCATATAAGCTCGGTTTTGTGTTGAAAATGGCTTTTAAATCTAAAACTCCGGTGGGTGTAACAAGATTTGTGTGTTTTTTTTTGTTTTTTTTTTTGTTTTTTGTTTTTTTATGCTGATCCGAGGATCGATCCGATCCGTGACTCTGATCCGAGGATCGATCCGATCCGTGAGATTTTTGATCCGTTGCACCCCTAATAGTGATGTTGGCGGTGGTGTCGGCTAATTACGACTTCTTGCATGTGGACGTGGGGAAGAATGGCCGGATGTCCAATGGTGGAGTCATCGCCCAGACGGAGTTCTACAGGCGTCTCCAGAATGGCAGCTTGGACTTGCCAGCTCCAGAGGACAATGTTGAAGGTCTCCCATTTGTGTTTGTTGCTGAGGAAGCGTTTGCGCTGGGGGACCACCTGATGCGGCCATTCCCGATGAGGACCCTCACCCCGGAACAGAGGGTTTTTAATTACTGGCTGGCCAGAGCCCGAAGAGTGGTGGAGAACACATTTGGAATCCTGGCCAGCCGGTTCCGACTATTTCTGACACCCATCCATATGGCGGAGTATAAACTGAACCATATAATACTTGCGTGCTGTGTTCTCCATAATTTTTTAAGAAAACATTCTGCCAACTATGCTGGCTCAGTTGGGCCTGAGGCCGGAATCCTACATCCAACAACACTGACGGCGCTTGAAAGTGGCCGTCCTGGGTGCCCTCCCTGAGTGCCCGTGATGTCCGGTTACGATACCTGGAGTTCTTTGCGGGTAGGGGGGCTATCAATATGCCAGACAATATGTGAAGCCTTTTTCAAATAAAAAAAAAAAAAAAAGAAATTCTTTGTGGACATTTACTGCTTGTGTTTGTTTTAGCTGACCCTGACATAAATGTTTTGATTGCAGAAAATGTCGTGATTGGGTAACCTTATACAAAGCACTGTTGGCTGGTATTTCCTAAATGCAAAAACACATTTCACTACAAGTGCACTTGCAACTGCACTGAACCTGCACTTGTAGTGCAAAGTGGATTTGCCCTTAGGAAATAACCCCCATTTTTGCATAAAACAGCAATTACATCACCCCAAAAGTGTTGTAGTGTTGAGACAATAATCCACACATTCTTGAGTAAGCCACTTTTTTATACCTGCACAATCACATGTGCATTTACCAAAGGTTTTTTAAAACAAACCAACATGTTTGTTGTATAACAATTTTTGCAGTAGCATTATCAAAAATCGAAATATCCATTTCAGATAAAACAGGCCTGTGTAAAACCAACAAGAAAGCCAAAAAACTTGAACTTACAAAGTTCACATATGGTAAAACCTGAAGGCTATATCAGACATCAGTATTTAGGAACTGTGTTTGATATAGCGTTCAGATGGGGGGAAATCACCCCTGGAAAAGCCAAATTTGGAAGATGCACACCAATTTACGAATGTCAACATGTGCTATCTGCCATCAGGGGGGATCAAGGGACGTGTTTTGGGGGAGCAAGCCCTTCCTCAACGCGACTTTATAATTGAGGAAGGGGTTGCACCCCCAAAACGCGTCCATTGGTCTCCCGTGATGGCAGATAGCACATGTTGGCACACTGTGTGCATCCTCCAAATTTGGCTTTTCAAAACATTGCACAAAAATTTAAAAGATTGAACCACAATACAAAAAGTGATTTTGTGGGGTTTTAAATTCGCCCCAAAACATCAATAATGTTATTATTTTTTTTAATAACATCATGGATTTTTTGCTGGATGTTTTGCAGTTCGGCATTACACCCCATGATCTCCCCGATCAGGATCTGGGCACTTTCAGAAGTAAAGCGTTCTCTCTCCCTCACATCACGATCACCTAAAAAGAGATAAATTAAAAAAAAAAAGGTCTCAAAATCTGCCACAATCCATCTCTTACCTGAGCCTGTGGTCGCAGACACTCACCTGTTGTGGTGTCAATCTCCACCACATCTTCTTCTTCCTGCAGACACTCACCTGTTGTGGTGTCAATCTCCACCACATCTTCTTCTTCCTCCTGCTCAGCTTCATTTGGGGGTATTTCACCTTCTTCCATAGGTGGGGGGTCTGTGGTCTCCTCGGATGAGGGGTGTCCTCCGAGTCTTTTCTCCCCTATGTAAAACAAAAATGGTATAATTAGCACACAGATATTTGATGGCAGAACTAGAAATAGGAAACATTGCTTGGAAGTGGGGTACAATTGTCTATTTTAGCAGAGTTCCAAGATGTATTTTTTTTATTGCCCTTTGTCAAGCTGCAATACTTTACCTGTTTGGTACAAGCTTCACAGATGTAGCCCCCCCTATAGTATACACTGGAGCACCTGTGTGGCCCCCCTAATAAAAATTGTATTCTTGTGTCCCACACTAGTGCTCCAGTGTCCAGATGTGAAAACAGCTGCTCAGTGTCCTCTCCTTACACACAATCTAGTTGGCATTTCATTCTAGTAACAAACCCATCTACACAAACAAATATTTGGCATCCAAGTAGGCCCAAAAAAAATGTGGGAAAATGCATATGGCCTAAACAATAGTGTTCTAGAGGCCGAAAGAAAAATGTTTGATACGAACGAATAATGGGCCCATGAACATTAAAGTTGCCCTTTTAAACGTTACAATTAATAAAAGCATATGGAGCAGCACGAACGGAATAAAGACAGAAAGAATAGGAACCCAGCACAACTACTTATTTTTTTGCAGCACTCTCTGGATCTTTCGGTACTGCTCTGGCTCTCTCAACTTCAGGTCTGACCACCGCTTCCTGAGCTGATCTTTAGATCTTCGTACCCCGAAATTCCTGTGAAGGCTTTTGACCACTTTAGCAATGATTTTGGCCTTTCTGATGTTGGGGTGGGGGTAAGGCCCATACGTCCCGTCATAGTCGGACTTCCTCATGATGTCGACCATCTCCAACATCTCCCCAAAGGACATATTTGCGGCCTTAAAACGTCTCCTTCTGGATCGGGACGTGCCTGGATCTGGGCTTTCCTCCTCCTCCTCCTCGTTGCTATAATTAGCACACACCTGCTCGAACTCCGCCATCATGCTCTTCACCCACTGCGCCAAACGAAAAGGGGCGGGGAATAGACTAGAAAGAATGTCAGGGGCGGGCGGAGTTACACGCATGCGTAGTGTGTATAAAGCGTAACACGCGTGCGTATTACGTACGATCTGTGAACGGAGGAAGGAGCATTGGACGCGCCGATCGTAAGAAGGAAGGTAAGAGACAAACTTGTGCCTATACTACTTCTACATTGAGGCCTATATTGTAACAAGATTAGGAGAGTTTTGTCTGACATTAGGCTTTGTCTTGTGTTGTGTCTTGCAGTGAACATGGATATGCTACTCAAAGATAATGACTTCATGTCAGTATTCATAGATATGCTAAGGGAGCTGCCCTGTCTGTGGGAGATTAAACACCCCCATTTCAAGAACCAAGCAAAGAGGAAGGCAGCACTGGTGCAATTGTTGGAAATTGTGAAGCAGGCGATCCCCACGGCAGACATCACCTATTTAAAGATCTTCATTGGTGGCCTGAGGAGCACATATCTGAGGGAGCGCAAGAAAGTGCTGGATTCACAGAGATCCGGAGCAGCAGATGACATCTATGTCCCCAGGATGTTGTACTACGACAGGCTACACTTTCTGGCAGGCCAGACTGAACCCAGGCCATCCCTCTCCAGTCTTCCTTCCACGCTTCCTTCCCCCCCGGCTGAGACTTCTGACGCCCAACCTGGGCCTTCCAGGCCGCATGTGGAGGAGCACAGATTGAGCCAGGTATAGCATTCTTCTAAATATTTCTGCTTGTACAATCAATGATGTTAACTAGATGTTAGTTGGGAGTACTAATTTAGGATTGTGATTGATGATGCAAAACATAAAACCATGTCCCTTTTTCATACACAGGGAAGTCTCAGCCAGGAGGTGGCCGGGCCGAGCCGGCTGGCTGATCTGCAGGTCCCTCCACCCCCCCTGGAAAGAGAAAGTGGCAGTAGGAGGAGTGCCCTAGAGGAGGCTGCTATAGGATTCTTTTGGGGGGGCTACAGAGGTCCTGGGAGCACCCCACACCATGGAGGAGAACATTGCTGCCTTCATTGCATATAAAATGCAGAGGATGGAGGAGGGCCAACAAGCCATGTGTGAGGCCCTCATATTGGAGGCTCTGGAGAAAGGTATGAGGGGCCAAATTACACCTCAGATACACCTTCGCGATGGTCCTCCTCCTCCTCCTGCAGGTCCTCCTCCTCCTCCTCCCTCTCCCCCAGTCCTCCTCCAGGTCCTCCCAGTCCTCCTCCTCCTCCAGGTCCTACTCCTCCTCCTGCCACATCTCCAACTGCACAGCCACAGCCCGGAAGGAAGCGTGTAAGGAAGACCAGACAGTGATTGCCCTGGGTTCAGTCTGGTCGGCCAAAAAATGCAGCCTCTTGTGGTACCACAGCCTGGGGACACAGATGTCATCTGCTGCTTTCCGGATCTCTGCGAATTCTGGACCAGACTGCCCTCCCTCACATATGGACTCCTCAGGCCACCAATTTTGATGTTGAAGAATTGTTGTCTGCCGTGGGGGTCCCAGGCTTCACTAATTTCTCCTGTTGATCCAGTGTTGCCTCCCTCTTTGTTTGGTTCTGATCCCTTAATAAAGGATTTTTGTTTTGAATTATACTCTCCTATGTGTTTTACTTCAAAAATGACAGTTTGTGAGGATTCAGGTACATTTCAAATATACAATGTGAAATGAACAAGGGACACCAACAACAAACAATCTCCTGGAGATGAAATAATAAAAGATATCAATGGTGTTGGGGTAACTTGACACACAAAACACACACAAAAATATTCTGGAGTAAAAATAAAAATAACATTAAACAAAGATCAGCCTTGGAAAAAATCCAAACATTAAAGAAAAAAAAAGGCTGAAAATCCAAAAATAAATAAATAAATAAATATAAAACTGTCAGATGTGACAACTAATAACAATATATTTAGGGAATCCCACTAAAAAAACACAAATAAAACTTTGTGAGAAGTGTGTGTGAATATGAGCAGCAAAACTACTTAATTCTTCTCACATTATAAAGAAGAAGAGAGTGCGCTGTATTAAACCATTTTGAACATTGCAGCGTGACGAAAGTGCTGTATCCATTGCGAACGCTAAGTTTACCAGAACGAGCTGTCCCGTCTCTGAATTTCTTCTGAGCATGCGTGGCACTTTGTGCGTCGGAACAGGCCACACACGGTCGGAATTGACGCGATCAGATTTTGTTGTCGGAAAATTTTATCTCCTGCTCTCCAACTTTGTGTGTCGGAAAATCCGATGGAAAATGTCCGATGGAGCCCACACATGGTCGGAATTTCCGACAACACGCTCCGATCGGACATTTTCCATCGGAAAATCCGACCGTGTGTACGGGGCATAAGAATTAGACTTGGGAAACTTAACATTAATAAATCACCAGGACCCTCTGGCCTGCACCCAAGGGTACTTAGGGAACTCAGTCAAGTAACTGCCAGACCATTTTCCTCATTTTTACTGACAGTCTACTGACTTGAATGGTACCAGCAGATTGGAGAAAAGTAAATGTAACACCAATACTTAAAAAGGACCCAAAATACATCCCTGCGAATTACAGATAAGTTATCCTAACATCAACAGTAAGCTCTTGGAGGGGATGATAAGGGACTATATGCAAGATTTTAGTAATGAAAACTGTATCAGCATGGATTCGTAAAGAATCGTTATTGCCAAAACAATTTATTAACCTTCTATGAGGAGGTGAGTTGCCATCTAGATAAAGGAAGGTCCGTAGATGCTGTGTATCTGGATTTTGCAAATGCATTTGACACAGTTCCCCATAAACGTTTACTGTACAAAATAAGGTCCGTTGGCATGGACCATAGGTTGAGTACATGGATTGACAACTGGTTACAAGGGCGAGTTCAGAGGGTGGTGATAAATAGGGATGAGCCGAACACCCCCCGGTTCGGTTCGCACCAGAACCTGCGAACGGACCGAAAGTTCGCACGAACGTTAGAACCCCATTGACGTCTATGGGACTCGAACGTTCGAAATCAAAAGTGCTCATTTTAAAGGCTAATTTGCATGGTATTGTCCTAAAAAGGGTTTGGGGACCCGGGTCCTACCCCAGGGGACATGTATCAATGCAAAAAAAACTTTTAAAAACAGCCGTTTTTTCGGGAGCAGTGATTTTAATGATGCTTAAAGTAAAAAAAAAAAGTGAAATATTCCTTTAAATATCGTACCTGGGGGGTGTCTATAGTATGCCTGTAAAGTGACGCGTGTTTCCCGTGTTTAGAACAGTCCCTGCACCAAATGTCATTTTCAAAGGAAAAAATCTCATTTAAAACTGCTTGCGGGTTTAATGTAATGTCGGGTCATGGCAATATGGATGAAAATCAGTGAGACAAACGGCATGGGTACCCCCCAGTCCATTACCAGGCCCTTTGGGTCTTGTATGGATATTAAGGGGAACCCCGCACCCAAATTAAAATAAGGAAAGGTGTGGGGCCACCAGGCCCTATATACTCTGAACAGCAGTATACAGGCGGTGCAAACAAGACAGGGACTGTAGGTTTGTTGTTAAGTAGAATCTCTTTGTAATTTTGAACGGGTACATTTTTAACGTGTTTAGCTCCAGCCAAAAAAAATCTTTTTTAAGCTTTTTGGAAAACATAGGGAAGGGTTATCACCCCTGTGACATTTGTTTTGCTGTCTTTCCTCCTCTTTAGAAGATTTCACCTCACTTTTTGTCACAATGAAAAATGTTTTTTGAAAATTTGGAGTTTTTTGTGGAACAAGGATTGGAAAGCATCAGTGGAAAGGAGAAATTTTTTTCCCATATTAACTCTTACAGGAGAGAATTTCCCTTCCTACGGGTAGATTTCATCTCACTTCCTGTTGTCTCCTTCCGTTTGCAAGTAGGAGTCGTTTGTAAGTTAGATGTTTGAAAGTAGGGTCCTGCCCTATATACTCAGCAGAAATTTGGGCCTTAGGTGTTGCTGTGGCCACAACACTGTAAGCCCTCACAGGGCCCTGCTGTGAAATATTAGATCAAAAATTGTAATTACACGCCCCTGTTAAACAAGGGCTGAAAAATTGGGCCTTAGGCACTGGTGCTGGTGCCACAACACTGCAACCCCTCACAGACACTCTAGTTGGAACACAGGAACGAGCCCTGCTGCAAAGTATTGCATCAAAAATTGTAATTACACGCCCCTGTTAGACATCCCTGTCCATGCCTGCTGGACCATGAGTCAGCGGTAATATGCACCTTACCGCTGACCGCCCTGTCCAGCGAGGCATGGACATTGCCTTCCACATGCCGGTAGAGAGCCGGAATCGCCTTCCGTGAGAAAAAGTGGCGTTTGGGTACCTGCCACTGAGGAACCGCACATTCCACAAACTCACGGAAGGGGGCAGAGTCTACCAACTGAAAAGGCAGCAGTTGAAGTGCTAGCAATTTTGCCAAGTTAGCATTCAACCGCTGGGCATGTGGATGGCTGGGAGCAAACTTTTTTCGGCGGTGCAGCAGCTGGGGCAGGGAAATTTGCCTGGTACAATCTGACGTCGGTGTACCAAAAGCAGATTGCCCACAAGTACTTGGCTGTGACACACCTAATTCTACACCTTCATTCCTCTCAGTGCAGGTCTCAGAGAGGACTGGAGGTCTAGTGGGGTTGGAAATCTCAGCTGATGAGGAGCAAGGAGAGGTCCGCTTTGTTCTTTGGTGTGGGTCTTTTAGATACGCTTGCCAACGAACTGCATGGCAGGTCAACATATGTCTGGTCAAGCATGTGGTACCCAAGCGGGAGATGTTTGGGCCATGTGAGATACACTTGAGACATATGTTGCAAATAGCAGCGGTGCGATCTGATGCACTCGTCTCAAAAAAGGCCCACACCAAAGAACTTTTTGAATAACGCGCAGAGACTGCAGCGCCCTGCACATGTGGAGCTTTGGGGTGTGATGCAGTCAATGTGTTGCCCTTAGGCTGGCCCCTGGAGGGCATCCTGCCTCGTTGGTGATGTGCTGCCTCCTCCTCCTCTCTCCTATCAGGCACCCACGTTGAGTCAGTGACCTCATCATCCCCTCCCTCCTCATCACTGGAGCAAACCTGGCAGTATGCTGCAGCAGGGGGAGCATGACTGCCAGATTGCTGTCCTTCTTGGGCACCCCCTCTTTCCGTGCTCATGTTACTGCCTTCATCAAGCTCAGTATCATCATCAGAGCCTTCCAAACGCTGGGCATCCTCCTGGAGCATGTACCCAACACTGTGGTCAAACAGTTCGAGGGACTCCTCAGGAGGACATGGTGGAGCTATGGAAGGAGTCACTGATGACATTGAGCCGAGGGAAGAGGCCGCTGCTTTGCCAGACAAAGCACCCTGGGCATGGGTGAGAGAGGATGAGGAGGATGAGGACGGCTTGGTCATCCACTCGACCAAGTCTTCCGCATGTTGCGGCTCAACATGGCCAGCTGCCGAAAAAAAGGCCAAGCGTGTCCCATGGCCACGTGCTGATGAGGATGCACCGTCTCCACGACCAGCACTAGACACAGAGCCTGCTTGCCCTCTCTTATTGGCTTGTGACTGTCTGCCTCTCCTTCTTGGCCTTCCAGACATACTAATGGCCTGTAGCTGCACTAAGCTGGGATATATATATATATATATATATGTACTGATACTGCAGCTAGCAAAATCAACTGCCTGCCTGTAGTATGAGAACACCACCAACCTTCTACAGGTAGCTTTAGCTGAACACTGTGAGGTGGACGCACCCCACTAACTTGTAGGTTTAGCTGAACACTGTGAGCAGGACGCACTGCACTAACTGTAAATAGTCTAGCTGCCTGACCGTGGTACTAATAGGATCAAAAGAACACCAGTAATTTTCTTTAGGTAGCTGTAAATACTGTAACAAGACAAGCCTGCCTGTCAGTAGGAAGATAACAGGAACGGATCTAGCTGAACACTGTGAGCAGGACGCACTGTACTAAATGTAAATAGTCTAGCTGCCTGACCGTGGTACTAATAGGATCAAAAGAACACCAGTAATTTTCTTTAGGTAGCTGTAAATACTGTAACAAGACAAGCCTGCCTGTCAGTAGGAAGATAACAGGAACGGATCTAGCTGAACACTGTGAGCAGGACGCACTGTACTAAATGTAAATAGTCTAGCTGCCTGACCGTGGTACTAATAGGATCAAAAGAACACCAGTAATTTTCTTTAGGTAGCTGTAAATACTGTAACAAGACAAGCCTGCCTGTCAGTAGGAAGATAACAGGAACGGATCTAGCTGAACACTGTGAGCAGGACGCACTGCACTAAATGTAAATAGTCTAGAAGATAACAGGAACGGATCTAGATAAACTGAATACAGTGTATATATATATATATATGCAATACAACAAGTAGTCGGCGCAAAAAAGACAACCAAATCCTAGTTTACATAGATGTGCATAAATATAAGGAAAAGGAAAATTTCCATAACAAATTAAAAGTTAGTCCATGTAGTAACACTGCAGATGAAGGAAGCAGGAATAAAGTGTAAAATCCACATTCAGGGCAGCCTTCCAATGGGAGTGAAAGCCATATCCCAGGTAACACTATAAAACAAGGAGAGAGAGGCGCCTCTGGGTGCAGACGTTTAAAATAATTTATTAAAAAATACAGCAACAGCTGATATTACACTCACATTTTGGAAGAAAAAAGTAGGCAAAAGAATGTCCCAAAGCAATCGAGGGGATCCGTGGGGTCATCTGATCCCGGCTGATGGATGGTAGAGACTCTGGACAGTCTATGGACGCTGGATGTAGACCGGCCGAGCAGCGAAGACAGGCTCCAGAGAGAGGCTTGGATGGCATCCGATCAGGCGAGGGTATTTTTTAATAAATTATTTTAAACGTCTGCACCCAGAGGCGCCTCTCTCTCCTTGTTTTATATATATGCAACACCTGGGATGCATATATATACACAATACACTTTAAGTGCAGCTAACTGACTGACTGTCCTGCCTAATCTAGCTAACTCAAATGAAATGACACTGTCTCTCTCTCTAAGCACCCTGGAACACACTGCACAGGGCCGCCGTGCAGGCGGCCTTATATATTGTGGGGCGTGTACTAAATCCCCTGAGCCATAATTGGCCAAAGCCTCCTTGGCTTTGGCCAATTACGGCTCTCTGTTCAGGCGGCGCTGTGATTGGCCAAGCATGCGGGTCGTAGTGCATGCTTGGCCAATCATCAGCAAGCAATGCACTGCGATGCGGCAGTGAATTATGGGCCGTGACGCGCCACACGATTTTGGCGCGAACGGCCCATATCGTTCGCAATTCGGCGAACGACCGAACAGCCGATGTTCGAGTCGAACATGGGTTCGACTCGAACACGAAGCTCATCCCTAGTGACAAATGGGGAATACTCGGAATGGTCAAGGGTGGGTAGTGGGGTCCCCCAGGGTTCTATGCTGGGACCAATCCTATTTAATTTGTTCATAAATGACCTGGAGGATGGGATAAACAGTTCAATCTCTGTATTTGAAGACGATACTAAGCTAAGCAGGGCAATAACTTCTCGGCAGGATGTGGAAAACTTGCAAGAAGATCTGAACAAATTAATGGGGTGGGCAACTACATGGCCAATGAGGTTTAATGTAGAAACATTTTTAATAATGCATTTGTGTGGAAAAAATATGAATGCAATCTATACACTAGGGGGAGAACCTCTGGGGGAATCTAGGATGGAAAAGGACCTGGGGGTCCTAGTAGATGATAAGCTAAGCAATGGCATGCAATGCCAAGCTGCTGCTAACAAAGCAAACAGAATATTGGCATGCATTAAAAAAGGGATTAACTCCAGAGATAAAACGATAATTCTCCCACTCTACAAGACTCTGTTCCGTCCGCACCTAGAGTATGCTGTCCAGTTCTGGGCACCAGTCCTCAGGAAGCATGTACTGGAAATGGAGCGAGTACAAAGAAGGGCAACAAAGCTAATAAAGGGTTTCGAGGATATTAGTTATGAAGAAAGGTTTCGAGCACTGAACTTATTCTCTCTGGAGAAGAGACGCTTGAGAGGGGAAATTATTTCAATTTACAAATACCGTACAGGTGACCCTACAATAGGGATAAAACATATTCGCGGAAGGGAGTTTAACAAGACATGTGGAATTCCATTCCACAGGCGGTGGTCTCAGCGAGGGGCATCGATAGTTTCAAAAAACTATTAGATAAGCACCTGAACAACCACAACATACAGGGATATACAATGTAATACTGACATATAATCACACACATACTTTGGACTTGATGGAATTGTGTCTTTTTTCAACCTCACCTACTATGTAACTATGTCACCTATGAGCAAGCATCTCAGTCCAGGAAGTGTCAATCCTTTATAATAACAATAGATAAATGGCACCACCCTACTGGAGAGAAAAGCAAATGAAGACATTATCAAGGGGAGTACTTAGATCTGTTTGAGAGGTTTTAAATAACTGTATTTGTTACTCTTACACAGGGTTTTTTTTATATCAGAAAAAAGATGCAGGAACTCAACCCCCAACTGCGGGCAAGAGTAGCAATGTGGCCATTTCCAGTGGTCACTAACAGTGGGAGGGTATTAAAGATGCATTAATAAATAAAAAAGGGGCGTGCTACGCACAGGGTGCAGAGTTCAGGCATGCACTACGCATAGGGCTTCGTGGTGCTCTATGCACAGGGTACAGGGCTCAGGTGTGTGCCCCACACAGGGTGCAAGGTTCCGAGGTGCACTACACACGGGGTGCAGGGTTCAGAGGTGCACTACACACGGGGCGCAGGGATCAGGGGTGCGCAACACACAGGGTTCAGGGATGTGCTACACAGAGTGCAGGATTCAGGTGTGGACCATTTCAGCTTCTTAAAGCCACAGTGCAAGTGGGAGGCATGAAGGATCGTATTCGGAAAAAAAGCAAACCGTGGATCTTCAGAGTGCTGCACAGTGGCAGATACTGTGAATGCGCAATACCCCTATGTGGGGTGAGGATTTCCGGTGAGTGCATTTCCTACAAGGGCACTATACAGAGCACCAGCACAAAAGATTGAAGAGCACCAAAGTCAATTTTTGAAGAGCATCTGTCACTTTTTTGGGAAATAACATTTTTTTTCATGCAATTTTTTTCAATCTATTTATGTATTGAAGTACTGCATATATATGTACATATTTATAGGGATTGCATCATTTGACTACTACATATCAATTTGAGAGGCTGAAGCACATAGAAATAAGAGCACTTGTCACTTTGAATTTATTTATTATTTTTTTATTTTTTCACAACACCTTAGCACTAGTCACTTTAATATGAGCAGTGTTTACCAATATAGGATGTATCATACACTCAAGTTTATTTAAAGTTTTGGGGGACTCATACACTTTATAACACGTGAACAGCGCCACACCTACATCCCTCTCAACTATGTCCTGTACTCCACTTAGGTGGTTGTATCTGTAGGGGCAGCAGTTACTTAATTATTCAGCCAATTGCGCAGAACCACCAATACACCTTTTTCCTAGGATTCAGGAGTATGCACACACTCCTAAACCCTACTACCCACAGGGTGCAGGGTTCAGGAGTGTGCTAAAACACAGGGTGCAGGGTTCAGGGGTGCACTACACACAATGTGCAGGGTTCAGTGTTTCGCAGAACACTCCAGCTAAAAAAAGCCCCGCTCTTAAGCCTCATACACACGATCTGATTTTCCGACGGGAAATGTGTGATGACAGGTTGTTGGTGGAAAATCCATCCATTTGTATGCCTTATCGGACAATTGTTGTTAGATTTTCTGCAGACAAATGTTGGATAGCAGGTTTTAAAATTTTCCGCGGACAAATGTCTGTTGTCTGATTTTCCGAGCATGTGTACACAAGTCCGTCGAACAAAAGTCCAAAGTACAAACACGCATGCTCGGAAGCAAGGACAGCCAGAAGCGGTCGGTCTTGTAAACTAGCATTCATAATGGAGAATTAACATTTGTGACGTGGCAAATTATGAAATCTCCAAATGCAGCGCACAATTCTCTTCTTCTTTAATGGGATAATAATAAAGCTGCTTTGCTGGTGATACTGATGGAGTTATTGCAAACAAATTTTCAAAGGCTTTTTTTTCTAGTGATATCAAGAATAATATTATTATTCTTTTTTTTTAATTATTTGTGCAAGTTACCACAACACCATTATCCCGTAGTTTTTAAGATCACAGATACAACTATGTTGGCGTCCCTTGTCAATTTTACATTGTATTTTTTTAAATATAACTGCCTACTCCCAAACTATCATTTGAAGTAAAACACATAGCCAAGTATTATTAAAGAAATTATTCCCGCGCTATCAGATATGGAGTCGGCTGGGGGTGGAAAAGCTGCTTGCACCGATTCGGGTACACACCTGACCTTGAAAATAAATATATAAATGGGTGGTGCTGCGCTAATCCTAAATATAGAAAACAGTGTAGCTTAAATGGTAATCATCACCAAAAAATGAATTCAAATGGTGCGTAGCACTAACCAAAACGTATAAATATCATAACCATGAGAAAATCTTCATAAAAACACTTATGCCCCGTACACACGGTCGGATTTCCCGACGAAAAATGTGTGATAGGACCTTGTTGTCGGAAATTCCGACCGTGTGTAGGCTCCATCACACATTTTCCATCGGATTTTCCGACCCACAAAGTTTGAGAGCAGGATATAAAATTTTCCGACAACAAAATCCGTTGTCGGAAATTCCGATCGTGTGTACACAGATCCGACGGACAAAGTGCCACGCATGCTCAGAATAAATAAAGGGATGAAAGCTATTGGTCACTGCCCCATTTATAGTCCCGACGTACGTGTTTTACGTCAGACGTTTAGAACGATCGGATTTTCCGACAACTTTGTGTGACCGTGTGTATGCAAGACAAGTTTGAGCCAACATCCGTTGGAAAAAATCCTAGGATTTTGTTGTCGGAATGTCCGAACAAAGTCCGACCGTGTGTACGGGGCATTATTTAAAAAACTTATATCACCGTGGTGTATGACTGACTCAAAGTCAGTAACAAAACAATACTTAATGCAGTGCAGGTAAGTTGTAAGTGGTGGTTTAAGCTGTGTACACACACAGCTTAAAAAAAAGTGACAATGTGCAATACAATACAGTATAGTGGCAGTATACTAAACTTCACATAAAGTGCAAAAGGTGCAAAAAAAACATCCAAAAATAGATACGATATGACTGTCCCAAAATAAGAAATAATTGTTTAAAAAAAAAGTCCTTTTGTAAAATGAAATATGTGACAGCAACGTCCTGGCATGCAAACGTTGCAATTAACGTGCTCAGAGTGAATCACATCAGGTGCATCTTCGTGTGCAAACACACAGGTGGGTAATGCCCCCTTACCTTAAGGTAATAGGGCAAAAGCATATGACCAGACAAAGCCTTTGTAGTTTCCACCTGGGGGTTCCAGCGCTTCTCTCACCGTCCTAGATCCTGGGATATGGTTCCCTCAGATGCAGTGCGGGGGGGTATATAAAATAATAAGGCAAGAAGGGACCCAATAGTGTAATTCCATTTGATAAAGATTGCTTGTTTATTTAAAGAAAATACAGGTACTCACATTTAAAATCAATGAACAGCGGTTTGATCCGACGAGCGGCGAGCTCGTATGCTTCTATCAGTGTATGCAGCCTGTCCTGTCCCTACGCGTGACGTCACACCACACGAAACATAGCCAAGTATTATTCTACACAATTTTTTTATTGTGCATTAAAAAAAGAAAACAAATAAAATTAGACATGCTATCTACCAATAGAACTTAACCAAAAAGTGCATTCTATGCATCCAAAAATATAGACAATATACCAAATCAAATCCTTATTATTCAACCAAAAAATAAAATAAAATAAAAGCCTCATGCATGTGTCCTGCTTCTTAATATAGAGGGTCAACAATGCCAAGAGTTGGTGAAAGCAGAGGTCCGTCATCAGGAGATAATTCCGAAAAACATCTGGATTATTCTACTGGAGCTCCCGCAGCAAAGGTATATGACATAATTTGTCACGATTAATAAAGCAACCAATTTTTGGTCCAAGAACTCCTCCTCCTTCTGTTCCTGGACTGGGCTTGTGTCAAAGCAATAACTCCAAGGCCAATAATAATAAATAACACGTTATCTCCTCCGATTCCGCAACATGTCTGGTTGACAAGCGGCTGTTCAGAAACAAACTGAAAGGCGCAAAATGAAAAGCGCGAAATGAAAAGTGCAAAATGAAAAGCGCAAAATTAAAAATGTGTGAAATGAAAAGTGCGAAATGAAAAGCACGAATCAACACTCATCAAACTTCTACTAACACAAAATTAGCAGAAGGAGCCCAAAGGGTGGCGCTAAAGAGCTGAAAAACAACATAGTACGTCACTACATTCGTGTTTGTTGGCCGACAATTCCTTGCCGTTTGAATGCAAGACAAGTTTGGGCCAACGCCCTTTGAACAAAAGTCCACGGTTTTGTTGGCCAACAATCCGATCGTGTGTATGAGGCTTTACACATTTCTTGGCATACATGCACCTACAAAAAATATTTCTCCACTCTAGGTGTTAGGTGTTGGGGATAATATAACCTATCATGTACCCAGAACAAATTTTTAGAGGAATGTTTTTGTGGATTTTGTAATTGCCCAGTAATGGCCATTCGTAATAAATGGTCAACAAGTGGCTAAAAAGCCCAGAATTTTTTTTAGCTAAAAACCAGAAACTTAAACTTACAGAAAACTGTCTTACTGTGACCTTGATGAAGTCAAGATGTCTACTTGTGTTCCTGGTACTGAAATTAGATATTAGGCTTGATTGGGCAAGGAAACAGTGCTTGCAACAGATGTGAAATTGTCAGTGTACTGTGCAGAACTAAAAATAAAACATTTCCCCTTTTATCATTAAACAGATGATACACAGGACTGTAACATTACACGGGAAGACAGTTCCAATTCCGTTTTATATTTATTCTTTAATTATCTGCTGTAGTAATATTCAAATTGAAACAGGAAATATTTGTAGAGTACAGACATAAATAAAAGAAAACTTGAATAGGCATTCTCCTATTTCATACACCTGGGAGGATATAACCGCCAAATCAGTTTTAAAGGCATAGTCCACCTTTATATATTAAATAAATAAATATATGTACCAACAATGAATTAATAGAAAATATGCATTTAATAAATGTTTTCATTAAAGCCTGCAAAGCATTGAAATCACAATCAATATGGCGCAGGTGCAATGTACAGCCTCCTGCATTTTTATGCCAAACTCCAGGTCCATACGGAGGTTGAAGGAAGTACAGCGCCTTGAAAAAGTATTCATACCCCTTGAAATTTCCCACATTTTTCATGTTACAACCAAAAAAATGCCACATCAAAAAATGTAAATACATTTTAATGGGAGTTTATGTGATAGACCAACACAAAGTGGCACATAATTGTGAAGTGGAAGGAAAATGATAAATGGTTTTCAAATTTTTTTTACAAATAAATATCTGAAAAGTGTGGCCTGCATTTGTATTCAGCCCCTTTACTCTGATACACCTAAATAAAATCTGGTGGAACCAGTTGCCTTCAGAAGTCACCTGATTAGTAAATAGAGTCCACCTGTGTGTAATTGAATCTCAGTATTAATACAGCTGTCCTGTGAAGCCCTCGGGGGTTTGTTAGAGAATCTTAGTGAACAAACAGCATCATGAACCCCAGGGAACACACCAGACAAGTGAGAGATAAAGTTGTGGAGAAGTTTAAAGCAGGGCTAGGTTATGAAAAAAATATCCCAAGCTTTGAACATCTCATGGAGCACTGTGCAATCCATCATCCGAAAATGGAAAGAGTATGGCACAACTGCAAACCTACCAAGACATGACCGTCCACCTAAACTGAAAGGCCGGGTAAAGGGAGCATTATTAGAGAAGCAGCCAAGTGGCCCATGGTAACTCTGTAGCAGCTGCAGAGATCCACAGCTCAGGTAGTAGTTAGCGGATCTCACCATCTCCTCCGCCTGCTACGTAGACTCATCCCCTTCATCCCAGAAGAGGACAAAGCAGCAGTAGTTGGAACATCAATTCCCGACTCGACTACGCAAACTCGCTCTACATAGGAGTCCATTTCCCCATCCCTAAGGAACCTACATTGGCTAACCGTAAAGAATCGGATCACATTCAAGACCCTCTGCCTCACCCACAAATGCATACAAGGAAACGCTCCTCAATACCTTCCATGTTTTCAGCTGTTTGCCTGTAATTCCGTTACTTAACTTCAGCAGAGAAAAATTAAGCTTCCTGCTCTGCCAAACAGAGACAGTATGGCAGAGCTGTGAAAAATTGCCATGACTGGATGGACAGAAATACAAATCCTTTGTCTAGTAAAGCAACATCCATATATGGATATATCCTCTGTACCAGCTGTGGACTCCTATCTAAGGCCATAACTCTAGAACCGGTGGCTATGAAAGAGGGCACTGGCTTATGACATAATTTCAGCGGGAGGGTGGACAGGTTTTCCTGGATCACAGCTTGGAATGTTTTCAACCACTGCCATACTTTTGTCAGGGAGGTTAGTGGGCCAGGAGCATCATGATCCAGCAACAAAGGCGTTGGGTGTCACCCCTGACACGGTGCCAGGGGTTACCAATATGTCTATAGAGTGTCACCTTGTATCTGCTGGAGCTGCTGACATCACATCCAAGATGACAGCACACAGCAGCAGTCTCAGGGGTTCTGGATGTCTAAACAAGAGAGTTTTTGATGGGTAAATGACGTGCATAAAATCTGTCTAAACCCATGTAATGTTATGGGAAGATGTCACATACCTTGGTTGGAGGCCAATCTGATGAGAGGGCTTCTCTTGTAGCTCTGGTCCAAGCACCCCTGAATGTGGTGACAGAGGTACAAGGCTCAAAGTAGCATGGGTGCCAGTAGCTGAGTGAGTAGTAGCTGAGACCCCCTTAGGAAATGATCCTGGTTGGCAGGCTGCAGGGTGACACCCGAGAGAAGAACCTTGGAAACAGGGTGTGAAGACTTGACCAAGAGTACACTCAGAAGCAGATGCAGGTAACTTCCAGGGTCATGGACGTGTTCAAGCCAAGCTAGGGTCATACATGGTTAGGCAGGTGGAAGCAAAGTCAAGTAGTTGGCAGAGGTCAGTAACAGGGAAGCAGGCAGCGTGTAGTCAAGTAGCAGCCCGAGATCAGGACCAAGGAAGCAAGCAGAGCGTAGTCAAAGGCAAGCTGAGGTTAGTATTAGGGTTACACAGAGAAAGGTCAGGAGCTAGCTCGGTCAGCAACAGAAGATCAGTCAGCAGTAACAGGAACACAGGAGCACAGGTCAAGAGGAAGCTGAAGAACATCCAGCAACTAGCTCACATCAGGGCCTCCTTTAAATAGGCAGCTTGGCGCCATTACCAGGATTGGGCATATGTAGGCACATCGGTTACTGGTCAGAGCTTGTCTAAATTTGAGCATTGGCTGCATGAATACGAGCATTAGTTTCCTGACAGAAGATGATTGTTGAAATGAATGTGAATGGTTTGGTGACAAATTCTCTTTAACCCCTTCCCGCCTGCCCAAAATTGCCCTTAAGCCGCTCTGAATGCCCCGGAGCTGAGAAGGATCAGCCAGTGGCGGCCCGTCCATAGGGGGCGCATGGGCGCCGCCCCCCCCCCCCCTCCAGGCAGTCCCAAAAAAAAGTCAAAAAAAAAAAATGTAATACTGGCCCTTAAAAAAACCAAAAAAAACAAATAAAAGGTCCTTAAGTGCACTGTGTGTGGACGCTGGACACAGTGCGACGCCAGACACATTGCACTAAGGGGAAGCGCCACGTCTATGCAATCACGAGATTGTAGACGTGGCGTTGCATTTGCGGGCGTTGAGCCCGCCTTGCGGCGCTTTCCGAAGCACCGATTAGCTTCCGCCCGGCGATCGTTGTATATGTTACTACGGCCGGGCGGTTTGATTGACATCTCGATTGACATCTCAGTTTGATGTCACTTCCTGTTCTCATTCTCCCATTGCGCCTGGGAGAAAGGAAACAGGAAGTATGAAGAAGACACCGCTGGAGAGGACAACGGTAAGGTAAGTAGCACACTACCGCTTCCGTGGAGAACAGGGGGGGGCTGCACAGGCTGCATTGGGGGACACAGGCAAGGCTGCATTGGGGGACACAGGCAAGGCTGCATTGGGGGACACATGCAAGGCTGCATTGGGGGACACATGCAAGGCTGCATTGGGGGACACAGGCAATGCTGCATTGGGGACACAGGCAAGGCTGCATTGGGGGACACATGCAAGGCTGCATTGGGGGACACATGCGTGGGTACATTGGGAGACACAGGCAAGGCTGCATTGGGGGACACAGGCAAGGCTGCACTGGGGGACACAGGCAAGGCTGCATTGGGGGACACAGGCAAGGCTGCATTTGGTGGGACACAGGCAAGGCTGCATTTGGTGGACACAGACAAGGCTGCATTTGGTGGACACAGGCAAGGCTGCATTTGGTGGACACAGGCTGCATTTGGTGGGACACAGTCTGCATTTGGTGAGACACAGTCTGCATTTGGTATGACACAGGCTGCATTTGGTGAGACACAGGCTGCATTTGGTGAGACACAGGCTGCATTTGGTGAGACACAAGCTGCATTTGGTAATACACAGACTGCATTTGCGGGACACAGGCTGGCTGTATTTGGTGGGACACAGGCTGCATTTGGTGGGACATAGGCTGCATTTGGTGAGACACAGGCTGCATTTGGTGAGACACAGGCTGCATTTGGTGAGACACAGTCTGCATTTGGTGAGACACAGTCTGCATTTGGTGAGACACAGGCTGCATTTGGTGAGGCACAGGCTGCATTTGGTGAGACACAGACTGCATTTGGGGGACACAGGCTGGCTGTATTTTGTGGGACACAGGCTGCATTTGATGGGACACAGGCTGCATTTGGTGGGACACAGGCTGCATTTTGTGTGACACAGGCTGCATTTTGTGTGACACAGGCTGCATTTTATGGGACACAGGCTGCATTTTATGGGACACAGGCTGCATGTAAGGACGGACTCCGCTGGGGACACCTGATGGCATCTGATGGCAAGCGACGTGGCTAGTGACACGCTCAGGGCTCCCACTGATTCTGCATTATGGTGAGTTGAATGATTTCATTTTAGTTTACAATGTAATAATAGAATTAATGCGCTTCAATTATCCTGACACCATAACAACCATGGTGCCGGGATGATTGAAGTGCTAACACCAGGTGTTTGGAATATCTTTATCTGCTGATTGTTAAACTTTCTAGAATACACATATTTCTATTGTTGTGTAGGATCTGGGCCTGCTGTCCCTCCATCCCTCTCTCCCTCCATCCCTCATTCATCTCAGATGCTAACCACACCACCTTAGAGCCACACCCACTATTTTGCTGAAACCACTACCATTTTCACCAAGTGGGAGGGGTAAAAAAGGAAGGGCGGGGTCTGGCGCCCCCCCATCCTAAAACTTCACCAGCCGCCACTGGGATCAGCAATTATGTGACCACTGTTACAGAGCTGTTACAGACCACTGTTACAGTGGTCACATGATCGGAAGCTGGTTCCACCAGTTACCGAGAGCTATCGTTGACAGCTCTGTCTTTATGCTGGGAGCGCACAATGAGTGTGCTCTCAGCACTTAAACTTTGACCCCCCCCCCAGTGATACATATGGGTGCCGTATTGATATTAAAGCCCACCTCTTTGCTGCCCCATGGATAAATGGGTAAAGGGGTTACATTCTGGCACCAGGAAATGCCCCTTTTTTTGACACTCTAGAAAATCCACAGGTATATAAAGATGCAAAGGCCAGACACCATACATCTTACGTACACTGAGTACTGATTTTATTTTCTGCTCAAGCTCATTTTTTATTTTCTGACTAGCTGCTGAAATAGAACACATTACCTCTGCTCTTTATCAGCTGTTCTGTAATGTTTTACAGGTTGTGGCTGGGTAGCTTGCCAGATTTCCATTAAGCTCTGATATTTTTCTAGGCCTTTTTCAGAGCAGACCTGCCCAACATTTACTGTTGGAAGAAAGATTTCCTATTGCTTATTACCCATGAAGTCATGCACTGCTTGCTGCACAAGCACAAGGATCATGTCTGAAGCTTCCCTGGCACTCTCCTTGGCATTGTACAGGTCATGCTGAACATGAGGACATTTAAACAAACAGCTCCCCTAATATGGAAAATTCACTGTGCCGCCTAAGATCCTATAAAGCGAGCACTTCAGTTTGTGTTATGAGGTTCTCTGTTTTTGCTTTTAAGTGGTCAGCGCTGGTAGAACTGTACATCTTGTTTGCTGAACTTGTTTTTAAATTTTTAGAATGCTGTCATTTTCCCCACTGTGCTTTCGTAAGCGGCAACAGGCATATTTTTTTTATGGTTTTTATTGCCAGTTTCTGTCACTACCCCTGCTCAAGCAATGTGTTTGCATTGTAGGTGCCTTAAGAATCAAGCCTCATTGGTATATTCATAGGCGTGTGCAGGGGGTGTGCCAGGTGTGCCTGGGCACACCCTAATCACCCCTTGTGGCGCAGATTTACCCTGCTGATAGTTCATCAAAGCCCCTAAACAGGGCTCCTAAAAAGAATTGTAAAAAAAAAATAAAAAAATAAAAACCTACTGACATCATCCACTGCCCTACTAAAACCAACCTCTGCCCCTGCTCTACTAACACTGTCCATGTTTTATTACATTTGAGGTGCACACCCTAATGTAATAGGCTGCGCACACCTATGGGTATATTCTTTAACCACTTCAGCTCTGGAAGGTTTTACCCCCTTCATGACCAGAGCACTTTTTACAATTTGGCACTGCGTCATTTTAACTGGTAACTGCGCGGTCATGCAATGCTGTACTCAAACAAAATTTACGTCCTTTTTTTCTCACAAATAGAGCTTTCTTTTGGTGCTATTTGATCACCTCTGCGGTTTTTAGTTTTTACGCTATACACACAAAAAGAGCGTCAATTTAAAAAAAATATATTTTTTACTTTTTGCTATAATAAATATCCCCAAAAATGTTTTTAAAAAACAAATTTCTTCATCAGTTTAGGCCAATATATATTCTTCTACATATTTTTGGTAAAAAAATTGCAATAAGCGTATATTGATTGGTTTGCGCAAACGTTATAGCGTCTACAAACTATGGGAAAGACTATAAAAATGCACTGATTACTGTGTAAATTACACAGTAAGGAAGGGGTTAACACTAGGGGGCGCTCAAGGGGTTAAATGTGTGTTCCCTCAGTGTGTTCTAACTGTATGGGGATAGGACTGAGTAGGAGAGGAGACATATCGCTGTTACTACTTACTAGGAACAAACGACTTGTCTCCTCTCCTTTGACAGCACAGGGATTTGTGTGTTTACACACACAAATCCCTGTGCTGGCCCTCGTGCATACGATCGCATGTGGCCGGTGGAAGTTGGGAGCATGAATTCGACCGAAAATCCCCGTACTGGCACTCGTGCACGCGATCGCACGTGGCCGGCGGCGATCGTGACTGCCGGCCACGCGCATCGGGTCCCCTGCCATGCAGCGGGTGCGCGCGTGCTCCTCCGGCAGCTCTTAAAGGAACCCCATACCCGTACAAGGTTTCATGCAGAGGAGCCATTCTGCCCCCGTAAATACACGTGAGCCGGTCAGGAACCGGTTAATCAATTTATGTAAATTATTTGATTATTTAGTATGCCATAGCTTTCATTAAAATATATTTAAAATGGAACTGAAGGAAAAATTGCGAACAGGCAGGCTTTCTAGTGCAGAAAGAGATATGCAATGAGGTAAATTTACTAAACCCAGAAAGTGTAAAATCTGGTGCAGCTGTGCATGGTAGCCAATCAGATTCTAACTTCAATCAAGCTTTGAGAAATAAATATGGAAGCTGGTTGGTTTTTTATGCAGAGCTGCACAAGATTTTACACTCTCCAATTTTAGTAAATCAACCCCAACCTTCAATAAAACACATCTAACTGCCTGTTCACAATCCCCTCTAGAATGCACACTGAGCTGTGCATGTGCAGCTTTGTTTACATTCTGACGCGCTCCCTGTGTACCTTCATGACTGCGCTCTTGCACATGCGAAAGAATGATGTCATCCTGCAATGGCTGATCAAGATGATGGAAGACCGTCACCCGGAAACCAGGGTCGTTGTCCTGCTGGAAAGCGAACCTCCGACCCAGTCTCAAGTGGGAGGAACTTGACTGGGGTTTGTTTACATTTGTGGTGTGGGGGACTGGAAAAAATATGTGACTGGCCAGGTTTCTTTCCCCCAACCCGCTCTCCTCTCATAAGGTATGCTGTGGTATCTTGCACCAAGCTCTCATTAGCAGATCCTTTAAGTTCTGTAGGTTGCAAGGTGTGGCCTCCATGGATTGGACCTGTTTTTCCAGCATATTCTATAGATGCTATATTGGACTGAGATCTGGACATATGGAGACCGACACCTCAACACTTATTGTGTTCCTCAAACCATACTTGAATCATTTTTGCAGTGTGGCAGAATACATTATCCTGCTGAAAGAGGCCACTGCCATATTGTTTCCATTAAGGGGTGCATTGGGGCAGCAACAATATGTAGGTGAGTGGTGCGTGCCAAATAACATCCATATAAATGGCAGGACCAAGGTTTCCCAGCAGAACATTGCCCAAAACATCACAAAGCATCAAGCTGCCTCTTTGCATTCTTCCCATACTGCATCCTGGTGCCATTTTTTCCCCAGATAAGCAATGCACACGCACCTGGCCATCCACATGATGTAAAAGAACATTTGATCACACTAGGCAAGGCTGGGACAAGGTCATCCAGCGCCCAGGGCAAAGATGCCAAACTGCGCCCCCCTTTGCCTTAGAGTTGGGGTCAGGGTGCCCCCCGCCCCTGTAATAAACCATTGCGCCAGGGGCAGCCGCCCCTCCTGCCCACCCCTTGTCCCGGCCCTGACACTAGGCCACCTTCTTCCATTGCTCCATGGTCCAGTTCTGATGCTCACATGCCCATGTAGGCGCCTTTGGCTGTGGACACGGGTCAGCATGGCCACCCTGACCAGTCTGTGGCTATGCAGCCCCATAAACAACAAAATGCAATGCCCATTTTTTCTGCTTCTAACATATCAACTTTAAGGAGAACATGTTTACTTACTGCCTAATAAATCCCACCTACTTTCAGATGCCACTGTAACAAGATACTCAATGTTATTCACTGAACCTGGCACTGGTCATAATGTAATAGCTGATCGGTGTATATTTTCTTATGCATTTATCATTTCAAGGTATTTATTACTATTCACAGAGATCATAGTAACAGTGTGCTTTTTTTCCCAGAATGGCAGAGCCCTCTTTGCTCAGGCCATAAAACTGCAGAAAGGAGTGCCAGAGCAAAACCAGATAAAAGACCCCAAGACCATTATAATTCTTGGTTAAAAAAAAAAAGTCATATAAAAACAGTCAAGGCGTCAAGTCAAGTCACTTAGATGAACTCAGGGAAACCAGGGACTTCGCAGATCTATATTAGAACTAGTACTGAAAGCTCCACATGAAGGAACAACCTATAAATATATATATATAGCACTCTCTAGTGTGCTAGGAGTGATAGTGGTTTTTTTTGAGAGTAGGTAAAATTTTCCAGGCTTGGCTGGGAGCCAAGCCTGGGTGTGTTTTGTATTTTGAGAAGGGAGTGACTCAGGATAGAGCTGGGTGACTCACAGGTGGTGTTACTAAGAGAGGTGGAGAGGGGAGGTGGAGCCACCTGGGGTATTCTGAGGAGCCCTGACCAATCCCCAATCTGGATTGGCAGGGGGCAGGCCTCCTTAAATACCCAGGGTCAGCCCACCTGGGAAGGAGTTGATCGGGTGGAAGATGGAGAAGGAGTGTTAGGCTGGGGGGAGTGTGATCTTGGGCCTGGGCTCAGGTGCAGACAGGACCCTCTTACAACCCACAGAGGTGTCCTGATCAGGAGGCACAGGAGGATAAAGAGAGGACAGCAGTATAACACTGCCAGGCAAGTCTCCAGGAGTTTCACAGAGGCAGCCAAGAGGTTTGGTGAGCGTTCACACAATCGGGAGGACTGGGAGGCATGCCTGAGAGGAATGAGATGGAGCAGTCTGTGATGGGTGCAGAGCCATTCTAGAGGATTTTGGAGGCACTGGCCAAGGAAAGGGGCAGCTCCAGCCAGGAGGGCTGGCAGTGCCTGAAGAGGTTGTACTGGGAGCGGTAGCCACAGGGACAGCTAGCACTTGAACTTTCTATTATTTGCTACATCATAGGGGCCCCGTTCCCTGCCTGCAAAGGGTATCTGCTTTGGGCCTGGCTGAGCCAGTGTCAGGCCTACAGTGCTAGCTGATCCTGGAAGTGCAAGCAAGTGATGTGCTGGAGGAGTGAGGAGTGATAGTCTGCAAGCAAGGAAGTGCAGCAAGAGAAGAGGAGATTGTATATACCATGGTGTATATAGTTGGTCCCAAATTTTGATTGTCAATTACCTGGGCATCTCATAAGTTCCTATATCCATCCAAGTTAATTTCTCCTCAATAAAATACAAAAAAACAAGTGCAAGGATTGCTTTCATGTCTCTGGATGCTTGAAAAGTGTGTTCCTAGCTGGGCAGGGTGACAGACGGACTACTACACTCAGCAGCCCCTACGGGGGTACCGATACATATATATATATATAGGATACATATTTGATCTCATAGTACATGGAAGACAAAGATGCTCACTGACAGTATACGCAATTAGGTATGTTTTTGTTTGCTGCAGTTCTAACAGAAAGGAAGAAAGGAGAAGCCACATTTGCCACCCACCAAGCCCACGGCTAAAGCACATGAACAAGCATGGAGGAACAACCTAACAGCAGTTGCTGAGCAGCAAAGGTTATCTTTATTCAGGCATCGTCCAGAGTCACCATCTGCTTTCCGAATGGAGACGCTGGCTCTGAGATGATACAATTATCTAATTCCTGATGCCCATGCAATTTTTGTCACAAATATCTGACACAGATCAGCCCCTGTACCTCTCACATGAACTTTTTGATCAGTGGGGGAAGGAGACTGAGAAAATGCTTGCAGCATACTTTGGCATTATCTCAGCCTAGACAAAGTCACTAGACTGGAGTTCAAGGACAGATTTTTAACATTAAAGGGGTTCTAAAGGTAAGTGTTTTTTCACCTTAATGCATCCTATACTTACTTGAACCCTCAAACTTGTCCCACGGGGACGCACCATCTCTTGGCTAGAGGGTTCTCAGCTGTTGATTAGATAGATTGATAGCAGCGCAGCCATTGGCTCCCGTTGCTGTCAATCAAATCCAATGACGTGGCCGCCGGGGGGCGGGGCCCAGTCCTGCATTCGGCATCTATGGACGCCGAATGCTGGACTCGGGAGCGCGCCTGCAAGGTAACCCCTGGGAGAAGTGCTCTAATGCGTTGAGGAGCCGAGAGAGCCACTGAGGGACCCCAGAAGAGGAGGTTTGGGGCCACTCTGTGCAAAACGAGCTGCACAGTGGAGGTAAGTATGATATGTTTGTTTTTTTTGTTTGTTTTTAAAAGGAACCTTTAGTATCACTTTAAAAGGTGGTGCTTTTTTGAAAAATGTGGCTGTGCGTTATAATATGTCAGGAATTTATTCATGCAGGCTTACAGAATTACTGAAAGGGCTGCTTTAAGTGAGAACAGGCTTTAAAAAGTCAGCCAAGAACTTAAACAAAACTAACAACAAGAAATGTGCCAACTATAACGATAATATATGATATACATAAAGTTCTCTCTGGGTTTCTGTATATTAATCAAATCTATAGCCACCAGCAGAGATTGTGACTCATCGGTAAATAGAGCAGAATGCGGCTGTGTATTTTATGTGATGATTTTGCTGAGCGTGCAGATTCATCGCAAGAAAACCTTAAGTGCCACTAAGGCATTCTCAACATTCAAAGGATCATCCGCAACTGTGACTAAGACACGAAATTCCGGTTTACCACACTAAATTAAATTTTAAAGTCATAAATGATTCAGAGGTCATTCTTAACGCTAGAAACACTTCATGAAAAGGAGCTTGCATGTCAAGTAGAGGGATATTATAACAAAGGGGTAGGTATAAAAATGTTTCATGTATTTTTATTGCTCTGTAAAGACAGGCCTGGGGCTGAGAAGAGAGTATCAGGAGAGTATCCGGACCCTCAATTATAGAAGCAGGACCAGAACTGGATGGACTAAAGAGAGCCATAGATGGGTCAGTTATTTTCTGAAGATTGCATGAAAGTTCAGCAATTATTATTCTTTGTAGAAATTAATGAATGATAAATGTATTTGTGAATCCTGTGTGCAGATTGTCTGACTTAGGCTCGATTCACACCTATGCATGTTGCTTTTGAGCGTTTTTGGAGGTTTTTTTTTCATGCTTGCCACGTTTTTGAGCAGCGTTTTTGCCGCGTTTTTGCCGCGATTTGCGTTTTGCGTTTATTTTTTATTTTTTTACAGTTTTTTTTTACAGTCTAAAAAAAAATGTAAAAAAAATTTAAAAAAAAACAAAAAAAAACAAAACAGCAAAAACGCATCAAAAACGCGGCAAAAACGCTGCAAAAACGGTGCACTTGCGTTTTTGATGCTTGTCCATTGAAATCCATTACATGCAAAACGCTGCATTTTGCATGAAAAAAAGTCCCTGACCCTTTCCAAAAATGCAGAGAAACAAAAAGGCATTGATGTGAACATGTTCCATAGGAACCCATGTTAAAAAATTCCCGTGCATTTCTGCAAAATGCAAAATGCATCAAAAAACGCGCTAGTGTGAATCGAGCCTAAGATTTGGTATTTTCTGATGATTTGTATTACAAAAAATAGCCTTATGGCACGTACACACGAGCGGACGAAACGGACTTGCCTACACACAATCCCACCAAAGTCCGATCGTTTTGAACGTGATGACGTACGACCGGACTAGAAGAGGAAGTTCAATAGCTAGTAGCCAATAGCTGCCCTTGCGTCGTTTTCGGTCCGTCGGACTAGCATACAGACGAACATTTTTTTCGATAGGAATCAAGTCCTTCGGAAAGATTTGAAACATGTTCTATTTCTAAGGTCTGTCAGATTTTTTGACAGAAAAGGTCCGATGAAGCCCCCACACGATCGGAATGTCCGACAAACTTGTCCTTCGAACCTTTTCTCCGCTCGTGTGTACGCGGCATTAGACTCTAGATTCTTCTAATGTACTTTCTAATGTACTTTTTAATGTACTTTAAAGCTTAAAGAGGAACTAATTCTCAATTTTAAAGACTGCAAGCAGGCAGGCTCTTTATTGCAGAAGAGATATGCAATGCCATCCTGCGCCAACCAATGAACCCGGGAACCCAGAGCAAGCCAGACAGAAGATATCGGTGCCAGGGAGGGACTTCAGACCACTGAAGGAAAGGTACAGCAAGTATCACAAACGTTAGTTCTGCTTTAACGTATTATTTTTTTTTTTTAAATCAGCACAAGCAAAGGTACTTACATTCAATGAGAAGTGTCCCTTGTACTGATGGCCGCTGTCTTCATTTAGGCTCCATTCATAGAGCGATTTTTATTGCTGGAGGCTATAGTACAGCTTTTGTGATTGAAGGTCAGAAGTGGAAAGGGTGGGCATAGCTGACATTCTTGATGAGTACCCATGAAAGGTCCATCAGCTCGTATTAACCCCCGCAGCACTGGAAGATCACCACTGTAGGCATTATACAGGAGATTGGGCAGAAGAGTGACGATTTAACCAAAGAGAGCAGCCACCAGCACAAGGGACACGTCTCATTTGATATAAGTACCATCAAAAGAACAGAAAAAAGGGAGCCACTCTGGATACAGCATTTAAAACACAAGTGATTTATTAAAAACAAACAGTTGGCAACTCACGTAACAACGGAGTAAATGCGCCTGTGACATCACAAAAGCTTGATGCAGCTGCTGTGTCCTGAGCGTCTCCTGCTCTGGCTGCAAGCAAACTGCAAACTGCTAAGACTACTACCTTTATTTGCAATATTAGCAGCCAGTGTACTATGTGCAATTAAAGTGGTTGTAAACTCTCACAGACCACTTTTCACTATAGGTAATCCTATAATAAGGCTTACCTGTAGCTACCGTGGATATCTCCTAAACTTGCACTGTTTAGGAGATATCCACTGTATCAGCATGTGCCGACATCATCGGCACATGCGCACTGAAGAAACGGCTCGTTCGTGACGTTGCTTCAGCTGCTGTGCCATTACCGCCCACTCCCGCACGCAAGCTTGGGAGTGACGTCATTGCGGCTCTGGCCAATCACAGCGCCAGAGCCCGAAATACCTGGAAATAACTCTGGGAGACACAACGCTGGGCAGAGCAGTGTGCACGGACCACTGCGGGGGCTCTGATCTAAAGTGAGTATTTCATAATGAGCTAGTATGTTATGCATACTAGCTCATTATGCCTTTGTTTTGCAGGGTTTTTTTTTTCGTGGGTTTACTTTAAAGCAAAACAATCACTACATCAGACCCATACTCTACTCTGGCCACCCTGTAATGGGGGTTTACTTTTACCACTGGGGGTTAACCTCCTAATTGAAATCTATAGTCCCAACATACGCTTCCATTTTATAACAACAGCATTGTAACACCAACACAAACAATAGTTATATTTCGGAATCCAATTTAAGCTTTCTTTCAAAATATCTCCTATCATGTTATGAGTGCTGCCTGTCTGCTAGCCATCTCTTTCCTCAACTTTCTGGATTCCCCAAATGCTTTGCAGCTTTTCCTCTGCTGTTTACTTTCAATTTCTAAGGACTACATATCCCATGGTTACTTGTCTGCAAGCCGTGATTCCTGTACTGACTCAACCACCTGAAACTCCTCCTCTCAGCCCCTCTGTAGTTCAGAAGGCAGGCTCTGTGAAATGCGTGACACAACAGTGCCTACCCACAGGGCATAGTGAATAAGTTGAGGAACCATCTGGCATGCTAGGACTTGAAGTTCCTCATACATGGAAGCCCAATGTGGTCCCTCGTTGTATACAGGAATCTGAGCCATTAGAGAGTCCATTTGGTGTTGGGTCAAGATGGACTTTCTTTGGCTGTGGGGCTTTCAATTTATTTCCGCATGGACACTTTTTCTCACATCCATTCAATTTCTATTGCATTTAGTATTTGCACTAATTAATAATTTAAATATTAATGTGTATGATGAATTAAGGTGAGGGATCTTTGTACTTTAACTCAATACATATGTTTTATATTTTTACAAAGTGAACATGTCACAGAATTCAAGAAAATAAATGTATGGGGAACTTCAGAAAGTAAGTTTACAAACTTCAAGATCTTTTAGATTAAAGTGGTAATAAATCATTAGCTTTTTTATTTAAACCTGTAATGCAATGTCATAATGTGCTAGTATGCATGGCATACTAGCTGAATATGTGAAACTTACCTTAGAACGAAGCCTTCCAGCGGTCACCGCTAAAGACATTTCCATCTTCCCCGTTTTTTCTTCCGGACTCCGGCTTTGTGAGTGACCGGAGCCGCAATGACGTTTAAAGCTCAGGACTCTGAAGGAATGGCATGGGTATGCTGTTCCTTCACAGAGCATGCACCAGTGATGTCACTTATGCATGCATTGTCGCTGCTCACCATCCTTGTGGCCTCCTCAAATTGTGACAGGACAGTGCATGCATCCTTGATTAGTAGCCACTGGCATGGCGAAAAGAAGCCAAGCTCCCCTGACCCTGTCTTGGTGCCATACTCGCACAGGTACTCATTGATGGACCTCTGCTGTGTGTGCAGCCGATGCAGCTTTGCCAACGTTGCGTTCCACCTGCTGGGCATGTCACAAATAAGGTGGTTGGTGGGCAGGTTGCATTCCCTTTGAATGTCAGCCAACCGAGCACTGGCATTGTATGACCTGCGGAAATGACCACAGACTATTCTGGCCTGCCTCAGGAGATCTTGTAAGTCTGGGTACCTGCTCAAGAACCACTGCACTACCAAATTCAGGATGTGTGCCAAACATGGAATATGGGTCAAGTGTCCCTGTCGGAGGGCGGAGAGAAGATTGGTGCCATTGTCGCACACAACCATTCCTGGCTGAAGCTGGCATGGTGTCAACCATCTCTGAGCCTGCCCCTGCAGAGCTGACAGAATCTCTGCCCCAGTGTGGCTCCTGTCCCCTAGGCTTACAGAGCACCGCTGGTTCAGAGGACAAATCTGCAGAGGAGGCCATAGAAGAAGAAGAAAAAGAGGGGGTGGAGGAGAGAGCTGTGGCAGAATCACCACTAGCATTTCGGAGGCGTGGTGGCAGAACAAGCTCCAACAACACTGAACCCTGTCCTGCATCCTTCCCAGCTGCAAGCAGAGTTACCCAGTGTGCCGTGAAGGAAAGGTAACGTTCCTGCCCATGCCTGCTGGACCACAAGTCAGCGGTTATCTGCACCTTACTGCTGACCGTCCTGTCCAACGAGGCCAAAACATTGCCTTCCACATGCTGGTAGAGAGCAGGAATGGCCTTCCGTGAAAAGAAATGGCGTTTTGGAACCTGCCACTGAGGTACAGCACATTCCACAAATTCACGAAAGGGGGTAGAGTCTATCAGGTGAAAAGGCAGCATTTAGACACTGAGCATGTGGATGGCTGGGACTGAATTTATTTTTACGGTTGAGCAACTGGGATAGGGAAATTTGCCTGCTAAAATCAATTGGTGGTGTACTGCTAGCAGATTGGATGCAAGTATTTGGGACACCTATTGCTATACCTTCATTTGTCTCAGTGCAGGTTTTTGAGAGGACTGGAGGTATAGTAGGGTTGGAGATCCCAGATGAGGAGCAAGGAGAAGTCCGCCTTTTTCTTTGATGTGGGTCTTTCAAGCGCTATTGCCAATGGACTACATGGCTCCAGTGACACACACAGGGGTGGACTGACAACACTCAGGACCCCCGGCCAAATAAAGCAAGGACCCCCTGTCAGGCCCTGCCCATGACCCACCCTGGCCCTGCCCATGACCCACCCTGGCCCTGCCCATGAGCCTATGACATTTTGCACAAAGTACAACTTCTGCCTTTTTTTATGGGACCTGGAGGGGGGTCTCTCTCTAACAGTGTCCAATAGACAGTCTGTTAGAAAGCATCCCCTCCAGGCCCCATTAGAGTCTACAACAGAGTCTAATGTTACCTGCAGGGGGGTCTCTCTCTAACAGTGTCCATTAGAGAGTCTCTGTTAGAGAGAGAACCCCCTCCAGGACCCATTGGAGACTACAAAGATGTCTAATGGGACCTGGAGGGGGGTCTCTCAAACAGAGGCCCTTTCAGTGTCCATTATAGAGTCTGTTAGGAAGAGTCCCCCAGGTCACATTAGAGACTACAAGGGAGTATAATGGAACCTGGAGGAGAGCCTCTTTCTAACAGAGTGTACAGAGAACACATTCATTCACTCTGGTCCTTATGGGACCCCCTCCTTGTGCCATGACTCTCACCCCTGCCCCAACCACTCACCCTTAACATTGGCACTGTGTAGTGTTCATCTTACCTTAACTATGGGTAGTACTGTAGCTGTGGCTGGTTCCCACATCCTCTGTGGATAGCTGGCTCCAGTGTCTTCTGTGGCTGGCTCCTGTGGGTGGCTGACTGGCACCCTGCTGTGGCTGGCTGGCTCCCTGGTGTGGGTGGGTGACCTTGGATGGCTGGCTGGCACCCTGGCCCTGCTGTGGGTGGGTTACCATAGGTGGCTGGCATCCTGGCCCTGCTGTGGGTGGGTGAATGGCATGGGTGGCTGGCTGGCTGGCACCCTGGCTCTGCGGTGAGTGGCTGGATGGCACCCTGGCCTTGCTGTGGCTGGCTGGTGTGTCCTCTCCTCTTACTCTGTTCCGGGCACTGTTTGCTGAGGAGAGGGAGGGACTTGGAGGGAGGCAGCAGACTTTGAGCTATCCAGGATAGTAGAACTAGAAGGTTTGCAGCAGGCCCAGTGCATGGAGGTGCACGGCGCAACACGTAATGACGTTGCGTGCGTACGGGTCCTCTCTGTGACCTTTTGAGAGTCTATGTTAAAAAGAGCCCCCATCAGTGCCCATCAATGCAGCCTCATTAGTGCCCATCAATGCAGCCTCACCAGTGTCCACCAGTGCACCCTCATCAGTGCCCACCAATGCAACCTCACCAGTGCACATCAGTGCAGCCTGATCAATGCCCCTCAATGCAGCCTTACCAGTGCCTCTCAATGCAGCCTCACTAGTGCCCATCAGCGCAGCCTTACCAGTGCCCCTGAATGCAGTCTCACCAGTCCCCATCAGCGCAGCCTCACAAGTGCCCCTCAATGCAGCCTCACCAGTAGCCATCAATGCAGCCTCACCAGTGCCCATCAGCGCAGCCTCACCAGTGCCCCTCAATGCAACCTCAACAGTGCCCATTAATTAAGCCTCACCAGTACCCCTGAATGCAGCCTCACCAGTGCTCCTCATTGCAGCCTCATCAGTGCCACTCATTGCAGCCTCACCAGTGCCCATCAATGTTGCCTGATCAGTGCCCACCAATGCAGCCTGATCAGTACAGGGCGATTAGAGAGGAGAGCTGCCGGACCACACAAAGCGGAGATCTCCTGCTTACTCAGTGAACCCTTTTATCAGTGGCGGAATTACCGGGGTCGCAACAGTCGCAGTTGCGACGGGGTCCGGCATTACGCCACTGTGGGGGGGGGGGGCAGCGGGGTTGCTCTTCACACACGCTCTGAGCGGAGATCGTGTGCATTAAGAACAATAGCACAGATACACTGGCGGCATTAATGTTCTATTTGTCGGTCCTCTCTGGCACAGATGAGAGAGGACACACAGCTGATCTTGCGGCTTCCCCTTCTTCCCCCTCCCCTCTCCTGTGTGCTCCGCGGGAAATGTGAGCTCCTTAGCTTCACACTTGACTGCCCGCAGAGCACACAGGAGAGGGGAGGGGGGAGAAGGGGGAGCCATAAGATCAGCTGTGTGTCCTCTCTCATCTGTGCCAGAGAGGACCGACAAATAGAACATTAATGTCGCCGGTGTATCTGTGCTATTGTTCTATGACACACGATCTCCGCCCAGACCCGTGCTGTCTGGCACTGATGGAATCTAATAGCATTCACTGATGAGCACTGATAGAAGGCACTGATGAGCACTAATAGAAGGCACTGATGAGCACTGATAGACGGCACTGATGAGCACTGATAGAAGGCACTGATGAGCTCTGATAGAAGGCACTGATGAGCACTAATAGAAGGCACTGATGAGCACTTATAGAAGGCACTGATGAGCACTGATAGACAGCACTGATGAGCACTGATAGAAGGCACTGATGAGCACTAATAGAAGGCACTGATGAGCACTGATAGAAGGCACTGATGAGCACTGATAGAAGGCACTAATGGGCTCTGATGAGCACTGATAGAAGGCACTGATGGGCACTGATGGGCACTGATGAGCACTGATAGAAGGCACTGATGGGCACTGATAGAAGGCACTGATGGGCACTGATAGAAGGCACTGATGAGCACTGATAGAAGGCACTGATGAGCACTGATAGAAGGCACTGATGGGCACTGATAGAAGGCACTGATGAGCACTGATAGAAGGCACTGATGAGCACTGATGAGCACTAATAGAAGGCACTGATGGGCACTGATGAGCACTGATAGAAGGCACTGATGAGCACTGAGGAGCACTGATAGACGGCACTGATGAGCACTGATAGAAGGCACTGATGAGCACTGATAGAAGGCACTGATGAGCACTGATAGAAGGCAATGAAGGGCACTGATGAGCACTGATAGAAGGTACTGATGAGCACTGATAGACGGCACTGATGAGCACTGATAGAAGGCACTGATGAGCACCGATAGAAGGCACTGATAGAAGGCACTGATGGGCACTGATGAGCACTGATAGAAGGGACTGATGAGTAGGGACGAGCTTCGAGTTCGAGTCGAACTCATGTTCGACTCGAACATCGGCTGTTCGACCGTCCGTCGAATTGCGAACGTTATGGGCCGTTCGCGCCAAATTCGTGTGGGGGGGGGGGCAGCGGGGTTGCTCTTCACACACGCTCTGAGCGGAGATCGTGTGCATTAAGAACAATAGCACAGATACACTGGCGACATTAATGTTCTATTTGTCGGTCCTCTCTGGCACAGATGAGAGAGGACACACAGCTGATCTTGCGGCTTCCCCTTCTCCCCCCTCCCCTCTCCTGTGTGCTCCGCGGGAAATGTGAGCTCCTTAGCTTCACACTTGACTGCCCGCAGAGCACACAGGAGAGGTGAGGGGGGAGAAGGGGGAGCCGTAAGATCAGCTGTGTGTCCTCTCTCATCTGTGCCAGAGAGGACCGACAAATAGAACATTAATGTCGCCGGTGTATCTGTGCTATTGTTCTATGACACACGATCTCCGCCCAGACCCGTGCTGTCTGGCACTGATGGAATCTAATAGCATTCACTGATGAGCACTGATAGAAGGCACTGATGAGCACTAATAGAAGGCACTGATGAGCACTAATAGAAGGCACTGATGAGCACTGATAGACGGCACTGATGAGCACTGATAGAAGGCACTGATGAGCTCTGATAGAAGGCACTGATGAGCACTAATAGAAGGCACTGATGAGCACTGATAGAAGGCACTGATGAGCACTGATAGACGGCACTGATGAGCACTGATAGAAGGCACTAATGGGCTCTGATGAGCACTGATAGAAGGCACTGATGGGCACTGATGAGCACTGATAGAAGGCACTGATGGGCACTGATAGAAGGCACTGATGGGCACTGATAGAAGGCACTGATGAGCACTGATAGAAGGCACTGATGAGCACTGATAGAAGGCACTGATGGGCACTGATAGAAGGCACTGATGAGCACTGATAGAAGGCACTGATAAGCACTGATGAGCACTAATAGAAGGTACTGATGGGCACTGATGAGCACTGATAGAAGGCACTGATGAGCACTGAGGAGCACTGATAGACGGCACTGATGAGCACTGATAGAAGGCACTGATGAGCACTGATAGAAGGCACTGATGAGCACTGATAGAAGGCAATGAAGGGCACTGATGAGCACTGATAGAAGGTACTGATGAGCACTGATAGACGGCACTGATGAGCACTGATAGAAGGCACTGATGAGCACCGATAGAAGGCACTGATAGAAGGCACTGATGGGCACTGATGAGCACTGATAGAAGGGACTGATGAGTAGGGACGAGCTTCGAGTTCGAGTCGAACTCATGTTCGACTCGAACATCGGCTGTTCGACCGTCCGTCGAATTGCGAACGTTATGGGCCGATCGCGCCAAATTCGTGTGGCGCGTCACGGCCCATAATTCACTGCGGCATCGCAGTGCATTGCTGGCTGATGATTGGCCAAGCATGCACTATGACCCGCATGCTTGGCCAATCACAGCGCCGCCAGTAGAGAGAGCTGTAATTGGCCAAAGCCAAGGAGGCTTTGGCCAATTATGGCTCAGGGGATTTAGTACACGCCCCACACTATATAAGGCCGCCTGCACGGCGGCCCTGTGTAGTGTGTTCCGGTGTGCTGAAAGAGAGAGAGACAGACAGTGTCATTTGATTTGAGTTAGATAGATTAGGCTAGATCTGTTCCTGCTATTTACATTTAGTGCAGTGCGTCCTGCTCACAGTGTTCAGCTAGATCCGTTCCTGCTATTTACATTTAGTGCAGTCAGTGCGTCCTGCTCACAGTGTTCAGCTAGATCCGTTCCTGCTATTTACATTTAGTGCAGTGCGTCCTGCTCACAGTGTTCAGCTAGATCTGTTCCTGCTATTTACATTTAGTGCAGTGCGTCCTGCTCACGGTGTTCAGCTAGATCCGTTCCTGCTATTTACATTTAGTGCAGTGCGTCCTGCTCACAGTGTTCAGCTAGATCTGCTCCTGCTATTTACATTTAGTGCAGTGCGTCCTGCTCACAGTGTTCAGCTAGATCCGTTCCTGCTATTTACATTTAGTGCAGTGCGTCCTGCTCACAGTGTTCAGCTAGATCTGTTCCTGCTATTTACATTTAGTGCAGTGCATCCTGCTCACAGTGTTCAGCTAGATCCGTTCCTGCTATTTACATTTAGTGCAGTCAGTGCGTCCTGCTCACAGTGTTCAGCTAGATCCGTTCCTGCTATTTACATTTAGTGCAGTGCGTCCTGCTCACAGTGTTCAGCTAGATCCGTTCCTGCTATTTACATTTAGTGCAGTGCGTCCTGCTCACAGTGTTCAGCTAGATCTGTTCCTGCTATTTACATTTAGTGCAGTGCGTCCTGCTCACAGTGTTCAGCTAGATCCGTTCCTGCTATTTACATTTAGTGCAGTCAGTGCGTCCTGCTCACAGTGTTCAGCTAGATCCGTTCCTGCTATTTACATTTAGTGTAGTGCGTCCTGCTCACAGTGTTCAGCTAGATCTGTTCCTGCTATTTACATTTAGTGCAGTGCGTCCTGCTCACAGTGTTCAGCTAGATCCGTTCCTGCTATTTACATTTAGTGCAGTGCGTCCTGCTCACAGTGTTCAGCTAGATCTGTTCCTGCTATTTACATTTAGTGCAGTGCGTCCTGCTCACAGTGTTCAGCTAGATCCGTTCCTGCTATTTACATTTAGTGCAGTCAGTGCGTCCTGCTCACAGTGTTCAGCTAGATCCGTTCCTGCTATTTACATTTAGTGCAGTGCGTCCTGCTCACAGTGTTCAGCTAGATCCGTTCCTGCTATTTACATTTAGTGCAGTGCGTCCTGCTCACAGTGTTCAGCTAGATCTGTTCCTGCTATTTACATTTAGTGCAGTCAGTGCGTCCTGCTCACAGTGTTCAGCTAGATCCGTTCCTGCTATTTACATTTAGTGCAGTGCGTCCTGCTCACAGTGTTCAGCTAGATCCGTTCCTGCTATTTACATTTAGTGCAGTCAGTGCGTCCTGCTCACAGTGTTCAGCTAGATCTGTTCCTGCTATTTACATTTAGTGCAGTCAGTGCGTCCTGCTCACAGTGTTCAGCTAGATCCGTTCCTGCTATTTACATTTAGTGCAGTGCGTCCTGCTCACAGTGTTCAGCTAGATCCGTTCCTGTTATCTTCCTACTGACAGGCAGGCTTGTCTGGTTACAGTATATAAAGCTACCTGAAGAAAATTACAGGTGTTCTATCCCAGCTTAGTGCAGCTACAGGCCATTAGTATGTCTGGAAGGCCAAGAAGGAGAGGCAGACAGTCACAAGCCAATAAGAGAGGGCAAGCAGGCTCTGTGTCTAGTGCTGGTCGTGGAGACGGTGCATCCTCATCAGCACGTGGCCATGGGACACGCTTGGCCTTTTTTTCGGCAGCTGGCCGTGTTGAGCCGCAACATGCGGAAGACTTGGTCGAGTGGATGACCAAGCCGTCCTCATCCTCCTCATCCTCTCTCACCCATGCCCAGGGTGCTTTGTCTGGCAAAGCAGCGGCCTCTTCCCTCAGCTCAATGTCATCAGTGACTCCTTCCCTAGCTCCACCATGTCCTCCTGAGGATTCCCTCGAACTGTTTGACCACAGTGTTGGGTACATGCTCCAGGAGGATGCCCAGCGTTTGGAAGGCTCTGATGATGATACTGAGCTCGATGAAGGCAGTAACATGAGCACGGACAGAGGGGGTGCCCAAGAAGGACAGCAATCTGGCAGTCATGCTCCCCCTGCTGCAGCATACTGCCAGGTTTGCTCCAGTGATGAGGAGGGAGGGGATGATGAGGTCACTGACTCAACGTGGGTGCCTGATAGGAGAGAGGAGGAGGAGGAGGAGGAGGCGGCACATCACCAATGAGGCAGGATGCCCTCCAGGGGCCAGCCTAAGGGCAGCACATTGACTGCATCACACCCCAAAGCTCCACATGTGCAGGGCGCTGCAGTCTCTGCGAGTTATTCAAAAAGTTCTTTGGTGTGGGCCTTTTTTGAGACGAGTGCATCAGATCGCACCGCTGCTATTTGCAACATATGTCTCAAGCGTATCTCACGTGGCCAAAACATCTCCCGCTTGGGTACCACATGCTTGACCAGACATATGTTGACCTGCCATGCAGTTCGTTGGCAAGCATATCTAAAAGACCCACACCAAAGAACAAAGAGGATCTCTCCTTGCTCCTCATCAGCTGAGATTTCCAACCCCACTAGACCTTCAGTCCTCTCTGAGACCTGCAGTGAGAGGAATGAAGGTGTAGAATTAGGTGTGTCACAGCCAAGTACTTGTGGGCAATCTGCTTTTGGTACACCGACGTCAGATTGTACCAGGCAAATTTCCCTGCCCCAGCTGCTGCACCGCCGAAAGAAGTTTGCTCCCAGCCATCCACATGCCCAGCGGTTGAATGCTAGCTTGGCAAAATTGCTAGCACTTCAACTGCTGCCTTTTCAGTTGGTAGACTCTGCCCCCTTCCGTGAGTTTGTGGAATGTGCGGTTCCTCAGTAGCAGGTACCCAAACGCCACTTTTTCTCACGGAAGGCGATTCCGGCTCTCTACCGGCATGTGGAAGGCAATGTCCATGCCTCGCTGGACAGGGCGGTCAGCGGTAAGGTGCATATTACCGCTGACTCATGGTCCAGCAGGCATGGACAGGGACGTTACCTAAGTTTCACGGCGCATTGGGTGACTCTGCTGGCAGCTGGGAAGGATGCAGGACAAGGTGCAGTAGTGTTGGAGGTTGTTCCGCCACCACGCCTCCAAAATGCTGATTGTGACACACCTCTCTCCTCCACCCCCTCCTCTTCTTCTTCCTCCATGGCCTCTTCCTCGGAACCAGCGGTGCTCCGTAGGCGTTCAAGGGGCTACGCAAGTACGCAGGCCAAAAGATGCCATGCGGTGCTTGAGCTGGTGTGCTTGGGGGACAGGAGCCACACTGGGGCAGAGGTACTGTCAGCTCTGCAGGGGCAGGTTCAGAGGTGGTTGACGCCACGCCAACTTAAGGCAGGAATGGTGGTTTGCGACAATGGCACCAACCTCCTCTCTGCCCTCCGACAGGGACAACTGACCCATGTGCCCTGTTTGGCTCACGTCCTTAACTTGGTGGTGCAGCGGTTCTTGGGCAGGTACCCGGGCTTACAGGATGTCCTGAGGCAGGCCAGGAAAGTCTGTGTGCATTTCCGCCGGTCATATAATGCCAGTGCTCGGCTGACGGACCTCCAAAAGGAGTTTAACCTGCCCAAGAACCGCCTAATCTGTGACATGCCCACCAGGTGGAACTCAACGTTGGCCATGCTGCAGCGGCTGCACACGCAGCAGAGGGCCATCAATGAGTACCTGTGCGACTATGGCACCAGGACAGGGTCAGGGGAGCTTGGTTTTTTTTCCCCACGCCAGTGGGCCATGATCAGGGATGCATGCACTGTCCTGTCACCATTCGAGGAGGCCACGAGGATGGTGAGCACTGACAGTGCATGCATCAGTGACACTGTCCCCCTTGTCCACCTGTTGGAGCACACGCTGCGTGGAATAATGGACAGGGCACTTGAGGCAGAACAGAGGCAGGAAGAGGAGGACTTCCTTAGCTCTCAAGGCCCCCTTTATCCAGACAGTGTTCCTGCGTGCCCGCCGATCACACAGGAAGAGGACGAGGAGGAGGAGGAGGAGGAAGATTGTGTCAGTATGGAGGGGGAGCCTGGCACTCAGCATCAGCAGCAGTCTTTAAGGGATCAGTCCCAAGGAACACATGGACTTGTACGTGGCTGGGAGGAGGTGGCTGCGGACGTTGTTGTCCTTAGTGACCCAGAGGACTCCGGACCGAATTCCTCAGCAAACCTACGCTGCATGGCCTCCCTGATCCTGCAAAGCCTGCGTAAGGATCCTCGTATTCGTGGTATCAAGGAGAAGGACCAATACTGGCTGGCAACCCTCCTTGATCCACGTTACAAGGGTAAGGTTGCGGACCTTATCTTGCCATCGCAGAGGGAGCAGAGGATGAAACATCTTCGGGAGGCCTTGCAGAAAGGTCTGTGCAACGCGTTCCCAGAGACTGGGAGGTTACAAACTCCTGTTTCTGGACAACGTGTTGCTGAGGCTTCGGTCAGTCAAAGAAGGAGCGGTGGAGAAGGTGGCCGTCTGACCGATGCGTTCAGACAATTTTTTGGTCCGCAGCCCCAAGGTATGATCGGTTCCAGCAACCATCGCCAGCGTCTGTTTTACATGGTGCAGGAATACCTAGGGGCAAGATCAGACTTGGACACCTTTCCCACCGAAAATCCTCTGGGTTACTGGGTCTTGAGGATGGATCACTGGCCAGAGCTTGCACAGTATGCAATTGAGCTACTGGCCTGTCCTGCATCCAGCGTTCTTTCAGGAACGCACATTCAGTGCTGCTGGAGGCGTGGTAACCGATCACAGGGTGCGTCTGTCCACCGACTCGGTCGATCGGCTGACCTTCATAAAAATGAATCAGTCTTGGATCACCACCAGCTACCAAGCACCTGATGCTGATGTAACCGAATAATTTTTTTTGAAATCTCAGATCCCTTCAAAGACTGCCTATGCTGATGCTGAGTGACTATCCCTGAGTAATTATCCTCTTCCTCCTCAATCATCACGCTGATAGCTTGTAAGAACATTTTTGGTTCTGGGCGCCACCACCAGTGCCTAAGGCACAATTTTTCAGCCCCTGTTTAACAGGGGCGTGTAATTACAATTTTTGATGTAATACTTTGCAGCAGGGCTCGTTCCTGCATTCCAACTAGAGTGTCTGTGAGGGGTTGCAGTGTTGTGGCACCAGCACCAGTGCCTAAGGCCCAATTTTTCTGCCCCTGTCTAACAGGGGCGTGTAATTACAATTTTTGATGCAATACTTTGCAGCAGGGCTCGTTCCTGCGTTCCAACTAGAGTGTCTGTGAGGGGTTGCAGTGTTGTGGCACCAGCACCAGTGCCTAAGGCCCAATTTTTCTGCCCCTGTCTAACAGGGGCGTGTAATTACAATTTTTGAAGCAATACTTTGCAGCAGGGCTCGTTCCTGCGTTCCAACTAGAGTGTCTGTGAGGGGTTGCAGTGTTGTGGCACCAGCACCAGTGCCTAAGGCCTAATTTTTCAGCTCCTGTTCAACAGGGGCATGTAATTACAATTCTTGATGTAATATTTCACAGCAGGGCCCTGTGAGGGCTTACAGTGTTGTGGCCACAGCAACACCTAAGGCCCAAATTTCTGCTGAGTATATAGGGCAGGACCCTACTTTCAAACATCTAACTTACAAACGACTCCTACTTGCAAACGGAAGGAGACAACAGGAAGTGAGATGAAATCTACCCCTAGGAAAGGAAATTCTCTCCTGTAAGAGTTAATATGGGAAAACAATTTCTCCTTTCCACTGATGCTTTCCAATCCTTGTTCCACAAAAAAACCCAAATTTTCAAAAAACATTTTTCATTGGGACAAAAAAGTGAGGTGAAATCTTCTGAAGAGGAGGAAAGACAGCAAAACAAATGTCACAGGGGTGATAACCCTTCCCTATGTTTTCCAAAAAGCTTAAAAAAGATTTTTTGGCTGGAGCTAAACACGTTAAAAATGTACCCGTTCAAAATTACAAAGAGATTCTACTTAACAACAAACCTACAGTCCCTGTCTTGTTTGCACCGCCTGTATACTGCTGTTCAGAGTATATAGGGCCTTTCCTTATTTTAATTTGGGTGCGGGGTTCCCCTTAATATCCATACAGGACCCAAAGGGCCTGGTAATGGACTGGGGGGGTACCCATGCCGTTTGTCTCACTGATTTTCATCCATATTGCCATGACCCGACATGACATTAAACCCGCAAGCAGTTTTAAATGAGATTTTTTCCTTTAAAAATGACATTTGGTGCAGGGACTGTTCTAAACATGGGAAACACGCGTCACTTTACAGGCATACTATAGACACCCCCAGGTACGATATTTAAAGGAATATTTCACTTTTTTTTTTTACTTTAAGCATCATTAAAATCACTGCTCCCGAAAAAACGGCCGTTTTTAAAAGTTTTTTTTGCATTGATACATGTCCCCTGGGGTAGGACCCGGGTCCCCAAACCCTTTTTCGGACAATACCATGCAAATTAGCCTTTAAAATGAGCACTTTTGATTTCGAACGTTCGAGTCCCATAGACGTCAATGGGGTTCTAACGTTCGTGCGAACTTTCGGTCCGTTCGCGGGTTCTGGTGCGAACCGAACTGGGGGGTGTTCGGCTCATCCCTACTGATGAGCACTGTTCGAAGGCACTGATGAGCACTGATAGACGGCACTGATGAGCACTGATGAGCACTAATAGAAGGCACTGATGGGCACTGATGAGCACTGATAGAAGGCACTGATGAGCACTGATAGACAGCACTGATGAGCACTGATAGAAGGCACTTATGGGCACTGATAGAAGGCACTGATGAGCACTGATAGAAGGCACTGATGGGCACTGATGAGCACTGATAGAAGGTACTGATGAGCACTGATAGACGGCACTGATGAGCACTGATAGAAGGCACTGATGAGCACTGATAGAAGGCACTGATGGGCACTGATAGAAGGCACTGATGGGCACTGATGGGCACTGATGAGCACTGATAGAAGGCACTGATGAGCACTGATAGAAGGCACTGATGGGCACTGATAGAAGGCACTGATGGGCACTGATGGAAGGCACTGATGAGCACTGATAGACGGCACTGATGAGCACTGATAGACGGCACTGATGAGCACTGATAAAAGGCACTGATAGAAGGCACTGATGGACACTGATAAAAGGCACTGATGGGCACTGATAGGAGGCATTTATGGGCACTGATAGGCAGCACTGATAGGTGGCATTGATGGGCACTTACGAATACTGATAGGCAGAACTCAGGCAGTATTGATGGGCTTTGATGGGCAGAATTGAAGAGTACTGATAGGTGGCACTGATGGACGCTGTTAGGCGGCATTAATGAGCACTGATAGGTGGTACTGATAGGCAGAATTGATGGGCACTAATAGGTGGCATTAATGAGCACTGATAGGTAACACTTGTAGGTGGAAGTGATGGGCACTGATAGGCAGCACTGATGGGCACTGATAGATGGCACTGATGATTGGGGCACTGATTATCAGTGTAAACAATTTACTGACATTCTTGACAGTTAACGGCAGTCCTTTCCTCACACAGACACAGCGTGTGAGGAGAAGGCTGTGGATAACCGGCAAGTCTGTTTACATGTGATTAGCTGATCACATGGTAAAGGGCCGATGTGATTGCGCTGGATGCATGTCCCAGGGGTCATGCAGGAAGCACGGTTTTGGGAGGATGTCCATGGACACTCTCCCAAAATTGGAAGCCCGGGGCTCGGATGGAAGGGGGGCCCATCATGGTTTCTTGCACCGGGGCCCTGAAGGTTCTAGTTACGCCTCTGCCTTTTATCATTTGGACTGGTACTCCTTCCATTGATGCATGTTTTTCCCTTAATTTAGTGGTCATTGAAAACAATGAAAACATGCCAAGTTATGTTGATCCTGGAACTAAGCAGACACCATAAGATAGGAGGTCAGTCTACAGCTACTCAAGGAACCTATAGCAGCCTTTGGAGGAACCCTAGGGTTCCACAGGCTCTTGGTTGAGAAAGGCTTCTATAGAATGTCACCTGAGTTACATCTCTGAGTGTGCTGGGGCTGCTGACATCATATCCAAGATGGTGGCACCAGGGCTTTTTAATGTCTACACAAGACATTGTATAACATTGTTGCCTTATGAGTTTATGTGAAATCTCCATTAATAGCTGTAAAATATTGTAATATTGTGAATATATTTAATTTAGCTTGTATCTATGGAGGGCGTGTAACATAGCTTCACAGAAGTGTCTGTTAGACAGTAGACATGTGCACACTGAAATATTTTGTTTCGGAATTTCGTTTTCGTCCGAAAAATAAATTTATTTAGTTACTCCCGAAATTCGTTTTTATTTATTTCGTTTTTCGTTAAAAATTGCATTCGTCCGAAAATCCAAATTAAGGTTGAATCTGTCATTGAAGGCTTATGGTGTCTGTCGAATGTTCAAAGAAGATTCGACGGAGCAGCTAAACTGTATGACGCCGTATAGTTTACCTGCTCCGTCTAATCTTCTTAGAACTTTCAACAGACACCATAAGCCAAAGTACGTGTGTACTTAGTTCTAGTTATTTTACTGCTCCTCCTCTTTGGTTACAATCAGCCAATAACATTCATCATCATTATTTTTATGTATCTTTTCTCCCCTATGTCAAATCTTTTCTCCCTTACGTCGAATCTTTTCCCCCCTACGTCGAATCTTTTCTCTCTATGTAGAATCTTTTCTCTCTATTTAGAATAATCTTGGACTAATATGCCCCGTACACACGGTCGGATTTTCCGACGGAAAATGTGTGATAGGACCTTGTTGTCGGAAATTCCGACCGTGTGTGGGCTCCATCACACATTTTCCATCGGATTTTCCGACACACAAAGTTTGAGAGCAGGATATAAAATTTTCCGACAACAAAATCCGTTGTCGGAATTTCCGATCGTGTGTACACAAATCCGACGGACAAAGTGCCACGCATGCTCAGAATAAATAAAGAGATGAAAGCTATTGGCCACTGCCCCGTTTATAGTCCCGACGTACGTGTTTTACGTCACCATGTTTAGAACGATCGGATTTTCCGACAACTTTGTGTGACCGTGTGTATGCAAGACAAGTTTGAGCCAACATCCGTCGGAAAAAATCCTAGGATTTTGTTGTCGGAATGTCCGAACAAAGTCCGACCGTGTGTACGGGGCAATAGAGTTAAGGTTAGGCACATTCAACCACAGGTTTGATGGACACAGATTGTTATTGTCATCATCATGTCGAATCTCCTATCTATATCGAACTGTTGTAGCAACGAAAACGAAAATAAAGCATTTGTTTATGTCGGATCTTTCGTTTTTCGGATCCTGCACTTTCGTTATGGTTTCATAAAACGATAACGAAAATACCTGAAATTCGGACGAAAATGCATTCGGATGAAAACGAATGCACATGTCTATTAGACAGACAGTTCGGTGCTTAAGCTTGTGTATACAATGGGTCCCAAACCTCATTGTTCTATACATACTCACTTCAAAGGATCCAATGTTTGAATATGCAATGAGGGGCTGTAGCCAGTCCATCATGTATACTAAATTCCCCTGAAAATGTGATCTACTTACAAGGTTAAGTTTCCTGCTCAAAATAGCCTGGGACAAGGATTTGCATTAAAGGGGGCTGACTTATGTAAAGGGATTGGAGATGTAGCCAGTCCTTACTCAGCATTAGAGAGGCCCACTAATCAGAGCCACGCCATGCCAACCAATGAGGCATCAGCCTGTAATGATATACACAGACTAGATGGGAGGGAAACACGCACCCTCTGGTGGAGTGGTTACCCGAATGGAAACTTTGTGGGTCATCTTATGTCTTTTCTGTCCTACTGTGTGTAGATTAATGTTTTAAGGAGTATACTCTGTATTCCTTCATGTAATCCATGATTTTTACCCTTTTCTTGTATAATTAGATAGAATGCTGTGTATTAGTCTAGGCCTACTTTACTATATAACAATATATTTTTGTTATTGTGTTAAAGCTTTCACTCATGGTCAAAGAACTCTCATTTAAAGCAAATCATATCTGAGAGATTTTAAATCTCAAATATAGTAAACGGGTAACATAATTGGCGACTCACGAAGTTGAGGACCAGGACTGAAGATATTTAATATAATACCGAGATTTGTGTAATGCAGATTTAGGTTATTGGGCTGGATTTTAAACTGAGTTTTTCTGGTAGTTTGGAGGACACAGCATGTGTATCTAGGGAAAAATATAGGTAAAGGTTTTTGTTTTATCAGTGGGTATTAGATTAACTCTAAAAAAAAGGAGGGAGGATACACCACATATTTTTTTTTGTTTAATATCCCGTAATTATAGTGGAAAAATTATATTGGATAAATTATTAAAAACTGGCCAGTTTAATGGAGAGGATATATTATTAAGTGGGAAAATTTGTTTTCATTTGTTTGTGCTTACCATGCTTGGTTTCTCTGTAATCATTGTGTGAGTTTGCTTTATGGTGAGTACATATATGTTTTATTGGAAAGACACTGAAAGAGTGTGGTCTTTGGTGGTCTGTCGAAAAAGGTTCAACAGGTTTTTGGTTTTTAGTTATATTTTGTGTCCACTGAAGGCATTGTATTTGTGTAGGACATTGAAACTGAGCTACAAGACAGTGGTTTGTTTTAATTGTTTTTTTTGTTGGAGGGTTTTAGTTTTTTTTGCTGTGGGAATTTACAAGCAATAATATTCTCATTGTTGTTGGTTAAAGTACCAAACTGTGGAAGTCTAGTTACTGAATCTAATATCTGATAGCAAATATAGAGTGTAAAATAAGGTGCATTTAGCATACTGTATTATACCTTGAAATGTTTTTTAAGGATAAACCCTACCAATAATTTGATAAGCTGAGTTTGTGATAGATTGTTTTTTTGTGTTAAACGAAATTGGGTGTAACAGTTATGGGTCTAAACACGGCTGTGTTTACCTTTCTATTGTCTACCTAGAGGGTTACTCTATTGTTCCTTTTGTGCTGATCTCAGCACTATTGTTCAGCACGTCTCCTCTATCTTTTGTTTCTTGGGTGTAGACTCTATAATCTGAAGATACTAGTGTTATTTTAATGTTTGTGTCTCCACTCTTGTGCATATTCTAAGTGGTAGACAACCGTGTCAGAAGTCTGTTCTGTGGTGTATTGTTGTATCATCACTGAACTTGTACATCATGGAGAAATTGATGGCCAGGATTGCTAAAGTTAAAAATAGCTCTGAAATAATAAGAGCAATAGAGGAATCTAAAAGCCCATGGCACTAGGCACAAGAGTATGTAAATATAAAGCTTGCAGAGAAAAAATACAGTAAACGTGAGGGTAAGACTGTCTTGTTTTTGCGGCTTGCTGATTCGCTAACAATTACAGACAGTTATTGTTGCAAAACATATCTCTCAAGGAGGATCTAGAAATAGCCAAAAGTAATACAAGTACTCTAATGCCGCATACACACGATCGCACATTCCGTCAACAAAACCCCTGTTTTTTTTCCGACGGATGTTGGTTCAAACTTGTCTTGCATACGCACAGTCACACAAATCTTGTCGGAAATTCCGAACATCAAGAACGCGGTGACATACAACACGTACAATGGCACTAGAAAAGGGAAGTTCAATACCAAGTGTACCACCTTTGGGCTCCTTCTGATAATCCCGTGTTAGTAGAGGTTTGGTGAGAGACGATTCGCGATTTTCAGCCTTGCGCTTTTCAAATCGTTACTGCTCTTTAGTTTGTGGGTTCGTATCTGATTTTCAGTGCGTGTAGTCATTTCGCATTTGTTTTTCCAGTGCATATTTTATAGTATGTTTTTGATTTGCAGTGCGTTCTTGTCCGCTCGTTTCTGATTTTTAGCTCGCTCTTCTCAGGCCTTTCTGTTTTTCAGTGCTTTCTGTTAGTTCGTTCTGACCAGCCGACCGTTTTGAAGCCATGAGGACCCTCACCCCGGACCAGAGGGTTTTTAACTAACGGCTGGCCAGAGCCAGAAGAGTGGTGGAGAACGCTTTCGGAATAATGGCCAGCCAGTTCCGCCTATTCCTTATGGCAATCAACATGGCGGAATATAAACTTAACCATATAATCTTTGCATGCTGCATTCTCCACAACTCTTTAAGGAGAAATTCAATGAACTATGTTGGCTCAGTTGGGCCTGAGGCCGGACTTCAAGAAGGAACCCTGACGGCGCTTGAAGCTGGCTGTCCTGGCTTGCCCCCCCAAAGCGCCCACGAAGTAAGACAGAAGTATGTTGAGTACTTTGTGGGTAGGAGGCCATTGATATGCCAGAAAATGTTTAAGAAACATTTTCAAAATACATTTTTTAGTTAAACTGAAATAAGATTTCCTTTGATTTACTGCTTGTGCTTTTTTTATCAGTCTCCTAGGTTCTCCAATGGGCTTTTCTTTTTGCCCATTTTCTTCAATAGTGCAAATGTAATTTATTTGATACATGAGGTGACAATCTCTTCTTCAGTGAACTATTATTATGTTGTGGGTCTGCTACACACACACCTTGTTTTTGTTGTTAATGTATGTAATGCATTACTGATAAAAATATACATCATTTTCAGCACCATGAATTAATTTTGGTGAGTCACCAAAATGGCATGATTGTGGCAAATTATAAAGCACAGGAAAATCCAGTTTGCACTCCAAGTGCACTGCAAAAGTGAAAATGAAACTGCACTTGAAACTGCACTGAAAGTGCAGTTGTAGTGCAAAGTGGACTTGCCTTTAGTAAATAACCCCCATTTCAGTGTAAGCACCAACTTAGTCCAAAAAATGATATTGAGCCTTGAAAGAAGAAGCCACACATTGTTGAGTACAAAACTTTTTACTCTGTGCACATTCAGATGTGCATTAGAAAAGGCTTTTTGAACAAACCAACATATAATTTTGGAGAAAAGTTAGAAAAATAGAAAGAATTTGATAAATGTTGGTGTGTTTTCGATTCTGCCTAAATCATCAATGATGTTTTTGAGTCTTTTTTCAACATCATTGATGTCTTCCTTGATCTTCTGTAAATCCCGATTGCACACCACGATCTTCCCGATGAGGACGTGTGCACTTGCACTTGTGAAATGTGTTTCTTCTTCAACAACATCCACATCACCTAAAAAAAAATGAAACACCATGTATTATAAATATGCAGGCATCCATCTATTACCTGAAGCTGTGGTCTCAGACACTCACCTGATGTGGTCACTATTTCGCCCACTTCTTAAACCTCTCCTTCCTCCACATCCTCTGGTTGTTTTTTTTGGATTTCCCCTTCTTTAGGAGGTTGGGGGTCCCTGGTGACCTCAGACGTCCCGGGTCTTTTCTCCCCTATGTGAATAAGGTATACTTAGCACACAGATATTTGAGGCCAGAAATAGGAATATGAAACATTGCTTGGAAGTGTCGTACAATTGTCTGTTTTGGCAGAGTTCAAAGCTGAAGACATGATTTTTTCCCTTTACAAAGCTGGAATACTTACTTTTTTGTTAAAGTATCACACATGTAGAGACCCCTAGTATCCACTGGAGCACCTGTGTGGGACACCCTCAAAAGTTGGTTCTGGTGTCCCACACTAGTGCTCCTGCGTCCAGATGTGTAAACAGCTGCTGAGTGTCCTCTCCCTACACTGAATCAAGTTTTCATTTCTTTATAGTTACAAACCCATCTAGACAACAAATTACTAAACTTCTTTTAAGACAAATAGGCATGACCAAATGAAGTTAACCTGCATCTGCAAAAAACATTGTATTAGTGGGCGAACGAACGATGTTTACTACGAACGATTACCGTGCCCACAAAACCTGAAACTTGCCATTTTAAACTGTACAACAGTAAAGAAAAGCACATGGAGCAGCACAAACATAATAAGAAGAATAGGAACACACGACAAAATACTTACTTTTTTGCAGCACTCTTTTGAGGTCTAACTTGAGGTCTGACCATCGTTTCCTCAGTTGATCCTTGGATCGCCTTACCCCACAATTCTTCGGCAGACTTTTCACAACTTTAGTCATGATCTTGGCCTTTCTCACATGCTTCCCGTCATAGTCGGCCCTCTTGAAGATGTCCACCATCTCCACCATCTCTATAAAGGCCATATTTGAGGCCTTAAATATCCTCTAGGATCGGGACGTTCGTGGCTCCGGGCTTTTGTCGTTGCTGCTGCTGTCTTCATGCTGTCTTCATGCACCTGTTGTCTCCTGTTGTCTCTCCGCCATGTGCTCTCCGACTGCCACGAAAGACAAGGGGCGCTGAATATACTAGATAGAAGGTCAGGGGCGGGTGGAGTTTCACGCATGCGCAGTGTATATAAAGCGTAACACACGCGTGTGTCATACGTACGATCTGTGAGCGGAGGAAGGAGTATCGGAAGCGCTGATTGTTTTAACTTGGTGCATCAGTGGCCTACACTGCTTCTAGATTGAGGCCTATATTGGGACAAGATTAGGAGAGTTTAGCCTGACATTAGGGTTTGTCTTGTGTTGTGTCTTGCAGAGAAAATGGATCTATTCAATGATGAGGACTTTATTACCATATTCATTGCTATGTACAGGGACCTGCCCTGTCTGTGCCAAGTAAACCACCCCTTTTATAACAATAGACCAAAGAGGAAGGCAGCACTGGATCAGTTGTTGGAATTTGTGAAGCCGGTGATCCCCACAGCAGACATCCCCTATTTGAAGGCCCTAATTGGTGGAATGAGGAGCACTTATAATAGGGGGTGCAAGAAGGTCCAGGATTCCCAGAGATCAGGAGCTGCAGCAGATGACATTTATGTACCCAGGCTGTGGTACTTTGACAGACTGCATTTTCTGGCAGACCAGACTGAACCAGCCAGCACTCTCCAATCTTCCTTCAAGGCTTCCTTCCACCTCAGCTGAGGCTTCCGACGTCCAACCTGAGCCTTCCAGCCAGGAAGAAGTGGAGGAGCCCAGCTTGAGCCAGGTATAGCATTGTTCAACATATTTATAGTCAAATAATTAATGATGTTAACTAGATGTTATTATTGATCGGTAATTTCTGATTTTACAAAGCGTTTTACATATCAATAGACAGTAGTAGCCACAAATGATTGGGACGATAATGAAAAATGCTGGGGTCAGAATGATAGTCTTTTCTATTTATTAGCATTCAATTTGCAACAGTCATGAGCTGAAAATTGTGTGTGATTGATGAACCAAAAACTAAGAATATGTCCCTTTTTCATACACAGGAAAGTCTCAGCCAGGAGGAAGCCGTGGAAAGTGGCAGCCAGTAGGTGGCGGTGGTAAGTGGCAGCCAGGAGGTGGTCGGGCCCAGTAGCCTGCCCAAATCCCAGGTCCCTCCCCTCCGCCTTCCCAAAAAAAGGCCCAGGAAGAGAAGTAGCCTGGAGGAGGCACCACTTGGCCTATTTCAGAAGGCTACTGTGGCCCTCAGAACCCCCCCAATGTTCAAGGCGACTATGCCTACATGGCAGCCTGCAAAATGCAGGAAATGGAGGAGGGCCAACGTCTCTTATGTGAGGAAGTTATGTTACAAGCCCTAAATAAGGGGTTGAGGGGCAAACTCACAAGCCAAAGCCACGTTTGTGAGTTCAACCATGGTCCTCCTCCTCCACCTCCTGCCACACCTACAACACCAGAGCCACAGCCTGGAAGCAAGCGTGGAAGGAAGACAAGAGTGCGATGGCCTGGGTTCAGTCTGGTCTGACAAAAGATGCAGGCTGTTGTATGACCACAGCCTGGGGACGGATATGTCATCTGCTGCTGTTCCTGATCTCTTATAGTCCTGGACCGGATTGTGCTCACTATTATAAGGACTCCTCAGGCCAACAATTTTGACTGTAAAATAATTGATGTGTGCCCTGGGGCACAAAGGCTTCGCAAATTTCACCAGTTTCTCCAGCGTTGCCTTCCTCTTTATTTTGTTATGACCCATAATAAATGGCTATTTCTTTTTCACAAATACTTGCCTATGTGTTTAACTTCAAAAAGGACAGTTTGTGAGTAGGCAAGTACATTTCAAAAATACATTGTCAAATTAACAAGGGACACCAACCAACCTCCTTGAGGTTAAAAAATACAGGATAATAATGGTGTTGTGGTAACTTGACACAAAACGAAAGAAAAAATTATGGAGATCACTATAAAAATAAAAAGGAGATCTGGATTAAAAAAAAAACCACTATAAACAAAAATTCTAAACATTATTATGGAGATCTGATGGAAAAAAAAAATATTCATGAGATCACGAGAAATAATAAAAATAATAAAGAAATCAGGTTGTCAGAATTCTGTGTGAATATGAGCAGCAAAACAACTTCATTATTCTAGCATTATAAAGAAGAAGAGAATGCGCTGCATTAAAAGATTTAAAAATTTGCAGGGTGACGAATGTGCTACAGTCAGGTCCATAAATATTGGGACATCGACACAATTCTAATATTTTTGGCTATATACACCACCACAATGGATTTGAAATGAAACGAACAAGATGTGTTTTAACTGCAGACTTTCAGCTTTAATTTGAGGGTATTTACATCCAAATCAGGTGAACGGTGTAGGAATTACAACAGATTGTATACATGCCTCCCACTTTTTAAGGGACCAAAAGTAATGAGACAGATTAACAATCATCCATCAAACTTTCACTTTTTAATACTTGGTTGCAAAACCTTTGCAGTCAATTACAGCCTGAAGTCTGGAACGCATAGACTTCCCCAGATGCTGGGTTTCATCCCTGGTGAGGCTCTGCCAGGCCTCTACTGCAACTGTCTTCAGTTCTTGCTTGTTCTTGGGGCATTTTCCCTTGAGTATTGTCTTCAGCAAGTAAAATTCATGCTCAGTCGGATTCAGGTCAGGTGATTGATTTGGCCATTGCATAACATTCTACTTCTTTCCCTTAAAAAACTCTTTGGTTGCTTTCGCAGTATGCTTCGGGTCATTGTCCATCTGCACTGTGAAGCGCCGTCCAATGAGTTCTGAAGCATTTTGCTGAATATGAGCAGATATTGCCCGAAACACTTCAGAATTCATCCTGCTGCTTTTGTCAGCAGTCACATCATCAATAAATACAAGAGAACCAGTTCCATTGTCAGCCATACATGTCCATACCATGACACTACCACCACCACGCTTCACTGATGAGGTGGTATGCTTTGGACCATGAGCAGTTCTTTGGTTGATCTTGGTCTCATCTGTCAATAGGATGTTGTTCCAGAACTGTGAAGGCTTTTTTAGATGTTGTTTGGCAAACTCTAATCTGGCCTTCCTGTTTTTGAGGCTCACCAATGGTTTCCATCTTGTGGTTAACCCTCTGTATTCAATCTGGTGAAGTCTTCTCTTGATTGTTGACTTTGATACACGTACACCTACCTCCTGGAGAGTGTTCTTGATCTGGCCAACTGTTGTGAAGGGTGTTTTCTTCACCAGGGAAAGAATTCTTCGGTCATCCACCACAGTTGTTTTCCGTGGTGCATTCTTTCTTTTTAAGGATGTTCCAAACTGTTGATTTGGCCACACCTAATGTTTTTGCTATCTCTCTGATGGGTTTGTTTTGTTTTTTCAGCCTAATGATGGCTTGTTTCACTGATAGTGACAGCTCTTTGGACCTCATATTGAGAGTTGACAGCAACAGATTCCAAATGCAAATAGCACAATTGAAATGAACTCTGGACCTTTTATCTGCTCCTTGTAAATGGGATAATGAGGGAATAGCACACACCTGGCCATGGAACAGCTGAGCAGCCAATTGTCCCATTACTTTTGGTCCCTTAAAAAGTGTGAGGCACATATACAAACTGTTTTAATTCCTACACCGTTCACCTGATTTGGATGTAAATACCCTCAATTAAAGCTGAAAGTCTGCAGTTAAAGCACATCTTGTTCATTTCATTTCAAATCCATTGTGGTGGTGTATAGAGCCAAAAAGATTAGAATTGTATCGCTGTCCCAATATTTATGGACCTGACTGTATCTTCATTACGAGCGCTAGTTTTACCAGACCGAGCGCTTCCGTGTCATAATTGATTCAGAGCATGCGTGGAACTTTGTGCGTCAGAATTGTGTACACACAAAAGGGAATTTATGAGAACAGATTTTGTTGTCGGAAAATTTGAGATCCAGATCTCAAATTTTGTTTGTCGGAAATTCCGACGAAAAAAATGTCTGATGGAGCCTACACACGGTCGGAATTTCCGAGAAGCTCCCATCGAACATTTGTTGTACACAAGTCCGACGCACAAAATTCCACGTATGCTCTGAATCAATTACAACACGGAAGCGCTCGGTCTGGTAAAACTAGCCTTTGTAATGGAGATACAGTCAGGTACATAAATATTAGGACATCGACACAATTCTAATCTTTTTGGCTCTATACACCACCACAATGGATTTGAAAAATTCTAATTCAGGATACCAGTGACCATGCACCCTACATACACCATATTTCACTCTCTCACAATACTCCAAGATCACAACAGTGTACACAAGATAACTTTTTTGGTCGAGAAAACACTTAAATTACCTAAAATATGCATCTTAGGATCTAGGATCCTATACATGCAAGATATCCCCACACCCACAGATCCTATGTAAAACAATACAACTGTTGCATAGAAAACATTCCGCACAGTAACGGATTTAATACAATATGAACCTTCTAAATGGATTGTTTTGACGACTGGGACACTGAATGTACCTTTGCCTGTTATACTTGTTGATTAATGTACTGTACATGTCCGATATATATCTGTACAGTACAACATGATAACTTATTTGATTAAACAAATAAAACTTTTTGGAAAAAAAAAAGCAAAGAAAAAAGGTATAAAGCAGCTGTATGTAGATAGCTGTACATATGCGTAAATACACACGCCTAACAGAAGGTAAATTATAATATTCCATTGTTTTTTTCTTTCTTTCTTTTGTATTCTACCAGTGGCCAGACACGCCTAGCAATTCATTTGCAAATACCAAAGCTCTCCTTATCAAGAATGTATGGGATTCAATCTAAATGAATGTGTGTGTCTGAGTAATGTAATGGATGTGTATGAACTGTCAGCGACGAAGTCCTCAGTGACGTAACGCCGCGTACGGGGGTTGAGCATTACCGCTGACATCGCCCGCAGCCATCTCAAGTGATCAGCTGTTGCAAGAATGCCCCTGTAAAGAATACCGCTCATTTTAACACAGCGCTGCTGAGCGCTTTTATTTGTGTGCCCTAAATAAAACTTTTTGTCAAGAGATTCCATACGGAGTACCCTTAGATCTCTTTTATCTCTTTATACTGGTGATTACTGCTGCCAAATAGAGCACGGACCTCACAGCCCGCTCGGATCCAGGGACATCTGACATTTGCTTCTCGCAGAAGACATCCAGCTAAGCAGTGTGCGCATGGACCTCACAACTGACTCGGATCCCGGGACATCTGACGTTTGGTTCCTGCTGATGATACCCAACAGAGCAGTCTGATAATAGTCTATTGATGCCTGAAAAACCCCCTGTTCTGGTAAGGGCACCCACATGCATTTATTTATTAGATCTGCAGACAAGTAACCAACCTGGATATTACCAGAAGAATATTTATGCTTTATTTTCTATGGACTCCATATGATTTATTTATTTATCTAACTAGTTTGAAACATTTCTTCTAAATAGCTATTTTGTATCTGTCTTTTTTGCGCTGCACTTAACTGTTTAATAAATTCTAATCAAAGGTCCTTACTGCTCAGACTTACCAGATAAGCATTCATTTGAATGCATATATCTTAAAAGAACATGTGTTTTTCTTTCTCTACCTTTGTCCACATTAATAAAGTGTAACCTCAAAAATCCAGGAAAGCTGGTCCAAAGGCCGTTACTGTATGCTGTATCCAATTGGAATCACCAGGGAAGGCTGTCCCAGAAGCAAGGGCAACAGGACCAGATTGGCATTATGGACTTTCGTAATATTATTATTGGACTGTTGAGAACAAGGATCCTCATTTTTTTTTTTTCATTTTTTCTTTGTTGTTTTGTCTCTTATGATTTTTATTATGGATTTATTACATCCAGAAGTGATGACTACCAATACTGGGGTCCAGAAATGTGAACTGTAGAGATGGAGATTTTAAAAGTTTTTTTTCTTAAAGAGTTTTTTTTATTTCAGAAAGCAAAGCCAAAAGTTCCAAATATTAAAGGAGATTACACATAAACCATTATTTTAGGTGTGGCCGAGTCTCATAGTCTCAAATGGCCACAAGGGGCCATCTGTTGCCTTATGAGTTTATGTGAAATCTCCATTAATAGCTGTAAAATATTGTAATTATGAATATATTTCAATTAGCTTGTATCTATGGAGGGCGTGTAACATAGCTTCACAGAAGTGTCTGTTAGACAGACAATTCAGTGCCTAAGTTTGTGTATACAAACAATGGGACCCAAACCTCATTGTTCTACACATACTCACTTCAAAGGATCCCATGTTTGAATATGCAATGAGGGGCCATGGCCAGTCCGTCATGTATACTTAATTTCCCTGAAAATGTAATCTACTTATAAGGTTAAGTTTCCTGCTCAAAATAGTCTGGGACAAGGATTTGCATTAAAGGGGGCTGACTTATGTAAAGTATAGGGATTGGAGATGTTTCAAAAAAATAGGGGATTTGGGACTTTAAATGAGGCACCAGAGTGCCTCCATCCCGGCTTGAATAAAAACAAAGGGGAGATTTGGGACTTTAAATGAAGTGGTTGACTCATGTGGGTGAATGAAATACAATTTATTGGAATAGGAGGTAAGCAATTACATGAAGGTAGTATAATTCATATATAACGTGAATCAATGGATAAATGCCATATTCTATATACAAAAAACGATCAATGGATAAATGCCATAATCTATATACATGTTCATGATAGAATACCATCCAATCCATAGTGTATAACATAATCAGCACATGAAAACAGTATATAACACATATTCCCATAATTAATTGGCAGTGGTTCGATAGACAAATTGTAGTTAAAAATATTAAATCCAGGTGTATAGCATAATAAAACACACAGCTACATCCTCAAAGCCCGACGCGTTTCTGTGTATAAAAACACTTCCTCAGGGGCGGATGTTGTAGGATATATGCCACAAGTAACGACGGTGCATGGTCCATGCAGGGCTAAGGCCACGGAGGTGGTCCATCCCGGGAGCTGAGGTGGCCGCCACACGACCAAGGGGGCGCACACATAAAGCCTCCAAGAACGCAACCCTCCCACCTCAAGGGCATGTCCAAGGGTGCAAACCAAGAAAGGAGATATCTGGAAAGGAATGGTGAGAAGTGGAGGAGCTTCCCAAACGTGTAACATGCCGCTTGTACGATGAGGGATTGGAGATGTAGCCAGTCCTTACCCAGGATTAGAGAGGCCCACCAATCAGATCCACACCATGCCAACCAATGAGGCATCAGCCCGTAATGATATACACAGACTAGATGGGAGGGAAACACACACTCTCTGGTGGAGCGGTCACCCGAATGGAAGCTTTGTGGGTCATAGCTTGGTAACTATTGGAACTAAATATGTTTATCTTATGTCTTTTCTGTACTACTGTGTGTAGATTAATGTTTTAAGGATTATACTCTGTACTCCTTCATGTAATCCATGATTTTTACCCTTTTCCTGTACAATTAGATAGATTGCTGTGTATTAGTCTAGGCCTACTTTACTATATACCAATACTTTTTTAGTTATTGTGTTAAAGCTTTCACTCATGGTCAAAGAACTCTCATTTAACCCAAATTATATCTGAGAGATGTTAAATATCAAATATAGTAAACGGGTAACAACATGTATAACATATGTTAAAACACATATAATAAGAGTCTGTCGAAGGACATGCAAAGACTTCCCTGCCCTCCTTCTAGTGACATTGTCAATCTTGTTTATTGATTATCTGTTGTTTTATTTGTACACAGAAAATCTATCATGGCCCATTATAGTCATTATTTGAAGCTGAAAGAGAAGGCCTAGGATTGATAAATATTTTAGCCATGTCAGAGACTAACTAGATGTTACCCTGCATAAGAATGGGTCAAAGCACTCCATGCTTGTTAGCGTCCATATACTTTGCAAGTGTCAGGAGGATTTCCAGTTTGCCAGAAAGATAAGCGGTATATCTAAACTTTGCAAGCTTTATAGTGGAATATCTAAACTTTGCAAGCTTTATAAACGTTGCAAGCTTTATAGTGGATGTGCGCAAGGTTTAATAAACCTTACTTTGAATCTTCAAAGTTTAAGAGGTATGCACCTGACATTCGTGTAAACAAACCCTTATACAGTATGTATTATGTATTATCACTGTTACTGCAAAGCAAACTCTATATTGGCCTAACTGTTACATTGCATTCCTAAACTAACAAATAACCCTTAATACCATCCTCGCTAGAAAAATGAGTCTAGAAAAAGGGACCAAGAGATGCGCAACATATTATGACTTTTGCACTGAGCAAATGAAGCCAGCCAACAACTGAATACAATAGGGTAAATAAAAGCAAATCATTTGTTTCTTATGGCATATCAACTGATAGGAAAACAAACAATCAGAAAAATATGCAGCTGCTGTTACGGAAGAAAAGCAATTTCTCAAGGTTTCGATTTTGCCTTAATCAGCAGTATAAAGTCTATCTCCAGGGATGAAAAGAAAATTCAGGATATGTGAAATTTAAAAGCAACAATAAATTGGGGAAAATAAGCTCTAAAGTAGTTATAGTGTACACAGCGGTACCTGTGCAGGAGAATTGAAACAAAAGAAACTATACAAGGCTAATGAATGGAAAATCTTTCTGCCTTTTATTTTTAATTTACCTGCAAGCGGTTCCATTGAGTCTTCCATGGAGAACGTCTTAAAGTGGAACTAAGTTGGCCCATCCAAGGAAAATATAATGTCCTATTTGAAGTCACCACTTTCCTCAACCCACTGATACTCACCTCTCTAGTGATCCTCTGCTCCACCTCTGCTCCTTCCGCTATTGCAGCTAGTACAAAATACTTGGTGAATCTTGGTATAAGGGAGCAGGTGACCTCCCACGATGCATTGCTTGAGCCTAATAGACAATTGCAATGCTCTGTCACATGATGAACTGGGTAACATTTCTGCTCCTTCTAGGTTCTGACACCAGCCAACACTAGGTATTTTAGTAGAAGCTGCAGCAAAGGAACCTCCTACCTCCTCCAGGAAAATGGTTATGGACTATTACGGTACCTCATAAACACATACAGGATAGATAAAACTTCAGTTTATTCAAAAAGTGAACATGTTAAAAAATCCATATGTGGACATAGATACGGATTGACAACAATATAATACAAACATATTTCACAGTAATGTTGATTGGGATAGCAGTTTACAGTGCCCGCAAGGGTAAGTGAAGGCAGGTTTGTGAGTACTTATGAACGTAACCTCGACAGTTTCGCGGTCAAGCCGCTTCTTCAGGAGGCGTCCTAGTACAATTTCTACAAGGTGAAATAATCAGCATTACAAATACATGATATACAATGTATAGAAAAAGATGAAAAGGCATGGCATTGGAGTAATTAATCAAAAGTTTGTATTTGCACTCACCAACCACTGCCTCTAAGGGCTGGAACGGCACTTGTGAGACGCCCTCGCCGGGCGTTCCCCCAGGGGCGAGCAAGGTTTTTTTTTTGGCAAAGTGAACTAATGTATACCAAGATAAAAATAAAAAGGGGGATAATGAGTATTAAAATAAATTATCAATAATTCGAGAAGTGAGAGCCACCTCTGTGAGTAGAGTGGGGACAATCGTGAAGGAATATCGGGGGGAGGAAGAAAGGGGGGGAAGGAAATAGGAGGAAAAGGGATAGTGAGGAAGGGGAGGAAGGGGAAAGAAAGGAGAAGAAAAGAGAAAGAGGAGGAAGGGAAGGAAGGGGAGTAGAGCCAGGTGGGGGGAAGGGAAAGGTAGGAAAGGTGGAGGGAGAGAGGAATGGGAGGGGGGGGAATGGGGAAGGGGGGAAGGGTAGGGAAATGGAGGAAAAAGAGAAAAAGGGAAGGAGGGGGGAGGGGGAGGAAAAGGGGGGAAGGAAAGGGGGGAAAAAGGGGGGGGGAGAGGGGGAAGAGGGGGGAAAAAGAAGGAGGGAGGGGGGGAGAAGGAGGGGGGGAGGAGGGGGCAAAAAGGGGAGGGGGGAAGAAAAGGGGGGGAGGGAAGAGGGGGGGAAAGGGGGGGGGAGGGAGGGGGGGAGAGGTTCAGAGGGAAGAGGGGGGAAAAAGGGAGTTGGAGTAGCCAGGAAATCAGAATAGAATAGCCCACCACGCTGGTGCAATTGATAATCATAGGTGAAGGCGTAGAGCATAAACCACCAGTGTTGTATTGGAACATTAATAATCAATTATTGCTGACACCCAGGGGTGATGGTTGATTACCAGCGACCTCTTTGAGCAGAAATTTCAGCATGTATAAGCCACCCAAGGAGCCCTTAGGGAGAAGAGTATAATGTTGCACTCAAATTATTGTTAGAAAATACTATAGCCATGGGAACCTCTGCAAGAGGTGCACCCAGGCATGAACGTAGTCTAGCTTGAAAAGTATAGGGAGAGCAGCGAAATGGCCCTCACAAGGGCTGATTACTTACTTTAAGTCTGCTGGTTGATCGCGACCCTCTGGGTGTGTATTGAGTGCCATCCATACAAGGCAGACATGTTAGCTGCCTTATAAGCGCCCAACCCGGAAGACAAGCGGCGCTGTAAATGTCAGACATCGCCGTCACCGGGTCCGGCTCTCCACTAACGCGCATGCGCGAGAATCAATCCAGCGAGAATCAATCATAACTGTGAACTTTTATGTCCTTTATAAATTTAATAGACCTTCTACTCCCCCTTTCCTACTCAAGGGTGTTCTCTTTGTGAACTAGCATAGATGAATGGTCTGTGGCTCAAGAGGCAAAGACAAATGCCTTTGTTGAATGTCAATGTGAAATTCCTACTAAAGAAAGAAAATCTTGTAATTCATGGACTGCATTATTTTGCATTATTGCAAAATGTATTATTTTCTGTTTGCTTTAGGAGACATTTTTAACATTCATTTTTTTTAAATTCTGAGAACTGTTTCTGCTTAACATTCTTGACAATCATGAGATGGAAACCCGTATAGAAATCCTGGTGTGCTTCTTTTCTCTGCTGGAATTCAAGGACTACTGTTTCTTTTCAAGAGCAACTTTATATTTCCTTTATTTTCCTTGAAGTTTTAAAAGGAACGAATGTCAAAACTGCTTAATGAACCTAAAGCTAAATGCAGACATACAATCAATGGAACATGGAGCAAGCATTGCTTAGCAGCCAAAATTAATCTGCAGAGGTGGGTGTCTGAAAAGTATATAGGGCTCCTACTCACAGGTGCTAAATAATGCTTTGGTTTTCCAATGAGTTGAAATCAACAAGGGCTTTATCATGATTTGGCTGCAGTCCCTGTTCTCAGGGTTGTACTTTCTGAGAAAGCACAGCAATTAAGGCAAATGTTTAGGACCCGCAAAAGAAAGAAATAATAAAAAGTGCTATCCTCTAGGGCAGCGGTCTCCAAACTGCGGCCGGGGGGGCGAATGCGGCCCTTTGTTTGCCTTTGCCTGCGCTTGGGGCAGTATTTTTCCCACTGATAAATTGCACTATAAATTCCACTAACACCAACAATAGGGCAATAAATCCTGCACTGACATCAACAGTTCTTCCCATAGACATCAATGATGGGGCATTATTCCTTCCCACTGACACCAAGGATGGGGTACTATTCCTCCCACTGACACCAATGGTATGGCGCTATTCCTCCCACTGATATCAATTATAGGGCACTATTATTCCCATTGAAACCAATGATGGGCACTAGACATGTGCATTCGTTTTCGTCCGAATGCATTTTCGTCTGAATTTCAGGTATTTTCGTTATCGTTTTAACAAACGATAACGAAAGTGCAGAATCCGAAAAACGAAAGATCCGACAAAAACAAATGCTTTATTTTCCTTTTCGTTGCTACAACAGTTCGATATAGATAGGAGATTCGACATGATGATGACAATAACAATCTGTGTCCATCAAACCTGTGGTCAAATGTGCCTAACCTTAACTCTATTAGTCCAAGATTATTCTACATAGAGAGAAAAGATTCAACGTAGGGGAGAAAAGATTCGACGTAGGGGAGAAAAGATTCGACGTAGGGGAGAAAAGATAAATAAAAATAATGATGATGATGAATGTTATTGGCTGATTGTAACCAAAGAGGAGGAGCAGTAAAATAGCTAGAACTAAGTACACACGTACTTTGGCTTATGGTGTCTGTTGAAAGTTCTAAGAAGATTCGACGGAGCAGGTAAACTATATGGCGTCGTACAGTTTAGCTGCTCCGTCGAATCTTCTTTGAACATTCGACAGACACCATAAGCCTTCAATGACAGATTCGGATTTTCGGACGAATGCAATTTTTAACAAAAAACGAAATAAATAAAAACAAATTTCGGGAGTAACTAAATAAATTTATTTTTCGGACGAAAACGAAATTCCGAAACAAAATATTTCAGTGTGCACATGTCTAATGGGCACTAATAATTCCCCTAACACCAAGGATAGGACATTGTTTACTCCCTCTGGTGGGACATTGGGACATTTTCTACTCCCATTGACCGTGGTCTGTCCCCCCTAAAGTCTGAAGCACAGTGAACAGGCTCTTTGTTTAGAAATTTGGAGACATATAAAAGACATTTGCACTAAATTCCTTAAAAGCTATTTTCAGCCTTGACTATAGCACTTTCACAGATAAAATGTATAACCAGAAATTTATAAAGAAACACTTTTTTTCTACTTTTAAAGTCAATTTTGAAGCTTTTAAATCTAAGACAAATGACTCACTTTGCATAAGTGGTAATTGGATCTCATAAAAGCCTACATTATTTAGTTAGTAAATGCCTTTAGAAGCTGACCTACAGGACATGTTTAAATATTAAAATATTGCAACGTTTTTAAGATTAAGGTTAAATATGCACTGTGAAGTAATATTAAATAAAAGAAGAGGGCCTAAATTACACCAATTTTTACTATCTTTTAAAGTAGTAATGATCAAACCCTCAAATAAACCTGCCACCATGACCTCATACTTGATGTAAAGCGGTTTCCATTGGAAGAGACAAACAGGTTAATTTATTAAATCCCAACTTCAAAAAAAGAAAAACAGAATTCATAAAAAAAAAATTAAAATTAAAATCTGTCTCCGTCTATGTCTCTCATATAAAATTTCTGCTGCCACTAGTTTCTGCTGCTCATTCAACCTACTTAATGTGAGCCCAGTTTGCCAAGCTCTCCTCAGATGTATGGCCTGATATAATATACTGGCCCATGATCAGTACACACTATGTGGTGGCAGGCTTGGTGTTGTTTCATGGGGTCCAAACCTTGTATGCAATATTTTGTCTGCAGCTATTAATTTGTCTGTAGTATATTGCCCCGTACACGCGGTCGGACTTTGTTCGGACATTCCGACAACAAAATCCTAGGTATTTTTCCGACGGATGTTGGCTCAAACTTGTTTTGCGTACACACGGTCGCACAAAGTTGTCGGAATTTCTGATCGCCAAGAACGCGGTGACGTCAACCACGTACGACGAGACTAGAAAAGGCTCAGAACCAAGCGCGGCACCCTTTGGGCTCCTTTTGCTAATCTCGTGTTAGTAAAAGTTTGGTGAGAGACGATTCACGCTTTTTCAGACTCGTGGTTTTCAGATCGTTTTCTGCCGTTCAGTTTGTGCTTGTGGGTTTGTATCTGCTCTTCAGTGCGTGCAAGCAAGTTCCGCGTGACTTAGTCATTGTATTCTTGTTCGATCGTTACTGTTTTTCAGGTCGCTCTTCACAGGCCTTGCTGTTCTTCAGTGTGTTCTGTTACTTCGTTCTGAGCAGCCAACCGTTTTCTAGCCATGTTGCGTATGCGTACTCCTCTTAGAGTTCGTGCTGTGCGGGGGCTTGGTGTTGGGGTCCTGACCTTGACACAAGTCCAGTCCATGAACAGGGTGGGGAGGAGTTCATGGACCAAGAATTGGTTGCTTTAGCGTGACCAGTTCTCTCATATGCCTTTGCTCCGTGAGATCCGTGAGAATAATCCTGATGATTTCAGGAACTTTCTCAGGATGACGGACCCCGTGTTTCACCGTCTGTTGGCTTTGCTGACCCCTTATATTAGCAGGCAGGATACCTGCATGAGGCAAGCCATCACTCCGGAGCAGAGGTTGGTCCCTACCCTGCGGTATTTGGCGACAGGGAGAGGTCTGCAGGACTTGAAGTTCTCGACAGGCATCTCCCCCCAGGCTCTGGGTATCATCATCCCAGAGACCTGTTCTGCCATCATACAGGTCCTGCAGAAGGAGTATATGAAGGTAAGATTTTTATCCTTTAATATCACATTTTATTGTATTTAATGTTTGCTAATATATTGTATTTCTTTCCTCATTCCCTAATTACCATGATTGGAATATGCTGTGAATGTCCCCTTTGTCCTCATGCATGCTGTATTTTTATGTAATTAATTTTTTAGGTCCTTCATACAGATTGTCCTTCACTAACCTCCCCAGCATGCTCTACGGGCCCTATATTCACCGCATGTAGTCACTTAACAATGTATTTTATCAGCTCCATAGTAGTGCTTTACCCCAAACACCCCCTAAAATGTTTAGAAATGTTATTTTAGCTTTAAATTCTGGCAGAGTGGCAGAGGCTTATTTTTTGTGGTGTCCCCAAATCATTTTTAGTAACCCTCCCTCCCCCAACTGCTAAGTCAGCTGATCCCAATTCTCTATCTATCCTCAATCATCTATCTGCTGACTTTGCCAAACCCATACACACTATACCCATCTCTTTTGTGTTCTGATTTATGGATGAATTCCCCAAAGCATGTAGTGCAAGGGCCTGCCTGTATACTTTCAAATGGTACTGTTTGAATTTTTAAGATACTATTATTATCTTGAGTCAGGTAATAGCAGAATGTTCAAATATCCTCAAATGTGTACAATGTGTATTTATATCTTTGTATTCGGACACTTCTTACCTGTCCAGTGGGCTGCCAATAGTGTAACTGAGGGGCTGTTCCAAGTAATACCCTATATTTAGGCATTCATCTCTCAATGAAGTGAAGAGGGTTACCTGTCCAAGATTTCCACCCCCCCCATAATGTTCGAAATGGCCCATGAGAGGGGGGGGAGGGGGAATATGATAGGTGGACCTTATACTTTGGTGTTGTTAAATTCCCCTTAATAAATGCTATCTGGAGGTTGCCCCATAATGTTTGTGCCTAATCTGCTTGCCATGTTTCTGTGCAAAAATATTAATTTATTTTTGTTTTCCTCAACAGTTTCCTTCCACGCCACAGGAATGGCAGACTGTGGCCTCCCACTTTGCCCAGCAGTGGGACTTTCCTAACTGCGGAGGGGCAATTGATGGGAAACATGTCCACATCATCCCACCACCCAACTCGGGGTCGTACTATTTCAACTATAAGGGGTTCAATAGTATTGTGATGTTGGTGGTGGTGTCGGCTAATTACGACTTCTTGTATGTGGACTTGGGGAAGAATGGCCGGATGTCCGATGGTGGAGTCATCGCCCAGACGGAGTTCTATAGGCGTCTCCAGAATGGCAGCTTGGACTTGCCAGCTCCAGAGGACAATGTGGAAGGACTCCCATTCGTGTTCGTTGCTGATGAAGCGTTTGCGCTGGGGGACCACCTGATGCGGCCATTCCCGATGAGGACCCTCACCCCGGAACAGAGGGTTTTTAATTACCGGCTGGCCAGAGCCCAAAGAGTGGTGGAGAACACATTTGGAATCCTGGCCAGCCGGTTCCGCCTATTTCTGACACTCCATAACTTTTTAAGGAAACATTCGGCCAACTATGCTGGCTCAGTTGGGCCTGAGGCCGGAGTGATACCTGAAACACTGATGGCGCTTGAAAGCGGCCATCCTGGCTTGCCCTCCCTGAGTGCCCGTGATGTCCGGTTACGATACCTGGAGTTCTTTGCGGGTAGGGGGGCCATCAATATGCCTTCAAATTTGTGAAGCCTTTTTCCAATAAAAAAAAAATTCTTTGTGGACATTTACTGCTTGTGTTTGTTTTAGCTGACCCTGACAGCAATGTGTGGAGTCGTGAAAATGACGTGATTGTGTAACCTTATACAAAGCACTGTTGGCTGTTATTTACTAAAGGCGTATACACTTTTTATACTACAAGTGCTCTTGAAACTGCAATGAAAATGCTCTTGTAGTGCAAAGAGGATTTGCCCTTAGGAAATAACCCCCATTTTCTCTGAAAACAGCAATGACATCACCCCAAAAGTGTTGTAGCGTTGAGACAATAATCCACACATTCTTGATTAACAAACTTTTTTATACCTGCACAATCACATGTGCATTTACCAAAGGTTTTTCAAACAAACCAACATGTTTGTTGTCTACCCATTTTTGGGGTGGCATTATCAAAAATAGAAATTTCCATTTACGATAAAACAGGCCTGTGTAAAACCAACAAGAAAGAGAAAAAATTTGAACTTACAAAGTTCACATATGGTAAAACTTGAAGGCAATATCAGACATGAGTATTTAGGAACTGTGTTTGATATTGCGTTCAGATGGGGTCAAATCACCCCTTGAAAAGCCAAATTTGGAAGATGCACACCAATTTACGAATGTCAACATGTGCTAGCTGCCATCACGGGGGATCAAGGGACGTGTTTTGTGGGAGCAACCCCTTCCTCAATGCTACTTTATTATTGAGGAAGGTGTGGCACCCCCAAAATGCGTCCATTGATCTCCCGTGATGGCAGATAGCACATGTTGACACACTGTGTGCATCCTCCAAATTAGGCTTTTCGAAACATTGCTAAAAGATTATAAACATTGTACCACACAAAAAAAAGTGATTTTGTGGGGTTTTAAATTCGCCCCAAAACATCAATGATGTTATTATTATTTTTTTATCACATCATTTATTTTTTTCTGGATGTTTTCCAATTCTAAATTACACCCCATGATCTCCCCGATCAGGATCTGGGCACTTTCAGATGTGAAAGGATCTCGATCCCTAACATCACGATCACCTAAAAAGAGAGAAACCAAACAAAAACAGGTATCAAAAATCTGCGGACATCCATCTCTTACCTGAGCCTGTGGTCGCAGACACTCACCTGTTGTGGTGCCAATTTCCACCACGTCTTCCACCTCCTCCTGCTCCGCTTGTGTTTGGGGTATTTCACCTTCTTCCATAGGTGGGGGGTCTCTGGTCTCCTCGGATGAGGGGTGTCCTCCGAGTCTTTTCTCCCCTATGTAAAACAAAAATGGTAGAATTAGCACACAGATATTTGATGGCAGAACTATAAATAGGAAACATTGCTTGGAAGTGGGGTACAATTGTCAATTTTAGCAGAGTTCCAAGATGTAGTTTTTTTCTTGGCCTTTGTCAAGCTGCAATACTTTACCTGTTTAGTACAAGCTTCACAGATGTAGCCCCCCCCCCCCCCCTATAGTATACACTGGAGCACCTGTGTGGCCCCCCTAATAAAAAAGGTGTTCTTGTGTCCCACACTAGTGCTCCAGTGTCCAGATGTGAAAACAGCTGCTCAGTGTCCTCTCCTTACACAGAATCTAGTTTGCATTTCATTCTAGTAACAAACCCATCTACACAACCAAATATTTTGCATTCAAGTAGGCCTTAAAAAATGTAGGAAAATGCATATGGCCTAAACAATGGTGTTTTAGAGGGGGAAAAAAATGTTGGATACGAACGAATAATGGGCCCATGAACATTAAAATTGACATTTGAAACTGTACAATTAAGAAAAGCATATGGAGCAGCACGAACGTAAGAAAGACAAAAAGAATAGGAACACACCACAACTACTTACTTTTTTGCAGCACTCTCCGGATCTTTCTGTACTGCTCTGGCTCTCGTAATTTGAGGTCCGACCACCGCTTCCTGAGCTGATCTTTCGATTGTCGTACCCCGAAATTCCTGTGCAGACTTTTGACCACTTTCGCCATGATCTTGGCCTTTCTGATATTGGGGTTGGGGTAAGGTCCATACTTTCCATCATAGTCGGCCCTCTTCAGGATGTCCACCATCTCCAACATCTCCCCAAAGGACATATTTGTGGCCTTAAATCTTCTCCTTCTGGATCGGGACGTTTCTGTCTCCGGGCTTTCCTCCGCCTCCTCCTCGTTGCTATAATTAGCACGCACCTACTGTGACTCCGCCATGTGCTCTTCACCCACTGCGCCGAACGAAAAGGGGCAGGGAATAGACTAGAAAGAACGTCGCGGGCGGAGTTACACGCATGCGCAGTGTTTATAAAGGGTAACACACGTGCGTATTACGTACGATCTGTGAGCGGAGGAAGGAGCATTGGATGCGCCGATCGTAAGAACGAAGCTAAGAGACAAACTTGTGCCTATACTGCTTCTAGATTGAGGCCTATATTGTAACAAGATTAGGAGAGTTTTGTCTGACATTAGGCTTTGTCTTGTGTTGTGTCTTGCAGTGAACATGGATATCTTAGTTAAAGATAATGACTTCATGTCACTATTCATTGATATGTTAAGGGAGCTGCCATGTCTGTGGGAGATTAACCACCCACATTACAAGAACCAAACAAAGAGGAAGGCAGCACTGGAGCAATTGTGTGAAATTGTGAAGCAGGTGATCCCCACGGCAGACATCACCTATTTGAAGATCTTAATTGGTGGTCTGAGGAGTACATATGTAAGGGAGTGCCAGAAAGTCCTGGATTCACAGAGATCCAGAGCAGCAGATGACATCTATGTCCCCAGGATGTGGGACTACGACAGGCTGCATTTTCTGGCAGGCCAGACTGAACCCAGGCCAGCACTCTCCAGTCTTCCTTCCACGCTTCCTTCCCCCCCGGCTGAGGCTTCTGACGCCCAACCTGGGCCTTCCAGGCAACATGTGGAGGAGCCCAGATTGAGCCAGGTATAGCATTCCTCTAAATATTTCTGCTTGTCCAATCAATGATGTTAACTAGATGTTAGTTGGGAGTACTAATTTAGGATTGTGATTGATGAAGCAAAAACTAAAACCATGTCCCTTTTTCATACATAGGGAAGTCGCAGCCAGGAGGTGGCCAGGCCGAGCCGGCTGCCTGATCTGCAGGTCCCTCCACTCCCCCTGGAAAGAGAAAGTGGCAGGAGGAGGAGTGCCCTAGAGGAGGCTGCCAGAGGACTCTTTTGGAGGGCTACAGAGGTCCTGGGAGCACCACACACCATGGAGGAGGACATTGCTGCCACCATTGCCTATAAAATGCAGAGGATGGAGGAGGGACAACAAGTCATGTGTGAGTCGCTCATATTGGAGGCTCTTAACAAAGGTATGAGGGGCCAAATTACAGCTCAGACACACCTTTGCGAACTCACAGATGGTCCTCCTCCTCCTCCTGCAGGTCCTCCTCCTCCTCCTTCTCCTCCAGGTCCTCACAGTCCTCCTCCTCCTTCAGGTCCTACTCCTCCTCCTGCCACATCTCCAACAGCACAGCCACAGCCGGGAAGGAAGCGTGGAAGGAAGACCAGAAAGTGAGGACCCTGGATCCAGTCTGGTCGGCCAAAAGATGCAGCCTCTTGTGGTACCACAGCCTGGGGACACACATGTCATCTGCTGCTTTCTGGATCTCTGCGAATTCTGGACCAGACTGCCCTCCCTTTCATATGGACTCCTCAGGCCACCAATTTTGATGTTCAAGAATTGATGTCTGCCGTGGGGGTCCCAGGCTTCGCTAATTTCTCCTGTTGATCCAGTGTTGCCTCCCTCTTTGTTTGGTTCTGAGCCCTTAATAAAGGATTTTTTGTTTGAATTATACTTGCCTATGTGTGTTTAACTTCAAAAAGGACAGTTGGTTTGTGAGGATTCAGGGACATTTCAAAAATACAATGTGAAATTAACAAGGGACACCAACAACAAACAATCTCCTTGAGATTAAACAATAAAAGATATCAATGGTGTTGGGGTAACTTGACACACAAAACACACACAAAAATATTCTGGAGTCAAACTAAAAACAACATTAAACAAAGATCAGCCTTGGAAAAAATACAAACATAAAATCAAAACCAAAAATGGCTTAAAATACAAAAAAAAAACAAAACAACATTCTGTCAGATGTAACAAATAACAATATATTCAGGGAATCCCAATAAAAAAACAAAAAAAAAAAGTTTGTGAGAAGTGTGTGTGAATATGAGCAGCAAAACTACTTAATTCTTGTCACATTATAAAGAAGAAGAGAGTGCGCTGTATTAAACCATTTTTTACATTGCAGTGCGACGAAAGTGCTGTATCCATTGCGAACGCTAAGTTTACCAGACCGAGCTGTTCCGTGTCGGAATTTCTTCTGAGCATGCGTGGCACTTTGTGCGTCGGAACAGGCCACACACGGTCGGAATTGACGCGATCGGATTTTGTTGTCGGAAAATTTTATCTCCTGCTCTCCAACTTTGTGTGTCGGAAAATCCGATGGAAAATGTCCGATGGAGCCCACACACGGTCGGAATTTCCGACAACACGCTCCGATCGGACATTTTCCATTGGAAAATCCGACCGTGTGTACGGGGCATTACTGACTCTGCAGGCTCCTTTGCTTAGATGGCATTCCAAATCCAGAGTTCTATCCCAGTACATACTGTATGTGCTGGATGGCCTTCTGCTCCAACACCAAACCTGTGTTACAATCAAACAATAACAATAATAAAACAGAAAGTCACCCAGTTTACTGTGATCTGGGAATTTTGCAATTCCATAGAACAGGATCTTCTACTACTCCATAGTCTTCCCAAACCCTATGTTTGGGCTTACTTTCTCTTAGCTTTCTGTTTTACCAATTATGTCAAACCTCCAAGATCAGGTTGAATGTGATTTTTTGCAAGGAGTATATGTTTTGAGAATCCAAACAGAACATCAGAATGTTATTGGAAATGTACTTCCTGAAGTCTGTGAATCTGATTGGTAACTGTGAAAACTTTCTAAATGTGATAACCAATAAGGAGCCTGCAGTAGGTATGCTTGGGAATAGCATCACAAGAAGAGGTTCCCAAAATCACAAGATTACTAACATAGGTGACTGGAGCAACCTAGTTCTGTACATTAAGCAGATAAGATGCACTGTCCCTTTCTTTCTTCAACACTTTTCAAATTCGTTTTAATTCAAGGTGTATCACAGGCCTTGCTGTTACCTCTGGCTTGTTAGAATTATTTTCCCTGTCAAATGAGAACACACCCAGGAACATATTCATAAAACATTTGCTAGCACATTCACCATAAATCCACAGCACCCCTATTTCCAAGGCGCCTTGCTAGATCAAAAATATTTTTTAACATTTTTATTTATAACAGGCCAAATATTACATTCCCAGCATGTCTGCTGAACCACAGAGCCCTTTCCTTGTTTCATTTATTACGGTGGGATATGTTTGCCTATTCTAGTGAAACTGCAATGATTTGCTATGGAGACCCAAAATCCAAAGTGGCAAAACTGTGTTTAGAGATTTCATCATGAACAAAATAATATGCGTTTGCCCCCATCCTGCTGGACATTACCGGCTTTGGACATCTGGAAAGCCATAGTATAAGGCTAGGCTGAGGAATTGCCATAGAGGGCAAGGAGAGGGAAAGTAGGTGCCCACCTGCTTTCTTGGGATTCATTTTTTTTTGGTCTTTTGACCCTTTACCCATTTACTTTGCAGACAGATTGAAAAGTAAACAAAACTATACACATACTGTATAGTGTTTTAAATTTAATCATTATTATTATTATTTTTTTTCAGCAGCACCAATTAAAACATTTTTAATGTTAAAAACACTCAGCACTACAGAGAGCTCCATCAGGCAAATTTGCTGACCTCAGAATAATACATGCCCCGTTAATAAAATTACTATTGTAAACATTTGCTGGAAATTTGCTGGCCATTCACCTGCATTATAAAAGATGGTCAATGTTTGGAGTATGTCAACTAATGCCCACCAGCACTGCAACTCAATACCTCTAAAAAGACAAGATGTGTGACAATACAGAGGAAAAGTTGGGAATTATGGCAACATATTTATCCAGGACTTTTTTTCAGCGGGAACGTGGGGGAATGCATTTTGGGCACCTCCAGCACCGAATGTATGTAATGGCAAGGGGATTGGGGTGTGCTTGAGACTGGATTCTAGGGGGGTCTGTTGTCACTGGGGGTTCTATTGCTGCGGGGGATCTATTGTTTGCCTGGGTGTCTCAGAATGGGGGAATACCTGCACCTATTCTCTGGGGGAAAATGCCTTGTATTTACCCAACCATAACCTGAAGAGGGACCAGTTTGATTATGGCTAAAACATACATAGGTAACAAAGAAAAATCCATCCTTGAAGCAGGGAGGGCTCCAGGAAGGGCTTAACTGAATTTGTGTTTTACCCATACTGGAGTTTGGATAAATCCCTAGATCCAACTCCTATTGAATTTAAGAATTGCCATAGCTCTGTATATTATTTTGATGGGGGAAGATTTCTAAAGCTTTCTGGAAATTATGAGCACTCTCAGCTATTACCACTTCCTTGGCAAGACAGGTGCTATTTTTCACTGCTCTTATAGTAAAGAGTGCATTACAATATTTAAAGACTAAATCCAGGTATGGTACATTTTTTTACATAGTTACATTGGTTCAGCTTGTAGCAATAATTATGTATTTACCATAACTGGCAAATTATTATTATTATTATTATTATTCAGGATTTATATAGCGCCAACAGTTTACGCAGCGATTTACAATATAAAAGGGAGACAATACAGTTATAATACAATAAAATACAAGAGGATTAAGAGGGCCCTGCTCAAAAGAGCTTACAATTTAATAGGGTGGGGCAGGTGGTACAAAAGGTTGTAACTGTGGGGAATGAGCTGGTGGAAGTGGTAGGAGATTAGTTGGAGACGTGATAGGCTTTCCTGAAGAGATGAGTTTTCAGGGATCGCCTGAAGGTAGCAAGAGTAGGGGATAGCCGGATATATGGAGGCAGCGAGTTCCAGAGGATGGGAGAGGCTCTGGAGAAATCCTGGAGACGAGCATGGGAGGAGGAGATGAGAGAGCTTGAAAGCAGGAGGTCTTGAGAAGAGCGGAGAGATCGATTCAGGTAATATTTGGAGACAAGATTAGTGATGTAGCTTGGGGCAGAGTTGTGAATGGCTTTGTATGTTGTGGTTAGTATTTTGAATTTAATTCGCTGGGTGATTGGGAACCAGTGTAGGGATTGGAGTAGAGGGTTGGCAGACACTGAGCGGTTGGTAAGGTGGATAAGTCTGGCAGCAGCATTCATGATAGACTGAAGAGGGGATAGCCTATGGAGAGGTAAGCCAATGAGAAGGGAGTTGCAATAGTCAAGGCGAGAGATAACAAGGGAGTGAATGAGGAGCTTGGTGGTTTCATTTGTTAAAAAGGGGCAAATTTTAGAGATGTTACGGAGGTGAATTCTACAAACTTTTGACAACGATTGGATTTGAGGCTGAAATGATAAGTCAGAGTCTAGGATTACACCTAGTACCCTGGTGTGAGGGGAGGGACTGATGGTTGCATTGTTGATTTTGATGGAAAAGTCATGGAGGGGGGCACAGGCGGGGGGAATATTAATAGCTCAGTTTTAGAGAGATTTTGTTTAAGGAAGTGGTGCGACATCCATGCTTATATGTCAGTTAGTAAGTTACTAATGCGAGAGGAGACTGAAGGAGTGAGGTGAGGAGTAGACAGATAGATTTGGGTGTCATCAGCGTATAAGTGGTATTGGAAGCCGTGGGCAGTTATTAAGTGACCAAGGGAGGAGGTGTAGATAGAGAAGAGAAGGGGTCCAAGAACTGAGCCTTGGGGGACCCCCACAGAAAGGGGCAATGGAGAGGAGGAGACAGAGTTGTAGGTGACACTGAAGGAGCGCTGTGATAAATAGGCAGAGAACCAGGATAGAGCAGAATCTCGGAGGCCAAGGGAATGTAGTTTATTGAGAAGGAGCGGGTGGTCAACAGTATCAAAGGCCGCAGAGAGGTCAAGTAGTAAGAGTATGCAGTACTGGCTGTTGGTTTTAGCAGTTAGTAAATCGTTAGTGAGTTTTAGTAAGGCAGTTTCCGTGGAGTGCTGCGAGCGAAAGCCAGACTGTAAGGGGTCAAGAAGGTTATTTTCATTGAGGTAGGAGCTAAGACGGTTGTAGACTAAGCGTTCTAGAAGTTTAGAGGTGAATGGGAGCAATGAGATGGGTCTTAAGTTGTTCAGGTTAGTAGGGTCCAGTGAGGGCTTTTTAAGAATAGGAGTGATCTGCGCATGTTTTAGAGGGGAGGGGAAGATGCCACTAGAGAGGGAGAGGTTGAAGATGTGGGTGAGGGAGCATAGGATAGAAGAAGAGGGTGACCGTAGTAGTTGTGAGGGAACAGGATCCAAGGGACAATTGGTTAGGTGGGCATCCGAGAAAATTTTTGTAACCTCTTCTGTAGTAGCCAATTCAAAAGAGGAGAGTGTTGAATGTGCTGCTAGGCAAGGTATGTTGGGTGGGGAAGACGTACGCACAGTGGAGATGTCCTCACGAATTGCATCGATCTTGTCTTTGAAGTGATTGGCAATCTCTTGGGCAGTGAGTGAGTTAGTGGGTAGAGGGGGTGGTGGACGAAGCAGAGAGTTAAAGGTTGAGAAGAGCCGACGGGGACTGGATGACAAGGAATTATTAAGAGAGACAAAGTAGGCTTGTTTGGCAGCATGGAGGCATGAATTGTATTTTAGAAGGGCAGATTTATATAGGGTAAAGTCTTGCAGGCATTTGGTTTTACACCACAGTCGTTCAAGAGCACGGCAATGTCTCTGGAGATTTCTAGTTTTGTCAGTTTGCCAGGGTTGTAACGGTCGGGGTCTGATTCTGCGTGTGGTTAGAGGAGAAAGTGCATCTAGTGATGATGAGAGTGAACTGTTGTAGAGAGAGGTGGCCAGGTCAGGACAGGACAGGGGAGAGATTATGTCATATAGGTGGTCAGTAGCAGAATAGAGAAGAGAAGGGTTAAAGTGGCGAAGGTTTGTACAAGTAATTGTTTGCTGCTTGGAGGGATGGGTGGTTGGAGGCAAGGATACAGTGAAAGTAATGAGGTTGTGATTAGATAGAGGAAAGGGGGTGTTGGTGAGGTTGCCAGGGTTGCAGAGATGGGAGAATACAAGGTCAAGGGTATTACCATTGGAGTGAGTGGAAGTATGTGTCCATTGGGTTAGGTCAAAAGATGAGGTTAAGGCGAGAAGTTTAGCTGTAGTTGGGCTGTTAACATTGACAGGAATGTTAAAGTCACCAAGAATAATGGTGGGTATTTCAGAGGAGAGAAAGTAGGGTAGCCAGGCAGCAAAGTCATCAAGAAAGCGTGATACCGGTCCTGGAGGCCTATAGATTGCTGCAATCCTCAGAGAAATGGGAGAAAACAGACGAATACAGTGCATCTCGAAAGAAGAGAGGGAGGGACAGGAAGGACTTGGAAGGTGCTTTGTGGGGATAGAAGGAAGCTAACTCCACCTCCTTTCTGTCTCTTGGGTCTGGGGGAGTGAGTCCAATGGAGACCACCATGGGAGAGGGCAGCAGAAGCTGAGTCAAAATTTTGAAGCCAGGTTTCTGTATGGCGAGTATGTTCAAGCCATGAGAGATGAAGAGGTCATGTACAGATGTTAGCTTGTTACATATGGAGCGGGCGTTCCAAAGGGCGCATGAGATTGGTGGGGTGCTTTGAGAAAGCAGGGGGATAGAAATTAAACTGAGTGGATTGCGGTGGTTGCCAGAGGGGGAGGAGTATTGGATATGTGGCTTGCATTTGGAAAATGGCGTACCAGGATTAGGAGAAATGTCACCTGAGACTAGGCGAAGGAGGAGGGCGAGGAAGGCAAGGTGGGAGTGGGATGTGCATGAGCGCACGTGTCTAGTGGCCCTGGTGTTTATGTCAGCATGTGGGTGCAGCAAATGCAGGAGATGATGGGTGCCATAGTAGGGAGAGGGTAGGAGTGAGGGTGATATGTGCATGCTGCAGGGAAGAGAGGAGGGGTAGAGTAAAGATAATTTGAGGATAGAAGACACCAATGTGAGAAGGAAGAGAATAAGGAGCATATTAGTGGATAGAGAGTGGGAAACTAACCTAATATAAAATAAATGTCAAAGCTGGTTTGCTTGTCGTCTTGCAGAGTGGAGCAGAGTTCTTGTTGTTGTTCATGCAGCTTTAGTTATCCTGCTTTCGTTAAACTGCGTCGGTGAAACTGCGCATCACTCGTGACAGAGCCACTCAGGACAGAGCCATGATGTCTGCGCCTTGCCCCTGTCTGCGCCACCCCATAAGCTGCCATAAATTGCCTCTGGATGACACTGATATTCCAATGATCTCCACTTGCCGCTGGGGCCCATGCTTAGCAGCTGGCCTGATGCATTGTGAACATGGGAGGTCGGAGTGAATGAAAAACTGTCTCTGCTTGTACAAGGCAAAGAGTATGACATTACCGTCAGACACTTTGATACTTGCAGGCTGCTCTGCCTGCTACTGACTCTCAGAATCCCTTAACTGGGACATTGCACCAAATTGTCTGCCTACACAAGGCTTTTAACACTCTCTTGGGAAGTCCACCTTACGTTTTCACCTCTCTGTCTCTAGGGAAGTACAGAAATGCTCGAGCCTCTTGCCATTTCCCATACCTACCGATTGCCAAAGCACACCTTAAAAACCTGTCTAACAGGAGCCTTTCTCAACCCTCTTTAAGTGAACATTATTCCATTAAATTGCTGACTTGACATATGCTTTCATTCTCTCTCAGCACGACATACACAGTTTCCTTTTCCTGATGCTTCCTTGGTCTAGTAATGGCTCTAGGCTCCTTATATTAACCGTCCAACATTAATAACAAGCTGGAATGTATTTATGAGGCATGGCCATCCCACATCTACCATTCATGTGTGACTGTAACGTGTCCGCACCTCATTCTGATAATTCTTTCCAGTCCATCCCCATTAAAGACTGCACAAGTTCAAATCAACCAAATCCACTGCTACAAGCCCTTTAAACTGCTAATGTAATCAAATACACACCCTTCAAAAAGAGAATGAACTCCCTCCATTACTTTACATCTATGATCTGCTTTATATCGAGCCTAGATAAAATTAAAGCCAGGAAAAAAGCTTCTGAGAATCTTACATAAATATGCTTTATGGCAAATGAGGGTTTCCAGATGTTTAAGGAACATTGTTATATGATTCAGAGACCAAGAAGCTCCTTATTCCTGCACAGAGTCTGTAATTTTGCTGTGTATAAAATTAATTGTTTAGGTGAACTGTATCTCTCTGTAGATTACTGTATGTATAAACGATCTATCTAGATTCTAGAATGATGAATGCTTATGTTCAGTAATTTACGTTTTAGAAAAATGCAGGCAGAATGTAAGTTCAATGGTGATAAACTAGTTTGTAGGCTTTGTGCTTTTACATAGGGATTAGTGGATGATTTCACAGAAGTTTATTTTAATGCAATATTGCCAAATTTGTCTTTGATGAAATTTCATTGGAGTCAGTCTGTAATTTCACCATGCAGGACTGCAAAGCAAAATGAACTTAAATTAAAAAAAAAAAAAGTATTACTTTAAATCTAGGAGAGTACAGTGCACTGTGTGACATGTCTCATGGCTTTGTTCCTAATTGTTTGCTCACTTGGGCTTACCCAACCTTCAGAAGCCATTCAAAGCTCAATTCCAGGCTATTTTTTGTAGCACCCCTCTTACACACCAAAGGCAAGATAGCACCTCCAGTGGCAGGAGCGGGCTAACATTTTATCCCAATGCTGAGTCCATGGATAAAATAAGGGAACTGAGAAAGGATATTGGGCGCCAGTCACTTTTGTCTTTTTAAAGTTTTATTGCATAAGGGTTAAGGAGGTGAGGATAGGGGCCCCAGATACCGTAGCAGATCAGTTACAGATTCTCCAGATCCAAATTAGTGTGCAGCTGCGCTGTGTCAGGAACACTGTAAGCGCGTTCCCAAATTTCAGTGCGCCCTAAAAGGGAATCACAAGGTCCTTCTGGGGAATAGGGAAGGTCAGAGACTAGAGTTGACCTTTAAGGCTCATTGCATCTGTAAAAACACCAACCATCTTAATTTTGCCATTCTAATTGACTCCAGTGTATGGAATTTTAGTAAAATTTAATCAAAGTGAAATTTTTCAGTTTTGCTTATACCTAGTGACAAATCAAAGAAGTAAAAGCTATCACATTTAACTTATTTATTCTTTTTTGTTAAGTTTGATAAGATCCTTTCCGCCGGCAGCTATAAGCACCCAATATGATCCTTTAAGTTTGCAAGTGGATGTCAAATTTACCAGCCTCTTCCTTTCCAGAAGGAACACAATGAGTGATCGGTACTTATGTGTTCATTCATAACTGAATCATTAACTGTATGGAGCCCCTTGTCAGGTTGTCTGTATGGGACCCTGTGGTTTCTAACAGCAGCCCTATATCTTAGTATTTGTGTATAATCTATACTGTGTATTTGGCATGCAGCACATAATGTATTTATGCTTGTGTCCATGTGCACTCAAAGTTAGTTCTTTTTTTCTAACCTGGAGGAATGGAAGCTACATTGTGACCAGCTGCTATCAGCAGTTATTTCCAGACTTTGCACCTATGCAGGTTTATTGCTCCCTAACTTATGTGATCGGTCCCCGCAGCCCATCACGCCTATTCTAATTCATTTATTATTTCATTACATACAACACCATAAACTGCTTTGAGGTTCCCCGTGGGTAAAATACTCCATGTAAATGCGTTAATATTAATGGAAAACACTTCTGCATGAGAATCTCATAAACTAGCAGTTTTATTGAAGCCTATGAGAGCTTCTATGACTCCCTGCCTCTATTAGGTTAATTTCAGGAAACTGTTTGTAGTGCCCCCAGGCTCTAATGTATTTCTTGCTGAATTAAAAAATACATTCTATGAGTGCAATTATCTTGACTTGGTGTACACACAGCATTTCCCCAGGCCATAGAGTGCAATACAAGGAGAACAGCAACATGCTCATAGAGTATGTACTGCAGAAATAAACTGGGCTACATTGTCACATACCTTTTCATCACATTTAATGTATTTGTTGTCATAAGGGTGTTTCTCAGTGTAGCACCCTCTTCCCAAAGTAGGGCTACAGGTAAATTTAGTTATGCTGGGTGGTAGCCAACCTGGCTAATTTGTAGTGTTTGAAGGTCAAATGGCTTCCCTCCTAATCCTGTTTAACTGTGGTCTCTCCCTTTTGTCAGTAGGTGGTGCTGTTGCCTTTGACATTTAAATGATAATCTACAATGAGTTCAGGTTATGGATAAAAATACCTTCCTCGGCCAATCATATTTACTGCTGTGCATGCTGGGAATAGGTATTTATTTGGGAGAAGTCAGGTGATCAGGGTTAGTCTTCCCCGCCCAGGCTGCGGTCTGGGTGGGATGTGTGTGTGACAGCTCCTGCTGGGTAGGCCTGAAGCCTGAGGCCTAGCCATGTGTTCAAGGTTCTGCAAGGAAGAGCCTGCTCACTACCTGGAGCCAAAACTCAGAGGGATGGAGCTCTAAGGAAGCACCAGACGTGACTCTTCATGAATTGGGGACTATGAAGTGTCTGGGGGGACTTCAATAGAGAACTCATAGAAAGGAAACTGCGTATGATGCTGTAAAGTTCAGCTACTATAGGAGACAGCCTATTCTACAAAGTACAGATGTGCTGGTTCAGTTTAAAGACTCTCTTTCCTGTACTGCTGTCTGCCTTATCTCACCTTTTTGTCTAAGGAGTCTGCCAATCTGCCTGCTTGCTGATCGTTACTAAGGGTGTCCTGTTCCCTATTCCCTCTCTTCCCCATTTTTCCTGTTGTGAGAAATAAACTTCTCTTTGTTTAAGCATAAAAGTGACTGGTGCCCAATTTCTATCTTGTTCATCACCCACCATGCCTGGACCCTGAGGAAGTATGTCAGCCCTCCCTACTTCTGGTAGTCACCACCAGGCTCCCGGAAAATTGGGGTAGGTGCTACATCAGTGCTGATATTAAAGGGAAACCCCAAGCAATAGATAAATCTAACCACTGGACTTACCTATGCTATTAGGAGAGATGAGGTGTGGATCCTGCATGTCACTAGTACTCACTATGAAGATTTGGTGCTCCTGTACATCGTGAGGATTAAAGCTGGCCTTACACCTGAATTTCATTTGGAAGAGCAATGATAAAAAAACGCTCATCCAACCATTTGATGGTGCCTTCATTGACTTAACTAATTTTAAATAATTTTGGATGGTCTCGGTGACTTTCATTGGTGGTCTATTGGGTAAGCTTGAATTGGATTGGACAGAGTGAATAACTAACTAAAATGTATATCAATGGATCTGTATATATTGTCCCACTGATTTTCTTGATTGTACATATGATTTTGTCTCTATTATAGTCTTTTGACTAGTGGTGGTCTGCAAATCCCCTGAAGAAGCCAACTTTGATGAAACATGTCGGGATCAAACATTACCTCATGACCATCCACGCAACAGAAACCAATGACCAATGAAGTGATATGTGTAAATTCTCTCATTTGATTCAATTTTTTAAACTTTTTGTAAATAAACGTTATATGTGTATACGAATGTGTTGCGCTTATGACGTAAGTGATCTTAAGTGACAAATGAGAAAACACAAAAGTGCACAATTACAAAAACAACAAATTCCGAGTGAACAAAAGATGCAGAATCTGTGTATCAAAGTCACAGATTTTGCACGTTTTGTTCACTCAGAATTTGTTGTTTTTGTAATTGTGCACTTTTGTGTTTTCTCATTTGTCACTTGAGATCACTTACGTTATAAGCGTAACATATCGTGTACACATTTTTTGCACTATAGAGATATTTGATAGTTTTTGTTGCAGCTATATATATATATATATTTATATTTGAAACTTTAGTGCAGTATTTACCTCACATTTTTTCAATAAACGTTATATGTTTTATACTTTAGTGGTTCTTACTATTTTTTGGCACCTCTATACCACATGTATACCACAAAATATCCTGTTGTCCCATATAGTTTTGAATGACTTTTTGTTTAAGTGCCAAGTCAATGTTCAATTTTCATAGAAAGAACATTCTACTTCCAGATTAACTGTGACAAGGGCATGTGCATGATACTAAATATGATTTTTCCCGGACAAAAGCAAATTCAACAATTAGAAATGTGTTTACTCACAAAACATTTTCCATCTTTGTCCTTCAAATTTTTTTGCTTGCTTGCTGTGGTCAAAACTGTATGTTGAATAGTCCCCTTTAACGCAAACAAACATTCTGAAAATAACATTTTTTTAAACAAAATTCAACAGGTGTAAGGTCAGCTTCAGGGTATAATATGTGACAGTTGACAGCTTTATGGATAATCTATAAAAAAATGCAAATTGATTAAAATACATGTAAACTTTTACTGAATAACTTTTTTTTGATAAAGCATTGTGTATCCTAAACAGCTAACATTTTTTAAACTAAAATACTTATGTTCACTTTTATTCATTCTCTGTTGCATCTCAGAGCTGCTGATTTTTTCAGCTTCTTTACCTTTCTACAAGCACTCACTTTAGAGTTTGTTGTATGGTATTTTCACAGGGTGGTTTCCTAATGGTGACAACAGTGGATCATGTCAGCATAATGTGTGTTATAACAACCACTCCATCAGAGGCCCACCTGACAAGGCGTCAATGCAGAAGCACAACTGGAGATAGGGACAAAATGGAGAGAGCGTAGATACCCTATAACCAGAGCCGGTACAAGGGGGGGGGGCGGAAGGGGCGGATGCCCCGGGCGATACAATTTATTGGGGGTGGGGGGTAAAGTGTCCTCAGGGCCGGCGCTACCGCTAGGCGAACTAGGCACTGCCGCCTAGAGCACAGCCATGGCCGCTGGCTTCTCTATTCTCCGCCAGATGACATCTCCCGAGCAGCAGCGGACTGACCATAATAAACAATTGTGCAGAGTGTGCAGTGGCACCGCCCTGGCCAGGATGCAGCTCAGAGTCAGTGCAGCTAATCAGATCGCTCAAGGAAGGGAGGCGGGATCAGGAGACCAATGGGTGGTTATAATCCTTCTCCCTTCCCCTCCCGGCTGCTCGATGTCATTTCGCTCCTTCCCAGGGGTTACTCCGCACCTCTACCCCTCCCTTCCCATCCAGCTCCAATTCTGTAGCTTGCCCCCAAGTATTCCTGGCTCCTCCCTCAGCTCCGCCCCTCCCCGATCTGACTCCGAGTATGGAGCTCGCTCCCGGATATTCCTGAGTCATCCTCCGGCTCACCCCAGTGCCTCAGCTTTGCCCCTCCCTTCCAGCAGGGCTCCTGAGTATGGAGCTTGCTCTCGGGTATTGCTGGCTCCTCCTCCAGCTCAATCCCAGTGCCTCAGCTCTGCCCCTCCCTCCCCAGCTCAGCACCTGAGTATGGAGCTCGCCCCCAGGTATTCATGGCTCCTCCTCCGGCACCTCAGCTCTGCCCCTCCCTACCTGGGTCGGCTCCTGTGTGTTCCTGAGTGTGCTCTCCCACCCCAGCAGCACATCTGACCCGGGATCCCATCAATCTCCAAGTCCTCCTCTTCCTCTCCAGGGAAGGATGCTGGGGATGTCAGGACCAATCAGGATCTGCCCTTCTTCTCTAGTACTCAGGATAAAGAAGAACCAGGAGCTGCTCCAGGCTGTCAAGACTGAGGACCTGAGCACCATGGTGGAGAAGCTGCTGCAGTCACCCAAGGCAGGTAAAGCCTACAGACATACCTACCTACTCTGATGATGAGTTTAATGGGATCAGTCAATACATGAGATTAGAGCTGGGGGGGGGGGTGTGATCAGGACAGGCTGGGGCAGGGGTGGACTAACCATTTGGGCACTTGAACACTGCCCTGGGTCCCCATTACCACTGGAGTCCCAGAGCCCAGTGCCGGAACAAGGCACTTGGCTCCACTAATTCACCTCCTACTGCAAGGGATTACATTGAGGGATTGATAGGGGGGGGGGGGGGTTTACACTGCAGGCAGTACACTAGAGGGATTTACATGGTGAGGGTGGGATTATACTGGGGGGGAATTTACTCTTAGGTATGTGTTAACCACTTCAGCTTCAGAATGGTTTACCCCTTTATTGACCAGGCCATTTTTTGCGATACCGCGCTGCGCTGCTTTAACTGACAATTGCGCGGTCGTACGTTGTACCCAAACAAAATTTGTGTCCCTTTTTCCCACAAATAGAGCTTTCTTTTGGTGGTATTAGATCACTTCTACGGTTTTTATTTTTTATGCTATAAACAAAAAAAGAGCGATAATTTTTGCATTATTATTTCAAAGTGCCTCCAATAAAAATGCATATAATTAAAATGTGTAAGTGAACTCTGTTTCTATCACATTAAACCTAATTGAATTTGTATTGTTTTAAGTATATTCTTGTTTTTAAACAACATTAATTCCTTCTTAAAAAAGGGGGGGGGGAGCGCAGTTTGCCATCTTCGCCCTGGGCACCAAATGGCCTTGTCCCAGCACTGCCTATAACAGGAAGTGCTTGAATAAGGACCTTAATGACAGATGGTAAGATATTGAAAACTACTTGAACATACATCAACATGTTAAAGCTTATATTAGATTTCAGCGATTGGGGTTATAAAGTATTTACCTAAAAGAGTTATGAAATCAATAAATAACTGTTTTTAAAATACTGGTCAATCAAAATGTTTTTTTAATCAAATCTGATGCAGGATGGAAATAAGCAAAATAATAAAACATCTTCTATAAGTTATACAGCTTATTGAGTAATGATCCTGCCACATACAATACGTATAGTAGTGCTATTTTTTAAACATATCAGTTAAATTCTCTGAGCTCCGAGCAAAAAAAAAGTCCAATCCATAGCCTCAACCAATATCATATTCTTCAGTTCTTCGAGATAAAACAGGATAAATGACAGGGAATACAGTAAATGAAGAAATCTCTTAAATATGGCAGACAAGTCTGGATACAGATTCCAAAAGACATTTCAGAGTGATCATAACAACGACTGAAGCTCAGTGATGGTTTGGTGAGTAACTGAGTATAAGACATGTACACAATATATTCCCCCCCAGCCAGCCCTAAACAAATAGACAAATATTATGCAGGAACTTAAAGGGTCAACCAGTCCTGGAGCTCAGCTGTCAATATCTTGTTTAGTATTGCACATGGATCTTTGTCTGATGAGTGCTGATGAATGGTAGCTGCCCAAAAAGTTAACATCGTGGTATAGATGAGATGTGGGCTCTGCCCACACAGCCTTTCTGTTTTTAAAGAACAGTGGGTGTGGGAACAAGAACCTGGGCAGGACATGTTTCAAAGGTGAACGTAGCCTTTAAGTTTTCACTAATCAAAGCCAGCCATTGGTGTAGACCAGGCATTCTCAACCAGGGTTCCTCCAGTATTTGACAGGGGTTTCTCAAGCTGTGGCCAATTGATATCCCATTTAATGTTGCCTACACAGGTACAGGAATCAACATCACTTGGCAGAGCCAGCAGCATGACACCAGTGATCATTTTAGCTGTCTGTGGGTGGCATTATGACCACTACTGTAAGGGGAGGGGGGTTGCATTTTTCTTACTAAAAATGTACAAGGCATTCTTTCCACTGTTCTCCTATGAATTGTTTTGAGTAAGGAACTCCTAAGACTTAAAAAATATTAAAATATTTCAAGGGTTCCCCTAGGGGAAGAAGGCTGAAAAAGGCTGGTAAAGACTATCCAGTTTGATTCCATTTATTTCCTCATCCCCCACAATATCTCAAGTTCTCTTCCTGCTGATTGCTCTTATGTGTATTTTTCATGTTATTTCTACAAAGTGCTCTCTGTTGCATTACCACTAAATACAGTAACTATGATGGCTTAAATTTAGTGTTTATTATATCAGATCCTTTTCCCTCTTAGCAGGAGCTGGACAGACTTAGCTAGGAGTTTTACTCTCACAACAGGGGAGTTTACATGATATGACTCATGTGTACTAGGAGAATCTCAAGAGCTCCATATGTCTTAATTTGGAAACTATAGCTATGGCAACAGCCCTATTTTAATCTGTCTTATAATTATCCTTTATTTTGAATGCCAAGCAAATCATATGGATTTTTACAGCTTCTGGAATTGGAATCCACATGAAACATGGGCTTATCAATGACCTCTTATGCAATGCACTTACAATTTAGCTAATGCCATTCTCCCTATGTGCACTTAACCTTTACTGTTGATGAGCGCTATGATAGGAATAGCCTGTATTACATTTAAGTGTTCTGTTAAATAGTCAGTGAGAATTAATTTAACATTACTCTAAGTATGAATAGTAGATTACTTTATTTCTTCCACTTTGCTTGTCTAATTAAGTCATAAGCCTTTCACAAAGCTCCTATCTTCCATTATGCTAAGTTGAAAAGGCTTAGCTTTCCGCAACAATTTTCATTACTTTTCAGGTGAGCTTAAAATCTCAGATTTAACTTGAAACTGTTTAAAAAAAAACGTCTGAGGAAGGTCTTACAGGTATACTACAGCTGAATAGCTCAATGGGTGAACACAAGTCACTTCCATGCCCCATATTACCTTTCCCGTGCATGATGCCCTGTGTTGATAACTTGCGGCCCTTGTTATCCCACAGCTTCGAATATTTTGTTGTTAAAGATAGAAACACTTCAATACCTCCAACTGTGAAGGAATGTAATGTAGATAATAATAATAATAATCTGAAAATGTCTATTTTCTTATGTGTATACATATTTTTTCTCCTTACTCATTATATAAGTTTTTCAGGTTTGCTCTGTTCCTATATTTTCTCAAGATGGCGGGTACCCCCTACATCCCACACATCAGAAGAACGCGGAACTGAAGATAAAACCAAGGACAGCCAAACCTCGTTATGAAGATTCTCCATCTTCTTTTCTATCTTAGAAAAGATAGAGAGATGTACCTATAAGACTAACATAGCAATGACGTATTTGTGTGTATAAAACATTAGCACCGCCTTGAATAGATCAGAAGTGTAAAAAGCGTGTCTCAGAGTGTTTACTTTTATATGCATGCCTAGCCACACTTTCCAATTAGAGACAGCAGCAGATAACCTTGGGCTCGATTGGAGCTCTTAATCATATCCTTAACAGCTGGTGCCGAAACCCGGGAGCTTCAGGCTACAGTCGAAGCCATACCGCGATAACGTTTCGAGCGTTAACTGATAAGATAACAGAGGGGGTCTTTGCGCAGCCCTAACAGTACGGTAAGTTATTTATATTCTTACCACTGTACGACTTTCTTATCTTTCGGTTGACCGCTGGATTCTGACGGTATGCTGAGACTGTTTTAGAGGCAGGTATTTCCGCGCCTGAGGCTGTTTTAACAAACCTGCCAATGGGTTTCTGTTGACTGTATTTTTTGTTCACTGTCTGCCATTCTTTGGGCTATGAAACTCAGCAGTCTAAAAGTGCTACATCTGTGTATGTGTGTTCTCATCCCCAGATGAGCTGTCGGCCTCTGGGATGAGGTGTTTTCCTTGTAGCATACGGTTATAGACGGGTTACTCAAGGTTTGTCGGACCTCTGAGGGTTCTCAGCTGCTGGCTTTGCAGTCTGAGAGTGTTACAGATGTCTCACCCCAAGACGAGCTGTCGGCCTCTTGGGGTAGAGGTGTAACAGACGACTATAAACGGGGTTAAAGGGGAGTTGTCTGCCCCTGTGGTTTACCTTAGCCTGCTGAAATTTTGCAGTTCGAAGAGTGGCAGGTGTAATGTCCTGTCGTGAATGTATTTGTTTGTATACTGTTTGCTATACACGAGAGGGGTTGGGATGGGGACTGGTTAAGGGGGGGCTGCCCGGGGGATCTGTTGGGTCGCGAGCTGTTGCTCCCTACTACCCCTGACGTGTTTGTTCTTGTTCTGAGATTAACCGTACATTACAGGGTTATAGCAGACAGTAGCAGCTAGGAGCGCAGCCTTATGTGCCCCCACCCAAGGAATTTGTTGATAAGGAGCAGTGAGAAGAATATTAACCTATTAGTTGTACATATTCTCCTCTCAAGCCGTTAGCCGAGAAACAGAGAGAGAAAGGAATGTGATATTGTGAAGAATGTGATATTGTGAAGAGGAGAGAAGATGTTGAAATAGTTAACAAAGTTGAACGAAGTGGCGAAAGTTATGTTGCTAAAGAAACAGGGAGAAAAATCCTGCGTGATAATGAAAATTGGATAAAGGAAGTTAAGAAAGCTGGCAATTGTATTATGTATGTGTATCACAGAGTTGATGATATGTGAACCACCGTGCTATGTTGGAACTTGAAACAAAAGGAGGGGAGGGACAGCACTGCCCTCCGCCTAACAACCACTCCCTTCTCACCACCCCAGCCCAAGCACAACCCACTGTGACAACTCAGTCTGGCGGCCATCTTAGTGCACCCATGCCTTCACTTTCTACCCAGCCCAGTGCACTTCCTGCCGGTGGCCATCTTGGTACACCCAGTAGGCTCAAACACAGACTGTACCCAGCCCTCCCTGTTTTAAACCAGGATGGTTCATACCACACACCTGTCTTCCCCAATACGTAAGCATCACATTCCCAGGCCGGATATGTTAATGGTGAAGAAGCATCTGAGTGGGAAGACCAACAACAGGCAGCAAGGCCACCCGCTGATTTAACCCCCAATCCGGCTCCGGACTCACAGTTCCGAGAGGATCTCAAACAGATGCTGGCAACCGTAAGGAGTAGTGCCCCTTCCCAGCCCCCGCCCCAACAACAGTCTCGGTTACCAGAAGGGGCACCAGTGATGTATGTCGCTTTTACTCCATCACAAGCAGCGGCCTTAGTGACAAGTCTGCCTGACCCAGAGAAGCAGCCAATTCCCTTCTACCACAGGATAGTGCAGATAAAAGAAATTTACTTACCTGCCTGGAGAGACTTGATCAGCCTATGCCAAATCAAACCATGTCTTTTGGCTGGTCATGCAGACGGCCTTCAATGATGCCAGCCTGACAAGTGCCACTTCCTACACCTCAGGCGTGGAGTTCTGTGCACAACTCCACGACTGGGCAAAGGAGAAATTGACGGATCAGACCACCACAATCCAAGATATTACCCAAGATAAAGGGGAGTCTGAAGAAGTATCATGCTAGACTCATACAGGCCTTTGATGATCTGGACTTCTCCCACTATGAAAAGACACACACACGTTTCCTGCATGGGAGTGGATGGGGTGCCCCGCTCCAGTCCATTTGCTAAGCCACTCCAAGTATGGACATTTCCTGATTTGCTTACCAGATTTGTGGTGTCCTCTACATGTCCCTTGAATCTACTAGGAGCTGATGTGTTGTCCAGACTACAGGCCTCAATCATGTACACGCCTGAAGGGGGGTGAAGTTACATACTCCCCTATCCTTAGAAGACTCATCTGCTTTGTGTTCTCTGCCTCACCTGATGACACTTCATGAAGCAAAAACTTCAAGTTCAATACTGTAGGAAGTACTTGACAGAATCCCTGCGTGCCTATGGTCCACAGGACCCGAAGACAACGGACACTTAAAGGTGCCACCAGTTTCAGTCAAGCTAAAAGAGGGCACATCATTGCCGGAAACCACAAGAACCCCTAAAAGAGAACCAGGTACCTGCTGTGGATGCCTTTGACTGCAAAGTACCTCACAGAGGTGGACCTTACAAATGCTTTCTTCAGTGTCCACCCACACCCCTCCTGATGGTACCTTTTTGCATTCATCCACGGAAAGAAACAACATACCTAAACAGTTGTGCCACAAGGGGCACAGAACTTTCCAAGCCAGTTTGCAAAAGCTATGGCTATCATCCTTGACACATGACAAGTGGAACACCCAGAAGTGATTCTCTTCCAACATGTTGATGACCTTCTCCTTTGTGCAGCTGACTTACCCCTGTTGAAGTCACCTCAGAAAGCCTGTTGTGCTATCTTGCCAACCAGGGGTGCAGAGCCTCAAAGCCCAAATTGCAGTGGTGCTCAACACCTGTCATTTTCCTTGGACACGTCTGTCCCATGGGACAAGACACCCCACTGAAGACAGGGTGCAAGTAATCTCTGATATCCCACTGCCACAAGGCCAGAAATCCCTTCATGCCTTCCTTGGACTAATTTCCTAGTGCAGAGCATGGATTCCAGAAGCCTTCCTACTAATGCTCTGCAATCAGACCCCTTCCAGATGTCTCCTGAAGAAATATCTATGTTTGAGGCCCTCAAGTGTGCCATCTCGGGCGCTAGGGCTCCCAGACTACGACAAAACGCTCAAGCTCTTTGTATCCAAACGTCTGGGACATGCTGCAGGTGTACTCACCCAATCACACGACATCAGCCTACGCCCCATAGGATATTATTCCTGTCGGCTGGATGCGGTAGCAAGAGGAGGCCTATTGTGTCTGCGAGCTGGCTATGCTATACAAGCCTTGCTTGACAAAACTTTGAACTTGGTCCTCGGACACTGCCTCGTTCTGCTTGCTCCCCATGACGTTGCTGCCATATTCAACCAAGATCCAGCCGAAACACTTGTCCACTACCAGACACTTGAGACTCCTGTGTTCCCTCCTACTGGACAGCAATACTCTATTAAGTTGTCAAACACTGAACCCTACCACCCTGCTTCCACTTCTTGAGGGGGGAAAGGAGGAGGAGGAGTAGAGTCTTGACTTGTCACCCCATGACTGCATCAAACTAATACGGCTGGAAACCACGCATCTCCCCCCTGTGAGTGAAATACCCCTGCAGAATTCAGACCTAACAATTTTTGTTTGCTGATGAAAGTGGCAAATACCACACAGGATATGCGGTCACCACTGAAAACACTGTTCTACAAGATGAAACCTTACCACCGGTGATGTCTGCACAGGAGGCAGAGCTGTAAGCACTTACTACAGCATGTAAATGGGCAGAGGGAAAAAGAGCCAACATTCATATGGACTCAAGATATGCTTTCAGCATTGCCCATGATTATGGTGTTATCTAGGACAGAGGATTCCTGACGGCTGCAGGAACACCTGTGAAAACTTGATGGATGCCTTGCTTCTCCCAACCCAAGTGACTATTCTGAGTAAAGCACACGACAAAATGAACTCAAAGGAAGCTCGAGGCAATCATCTAGCCAATTCAGCTGCCAAACAGACAGCTAGTGGTCCACGGGTAGTGGACAGCAGGGTGGTAGAAGAAGACCACCACGTGCTTACCTTACAGATCATGCATTATCAGCACCAAATGTAACCCAGGATGCACAGAAGAAGCACAGAAGAAGCACCTGGCAAAAGCCCTATACCCCTTTCCAAAGAATAAAAATTGATCATTCTCAAGTGCCAAGAAGTGGCAGATTCGAATACGCTCTAGTGGAAGTGGTCATGACTGCCAGGACCACAGCTAAGAAACTACTGAGTGAGATAGTATGTAGATTTGGTGTCCCAGAGGTGATATTGAGAGATCAGGGCCCAGCCTTAACAGCAACCCTTACCAAAGAGATTTAGGCAGCACTGGAGGTTCAGTTGGCACTACACACCCCATACCACTCTCCAAGTAGCGGGAAGGTAGAAAGGATGAATGGGACACTAAAAACAGGATGTTAAAGATGGCCCAAGAGACTAACATGAGTTGGCCAGACAGTTTGCCCATTGCCCTGTTCAGTGTCAGACACACCTCCGGGGGAAACATGCCCTATCCCCCTATGAAATTTTGTTTGGTTCAGCTCCCAGACTTGGTTGTTACTTTCCAACGAACGTTAGAACCCCATTGATGTCTATGGGACTCGAACGTTCGAAATCAAAAGTGCTCATTTTAAAGGCTAATTTGCATGGTATTGTCCTAAAAAGCGTTTGGGGACCCTGGGTCCTGCCCCAGGGAACATGTATCAATGCAAAAAAAACTTTCAAAAAGGGCCGTTTTTTCGGGAGCAGTGATTTTAATGATGCTTAAAGTAAAAAAAAAAAGTGAAATATTCCTTTAAATATCATACCTGGGGGGTGTCTATAGTATGCCTGTAAAGTGGCGCGTGTTTCCTGTGCTTAGAACAGTCCCTGCACAAAATGTCATTTTTAAAGGAAAAAATCTCATTTAAAACTGCTTGCGGGTTTAATGTAATGTCGGGTCCTGGCAATATGGATGAAAATCAGTGAGACAAACGGCATGGGTACCCCCCAGTCCATTACCAGGCCCTTTGGGTCTTGTATGGATATTAAGGGGAACCCCGCACCCAAATTAAAATAAGGAAAGGTGTGGGGCCACCAGGCCCTATATACTCTGAACAGCAGTATACAGGCGGTGCAAACAAGACAGGGACTGTAGGTTTGTTGTTAAGTAGAATCTGTTTGTAATTTTGAACGGGTACATTTTTAACGTGTTTAGCTCCAGCCAAAAAATCTTTTTTAAGCTTTTTGGAAAACATAGGGAAGGGTTATCACTAGGGATGAGCCGAACACCCCCCGGTTCGGTTCGCACCAGAACCCGCGAACGGACCGAAAGTTCGCACGAACGTTAGAACCCCATTGACGTCTATGGGACTCGAACGTTCGAAATCAAAAGTGCTCATTTTAAAGGCTAATTTGCATGGTATTGTCCTAAAAAGGGTTTGGGGACCCGGGTCCTACCCCAGGGGACATGTATCAATGCAAAAAAAACTTTTAAAAACGGCCGTTTTTTCGGGAGCAGTGATTTTAATGATGCTTAAAGTAAAAAAAAAAAAAAGTGAAATATTCCTTTAAATATCGTACCTGGGGGGTGTCTATAGTATGCCTGTAAAGTGACGCGTGTTTCCCGTGTTTAGAACAGTCCCTGCACCAAATGTCATTTTTAAAGGAAAAAATCTCATTTAAAACTGCTTGCGGGTTTAATGTCATGTCGGGTCATGGCAATATGGATGAAAATCAGTGAGACAAACGGCATGGGTACCCCCCAGTCCATTACCAGACTGTAGGTTTGTTGTTAAGTAGGGATGAGCCGAACACCCCCCGGTTCGGTTCGCACCAGAACCCGCGAACGGACCGAAAGTTCGCACGAACGTTAGAACCCCATTGACGTCTATGGGACTCGAACGTTCGAAATCAAAAGTGCTCATTTTAAAGGCTAATTTGCATGTTATTGTCCTAAAAAGGGTTTGGGGACCCGGGTCCTACCCCAGGGGACATGTATCAATGCAAAAAAAACTTTTAAAAACGGCCGTTTTTTCGGGAGCAGTGATTTTAATGATGCTTAAAGTAAAAAAAAAAAAAGTGAAATATTCCTTTAAATATCGTACCTGGGGGGTGTCTATAGTATGCCTGTAAAGTGACGCGTGTTTCCCATGTTTAGAACAGTCCCTGCACCAAATGTCATTTTTAAAGGAAAAAATCTCATTTAAAACTGCTTGCGGGTTTAATGTCATGTCGGGTCATGGCAATATGGATGAAAATCAGTGAGACAAACGGCATGGGTACCCCCCAGTCCATTACCAGGCCCTTTGGGTCTTGTATGGATATTAAGGGGAACCCCACACCCAAATTAAAATAAGGAAAGGTGTGGGGCCACCAGGCCCTATATACTCTGAACAGCAGTATACAGGCGGTGCAAACAAGACAGGGACTGTAGGTTTGTTGTTAAGTAGAATCTGTTTGTAATTTTGAACATTTTTAATGTGTTTAGCTCCAGCCAAAAAATCTTTTCTAAGCTTTTTGGAAAACATAGGGAAGGGTTATCACCCCTGTGACATTTGTTTTGCGTCTTTCCTCCTCTTCAGAAGATTTCACCTCACTTTTTTGTCCCAATGAAAAATGTTTTTTGAAAATTTGGGTTTTTTTGTGGAACAAGGATTGGAAAGCATCAGTGGAAAGGAGAAATTGTTTTCCCATATTAACTCTTACAGGAGAGAATTTCCCTTCCTTAGGGGTAGATTTCATCTCACTTCCTGTTGTCTCCTACCATTTGCAAGTAGGAGTCGTTTGTAAGTTAGATGTTTGAAGGTAGGGTCCTGCCCTATATACTCAGCAGAAATTTGGGCCTTAGGTGTTGCTGTGGCCAAAACACTGTAAGCCCTCACAGGGCCCTGCTGTGAAATATTAGATCAAGAATTGTAATTACATGCCCCTGTTGAACAGGAGCTGAAAAATTAGGCCTTAGGCACTGGTGCTGGTGCCACAACACTGCAACCCCTCACAGACACTCTAGTTGGAACGCAGGAACGAGCCCTGCTGCAAAGTATTGCATCAAAAATTGTAATTACACGCCCCTGTTAGACAGGGGCAGAAAAATTGGGCCTTAGGCACTGGTGCTGGTGCCACAACACTGCAACCCCTCACAGACACTCTAGTTGGAACGCAGGAACGAGCACTGCTGCAAAGTATTGCATCAAAAATTGTAATTACACGCCCCTGTTAGACAGGGGCAGAAAAATTGGGCCTTAGGCACTGGTGCTGGTGCCACAACACTGCAACCCCTCACAGACACTCTAGTTGGAACGCAGGAACGAGCCCTGCTGCAAAGTATTGCATCAAAAATTGTAATTACACGCCCCTGTTAGACAGGGGCAGAAAAATTGGGTCTTAGGCACTGGTGCTGGTGCCACAACACTGCAACCCCTCACAGACACTCTAGTTGAAACGCAGGAACAAGCCCTGCTGCAAAGTATTGCATCAAAAATTGTAATTACACGCCCCTGTTAAACAGGGGCTGAAAAATTGTGCCTTAGGCACTGGTGGTGGCGCCCAGAACCAAAAATGTTCTTACAAGCTATCAGCGTGATGATTGAGGAGGAAGAGGATAATTACTCAGGGATAGTCACTCAGCATCAGCATAGGCAGTCTTTGAAGGGATCTGAGATTTCAAAAAAAATTATTCGGTTACATCTGCATCAGGTGCTTGGTAGCTGGTGGTGATCCAAGACTGATTCATTTTTATGAAGGTCAGCCGATCGACCGAGTCGGTGGACAGACGCACCCTGTGATCGGTTACCACGCCTCCAGCAGCACTGAATGTGCGTTCCGAAAGAACGCTGGATGCAGGACAGGCCAGTAGCTCAATTGCATACTGTGCAAGCTCTGGCCAGTGATCCATCCTCAAGACCCAGTAACCCAGAGGATTTTCGGTGGGAAAGGTGTCCAAGTCTGATCTTGCCCCTAGGTATTCCTGCACCATGTAAAACAGACGCTGGCGATGGTTGCTGGAACCGATCATACCTTGGGGCTGCGGACCAAAAAATTGTCTGAACGCATCGGTCAGACGGCCACCTTCTCCACCGCTCCTTCTTTGACTGACCGAAGCCTCAGCAACACGTTGTCCAGAAACAGGAGTTTGTAACCTCCCAGTCTCTGGGAACGCGTTGCACAGACCTTTCTGCAAGGCCTCCCGAAGATGTTTCATCCTCTGCTCCCTCTGCGATGGCAAGATAAGGTCCGCAACCTTACCCTTGTAACGTGGATCAAGGAGGGTTGCCAGCCAGTATTGGTCCTTCTCCTTGATACCACGAATACGAGGATCCTTACGCAGGCTTTGCAGGATCAGGGAGGCCATGCAGCGTAGGTTTGCTGAGGCATTCGGTCCGGAGTCCTCTGGGTCACTAAGGACAACAACGTCCGCAGCCACCTCCTCCCAGCCACGTACAAGTCCATGTGTTCCTTGGGACTGATCCCTTAAAGACTGCTGATGCTGAGTGCCAGGCTCCACCTCCATACTGACACAATCTTCCTCCTCCTCCTCCTCCTCCTCCTCGTCCTCTTCCTGTGTGATCGGCGGGCACGCAGGAACACTGTCTGGATAAAGGGGGCCTTGAGAGCTAAGGAAGTCCTCCTCTTCCTGCCTCTGTTCTGCCTCAAGTGCCCTGTCCATTATTCCACGCAGCGTGTGCTCCAACAGGTGGACAAGGGGGACAGTGTCACTGATGCATGCACTGTCAGTGCTCACCATCCTCGTGGCCTCCTCGAATGGTGACAGGACAGTGCATGCATCCCTGATCATGGCCCACTGGCGTGGGGAAAAAAAACCAAGGTCCCCTGACCCTGTCCTGGTGCCATAGTCGCACAGGTACTCATTGATGGCCCTCTGCTGCGTGTGCAGCCGCTGCAGCATGGCCAACGTCGAGTTCCACCTGGTGGGCATGTCACAGATTAGGCGGTTCTTGGGCAGGTTAAACTCCTTTTGGAGGTCCGTCAGCCGAGCACTGGCATTATATGACCGGCGGAAATGCACAGAGACTTTCCTGGCCTGCCTCAGGACATCCTGTAAGCCCGGGTACCTGCCCAAGAACCGCTGCACCACCAAGTTAAGGACGTGAGCCAAACAGGGCACATGGGTCAGTTGTCCCTGTCGGAGGGCAGAGAGGAGGTTGGTGCCATTGTCGCAAACCACCATTCCTGCCTTAAGTTGGCGTGGCGTCAACCACCTCTGAACCTGCCCCTGCAGAGCTGACAGAACCTCTGCCCCAGTGTGGCTCCTGTCCCCCAAGCACACCAGCTCAAGCACCGCATGGCATCTTTTGGCCTGCGTACTTGCGTAGCCCCTTGAACGCCTACGGAGCACCGCTGGTTCCGAGGAAGAGGCCATGGAGGAAGAAGAAGAGGAGGGGGTGGAGGAGAGAGGTGTGTCACAATCAGCATTTTGGAGGCGTGGTGGCGGAACAACCTCCAACACTACAGCACCTTGTCCTGCATCCTTCCCAGCTGCCAGCAGAGTCACCCAATGCGCCGTGAAACTTAAGTAACGTCCCTGTCCATGCCTGCTGGACCATGAGTCAGCGGTAATATGCACCTTACCGCTGACCGCCCTGTCCAGCGAGGCATGGACATTGCCTTCCACATGCCGGTAGAGAGCCGGAATCGCCTTCCGTGAGAAAAAGTGGCGTTTGGGTACCTGCCACTGAGGAACCGCACATTCCACAAACTCACGGAAGGGGGCAGAGTCTACCAACTGAAAAGGCAGCAGTTGAAGTGCTAGCAATTTTGCCAAGCTAGCATTCAACCGCTGGGCATGTGGATGGCTGGGAGCAAACTTCTTTCGGCGGTGCAGCAGCTGGGGCAGGGAAATTTGCCTGGTACAATCTGACGTCGGTGTACCAAAAGCAGATTGCCCACAAGTACTTGGCTGTGACACACCTAATTCTACACCTTCATTCCTCTCACTGCAGGTCTCAGAGAGGACTGAAGGTCTAGTGGGGTTGGAAATCTCAGCTGATGAGGAGCAAGGAGAGATCGTCTTTGTTCTTTGGTGTGGGTCTTTCAGATACGCTTGCCAACGAACTGCATGGCAGGTCAACATATGTCTGGTCAAGCATGTGGTACCCAAGCGGGAGATGTTTTGGCCACGCGAGATACGCTTGAGACATATGTTGCAAATAGCAGCGGTGCGATCTGATGCACTCGTCTCAAAAAAGGCCCACACCAAAGAACTTTTTGAATAACGCGCAGAGACTGCAGCGCCCTGCACATGTGGAGCTTTGGGGTGTGATGCAGTCAATGTGCTGCCCTTAGGCTGGCCCCTGGAGGGCATCCTGCCTAGTTGGTGATGTGCCACCTCCTCCTCCTCCTCCTCCTCCTCCTCTCTCCTATCAGGCACCCACGTTGAGTCAGTGACCTCATCATCCCCTCCCTCCTCATCACTGGAGCAAACCTGGCAGTATGCTGCAGCAGGGGGAGCATGACTGCCAGATTGCTGTCCTTCTTGGGCACCCCCTCTGTCCGTGCTCATGTTACTGCCTTCATTGAGCTCAGTATCATCATCAGAGCCTTCCAAACGCTGGGCATCCTCCTGGAGCATGTACCCAACACTGTGGTCAAACAGTTCGAGGGAATCCTCATGAGGACATGGTGGAGCTAGGGAAGGAGTCACTGATGACATTGAGCTGAGGGAAGAGGCCGCTGCTTTGCCAGACAAAGCACCCTGGGCATGGGTGAGAGAGGATGAGGAGGATGAGGACGGCTTGGTCATCCACTCGACCAAGTCTTCCGCATGTTGCGGCTCAACACGGCCAGCTGCCGAAAAAAAGGCCAAGCGTGTCCCATGGCCACGTGCTGATGAGGATGCACCGTCTCCACGACCAGCACTAGACACAGAGCCTGCTTGCCCTCTCTTATTGGCTTGTGACTGTCTGCCTCTCCTTCTTGGCCTTCCAGACATACTAATGGCCTGTAGCTGCACTAAGCTGGGATAGAACACCTGTAATTTTCTTCAGGTAGCTTTATATACTGTAACCAGACAAGCCTGCCTGTCAGTAGGAAGATAACAGGAACGGATCTAGCTGAACACTGTGAGCAGGACGTACTGCACTAAATGTATATAGCAGGAACGGATCTAGCTGAACACTGTGAGCAGGACGCACTGCACTGAATGTAAATAGCAGGAACGGATCTAGCTGAACACTGTGAGCAGGACGCACTGCACTAAATGTAAATACCAGGAACGGATCTAGCTGAACACTGTGAGCAGGACGCACTGCACTGAATGTAAATAGCAGGAACGGATCTAGCTGAACACTGTGAGCAGGACGCACTGCACTGAATGTAAATAGCAGGAACGGATCTAGCTGAACACTGTGAGCAGGACGCACTGCACTGAATGTAAATAGCAGGAACGGATGTAGCTGAACACTGTGAGCAGGACGCACTGCACTGAATGTAAATACCAGGAACGGATCTAGCTGAACACTGTGAGCAGGACGCACTGCACTGAATGTAAATAGCAGGAACGGATCTAGCTGAACACTGTGAGCAGGACGCACTGCACTGAATGTAAATAGCAGGAACGGATCTAGCTGAACACTGTGAGCAGGACGCACTGCACTAAATGTAAATACCAGGAACGGATCTAGCTGAACACTGTGAGCAGGACGCACTGCACTGAATGTAAATAGCAGGAACGGATCTAGCTGAACACTGTGAGCAGGACGCACTGCACTGAATGTAAATAGCAGGAACGGATCTAGCTGAACACTGTGAGCAGGACGCACTGCACTGAATGTAAATAGCAGGAACGGATCTAGCTGAACACTGTGAGCAGGACGCACTGCACTGAATGTAAATAGCAGGAACGGATCTAGCTGAACACTGTGAGCAGGACGCACTGCACTGAATGTAAATAGCAGGAACGGATCTAGCTGAACACTGTGAGCAGGACGCACTGCACTAAATGTAAATACCAGGAACGGATCTAGCTGAACACTGTGAGCAGGACGCACTGCACTGAATGTAAATAGCAGGAACGGATCTAGCTGAACACTGTGAGCAGGACGCACTGCACTAAATGTAAATACCAGGAACGGATCTAGCTGAACACTGTGAGCAGGACGCACTGCACTGAATGTAAATAGCAGGAACGGATCTAGCTGAACACTGTGAGCAGGACGCACTGCACTGAATGTAAATAGCAGGAACGGATCTAGCTGAACACTGTGAGCAGGACGCACTGCACTGAATGTAAATAGCAGGAACGGATCTAGCTGAACACTGTGAGCAGGACGCACTGCACTGAATGTAAATAGCAGGAACGGATGTAGCTGAACACTGTGAGCAGGACGCACTGCACTAAATGTAAATACCAGGAACGGATCTAGCTGAACACTGTGAGCAGGACGCACTGCACTGAATGTAAATAGCAGGAACGGATCTAGCTGAACACTGTGAGCAGGACGCACTGCACTGAATGTAAATAGCAGGAACGGATCTAGCTGAACACTGTGAGCAGGACGCACTGCACTGAATGTAAATAGCAGGAACGGATCTAGCTGAACACTGTGAGCAGGACGCACTGCACTGAATGTAAATAGCAGGAACGGATCTAGCTGAACACTGTGAGCAGGACGCACTGCACTGAATGTAAATAGCAGGAACGGATCTAGCTGAACACTGTGAGCAGGACGCACTGCACTGAATGTAAATAGCAGGAACGGATCTAGCTGAACACTGTGAGCAGGACGCACTGCACTAAATGTAAATACCAGGAACGGATCTAGCTGAACACTGTGAGCAGGACGCACTGCACTGAATGTAAATAGCAGGAACGGATCTAGCTGAACACTGTGAGCAGGACACACTGCACTAAATGTAAATAGTCTAGATAGAAGATAACAGGAACGGATCTAGCTAAACTGAATACAGTGTATATATATATATGCAACACCTGGGATGCATATATATACACAATACACTGTAAGTGCAGCTAACTGACTGACTGTTCTGCCTAATCTATCTAACTCAAATCAAATGACACTGTCTCTCTCTCTCTCTATCTCTCAGCACACCGGAACACACACTACACAGGGCCGCCGTGCAGGCGGCCTTATATAGTGTGGGGTGTGTACTAAATCCCCTGAGCCATAATTGGCCAAAGCCACCCTGGCTTTGGCCAATTACAGCTCTCTCTACTGACGGCGCTGTGATTGGCCAAGCATGCGGGTCATAGTGCATGCTTGGCCAATCATCAGCCAGCAATGCACTGCGATGCCGCAGTGAATTATGGGCCGTGACGCGCCACACGAATTTGGCGCGAACGGCCCATATCGTTCGCAATTCGGCGAACGACCGAACAGCCGATGTTCGAGTCGAACATGGGTTCGACTCGAACACGAAGCTCATCCCTATTGTTAAGTAGAATCTCTTTGTAATTTTGAACGGGTACATTTTTAACGTGTTTAGCTCCAGCCAAAAAATCTTTTTTAAGCTTTTTGGAAAACATAGGGAAGGGTTATCACCCCTGTGACATTTGTTTTGCTGTCTTTCCTCCTCTTCAGAAGATTTCACCTCACTTTTTTGTCCCAATGAAAAATGTTTTTTGAAAATTTGTTTTTTTTTGTGGAACAAGGATTGGAAAGCATCAGTGGAAAGGAGAAATTGTTTTCCCATATTAACTCTTACAGGAGAGAATTTCCCTTCCTAGGGGTAGATTTCATCTCACTTCCTGTTGTCTCCTTCAAGTAGGAGTCGTTTGTAAGTTAGATGTTTGAAAGTAGGGTCCTGCCCTATATACTCAGCAGAAATTTGGGCCTTAGGCCCTGCTGTGAAATATTAGATCAAGAATTGTAATTACATGCCCCTGTTGAACAGGAGCTGAAAAATTAGGCCTTAGGCACTGGTGCTGGTGCCACAACACTGCAACCCCTCACAGACACTCTAGTTGGAACGCAGGAACGAGCCCTGCTGCAAAGTATTGCATCAAAAATTGTAATTACATGCCCCTGTTAGACAGGGGCAGAAAAATTGGGCCTTAGGCACTTGTGCTGGTGCCACAACACTGCAACCCCTCACAGACACTCTAGTTGGAATGCAGGAACGAGCCCTGCTGCAAAGTATTGCATCAAAAATTGTAATTACACGCCCCTGTTAGACAGGGGCAGAAAAATTGGGCCTTAGGCACTGGTGCTGGTGCCACAACACTGCAACCCCTCACAGACACTCTAGTTGGAATGCAGGAACGAGCCCTGCTGCAAAGTATTACATCAAATATTGTAATTACACACCCCTGTTAAACAGGGGCTGAAAAATTGTGCCTTAGGCACTGGTGGTGGCGCCCAGAACCAAAAATGTTCTTACAAGCTATCAGCGTGATGATTGAGGAGGAAGAGGATAATTACTCAGGGATAGTCACTCAGCATCAGCATAGGCAGTCTTTGAAGGGATCTGAGATTTCAAAAAAAATTATTCGGTTACATCAGCATCAGGTGCTTGGTAGCTGGTGGTGATCCAAGACTGATTCATTTTTATGAAGGTCAGTCGATCGACCGAGTCGGTGGACAGACGCACCCTGTGATCGGTTACCACGCCTCCAGCAGCACTGAATGTGCGTTCCGAAAGAACGCTGGATGCAGGACAGGCCAGTAGCTCAATTTTAAAGAAAAAACTGCGCTTAGAAACAAATAATAAAGCTGCGGTTATAAGTGAGGCACACCAAAACAAAACAACATACAAAAAACCGCGCTAAATAGATAAAGGGAGAATTATTGATAAAGTCTTTTGATCCTAAAATATGAATATTGCCTAATATTGATACAGTCTTTAAGATCCAAACACACTGTCCATATCACAATAAAGATGGTAAACTGTTGTGTATGTTTCTTTAAGGTTCATCCAATAGAGAATGGCAATAGAACCGAAGAAAAAACACCAGGTGATTGCGCTTACCAGATGTAAGCCTATTATAGGCAGATGGCTTAAACCCAGCCTGGGCCTCTAAACTGATGTTTCTGGACAGATCGAAGTTTTCATACTCGTCCCCTGTGCCGGTTCATGGGAATATTTATCCAAAAATAAAAAGTACACATATAGCGTAATACTGCTAATTATTGCCACACAAAGCACCCAATTTGTGAAAAAAGTGAAAAAAAGTGTGACACTCAATATAATGTGATCATATAAAATCATAAATCACCCAAAAGTAATATTGCAACCAAGGATGATAATAGGTGTCATATAATCATACACATCAATAGAGCAAGGTGAGTGAGGAACAGTGACACTCAATCACACCCCTCTAGTTGAGCAAGTTTGGGTGAAAAAAAGAAAAAAAGAAACTTTACCCAATCACCAAAAATGAATTACTAACAGATGAAAATATTTTGTGATCTAAACACACTAATGGAAAAAAGGGGAGAGCCAGAAAAACCCTTGTATGCAGCACACCACATGCACAGGCTGCTTACCAAATAGCAATTCATATAGATAAGATAACACACCCAGCGTGTAGATATATTGAAATCACACCAGCGGATTTAGGGGATGTTCTGCTTACCAGACATCCTCATATACAGGCAGATCGGTTGGAGCACCGATGGGCTCTAATCTGGAACGATGTAGATACGTCCTGGCCAATCGTGCCCAAGCTCAGCAAAACATGAGAGGTAGAAAAACACCAATAGTGTAACACTGTATAGTCCGGTTTATTAAATAAAAGAGTAACACTTACATCAAAGAAAGGATAAAACAGCATAAAATGAAGCCGGCCGGCATTCATACACACTCCCGTCCTCACAGGACAAACGTGGCGACGTCAGCACGTCCCTCCCAGACGCGTTTCGTCACACGCTGACGTTTTCAATGGGGGTTCCCCATTGAAAACGTCAGCGTGTGACGAAACGCGTCTGGGAGGGACGTGCTGACGTCGCCACGTTTGTCCTGTGAGGACGGGAGTGTGTATGAATGCCGGCCGGCTTCATTTTATGCTGTTTTATCCTTTCTTTGATGTAAGTGTTACTCTTTTATTTAATAAACCGGACTATACAGTGTTACACTATTGGTGTTTTTCTACCTCTCATGTTTTGCTGAGCTTGGGCACGATTGGCCAGGACGTATCTACATCGTTCCAGATTAGAGCCCATCGGTGCTCCAACCGATCTGCCTGTATATGAGGATGTCTGGTAAGCAGAACATCCCCTAAATCCGCTGGTGTGATTTCAATATATCTACACGCTGGGTGTGTTATCTTATCTATATGAATTGCTATTTGGTAAGCAGCCTGTGCATGTGGTGTGCTGCATACAAGGGTTTTTCTGGCTCTCCCCTTTTTTCCATTAGTGTGTTTAGATCACAAAATATTTTCATCTGTTAGTAATTAATTTTTGGTGATTGGGTAAAGTTTCTTTTTTTCTTTTTTCACCCAAACTTGCTCAACTAGAGGGGTGTGATTGAGTGTCACTGTTCCTCACTCACCTTGCTCTATTGATGTGTATGATTATATGACACCTATTATCATCCTTGGTTGCAATATTACTTTTGGGTGATTTATGATTTTATATGATCACATTATATTGAGTGTCACACTTTTTTTCACTTTTTTCACAAATTGGGTGCTTTGTGTGGCAATAATTAGCAGTATTACGCTATATGTGTACTTTTTATTTTTGGATAAATATTCCCATGAACCGGCACACGGGACGAGTATGAAAACTTCGATCTGTCCAGAAACATCAGTTTAGAGGCCCAGGCTGGGTTTAAGCCATCTGCCTATAATAGGCTTACATCTGGTAAGCGCAATCACCTGGTGTTTTTTCTTCGGTTCTATTGCCATTCTCTATTGGATGAACCTTAAAGAAACATACACAACAGTTTACCATCTTTATTGTGATATGGACAGTGTGTTTGGATCTTAAAGACTGTATCAATATTAGGCAATATTCATATTTTAGGATCAAAAGACTTTATCAATAATTCTCCCTTTATCTATTTAGCGCAGTTTTCAGTAGCTCAATTGCATACTGTGCAAGCTCTGGCCAGTGATCCATCCTCAAGACCCAGTAACCCAGAGGATTTTTGGTGGGAAAGGTGTCCAAGTCAGATCTTGCCCCTAGGTATTCCTGCACCATGTAAAACAGACGCTGGCGATGGTTGCTGGAACCGATCATACCTTGGGGCTGCGGACCAAAAAATTGTCTGAACGCATCGGTCAGACGGCCACCTTCTCCACCTCTCCTTCTTTGACTGACCGTAGCCTCAGCAACACGTTGTCCAGAAACAGGAGTTTGTAACCTCCCAGTCTCTGGGAACGCATTGCACAGACCTTTCTGCAAGGCCTCCCGAAGATGTTTCATCCTCTGCTCCCTCTGCGATGGCAAGATAAGGTCCGCAACCTTACCCTTGTAACGTGGATCAAGGAGGGTTGCCAGCCAGTATTGGTCCTTCTCCTTGATACCACGAATACGAGGATCCTTACGCAGGCTTTGCAGGATCAGGGAGGCCATGCAGCGTAGGTTTGCTGAGGCATTCGGTCCGGAGTCCTCTGGGTCACTAAGGACGACAACGTCCGCAGCCACCTCCTCCCAGCCACGTACAAGTCCATGTGTTTCTTGGGACTGATCCCTTAAAGACTGCTGCTGATGCTGAGTGCCAGGCTCCACCTCCATACTGACACAATCTTCCTCCTCCTCCTCCTCGTCCTCTTCCTGTGTGATCGGCGGGCACGCAGGAACACTGTCTGGATAAAGGGGGCCTTGTGAGCTAAGGAAGTCCTCCTCTTCCTGCCTCTGTTCTGCCTCAAGTGCCCTGTCCATTATTCCACGCAGCGTGTGCTCCAACAGGTGGCCAAGGTGGACAGTGTCACTGATGCATGCACTGTCACTGCTCACCATCCTCGTGGCCTCCTCGAATGGTGACAGGACAGTGCATGCATCCCTGATCATGGCCCACTGGCGTGGGGAAAAAAAACCAAGCTCCCCTGACCCTGTCCTGGTGCCATAGTCGCACAGGTACTCATTGATGGCCCTCTGCTGCGTGTGCAGCCGCTGCAGCATGGCCAACGTTGAGTTCCACCTGGTGGGCATGTCACAGATTAGGCGGTTCTTGGGCAGGTTAAACTCCTTTTGGAGGTCCGTCAGCCGAGCACTGGCATTATATGACCGGCGGAAATGCACACAGACTTTCCTGGCCTGCCTCAGGACATCCTGTAAGCCCGGGTACCTGCCCAAGAACCGCTGCACCACCAAGTTAAGGACGTGAGCCAAACAGGGCACATGGGTCATTTGTCCCTGTCGGAGGGCAGAGAGGAGGTTGGTGCCATTGTCGCAAACCACCATTCCTGCCTTAAGTTGGCGTGGCGTCAACCACCTCTGAACCTGCCCCTGCAGAGCTGACAGAACCTCTGCCCCAGTGTGGCTCCTGTCCCCCAAGCACACCAGCTCAAGCACCGCATGGCATCTTTTGGCCTGCGTACTTGCGTAGCCCCTTGAACGCCTACGGAGCACCGCTGGTTCCGAGGAAGAGGCCATGGAGGAAGAAGAAGAGGAGGGGGTGGAGGAGAGAGGTGTGTCACAATCAGCATTTTGGAGGCGTGGTGGCGGAACAACCTCCAACACTACTGCACCTTGTCCTGCATCCTTCCCAGCTGCCAGCAGAGTCACCCAATGCGCTGTGAAACTTAGGTAACGTCCCTGTCCATGCCTGCTGGACCATGAGTCAGCGGTAATATGCACCTTACCGCTTACCGCCCTGTCCAGCGAGGCATGGACATTGCCTTCCACATGCCGGTAGAGAGCCAGAATCGCCTTCCGTGAGAAAAAGTGGCGTTTGGGTACCTGCCACTGAGGAACCGCACATTCCACAAACTCACGGAAGGGGGCAGAGTCTACCAACTGAAAAGGCAGCAGTTGAAGTGCTAGCAATTTTGCCAAGCTAGCATTCAACCACTGGGCATGTGGATGGCTGGGAGCAAACTTCTTTCGGCGGTGCAGCAGCTGGGGCAGGGAAATTTGCCTGGTACAATCTGACGTTGGTGTACCAAAAGCAGATTGCCCACAAGTACTTGGCTGTGACACACCTAATTCTACACCTTCATTCCTCTCACTGCAGGTCTCAGAGAGGACTGGAGGTCTAGTGGGGTTGGAAATCTCAGCTGATGAGGAGCAAGGAGAGATCCTCTTTGTTCTTTGGTGTGGGTCTTTTAGATACGCTTGCCAACGAACTGCATGGCAGGTCAACATATGTCTGGTCAAGCATGTGGTACCCAAGCGGGAGATGTTTTGGCCATGTGAGATACGCTTGAGACATATGTTGCAAATAGCAGCGGTGCGATCTGATGCACTCGTCTCAAAAAAGGCCCACACCAAAGAACTTTTTGAATAACGCGCAGAGACTGCAGCGCCCTGCACATGTGGAGCTTTGGGGTGTGATGCAGTCAATGTGCTGCCCTTAGGCTGGCCCCTGGAGGGCATCCTGCCTCGTTGGTGATGTGCCGCCTCCTCCTCCTCCTCCTCCTCTCTCCTATCAGGCACCCACGTTGAGTCAGTGACCTCATCATCCCCTCCCCCCTCATCACTGGAGCAAACCTGGCAGTATGCTGCAGCAGGGGGAGCATGACTGCCAGATTGCTGTCCTTCTTAGGCACCCCCTCTGTCCGTGCTCATGTTACTGCCTTCATCGAGCTCAGTATCATCATCAGAGCCTTCCAAACGCTGGGCATCCTCCTGGAGCATGTACCCAACACTGTGGTCAAACAGTTCGAGGGACTCCTCAGGAGGACATGGTGGAGCTAGGGAAGGAGTCACTGATGACATTGAGCTGAGGGAAGAGGCCGCTGCTTTGCCAGACAAAGCACCCTGGGCATGGGTGAGAGAGGATGAGGAGGATGAGGACGGCTTGGTCATCCACTCGACCAAGTCTTCCGCATGTTGCGGCTCAACACGGCCAGCTGCCGAAAAAAAGGCCAAGCGTGTCCCATGGCCACGTGCTAATGAGGATGCACCGTCTCCACGACCAGCACTAGACACAGAGCCTGCTTGCCCTCTCTTATTGGCTTGTGACTGTCTGCCTCTCCTTCTTGGCCTTCCAGACATACTAATGGCCTGTAGCTGCACTAAGCTGGGATAGAACACCAGTAATTTTCTTCAGGTAGCTTTATATACTGTAACCAGACAAGCCTGCCTGTCAGTAGGAAGATAACAGGAACGGATCTAGCTGAACACTGTGAGCAGGACGCACTGTACTAAATGTAAATAGTCTAGCTGCCTGACCGTGGTACTAATAGGATCAAATAGAACACCAGTAATTTTCTTCAGGTAGCTTTATATACTGTAACCAGACAAGCCTGCCTGTCAGTAGGAAGATAACAGGAACGGATCTAGCTGAACACTGTGAGCAGGACGCACTGTACTAAATGTAAATAGTCTAGCTGCCTGACCGTGGTACTAATAGGATCAAATAGAACACCAGTAATTTTCTTCACGTAGCTTTATATACTGTAACCAGACAAGCCTGCCTGTCAGTAGGAAGATAACAGGAACGGATCTAGCTGAACACTGTGAGCAGGACACACTGTACTAAATGTAAATAGTCTAGCTGCCTGACCGTGGTACTAATAGGATCAAATAGAACACCAGTAATTTTCTTCACGTAGCTTTATATACTGTAACCAGACAAGCCTGCCTGTCAGTAGGAAGATAACAGGAACGGATCTAGCTGAACACTGTGAGCAGGACGCACTGTACTAAATGTAAATAGTCTAGCTGCCTGACCGTGGTACTAATAGGATCAAATAGAACACCAGTAATTTTCTTCAGGTAGCTTTATATACTGTAACCAGACAAGCCTGCCTGTCAGTAGGAAGATAACAGGAACGGATCTAGCTGAACACTGTGAGCAGGACGCACTGCACTAAATGTAAATGGTCTAGAAGATAACAGGAACGGATCTAGCTGAACACTGTGAGCAGGACGCACTGCACTAAATGTAAATAGTCTAGAAGATAACAGGAACGGATCTAGCTGAACACTGTGAGCAGGACGCACTGCACTAAATGTAAATAGTCTAGAAGATAACAGGAACGGATCTAGCTGAACACTGTGAGCAGGACGCACTGCACTAAATGTAAATAGTCTAGAAGATAACAAGAACGGATCTAGCTGAACACTGTGAGCAGGACGCACTGCACTAAATGTAAATAGTCTAGAAGATAACAGGAACGGATCTAGCTGAACACTGTGAGCAGGACGCACTGCACTAAATGTAAATATTCTAGAAGATAACAGGAACGGATCTAGCTGAACACTGTGAGCAGGACGCACTGCACTAAATGTAAATAGTCTAGAAGATAACAGGAACGGATCTAGCTGAACACTGTGAGCAGGACGCACTGCACTAAATGTAAATAGTCTAGAAGATAACAGGAACGGATCTAGCTGAACACTGTGAGCAGGACGCACTACACTAAATGTAAATAGTCTAGAAGATAACAGGAACGGATCTAGCTGAACACTGTGAGCAGGACGCACTGCACTAAATGTAAATAGTCTAGAAGATAACAGGAACGGATCTAGCTGAACACTGTGAGCAGGACGCACTGCACTAAATGTAAATAGTCTAGAAGATAACAGGAACGGATCTAGCTAAACTGAATACAGTGTATATATATATATGCAACACCTGGGATGCATATATATACACAATACACGGTAAGTGCAGCTAACTGACTGACTGTTCTGCCTAATCTATCTAACTCAAATCAAATGACACTGTCTCTCTCTCTCTCTATCTCTCAGCACACCGGAACACACACTACACAGGGCCGCCGTGTAGGCGGCCTTATATAGTGTGGGGCGTGTACTAAATCCCCTGAGCCATAATTGGCCAAAGCCACCCTGGCTTTGGCCAATTACAGCTCTCTCTACTGACGGCGCTGTGATTGGCCAAGCATGCGGGTCATAGTGCATGCTTGGCCAATCATCAGCCAGCAATGCACTGCGATGCCGCAGTGAATTATGGGCCGTGACGCGCCACACGAATTTGGCGCGAACGGCCCATATCGTTCGCAATTCGACGGACGGTCGAACAGCCGATGTTCGAGTCGAACATGGGTTCGACTCGAACACGAAGCTCATCCCTAGTTATCACCCCTGTGACATTTGTTTTGCTGTCTGTCCTCCTCTTCAGAAGATTTCACCTCACTTTTTGTCCCAATGACAAATGTTTTTTGAAAATTTTGGGTTTTTTGTGGAACAAGGATTGGAAAGCATCAGTGGAAAGGAGAAATGTTTTTCCCATATTAACTCTTACAGGAAAGAATTTCACTTCCTAGGGGTAGATTTCATCTCACTTCCTGTTGTCTCCTTCTGTTTGCAAGTAGGAGTCGTTTGTAAGTTAGATGTTTGAAAGTAGGGGCCTGCCCTATATACTCAGCAGAAATTTGGGCCTTAGGTGTTGTTGTGGCCACAACACTGTAAGCCCTCACAGGGCCCTGCTGTGAAATATCAGATCAAGAATTGTAATTACATGCCCCTGTTGAACAGGGGCAGAAAAATTGGGCCTTTGGTGGTGGTGCTGGTGCCACAACACTGTAAGTCCTCACTCGCTCTTGGTGGGCGCAGAAATGGGCCCTGCTGTGAAATATTAGATAAGGAATTGTAATTACATGCCCCTGTTGAACAAGGGCAGAAAAATTGGGCCTTTGGTGGTGGTGGTGGTGCTTGTGCCACTACACTGTAAGTCCTCACTCGCTCTTGGTGGGTGCAGAAATGGGCCCTGCTGTGAAATATTAGATCAAGAATTGTAATTACATGCCCCTGTTGAACAGGGGCTGAAAAATTAGGCCTTAGGCACTGGTGCTGGTGCCACAACACTGCAACCCCTCACAGACACTCTAGTTGGAACGCGGGAATGAGCCCTGCTGCAAAATTTTGAATCAAAAATTGTAATTACATGCCCCTGTTAAACAGGAGCTGAAAAATTGGGCCTTAGGCACTGGTGCTGGTGCCACAACACTGCAACCCCTCACAGATACTCTAGTTGGAACGCAGAAACGAGCCCTGCTGCAAAGTATTGCATCAAAAATTGTAATTACACGCTCCTGTTAAACAGGGGCTGAAAAATTGGGCCTTAGGCACTGGTGCTGGTGCCACAACACTGCAACCCCTCACAAATACTCTAGTTGGAACGCAGAAACGAGCCCTGCTGCAAAGTATTGCCACAAAAATTGTAATTACACGCTCCTGTTAAACAGGGGCTGAAAAATTGGGCCTTAGGCACTGGTGGTGGCGCCCAGAACCAAAAATGTTCTTGCAAGCTATCAGCGTGATCATTCAGGAGGAAGAGGATAATTACTCAGGGATAGTCACTCAGCATCAGCATAGGCAGTCTTTGAAGGGATCTGAGATTTCAAAAAAAATTATTCGGTTACATCAGCATGAGGTGCTTGGTAGCTCGTGGTGATCCAAGACTGATTAATTTTTATGAAGGTCAGTCGATCGACCGAGTCGGTGGACAGACGCACCCTGTGATCGGTTACAAAGCCTCCAGCAGCACTGAATGTGCGTTCCGAAAGAACGCTGGATGCAGGACAGGCCAGTAGCTCAATTGCATACTGTGCAAGCTCTGGCCAGTGATCCATCCTCAAGACCCAGTAACCCAGAGGATTTTTGGTGGGAAAGGTGTCCAAGTCAGATCTTGCCCCTAGGTATTCCTGCACCATGTAAAACAGAGGCTGGCGATGGTTGCTGGAACCGATCATACCTTGGGGCTGTGGACCAAAAAATTGTCTGAACGCATCGGTCAGACGGCCACCTTCTCCACCGCTCCTTCTTTGACTGACCGAAGCCTCAGCAACATGTTGTCCAGAAACAGGAGTTTGTAACCTCCCAGTCTCTGGGAACGCGTTGCACAGACCTTTCTGCAAGGCCTCCCGAAGATGTTTCATCCTCTGCTCCCTCTGCGATGGCAAGATAAGGTCCGCAACCTTACCCTTGTAACGTGGATCAAGGAGGGTTGCCAGCCAGTATTGGTCCTTCTCCTTGATACCACGAATACGAGGATCCTTACGCAGGCTTTGCAGGATCAGGGAGGCCATGCAGCGTAGGTTTGCTGAGGCATTCGGTCTGGAGTCCTCTGGGTCACTAAGGACGACATGGTCCGCAGCCACCTCCTCCCAGCCACGTACAAGTCCATCTGTTTCTTGGGACTGATCCCTTAAAGACTGCTGCTGATGCTGAGTGCCAGGCTCCACCTCCATACTGATACAATCTTCCTCCTCCTCCTCCTTCTCGTCCTCTTCCTGTGTGATCGGCGGGCACGCAGGAACACTGTCTGGATAAAGGGGGCCTTGAGAGCTAAGGAAGTCCTCCTCTTCCTGCCTCTGTTCTGCCTCAAGTGCCCTGTCCATTATTCCACGCAGCGTGTGCTCCAACAGGTGGACAAGGGGGACAGTGTCACTGATGCATGCACTGTCACTGCTCACCATCCTCGTGGCCTCCTCAAATGGTGACAGGACAGTGCATGCATCCCTGATCATGGCCCACTGGCGTGGGGAAAAAAAAACAAGCTCCCCTGACCCTGTCCTGGTGCCATAGTCGCACAGGTACTCATTGATGGCCCTCTGCTGCGTGTGCAGCCACTGCAGCATCGCCAACATTGAGTTCCACCTGGTTGGCATGTCACAGATTAGGCGGTTCTTGGGCAGGTTAAACTCCTTTTGGAGGTCCGCCAGCCGAACACTGGCATTATATGACTGGCGGAAATGCACACAGACTTTCCTGGCCTGCCTCAGGACATCCTGTAAGCCCGGGTACCTGCCCAAGAACCGCTGCACCACCAAGTTAAGGATGTGAGCCAAACTCATTTGTCCCTGTCGGAGGGCAGAGAGGAGGTTGGTGCCATTGTCGCAAACCACCATTCCTGCCTTAAGTTGGCGTGGCGTCAACCACCTCTGAACCTGCCCCTGCAGAGCTGACAGAACCTTTGCCCCAGTGTGGCTCCTGTCCCCCAAGCACACCAGCTCAAGCACTGCATGGCATCTTTTGGCCTGCGTACTTGCGTAGCCCCTTGAACGGCTACGGAGCACCGCTGGTTCAGAGGAAAAAGCACAGGAAGAGGCCATGGAGGAAGAAGAAGAGGAGGGGGTGGAGGAGAGAGGTGTGTCACAATCATTAGTAGTGGCATTTTGGAGGCGTGGTGGCGGAACAACCTCCAACACTACTGCACCTTGTCCTGCATCCTTCCCAGCTGCCAGCAGAGTCACCCAATGCGCCGTTAAACTTAGGTAACATCCCTGTCCATGCCTGCTGGACCATGAGTCAGCGGTAATATGCACCTTACCGCTGACCGCCCTGTCCAGCGAGGCATGGACATTGCCTTCCACATGCCGGTAGAGAGCCAGAATCGCCTTCCGTGAGAAAAAGTGGCGTTTGGGTACCTGCCACTGAGGAACCGCACATTCCACAAACTCACGGAAGGGGGCAGAGTCTACCAACTGAAAAGGCAGCAGTTGAAGTGCTAGCAATTATGCCAAGCTAGCATTCAACCGCTGGGCATGTGGATGGCTGGGAGCAAACTTCTTTCGGCGGTGCAGCAGCTGGGGCAGGGAAATTTGCCTGGTACAATCTGATGTCGGTGTACCAAAAGCAGATTGCCCACAAGTACTTGGCTGTGACACACCTAATTCTACACCTTCATTCCTCTCAGTGCAGGTCTCAGAGAGGACTGAATGTATAGTGGGGTTGGAGCTCTCAGCTGATGAGGAGCAAGGAGAGGTCCTCTTTGTTCTTTGGTGTGGGTCTTTTAGATACGCTTGCCAACGAACTGCATGGCAGGTCAACATATGTCTGGTCAAGCGGGAGATGTTTTGGCCACGCGAGATACGCTTGAGACATATGTTGCAAATAGCAGCGGTGCGATCTGATGCACTCCTCTCAAAAAAGGCAAACACCAAAGAACTTTTTGAATAACGAGCAGAGACTGCAGCGCCCTGCACATATGGAGCTTTGGGGTGTGATGCAGTCAGTGTGCTGCCCTTAGGCTGGCCCCTGGAGGGCATCCTGCCTCATTGGTGATGTGCCGCCTCCTCCTCCTCCTCCTCTCTCCTATCAGGCACCCACGTTGAGTCAGTGACCTCATCATCCCCTCCCTCCTCATCACTGGAGCAAACCTGGCAGTATGCTGCAGCAGGGGGAGCATGACTGCCAGATTGCTGTCCTTCTTGGGCACCCCCTCTGTCCGTGCTCATGTTACTGCCTTCATCGAGCTCAGTATTATCATCAGAGCCTTCCAAACGCTGGGCATCCTCCTGGAGCATGTACCCAACACTGTGGTCAAACAGTTCGAGGGACTCCTCAGGAGGACATGGTGGGGCTAGGGAAGGAGTCACTGATGACATTGAGCCGAGGGAAGGGCCGCTGCTTTGCCAGACAAAGTACCCTGAGCATGGGTGAGAGAGGATGAGGAGGATGAGGATGGCTTGGTCATCCACTCGACCAAGTCTTCCGCATGTTGCGGCTCAACACGGCCAGCTGCCGAAAAAGAGGCCAAGCGTGTCCCACGGCCATGTGCTGATGAGGATGCACCGTCTCCATGACCAGCACTAGACACAGAGCCTGCTTGCCCTCTTTTATTGGCTTGTGACTGTCTGCCTCTCCTTCTTGGCCTTCCAGACATACTAATGGCCTGTAGCTGCACTAAGCTGGGATATATATATATATATATATACATATATATATATATATACTGATACTGCAGCTAGCAAAATCAACTGCCTGCCTGTAGTATGAGAACACCACCAACCTTCTACAGGTAGCTTTAGCTGAACACTGTGCAGAGCTCGCAAAAAACTAACTTGTAGCTTTTTTAGCTGCCTGCGGTAGTGATAGGATCAGGAAAACACCACCAACCTTCTACAGGTAGCTTTAGGTAAACACTGTGCAGAGCTCGCCAAAAAATAACTTGCAGCTTATTTAGCTGCCTGCGGTAGTGATAGGATCAGGAAAACACCACCAACCTTCTACAGGTAGCTTTAGCTGAACATTGTGTAGAGCTCGCAAAAAAATAACTTGTAGGTTTAGCTGAACACTGTGAGGAGGACGCACCACACTAACTTGTAGTTTTAGCTGAACACTGTGAGCAGGACGCACTACACTAACTTGTAGCTTTAGATGAACACTGTGCAGAGCTCGCAAAAAATAACCTGTAGGTTTAGCTGAACACTGTGAGGAGGACGCACCACACTAACTTGTAGTTTTAGCTGAACACTGTGAGCAGGACGCACTGCACTAACTTGTAGCTTTAGATGAACACTGTGCAGAGGTCTCACTACACTAACTTGTAGTTTTAGCTGAACACTGTGAGCAGGATGCACTACACTAAATTGTAGTTTTAGCTGAACACTGTGAGGAGGACGCACCACACTAACTTGTAGTTTTAGCTGAACACTGTGAGCAGGACGCACTACACTAACTTGTAGCTTTAGATGAACACCGTGCAGAGCTCGCAAAAAAATAACTTGTAGGTTTAGCTGAACACTGTGAGGAGGACGCACCACACTAACTTGTAGTTTTAGCTGAGCACTGTGAGCAGGAAGCACTGCACTAACTTATAGCTTTAGATGAACACTGTGCAGAGGTCTCACTACAATAACTTGTAGTTTTAGCTGAACACTGTGAGCAGGACGCACTGCACTAACTTGTAGCTTTAGATGAACACTGTGCAGAGGTCTCACTACACTAACTTGTAGTTTTAGCTGAACACTGTGAGCAGGACGCACTACACTAACTTGTAGTTTTAGTTGAACACTGTGAGGAGGACGCACCACACTAACTTGTAGTTTTAGCTGAACACTGTGAGCAGGACGCACTACACTAACTTGTAATTTTAGCTGAACACTGTGAGGAGGACGCACCACACTAACTTGTACTTTTAGCTGAACACTGTGAGCAGGATGCACTGCACTAACTTGTAGCTTTAGATGAACACTGTGCAGAGGTCTCACTACACTAACTTGTAGTTTTAGCTGAACACTGTGAGCAGGACGCACTACACTAACTTGTAGCTTTAGATGAACACTGTGCAGAGCTCGCAAAAAAATAACTTGTAGGTTTAGCTGAACACTGTGAGTAGGACGCACCACACTAACTTGTAGTTTTAGCTGAACACTGTGAGCAGGACGCACTGCACTAACTTGTAGCTTTAGATGAACACTGTGCAGAGGTCTCACTACACTAACTTGTAGTTTTAGCTGAACACTGTGAGCAGGACGCACTACACTAACTTGTAGTTTTAGCTGAACACTGTGAGGAGGACGCACCACACTAACTTGTAGTTTTAGCTGAACACTGTGAGCAGGACGCACTACACTAACTTGTAGTTTTAGCTGAACACTGTGAGGAGGACGCACCACACTAACTTGTAGTTTTAGCTGAACACTGTGAGCAGGACGCACTACACTAACTTGTAGCTTTAGATGAACACTGTGCAGAGCTCGCAAAAAAATAACTTGTAGGTTTAGCTGAACACTGTGAGGAGGACGCACCACACTAACTTGTAGTTTTAGCTGAACACTGTGAGCAGGACGCACTACACTAACTGTAAATAGTCTAGCTGCCTGACTGTGGTACTAATAGGATCAAAAGAACACCAGCAATTTTCTTCAGGTAGCTGTATATATTGTAACAAGACAAGCCTGCCTGTCAGTAAGAAGATAACAGGAACGGATCTAGCTAAACTGAATACAGTGTATATATATATATATATATATGCAACACCTGGGATGCATATATATATACACAATACACTGTAAGTGCAGCTAACTCACTGATTGTCCTGCCTAATCTAGCTAACTCAAATGAAATGACACTGTCTCTCTGTCTATCTATCTCTCTCTCAACGCCGGAACACACACTACACAGGGCCGCCGTGCAGGCGGCCTTATATAGTGTGGGGCGTGTTCTAAACCCCCTGTGCCATAATTGGCCAAAGCCCCCCTCTGACGCACGGTGACTTGACGGGACTTCCCTGTGACGTCACGGGGAATGCCACAGGGAAGTCCCGTCATGTCTCGTGCGTCAGAGGGGGGCGGGGTCACCGTGTGGCCCCGTCCCCCGTTATTTAAGAACTGTCAGACGAGGAGCGCCGTCGCACAGCGGGAGCCTCCCTCCATGCCAGCATGGGTGTGGAGCGGCCGGAGAAAAAAATTAAGAAGAGAAGAAAAGAAGAAGAGAAGAGTGGGAGCCTCCCCCCATGCCATGGAGAAGAAGGAGAAGAAGATAGAAGACGCCGCGGAGGAGATGCTGGACGAGAACGCAGGAGGAAGAACCAGAAGAACCAGAAGATGAAGGAAGATAGAAGAAAGAAGAAGCATTTAAATAAAGGAATTGTCAAAAACTGTCTCTTGTCATTTTTAACATTTTTGACAGTTTTTTAGTGAAATGGTAGGGGTAAGTACCCCCTTACCATTTCACACAGGGGGGGGCGGGATCTGGGGGTCCCCTTGTTAAAGGGGGCTTCCAGATTCTGATAAGCCCCCCGCCCGCAGACCCCCACAACCACCGGCCAGGGTTGTGGGGATGAGGCCCTTGTCCTCATCAACATGGGGACAAGGTGTTTTGGGGGGCTACCCCAAAGCACCCTCCCAATGTTGAGGGCATGTGGCCTGGTACGGTTCAGGAGGGGGGGCCACACTCTCATCCCCCCCTCTTTTCCTGCGGCCTGCCAGGTTGCGTGCTCGGATAAGGGTCTGGTATGGATTTTTGGGGGGACCCACGCCGTTTTTTGGGGGTTTTTTGGCGCGGGGTTCCCCTTAAAATCCATACCAGACCTGAAGGGTCTGGTATGGAATTTAGGGGGAACCCCACGTCATTTTTTTAAAAAATTTTGGCCGGGGTTCCCCTTAATATCCATACCAGACCTGAAGAGCCTGGTATGGAATTTAGGGGGACTCCCACGTCATTTTTTTTTTTTCATTTTGGTTCGGGGTTCCCCTTTGGGGAATTCCCATGCCGTTTTTATCAATGAACTTCTATGTGTATTGTCGGCAATGCAATAGCCGCGGGTAGTTTTAAATGGGTTTTTTCCTTCAAAATGTAATTTTGCTGTCAGACTGTTCTAAACACAGGAAACATGCGCCCCTTTACAGGCATACTATAGACACCCCCCAGGTAGGAAATTTAAAGGGATATTACACTTTTATTGTTTGACTTTAAGCATTATTAAAATCACTGCTCCTGAAAAAACGGCCGTTTTTAAAACTTTTTTTTGCATTGATCCATGTCCCCTGGGGCAGGACCCAGGTCCCCAAACACTTTTTATGACAATAACTTGCATATTAGCCTTTAAAATTAGCACTTTTGATTTCTCCTATAGACTTTTAAAGGGTGTTCCGCGGCATTCGAATTGGCCGCGAACACCCCAAATTGTTCGGCGAACTTGCGAACAGCCAATCGAAGCTCATCCCTAATGCATAGCCACACTTTCCAATTAGAGACAGCAGCAGATAACCTTGGGCTCGATTGGAGCTCTTAATCATATCCTTAACACAACAAGTAAAAGAACTTTAGCAATGGAAGGATTTCAAAACATCCTACAGTTAATTATTTTTATGTTTTATTATTTTTTTTCCTGTTGGGGAGATTTTCGTTCACTTCCTGTCCCAGAGACAAAACAGGAAGTTAGAGTAAGTATCCCAAAGTAAGGTTGATTCCGCTCTTAGACAGCATTTCCCAAGAAAAGGTGTCCCAATTTGCATAATTCCCTTCACCTCCTGTTCTAGGAACAAATCTAAAATTTTGTATTTCCCTTCACTTTCATACTCTGTGACAATAGTCACCAGTACACAAAGAGGTGCAATTCATCCCAAAGGGGACACAGACTGAAATAAAAACTTGACAAGGGTCCGTCCCAAAACTCTATCCAAAACTAGAAAAAAAAAAAGTTTGTCTAAAGGTACGCTTTAAATGTATTTTAACGTTGATATACACTATATTGTCAAAAGTATTGGGACACTTGCCTTTACACACACATGAACTTTAATGGCATCCCAGTCTTAGTCTGTATGGTTCAATATTGAGTTGGCCCACCCTTTGCAGCTATAACAGCTTCAACTCTTCTGGAAAGGCTGTCCACAAGGTTTAGGAATGTATCTATGGGAATGTGTGACCATTCTTTCAGAAGCGCATTTGTGAGGTCAGGCACTGATGTTGGACGAGAAGGCCTGGCTCACACTCTCTGCTCTAATTCATCCAAAAGGTGTTCTATCTGGTTGAGGTCAGGACTCTGTGCGGGCCAGTCAAGTTCCTCCACCCCAAACTCGCTCATCCATGTCTTTATTTACCTTGCTTGGTGCACTGGTGTGCAGTCATGTTGCAAGGGAAGGAAGGAAGGGGCCATCCCCAACCTCCTCCCACAAAGTCGGGAGCATGACATTTTCCAAAATGTCTTGCTATGAGGATGCCTTAAGAGTTCCATTCACTGGAACTAAAGGGCCAAGCCTAACCTCTGAAAAATAATGCCACACCATAATCCCCCTCCACCAAATGATTTGGACCAGTGAACAAAGCAAGGTCCATAAAGACATGGATGAGCGAGTTTGGGGTGGAGGAACTTGACTGGCCTGCACAGAGTCCTGACCTCAACCCAATAGAACACCTTTGGAATGAATTAGAGCGGAGACTGTGAGCCAGGTCTTCTTGTCCAACATTATTGCCTGAGCTCACAAATGCGCTTCTGGAAGAATGATCAAACATTCCCATAGACACACTCCTAAACCTTGTGGACAGTTTTCCCAGAAGACTTGAAGCTGTTATAGCTGCAAAGGGTGGGCCAACTCAATATTGAACCCTCGGACTAAAACTGGGATTCCATTAAAGTGGAAGTAAACTTCCATTGATTGTTTGTACCTATAGGTACTGTAAATATCTCCTAAATGTGCACCATTTAGGATATATTTACTGTATTTGCAGCCGATTATGTCATCAGCGCATGTGCTCTAAAGGAACAGCCACCCGTGCCGTTTCTTCAGAGCCCTCTGCCGTGACCAGCGGCTCCCATGTGCATGCCAGTTATACAGCCAGAGTCCAAGGAAGACGGCTGAAGATTGATGTGGCCTCCATCAGTGACAACAAGGGCTTTGTTTGCAGGTAAGTTTCACATAATGTATAATAAAAAATTCCGCGCTAGAAAAAGATATATAACATAAGCAGCAGTAAACAGTGCGACAACACCAAATAGAAATAAAAATATTAAACTGCGCTAAAAAATAATCTAAGAGATTAATATGGTGGAAATTTGAATGCCACAATAAAAAAACTCAGAAATGAAAGTAAAGTCCAGATATATCTTGAGATGGAATCAATCTCCAGATCACCAGAATATTTCAACATGTATGGATAACAGTCCAAGGATTGCAAGAGTAGATTGCCCTTACCAGAATATCAATTAAACTGACGGATGGCTTAAACCCAGCCAGGGCCTTTGGGATGAACACCAATCTGCTCCGTCCGGATTCGGGATGTAATTCCCTCAGTGGGTACAGGGGAGAGAATAACAAAAAAGACGACTCACAGTGGTAACCAGGCTTTATATCATACTAGGAGCTGATTGATGGATGACAAGGAAACGATTGATTCGCCCGCTGTAGCCAGGAATCCATGCCCTCAGTACATGACCCAAAAAGGAAATAAACTATCCATGGTGTAATACATTCAAGGAAAGTTTAATAGATAAAAGTATTGCACTTACAGAATAGAAGGATGATTTGCGCATCAAATATAAAACAAAACGCCGGCCGGCATAAAAACACAAAGCGGAGCTCGTCCAACTTCCTGGTCACGTGGTAGCGTAGCAGCGTGCGTACCCAGACGCGTTTCGTCATCAAATGGACGTTCTCAATGCACATTATGCCTTTACTTTGCAGGTCAGGAGAAAAAAAAAAGGCAGCACTTTACTTCCTCTTTAAAGTTCATGTGTGTGTAAAGGCAAGCGTCCCAATACATTTGACAATATAGTGTATATGAAAACGTGAAGGCAGATCAAATACGGCATGGAAAAAAAAAGCCCATTTTGAGACATAACCTACACTGAGTTATGTGGGTATTCTGATTCATTCACTGTGTGTTTCAGCAGTCTAAGAACATTTGTGCTTTAATAGCTTTTTCTTTTTTACCTTCTAGATAGATCTCTAGGGTGTAATATTTATGCCTTTCAGTCTTTCAACCACTTGAATAAAAATTTCCCATGGCTTATGAAAGCCAGCAAATCAAATACAAGACCTTATTTAATGCATGTTATGTGATTCTTTATAATCCGTCCAATATTTAGAGAAAAGCAGATACTCAGAGACATGGTGACCTTTTGGACAAAGATGTCGCCCCCTGTTGTAGCCTTAATATCAACATGCCCGTTTACCCTGCTGGAAACACTGAATAATGTGTTTAAAGCAATCAACTTGGGAAAGGTAAAAATAGATTTGTTTGGTGCAAAATGATTGACACAATGTGCACCTACACTAAGTGGCTACCTAAAGCTTCGAGTCAATCTAAATAAAAAAATGTATAGGCTTTTTTGGCACCCAAGCTGACACAAATTCTATAGTGTACCATTAGTCAGGGCATGTGGTCAGCAAGCATGCTATTTGAAAGGACGTAAACCAGAATGCCACCCAAAGCATTAAGCTTTTGGAAAAAAACATGCAAGGGTTTAGAATGTTTGTCAGGTTTCCATTGCTAGAGCTAGAGTAAGGAGACACTGGATCCAAATGTAAATAGACCTCACAGACACGATTTCAGAGACAAAGGCTCTGTTTGGGAGCTCATAGATATAAAGAGTCTTCTTGGGGGGAAAGGTAAACCAATGGGGTCCAGTTTAAATGTAAGAGAGGGACATTGAGGCCAATATATGGTCCTCAGGGACTTTTAACGGTGCTTGAGTCAGGTAATGTATCCAACATATCATAAAAACATATTTTATTAAACAATCTTATAAAAGGAAACAGACATGATCAAGGACAATATACAATATGAAAAAAGGGGAGGGGGGGTGGGGGAAAAAAAAGGTAACCCTTTGATTTACAAATTAATACCACTTTCTCAACATGTTTCGCTTGCATAAGCTTCTTCAGGAGATATATTTGTGATATTAAGGTCAACTATAAGAAATAGAAAAAATATCCATAAATCATACATATACATATCTGCTTATACCTCATGAAATCATAATGTTAGAATATAAACAATATACAAAATAAATCTGGTAATTAGATCTACATCTGTGTAAGACATTATATATATATATTATACAAAAAAAAAAAAAAAAAAAAAAAAAAAAAGGGAAAAGGGGGGGGGGGGGGGGGGAGGGGAGGGAAAAAGGGGAAAAGGGGAAAGGGAAGGGAGCAGGATTTTTTGCATTATCATCATTCAGCTCAAAGGAGCTTACCTGTAGAAAGAAGTCTACAAATCACATGGACATTGTGTAATGGCAAAATGCTTCCTCCTTGACTCTCACCTCACTAGGGAGGCATGCAGTGAGAGATAAAAATCTTTGAATATAAGCTCTTCTTTGGAAGAGAAAAAAGGAAGAAAATAGAAGAAAGTAAGTCTAGGTGGTTTAAACAAATAGCGATGATACTTCTATGTAGATATAAACTAATTTCAATCCAAAAATACCTCAATAGAATCAATTCAGGATAAAAAGAGAAATACATCCAAAAGATGGTAGATTGCAAAATTGCTAACCGATGTGGAGAGATGGTTCTAAAAATGCAGTAGAATAGCAGACGCAGAGGGGGCGGTATACGTCCATCCACAGCTGTTGGCTAAGCTGGATCTGGAGGTATTGCTGCAAACTGACCACAAAAGAACCTAAACAGTGTATATATAAGGAGAGATATAGGAAAGGTATCTCTGAGTAACATCGATATTTAAAAGTGCATATTGAATGTAGAAAGCAAATAAACCTAGACTTACTGTTTCTTATTGAACTAGAGTAGCCCGTCCAGGAGATATCTCTGCCCCATGTGTCAAACAGGAACTGACAGAGATTGGCGGGGAATGAAGCCCCGCTTTTAAAACCCTCCAGCGTGACGACGTCTGACTCGTCGTCACGCTGCGGACACAAAAGAGACGCTCGCGCATGCGCACACCTCCGCCGCCCATACATGAAGTCGCGTAAGTGACGTCAAGTATTGGCAAATAGGTTCGCGGCCATCTTTGAAGATTCTACGTCTTAAATCTGGTAGTAAGGAGGCTCGCAAGACTCAAAAGAGAAGGGGGCAGCAATAAGGTTATATTGTAATCGATAAATGCAATTGAGTGGAGATCACTACACTGACGTGGTTAGTGAATAACCAAAAATTGGGCATTATGTAGGGATGATCGGAATTTAAAGAAGCCCTCAAAAATACTGTCACTGATTAAATAAATTAATCAATACCGTTTGCACGGATCAATCTGAGGTATAAAGAAAACCGCCGCGCGAGACGTCTAAAAAAGGGGCAACCGAGCAATCAAGACATTGATTAGGAAATGAATGATCAGGTGCCCGGGGTGCCCGTACATGCCAAATAGTGTGGAGGGAGAAAATCAAGGAAGAAGCATAAGCCACTGCCACATTTTAAATCAATAATATTAATAATTAGGTTGAATAAACCATCAAATAATATATATTATATATAATGCAAAAAAAAAAAAAAAAAAAAGAAGGGAAAGAAATTTATTGTAATAAATAAAAAGAAATTATAAAAAAGGTTTGTAACTCAAGGTGTCATTTAGGCCTGGATGTTTTAGAGCATTGAGAGTAACAATCCATTTGGTTTCACGTTGTAGCAGAATTTTATCATAATTGCCCCCTCTTTCATTTGGGGGAACGTGTTCCAAAGCATAAAAGTGCATCAGATGATCGTTAAATTGATGATGGAGGCCCATATGTCGACTTATAGGGGTCTCCATCCTCTTCTTACACACTAGGGAAACATGGTCTCTAATCCTATGGAAAAAGGGGCGTTTGGTTTTACCCACATAGTATGCGTTGCATTCGCATATCATTATATAGACAACGCCTATGGACTGACATGTAGCCAAGAACTTAGGATTATATAACTGACCATTAGGAAGGATAATGTTACGAGATGAAAAGATGTATCTGCAAAAGTCACATTTATGGCAGGGTCTAGTGCCTTTGTTTTTAATCTGCGTTGTAGATGGTGGAACATAGTGACTGTGAACCAAATGGTCTTTGATTGACCGGGATCTACGAAAGGTGATCTCAGGGTATTCTTTGAGGTGTTTAGATACCCTAGGATCACCCATCAGCAAATACCAGTGTTTTTGCAGCAACTCCCGCATTTGTCGATGCCGACCAGAGAAGGTGGTGATCATTCTAAGGCCAGATGTTGATCTTGATTTTGTCGGCCTATAGATTAGTTGATGATGTTGGTTTCTTTTTGCTCTCAAATAGGCTCTTTTTAAACATTTGTTGCTATATCCCCTTGCTCTGAGACGTTCCCTCAATGCTCTGGCTTCGGACTCAAAATGAGTGTTCTCGCTACAATTTCTCCTTAGTCTCAAATACTGTCCGTAGGGGACATTGTCAATGAGTGGTTGGGGATGGGAGCTGGCCGCATGCAGGAGTGAATTTCCTGCAGACGCCTTGCGGAAGAGGGTAGTTCCAATCGACATAACCTACACTGAGTTATGTGGGTATTCTGATTCATTCACTGTGTGTTTCAGCAGTCTAAGAACATTTGTGCTTTAATAGCTTTTTCTTTTTTACCTTCTAGATAGATCTCTAGGGTGTAATATTTATGCCTTTCAGTCTTTCAACCACTTGAATAAAAATTTCCCATGGCTTATGAAAGCCAGCAAATCAAATACAAGACCTTATTTAATGCATGTTATGTGATTCTTTATAATCCGTCCAATATTTAGAGAAAAGCAGATACTCAGAGACATGGTGACCTTTTGGACAAAGATGTCGCCCCCTGTTGTAGCCTTAATATCAACATGCCCGTTTACCCTGCTGGAAACACTGAATAATGTGTTTAAAGCAATCAACTTGGGAAAGGTAAAAATAGATTTGTTTGGTGCAAAATGATTGACACAATGTGCACCTACACTAAGTGGCTACCTAAAGCTTCGAGTCAATCTAAATAAAAAAATGTATAGGCTTTTTTGGCACCCAAGCTGACACAAATTCTATAGTGTACCATTAGTCAGGGCATGTGGTCAGCAAGCATGCTATTTGAAAGGACGTAAACCAGAATGCCACCCAAAGCATTAAGCTTTTGGAAAAAAACATGCAAGGGTTTAGAATGTTTGTCAGGTTTCCATTGCTAGAGCTAGAGTAAGGAGACACTGGATCCAAATGTAAATAGACCTCACAGACACGATTTCAGAGACAAAGGCTCTGTTTGGGAGCTCATAGATATAAAGAGTCTTCTTGGGGGGAAAGGTAAACCAATGGGGTCCAGGAAAAATACAGCTCAACCAGACTAAACGTTAAGAGGCCATGTAGAGTTTATTTAATCAGACATACTATAGGTTTTCATTTCTGTCGGTATCTTCTTTGGAGAGATCTGCTACTGTTCATATCCCAAGTGCAATTAACAATGGGATAGAAAGTGAAAGAACAGGACCCTTTCACATTATGCAGCTCCGCTCCATTCAGCAGGAGATTCACGAGCAGATCCCCTACTGAATTGGAGCTGAGCAGAAGAGCTGTCAGTTTTTTACATCTCTGCCTATTTACTTTGTGTCTGCATTTACGCAGTGGACATGGGCAGACATCTGATGGCTTTATGGGCAGCAATGTAAATGGACTTGTGTGTGTTTACTCAGACCTGCAATATTTAGGTCTGGAAAAATGAAAAAATGATGCAGACCTTTTCCATTTTTATTTCTGGACCTGGATTGACTTGGAGATAGGTGGGTGCAAACAGACACAAGTCCATTTACATCAGCCTGCCCATAGACCCACATTGAGCTTCCGATCAGATCAGCCTGGCAGGTGGACCTAATTGGAAAGCCCATGTCAAAGGACCCTAATGCCGCATACACAGGAGTGGAATTTCTGTCAGAAAAAGTCAGATCGGAGCTTTACATCGTATATTCCGACCGTGTGTATGTCCCATCGAACTTTTTCCGTCGAAAATTCAGACGGACTTAGATAGAGAACATGTTCTATATTTTTCCGACAAAACTAATTACTATCGGAAAAAAACGCTTGTCTGTATGCTGTTCCGATGAGATTAGCAGAAGGAGCCCAAAGGGTGGCACACTGGCTATTGCACTTCCTTTTTCTAGTTCCGTCATACATGTTGTACGTCACCGCGTTCTTGACGGTCGGACTTTGTTGTGACCGTGTGTATGCAAGACAGCTTGAGCGGAATAAAAAATGTATAGGCTTTTTTTGGCACCCAGACTGACACAAATTCTATAGTGTACCATTAGTCAGGGCATGTGGTCAGCAAGCATGCTATTTGAAATGACATAAACCAGAATGCCATCCAAAGCTTTAAGCTTTTGGAAAAAACATACAAGGGTTTAGAATGTTTGTCGGGTTTCCATGGCTAGAGCTAGAGTAAGGAGACACTGGATCCAAATGTAAATAGACCTCACAGTTAAGATTTCAGAGACAAAGGCTCTGTTTGGGAGCTCATAGATATAAAGAGTCTTCTTTGGGGAAAGGGTAAACCAATGGGGTCCAGGAAAAATACAGCTGAACCAGACTAAATGTTAAGAGGCCATGTAGAGTTTATTTATTCAGGCATACTATAGGTTTTCATTTCTGTCGGTATCAGTCAGTCGGACTTTTGTGTGACCGTATGTATGCAAGACAGCTTGAGCGGAATTCCGTCGGAGAAACCTTCAGAGTTTATTCCTACGGCAAAACCGCTTGTGTGTACGCGGCATTAGCCTCCCTAAACAGGGACAGACAGCAATGACAAACACTTTTTGAATGGAGGGAAAGGGTTAAAACCAGATTAAAAAAAAAAAATCTTGATGGTGAGATTTCCTCACTTTCTACCCAGCAAGGGCAGTCACAGTCAGGGAATCTTTCCCCAACAGATATACATATAACAATAAAAAAAAACTGAAACAAACTCTAATTCTTCTCCACTGCAAAACAAAAATAAAACGATTTTTGCTGGAATTAAACTTTTTTATTGTGCAAAGTTCAGTAAATCATAACAACCAATCAGAATGCATCTTTTGACCTTGATCTGTCCTGAGTAAACTGAAATCTGCATTGGATGAGTTAGATTGCTGAACTTTACATATTATTATTGGACCTGAAGCACTAACCCCAAGCCATGTCACTCAGCTGTTAAATGCAGGAGCCTCAATGGACAGTAGAGAAGAGATTTTAGTTGACAGTTAAAGGAAAGGGGTGCTTAGTCTTGGGGAGAGGGTCATAATGCACACAAAGGGTAACCTCCACAGCAGTATGGACATGTAAAGCCAAGATGGTGGCACTCATTGAGAAGGCCGGACCACTCTATTTTAAGAGTGTAGGAGAAAGATCCACACTTATATTTGTTGTATTGTATATTCCTAACCATTTCTCTGTTAACGTTCTGAGATAGTGGTTCCCAATAAATAAGTCTTTAAGATGAATTCCCTTTATGATTACACCAATGTTAATTGGTGAACATAGGTTCATCGTTGTTTTTAATCCTCAAACCCCAACTATGTTCCTTTGTTCCACACTTGATTGCATGCCTATTTTATTTCAATCACCATTTTCAAGCAACAGTGGAGAGTTTATTCCACTTTCGTCCTTTACTGGGCAATATCATGACATGACATTGCCTTAATCCTTTCTATTTTGTCTCTGAATAATTAATATGATCCAAAGTGCACAGTAAGAAAAGATTAATAATCCTGCTAAATGCAGAATGGTGCCATTTACCATGTGCCCCAGTCATACACTACATTCTGTGTGTGGAAAAAAGGACCAAATAATTGACCCGTGTTATGCTTATTAAATACTGCTTAGCACTTTACTATTAAAAATTATCTCTAACGGCATGTCAAGATTAATGAGAAAGACCAGACAGTACAGAAAACTTTTAAAGGTGAATTTTACAACAAAAGCCTAATAACCCCATTAAGACAGCTTTATAGCTAGCAATCTGGGTCCATCAAGAAGCAATATCATTTTATAGATAGAGAGAACTTTATTTGGTGTGCCGCTCACAATACTGATGTGCAAGCAAAAAGTTTGGCTAGATACTTCTGAGGTTGTTGGGGTTACATGATTGGCTCAGGAGAGTTGAGTATAGCGGTGAGTTTGGCTTAAAGCGGTCGTAAGCCACAGGTGATTAAAGAAAAAAAATTCCCTGCAAGGCAATGTCATAATGTGCTAGTATGCATCGCATACTAGCACATTATGATAAACTTGTCTGAGAATGAAGCCTACCAACGCTGCAATGTCATTGCTGAGATGGTTGACATCTTCCCCTGGTCTTCCATCTGGGTTCCTGGCCTCCCGCTACATGAGTGGTCGGGGGGCATGATGGCATCACACGTTTCCGGCACGAGCTCTGAAGGTCTGGCACTGTAAGCCGGACCTTCAGAAATCATGCGTCGGTGAAGCCATCGACTTCATACACTGAATATCTCCTAAACTGCGCAAGTTTAGGCAATATTCACAGTACCTACGGGTAAGCCTTATTATAGGCTTGCCGGTAAGTACAAGCGAGAGTACAGAGTTTACTACCACTTTAAAACATATGTATGCAGTTGGATGGCTCTCTGACAAGTGGTATGTGTCAAATGTAGGGCTGTGTTCATAGTCAGGGAAACTCAAAGGTCAGTGTAAAATGACTAAGATGAGGTTTTTGGATCAGCTGCCTTAGGTGACACGTATAAAGAGGCTACAATCCTTTTCTACCAGCGGTATTCATAGCACTGTATAAGTCATTGTTTTTTTTTGTGTAAGTAATGACGCGTACACACGACCGGACTTTTGGTCCGGCGAACCGGAGTCCGTCTGAAAATTCGATCGTGTGTGGGCTCCAGCGGACTTTTTTTTCCCCAAAAGTTTGACGGACCTAGAAATGAAACATGCTTCAAATCTTTTTGATGGACTTTTTGATGGACCGGTCGAAAAGTCTGCACGTCTGTATGCTAGTACGACGGAAACAAAAACCGACGCTAGGGCAGCTATTGGCTACTGGCTATGAACTTCCTTGTTTTAGTCCGGTCGTACGTCATCACGTACGAATCCATCGGACTTTGGTTGATCGTGTGTAGGCAAGTCCGTTCATTCGGAAAGTCCGTCGTAAAGTCCGTCGAAAAGTCCGCAGGACAAAGTATGCCGTAAACATAGTGTTTAGAGGAGCTATGGGATTGGGTTGATGACATCCGTTTGAAATCAATCTAAATCAATTTAAAATTTGAAATCAATTTAGTACTGTAAAAGTAACTTCACAATCCTCTCCTTACCATTAAAATGAAAGAAAAAGCCAAGTAGGATTTGTAAGCAAGTAAAAAAACAAGTAAAAAGTAAGCAGAATTTTTTCACATTTTTTTAAAGTTATGCTGTGTGAACAGGAAATTGTACCAATGATAGAGTAGGTCATGTCCCAATCTAGCTGCAAAATTGAAGTGAAAATATACTGTAACCCAGGGCCCTGTGTAGCTGTGTGGTACCTAAGGTACAAAGAATATATACAATGCCTTGAAAAAGTATTCATATCCCTTGAAATTTTCCACATTTTGTCATGTTACAACCAGAAACGTAAATGTATTTTATTGGGATTTTATGTGATAGACCAACACAAAGTGGCACATAATTGTGAAGTGGAAGGAAATCGATAAATGTTTTTGAATTTTTTTTGCAAATAAATATGTGAAAAGTGTGGTGTGCATTTGTATTTAGCCCCTATGAATCAATACTTTGTAGAACCACCTTTCACTGCAATTATAGCTGCAAGTTGTTTTGTGTATGAGCTGTGGATCTCTGCAGCTTCTTGAGAGTTACCATGGGCCTCTTGGCTGCCTCTCTAATTAATGCTCTCCTTGTCCGGCCTGTTAGTTTAGGTGGACGGCCATGTCTTGGTAGGTTTGCAGTTGTGCCATACTCTTTCCATTTTCGGATGATGGATTGAACAGTGCTCTGTGAGATGTTCAAAGCTTGGGATATTTTTTTATAACCTAACCCTGCTTTAAACTTCTCCACAACTTCATCCCTGACCTGTCTGGTGTGGTCTTCATGATGCTGTTTGTTCACTAAGGTTCTCTAAAAAAAAAACTTTGAGGGCTTCACAGAACAGCTGTATTTATACTGAGATTAAATTACACACAGGTGGACTCTATTTAACTAATTAGGTGACTTTTGAAGGCAATTGGTTCCACTAGATTTTAGTTAGGGGTATCCGAATAAAGGGGGCTGAATATACAAATGTACACCACACTTTTCAGGTATTTATTTGTAAAAAAAATTTGAAAACCATTTATCATTTTCCTTCGACTTCACAATTATGTGCCACTTAGTGTTGATCTATCACATAATATCCTAATAAATATAACATACATTTTTGGTTGTAACATGACAAAATGTAAAAAAATTCCAGGGGTTTGAATACTTTTTCAAGGCACTGTAGATAGATATGTTAAAGCATTTATTACCCCAACATTTCATACTCTTAATATGTGTCTGCTGTACCATGCACTTGTATGAGAAAGTATCCTGTTCTTCTTTTATTGCTTCTTCTATGTGGAATCCCTGGTGTTCCTGCTAGTCCCCTTACTTTCCTATTAAATTCTGACCACACCAAGCAGGAAAGCACACTGTGGTCAGTTCTGTAGCTATGCTGGGATCTCAGTGCGCTGTCCTCCAATGACCAGACTTGTCTTGACACGCCCTGCTGCACAGCCATTCACTGGGAAGCTCAGTGTGCTGCTGCTTCTCTGTCCCCACAGTTATTATGCAACTGAGAACAAAGGGAATGTGATCACTTATAAAAAAAAGGTATTAATAATTTTTTTATAGCCATACAAAAATGTTTTGCCTTTCATTGTTATTTTAAACTGAATGCGTTGTTTTACAAGGTTATCATTTACAATCATTTTATTGCGCTGACTTTGGACTTGATACAACACAGTGGACCAACACCAGCAGATGACATGGCTCCCCAAATCATCATGGACTGTGGAAACTTCACACTGGACCTCATGCAACTTGGATTCTATGGCCTGGGAACCTCAGACAATTTCTGTCTAGGAGAGCAAAAGGATTGTTATGAACACTCACATCGAGTTGATACCAGTGGCTGACTGCTGACCGTTGAATACATCCACAGTCTCCAGGAACGCCTGGTTCATCGGCTACTGGAGGTGCTGGGAGGATTAAAGGCCTTGGCCTCAAACAGCTGGTAAGCTTGCACTCTATGTGGTGGAGGATTCACGTTGTCTCTCAAAGATCACTGAAGATTTTACTATACTGTGTTGCTACAATCACTTATTTATTTTCCTCTGAGGGACTCTAGGACTGTTGATTTATTTTTTGGCATATTCACCATCATATATATTTTTTCTATATATGTGTATATTATTTTTTCTTTTTTGATCATTTGTTCAGTTTATCTTTTTGGACTCATTTACCAGATTTATTTGCACATTATTTGTTTACTTATCAAAATTTTGTGAGCGCAGCTCCTTATGTTTTGTGTTCACTTTGTCCGTCCTTAAAAGTCACTTGATTTTCACTAAACTTTTGCTGTTTGTTCATTTTCCATTGGAGGAATTTTTCAGGGTTACACTGTCTACTGGAGGACTTTATATATGTCACAAGATTCATTTTTTTGGGACGTATTATTATTATTAATATTTTTTTTAATTTATTCATTTAAATTTTGTAAATGTTTTCATATTTGCTTAATAAGTTACTTTGAGAGCTCAGCTCCCTTTTTTATCTATCTTTATTTGTATGTATTTCACTTTAAGTTGCAGCTAGAGTTATTAGGTTTGTATACAGCGCAGTTTTTTTCTTACATTTTCAACTTGGATTCTATGCCTCTCCACTCTTCCTCCAGATTCTGGGACCTTGATTTCCAAATGAAATGCAAAATATTCCACAGTCCGTGATGATTTGAGGAGCCATGTCATCTGCTGCCAAAAGTACCAATACCTGGTTTAATGATCATGGTATCACTGTGCTTGATTGGCCAGCAAACTTGCCTGACCTAAACCCCATAGAGAATCAGTGGGGTATTGTCAAGAGGAAGATGAGAGACACCAGACTGTCAGGGCTGGGCTCAGTCCTTCCTTCTCTGAGCTGGCAGTTTAGCTGTCGGCTAATTGCCAGCTCTTATCTCTCCACAGTTACTCAGTTGTTGATGATATCCTGCTCGTCAGTCCTGCCTACTTAAGCCGTCCAGTCCAGATGTTCTCTGCCTTCACCTCGATCAACATCACAGAGTCATTCTCCTGCGTTCTTGTTTAAAAACTTGCTTTGCTGACATCCCTTCTGGCTCCAGATCCTGCTTGCTGTTCCACTACATTGATCCCTGACTTCTGGTTTGGCTGACTATTCGTTCCGGTTACTGAACTTCGGCTATGTTTTGACTTGTTCTTTTTACTTTTATTATTAAACAAGTGTGATTTAACTGTTCATCTGTCTTGGTCTGATTTCATGGTTTCTGACACAGGCCCAACAATGCAGATGAGATGAAGGCCGCTATTAAAGCAACCTGGGCTTCCATAACATCTCAGCAGTGCCACAGGCTGATCACCTCCATGCCACACCGCATTGATGCAGTATTTCATGCAAAAGAAGCCCCGACCAAGCATTGAGTGCATACTATATTGTACATGGACATGCTTTTTAGTAAGCCACCATTTCTGTATTAAAAATGCTTTTCTTTATTGGTCTTATATAATATTCAAATTTTCTGAGATACTAAATTTTGGGTTTTCACTAGCTAAAATCATCAACATTAAAAGAAAAAAATGCTTGAAATATATTACTCTGTGTGTAATGCATCTATACTTGTATGAAATATATGAGTTTCACTTTTTGAATTGAATTACTGAAATAATATGATATTCTAATTTTATGAGATGCACCTGTAAATACATTATGCCTAGTATAATGGACAAATCAGAAAATCTCTTTCACCTTCCTATTTAACTGCTTGCCGACCGGCGCACGCCGATGTACGTCGGCACAATAGCACGGCTAGGCAAAAGGACGTACCTGTAAGTCCTTTTGAAATTGCCGCCGTGCCATTGCGTGCGCGCCGGCCGGGAGCTCCGTGAGTCAGGTCGCGGGTCCCGCGGACTTGATCGCCCCGGGGATACCCGCAATCGCCTCACGGAGAGAAAGAATGGGGAGATGCTAAGGTAAACAAGCATCTCCCCATTCTGCCTAGTGACAGTGTCACTGATTTCTGCTCCCTGTAATCGATAGCAGCGATCAATGTAGTGACACTGCTAGCCCATCCCCCTTACAGTTAGAACACATCCCTAGGATACATTTAACCCCTACAGTGCCACCTAGTGTTAACCTAGTGTTAACCCCACTTCACTGCCATTCACATTTACACAGTAATCAATGCGATTTAAATCGCACGGATCACTGTATAAATGTGAATGGTCCCAAATTCACGCCAAAATGTCCAACATGTCCGCCATAATGTCGCAGTCAAGATAAAAATCGCTGATCGCTGCCACTACTAGTAAAAAAAAATAAAAAAATAAAAATGCCATAAAACTATCCCCTATTTTGTAAACGCTATTACTTTTGCGCAAACCAATCGATAAACGCTTATTGCGATTTTTTTTACCAAAAATATATAGAAGAATACGTATCGCCTAAACTGAGGGAAAATTTTTTTTTTATATATATTTTTGGGGGATATTTATTATTGCAAAAAACAAAAAAGAATGCGTTTTTTCAAAATTGTCGCTCTTTTTTTGTTTATAGCGCAAAAAATAAAAACCGCAGGGGTGATAAAATACCACCAAAAGAAAGCTCTATTTGTTGGAAAAAAAAGCACGCCAATTTTGTTTGGGAGCCGTGTCGCACGACCGCGCAATTGTCAGTTAAAGCGACGCAGTGCCAAATCGCAAAAAGTGCTCTGGTCAGGAAGGGGGTAAATTCTTCCGGGGCTGAAGTGGTTAAAATATATGTAATATACCCTTGTACCCTGTTCATGCAGTTGATTTATTATCAGGGCTTTTTTTCTCAAACAATAGGCGCTGGAACTCAACCACGACCCCCCAAAACCCCTCCACCCACACACACCCTCCAAATCACATTAAATAGTGGGTGTGGTCAGTCAAATTTCACGAACAGTAGGAGGGTCTTAAAGGATTGCATTATATACAGAGTGCAGAGTTCATGGGGGTTACACACAGAGTGCAGAGCTGTCACTTGTAAACACAGAAACCAGACTTCTGTGTTTACAAGTGATTGTGGTGAGCAGCCCCCCCCCCCCTGAAAAAAAGCCCTGTTTATTATATTTCCTGTCATTTCCTGTAGCCCTGATGAAGGGGGTTTACCACACCTCTGAAAATATTGCCTTGTTATTAAATGTAAAATCATTCTGGATTCTACACAACCAGTCTGGCATTTTCCTCCCTGCTTCTTTGGTTAATTTAAGAAAGTAAAATACAACAGTGATTTTAATTTTTTTCCACTCTATTCAAAGTTAAAAAAAATATATATTTTGGTAGGAGTTAAGTTTTAATTTGTCTTTGAGGGAATTTGAGGGCACATGTAATCTTTTAACAGTTCCTATAGCTGTTGAGAAGAAAACTGTTTGCATATTACAGTTGTAGATACCATTGACCACTGATTTTATGATCCATTGTTTACTACTGCTAATAGACAGAAGGACCTTGCATTGTTTCATTATTTTTATAGAAGCCGATAATCACCCCTCATCATGTCCCTCTGTAAACAGTGAACATCTTGAGGCTTTTGTTTAATCAAACTGTCAGTAAAAGAATGTGAGGAAGGATATGACTTCTTAATCCCAGACCGCTGTCTTGTAGCTCAAATTATGTCATGATAGCAAAGTTTTTATTTGTAGCTCACCTAAAAAATATTTCTATTTCTAGACGATTACATTTTTAGTAGGCCCATATCCATTTAACAGGTATACAGGAATTCATAGAGTCAAATATAAACCTACATGTAGACATACTGTACAGCAGTGGTTCTCAACTCCAGGCCTCGGGACCCACCAACAGGCCATATTTTAAGTATTACCTTGGGGAGTTGCAGACTAGAGTACTGCAATCACTGAGCAGCAAGTGATATCACCTGTGATGTATTTCAGCTATCTTGCAAACCTGGCCTGTTGGTGGGTCCTGAGGACTGGAGATGAGAACCACTGCTGTACAGTCTCTATTTCAGGTAATAAATAGAAGGAGATATTTAACGCCAAGTTTTCTATGGTGGATATTAGGCCATCTTCCAGGGTGTTTAATTTTCCTTCCTTCCCTTTTCCTTAATACTGTCCCCTTATTTTTATTCTTTTTTAAACCCCTTTTACCCCTTAACAGGATATGTTCCACTCAGAACAGGCCTCGCCATGGTCGACCAAAGAAGTTGGGTGCACATGCTCAGCGTCATATCCAGAGGTTGTCTTTGGGAAATAGACGTATGAGTGCTGCCAGCATTGCTGTAGAGGTTGTGTTATGGAAATGATTAAGAGCTCCAATCGAGCCCAAGGTTATCTGCTGCTGTCTCTAATTGGAAAGTGTGGATATGCATGCATATAAAAGTAAACACTCTGAGACAAGCTCAGCACCGTTACTTCTTACACTTCTGATTTATTCAAGGCGGTGCTAATGTTTTATACACACAAATACGTCATTGCTATGTTAGTCTAATAGGTACATCTCATTGGTTAAGATAGAAAAGAAGATGGAGAATCTTCATAACGAGGTTTGGCTGTCCTTGGTTTTATCTTCAGTTCCGCGTTCTTCTGATGTGTGGGATGTAGGGGGTACCCGCCATTTTGAGAAAATATAGGAACAGAGCAAATCTGTATACTTATATAATGAGTAAGGTAGAAAAATATGTATGCACATAAGAAAATAGACATTTTCAGATTATTATTATTATTATTTACATCACATTCCTTCACAATCCCCCCTAAAATGACTATTTTCTCTTTTCTGTCCCTAATACTAAAGGTCCCACTTTGGCCTGGCCCTTCTCCTCAGCAACTCTTTTAGGCTGTATATAGAGTTGGGCAGCAACTGTTCACTTCCCTCCTCGATACAGCTGGAGAGGTGCAGTCAGGCGCTATCTATCCCTAAAACCCTATAGGATTGTGAGGTTTTGGACAAGGAGTGACTGTAGAGGAGTGAAGGGTTTGTCATCTTCCATCATAAGGAGGTCCTCTTCTTCTTGGTGGAGAAATGTAGGTGTGCTATTGTCTACAGCCTTGCTCATTAACTTTTTTTCAAAAGGTAGAATACAGCATACAATCAGGGCTAAAAGGACCAGGATTATTAATACCGTTACCCCTATCTGGGCGAGCACCTTCTGCCACCCACTCATCCAGCTAAAATATTGGTCCCATGGGTCTGTGATACCTGAGTTCTTCTTCAACTCCAATGACAGATCTTCTAATTTCTTTATAGCTAAAGTAACCTTACCATTTGGGCCAGTATTATCAGAAATGTATGGACAACAGGTTCCCGTTTTTTCCTATGATTTTACAAAACACCTCCTTTCCCAGCTAGCAGTATGTCTAAGGCCATCCGGTCCTGGAATGTCATGTAGGAAGTGGGGGCTAACTGGTCAGCAATTCCCTGGAGGGCATCTTTAGAGTAATTTACAAATCTCTGTTGGTTATAATATGTGTAGTGTCAGGTCACCTAGAGGCTGGGTGACAGATGCACACCGTTGGGATCAGGAGTGCACCGCAAGGTAGTGGACCCTACGGCTGACTGCTGCGGCTTAAACCCTGGGAGGTTCAGGAAGCAGGTCTACTGGATCACTGACACAGATCCTACTGGGAGCTAGAGCATAGATTCCCCAGGGTGCGGAGTCTAAGAGCCAGCAGGTGTTCACCAGAGCCTTTAATGGTAAGGATGGACTGCGCTGCAGTCTGGCTCCAGGTCGCGGCCCCCAGGGTCTCACAGCTCACGCTCACGGTAGACTACAGGAGAAGAGGAAGGAGGCAGCAGGCTGGAACAACAAGGAAAGTAAAGGACAAGCCAAGGTCGGTAACAGGAATCAGATGTAGGAAACACAGCAAGTACACACAGAGGCTAACACACAGTGGTTGATCAGCACTGCTGGCTTGCAGTGCACAGGTTAATATAGGGTTCCCTGATGGGGCCTGGGGTGGGGCCATGCTTAGAGGAAAGGTTACAAAAGCAGTCAGGTGAGGGTCAGCTGGTCTCTAGAGATGAACACATGGAGACAGGTATGCTGATCGACAAACTCTATTGCATAACCATGACATGTAGTTAATCCAATCTACATTCTTGCTGACAGTTGTTATGGGGATCAAAGACTCAAAACCAGCTTTTACCTGATCCCTGGCTTTAAACTCATCAGGGACCCCCTTGTAACCCCTATGTCATCTATGTATACATGAGGATCAAAGCTTCCGGAGAGAGCTGCTCGCTTCCTCCTCTGACTGTGTGCTGGGTTAGTGTATGTATCAGGGGTATCTTCGGTTAGGATATGGGGGGGGGCATAATGACCTTTGCAAGGGCACATTCACTGATCCAGATTCCCTCTAGATCAAACAGAAAAAGGATATGCAGCAACCGAAAACACGCTCTCCTGCAGTGATAAGCGTGCATTCAGGTGTTCTTCCTGGCCAACTTGACTGAGGTGCCTGTGGTCAGCAAAACTTGGAATGGACCATCATAACTTGGCTCAAGGATCTCCAGACAGTAGTTGGTGTGTTCCTGTATCTAATTCAGGATCTGGAATGGAAGAAAACACCTGGACATGCATTCAGGTTAATTCTCGTGATAATGTGGTTACATAATTAGTCAACACATCAGACTGCAACTGTAACTGTTGTGGAAAGTAACAACCAAGTCTGGGAGCTGAACCAAACAAAATTTCATAATGGGATAGGGCATGTTTCCCCTGGGGGTGTGTCTGACACTGAAAAGGGCAATGGGCTAACTGTCTGGCCAACTCATGTTAGTCTCTTGGGCCATCTTTAACATCCTGTTTTTTTTTTTATGTGTAGTGCCAACTGAACCCCCAGTGCTGCCCAAATGTCAGGGGATGTTATACACAACATCCAATGCAGGGGATCAGATCGCTGGGCTGCACCAAGGAATCAGGGACAAACGAGTAAATAAATAAAGTATGTTTATTATAATGATAACGATACACGTGAAAACAAGACAGCAAACCAAAAACAAGAAAATGGTGAAAACACAGCAAACCCCCAAACCCACCTAACTATCTATCTAACTAATATAATACACAAGCAAGGAAACCAACATGCAAAATATAAGGCATGGGCCAAAGCGACAAGGGAACAGAAACCAGGAATAATGAAGCAGACCAAGGAGCAGGTAACAGGGAACAGGAAACAGGGTTCAAGGTCAGGATACACAAACGGGGTCCAGGAACAAACAGGAACAAACAGGAACAAACAGGAACAGGCTGGAACAAGAGCAGGTACTGGCAGGGACAAGGGCTAGCAGAGGAATACTGAAGCACTGGAGGTTAGTTCAGGGCGGGTTTATATAGTCCAGCAAAACCATGACAGGTGTGCTTGATGGCAAGTCTGCAGACCAATCAGGGAGACCCCCGCTGGTGGCCACTGGAATTACACCCTTTTGGTGCTGAATGTAATAGTGCCACCAGCAGGAGAAACCGGAGATGACACCGTTCCTGACAGTTCCCCCTCCTAAAGGAGTGGCCTCCGGACACTCCATTCAGCCCTGGGTACGACAGTCCGAGTGGGTGCAGAAACACCTTAAAATGTTTCCCTACAGAGTCTGCGGACTTCTTCGCACTTCCAAGGTCAGAGTCTTTTAGTTCACTGGGGGACGTGCCATCAGAGTCTGAAAATAGGACACGTACCCCACCACCCGGGTCAGGAAGTTTGGATCTGGAGATGAAAATTAGCAGGGTAACAGGAAAGAAACCATCGGAGGCAGACCACACAGGAGCATTACATTCAAGCCAGGCGACAGACAGGATTGACCCAGCGGCAAGATGGCCAACAGTCAGGAACAGTTTTAGCAGGCACCATGTCATCAGGCTGAGCAGAAAGCAGAGGTACATCACGCTGGGCAGTGGCACATCCGCATTGAGCTGGACAGCAGGCAAAAGCATATCAAGCTGGGCAGCAGGCAAAAGCACATCGAGCTGGGCAGTAGGCAAAAGCACATCGAGCTGGGCAGTAGGCAAAAGCACATCGAGCTGGGCAGCAGGCAAAAGCACATCGAGCTGGGCAGCGGGCTCATCAAGCTGGAGAGCAGGCACTGGTACTTCTGGCTGGAACACTGGCACCTCAGACTGGAACACTGGCACCGAAACATCAGGCTGGAGGGCTGGCACAGAGACATCAGGCTGGAGGGTTGGCACCGAGACATCATACCAGGCGGCAGGTACTGGAACTTCAGACTGGGCAGTAGGCCCATCAGGCAGAACAGCAGGTGCTGGCACAACAAGCTGAACTGCAGGCACATCGGACTGGATAGCAGGTACTGGAACTTCAAACCGGGCAGCCGGTACTGGAACTTTAGACTGGGCAGCAAGCACAGACACTGGCACATCAGGCAGAACAGCAGGTGCATCGGACTGGATAGTCGGTACTGGAACTTCAGACTGGGCCGTGGGCACAGGCGCTGGCGCGTCAGGCAGAACAGCAGGTACTGGCACAACAGGCAGAACAGCAGGTACATCGGACTGGATAGCAGGTACTGGAACTTCAAACCGGGCAGCTGGTACTGGAACTGCAGACTGGACAGTGGGCACAGGTGCTGGCACATCAGGCAGAACAGCAGGTACATCAGACTGGATAGCAGGTACTGGAACTTCAGACTGGGCCGTGGGCACAGGCGCTGGCACATCAGGCAGAACAGCGGGTACTGGCACAATAGGCAGAACAGCAGGTACATCGGACTGGATAGCAGGTACTGGAACTTCAAACCGGGCAGCTGGTACTGGAACTGCAGACTGGACAGTGGGCACAGGTGCTGGCACATCAGGCAGAACAGCAGGTACATCGGACTGGATAGCAGGTACTGGAACTGCAAACCGGGCAGCTGGTACTGGAACTTCAGACTGGACAATGGGCACAGGTGCTGGCACATCAGGCAGAACAGCAGGTACTGGCACAACAGGCTGAACAGCAGGTACATCGGACTGGATAGCAGGTACTGGAACTTCAAACCGGGCAGCTGGTACTGGAACTTCAGACTGGACAGTGGGCACAGGTGCTGGCACATCAGGCAGAACAGCAGGTACTGGCACAGCATGCTGAACAGCAGGTACATCGGACTGGATAGCAGGTAATGGAACTTCAAACTGGGCAGCTGGTACTGGAACTTCAGACTGGACAGTGGGCACAGGTGCTGGCACATCAGGCAGAACAGCAGGTACTGGCACAACAGGCTGAACAGCAGGTACATCGGACTGGATAGCAGGTACTGGAACTCCAAACCGGACAGCTGGTACTGGAACTTCAGACTGGACAGTGGGCACAGGTGCTGGCACATCAGGCAGAACAGCAGGTACTGGCACAACAGGCTGAACAGTAGGTATATCGGACTGGATAGCAGGTACTGGAACTTCAAACCGGGCAGCTGGTACTGGAACTTCAGACTGGACAGTGGGCACAGGTGCTGGCACATCAGGCAGAACAGCAGGTACTGGCACAACAGGCACATCGGACTGGATAGCAGGTACTGGAGCTGCAAACCGGGCAGCTGGTACTGGAACTTCAGACTGGACAGTGGGCACAGGTGCTGGCACAGCAGGCTGAACAGCAGGTACATCGGACTGGATAGAAGGTACTGGAACTTCAAACTGGGCAGCTGGTACTGGAACTTCAGACTGGACAGTGGGCACAGGTGCTGGCACATCAGGCTGGAACAGATCAGCTGGTGGGGAGGCAGGATTGGATACTGGCATGATGGTATGGGTTGGAAAAAACTTCCGCTTCTTTTTGCTTTTAGCCACTAGGGATCTATAAGTGGGTACAGGGCTGTAGGTAGGGAATGCAGCTGGTAGAAGCGAAGAGTGAAAGGATGGCAAGACAGAGGGAGTAGGTTTTAAAGGGAGATTTAGTGGAGCTGATGGAGGCAGTTGAGAAGCAGCAGGGGAGTTAAAGGCAGGGTAGGTGCAACAGGAGGAAACAGGGTACTGGTATTTCATTGGTAGAGAAGTATATTTGGAGCTAACAGAAGTTGAATGCAACAGACTTGACCAGGCCTGTATTAATGATTGCACTGCATCAGGTTTGCACTTGGCTTGTCTGACCAGAGACTGCACTGATTCAATGCATTTTGCAAGCACCTGCTGGGGACAAGCTGAATATTGTTCAAAAAAGAATGCTGAGTCATCCTCCAACAGCCAAACTAAAGATTCTACCTGAGCTGCACTAAAAGGGGGTGTATAATCATCACCTCCCTCAGCGACATCAGACAGGGCCAACTCAGTACAAATCCAAATTAATGGTTGCACATCTTCAAACAAAAAACTGCCTTGCTCGATAAAAACATGAGCTAGGCGGATGCCTTCTAACAACTGTTCCCTAGTGTATGCAGCCAATGTCCGATAACAAAGGTCTCTGTCATCAGTTGCCAGGAGCGATAAATACAAAATACTTTCAAAATCCATATTTCAACAATAGCTGGGACTCAGGCCCCAATTCCCAGGTGCAACCGATCTGATTGTATGGCTTCAGTATTCTGTCAGGGGATGTTATACACAACATCCAATGCAGGGGATCAGATCGCTGGGCTGCACCAAGGAATCAGGGACAAACGAGTAAATAAATAAAGTATGTTTATTATAATGATAACGATACACGTGAAAACAAGACAGCAAACCAAAAACAAGAAAATGGTGAAAACACAGCAAACCCCCAAACCCACCTAACTATCTATCTAACTAATATAATACACAAGCAAGGAAACCAACATGCAAAATATAAGGCATGGGCCAAAGCGACAAGGGAACAGAAACCAGGAATAATGAAGCAGACCAAGGAGCAGGTAACAGGGAACAGGAAACAGGGTTCAAGGTCAGGATACACAAACGGGGTCCAGGAACAAACAGGAACAAACAGGAACAAACAGGAACAGGCTGGAACAAGAGCAGGTACTGGCAGGGACAAGGGCTAGCAGAGGAATACTGAAGCACTGGAGGTTAGTTCAGGGCGGGTTTATATAGTCCAGCAAAACCATGACAGGTGTGCTTGATGGCAAGTCTGCAGACCAATCAGGGAGACCCCCGCTGGTGGCCACTGGAATTACACCCTTTTGGTGCTGAATGTAATAGTGCCACCAGCAGGAGAAACCGGAGATGACACCGTTCCTGACACCAAATCTCTTTTGTAAGGGTTGCTGTTAAGGCTGGTCCCTGATCTCTCAATATCACCTCTGGGACCCTAAATCTACATACTATCTCGCTCAGTAGTTTCTTAGCTGTGGTCCTGGCAGTCATGACCACTTCCACTAGGACGTATTCAAATCTGCCACTTCTTGGCACTTGAGAATGATCAATTTGCATCCTCTGGAATGGGGTATAGGGCTTTTGCCAGGTGCTTCTTCTGTGTTTTTTCTGTGCGTCCTGGGTTACATTTGGTGCAGATAATGCATTATCTGCAGAAGTTGTTGGTCAGTGGAGTAACTCTTGGTGCAACACTTGCTGATAAGAGAGTTCATAAAAGTCTTTGTCAAGTGGGCAGCTCCATGTGCCCATTGCACCACGGTTGGGTACATACTCCTGGGTAGGGATGAGCCGAACACCCCCCGGTTCGGTTCGCACCAGAACCCGCGAACGGACCGAAAGTTCGCACGAACGTTAGAACCCCATTGACGTCTATGGGACTCGAACGTTCGAAATCAAAAGTGCTCATTTTAAAGGCTAATTTGCATGGTATTGTCCTAAAAAGGGTTTGGGGACCCGGGTCCTACCCCAGGGGACATGTATCAATGCAAAAAAAACTTTTAAAAACGGCCGTTTTTTCGGGAGCAGTGATTTTAATGATGCTTAAAGTAAAAAAAAAAAGTGAAATATTCCTTTAAATATCGTACCTGGGGGGTGTCTATAGTATGCCTGTAAAGTGACGCGTGTTTCCCATGTTTAGAACAGTCCCTGCACCAAATGTCATTTTTAAAGGAAAAAATCTCATTTAAAACTGCTTGCGGGTTTAATGTCATGTCGGGTCATGGCAATATGGATGAAAATCAGTGAGACAAACGGCATGGGTACCCCCCAGTCCATTACCAGGCCCTTTGGGTCTTGTATGGATATTAAGGGGAACCCCACACCCAAATTAAAATAAGGAAAGGTGTGGGGCCACCAGGCCCTATATACTCTGAACAGCAGTATACAGGCGGTGCAAACAAGACAGGGACTGTAGGTTTGTTGTTAAGTAGAATCTGTTTGTAATTTTGAACATTTTTAATGTGTTTAGCTCCAGCCAAAAAATCTTTTCTAAGCTTTTTGGAAAACATAGGGAAGGGTTATCACCCCTGTGACATTTGTTTTGCGTCTTTCCTCCTCTTCAGAAGATTTCACCTCACTTTTTTGTCCCAATGAAAAATGTTTTTTGAAAATTTGGGTTTTTTTGTGGAACAAGGATTGGAAAGCATCAGTGGAAAGGAGAAATTGTTTTCCCATATTAACTCTTACAGGAGAGAATTTCCCTTCCTTAGGGGTAGATTTCATCTCACTTCCTGTTGTCTCCTACCGTTTGCAAGTAGGAGTCGTTTGTAAGTTAGATGTTTGAAGGTAGGGTCCTGCCCTATATACTCAGCAGAAATTTGGGCCTTAGGTGTTGCTGTGGCCAAAACACTGTAAGCCCTCACAGGGCCCTGCTGTGAAATATTAGATCAAGAATTGTAATTACATGCCCCTGTTGAACAGGAGCTGAAAAATTAGGCCTTAGGCACTGGTGCTGGTGCCACAACACTGCAACCCCTCACAGACACTCTAGTTGGAACGCAGGAACGAGCCCTGCTGCAAAGTATTGCATCAAAAATTGTAATTACACGCCCCTGTTAGACAGGGGCAGAAAAATTGGGCCTTAGGCACTGGTGCTGGTGCCACAACACTGCAACCCCTCACAGACACTCTAGTTGGAACGCAGGAACGAGCACTGCTGCAAAGTATTGCATCAAAAATTGTAATTACACGCCCCTGTTAGACAGGGGCAGAAAAATTGGGCCTTAGGCACTGGTGCTGGTGCCACAACACTGCAACCCCTCACAGACACTCTAGTTGGAACGCAGGAACGAGCCCTGCTGCAAAGTATTGCATCAAAAATTGTAATTACACGCCCCTGTTAGACAGGGGCAGAAAAATTGGGTCTTAGGCACTGGTGCTGGTGCCACAACACTGCAACCCCTCACAGACACTCTAGTTGAAACGCAGGAACAAGCCCTGCTGCAAAGTATTGCATCAAAAATTGTAATTACACGCCCCTGTTAAACAGGGGCTGAAAAATTGTGCCTTAGGCACTGGTGGTGGCGCCCAGAACCAAAAATGTTCTTACAAGCTATCAGCGTGATGATTGAGGAGGAAGAGGATAATTACTCAGGGATAGTCACTCAGCATCAGCATAGGCAGTCTTTGAAGGGATCTGAGATTTCAAAAAAAATTATTCGGTTACATCTGCATCAGGTGCTTGGTAGCTGGTGGTGATCCAAGACTGATTCATTTTTATGAAGGTCAGCCGATCGACCGAGTCGGTGGACAGACGCACCCTGTGATCGGTTACCACGCCTCCAGCAGCACTGAATGTGCGTTCCGAAAGAACGCTGGATGCAGGACAGGCCAGTAGCTCAATTGCATACTGTGCAAGCTCTGGCCAGTGATCCATCCTCAAGACCCAGTAACCCAGAGGATTTTCGGTGGGAAAGGTGTCCAAGTCTGATCTTGCCCCTAGGTATTCCTGCACCATGTAAAACAGACGCTGGCGATGGTTGCTGGAACCGATCATACCTTGGGGCTGCGGACCAAAAAATTGTCTGAACGCATCGGTCAGACGGCCACCTTCTCCACCGCTCCTTCTTTGACTGACCGAAGCCTCAGCAACACGTTGTCCAGAAACAGGAGTTTGTAACCTCCCAGTCTCTGGGAACGCGTTGCACAGACCTTTCTGCAAGGCCTCCCGAAGATGTTTCATCCTCTGCTCCCTCTGCGATGGCAAGATAAGGTCCGCAACCTTACCCTTGTAACGTGGATCAAGGAGGGTTGCCAGCCAGTATTGGTCCTTCTCCTTGATACCACGAATACGAGGATCCTTACGCAGGCTTTGCAGGATCAGGGAGGCCATGCAGCGTAGGTTTGCTGAGGCATTCGGTCCGGAGTCCTCTGGGTCACTAAGGACAACAACGTCCGCAGCCACCTCCTCCCAGCCACGTACAAGTCCATGTGTTCCTTGGGACTGATCCCTTAAAGACTGCTGATGCTGAGTGCCAGGCTCCACCTCCATACTGACACAATCTTCCTCCTCCTCCTCCTCCTCGTCCTCTTCCTGTGTGATCGGCGGGCACGCAGGAACACTGTCTGGATAAAGGGGGCCTTGAGAGCTAAGGAAGTCCTCCTCTTCCTGCCTCTGTTCTGCCTCAAGTGCCCTGTCCATTATTCCACGCAGCGTGTGCTCCAACAGGTGGACAAGGGGGACAGTGTCACTGATGCATGCACTGTCAGTGCTCACCATCCTCGTGGCCTCCTCGAATGGTGACAGGACAGTGCATGCATCCCTGATCATGGCCCACTGGCGTGGGGAAAAAAAACCAAGGTCCCCTGACCCTGTCCTGGTGCCATAGTCGCACAGGTACTCATTGATGGCCCTCTGCTGCGTGTGCAGCCGCTGCAGCATGGCCAACGTCGAGTTCCACCTGGTGGGCATGTCACAGATTAGGCGGTTCTTGGGCAGGTTAAACTCCTTTTGGAGGTCCGTCAGCCGAGCACTGGCATTATATGACCGGCGGAAATGCACAGAGACTTTCCTGGCCTGCCTCAGGACATCCTGTAAGCCCGGGTACCTGCCCAAGAACCGCTGCACCACCAAGTTAAGGACGTGAGCCAAACAGGGCACATGGGTCAGTTGTCCCTGTCGGAGGGCAGAGAGGAGGTTGGTGCCATTGTCGCAAACCACCATTCCTGCCTTAAGTTGGCGTGGCGTCAACCACCTCTGAACCTGCCCCTGCAGAGCTGACAGAACCTCTGCCCCAGTGTGGCTCCTGTCCCCCAAGCACACCAGCTCAAGCACCGCATGGCATCTTTTGGCCTGCGTACTTGCGTAGCCCCTTGAACGCCTACGGAGCACCGCTGGTTCCGAGGAAGAGGCCATGGAGGAAGAAGAAGAGGAGGGGGTGGAGGAGAGAGGTGTGTCACAATCAGCATTTTGGAGGCGTGGTGGCGGAACAACCTCCAACACTACAGCACCTTGTCCTGCATCCTTCCCAGCTGCCAGCAGAGTCACCCAATGCGCCGTGAAACTTAAGTAACGTCCCTGTCCATGCCTGCTGGACCATGAGTCAGCGGTAATATGCACCTTACCGCTGACCGCCCTGTCCAGCGAGGCATGGACATTGCCTTCCACATGCCGGTAGAGAGCCGGAATCGCCTTCCGTGAGAAAAAGTGGCGTTTGGGTACCTGCCACTGAGGAACCGCACATTCCACAAACTCACGGAAGGGGGCAGAGTCTACCAACTGAAAAGGCAGCAGTTGAAGTGCTAGCAATTTTGCCAAGCTAGCATTCAACCGCTGGGCATGTGGATGGCTGGGAGCAAACTTCTTTCGGCGGTGCAGCAGCTGGGGCAGGGAAATTTGCCTGGTACAATCTGACGTCGGTGTACCAAAAGCAGATTGCCCACAAGTACTTGGCTGTGACACACCTAATTCTACACCTTCATTCCTCTCACTGCAGGTCTCAGAGAGGACTGAAGGTCTAGTGGGGTTGGAAATCTCAGCTGATGAGGAGCAAGGAGAGATCGTCTTTGTTCTTTGGTGTGGGTCTTTCAGATACGCTTGCCAACGAACTGCATGGCAGGTCAACATATGTCTGGTCAAGCATGTGGTACCCAAGCGGGAGATGTTTTGGCCACGCGAGATACGCTTGAGACATATGTTGCAAATAGCAGCGGTGCGATCTGATGCACTCGTCTCAAAAAAGGCCCACACCAAAGAACTTTTTGAATAACGCGCAGAGACTGCAGCGCCCTGCACATGTGGAGCTTTGGGGTGTGATGCAGTCAATGTGCTGCCCTTAGGCTGGCCCCTGGAGGGCATCCTGCCTAGTTGGTGATGTGCCACCTCCTCCTCCTCCTCCTCCTCCTCCTCTCTCCTATCAGGCACCCACGTTGAGTCAGTGACCTCATCATCCCCTCCCTCCTCATCACTGGAGCAAACCTGGCAGTATGCTGCAGCAGGGGGAGCATGACTGCCAGATTGCTGTCCTTCTTGGGCACCCCCTCTGTCCGTGCTCATGTTACTGCCTTCATTGAGCTCAGTATCATCATCAGAGCCTTCCAAACGCTGGGCATCCTCCTGGAGCATGTACCCAACACTGTGGTCAAACAGTTCGAGGGAATCCTCATGAGGACATGGTGGAGCTAGGGAAGGAGTCACTGATGACATTGAGCTGAGGGAAGAGGCCGCTGCTTTGCCAGACAAAGCACCCTGGGCATGGGTGAGAGAGGATGAGGAGGATGAGGACGGCTTGGTCATCCACTCGACCAAGTCTTCCGCATGTTGCGGCTCAACACGGCCAGCTGCCGAAAAAAAGGCCAAGCGTGTCCCATGGCCACGTGCTGATGAGGATGCACCGTCTCCACGACCAGCACTAGACACAGAGCCTGCTTGCCCTCTCTTATTGGCTTGTGACTGTCTGCCTCTCCTTCTTGGCCTTCCAGACATACTAATGGCCTGTAGCTGCACTAAGCTGGGATAGAACACCTGTAATTTTCTTCAGGTAGCTTTATATACTGTAACCAGACAAGCCTGCCTGTCAGTAGGAAGATAACAGGAACGGATCTAGCTGAACACTGTGAGCAGGACGTACTGCACTAAATGTATATAGCAGGAACGGATCTAGCTGAACACTGTGAGCAGGACGCACTGCACTGAATGTAAATAGCAGGAACGGATCTAGCTGAACACTGTGAGCAGGACGCACTGCACTAAATGTAAATACCAGGAACGGATCTAGCTGAACACTGTGAGCAGGACGCACTGCACTGAATGTAAATAGCAGGAACGGATCTAGCTGAACACTGTGAGCAGGACGCACTGCACTGAATGTAAATAGCAGGAACGGATCTAGCTGAACAATGTGAGCAGGACGCACTGCACTGAATGTAAATAGCAGGAACGGATGTAGCTGAACACTGTGAGCAGGACGCACTGCACTAAATGTAAATACCAGGAACGGATCTAGCTGAACACTGTGAGCAGGACGCACTGCACTGAATGTAAATAGCAGGAACGGATCTAGCTGAACACTGTGAGCAGGACGCACTGCACTGAATGTAAATAGCAGGAACGGATCTAGCTGAACACTGTGAGCAGGACGCACTGCACTGAATGTAAATAGCAGGAACGGATCTAGCTGAACACTGTGAGCAGGACGCACTGCACTAAATGTAAATACCAGGAACGGATCTAGCTGAACACTGTGAGCAGGACGCACTGCACTGAATGTAAATAGCAGGAACGGATCTAGCTGAACACTGTGAGCAGGACGCACTGCACTGAATGTAAATAGCAGGAACGGATCTAGCTGAACACTGTGAGCAGGACGCACTGCACTGAATGTAAATAGCAGGAACGGATCTAGCTGAACACTGTGAGCAGGACGCACTGCACTGAATGTAAATAGCAGGAACGGATCTAGCTGAACACTGTGAGCAGGACGCACTGCACTGAATGTAAATAGCAGGAACGGATCTAGCTGAACACTGTGAGCAGGACGCACTGCACTGAATGTAAATAGCAGGAACGGATGTAGCTGAACACTGTGAGCAGGACGCACTGCACTAAATGTAAATACCAGGAACGGATCTAGCTGAACACTGTGAGCAGGACGCACTGCACTGAATGTAAATAGCAGGAACGGATCTAGCTGAACACTGTGAGCAGGACGCACTGCACTGAATGTAAATAGCAGGAACGGATCTAGCTGAACACTGTGAGCAGGACGCACTGCACTGAATGTAAATAGCAGGAACGGATCTAGCTGAACACTGTGAGCAGGACGCACTGCACTGAATGTAAATAGCAGGAACGGATCTAGCTGAACACTGTGAGCAGGACGCACTGCACTGAATGTAAATAGCAGGAACGGATGTAGCTGAACACTGTGAGCAGGACGCACTGCACTAAATGTAAATACCAGGAACGGATCTAGCTGAACACTGTGAGCAGGACGCACTGCACTGAATGTAAATAGCAGGAACGGATCTAGCTGAACACTGTGAGCAGGACGCACTGCACTGAATGTAAATAGCAGGAACGGATCTAGCTGAACACTGTGAGCAGGACGCACTGCACTGAATGTAAATAGCAGGAACGGATCTAGCTGAACACTGTGAGCAGGACGCACTGCACTAAATGTAAATACCAGGAACGGATCTAGCTGAACACTGTGAGCAGGACGCACTGCACTGAATGTAAATAGCAGGAACGGATCTAGCTGAACACTGTGAGCAGGACACACTGCACTAAATGTAAATAGTCTAGATAGAAGATAACAGGAACGGATCTAGCTAAACTGAATACAGTGTATATATATATATATGCAACACCTGGGATGCATATATATACACAATACACTGTAAGTGCAGCTAACTGACTGACTGTTCTGCCTAATCTATCTAACTCAAATCAAATGACACTGTCTCTCTCTCTCTCTATCTCTCAGCACACCGGAACACACACTACACAGGGCCGCCGTGCAGGCGGCCTTATATAGTGTGGGGTGTGTACTAAATCCCCTGAGCCATAATTGGCCAAAGCCACCCTGGCTTTGGCCAATTACAGCTCTCTCTACTGACGGCGCTGTGATTGGCCAAGCATGCGGGTCATAGTGCATGCTTGGCCAATCATCAGCCAGCAATGCACTGCGATGCCGCAGTGAATTATGGGCCGTGACGCGCCACACGAATTTGGCGCGAACGGCCCATATCGTTCGCAATTCGGCGAACGACCGAACAGCCGATGTTCGAGTCGAACATGGGTTCGACTCGAACACGAAGCTCATCCCTACTCCTGGGTAGACAAGGCTTCTTGTTGCACTCGAATAGTCCATTACTGAGAGTTGCTCCTCTCCGTTTCCAGCTTTCCTTCTCATCCGGACTTACTGTTTCCTGTAGTTCTTTTAGATAAACTCTGTCCACTGGGAAAGTCTGTAAGGTAAGCACGGGGTGGTCTTCTTTTACCACCCTGCTGTCCACTTCCCGTGGACCACTAGCTGTCTGTTTGGCAGCTGAATTGGCTAGATGATTGCCTCAAGCTTCCTTTGAGTTCATTTTGTCGTGTGCTTTACTCAGAATAGTCACTTGGGTTGGGAGAAGCAAGGCATCAATTTTTCACAGGTGTTCCTGCAGCCGTCAGGAATCCTCTGTCCTAGATAACACCATAATCATGGGCAATGCTGAAAGCATATCTTGAGTCCATATGAATTTTGGCTCCTCCTCCTTTCCCCCCTCGAGAAGTGGAAGAAGGGTGGTAGGGTTCAGTGTTTGACAACTTAATAGAGTAATGCTGTCCAGTAGGAGGAAACACAGGAGTCTCAAGTGTCTGGTAGTGGACAGGCAAGTGTTCGGCTGGATCTTGGTTGAATATGGCAACAAAGTCATGGGGAGCAAGCAGAACGAGGCAGTGTCCGAGGACCAAGTTCAAAGTTTTGTCAAGCAAGGCTTGTATAGCAAAGCCAGCTCGCAGACACAATAGGTCTCCTCTTGCTACCACATCCAGCCGACAGGAATAATATCCTATGGGGCGTAGGCTGATGCCGTGTGATTGGGTGAGTACACCTGCAGCATGTCCCAGACGTTCGGATACAAAGAGCTTGAGCGTTTTGTCGTAGGCTGGGAGCCCTAGCGCCGGAGGTGGCGCACTTAAGGGCCTCAAACTTAGATATTTCTTCAGGAGACATCTGGAAGGGTCTGATTGCAGAGCATCAGTAGGAAGGCTTCTGGAATCCATGCTCCACACTAGGAAATTAGTCCAAGGAAGGCATGAAGGGATTTCTGACCTTGTGGCAGTGGGATATTAGAGATTGCTTGCACCCTGTCTTCAGTGGGGTGTCTTGTCCCATGGGACAAACAGTGTCCAAGAAAAATGACAGGTGTTGAGCACCACTGCAATTTGGGCTTTGAGACTTTGCACCCCTGGTTGGCAAGATAGCACAACAGGCTTTCTGAGGTGACTTCAACAGGGGGTAAGTCAGCTGCACAAAGGAGAAGGTCATCAACTCGTTGTAAGGGAATCACTTCCGGGTGTTCCTCTTGTCATGTGTCAAGGATGATAGCCATAGCTTTTGCAAACTGGCTTGGAAAGTTCTGTACTCCTTGTGGCACAACTGTTTAGGTATGTTTCCGTTTCTTTCCGTGGATGAATGCAAAAAGGTACCAGCAGGAGGGGTGAGGGTGTACACTGAACAAAACGTTTGTAAGGTCCACCTCTGTGAGGTACTTTGCAGTCAAAGGCATCCACCACAGGTACCTGGTTCTCCTTTAGGGGTTCTCTTCTTGGGGATATTGTGGTTTCCGGGGCAATGATGCGCCCTCTTTTAGCGCCCTCTTTTAGCTTGACTGAAACTGGTGGCACCTTTAAGTGGCGTTGTCTTCCGGTCCTGTGGACCTTAAGCACACAGGGATTCTGTCAAGTACTTCCTGCAGTATTGAGCTTGAAGTTATTGCTTCATGAAGTGTCGTCAGGAGAGGCAGAGAACACAAGGCAGATGAGTCTTCTAAAGATAGGGGAGTATGTAACTTCATCCCCCCTTCAGGCGTGTCCTGATTGAGGCATGTAGTCCGGACAACACATCAGCTCCTAGTAGATTCAAGGGACATGTAGAGGACACCACAAATCTGGCAAGCAAATCAGGAAATGTCCCCACTTGGAGTGGCTCTACAAATGGACTGGAGCGGGGCACCCCATCCACTCCCTCGCAGGAAACGTGTGTCTCTTTTCATAGTGGGAGAAACTCAGATCATCGAAGGCCTGTACGAGTCTAGCATGATACTTCTTCACAGACTCCCCTTTATCTTGGATAATATCTTGGATTGCGGTGGTCTGATCCGTCAACTTCTCCTTTGCCCAGTCGTGGAGTTGTGCACAGAACTCCACGCCTGAGGTGTAGGAAGTGGCACTTGTCAGGCTGGCATCATTGAAGGCCGTCTGCATGACTGGCCAAAAGACATGTCCTGCTTTGATTTGGCATAGGCTGATCAAGTCTCTCCAGGCAGCTGAGTAAGTTTCTTGTATCTGCACTATCCTGTGGTAGAAGGGAATTGGCTGCTTCTCTGGGTCAGGCAGATTTGTCACTAAGGCCGCTGCTTGTGATGGAGTAAAAGCGACATACATCACTGGTGCCCCTTCTGGTAACCGAGACTGTTGTTGGGGCGGGGGCTGGCAAGGGGCACTACTCCTTATGGTTGCCAGCATCTGTTTGAGATCCTCTCGGAACTGTGAGTCCAAAGCCGGATTGGGGGTTAAATCAGTGGGTGGCCTTGCTGCCTGCTGTTGGGCTTCCCACTCAGACGCTTCTTCATCATTAACATATCCGGCCTGGGAATGTGATGCTTCCGTATTGGGGAAGACAAGTGTGTGGTATGAACCATCCTGGTTTAAAACAGGGAGGGCTGAGTACAGGCTGTTTAAGCTTACTGGGTGTACCAAGATGGCCACCGGCAGGAAGTACACTGAGCTGGGTAGAAAGTGAAGGCATGGGTGCACTAAGATGGCCGCCGGGCTTAGTTGTCACAGTGGGTTGTGCTTGGGTGGTGAGAAAGGAGTGGTTGTTAGACGGAGGGCAGTGCCGTCCCTCCCCTCCTTTTGTTTCAAATTCCAACATAGCGTGGTAATTTCACATACTGTATCATCAACTCTGTGATACACATACATAATACAATCGCCATCTTTCTTAACTTCCTTTATCCAATTTTCTTTATCACACAGGATTTTTCTCCCTGTTTCTTTAGCAACATAACTTTCGCCACTTCGTTCAACTTTGTTAACTATTTCAACATCTTCTTCTCTCCTTCTTTACAATATCACTTTCTTTACAATATCACTTTCTTTTCTCTCTCTGTTTCTCGGCTAACGGCTTGAGAGGAGAATACGTACAACCAAGGGGTTAATATTCTTTCTCAGTGTTCTTTATCAACAAATTCCTTGGGTGGGGGGCACATAAGACTGCGCTCCTAGCTGCTACTGTCTGCTATAACCCTGTAATGTACGGTTAATCTCAGAACAAGAACAAACACATTAGGGGTAGTGAGGAGCAACGGCCCGCGACCCAACAGATCCCCCGGGCAGCCCCCCCTCCGACCTTAACCAGTCCCCAACCCCTCTCGTGTATAGCAAACAGTAAACCACAAATACACTCACGACAGGACATTACACCTGCCACTCTTCGAACTGCAAAATTTCAGCAGGCTAAGGTAACCTAAAGGGGCAGACAACTCCCCTTAAAGCCAGTTAAAGGTTGTCATTACAGTTACTCCCAGAGGCCGACAGCTCATCTGGGGGTGAGACATCTGTAACGCTTTCAGACTGCGGGGGGCTCCAGCAGCTGAGATTTCCCTCAAAGATCCAACAAACCCTTGAGTAACCCATCCTATAACCGACAGCCACAATAACCCATCTCACTCCAGAGGCCGACAGCTCGTCTGGAGATGAGAACACACATGTAGCACTTTTACACTGCTGAGTTTCGTAGCCCAAAGAATGGCAGACAGTGAACAAATACAGACAGCAGAAACCCATCGGCAGGTTCGTTAAAACAACCTCAGGCGAGGAAATACCTGCCTCTAAGACAGTCTCAGCATACCGACAGAATCCAGCCGTCAACCGAAAGATAAGAAAGTCGTACAGTGGTAAGAATATAAAGAAGACTTACCGGTACTGTTAGGGCTGCGCAAACCCCAGTCTCATCTTTCAATTAACGCTCGAATGCTTATCGCGGTATGGCTTCGACTGTAGCCTGAGGTCCCGGGTTTCGGCACCAGCTGTTATGGAAATGATTAAGGGCTCCAATCGAGCCCAAGGTTATCTGCTGCTGTCTCTAATTGGAAAGTGTGGATATGCATGCATATAAAAGTAAACACTCTGAGACACGCTCAGCACCGTTACTTCTTACACTTCTGATTTATTCAAGGCGGTGCTAATGTTTTATACACACAAATACGTCATTGCTATGTTAGTCTAATAGGTACATCTCATTGGTTAAGATAGAAAAGAAGATGGAGAATCTTCATAACGAGGTTTGGCTGTCCTTGGTTTTTTATCTTCAGTTCCGCGTTCTTCTGATGTGTGGGATGTAGGGGGTACCCGCCATTTTGAGAAAATATAGGAACAGAGCAAATCTGTATACTTATATAATGAGTAAGGTAGAAAAATATGTATGCACATAAGAAAATAGACATTTTCAGATTATTATTATTATTATTTACATCACATTCCTTCACAGTTGAAGGGGTGGGGGGAGTCATCCTGTCAGTGCTCAGACCATAGGCCGCACACTGCATCAAATTGGTCTGCATGGCTGTCGTCCCAGAAGGAAGCCTCTTCTAAAGATGATGCACAAGAAAGACCGCAAACAGTTTGCTGAAGACAAGCAGACTAAGGACATGGATTACTGGAACCATTTCCTTTGGTCTAATGAGACCAAGATAAACTTATTTGGTTCATATGGTGTCAAGCGTGTGTGGCGGCAACCAGGTGAGGAGTACAAAGACAAGTGTGTCTTGCCTACAGTCAAGCATGGTGGTGGTAGTGTCATGGTCTGGGACTGCATGAGTGCTGCCGGCACTGGGGAGCTACAGTTCATTGAGGGAACCATGAATGCCAACATGTATTGTGACATACTGAAGAGCATGATCCCCTCCCTTCGGAGACTGGGCTGCAGGGCAGTATTCCAACATGATAACGACCCCAATCACACATCCAAGATGACCACTGCCTTGCTAAAGAAGCTGAGGGTAAAGGTGATGGACTGGCCAAGCATGTCTCCAGACCTAAACCCTATTGAGCATCTGTGGGGTATCCTCAAATGGAAGGTGGAGGAGTGCAAGGTCTCTAACATTAACCAAGTCCGTGATGTCGTCATGGAGGGGTGGAACAGGACTCCAGTTGCAAGCTGTGAAGCTCTGGTGAACTCCAAGCCCAAGAGGGTTAAGGCAGTGTATTGCCTATATGTGTGTGTATTAGAGGTCTTCTCGCATCTTCTCTGGTCTCACGATTCAATTTGATTACGATTATCTTGTCAAAGATTCGATTCCGCGATGCATCACGATGCATCATGATTACCGACGAACTTCCACTTCCGCTTGGAAGGCGGCCCTTCCACCCTGCAATCTTCTGGGACACATCACAGGTCCCAAAAGGTTGCCCGGCCATTCAGGACAGAGCAGTGAGACATGCACACCGGGCTGTGAAGCTGCAAGCTGTCACAGCCGGATGCCTACAGTAGTATTGCCAGCGCCGTGGACAGGTGGGGGAGAGAAGGCAGAGTTTGGGTGGCCACGTCGCTGGATTGTGGGACAGGTGAGTGTCTTTTTATTAAAAGTTAGAAGATACACTTTTTTTGTAGCTGCTGACTTTTAATAAATAAAAAATTTACTGGAACTCCGCTTTGAATTAAAAACAACCTCACTCCCTTAACCACCCGGAAGATTTGGCTGCTGAATGACCGGGCCATATTTTGCGATTCGGCACTGCGTTACTTTAAATGACAATTGCGCGGTTGTGCGATGTTGTACCCAAACAAAATTGACATCCTTTTTTTCCCATAAATAGAGCTTTCTTTTGGTGGTATTTGATCATCTCTACAGTTTTTATTTTTTGCACTATAAACAAAAAAAGAGCAACAATTTTGACAAAAAAAACACATTATTTTGTACTTTTTGCTACAATAAATATGCCCTTTTTTTTTAAAAAGCTATTTTTTTCTCAGTTTAGGCCGATATGTATTCTTCTACATATTTTTGGTAAAAAAAAAAAAATCGCAATAAGCGTATATTGATTGGTTTGCGCAAAAGTTATAGCGTCTACAAAATAGGGAATAGATTTATAGCATTTTTATTATTAGTTTTTTTTTTTACGAGTAATGGCAGCGATCTGCGATTTTTATCGGGACTGTGACATTATGGTGGACACATCGGACACTTTTAACACATTTTTGGGAGCATTGGCATTTATACAGCAATCAATGCGATTAAAATGCACTGATTACTGTAAAAATGTCACTGGCGATCAGGGGGTTAATTGTGCTCCCTGTGTGTGTTTCTAACTGTAGGGGGAGGGGGCTGACTAGAGGAAATGACAGATCGTGGTTCCTAGCTAATAGGAACACACGATCTGTCACTCCTAACAGAACAGAACAGGGACGTGTGTGTTTACACACACGTCCCTGTTCTGCCTCTCGTGCCCGCGATTGCTTGTGACCGGCGGTCATCGCGACCGTCGGCCACGAGCAGAGGCACCTCCGATGTAATTGCCCGGCCGGCCTCTCGGCTCTCTGCTCTCAGGTCTCTCGTCTCTCCTGACGTCAGCAGGGAATTCTCAGCCCCGCCCGCCTCTCTTCTGATTTGATAGCGACAGTCAGCGGGCAGGGCTGAGAATTCTCCGCTAACGTCAGGAGAGACGTGAGAGGAGAGCTGTAAGTGAGAGGAGAGAGGCGGGCATTGTACACAACAGGGGACATGCTCGGAGTGCTCTCCCGGGAGAGGCGGGGCAATGACGTCACCGGCAATCGATTTTTACGGTCGCATGCATCAATGTCGCTTTGGGGACACCCAAATTGCGATGCATCGATGCAGTGATTAATTTCACCACCCCTAGTGTGTATGTATTTATGTACAGTATATACAGTATGTATGCATGTGTTTATACTGTATGCGTGTGTATGCACCACATGTCAGTGTGTAATATGTATGTATGTGTGTGTTTATACTGTATTTGTGTATATGTTTATACACTATATCACCAAAAGTATTGGGATGCCTGCCTTTACACGGATATTAATGGCACATTTAATGGCATCATAGTCTTAGTCCCTAGATTTCAATATTGAGTTGGCCCACCCTTGGCAGCTATACCAGCTTCAGCTCTTCTGGAAAGGCTGTTCACAAGGTTTAGGAGTGGGCCTATGGGAATGTTTGACCATTCTTCCAGAAGAGCATTTGTGAGGTCAGGCACTGATGTGGACGAGACGCCCTGACTCGCAGTCTGTGCTCTAAATTATCCTAAAGGTGTTCTATCGGGTTGAAGTCCAGACTCTGTGCAGGCCAGTCAAGTTCCTTCACCCCAAACTCGCTCATCCATGTAATTTTGGACCTTGTTTGTGCATTGGTGTGCAGTCATGTTGGAACAGGAAGGGACCATGCCTGAACTGTTCTCACAAAGTTGGGAGCATGAAATTGTCCAAAATGTCTTGTATGCTGATTCCTCCTTAAGAGTTCCCTTCACTGGAACTAAAGGGCCAAGCCCAACCCCTGACACACAACCCCACACCATAATCCCCCCCAATGAAATTATTTGGACCAGTGCACAAAGCAAGGTCCATAAAGACATGCATGAGCGAGTTTGGGGTGGAGGAACTTGACTGGCTTGACCTTAACCCCATATTACACCTTTGGGAGGAATTAGAGTGGGGCTGCGAGCAAGGCCTTCTCGCCTAACATCAGTACCTGACCTCACAAATGTGCTTCTGAGAGGATGGTCAAACATTCCCATTGACACACTGCTAGAACTTGTGGACAGCCTTCCCAGAAGAGTTGAAGTTGTTATAGCTGCAAAGGGTTGGCCAACTCAATATTGAACCCTACGGACTAAGACTGGGATGACATGACAGTTCATGTGCGTGTAAAGGCAGGTGTCCCAATACTTTTGATAATATAGTGTACATACTAGGACCCATTTAGACAGAATTAAACAAACCTATCAGTATGTCTTAGGAGTTTTGCAATGTATGTGTGTATGTATTTGTGTGTGTGTATGTGTGAGTTTTTAAGCTCAGATCACTTTTAGGAGGCATTTGAAAAGTATGTCACCTCCTCATTGCCTATTTTAATTCAGATCCACAGTTGTAGGGCAACCCCATTCTGCAGCTAAAGGTGGAGCAGTTGGGAGTGGTAAAAATGGCTCAACTACATGGTTTAACCCCTCCCCCATCCCAGCCTCACATGCGATCAAGTCCTTGGTTCACATCTGTGTGACTGTCTGCTGCATGTAAGGCAGCCCATTCCATTCAATGGACTGCCCTACCCACAGAAACACATAGAAAAAAGTCCCCAACCTTTTGTTTACCAATGCGTGGGGGTACCATTAGGAATTAGTGGCACACCTGTATGTCTGCTAAAGAGCAACGTGTTCCGGTGCACAGAGTGATGTGAACCAAACCTTAGACTTGGGTGTCCTGAGACTGAAAATACTTTTTCAGGGGGGACTTGATTGGAAAATGATTAGGAAACTCTGGGCTAGAGGAAGGCTAAAATCTCTGTTGGCATTTTATTGCTGTCTGTGTGTTGAAAAGCTGCAGCTGCAGATATTACTCTTAGCTGCGACAATAGTACTGGAAATATGAACTAGCCCTTCTTGTTTTATTGGAACTAACAGTGACATATATACAGGAAATTACACCATATTGATAAAGTTCTGTAAGGGGGACTACAATTGGGCAGGTGTTGGCCCCAAATCGTACAGTCCCCGCCCCACAGCAATAAAGTGGTATTAAAGTCTTGTTTTTTTTTTTGTTTTCCTGCTCTGTGCAGTGGTTTTGCATAGGGCAGCCCAGATCCTGCTCTTCTCGGGTCTGTCCCTCCTGCCGAGTGCTTACACAGCAAGCAGCTTGCTATGGGGTCACCTGAGCCGAGATGCTGCCCTGTGTGTCCATTCAGACACAGAGCCCTGATTCAGCCCTGCCCCCTCTCTCTCCTCATTGGCTAACTGACTTTGATCGGCAGGAGCCAATGGCACCTGCTGCTGTCTCAGTCAATGAGGAGGGAAATTTCCGGACAGCCGAGGCTCTCGTGTAACATCGCTGGATCGAGATGTGGCTCAGGTAAGTATTAGGGGGGCTGTGGGGGGGCTGATAGAATGCATTAAGATAAAAAACTTCCACCTTGAGAAACCACTTTAAGCTTCCATCACCAGGTCACAGGACCTGCAGCTGACGATCATATTTACCCAGGACAGCGTTGGACCCTGGATTTAACTTTATCTATCGAACACAGGGGAATTTATTTATATATCCAAACCTATCATCGGTTACCGTTGACTAATAAAATGTTGGATCCAGGGGGCGCTAATTGTGATGTGAAGCGTGCCAGCTGGTCAAAATAGATAAACCAGCCCGCTAAAATTCATGTGTCTATGTAAATATTCACAAAAAATACAAACACAAAACTTGAATAAGATTACAAAAAGGAAATACACAGCAAAACAAACATAGAAACTGTATGGCCTTCCAAGGCAATTTTTAGATGTGTCGGTATAGATGTACCATCATCCAAATAGATTGAAAGGGATTATTTGGGAGTGTGGGCCCCACCCCAGATATTACTCAATTACAGATGTATGATCCTGATGAAGCGGTAATATCCGCGAAACATGTTGAAATGTTACATGTCATCTGAGAACACAAAATTCTTTTAATATGCATATGTTTGCTGTCCATTTGTTACTTTTGTATAAATAAACATTGTGTTTTTACTAATAATTTGTACTTTATGGCTATACCCACTTTATATGTACCGTAATAGTCCACTTGCCTTTTGCTCTTGGCGAGTCTGGGGTGGGGCCCACACTCCCAAGCAAAACAAACATGCAGAATAACTAAAGTATTGATAATTAAACAATGTGTTTGAGCAATTATAAAGTAGATATCTATACAGCAAATATAATATATGTGATTGGTAGTTTTAATGGATTGAGTGAACACAGTTGGTGGTGTGAGTTGAAAGTACAAAACAGTCCACAACACCATATAGATGTGAAAACATATATGACACAATTCAGTCCTCCGATAAGAACAGTGTTTTCCAAAAGAGATATTGAATCCTCCACCAGGCTAGGAGAGTTACATTCACCGCAAGTGGAATAGATAAATGATCTGCTTACCAGATCTATTTGACCTCTTTAATAGGAAAGATAGTTAAATAGTGCTTGTGAAGGATAGTGCCTGCTCACATGGATGGGATGGATAAAATAGAGATCCTCTTCCTCAAAGGCACAGCAGGATATACAAGGAAAACAAGGGAACATCCATAGCATAATACTGTCTTGTTTATTAATAAAATTCGATCATAAAAAAGGTGGCCAAATGGCCTCTTACATTTAAAAGTGCCTAGTCCCCTAGTACTGGGGCTGCTGGCTTGTCAGAAAAGGGCTGTGTGTAATAGTCTCCGCTCCACCTCCGTGGATAACGTGCGTTCCACCGGCTTAGATCAACAACCAGCCAGACCGGATATTGCATAGGCAAAGAAAACGTGACCATGTACCGCCTCGACGCAAGTTTCGTTGTTTACGTCTTCAGGTAGCGTACCTGGTAACTAATGGGCACGTCCTTTTGTAGTGGAAACAATTTGTATGTAGAGCTTAGTGCGCAGCCGCGCAGCCACAGTCTCGGTTAGGGAACATTACCAAAATTGTTCTTCATTGCATTGGCACATATAGAACCAAAAACAGTGTAATGCCCCATACACACGGTCAGACTTTGTTCGGACATTCCGACAACAAAATCTTAGGATTTTTTCCGACGGATGTTGGCTCAAACTTGTCTTGCATACACACGATCACACAAAGTTGTCGGAAAATCCGATCGTTCTAAACGCGGTGACGTAAAACACGTACGTCGGGACTATAAACGGGGCAGTGGCCAATAGCTTTCATCTCTATTTATTCTGAGCATGCGTGGCACTTTGTCCGTCGATTTGTGTACACACGATCGGAATTTCCGACAACGGATTTTGTTGTCGGAAAATTTTATATCCTGCTCTCAAACTTTGTGTGTCGGAAAATCCGATGAAAAATATGTGATGGAGCCTACACACGGTCGGAATTTCCGACAACAAGGTCCTATCACACATTTTCTGTTGGAAAATCCGACCGTGTGTATGGGGCATAAGTTGTTGAAAAATATAATATATATCCTTTCCCACATGTATACAGTTGTTATTTAAAAATAAACAATAAATTAAAAATCTCCCATATAATGAATTTGGTAAACTGAGTATTATCGGCGACTTCCTCTAGATGGCGACAGAGTTTGATCGCAAACTACAGTTTATTACAATAGGTTATTTGACCCGCACATTGCCTGAATAGAAATATTTACAAAAATTATAAAAAATTGTAAATGGAAAGGGACTGTATTTAAAAAAAATCTAATATACATATAGGGAATGTGGTAAAAAGAAAAATATTTGTGCTATATACCACTGGAAAAATATATGGAATTGAATTAAACAATGAAAGGAAGAGGAGGGGGGGTAACTAGTCATTGGATATAAAACAATTCAAATCCAATTCTATATCCATTCCCAGTGGTTGCATACTTCTCAATTTATATATCCACTGGGTTTCATTTTTAGAGATTTCTCTCCTCATATGGGTCCCCCTCCAATGTTTGGTGATTTTGTCAATTCCATAAAAAGTGCATAGTGCAGGGTCACTGTTGTGATATAATTTAAAGTGTCTTGAGACACTATGATTTGGAAAGCCTTTTTTAATATTAGTTAGGTGTCCATTAATTCTGGTTTTTAATTGTCTTGTTGTTCTACCTACATATTGTAGGGAACAAGGACATTCCAAAACATAGGTGATGTGGTCCGAGTTGCACGTAATAAGGGGTTTAATGGTAAACTTCTCTTTGGTTACTACTGATTGGAACTGTGAGACCTTTTTAGATGTACCTGGTCTCCTGGTTATTTTACAGGCTTTGCACCTGGTGCAAAAATGAAACCCAGACCCATCCAGAAAGGTAGAAGCCTTCCTGGGTGGGTCTGGCACATTACGGGCTATTCTATTCCTCAGCCCTGGGGCCCTCCTATATATGAATTTAGGTTTAGAGGGAATGGCAGATAGTAGATCTTGGTCTTTTAACAAAATGGGCCAATGTTTTTTAATAATGGTTTAACCTGTTTATATTGTCTGTTGAAACCCATCACGAAAGTCATCTCGCCATCGTATTCAGGTTTCGGTTTGGTTGTCAATAAAGATTGTCTATTCAGTGCAGATACCTGTGTCAGCACTTTGGCTAGGGTGCTCTCCGGGTAACCCTTTTCCAGGAATCTTCTGGTCAGCACCTCAGCCTGGGTCTGAAAATCCGCATCATTTACACAATTACGTTTGAGTCTCATATATTGTCCTTTAGGGACTGCCCCTATCCACTTTGGATGGTGGCAACTATGTGTTGGTACTACCCATTTCTATCAGTCGCTTTGAAAAAAGTTTTGGTATCATAACTCCTAAGATTTTTTGTTATCGTCAGGTCCGAAAAGTTGGCAGAAGTGTCACTATATTCTGCCACAAATTTTAGGCCATAACGATTGTTGTTCATTTGGGATAAGTAAATTTGGAAACTGGTAACCGACCCCCTCCAAAATATAATCACGTCATCAATGTACCTTTTATAAAAGGCTAATGACGTATTTTTGTTATTAAAGATGGTTTCTGACTCCCACTTATTGAGCACTACATTGGCCACACTTGGGGCATAGCGAGCGCCCATGGCTAAACCCCTGTCTGGTTGTAGTATTCATCTCTGGCCCAGAAGTAGTTGTTACTTATAGCCAGCTTGAGGCCTTTAATAGAATTTATTTGAACTTTTTTGAGTTTAGATTCTCTCATTAGTGCCCACCTAAGGGCCTCTAATGCATCCTTATGTTGGATATTGGTATATAAGGACTCAATATCCACTGTGACCATAATTATATCTTCCGTAGCCACCATCTTCTGCAGAAGCACAATTAAGTCCCTGCTGTCTTTTAAATATGATGGACTTTGAGATACTAAAGGCTTGAAGAATACATCAAGATACTCCCCAAGTCTTGAGAAGAGGGAATCAATCCCACTAATTATGGGTCTACCTGGAGGGGATACTTTGTTTTTATGTATTTTGGGTACTATATACATAACTGGAATTTTCAGGGGGAAGGAAGGGTTAGGTACTCTGCTTCTTTTTTGTTAAGAATTTTCTTATTTAATCCCTGTGTTATCCACTTAGTCAACTCGGTTTTTAGTCGTATTGTAGGGTCCCCCTTTAGTTTTTGGTAGGTAGTTTGATCATTGCGTAGTTTATCCATTTTTTGATAGTAGCACTCTTTGGAGAACACCACTAATCCCCCCCCCCCCCCTTATCTGCTGGTCTCACCACTATTTGTTTATTTTCTTCCTTCCCAAATTCCTTCCTTGGAAGTATATTTTTTAATTTCTAGATCCCTGACTTCATCTTGTACCATATGTTTGAACACTTCTATAAAGTGGTTTGTCCCCTTTTTAGGATTAAATACAGATTTATTTCTCAAACCACTGTGAACATAGGCATCTCCATGGTTAACCGTTTGTGTTTTAATAATAGAATTAGTAAAATGTTTTTTAATATTCAGCTTTCTCGTAAATTTTTCAATGTCGATAAAAAAATCAAACTTATCTACATTTTTGTTGGGAGCAAATTTAAGTCCTTGGTTGAGTACTTCCAATTCTTAATCCGAAAATTGGACCCCTGCTAAATTGAAAATGCCCTAGTTTACTTTTCCCTCTTTCTTTTTCTTTCTCCCTCTTCCTCTTCTACCTCTTTTTCTAAGGGTTCTTTGGGGACATATGGGGAACTGGGTGGGATACGGTAGGGTTCCTTCCAACTTCTCTATTCCCCCCTTGATGTTGATTGTAGTAGGGGCCCGGTCTCCCTCTAAAGTTTCCTCTAGATGCCCCTCTCGGGGCTCCGGGAGGATAGTGATTTTGGGTTGATTCATAATAATTGTAATCTGAAGGTCTATTGTCTAAAGGTCCAAACCTGTTATAGGTTTGTACTGGATGCAGAGGAGGGTAGGGATAGGGATTGGGTGGGTAATGATTTTTTTGGTTTTTGGAATTGGTAGACGGTTTAATCGTTTTTTTGGGGGTACTAGACTTTTTGGGAGTTTTAGCTAATTGGACTGCTACATGTTCCCTTTCTACCGAATTTTCAGGTGACGGAGTGGGAAGTAGAGTCTCCTGCCATTTGTATACTTTATTTTCTTCAAAGTCCTTACCGTTGACTACTTGTAGCTGCAGCTTCCAATAGTTCTATCCCCTGGGTAAGCTTATAATATTTTGTAAGATTATAATATTTGATATATGGATTTTTGCATGCATTTACCAATATCCCTCCTGATAATGCATGGAGATGTGGCTTTTTATTTGGTGATTTTCTCCCCATTTTTTTCTCTTTGTAAGCATATTCAGATCTTGGAAGTGTCCCATGGGCCGGCAGGCGTATCTACACCAGGAAATGTTATGTCTTCACTTGTGGATACCTTTTACCACTGCAGGTAAGAGCTATATCTATTTAAAAATGTTATTAAAACATATGGTGTGCCACTACTTGATGGATGCAAACAGAAAAGCTCTTCAGTCTGTTGTGTACTGATATTTCTATTTATTAACTTATGACTGTTGTATTTTTTGTTTGTTTTTTCTCATGCAGGGTTAGAACACCTGTCATAATTTTTTTCTTTCCCTTCTGCCTTCTTCCAGAGTAGACCATTCATAATAATGAGATGTTGCAATTGTATAGATATTTGTACATGTGTTTTGATTTCCTTATTAGATATATTTAATCAGAGCTTTCTGTGATATTTAATCTACTCGGTCTTAAAGAAGTGGGTGCTCCTGCAAAACACGTAGACCAGCTTACTATAAATCACGTATATCTAAGCTCTGTATTATGTGTATATTTTAATTGTGTGTTGTATGGTACATGTTATGATACCTTTTTAATGTATATTTTGAATAAAAATTTTGTATTTTTACAAAACAATTTAGTGCTTACTTGGCTCTCGTGGGCATACTTAAAGTCCCATTACCCTTCTGTTTGTTTTTGGGATCAACAACCAATGAAAAGGTCGGCAACATGGTGCATCATGCTGGATAAACAAACAACAGAACATTCACAAATGCAGTACATTAACCTATGCTATCCAAATAATTTCCCAACAGTAATAGTGCAACAGTATAAATATTAACATCAGTACCATCTAGGTCCCCCAAGAGTGCCAAAAACACTATTCCCTACTTATGGAGGGTATACCATGACCCCAGGCTGCCCCTTATCTAGCCCAAGTGGGTACTCCCATACATTCTCCTAATACTCTTTCCAGTTATGAAAAACTATACAAACCAGTAGCCCCACCATTTCAACTTCCATGCACTCTGCCCCTTTCCTTTTGTGGAGAGCCAGATTTTCATCTTAAAATACATATAGTACTACCAGGAATCTGTCCAAGATTGCCTGATAAAAAAAATATTTTAGCCATGTTCAAAAATTCTGACTTCAGTGAGCATGTCCAAGGCATATTCTAATCCCAACTTTAAGTGTATACCCCTTCACCAATGCCACACTTGTACTAACTAACAAGGAAAATAACAAACATTCCCAACATCCTAAGGGAAGGTTTGGTAACGTTTTTCTACCACCTAAGATTGTTCCCTACCTCACTAATGACAATAAATGGCTACCTCTTATCTCTTCCAGTCGCTAACCACCTATCTAATCAAAATTCTTCCTCCCCTATTCAAAACTAAACAACTAAACTTAACAACAATATTAATAAACCTTTCAATCCACCCTGGTCTGCACCAGTAATGCCCCTCCTCCTCCCAGGGCCACATAGCAGACTCAACAGACTTCCAATGGCTCCCCAACTATTTCCAACCAATTTCAAATCTAACATTTAAAATAAAATAGAGCAGGACTGACCTAGCTCTCATAATTCTTGATATATTTTTAAATCAAAAGTGCTCTACAAATGGAATCAAATAAAATAAAATACTGACCTAAATTCAATGCCTCTTAGCACTGTTTAATTTGAAAGCATTCTGCAATTGCCCCGGAATGTAGGTCTACTAAATGTATTTTTGTTTTCCTTAAATCCCCTAGTTTCTTTCCATAGCAGTCATATCCTTGTTCATTAAAACCAATTTTATCTTTTGACTAGAAGCATCAGTATCAAAGAAGAAGGTAACCCCTTAATCAAAAAGATTTTCCAACGAAAAAAAACATTTGTTTCAATCTTTTTGTTATAAAAGAGAGGGTAGGCAGCAAAACATATTCGCATCTCACAAGAGTGAAACATATAGTAAAGTTAGTTCTTTCAATTTTCATAAGTAATTAAACTTTGTTACAATGATCTTCTGGAAGGGAAAGAGACAATAGAGTAGTAAATCTATATTCAAGTTTATTAAAACGAAGTAGATAGTATAGTTATGTAAGTATAATTATGAAAGGAAACAACCCCATTTTTAAGCATTGCATATGTGCCTCAAATTATTTGTACAAGTCCAATGATAAATACCACTTTCAGGAGTGCATACTCTTGAAGCACCCTCTAGTGTAGTGTGCTAGAAATGTATTTTTTTTTTTTTAGTGTAGGTAAATTGTTAGGCTTGGCTGGCAGGGAGGATGGATTCCTCATCAGGCAGCATCTCTGGTACCTCCCCCTACTTGCTGGAACCTTGGAGAAGTTTACAGAAGAATGGGAGGGAGGTTAAGAGGCACTGCCTGAAGTATTGAGGTTGGCCCCAGATAATCCCCACCAAAATGGGCTGGAGGGGGGTAGACCCCTCCTAAATACTCAGAGTCAGCAAGCAAGGGCAGTGTGGAGTTTGAGTGTAAGCTGGAGATAGGGTGCTGTCAGAGGACCTTGAGGGTAGCACCCTAGCCTGGGGGTGTGACGTCGGGTCTGGGGCTCGGGAGCTGGAGGGATCCTCTTTAACACATGGAAGAGTCCTGTCCAGAGGCATGGGAGCAAGAGTGTGGACAGCAGGAGCCAGCTAGCATGTCAGGGAGATCTTCAGGCAGAAGACGGCCTGGTGGCTGGTGAGTGTGGCAGTGTGGGAGGACTGTGGGAAGTAGCCAAGAGGGCTAGTGAAAGGGGCAGCTGCAGCCAGGTGGGCTGGCAGTGCCTGAAGAGGGGGTGCTGGTATCAGTAGCCAAAGGAATGTAGAATGTAGCTGGACACTGGACTTTTTCTACACACAAAAGGGGCCCCTGATCCCTGCCTGTAAAAGGGCTTTTGCTTGATCTGGCTGAGCGCCTTGCCAGATTAAGCAAACAGCTAGGTCTGAGTTGTTTTGCAAGCAAGTGATGTGCTGGAGGAGGAAGAGTGTATATTGAGAGTGTATATAGTTGTCCCTAAACTGAGACTTTGTTTCAGTCATGTGGGCATCCCATAATATCCATATCCCCATTCAAGTTTATTGACCCGTAATAAATAAAACAAAACAAAGCTGATGGACTGTTTTCTGACTAAAGCAAGCCTGTAAAAAAATCTGGTGTGCCTGGCTGTGCAGAATGGGGGATCCCTTTTCACAAGTGGCTCCTACAGGGGATGCGCTACACGCTAATCCTTCACTCACCTCAATATCAAAGGTGAGTAAACTAAAATTCCTTTTTTAAATGCTACTGAATGAGCAGAAATGAACTGGGAGCCCCTTCAGTCATTCATTTTACAATAGGGGACAGGAGCTTTGACAAAGTGGAATAGAAAATATTTTTATATCCAGATATTCACATAACTTTCCCACCCAGCTTGACTAATTCTTTTCTTGGTGGTTGTTGTGGTCAGGGTTTTCTACTGTTTGTCAAGATTCAGTGAAATATTGTTGTCTTTCATGTAGATTTTGACTGCTGTCATTGAAGGAGACATTTTTCAGCAGTCTTTCTTAGGTTGAGGTTCTGTATTGGTGTGTAGACGTGCCAAAGAACAAGTATTCAGAGACAAAAGGGTCCAAATTAAAACTTCATATTCAGAAATCTTAAAACTATTCAATGTGTTTCAGGAGACTTATAAACCCTCTTCTTCGGGGCTAAAGGCAAGGAATCGGAAAATAATATAACAGAGATCAGAACCATAATTCTTACAAGCCAAGGAAAGTTGGCCATCATTTATATAAAAATGTTATTAAACATGAGCGAGGAAAAACTTTGACCAGCTTTTTCCCAACTTGTAGGAAATATTGTTCTGATCAATGAATATTTCTTTCTTTTCCTTTTAAATAAAAAGATTACATGTAGACCACAATTTGCTCAATGTTCAAAGCAAAGATTAGGATAAGGATCTCTAAAGTATTTAAAAAATAAATGACTGCTATTTTCATCCAATGAGTCCAATGAGAAGGTTGAATCACGATTTGAGGAAATTAATTTACTCACATTATTATTATCACTCTAATTATAATTATTTCTACAGAAAGAGTTAGGATTTTATAGTACTATACCTAGTATATTACCTAGTATCATACCCATAATTGATAATTATCAATTATAATTGACAATGCTTTGTACATGCAGGACTTATATTGCATTAATGACCAAAGCTAACTTTTTTAGTATGGGATTGAATAGGTAAGGGTTAAATCTCTGTCAGGTCTTTTTCATTATCAGTGTCCCTGGAGACTCATTTTCTCTGCTTGTCCTGGTAGCTATGGTAATCAGGTAAAAAACGGTGGTAGAACCAAAAATTTGAAGTTGCCACCAGATAAGGAATAAAGGGGAAATCTTCTAATGGGAACACCTGTTCCTGTAACAACTGTCCAAGAGGTGGTCTCCCCTAACATAGACAAAAACATTTCTCTCACTTCCTGTTGTATACCTGGGACAGGGAGTGAAGGTAAATCACCAACAAGGGGCCACAGACAACAAGATGTTTGGACTGGGGTTCCAACCCTTACCTCCTGTATCTAAAACAAAAAAAAGTTTTGGCTAGATTTACACTTCTCCTTTAAGATTCTTTGGAACATTGAATAATATGCCTCAACATTTTTAACTTTGACTTGTCCTTTTTAAACGGTATACAAGTTCTTGAAGGCCACAAAGGCAGTCATCTGTTTTATATTTTAACACTTCTGGCAGCTGTAAAATAGCAGGCCAGTCTTTCTTTTAAGAATGTGTCATCATTCTCATCATTCTATCGAATTCAGCTCTGAAAAATACATCACTAAGGCAGAAGAGCTTTTCTCAGATATCTTTTAAGTCATCTGCTATTCTGCTACAAGTAGCAGAAAATATCAGATCCTGTAGATGCGCTGTGGAGTTGTTGTAAACATTAATTTAGGGATGTTAAAAAATTCAAAAGCAGACTCTTATCACGTGCTGCTAAATAATGTGGACCATTGGTCAAAAACTGAAAAATCAGCAATGCTGCATAATTACAGTACTTAAACAAGTTGTATTTACTTTCTTTATTTTGTATTCCACTTTTGGCACCTATCCTCATGCCATGCCAAACCGAGAGGGTTGCTTGAGAGGCAGTTATTGCTACATCTAAGAGGGTGGGCCACTGCTTTACTGACTGAGAATACCCAGCCCCCTTTGCTTGGCATCAGAGTATTAACTTTCATTGTATCACTTAGAAGGGGCATCTCAGTGAATGATATAAATGGAGGCCTTGCTGGAAGCAACAGAACATAAGGAGAGAACACATTAAAGAAGGTTGGCATCCAAACAGTGATAAATCATAAGCTTTCAGAAAACGTGTAACCAGATTGGAGCTACACAGTTCAGAGAGTAGATGTAAATGATGGGACATTTCACCTGAACTGTGCATCGGCAGAGAGCACTGGGAGTGGTGCTGCACCTATTCTATGAATGAATAAATACAAGGCTCCCTCTGATTTGCTGAAATGGAGAGTCAGGAGAATCCCAGATAGCAAGGATAACTTGCCTCAAATTTGTGGCAGTGTTGAATTGTAAGTCTGTTAACTTGCTGCACATTTTCATTGGCAAGTTGTACAGTTGCAGAGCACTTGAAGCACAAGTTTTAGTTGACACTTTTCCAATTTGTAGCCAATTTGCATGGCAAGTCTCTAGCAAGAGCAACGTTGCATCGGTGAGTCTACAGCAAGAGCTCTGAATGTATACAGCATGAAAATTCAGCCACAGTGACCCCTGTGGTGGGATGACTATTGTACAACATAACTGAACCAGAACTTGCAGCAGTTAAAGGGGTTGTAAACCCTTAACGTTTTTCACCTTAATGCATTATGCATTAAGGTGAAAAACCTTCTGTAGTGCAGCAGCCCCCCAGAGCCCCCCTTCTACTTACCTGAACCTGATCTTTCCAGTGACAAGAATGAGCCCAGCAGCTGCAGCCGCTGTCTTGGGTCCTCATTGGTAGGGATGAGCCGAACACCCCCCCGGTTCGGTTCGCACCAGAACCTGCGAACGGACCGAAAGTTCGCACGAACGTTAGAACCCCATTGACGTCTATGGGGCTCGAACGTTCAAAATCAAAAGTGCTCATTTTAAAGGCTAATTTGCATGGTATTGTCCTAAAAAGGGTTTGGGGACCCGGGTCCTACCCCAGGGGACATGTATCAATGCAAAAAAAACTTTTAAAGACGGCCGTTTTTTCGGGAGCAGTGATTTTAATGATGCTTAAAGTAAAAAAAAAAAGTGAAATATTCCTTTAAATATCGTACCTGGGGGGTGTCTATAGTATGCCTGTAAAGTGACACGTGTTTCCCGTGTTTAGAACAGTCCCTGCACCAAATGTCATTTTCAAAGGAAAAAATCTCATTTAAAACTGCTTGTGGGTTTAATGTAATGTCGGGTCATGGCAATATGGATGAAAATCAGTGAGACAAACGGCATGGGTACCCCCCAGTCCATTACCAGGCCCTTTGGGTCTTGTATGGATATTAAGGGGAACCCCGCACCCAAATTAAAATAAGGAAAGGTGTGGGGCCACCAGGCCCTATATACTCTGAACAGCAGTATACAGGCGGTGCAAACAAGACAGGGACTGTAGGTTTGTTGTTAAGTAGAATCTCTTTGTAATTTTGAACGGGTACATTTTTAACGTGTTTAGCTCCAGCCAAAAAATCTTTTTTAAGCTTTTTGGAAAACATAGGGAAGGGTTATCACCCCTGTGACATTTGTTTTGCTGTCTTTCCTCCTCTTCAGAAGATTTCACCTCACTTTTTGTCCCAATGAAAAATGTTTTTTGAAAATTAGGGTTTTTTGTGGAACAAGGATTGGAAAGCATCAGTGGAAAGGAGAATTTTTTTTCCCATATTAACTCTTACAGGAGAGAATTTCCCTTCCTAGGGGTAGATTTCATCTCCTTCCGTTTGCAAGTAGGAGTCGTTTGTAAGTTAGATGTTTGAAAGTAGGGTCCTGCCCTATATACTCAGCAGAAATTTGGGCCTTAGGTGTTGCTGTGGCCACAACACTGTAAGCCCTCACAGGGCCCTGCTGTGAAATATTAGATCAAGAATTGTAATTACATGCCCCTGTTGAACAGGAGCTGAAAAATTAGGCCTTAGGCACTGGTGCTGGTGCCACAACACTGCAACCCCTCACAGACACTCTAGTTGGAATGCAGGAACGAGCCCTGCTGCAAAGTATTACATCAAAAATTGTAATTACACGCTGAAAAATTGTGCCTTAGGCACTGGTGGTGGTGCCCAGAACCAAAAATGTTCTTACAAGCTATCAGCGTGATGATTGAGGAGGAAGAGGATAATGACTCAGGGATAGTCACTCAGCATCAGCATAGGCAGTCTTTGAAGGGATCTGAGATTTCAAAAAAAATGATTCGGTTACATCAGCATCAGGTGCTTGGTAGCTGGTGGTGATCCAAGACTGATTCATTTTTATGAAGGTCAGTCGATCGACCGAGTCGGTGGACAGACGCACCCTGTGATCGGTTACCATGCCTCCAGCAGCACTGAATGTGCGTTCCGAAAGAACGCTGGATGCAGGACAGGCCAGTAGCTCAATTGCATACTGTGCAAGCTCTGGCCAGTGATCCATCCTCAAGACCCAGTAACCCAGAGGATTTTCGGTGGGAAAGGTGTCCAAGTCTGATCTTGCCCCTAGGTATTCCTGCACCATGTAAAACAGACGCTGGCGATGGTTGCTGGAACCGATCATACCTTGGGGCTGCGGACCGCTCCTTCTTTGACTGACCGAAGCCTCAGCAACACGTTGTCCAGAAACAGGAGTTTGTAACCTCCCAGTCTCTGGGAACGCGTTGCACAGACCTTTCTGCAAGGCCTCCCGAAGATGTTTCATCCTCTGCTCCCTCTGCGATGGCAAGATAAGGTCCGCAACCTTACCCTTGTAACGTGGATCAAGGAGGGTTGCCAGCCAGTATTGGTCCTTCTCCTTGATACCACGAATACGAGGATCCTTATGCAGGCTTTGCAGGATCAGGGAGGCCATGCAGCGTAGGTTTGCTGAGGCATTCGGTCCGGAGTCCTCTGGGTCACTAAGGACGACAACGTCCGCAGCCACCTCCTCCCAGCCACGTACAAGTCCATGTGTTTCTTGGGACTGATCCCTTAAAGACTGCTGCTGATGCTGAGTGCCAGGCTCCACCTCCATACTGACACAATCTTCCTCCTCCTGCTCCTCATCCTCTTCCTGTGTGATCTACGGGCACGCAGGAACACTGTCTGGATAAAGGGGGCCTTGAGAGCTAAGGAAGTCCTCCTCTTCCTGCCTCTGTTCTGCCTCAAGTGCCCTCTCCATTATTCCACGCAGCGTGTGCTCCAACAGGTGGACAAGGTGGACAGTGTCACTGATGCATGCACTGTCACTGCTCACCATCCTCGTGGCCTCCTCGAATGGTGACAGGACAGTGCATGCATCCCTGATCATGGCCCACTGGCGTGGGGAAAAAAACCAAGCTCCCCTGACCCTGTCCTGGTGCCATAGTCGCACAGGTACTCATTGATGGCCCTCTGCTGCGTGTGCAGCCGCTGCAGCATGGCCAACGTTGAGTTCCACCTGGTGGGCATGTCACAGATTAGGCGGTTCTTGGGCAGGTTAAACTCCTTTTGGAGGTCCGTCAGCCGAGCACTGGCATTATATGACCGGCGGAAATGCACACAGACTTTCCTGGCCTGCCTCAGGACATCCTGTAAGCCCGGGCACCTGCCCAAGAACCGCTGCACCACCAAGTTAAGGACGTGAGCCAAACAGGGCACATGGGCCATTTGTCCCTGTCGGAGGGCAGAGAGGAGGTTGGTGCCATTGTCGCAAACCACCATTCCTGCCTTAAGTTGGCGTGGCGTCAACCACCTCTGAACCTGCCCCTGCAGAGCTGACAGAACCTCTGCCCCAGTGTGGCTCCTGTCCCCCAAGCACACCAGCTCAAGCACCGCATGGCATCTTTTGGCCTGCGTACTTGCGTAGCCCCTTGAACGACTACGGAGCACCGCTGGTTCCGAGGTAGAGGTCATGGAGGAAGAAGAAGAGGAGGGGGTGGAGGAGAGAGGTGTGTCACAATCATTAGCATTTTGGAGGCGTGGTGGCGGAACAACCTCCAACACTACTGCACCTTGTCCTGCATCCTTCCCAGCTGCCAGCAGAGTCACCCAATGCGCCGTGAAACTTAGGTAACGTCCCTGTCCATGCCTGCTGGACCATGAGTCAGCGGTAATATGCACCTTACCGCTGACCGCCCTGTCCAGCGAGGCATGGACATTGCCTTCCACATGCCGGTAGAGAGCCGGAATCGCCTTCCGTGAGAAAAAGTGGCGTTTGGGTACCTGCCACTGAGGAACCGCACATTCCACAAACTCACGGAAGGGGGCAGAGTCTACCAACTGAAAAGGCAGCAGTTGAAGTGCTAGCAATTTTGCCAAGCTAGCATTCAACCGCTGGGCATGTGGATGGCTGAGAGCAAACTTCTTTCGGCGGTGCAGCAGCTGGGGCAGGAAAATTTGCCTGGTACAATCTGACGTCGGTGTACCAAAAGCAGATTGCCCACAAGTACTTGGCTGTGACACACCTAATTCTACACCTTCATTCCTCTCAGTGCAGGTCTCAGAGAGGACTGGAGGTCTAGTGGGGTTGGAAATCTCAGCTGATGAGGAGCAAGGAGAGGTCCTCTTTGTTCTTTGGTGTGAGTCTTTTAGATACGCTTGCCAACGAAATGCATGGCAGGTCAACATATGTCTGGTCAAGCATGTGGTACCCAAGCGGGAGATGTTTTGGCCACGTGAGATACGCTTGAGACATATGTTGCAAATAGCAGCGGTGCGATCTGATGCACTCGTCTCAAAAAAGGCCCACACCAAAGAACTTTTTGAATAACGCGCAGAGACTGCAGCGCCCTGCACATGTGGAGCTTTGGGGTGTGATGCAGTCAATGTGCTGCCCTTAGTCTGGCCCCTGGAGGGCATCCTGCCTCGTTGGTGATGTGCCGCCTCCTCCTCCTCCTCCTCTCTCCTATCAGGCACCCACGTTGAGTCAGTGACCTCATCATCCCCTCCCTCCTCATCACTGGAGCAAACCTGGCAGTATGCTGCAGCAGGGGGAGCATGACTGCCAGATTGCTGTCCTTCTTGGGCACCCCCTCTGTCCGTGCTCATGTTACTGCCTTCATCGAGCTCAGTATCATCATCAGAGCCTTCCAAACACTGGGCATCCTCCTGGAGCATGTACCCAACACTGTGGTCAAACAGTTTGAGGGACTCCTCAGGAGGACATGGTGGAGCTAGGGAAGGAGTCACTGATGACATTGAGCCGAGGGAAGAGGCCGCTGCTTTGCCAGACAAAGCACCCTGGGCATGGGTGAGAGAGGATGAGGAGGATGAGGACGGCTTGGTCATCCACTCGACCAAGTCTTCCGCATGTTGCGGCTCAACACGGCCAGCTGCCGAAAAAAAGGCCAAGCGTGTCCCATGGCCACGTGCTGATGAGGATGCACCGTCTCCACGACCAGCACTAGACACAGAGCCTGCTTGCCCTCTCTTATTGGCTTGTGACTGTCTGCCTCTCCTTCTTGGCCTTCCAGACATACTAATGGCCTGTAGCTGCACTAAGCTGGGATATATATATATATATATATATATATATATATATATATATATATATATACTGATACTGCAGCTAGCAAAATCAACTGCCTGCCTGTAGTATGAGAACACCACCAACCTTCTACAGGTAGCTTTAGCTGAACACTGTGAGGTGGACGCACCCCACTAACTTGTAGGTTTAGCTGAACACTGTGAGCAGGACGCACTGCACTAAATGTAAATAGTCTAGCTGCCTGACCGTGGTACTAATAGGATCAAAAGAACACCAGTAATTTTCTTCAGGTAGCTTTATATACTGTAACAAGACAAGCCTGCCTGTCAGTAGGAAGATAACAGGAACGGATCTAGCTGAACACTGTGAGCAGGACGAACTGTACTAAATGTAAATAGTCTAACTGCCTGACCGTGGTACTAATAGGATCAAAAGAACACCAGTAATTTTCTTCAGGTAGCTTTATATACTGTAACAAGTCAAGCCTGCCTGTCAGTAGGAAGATAACAGGAACGGATCTAGCTGAACACTGTGAGCAGGACGCACTGCACTAAATGTAAATAGTCTAGCTGCCTGACCGTGGTACTAATAGGATCAAAAGAACACCAGTAATTTTCTTCAGGTAGCTTTATATACTGTAACAAGACAAGCCTGCCTGTCAGTAGGAAGATAACAGGAACGGATCTAGCTGAACACTGTGAGCAGGACGCACTGCACTAAATGTAAATAGTCTAGCTGCCTGACCGTGGTACTAATAGGATCAAAAGAACACCAGTAATTTTCTTCAGGTAGCTTTATATACTGTAACAAGACAAGCCTGCCTGTCAGTAGGAAGATAACAGGAACGGATCTAGCTGAACACTGTGAGCAGGACGCACTGTACTAAATGTAAATAGTCTAGCTGCCTGACCGTGGTACTAATAGGATCAAAAGAACACCAGTAATTTTCTTCAGGTGGCTTTATATACTGTAACAAGACAAGCCTGCCTGTCAGTAGGAAGATAACAGGAACGGATCTAGCTGAACACTGTGAGCAGGACGCACTGCACTAAATGTAAATAGTCTAGCTGCCTGACCGTGGTACTAATAGGATCAAAAGAACACCAGTAATTTTCTTCAGGTAGCTTTATATACTGTAACAAGACAAGCCTGCCTGTCAGTAGGAAGATAACAGGAACGGATCTAGCTGAACACTGTGAGCAGGACACACTGCACTAAATGTAAATAGTCTAGAAGATAACAGGAATGGATCTAGCTAAACTGAATACAGTGTATATATATATATGCAACACCTGGGATGCATATATATACACAATACACTTTAAGTGCAGCTAACTGACTGACTGTCCTGCCTAATCTAGCTAACTCAAATGAAATGACACTGTCTGTCTCTCTCTCTATCAGCACACCGGAACACACTGCACAGGGCCGCCGTGCAGGCGGCCTTATATAGTGTGGGGCGTGTACTAAATCCCCTGAGCCATAATTGGCCAAAGCCTCCTTGGCTTTGGCCAATTACGGCTCTCTGTTCAGGCGGGGCTGTGATTGGCCAAGCATGCGGGTCATAGTGAATGCTTGGCCAATCATCAGCAAGCAATGCACTGCGATGCCGCAGTGAATTATGGGCCGTGACGCGCCACACGAATTTGGCGCGAATGGCCCATATCGTTCGCAATTCGGCGAACGACCGAACAGCCGATGTTCGAGTCGAACATGGGTTCGACTCGAACACGAAGCTCATCCCTACTCATTGGACAGATTGATAGCAGTGGGAGCCATTGGCTCCCGCTGCTGTCAATCAACTCCAGTGACATGGGAGCTGGGGGACGGAGCTGAGTCCTGCTGTCTGTGTTGATGGACGCAGCAGCAGGACTTGGGATCGCGCCCACATTAGTGCCCCCTTGGAAAGCGGGTCTCCAAGGGGGCACTCGATGCAGGAAGGAGCCAGGAGCCAAAACCCTTGCACAGAGGAGGTAAGTATAACATGTTTGTTTTTTGTTTGTTTTTTTAAACAGACCTTTACAACCCCTTTAACTTGCTGCATATTTTCACTGGCAAGTTGTACACTTGCAGAGCACTTGAAGCATAAGTTCTAGTTGACACTATTCCAATTTGTAGCAAATTTGCATGACAAGTCTCTAGCTAGAGCAAAGTTGCAGTGGTGAGTCTACAGCAAGAGCTCTGCAAGTCTACAGCATGAAAATTCAGCCACAGTGACCCCTGTGGTGGGATGATTATTGTACAACATAACTGAACCAGAACTTGCAGCAGACTTGCAGAATGTTTGCAAAGAAAGTTGATCTGGAGTCATGCAATGTGGACAGGCTGGATAGGGTTAAATGTTTCCAGTTCAGTTCCCAGGCTTTTGCTCCTAGCCAACCCCCCCTGTGCTATAAAAAGGAGGATGGCTGAGGTCCAAAAAGGTTGTGGTGGGTTCCAGAGAAACAGGATCACCTGTGAGCATGGCCAGTGGTTCTATCGAAGAACCAGCATTAGTGGAGAACACCTAAGCCATGGACAATGTCATGGACTTTCACCTCATGAAGGTATGCCTGGGCAACTACATTATCTTAGTTAGGATCAGGGACAGGACGGTGTTCATATTGCACTGTCATGCATCATTTTTACAGTAAAGTTACATTAACCTTTCCGAGCCTGGTCTGAAGTTATTCAAAGGGGTGCATGTTGATTTTAATTTATTCCAAGGAACCTGGGCCTGTAAACGTACTATGGGGTATGACGTAATACTACTACAAAAGGTTAACATGGCAAAGACAAGGAAAAGGAGTATAGTTGCTATGGGTAACCAGGCACAGGAACAAGCTTTAGGCAACTAGTTGTTAGGCATAGTACCTGGTAAGTTGACAGGTCCTCTGGTAGCAGACGGGTTGATATTCTGGCTCCCTCCCTAGCCAGCTTAGCCAAAATGAACGTGGAGGTAGGCTTTAAGCGTCTCTTACAGAGACAAGGAAGGTGACCATCTTGAGCCAAAATGGCCTCCTGTTGAGAAAGCTAGTTCCCTGGCTGTCACGTTTATTCTTTGTTTTCAATGCTGTCTGAGTCTGCAACCTGGAATAAGTATAGAGATGAAGAACTTTATTGACACTCAATTACAGCATGCTTGTTCTGGGTCTTTTTGGTTAAAAATACTAAAATGAAACACAACCAGGCGACGTGCATTTTCAGAGGAGGCCTGGCCATGGTAGCCCCTATACATCTCTCATTACAGAATCACTTTAAGGTTCATATTTTATCATAGCTCATTCCTGAGTGTTTTTGTCTTAAGCAGCAATGTAAAAACTTCTGACAGTTTTGCCTATACACCAGTTTCTACATGAAGAGAAGTCAGCCCTTCTAACCCAATGCGATAATTAGCTAAACAACCAAGTTTAATAACTGCTCAAGGAATCAAAAAAAATGTGTAGAAGCATTACTAACAAGACACCATTAGCTGCTCTTAAAGCTGCGATCATGCAGCAATTACAGTAAACCATAAAATAGACGGGCAGAACATTTTACGCTCAGCAAGATGAAGGAGATGCATCTGCGAAATGTTATATTATGTGCGGTAAACAGAATCTAATTCTGTAATTCAGCAAAACACAAATGTCCCAGCACACCTTGTGGAAAATGTTAAGCTTTGTTGTTAATGTTCTTTTAAAAAAAATAAAAGTTTTTTTTTTAACCGCTGATGCCAGCTGGATACTGCCATCTCCAAATATATTAAAAGATTAAAAGCCACAGGCAAACAGGTGGTAGATGTGCAGTGGATAACAGTTTTTCGGAACACTGTGGAGACTGGTAATATATCTACGGCACATTTTGCTGACTGCATTTTATATTGTGTTCTGCATGAACTTAGTGATTAAATGTATTCAGATGTTGAGACAGTGTGAATTTGGCTTCAGTATTTACCTGACCCAGGAGGATGCATGGAACATGGGGGAATTCAATGTATTACTTGTGACATTCTTCCTCCTTCTCTTTTATTACTAAAGTCGAATACCTACAGTAGCTATTTTGTTTTACATATAAAAGGGTCTTCCAGCACATGTGAAAGACAAAAAGCACTTCTGGCTGCAATACCCACTTCTCTCTGATACTGTCCTTCATAGTGAACCTATACCAAAGCTACAGGCATAGGCGTGTGCAGGGGGTGTGCCAGGTGTGCCTAGGCATACCCTACTCACTCTGTGTGGTGCCGATTCCCCCTACTGCCCAGGCTTCCCCCTGTGTTGCACCCCCCCACCATCGCAGTGCAACTGGCTTCCCTCCTCTCCCCCCGGCTGCTGCGGGGGATGTTTCATGGTGGAGAGTGAGGGATGGGGCTAATCAATATGTCATTTACCGACCCCTTCCTTTTCTAAATGAAAAATACTCTGCAATACCCCCACAATACTCTGCAATACCCCGCAATACTCTGCAATACCCCGCAATACTCTGCAATACCCCACAGTACTCTGCAATACGCCGCAATACTCTGCAATACCCCGCAATACTCTGCAATACCCCGCAGTACACTGCAATACCCCGCAATACTCTGCAATACCCCACAATACTCTGCAATACCCCGCAGTACTCTGCAATACCCCTCAGTACTCTGCAATACCCCGCAGTACACTGCAATACCCCGCAATACTCTGCAATACCCCACAATACTCTGCAATACCCCACAGTACTCTGCAATACCCCGCAGTACTCTGCAATACCCAGCCATACTCTGCAATTCTCGGTGATACCCAGCCATACCCAGTCATACTCTGCGATACCCTGCAATCCCCTGCCATACTCTGCAATACCCTGCCATACTCTGCCATACCCCGCCATACCCCGCCATACCCTGCCATGTTCAGCCATACTCAGCCATGCTTGGCCATACTCGGCTGTACTCGGCCTCTGTATGTGGCCAGGCTGTGGAAGTCTCACACATGTGGTATCGCCGTACTCAGGAGGAGTAGGAGAATCTATTTTGGGGTGTCATCTTTGGTATGTACATGCTATGCGTTAGAAATATTGTATAAATGGACAACTTTGTGTTAAAAAAAAAAATGCGTTTTAACCACTTCCCACCCGCCGGCTGTCATACAACGTCCTTGACTTTGTGCGGGGATATCTGAATGATGCCTGCAGCTACAGGCATCATTCAGATATCAGCTTTTTCAGCCAGCGATTCCCTACACCATAAGAACAATCATACCGCCTGTTCCACTGCTTGGTCATTCTTACGGGAGGCGAAAGGGGATGTCCACCCCTCCCGCCGCCCTCTGGTGCATCTACTGACTCACCGCTACGATCGAAGCCAGGATTTTTTTTTTTTTAAATTTCAGGCCTCCCAGTCTAGAGGTGAGATGTGGGGTCTTATTGACCCCATATCTCACTGTAAAGAGGACCTGTCATGCCATATTCCTATTACAAGGGATGTTTACATTCCTTGTAATAGGAATAAAAGTGGTCAAAAAATTTTTTTTTTGGAAAAAAGCCCCTGTCCCTGTGTGCTCGCATGCAGAAGCGAACGCATACGTAAGTCCCGCCCAGATATGAAAACGGTGTTCAAACCACACATGTGAGGTATCGCTGCGATCGGTAGAGCGAGACCTCCTCTGTAACTCAAAACGTGTAACCAGTAAAAAAATTTAAAGCGTCGCCTATGGGGATTTTTGAGTAGCAAAGTTTCGCGTAATTCCACAAGCACGTGCAATTTTGAAAGGTGACATGTTGGGTATCTATTTACTCGGCGTAACTTCATCTTTCACATTATGCAGAAACATTGGGCTAACTTTACTGTTTTGGCTTTTTTAAAGCACAAAACAGTTTTTTTTTTAAAAAACGCGTTAAAAAAATTGCTGCGCAAATACCGTGCGAGATAAAAAGTTGCAATGACCACCATTGTATTCTCTAGTGTCTTTGCTAAAAAAATATATATGTAATGTTTTGGGGTTCTATGTAATTTTCTAGCTAATAAATTATGATTTTTACATGTAGGAGAGGAATGTCAGAATTGGCCTGGGCACTCCAGAACGCCTGAAGGTGCTCCCCTGCATGTTGGGCCTCTGTATGTGGCCACGCTGTGTAAAAGTCTCACACATGTGGTATTGCCATACTCGGGAGTAATAGCAGAATGTGTTTTGGGGTGTAATTTGTGGTATGCATATGCGGTGTGTGAGAAATAACCTGCTAATATGACAATTTTGTGAAAAAAAAAAGTAAAAAAAAAACTTGATTTTGCAAAGAATTGTGGGAAAAAATTACAACTTCAAAAAACTCACCATGCATCTTTCTAAATACCTTGGAATGTCTTCTTTCCAAAAAGAGGTCCTTTGGGGGGTATTTGTACTTTTCTGGCATGTTAGGGTCTCAAGAAATTAGATAGGCCGTCAGTACTTTTTGGCCAAAATATATGAAGAAAAATTACTAATTTGCAAAATTTTATAACAGAAATGAAGAAAAATTTATTTTTTACAGATTTTTCTGTCTTTTTTCTTTTATAGCGCAAAAAAAAAAAAAGAACACAGCGGTGATTAAATACCACCAAAAGAAAGCTCTATTTGTGTGAAAAAAGGACAAAAATTTCATATAGATACAGTGTTGCATGACTGAGTAATTGTCATTCAAAATGTGAGAGCACCAAAAGCTGAAAATTGGTCTGGTTAGGAAGGGGGTTTAAGTGCCCAGTGGTCAAGTGGTTAAAGTGAAACAATAAAAGTGTAATATTCCTTTAAATTTTGTACCTGGGGGGTGTCTATAGTATGCCTGTAAAGTGGTGCACGTTTCCCGTGTTTACAAGAGTCCAAGAGCAAAATGACATTTCTAAAGGAAAAAAAGTCATTTAAAAGTACTCGCGGCTATAATGAATTGTCGGTCCCGACTCCCGGCAATACACATAAACGTTCACTGATAAAAACGGCATGGGAACCCCGCACCAAAATTAAGAAAGAAAATGCGTGGGGGTCCCCCCAAATTCTGTACCAGGCCCTTCAGGTCTGGTATACATATTAAGGGGAACCCCGCGCCAAAATGAAAAAAATATATATATATATGTTCGGCTCGAACATCGGGACCATCCCTGATTAGTAGTATATTGTAGTATATGTATCAGTAGTATAATGTATATTATTGTATATTGGTAATGTACTGTATATATTAGTAGTATATTATAGCATATGTATTAGTAGTATAATGTATATTATTATACATTAGTAGTGTACTGTATATTAGTAGTATATTATAGTTTATGTACTAGTAGTATATTGTATATTATTATATATTAGTAGTGTATTTCTTTGCCTTCAATTGTATATTAAAATTCTTTTGCTTTGAATCGTGTACCAGCAGGAAGAAAACAAGGGAGAATTTTCATACTGGCATGGACTAACATACTCCCCACTGAGTCCTTTCATAAGAAATCTACCAGCAAAGCAGCCAGCGTAGCTTGAAGCAATCTCACCCTACAGGATAGCGAGTTTCCTGAAATAGGCACTGCAGCCTAAAACAGATATGAAACGGTGGTCGATGGCTCTAGGTGTATGATTCACAATTTTGTTCATAGTCATATTTCCCTTTCGGCCTCAGTCAAAGTGTTTTGCTTGCTAACTGTGTCACTCTCTGAGCCGTGTTATTAGGAACGGTCTATGCAAGTGCATCTGAATAATGTAAAAGACATTGCTCATATTAACAAGGAAAGTAGAATTTAGATTTATTGAAAGAATACCATACACATCCTCACAGTACACTACCTGAATCACTAAGGTTGAAAAAGGCAACATAACATAATATATATACCGTATATATATCTCTATATATATATATCTATATATATATACATATATATATCTATATATATATATATATAGAGAGAGAGAGATAGATAGATAGATAGATAGATAGATAGATAGATAGATAGATAGATAGATAGATAGATAGATAGATAGATAGATTGTGCCCAAGCAGGGACCAAGCGATCACATTAGTCAATTGAACTGGACATTATGGGTCGAAGGTGCTCCAGCACAGTGTGGATTACCTAGTGTGACTGCACCTTAAGGGAATGTTTTTTCGTCTGCCTCCAGCAAACCAATCATAGTATTCTCCCAAACTGCAACTCTTATCCCTGGAACAGGTATTCTATCCTCCCCATTTTCCTCTTTGTATTAAAACCCCAAATATGTGAATTCTTCAGCCACAGAATGAATGAACTTTCTGGACAATTATATTTCTCTCAAGACTGATAAAAATCAGCAGCCTTCTTGTCTTGGTGTATGCCACATTGCTCATCAAGCCTTCTAGTCTCAGTAGGAACAGAAAAATTGCAGACGCAAACCAGAAAGTCCTTCCTCTTGACAGTTTATTGCGACAGTTAACCCAACTGATCCCTGATGGATAATCTATTGCAGAAAATCTTCATTGACAAGGACTTCCACATGGGTGGCTGGAATTCTTCTGTCCCTACACAAAATGAATAAGTCATATAGGGATTTCTTATAGCCCTGGGATTTCAAATATGACCATTTTAGGGCTTCCCCTGGAAGCATAATAATGAAGAGCACCCCTAAGTTTTCAGGAGTTTGTGAGAAACATTAATTTAAGCCCATTTATGTATCTAATCGTACTGGCTAATATAGAAACAGGGTAACAAAAATGACAAAGCATCATCAATGGCTTTCTTTGCCTGTAGCCATTTCAAGTTGACCTTTCCAGTAACTTTAGAAATATTCATGAATACAATCCTGACATAACATCCTGTCACAATTTACAGAACCAGTATATTACAAACAAAAAGAAGCTGACTCTTTTGTCATAAAAATCAGTTCTTGAGCTCAATTGACTTTGCCTAGGTTAATATTTTATATTCAGGATACTGCAGGTAAGAGGAAGCATCTTTTAAGTCTTCCCTCCCCCAGAGATCAGGCTGTACATTGTAACCTGCAGCAGCTCACACAGTAAAAGGCTATAGTGAGGTCTGATCTGTGTCAGACATTTGTGAACACAGCCAAGAATTGAACAGGAACCATTCTTTAGACTGTGTCATCCCTAAGCCGGAAATGCAGTCCTAGAAAGTGAAGCCTGCATAAAACATGAACAAAGATGGCTCCGCCCTTCTGGAAAGAAAAGTAGATGGAGACATTATTAGGTAATACTGTGGCCCCTGTGTGGTAATAAACACAAGTAACATTTACATTTCCACATTTCTGAGCTTTCATGCACTTGTGTTACTAAACCCACAACAGTAAAATCAGTCTGTATATGCAGTAAAGCACGCTTGTTATACTCACTGTGGAACCTAAGGGGTTAATCCTCTGCATTGTGTAAAAAGGCTGTTTGATCCAGTCTTCTCTGATCCTCCCCTTCTTCCACTGTCCCCAATCTATCTGCTGATAGAACAGAGCCTTGGGGCACTCTGCACATGCCGATTATAAAGGGCAGGGAATTTGGCGCTGCTTACAACAAATATTTAAAATTCGTGTATACTTCCACCTGTGATGTCAATTAAAAATGATGATTTTTCTTATATATTTATATAATATATGCGTAAATATATTTTTTTCCTTTAAATCAAGTGGAATAAATATAAACAACCAAATACAATGTAAAAAAATCAATTAAACCAATATTGAGTCTAATTTTGTGATAAAAAAACTATCCACAATAAATGTCCATACTCCCAAATGTGACTTGTACAAATTCCAAGTGATAACGCTTTAACACAATTTCTGTGCAGAAAATAAATGAAGTGACTTATCCGTGCTCCCCAATAATCGGTATGACCTCCTGCTCCGAGGCATTGTTTGTGTAATAGGGTATCCACATGGAATTAAAAGTAAAAACAGGCACTCATAGAATAAATCCGGTAAGCCAAAATTTATTTTCCAAAAGTAAAATCTTTCTTTAAAAAGAAGGGGCTCAAATTACCCTGATTCGTATAAACGTACAAACAATTTCCTGGATCTGGACGGCATGCATTCCACAGACCACAGCGAAAAGACCGGAAGTGACGTAGACATGTATCAAGTCCCATCTTACGCGTTTTGTCATTGGACGTCGTCATTGGCCGTCGTCTAAGGTGTCGACTTCATTTGTGACGTTTTTTTTCAGGGAGGCTGCAGCCTAACATATACCTAAGCGTGGAATTTTAGTTAAATATAACTCTGCACATGCTGTTTGGTGTGTATTGCTAGAGAGCTTTTTTTTTCTTGGGAGGGTGCATGTGATCAGCACAGGGCCAATCAGCACTGTCCAGACAGAGGGTCAGGGGTTCTGCAGCCTCATAGGACAATAGGGGGAAGGAAAATTCCTCTTACAAGCTTTAACCAGTCGCTAATAGAAGTCACAAGACTGCTATATACTGCTGATGAGAAAAGGTATTTAGCAGTTTATATTTACTAAAATAATTGCACTTCCATTTTCTGCATACTGTGGGAGACCAGATATGATGAATGCAGGCTCCTGGGTTTAGTAACACTTTAAAGTGGGACTAAAATCAAAAAGTAAAGTTTTGTTATGTTGTCGGACAACATAGAAATGTTAACTGTGCCTTAGAATTAACCTGAAAAATGTACCAGTCTTGAATTCCTCCCCAAAATAGCAGTATACTTCCTGGCATGTGACTGTGCCTAGGCACACCTGTACCTAAGCCCCATAGCTGTATATTTTCAGTATGAGATCTAAGGCTGCCTCTGATTGCTAGTCTCATATTATTTGGGGTGAGATTTGGTGATTTCACCATTGTGCTTATCATTGCTCTCTTTGCTGGAGGATTTGATGTGAGGAAGCAATCCCCTACCTGTGTATGTAAGCAATAAAATCATAGAAAACCAAAACACCCGATGCCCAAAGTCTTTAATCCCTTATTACAGCAGCGCTATGTGTCGAGCCGATCCGGACACATGAAAAAAACTTTTTTGATCAAGGAGATCCAGGAAAGTTCAAATAGCTGTGTTCTATAGTAGTGGAGAGGTTCTTTCACCAAGGGTAATCACCACGTGTAGGGGAGATCCCCCCAATGAGATTGCACTCACCAGAAATTCAGCATACATAAGCCTTAATGTAATAGCTTTCCTTCTCCTTTATCCAACCACCAGATGTCAGTCACATTCTTAGTTGATACCGCATAACATATGGGAGGAATAAGATGACCATATAGCGTAATATTGCTAAAACAATTTTATTAAAACATGCAAAGTATTCCCCCTTTGTAAATTGCGTACCAGATATATAATTAAAATGAGCATTTGTAAAAAAGTGCACTGTGCCTGCTATCCCGTCTCCCAGGAGGTCCTCCGGAGCGTTTGCTGGATATAATAACCAGCCTACCTCCTTGTTCCTCTCCGGTGCGTGGAACGCACACGTCACTTCCGGTGAATCCTGACGCGTTTCGTCACTTCCAGACGTCGTCTGAGGGCGTAATCCACCTTCTGGATGGCCAGTATTTATGTAAATGACAGGTGCGGCAGCCAATCATGTGAGTCTTGCTAACAGGACTCCGCCCCGCATGAAATAATGTTCTGGGAGCTGTCAGCAAAGGGGGATACAAGCTCCACAGACCATTAGCTTACTTAAATACATTTGACCACCGCAAACCTGTCATCGCTGGCTACTCAATGGAAGATGACACACATGTCCGTTACAGGAATCCGCCATAAATGCATTCACGTCTGCAATTAGCAAGCAGATATGTTTTTTTACATATAATAATGATTATATGTAAAAAACCATATCTGCTTGCTAATTGCAGACGTGAATGCATTTATGGCGGATTCCTGTAAGGGACATGTGTGTCATCTTCCATTGAGTAGCCAGCAATGACAGGTTTGTGGTGGCCAAATGTATTTAAGTAAGCTAATGGTCTGCGGAGCTTGTATCCCCCATTGCTGACAGCTCCCAGAACGTTATTTTATGCGGGGCGGGGTCCTGTTAGCAGGACTCACATGATTGGCTGCCGCACCTGTCATTTACATAAATACTGGCCATCCAGAAGGTGGATTACGCCCTCAGACAACATCTGGAAGTGACGAAACATGTCAGAGATGTAATTCACCGGAAGTGACGTGTGCGTTCCACGCACCGGAGAGGAACAAGGAAGTAGGCTGGTTATTATATCCAGCAAACGCTCCGGAGGACCTCCCGGGAGACGGGATAGCAGGCACAGTGCACTTTTTTTACAAATGCTCGTTTTAATTATATATCTGGTACGCAATTTACAAAGGGGGAATATTTTGGATGTTTTAATAAAATTGTTTTAGCAATATTACGCTGTATGGTCATCTTATTCCTCCCATATGTTATGCAGTATCAACTAAGAATGTGACTGACATCTGGTGGTTGGATAAAGGAGAAGGAAAGCTATTACATTAAGGCTTATGTATGCTGAATTTCTGGTGAGTGCAATCTGATTGGGGGGATCTCCCCTACACGTGGTGATTACCCTTGGTGAAAGAAGCTCTCCACTACTATAGAACACAGCTATTTGAACCTTCCTGGATCTCCTTGATCAATAAAGTTTTTTTCATGTATCCGGATCGGCTCGACACATAGGGATTAGAGACTTTGGGCATCGGGTGTTTTGGTTTTCTATGATTTTATTGCTTACATACATTTGTCGATTTTATTTTAAGCAGCTGCTTTGTACTACATCACATCTCTCAGTGAGTCCTGGCGCAGAGCAGTGGGAGATAGAGGCGGCCATATTTTCATATTTCCAAATTTTTTTGGTGACAATCCCCTACCTGTACCAAGATGGCTGCCTCCACAGAGAGAGACAATAGAGAACAAGACATAGTAAGCCAGTAATGGGGACAGGTCTGCTGCAGGGAGACCACAGCCAATACTAGTGACTAGTCCTTTGTCCTCTGCCTGCCTTTTTTTAAACACAGTTTCAGTGTACAATTTCTCTTTATAATGAATCTGATGCTAGGTCCTCCTCCACCTTACTTGGGATGGGCAGCCGATGCCTACACATGGTTAAAAATCACATCAAATAAAACAATGGTTGGGCATTACATCTTGCCAAAAGCAAAACAATCCTCACTGAGCAACATTACATTGTCAATGGGGAAACGCATAATGTTTTCCCTGAAATCAGTGTGAGTCTCACCTTTAATTAGTGCGCACAGCATGGTGATTAGACAGCTATCTCATTTTCCCAGATAGGGGGCAGGGCCAGCTGCGCCTGGTCATGGGAATTATCCATTAGCCAAGCTTTGCTGGCAACATATGCAGATGTTATTTCTAATAGGGGTATATAGACATCCTGCACGATTAATTTGCAAATCAACAAAGTAAAAATACCATGTTCCATAATAGATCCGAGGTATAAATGGGACTTTATGTAGAGTAATGAAAACATAAATGAGCTGTAATGATTTTTATTTAATTATGTACAGTTGGTCTGATTGAAAAAAAGGAAAAAAAAAAACTAATTGAGCCAATCCTAATTTCATTTAAATAAATCTAGAATTGCCATTTAATTTTTTCTTTGTTTTTTGTTTCACTTTGTTACTGTGTTGGAAACATTAAAAGGGAGTTCTGGCTGAAAACAAGTTGCTTTCAACTAAAACTAATGTGCTAACAACAGCACTGAAATGTTTGCATACAACTGAATTAAACTCCGCTATATATATATTTTTTTAAAAGGGACCCCAGGAGGTTTATGCTATAATGTGTTAAAATGCACTGCATACTTTAATTCCACTTTAAAGCAGAACTCCTAGCAACAATAACAAAATAAAAAAGAACAGCCTATCTAAAGATGAATCAAAACCGACATTTGCTTCAATATTTAAATTCAATCAAGAGATTTTGTCTGCAGTTCTTACTTTCTGCCACTAGATTTCCTCAATCTGATGACCAGCATCATTTAACCCACTTCCTCTGAGCCCAGCTCACCCAGGACAAGACCCACAGCTCATCGCTCCTCCTACCAGCATGCTCCTTGTCAGCACATAAGCTGATTGGTTCAAAGTGTTTTTTTTTTTTTTTCCTCTCACACTCAAGCCCTGCAAAGGACTGCAAGAAAATGATATCAGGTTAAACACCTGCCTAGAATTCAGTCAAAACTTTTTTCCTACCACACAATGATTCAGATGAAAAACATATTATCCTATAAGCCACCTTTTACCTTTTATTAATGATCTTTGGACCCTTTTGCTTAAATGTTTGTAATGTAGGAGATGTATTTTAAGACACACCCACTGTAGGCGCTTTGCTGCCCTTAACATATAAAAAGTCTACTATATTAAAAGTATTAAGACTAAGACATTCCTTAGAACTACCAGTTAAATTCAAACATTCCTTGGAAGTTAAAGTATACAGTATCTCACGAAAGTGAGTACACCCCTCATATTTTTGTAAATGTTTTATTATATATTTTCATGTGACAACACTGAAGAAATGACACTTTGCTACAATGTAAAGTAGTGAGTGTACAGCTTGTATAACAGTGTAAATTTGCTGTCCCCTCAAAATAACTCAACACACAGCCATTCATGTCTAAACCGCTGTACACTCACTACTTTACATTGTAGCAAAGTGTCGTTTCTTCACTGTTGTCACATGAAAAGATATAATGAAATATTTACAAAAATGTGAGGGGTGTACACACTTTTGTAAAATACTGTAACTAAAGGCACAACTTTTTTTTAAATTTGAGTAGAGTGGAGAGGGATTAGAACACCTGTCAATTTTTTTATTACTGTCTGTGTCCCTGTCTATGTCACCCTCTATATTTCTCCTGTTTACCTTTATCATCAAAATGAAAGTAAAAGAAAATCCAAATTTTTGGGTTGTGACTCTGGTGACAACTAGGAATTCCCTCACTTTGGAAGGATTTCCTCTCACCTCCTGTTTTGGCTATGGGACAGGAAGTAAGGGGAAATCTCCCCAATGGGATACAAATGGAAAAAAAGGCTGGTTAAAGGGGTTGTAAAGGTATTTTTTTTTTTTTAAATAACAAACATGTTATTCTTACCTTCACTGTGCAGCTCGTTTTGCACAGAGTGGCCCCGAACCTGGTCTTCTGGGGTCCCTCGGCGGCTGTTTCAGCTCCTCCCCGCAAGGACTCATCACCTTAATGCGAGCTCCCTCGCATGGTGGTTAGTTCTTGCGGGCGCGCTCCCATGATACAGCCAGCGGCTATAGCCACTCACTGTATCACTCGGCTCCGCCCCCGGCGCACCGCGTCATTGGATGTGATTGACAGCAGCACGAGCCAATGGCTGCGCTGCTTTCAATCCATCCACTGTAGCCAATCAGCGGCCAGGCTGAGCGGCAAAGAGGATGTCGGGAGCGAGCGCGGGACTTTCGAGGGGTCAGGTAAGTAAAGCGGGGGGGGGGTTGGGGGCGGCGGTATTGTCGGAAGTTTTTTCACCTTAACCACTTGCCGACCGCCTAACGCAGATATACTGCGGCAGAATGGCACGGGCAGGCAGAATCACGTACCCATACGTGATCTGCCTCCCGCGGGCGGGGGGTCCAATCGGACCCCCCCGATGCCAGCGGCGGTCGGCATTTGACTGGGAGCGTTCCGTGATGAGGGGGAGGCCATCCGATCGTGGCCCCCCCCTCGCGATCGCTCCCAGCCAATGAGAGACATCCTCTGCCTGTGTATAGTACACACAGGCAGAGGATGTGATGTCATCTCTCCTCGGCTTGGCAGTTTCCGTTCCAGTGCCGAGGAGAGAAGACATGTAAGTGCACAAAACACACACACACACACACACAGTAGAACATGCCAGGCACATAAAACACCCCCGACCCCCCCCTAATAAAGTTTTAACCCCTTGATCACCCCCTGTCACCAGTGTCGCTAAGCGATCATTTTTCTGATCGCTGTATTAGTGTCGCTGGTGACGCTAGTTAGTGAGGTAAATATTTAGGTTCGCCGTCAGCGTTTTATAGCGTCAGGGACCCCCATATACTATCTAATAAATGTTTTAACCCCTTGATTGCCCCCTAGTTAACCCTTTCACCACTGATCACCGTATAACCGTTACGGGTGACGCTGGTTAGTTTGTTTATTTTTTATAGTGTCAGGGCACCCGCCGTTTATTACCGAATAAAGGTTTAGCCCCCTGATCGCCCGGCGGTGATATGCGTCGCCCCAAGCAGCGTCAGATTAGCGCCAGTACCGCTAACACCCACGCACGCAGCATACGCCTCCCTTAGTGGTATAGTATCTGTACGGATCAATATCTGATCCGATCAGATCTATACTAGCGTCCCCAGCAGTTTAGGGTTCCCAAAAACGCAGTGTTAGCGGGATCAGCCCAGATACCTGCTAGCACCTGCGTTTTTCCCCTCCGCCTGGCCCAGCCCACCCAAGTGCAGTATCGATCGATCACTGTCACTTACAAAACACTAAACGCATAACTGCAGCATTCAGAGTCAGACCTGATCCCTGCGATCGCTAACAGTTTTCTTGGTAGCGTTTTGGTAAACTGGCAAGCACCAGCCCCAGGCAGCGTCAGGTTAGCGCCAGTACCGCTAACACCCACGCACGCACCGTACACCTTCCTTAGTGGTATAGTATCTGAACGGATCAATATCTGATCCGATCAGATCTATACTAGCGTCCCCAGCAGTTTAGGGTTCCCAAACACGCAGTGTTAGCGGGATCAGCCCAGATACCTGCTAGCGCCTGCGTTTCGCCCCTCCGCCCGGCCCAGCCCAGCCCACCCAAGTGCAGTATCGATCGATCACTGTCACTTACAAAACACTAAATGCATAACTGCAGCGTTCGCAGAGTCAGGCCTGATCCCTGTGATCGCTAACAGTTTTTTTGGTAGCGTTTTGGTGAACTGGCAAGCACCAGCGGCCTAGTACACCCCGGTCGTAGTCAAACCAGCACTGCAGTAACACTTGGTGACGTGGCGAGTCCCATAAGTGCAGTTCAAGCTGGTGAGGTGGCAAGCACAAGTAGTGTCCCGCTGCCACCAAAAAGACAAACACAGGCCCGTCGTGCCCATAATGCCCTTCCTGCTGCATTCGCCAATCCTAATTGGGAACCCACCGCTTCTGCAGCGCCCGTACTTCCCCCATTCACATCCCCAACCAAATGCAGTCGGCTGCATGAGAGGCATTTTCTTTATGTCCTCCCGAGTACCCCTACCCAACGAACCCCCCCAAAAAAGATGTTGTGTCTGCAGCAAGCGCGGATATAGGCGTGACACCCGCTATTATTGTCCCTCCTGTCCTGACAATGCTGGTCTTTGCATTGGTGAATGTTTTGAACGCTACCATTCACTAGTTGAGTATTAGCGTAGGGTACAGCATTCCACAGACTAGGCACACTTTCACAGGGTCTCCCAAGATGCCATCCCATTTTGAGAGACCCGAACCTGGAACCGGTTACAGTTATAAAAGTTACAGTTACAAAAAAAGTGTAAAAAAATAAAAAAAATAAAAACACATACAAAAATATAAAAAAAAAAAAAAAATAGTTGTCATTTTATTGTTCTCTCTCTCTCTATTCTCTCTATTGTTCTGCTCTTTTTTACTGTATTCTATTCTGCAATGTTTTATTGTTATTATGTTTTATCATGTTTGCTTTTCAGGTATGCAATTTTTTATACTTTACCGTTTACTGTGCTTTATTGTTAACCATTTTTTTGTCTTCAGGTATGCCATTCACGACTTTGAGTGGTTATACCAGAATGATGCCTGCAGGTTTAGGTATCATCTTGGTATCATTCTTTTCAGCCAGCGGTCGGCTTTCATGTAAAAGCAATCCTAGCGGCTAATTAGCCTCTAGACTGCTTTTACAAGCAGTGGGAGGGAATGCCCCCCCCCACGTCTTCCGTGTTTTTCTCTGGCTCTCCTGTCTCAACAGGGAACCTGAAAATGCAGCCGGTGATTCAGCAAGCTGACCATAGAGCTGATCAGAGACCAGAGTGGCTCCAAACATCTCTATGGCCTAAGAAACCGGAAGCTACGAGCATTTTATGACTTAGATTTCGCCGGATGTAAACAGCGCCATTGGGAAATTGGGAAAGCATTTTATCACACCGATCTTGGTGTGGTCAGATGCTTTGAGGGCAGAGGAGAAATCTAGGGTCTAATAGACCTCAATTTTTTCAAAAAAGAGTACCTGTCACTACCTATTGCTATGATAGGGGATATTTACATTCCCTGAGATAACAATAAAAATGATTAAAAAAAAAAAATGAAAGGAACAGTTTAAAAATAAGATTAAAAAAATAATAATAATAAAGAAAAAAAAAAAAAGCACCCCTGTCCCCCCTGCTCTAGCGCGAACGCAAGCGTCGGTCTGGCGTCAAATGTAAACAGCAATTGCACCATGCATGTGAGGTATCACCGCGAACGTCAGATCGAGGGCAGTAATTTTAGCAGTAGACCTCCTCTGTAAATCTAAAGTGGTAACCTGTAAAGGCTTTTAAAGGCTTTTAAATATGTATTTAGTTTGTCGCCACTGCACGTTTGTGCGCAATTTTAAAGCATGTCATGTTTGGTATCCATGTACTCGGCCTGAGATCATCTTTTTTATTTGATCAAACATTTGGGCAATATAGTGTGTTTTAGTGCATTAAAATTTAAAAAAGTGTGTTTTTTCCCCAAAAAATGCGTTTGAAAAATCGCTGCGCAAATACTGTGTGAAAAAAAAAAATGAAACACCCACCATTTTAATCTGTAGGGCATTTGCTTTAAAAAAATATATAATGTTTGGGGGTTCAAAGTAATTTTCTTGCAAAAAAAAAATATTTTTTTATGTAATCAAAAAGTGTCAGAAAGGGCTTTGTCTTCAAGTGGTTAGAAGAGTGGGTGATGTGTGACATAAGCTTCTAAATGTTGTGCATAAAATGCCAGGACAGTTCAAAACCCCCCCAAATGACCCCATTTTGGAAAGTAGACACCCCAAGCCATTTGCTGAGAGGCATGTCGAGTCCATGAAATATTTTATATTGTGACACAAGTTGCGGGAAAGAGACATTTTTTTATTTTTTTTATTTTTTTTTTGCGCAAAGTTGTCACTAAATGATATATTGCTCAAACATGCCATGGGAATATGTGAAATTACACCCCAAAATACATTCTGTTGCTTCTCCTGAGTACGGAGATACCACATGTGTGGGACTTTTTGGGAGCCTAGCCGCGTACGGGACCCCGAAAACCAAGCACCGCCTTCAGGCTTTCTAAGGCCGTATTTTTGATTTCACTCTTCACTGCCTATCACAGTTTCGGAGGCCATGGAATGCCCAGGTGGCAAACCCCCCCCCCCCCCAAATGACCCCATTTTGGAAAGTAGACACCCCAAGCTATTTGCTGAGAGGTATAGTGAGTATTTTGCAGACCTCACTTTTTGTCACAAAGTTTTGAAAATTGAAAAAAGAAAAAAAAATTTTTTTTACTCGTCTTTCTTTATTTTCAAAAACAAATGAGAGCTGCAAAATACTCACCATGCCTCTCAGCAAATAGCTTGGGGTGTCTACTTTCCAAAATGGGGTCATTTGGGGGGGTTTTATGCCATCTTGGCATTTTATGGCCTTCAAAACTGTGATAGGTAGTGAGGAGTAAAATCAAAAATGTACGCCCTTAGAAATCCCGAAGGCAGTGATTGGTTTTCAGGGCGGCTCCCAAAAAGTCCCACACATGTGGTATCCCCATACTCAGGAGAAGCAGCTAAATGTATTTTGGGGTGCAATTCCACATATGCCCATGGCCTGTGTGAGCAATATATCATTTAGTGACAACTTTTTGTAATTTTTTTTTTTTTTTTGTCATTATTCAATCACTTGGGACAAAAAAAATGAATATTCAATGGGCTCAACATGCCTCTCAGCAATTTCCTTGGGGTGTCTACTTTCCAAAATGGGGTCATTTGTGTTTTTTTTTTACTGCCCTGCCATTTTAGCACCTCAAGAAACGACATAGGCAGTCATAAATTAAAGGCTGTGTAAATTCCAGAAAATGTACCCTAGTTTGTAGGCGCTATAACTTTTGCGCAAACCAATAAATATACACTTATTGACATTTTTTTTACCAAAGACATGTGGCTGAATACATTTTGGCCTAAATGTATGACTAAAATTGAGTTTATTTTTTGAAATTCGAAATTCATATAAAATGAATTCAAATTTGAATAGAAAAGATTAGAATAGAAAAACAATAGAACAGAAAATAATCTAATATATATATATATTATATTTTATTCTATTCTGTTCTATTGTTTTTCTAGTCTATTTTCTTTTCTATTCGAATTTGAATTCATTCTATATGAATTTCTAATTTCAAAAGATGGTTATATATATATAAATATTTTATATATATATATATATATATATATATATATATATATATATATATATATATATATATATATATATATATATATATATATATATATATATATATATATATATATATAACCACCATTTTCCGAAATTCGAATTTCATATAGAATGAATTCGAATTAGAATAGAAAAGAAAATAGACTAGAAAAACAATAGAACAGAATAGAATAAAATGTAATATATATATTAGATTATTTTCTGTTCTATTGTATTCCTATTCTAATCTTTTCTATTCGAATTTGAATTCATTCTATATGAATTTCGAATTTCAAAAGATGGTTATATATATAAATACTTTTTCTGCAGCAAAAAATTTCATTTTCCGAACCGATTTTGGGGCCCCGTATCTCAGGGCCACTTGGTGCTAGGAACCCCAAATTTGGTGTGCAAACCCAGTGGAACTGGTACCATAACATATCCAAAGCTGGGGTTCCTAGCACTAAGTGGCCCCGAGATATGGGCCCAAAATCGGTTCAGAAAATGTCATTCTCTGCTGCAGAAAAGTGCTTGACATTTTCTGAACTGATTTTTGGGGCCCTGTATCTCGGGGCCACTTGGTGCTAGAAACCTCAGCTTTGGAAATTTTATGGTGCTAGTTCCACTGGGTTTGCACACCAAATTTTGGGGTTCTTAGCACTAAGTGGCCCCAAGATATGGGGCCCCAAATTCGGTCAACTGTGTCCATCTGCAGCAATGTCATTTTGGGACCCTTTGGGTTCAGAGACCCCAAATTTTGGCTGCAGCTAGGGGGCATCTAGGAACCCTTAACTAACGAGTTTGAAGTTCAGGGGACCTATGGCTGTAAATGGGCACAGTGATGCTGCAAATGGGCATTGTTGACCCTCTTTTCCACCTACAGTAGCTGTGCATTTCTCACCCTCGTCTTATACTCGGGTCAATACGTTTTTCCCATTTTTTTGTGGTAAATTAGGGCCTCGACTTATACTCGGAACGACTTATACTCGAGTATATACGATATATATATATATATATATATATATATATATATATATATATATATATATATATATATATATATATATATATTAGTTATTTATTGATATATAACCATCTATTGGATGGTTTGAAATTCATATAGAATGAATTCAAATTTGAATAGAAAAGATTAGAATAGAAAAAAAATAGATTAGAATAAAATATAATACATATACACATTATATTTTACTCAATTCTGTTCTATTGTTTTTCTAGTCTATTTTCTATTTCTAGTCTAATCTTTTCTATTCGAATTCGAATTCATTCTATATGAAATTCGAATTTTGGAAAATGGTTATATATATATATATATATATATATATATATATATATATATATATATATATATATATATATATATATATATATATATAAATATATATATATATATATATATATATATATATATATATATATATATATATATATATATATATATATATAAAACCATCTTTTGAAATTCGAAATTCATATAGAATGAATTCAAATTCGAATAGAAAAGATTAGAATAGAAAAAAAAATAGAACACAATAGAATAAAATATAATATATATACACATTATATTTTACTCAATTCTGTTCTATTGTTTTCCTAGTCTATTTTCTATTTCTAGTCTAATCTTTTCTATTCGAATTTGAATTCATTCTATATGAAATTTGAATTTCGGAAAATGGTTATATATATATATATATATATATATATATATATATATATATATATATATATATATATATATATACTGTATATACTCGAGTATAAGTCGTTCCGAGTATAAGTCGAGGCCCTAATTTACCACAAAAAAATGGGAAAAACGTATTGACCCGAGTATAAGACGAGGGTGAGAAATGCACAGCTACTGTAGGTGGAAAAGAGGGTCAACAATGCCCATTTGCAGCATCACTGTGCCCATTTGCAGCCATAGGTCCCCTGAACTTCAAACTCGTTAGTTAAGGGTTCCTAGATGCCCCCTAGCTGCAGCCAAAATTTGGGGTCTCTGAACCCAAAGGGTCCCAAAATGACATTGCTGCAGATGGACACAGTTGACCGAATTTGGGGCCCCATATCTTGGGGCCACTTAGTGCTAAGAACCCCAAATTTGGTGTGCAAACCCAGTGGAACTAGCACCATAAAATTTCCAAAGCTGAGGTTTCTAGCACCAAGTGGCCCCGAGATACAGGGCCCCAAAATTCAGTTCAGAAAATGTCAAGCACTTTTCTGCAGCAGAGAATGACATTTTCCGAACCGGTTTTGGGGCCCCGTATCTCGGGGCCACTTAGTGCTAGGAACCCCAGCCTTGGATATGTTATGGCATCAGTTCCACTGGGTTAGCACACCAAATTTGGGGTTCCTAGCACTAAGTGGCCCTGAGATACGGGGCCCCAAAATCGGTTCGGAAAATGAAATTTTTTGCTGCAGAAAAAGTATTTATATATATAACCATCTTTTGAAATTCGAAATTCATATAGAATGAATTCAAATTCGAATAGAAAAGATTAGAATAGGAATACAATAGAACAGAAAATAATCTAATATATATATTATATTTTATTCTATTCTGTTCTATTGTTTTTCTAGTCTATTTTCTTTTCTATTCGAATTCATTCTATATGAAATTCGAATTTCGGAAAATGGTTTTATATATATATAACCATTTTCCGAAATTCGAATTTCATATAGAATGAATTCGAATTCGAATAGAAAAGAAAATAGACTAGAAAAACAATATTTTACTCAATTGTGTTCTATTGTTTTTCTAGTCTATTTTCTATTTCTAGTCTAATCTTTTCAATTCGAATTCGAATTCATTCTATATGAAATTCGAGTTTCGGAAAATGGTTATATATATATATATATATATATATATATATATATATATATATATATATATATATATATATAAACCATCTTTTGAAATTCGAAATTCATATAGAATGAATTCAAATTCGAATAGAGAAGATTGAAGATTAGAATAGAAAAACAATAGAACAGAAAATAATCTAATATATATATATTATATTTTATTCTATTCTGTTCTATTGTTTTTCTAGTCTATTTTCTTTTCTATTTGAATTCGAATTCATTCTATATGAAATTCGAATTTCGGAAAATGGTTTTATATGTATATATATATATATATATATATATATATATATATATTAGATATTTATTGATATATAACCATCAATTGGAATTCGAAATTCGTATAGAATGAATTCAAATTCGAATAGGAAAGATTAGAATAGAAATAAAAATAGAACAGAATAGAATAAAATATAATATATATACACATCTATACACATCTAATATATATATTATATTTTTTTCTATTCTGTTCTTTTGTTTTTCTAGTCTATTTTCTTTTCTATTCGAATTCGAATTCATTCTATATGAAATTCGAATTTCGGAAAATGGTTATATATATATATATATATATATATATATATATATATATATATATATATATATATATATATATATTTTTTTTTCCTGATCTGTTCTATTGTTTTTCTATGATATTCTTTTATTCTTTTCTATTATTTTCTAATCTATTCTAATCTTTTATATTCAAATTCGATTTCATTCTATATGAAATTCGAATTTCAGAAAATGGTTATTTATATATATATATTTTTTTTTTTCCGATCTGATCTATTGTTTTTCTATGATATTATTTTCTATTCTATTTAAATTCAATTTAATTCTATATGAAATTTGAATATTACGGAAAATGGTTTTATATATATATATATATATATACATATATATATATATATATATATATATATATATATATATATATATATATATATATATATATATATATATATATATATATATATATGTATGTATATATATATATTAGATATTTATTTATATATAACTATCTATTGAAATTCGAAATTCATATAGAATGAATTCAAATTCGAATAGAAAAGATTAGAATAGAAAAAAAAATAGAACACAATAGAATAAAATATAATATATATACACATTATATTTTACTCAATTCTGTTCTATTGTTTTCCTAGTCTATTTTCTATTTCTAGTCTAATCTTTTCTATTCGAATTTGAATTCATTCTATATGAAATTTGAATTTCGGAAAATGGTTATATATATATATATATATATATATATATATATATATATATATATATATATATATATATATATATACTGTATATACTCGAGTATAAGTCGTTCCGAGTATAAGTCGAGGCCCTAATTTACCACAAAAAAATGGGAAAAACTTATTGACCCGAGTATAAGACGAGGGTGAGAAATGCACAGCTACTGTAGGTGGAAAAGAGGGTCAACAATGCCCATTTGCAGCATCACTGTGCCCATTTGCAGCCATAGGTCCCCTGAACTTCAAACTCGTTAGTTAAGGGTTCCTAGATGCCCCCTAGCTGCAGCCAAAATTTGGGGTCTCTGAACCCAAAGGGTCCCAAAATGACATTGCTGCAGATGGACACAGTTGACCGAATTTGGGGCCCCATATCTTGGGGCCACTTAGTGCTAAGAACCCCAAATTTGGTGTGCAAACCCAGTGGAACTAGCACCATAAAATTTCCAAAGCTGAGGTTTCTAGCACCAAGTGGCCCCGAGATACAGGGCCCCAAAATTCAGTTCAGAAAATGTCAAGCACTTTTCTGCAGCAGAGAATGACATTTTCCGAACCGGTTTTGGGGCCCCGTATCTCGGGGCCACTTAGTGCTAGGAACCCCAGCCTTGGATATGTTATGGCATCAGTTCCACTGGGTTAGCACACCAAATTTGGGGTTCCTAGCACTAAGTGGCCCTGAGATACGGGGCCCCAAAATCGGTTCGGAAAATGAAATTTTTTGCTGCAGAAAAAGTATTTATATATATAACCATCTTTTGAAATTCGAAATTCATATAGAATGAATTCAAATTCGAATAGAAAAGATTAGAATAGGAATACAATAGAACAGAAAATAATCTAATATATATATTATATTTTATTCTATTCTGTTCTATTGTTTTTCTAGTCTATTTTCTTTTCTATTCGAATTCATTCTATATGAAATTCGAATTTCGGAAAATGGTTTTATATATATATATATATATATATATATATATATATATATATATATAACCATTTTCCGAAATTCGAATTTCATATAGAATGAATTCGAATTCGAATAGAAAAGAAAATAGACTAGAAAAACAATATTTTACTCAATTGTGTTCTATTGTTTTTCTAGTCTATTTTCTATTTCTAGTCTAATCTTTTCAATTCGAATTCGAATTCATTCTATATGAAATTCGAGTTTCGGAAAATGGTTATATATATATATATATATATATATATATATATATATATATATATATATATATATATATATATATATATATATATATATATATATATATATATATATATATATATATAAAAATATTTATATATATAACCATCTTTTGAAATTAGAAATTCATATAGGATGAATTCAAATTCGAATAGAAAAGAAAATAGACTTGAAAAACAATAGAACAGAATAGAATAAAATATAATATATATATTAGATTATTTTCTGTTCTATTGTTTTTCTATTCTAATCTTTTCTATTCAAATTTGAATTCATTTTATATGAATTTCGAATTTCAAAAGATGTATATAATTTTTTTTTTCCTGATCTGTCCTATTGGTTTTCTATGATATTCTTTTCTATTATTTTCTAATCTATTCTAATCTTTTATATTCAAATTTGATTTCATTCTATATGAAATTCGAATTTCAGAAAATGGTTATTTATATATATATATATATATATATATATATATATATATATATATATATATATTTTATTTTTTTTCTGATCTGATCTATTGTTTTTTTATGATATTATTTTCTATTCTATTTAAATTCAATTTCATTCTATATGAAATTCGAATTTTGGAAAATGGTTTTATATATATATATATATATATATATATATATATATATTATATATATATATATTAGATATTTATTTATATATAAGCATCTATTGAAATTCGAAATTCATTTAGAATGAATTCAAATTCGAATAGAAAAGATTAGAATAGAAAAAAAATAGAACAGAATAGAATAAAATATAATATATATACACATTATATTTTACTCAATTCTGTTCTATTGTTTTTCTAGTCTATTTCCTATTTCTAGTCTAATCTTTTCTATTCGAATTCGAATTCATTCTATATGAAATTTGAATTTCGGAAAATGGTTTTATATATATATATATATACATATATATATATATATATATATGTATATATATATATATATATACCGTATATACTCGAGTATAAGTCGTTCCGAGTATAAGTCGAGGACCTAATAACCACAAAAAAATGGGAAAAACTTATTGACCCGAGTATAAGACGAGGGTGAGAAATGCACAGCTACTGTAGGTGGAAAAGAGGGTCAACAATGCCCATTTGCAGCATCACTGTGCCCATTTGCAGCCATAGGTCCCCTGAACTTCAAACTCGTTAGTTAAGGGTTCCTAGATGCCCCCTAGCTGCAGCCAAAATTTGGAGTCTCTGAACCCAAAGGGTCCCAAAATGACATTGCTGCAGATGGACACAGTTGACCGAATTTGGGGCCCCATATCTTGGGGCCACTTAGTGCTAAGAACCCCAAATTTGGTGTGCATACCCAGTGGAACTAGAACCATAAAATTTCCAAAGCTGAGGTTTCTAGCACCAAGTGGCCCTGAGATACGGGGCCCCAAAGTCAGTTCGGAAAATGTCAAGCACTTTTCTGCAGCAGAGAATGACATTTTCTGAACCGATTTTGGGCCCTGTATCTCGGGGCCACTTAGTGCTAGGAACCCCAGCTTTGGATATGTTATGGAACCAGTTCCACTGGGTTAGCACACCAAATTTGAGGTTCTTAGCTCCAAGTAGCCCTGAGCTATGGGGCCCCAAACTCGGTTCAGAAAATGTCAAGCACTTTTCTACAGCAGAGAATGACATTTTCTGAACCGATTTTGGGGCCCTGTATCTCGGGGCCACTTAGTGCTAGGAACTTCAGCTTTGGATATGTTGTGGTACCAGTTCCACTGTGTTTGCACACCAAATTTGGGGTTCCTAGCACCAAGTGGCCCTGAGATACGGGGCCCCAAAATCGGTTCGGAAAATGAAATTTTTTGCTGCAGAAAAAGTATTTATATATATAACTATCTTTTGAAATTCGAAATTCATATAGAATGAATTCAAATTCGAATAGAAAAGATTAGAATAGGAATACAATAGAACAGAAAATAATCTAATATATATATTATATTTTAATTTATTCTGTTCTATTGTTTTTCTAGTCTATTTTCTTTTCTATTCGAATTCGAATTCATTCTATATGAAATTCGAATTTCATATAGAATGAACCATTTTCCGAAATTCGAATTTCATATAGAATGAATTCGAATTCGAATAGAAAAGAAAATAGACTAGAAAAACAATATTTTACTCAATTGTGTTATATTGTTTTTCTAGTCTATTTTCTATTTCTTTCTAGTCTAATCTTTTCAATTCGAATTCTAATTCATTCTATATGAAATTCTAATTTCGGAAAATGGTTTTATATATATATATATATATATATATATATATATATATATATATATATATATATATATATATATATATATATATATATAGAGAAAAAATATTTATATATATAACCATCTTTTGAAATTAGAAATTCATATAGAATGAATTCAAATTCGAATAGAAAAGAAAATAGACTAGAAAAACAATAGAACAGAATAGAATAAAATCTAATATATATATTAGATTATTTTCTGTTCTATTGTTTTTCTATTCTAATCTTTTCTATTCAAATTTGAATTCATTTTATATGAATTTCGAATCTCAAAGATGTATATAATTTTTTTTTTCCTGATCTGTTCTATTGTTTTTCTATGATATTCTTTTCTATTATTTTCTAATCTATTCTAATCTTTTATATTCAAATTCGATTTCATTCTATATGAAATTCGAATTTCAGAAAATGGTTATTTATATTATACACTACCGTTCAAAAGTTTGGGGTCACCCAAACAATTGTGTGTTTTCCATGAAAAGTCACACTTATTCACCACCATACGTTGTGAAATGAATAGAAAATAGAGTCAAGACATTGACAAGGTTAGAAATAATGATTTGTATTTGAAATAACATTGTTTTTACATCAAACGTTGCTTTCATCAAAGAATCCTCCTTTTGCAGCAATTACAGCATTGCACACCTTTGGCATTCTAGCTGTTAATTTATTGAGGTAAGCTGGAGAAATTGCACCCCACGCTTCTAGAAGCAGCTCCCACAAGTTGGATTGGTTGGATGGGCACTTCTGGCGTACCATATGGTCAAGCTGCTCCCACAACAGCTCAATGGGGTTCAGATCTGGTGACTGTGCTGGCCACTCCATTACCGATAGAATACCAGCTGCCTGCTTCTGCTGTAAATAGTTCTTGCACAATTTGGAGGTGTGTTTAGGGTCATTGTCCTGTTGTAGGATGAAATTGGCTCCAATCAAGCGCTGTCCACTGGGTATGGCATGGCGTTGCAAAATGGAGTGATAGCCTTCCTTATTCAGAATCCCTTTTTCCCTGTACAAAGCTCCCACCTTACCAGCACCAAAGCAACCCCAGACCATCACATTACCTCCACCATGCTTAACAGATGGCGTCAGGCATTCTTCCAGCATCTTTTCATTTGTTCTGCGTCTCACAAACGTTCTTCTTTGTGATCCAAACACCTCAAACTTGGATTCATCCGTCCACAACACTTTTTTCCAGTCTTCCTCTGTCCAATGTCTGTGTTCTTTTGCCCATCTTAATCTTTTTCTTTTATTGGCCAGTCTCAGATATGGCTTTTTCTTTGCCACTCTGCCCTGAAGCCCAAAATCCCGCAGCCGCCTCTTCACTGTAGATGTTGACACTGGTGTTTTGCGGGTACTATTTAATGAAGATGCCAGTTGGGGACCTGTGAGGCGTCTGTTTCTCAAACTAGAGACTCTAATGTGCTTATCTTCTTGCTTAGTTGCGCAACGCGGCCTCCCACTTCTTTTTCTACTCTGGTTAGAGCCTGTTTGTGCTGTCCTCTGAAGGGAGTAGTACACACCGTTGTAGGAAATCTTTAATTTCTTTGCAATTTCTCGCATGGAATAGCCTTCATTTCTAAGAACAAGAATAGACTGTCGAGTTTCAGATGAAAGTTCTCTTTTTCTGGCCATTTTGAGCGTTTAATTGACCCCACAAATGTGATGCTCCAGAAACTCAATCTGCTCACAGGAAGGTCAGTTTTGTAGCTTCTGGAAGGAGCTAGACTCTTTTTAGATGTGTGAACATGATTGCACAAGGGTTTGCTAATCATCAATTAGCCTTCTGAGCCAATGAGCAAACACATTGTACCATTAGAACACTGGAGTGATAGTTGCTGGAAATGGGCCTCTATACACCTATGTAGATATTGCACCAAAAACTAGACATTTGCAGTTAGAATAGTCATTTACCACATTAGCAATGTATAGAGTATATTTGTTTAAAGTTAGGACTAGTTTAAAGTTAGCTTCATTTAAAAGTACAGTGCTTTTCCTTCAAAAATAAGGACATTTCAATGTGACCCCAAACTTTTGAACGGTAGTGTATATATATATATATATATATATAAATATATATATATATATATATATATATATATATATATATATATATATATTTATTTATTTATTTTTTTCTGATCTGATCTATTGCTTTTTTATGATATTATTTTCTATTCTATTTAAATTCAATTTCATTCTATATGAAATTCGAATTTTGGAAAATGGTTTTATAGATATATATATATATATATATATATATATATATATATATATATATATATATATATATATATATATATATATATATTATATATATATATATAAGATATTTATTTATATATAACCATCTATTGAAATTCGAAATTCATTTAGAATGAATTCAAATTCGAATAGAAAAGATTAGAATAGAAAAAAAATAGAACAGAATAGAATAAAATAGAATATATATACACATTATATTTTACTCAATTCTGTTCTATTGTTTTTCTAGTCTATTTCCTATATCTAGTCTAATCTTTTCTATTCGAATTCGAATTCATTCTATATGAAATTCGAATTTCGGAAAATGGTTTTATATATATATATATATATATATATATATATATATATATATATATAAATATATATTTATATATATAACCATTTTCCGAAATTCGAATTTCATATAGAATGAATTCGAATATACATATATATATATATAAATTGTTATTTTCCAATCTATTTTCGAATTCGAATTTATACTATTCGAAATTCGAATTTCAGAAGATGGTCATTTTCTGTTGTATTTTATTAAATTCTATTAAATTCTGTTCTATTCTTTACGATTCTTTTATGTTTATTCTATTGTTTTATTATTTTATATTCTATTTTATTGTATTTTTTTTAGAAATCAATTTATATTTTTTCTAATTCGATTCGAATTTGTTTTCAAATTCGAGTCGAATAGATTTCGAATTTTTTTTCGAATCGAATATATTTCGAATTTGGTTTCGAATTCGATTCGAATTCGATTCGAATTTCGGCCGTGGGTTTTCGATTCGAAACATTTCGGATTCGTTTAAATTCGTTAGTATTGTAATTCGGTATTTTGGATGCATCCGAATGTCCGAATAATGAAAATTTCGTCCGAATTTCGATTCGGAACTAAACGAAATGCACATGTCTACTCTCTACTGCAGGCCTTCAGTTATGTAACAAGCAGTATCAGAAGTATTAAAAACTCCATAGAAGGGCTGGTGCTGTGTCTGTCAATGAACTCAGAGAAAAGGATTTTACGGTAAGTCAAAAATCCTATTTTCTCTTTCGTTCATTGACAGACACAGCTTTCTTTATTCAGGGATGTCTCCAAGCAGTGCCAAACATGAGGGGTGGGGCAGCCAACAAAAACAAAAAAAACCTAGGCCAACCAGACAACCTGGAGCTCAGTGAAAACAACCTGGAGCCCACCTGACCAGCAAAAAAACCCCTTCACAAGGGAAAAACCCTCTAGACCGCAGCCTGCAGAACCTTGCGGCCAAAAGAAGCATCCGCAGATGCCAGCACATTCACTTTGTAAAATTTTGTGAAAGTGTGCACCGAAGACCAGGTGGCCGCCTTGCAAACTTGTATTATTGACAACTGATGACGGAAGGCCCAGGAGGCACTCAGCGCCCGAGTCGAGTGCGCCTTCACCGGGAAGGGAGGAACCTGACCCTTGATAGAATAGGCCCGAGTCTCCGTTTGCCTGATCCATCTAGAGATGGTCGCTGAGGAAGCAGATAGCCCCTTCTTTGACCGTCCGTGATCACGAACAGAGAGTCTGACCTTCGAAAAGACTCAGTGGCCAAATACACCCTGACTGCTTGTACCGCATCTAAGGTGTGCAAGGCAAATTCCCTTGGATGTTGCGGCTGGGGACATAGAGAAGGCAACACAATGTCTTCATTTAAATGGAAATCAGAGACAACCTTTGGAAGGAAAGAAGGACAAGGATGAAGTACCACCTTGTCCTCGTGAATCACCAGGTAGGGCATGCGACAGGATAGCGCAGCCAACTCTGACACCCTGCGAGTAGAAGTAATAGCCACCAAGAAGGCCACCTTCTGTGATAGCGTAAGCAGGGGAATTTCTCGAATATCCTCAAACTGAGGCTTCTTTAGAACTGAAAGTACAAGATTCAAGTCCCATGGTGGCAAGGGAGATAGCACCGGTGGAACCACATGTAGCACTCCCTGAATGAAGGTACGCACCAGGGAATGCGAAGCCAGGGATAGTTGGAATAAACCCGCCAAGGCCGACACAGTACTCAAGGCCAAATTCTTTTCAAAGCCCCTCTGAAGAAAAGTCAAAATCCGAGCCACCGAAAAGGAACGTGGGTGAAACCCCACTAACAATAGTCAGGCCGTTAAAGCCAGCGACGGTAAGGCAGGGTGGAAGATTGGCCCTTGGGATAGCAGATCCTCCCTGAGAGGCAGCCGCCAGGGAGCATATGCGACCAGACGCACCAGGTCGGCGTACCAGGACCGACAAGGCCAGTCCAGGGCCACTAGAATGACCAGAAATTCCTTCAGCCTCGATCCTGCGCAACAGCCGTGGCAGAAGCTTGAGAGGAGGAAAGGCGTAGATCAGATGATACTGGCCCCACGGAGCGACCAGAGCATCTGAGGCATCCGCCTGAGAGTTCCGAGACCTGGCCACAAACCTCTGCACCTTCCTGTTGATTCGGGATGCCATCAGATCTACCTCTGGAGATCCCCAGTATAGGCAGATCTGTTGAAATACCTCCTGATGGAGAGACCACTCCCCTTGGTCCAATACTTGACGACTGAGGTAATCCGCCTGCCAGTTGTCCACCCCCAGAATGTAAATGGTGGAGATGGCCAGGACAAAACGTTCTGCCCACCGTAGAATGCCGGCAACTTCCAGGCTGGCTAGCACACTCCTCGTTTCTCCCTGGTGGTTGGCATTGTCTGACTGGATCCGTATCAGGAGCGTCTGAAGCCGATCCATCCAATGATCCAGACAGAGTCTGATCCCCCAGAGTTCCAAGATGTTGATAGGTAGCCTGGATTCCTCCAGCGTCCAGTGACCCTTAGCCGAGCTCAGGCCCAGGACTCCTCCCCACCCGGACAGACTGGCATCGGTGGTGACCACCGTCCAGTACAGTGGGAGAAAAGATTTCCCCTGCCGAAGAGCCGGGGAACAAAGCCACCAGATCAGGGACCCTTTGGCTCCTTGACTCAACCGAATCTGACTGTGTAGAGACTCGGCACATTTGTCCCATTTTAACAAGATTTCCCTTTGCGGGGGTCTCGTTTGAAACTGAGCGGACAGGACCGCCTCGAACGTAGACACCATCAGGCCCAGTACCCGCATGCAAGTCCGCAGGGAGACCCACCCGCTGGACAGCAGCGAGCGGGCTGCCGCCTGTAATTTCTGGTGTTTGTCCTGCAGAAGGACCTGAAGGAGTCTGAACAGTGATCTCCACATCGCCCCTCAGGGCAGCTGAGGACTCTACTCGCAGCAGAAGGTCATCCAGATAGCCCAGAACAGAAATTTCCCACTGGCGCAGCAGCACCAGAACCGGGGCCAACACTTTGGTGAAGACCTGAGGAGCGGAGGCGAGACCAAGGGGTAACGCTGCAAACTGATAATGCTCCTCTCCCACAGCAAAGCAGAGGAACCGCCGGTGCTGTGCACAAATCTGAATGTGCAGGTAGGAATCCTTGATGTCGATGGAGGCAAGAAAGGAATCCTTGATGTCGATGGAGGCAAGAAACGTTCCTGACACCGGAACCGGGACAATCACCCCCTGGAGAGCCAGGCCTTGTACCGCACCCCCCAAAGGGCTAACAAGCGGTCTGGAGACAGATGCAGATTGGACAGAAAAAAATCTGTTTGGGGGACAAGTCTGGAACTCAATCTTGTAATCATACAGAATCACTTCGTGGACCCACTTGTCATTTATCAGAGAGGTCCACGAGCCCGGAAACCAGCGAAGACGCCCCCCCCCCACCCGGACTGCGGGTGAGGGCGCCTCTTCATGCCGAAAGAGCCTTATCTGGGGGTCTGGAGAACCCCGCTCTCGGTTTGCCCGACCAGCGCCGCTTAGAACCTCCCGAGGGGGGCTTGAAAGACTTTGAGCCTTTGTCAGTGGACCCTGAGGGATGAAAAAACTTTCTGTGGGCTGAGAAGGAAGGGCCACGCTTGCGACTTGGCTCCTTCCCTTTCTTTGTTACTGTGGAAGAAAAGTACTCTTCCCCTTGTGACATTCTTAATGATATCATCCAGAGTGGCCCCGAATAAACGATCGCCTTGAAAAGGCAGATCAGCTAGAGCCTTCTTTGAGGCCTGGTGCACAGTCCAACACTTCAGCCACAATACCTGTCGAAACCCTACTGCTGAAACAGATAGCTTAGAAAGCAAAGGGAGCTGCGTCCAAAGAGGCATCGCAGACAAACTGCAACCCCTGGACCAGTTGGTCCGCTAATTCCGTTAAGGCAGGTGGAAACTGGTCCCCTTCCAGGTCACGGCGCAACAGCTTCGCCCACTCTTTCAGCGTTTGCGACACCAGAGCAATAGCCAAAATTGACCAAAGCACCAAACCCGCAATAGAGAACATAGTGCGGCTCAGAGACTCTGCCTTCCTGTCAGCCGGGTCTTTAAAGGCCGGGGAGTCCTCAACAGGAATCATAGTGGTTTTGTTCAACCGGAAAATCGGGGGATCCACCACAGGCGGAGTTGTTCATTTTTTGAGCAGACTTTCCTCAAAGGGATAACGCACAGCGAAACACTTTGGGATCACAAAGGGGCGTTTTTGACGCTCCCAATCTTTATAGACAAACTTGTCAAAAAAGGAGGGATTAGGGAACACTTTTGCCACGCAAGGTGGCTTGTGAGTGCCAAAGGGGACCGGCACCTCCACCACAGCAATGGCTGCATCCTCCATTATTAAAGTTTCCGGCACAGAAGCAATCAGTGCGTCCACCAGCGCCTTCTCATGCGCAGCCACTGGGACCAAGGAATCATCCTCACTGTCCGAGAGATCTAGGAGCGCGGCCGCAGACCCCGCAGAGTGGGCCCCGTCCATGGCAGCCGAATCAGTTTCAGGATCTGACAAGACAGATGAATCAGGGGAAGGCAGGGGACACTTCCTGCTATTCCGCCGCCCAAGAGCCACCTCCACCCAGGACACAAAGGACTCCAGGGCCGCTGTCAGTGTGTCAACGGATGACTGGGACCCAGAGGGAAACATGACAGGGGGTCAGGCAGGGAAACATGCTCCTGAGACTCCATAAGAGAGAAAAAGGAGAGCCCCACACCAAGTGTGACCACTACAATGGGACACCCCCCACACCGGTAGTGGTACTGAACCACTAAGACACCCCACAGCCTGCAGCAGGGAGAGGAGGGATCCCCCAGACTCACCACCCCACTAACGCAGCGCTTGCTGTCTCAGATGTCGACCTGCACACACGTGGAATCCAAGGGAGAAGAAAACACAGGAGTCAGTGCCGGGGTTAAAAAGAGGGGCTTCTGCAAAAAAAGGCGTCCTGGGCTACACAGTAATGGCCACCATTGCCTGAGCCAAAAATCTAACATATCATGGCCGTCGAGCTACACAAACATGTCCGCCAGCCATAGGAAGTTATCAGGCACTAGGGAAAAGGACGCCAACTAAATGGCTGCCGGCCGTTCTGCACGAGTCTACCACAGATGCAGGAGAACCCTGTAGCCTCCTAGGATGAGAGCCTGAGAGAGAGGATCCGAGGACCCAGTGCCTCCCCCCTGGTAAGCACAGCACCTAGGCGGTGCACACCCCCAGCGCACCAGTATTCAGCCCCGTCCCCCAGGACCCACCACAGGCACACTACCTCATATGGAGGGGGGAGGGGAAGAGGGGGGTTACCAAGGGACCTCCAGGGCTAGGAAAAGAGGGTGCAGGGATAAAGGGGACCCGCAGGACCAACTAACCCAGGGAGGGGCCCGCGTCCGCCACAAAAAAACCCTAAGGGGAGAGGGGGACCTTTACTGACCATAACAGAACCAAGCGGGCATCACTCTAGACAGAACCTCCTCGCCACCGAAGTGGGGGGGCTGTCGGCCATGAGGGACGCTGCGACTCGAGCCGAGACCCGGTCGTATGCGACCTCGCAAGACGTTTAACTCGCAGGGCCAGCCCCTGTCCAGTGGCGCTATGTCGCCGCTGACCTAGCACGTAGCTGCGGTCTGCACGCGCTCGCTGGCCAGACTGGGATGACCACTGGATCGAATGTCCAGCCCTTCGCCCAGCCCGGCAGTTGATTGTAGATCTCACCGGTAAAATCCAGGAGAAAAAATAAATAAATAAAAATTGCCAGGACAAGAGATCCCAACAGAGAACTAGGTCCTTATTCCTAACTAGGCAGAAAAAAACTGAAGGCCTGTAGCAGAGAGGGGGGGTGTAAATCACCTAGGACTGTCCATGGGCGTAGCAAAGTCTTTTGTCTGCCTAGTGTCCTACTCCTGTAGGGGGCGATATAACCCTATGGTTCTGAATAAAGAAGGCTGTGTCTGTCAATGAACGAAAGAGAAATACCATTTGATCATGTCAGAAATTCAGAGCTGTCCTGTGCACACCTACCTACATTAATTCCCGATACTGTGGAGATTAGAGAAAATGGGCGTGATTCAGTAGTTTACCAAATAAACAGCTGGGCAGGGTTGACATCCCACAAAAAAGACACTACACAACAAAAAATTAGAAGCGGAGTACATTTTTGGCACATCAATGGGTATTTTTCTGCAGGATTTTTAAAGACAGGAGATGTGCATAAAAAGCATTACATATACTATGTTAGTTTTGTTTTTTCTTTGCCCTGACATACATTTTAAGAAGAGCTAGAATGGGTAAGGTAAGTTATAGCCTCTGTCTGATGCAACATATAGAAGTAAGGGTAAATCTCTTCAATAAGGACAACAGACAGCAAAAAAATATTTTTATAAAGTGTAGTAGGGGCCGAAGCAGGGGAGGACTAGCTTGGGGGTGAGGGGAGTATTTGCCCTCCAGGCCAGCACTACTGAATGGTTGCTCAGAGTGGGGATACTTCAACATTCAGACATTGATCAGAGTGGAATATGCAGTCAGTGATTTACCTTTTTGAGTGGCACTGAGATATCATGAAACTGAATGCCAGGAGCTGCAAAGGAGCTGATAGTGAAAGATGTGATGGTGTGGCACCGTTCAATCAGACTACATGGCATACTTTGCATGGTATACTTTATAAGCCTAGAGCTGGTTGGCCAGACTGCTGGTTGGAAGCTAAACAGTGGGGACCTTGAGTGGAGAGTGAACAAGTCTTGCTTTTTGACTGCTGGTGATTGCTGGGTTGCACTTTTAAGTTCTTTTTGGGGCTGTTCCTTGTAGCTTTTTAACACACTTTTTAAACAGCTTTTTTTCTTTCCTTCCTTCAGACTACTAATTAAGGGGAGTGGTTAATTGCTCACAGGTGCTTGAGGCCTATATAACCTTGTGTAGAACTCATTGTGAGCCTGCTCATTTTTGAGTCTGCTGGAACTCTGTCCAAGCGGAAGTGGTCTAATGCCGCGTACACACGGTCGGACTTTCCGGCATACTTGGTCCGGCGGACCAGAGTGTGCCGGACAATCCGCCCGTGTGTGGGCGCCGGCGGACTTTTCCGAAAAGCCCGCCGGACCTAGATTTGAAAAAAGTTTTAAATCTTTCCGCCGGACTCAGTTTCGGGCGGAAAGTCCGCTCGTGTGTGTGCTAGTCCGACGGAAAGCCCGCTCGTGTGTATGCTGGACTGTGACGTTTAGGGGGCGTGGTCACTGGGTGATGTTGACCACGCCCCCTAAAACGTCACAGTCCCAGCATGCCCAGGGACTGTGACATCAAAAGGGGGTGGGGTCTCCGCCTATATAAGTCACAACGCAGCCCTCGGAGAGCAGTCCAGCCAGAGAGAGCGTCGTGTCAACATCTGGGGAAGAGAAGAAGCCCAGAAGTCCGGACCTCTGCTGGCAAGAGAGCTACCTGAACACAGCAGAGGAGCCGGCCGAAGAACTGGAGAGAAGAGAGCGGAGAAGAACCAACCGGACGCCGGGAGAAGATGAAGCGGAGGGACCCCCGAAGCCGGAAGAAGACCCCCGAAGCCGGAGGAAGATCCCCCCGGAGCTGTTTAATAAAATATTTTAAAAACCTGTGTAGTGTGTTTTATTACTTACACTTTTTTCATAGGTGAATGGGTAGGGGTACCATGTACCCCATACTCATTCACATAGGGTGGGGGGGGCCGGGATCTGGGGGCCCCCTTATTAAAGGGGGCTCCCAGATTCCGATAAGCCCCCGCCCGCAGACCCCGACAACCAACGGCCAGGGTTGTCGGGAAGAGGCCCTTGTCCTCATCAACATGGGGGCAAGGTGCTTTGGGGTGGGGGGGCCCGCAGGGCGCCCCCCTCCCCCAAAGCACCCACCCCCCATGTTGAGGGCATGCGGCCTGGTACGGTTCAGGAGGGGGGGGGCGCTCGCTCGTCCCCACCCCCTTTCCTGACCGGCCAGGCTGCGTGCTCGGATCGGGGTCTGGTATGGATTTTAGGGGGGACCCCACGCCGTTTTTTCGGCGTAGGGGGTTCCCCTTTATAATCCATACCAGACCTAAGGGCCTGGTATGCACCGCGACGGGGCTCGCAAGGCGTCAATCTCGCCGATAAAAGCGGCAAGATTGACATCCTTTGCTAGTCCCGTCGCACCTGAGTCACGTTCAAAATGAACGGACTTGTCCGTGTGTGGGCAAGTCTGTTCATTCTGGAATTAGCCCGCCGGAAAGTCCCGGCGTGTGTGGGCAAGTCCGTCCGTTTTAAAGTCCGGCGCACCTGGCGGACAAAGTCAGTCGGAAAGTGTGCCGGACCAAGTAGGATAGAAAGTCCGACCGTGTGTACGCGGCATAAGTGGTGAGTTAAAAACCAGAGTTGAAAACAGGAGGTTATAACAGGGGTCATAGTACCTGTGTAGTGTGAGTACCTGAGTGTTGTCTGAGTAGTGTGTGGATCATTAGTACTTGTGTACTGTGTACTGTATACTTCTGTATTGTGAGTGCAAGTAGTTCTGCGAGTGGTCTGAGAGTGCACGTAGTTCTCCGAGTGGTCTGCGAGTGCACGTAGTTCTGCGAGTGCACGTAGCTCTGCAAGTGGTCTCTGAGTGCACGTAGTTCTGTGAGTGTTCTGCGAGTGCACGTAGTTCTGCGAGTGCACATAGTTCCGCGAGTGTCCTGTGAGTGCACGTAGTTCTGCGAGTGCACGTAGTTCTGCGAGTGGTCTGCGAGTGCATGTAGTTCTGCGAGTGCACGTAGTTCTGCGAGTGCACGTAGTTCCGCGAGTGTTCTGTGAGTGCACGTAGTTCTGTGAGTGGTCTGCAAGTGCACATAGTTCTGCGAGTGCACGTAGTTCTGCGAGTGGTCTGCGAGTGCATGTAGTTCCGCGAGTGTTCTGCGAGTGCCCGTAGTTCTGTGAGTGCACATAGTTCTGCGAGTGGTCTGCGAGTGCACATAGTTCTGCGAGTGCACGTAGTTCTGCGAGTGTTCTGCAAATGCACGCTGTTCTGCGAGTGCACGTAGTTCTGCGAGTGATCTGCGAGTGCACGTAGTTCTGCGAGTGTTTTGCAAGTGCACGTAGTTCTGCGAGTGCACGTAGTTTGTCTTGTTAAGTACCAGTGTATTGTCTTGAGTATTAGTGTGAGGAAGCTAATTGTTAGGTAATTTGGACAGGGTGTAATCCCCAATCCTCATTAAATTTAATAGGTACAATGCCCGGCGGGTGTGGAGAGGCGACTCTTTGTACATCTTGCGGCCTGTATGCATTCCTTGATCATCCGATTGAGGGTGGATACTGCTGTGCAAAATGTAAGCGCATTGTTTCCCTGGAAGCCCAGGTTCTGAATCTGGGGAAGAAACTGTCAGCACTGAGAAGTCCCTCCATACTAAAGGAGAGCCAGGAGCGTACACGGCAGGTGCCGTCAGGGGCCAGCACAGAGGCGGGTGGAGACAAAGAGGTGCAGGCACTAGCAAAGAGTAGATGGGTGACAGTCAGGAAGGGTAGAGGGGGAAGTGCCAGGGAGGCCAATCCAGGGCTGGAGCATCCGAATACGTACGCTCCATTGCGTGACATTGGTGAAAGCAGTCAGGGACCAGCACTGCTGGAGCTGAGGGACTCTCTTAGCTGCCAGGGGAAGAATTCAACCAATGAGACTGAATTTGGGATACTGCCTGTGGACCCCTATCTCCATAATCTACCCTGTGGAAGGGAATGCATGAGTGACCTTGCTGTTAACGCAGAAGGTCCACTCAATAAGGTGAGCAGCCTAGACCCTTGGTGGAGGTTCACATTGGTGGTGATACAACGAATACAATCTTATCCTATCACTGCACCCTTTCCTTGCCAACTAAGGGATTCCCCTTCTGCAAGTGGGCAGCTTTTGATCTCCTCGGACTAAGATATACTTTTTGGGACTTTGCCTCATGCGTTTTATTTATGTACGTTTAATATGTACATTTTATGTGTATACATCTGACCTGTATTGAGCGCTGCACTGCTATATTTTGTGTATGTGTCATGTTCACCAATGCCAGGAGCCTGGTGGACAAAATGGGTGAACTAGAGATACTGTTGTACGAGGAGGATTTGGATTCTGTGGGGATTTCAAAGACCTGGTTCAACAGCTCTCATGATTGGCTGGAAAACATTCAAGGGTATACCCTTTATCGCAAGGATAGAGAGGGTAAAAAAGGGGGAGGGGTATGCCTATATATCAAGAATGATGTACAAGTGAATGTCAGAGATGACCTCACTAAGGGAGCTAGGGAGGAGGTGGAATCCTTATGGCTAGAGCTCCAAACGGATGAAGCTAAGGGGAAAATAATACTGGGAGTATGCTATAGGCCCCCTAACTTGAGGGAGGAAGGGGAGACAGAGCTCCTATTACAATTTGGATTAGCAGCAAGGATGGCAAGTGTTATCATAATGGGGGATTTTAATTATCCAGACATAAACTGGGCGGAGGGAACCGCGCATTAATCTAAGGCTCGCCAGTTGCTAAACGTCTTGCAGGACAATTTTATGGGTCAGATGGTAGTTGCACCAACTAGAAATAAAGAATTACTGGATCTACTGATTACCAACAATACAGACCTGATCAGGGATGTGGAAATACGGGGCAATTTAGGTAACAGCGATCACAGGTCAGTTTGCTTCAGTATTAATCACAAAAATAGGAAACATAAGGGGAATACAAAGACACTGAATTTCAAAAGAGCCAACTTCCCTAAACTACAAACCTTGCTAGAAGGCATAAATTGGGGTAAAATATGAGGAACAAAGAACACGGAGGAGAGATGGGTTTGCTTTAAGAGCATATTAGATAAGGGCATTAGCCAATGCATCCTATTGGGTAATAAATTTAAAAGAGCGATCTCCAATGTAAAAATGCATATAAAAGCAAAGGAGAAGGCCTTCAAAAAATACAAGGTTGCAGGATCATCATCGGCATTCAGACTTTATAAAGAATGCAACAAGAAATGTAAGGGTGCAATAAGGATGGCTAAGATAGAACATGAAAGACACATAGCGGAGAAGAGCAAAAAAAAATCCCAAAAAATTCTTTAAGTTTGTATACAGTAAAAAAGGGAGGACAGAGCATATTAGCCCCATAAAGAATGAGGAAGGACATCTGGTTACAAAGGATGGGGAGATGGTGAAGGTATTGAAATTATTCTTCTCCTCAGTCTTCACGATGGAATCGGAGGGCTTTAGTAACCAAAACTGCAGTGTTTATCCTCATGACACATCACAGGAAGCACCTCCATGGTTAACAGAGGACAGAATAAAATTAGACTTGGGAAACTTAACCTTAATAAATCACCGGGACCAGATGGCTTGCACCCGAGGGTACTTAGGGAACTCAGTCAAGTAATTGCCAGACCATTGTTCCTAATTTTTACTGACAGTCTACTGACTGGAATGGTATCAGCTGATTGGAGAAAAGCTAATGTAGCACCAATATTTAAAAAGGGACCAAAAGACATCCCTGGGAATTACAGACCAGTTAGCCTAACATCAATAGTATGTAAACTCTTGGAGGGGATGATAAGGGACTATATACAAGATTTTAGTAATGAGAACGGTATCATTAGCAGTAATCAGCATGGATTCATGAAGAATCGTTGTTGCCAAACCAATCTATTAACCTTCTATGAGGAAGTGAGTTGCCATCTAGATAAAGGAAGGCCCGTAGACGTGGTATATCTGTATTTTGTAAAAGCATTTGACACAGTTGCCTATAAACGTTTACTGTACAAAATAAGGTCTGTTGGCATGGACCATAGGGTGAGTACATGGATTGAAAACTGGCTACAAGGGCGAGTTCAGAGGGTGGTGATAGATTGGGAGTACTCGGAATGGTCAAGGGTGGGTAGGGGGTTCCCCCAGGGTTCTGTGCTGGGACAATCCTATTTAATTTGTTCATAAACGACCTGGAGGATGGGGTAACCAGTTAAATTTCTGTATTTGTGGACGATACTAAGCTAAGCTAAACTAAGCTAACTTCTCCGCAGGATGTGGAAACCTTGCAAAAAGATCTGAACAAATTAATGGGTTGGGCAACTACATGGCAAATGAGGTTCAATGTAGAAAAATGTAAAATAATGCATTTGGGTGGCAAAAATATGAATGCAATCTATACACTGGGGGGAGAACCTCTGGGGGAATCTAGGATGGAAAAGGACCCGGGGGTCCTAGTAGATGATAGGTTCAGCAATGGCATGCAATGCCAAGCTGCTGCTAACAAAGCAAACAGAATATTGGCATGCATTAAAAAGGGGATCAACTCCAGAGATAAAATGATAATTCACCTGCTCTACAAGACTCCGGCCGCACCTAGAGTATGCTGTCCAGTTCTGGCCACCGGTCCTCAGGAAGGATGTACTAAAAATGGAGCGAGTACAAAGAAGGGTAACAAAGCTAATAAAGGGTCTGGAGGATATTAGTTATGACGAAAGGTTGCGAGCACTAGGCTTGTGAAATCCTTTTCGTAACGAAACTAAATTCGGCCGAATTTTGCATCTTTCGGACATTCGGATGCATTCGAATGTCCAAATAAAAAAATAATGAATTTCAACGAATATGAAAGAAATTATAGCGGATATAACAAATGAATTTGACATGATTCGGTAATTCGTTTAAGGTCTAATGAAACAAAAGGTCAACTCAAAGTAAATCTTACAGTCCAATCAACTGATTAATTTTGTGCTGGAGGTTGGATTACTGGCAAACTGCATTCCTGAGAACTGAGTGAGAAGGGTGCTGTATTGTATTTGAGCAGAGGAGAAGAGATATTGTCATTGTGTGTGTTAAAAGATTCAATAAACAAACGACTTTCCAAATTACGAATCATTATCATGAGTATATATACATACATAAATATCGAATTTCAATGAATACAAACAAAATTATAGCGTATATAACAAATGAATTTGACATGATTCAATATTCAGTATAACAAATATCGACACTCTACAAATAAAAACAAATTATCCAAAAATGTATTAATGTAATACAATGAATATAACAGAACGAAATTATGTATTTTACGAATGACAACGAACCGAAACTAAACAAATTTTTCCATTGTGCACAAGTCTAGCGAGCACTGAACTCTCTGGGGAATAAGAGAGGGGATATGATTTCAATATACAAATACCATACTGGTGACCCCACAATAAGGATAAAACTTTTTCTCAGAAGGGAGTTTAACAAGACTCGTGGCCACTCATTAAAATTAGAAGAAAAGAGGTTTAACCTTAATCACTTCAATATCAGACACTTATGCACCTTCCCGCCCAGACCAATTTTCAGCTTTCAGCGCTCTCACACTTTGAATGATAATTACTCAGTCATGCTACACTGTATCCAAACAAAATGTTTATCATTTTCTTCTCACAAATAGAGCTTTCTTTTGGTGGTATTTAATCACCACTGGGTTTTTTATTTTTTGCGATATAAGCAAAAAAACTGCGAAAATTTTGAAAAAACATACTTTTTTTTAGTTTATATTGTAAAATTTTGCAAATAAGTCATTTTTCTTCATAAATGTGTGCCAAAATTTATACTGCTACATATCTTTGGTAAAAATAACCCAAATTAGTGTATATTATTTGGTCTTTGTGAGAGTTATAGAGGCTACCATTTATGGTGCCAATCACTGAAAATTGATCACACCTGATGTACTATCTCACCTGAAGGCCTATCTCATTTCTTGAGACACTAACAAGCCAGGAAAGTACAAATACCCCCCAAATGACCCCTTTTTGGAAAGTAGACAGTCCAATGTATTTACTAAGAGGCATGGTGAGTTTTTTGAAGTTGTAATTTTTCTTGGGAAAATTAAGATTTTTTTTTTTTTTTACACAAACTGGTCATATTAACAGGTTATTTCTCACACACAGCATATGCATAATTGCAACTACACCCCAAAATACATTCTGCTACTCCTCCTGAGTATAGTGATACCACATGTGTGAGACTTTTACACAGCCTGGCCACATACAAAGGGCCAACATTGAAGTAGCACTTTCAGGCGTTCTACAAGCATAAATTGCACATATCCTTTCTCAACCACCTATTACACTTTTGAAGGCCCTGGAGCACCAGAACAATTGAATTGTCCACAAAATGACCCCATTTTGGAAAGCACACACCCCAACGTATAATCTATGAGGCATAATGAGTCCTTTGAACGGTTCACTTTTTTCCAGAAGTTTTTGGAAAATGTGGAAAATAAATGAAAATGCATTTTTTTTACACAAAGTTGTCCATTTATAAGATATTTCTAACTCATAGCATGTACATAGCAAAAATGACACCCCAAAATGTATTCCTCTACTCCTGAGTATGGCGATACCACATCTGTGAGACTTTTACACAGCCTGGCCACATACAAAGGGCCAACATTGAAGTAGCACTTTCATGCATTTTACAAGCATAAATTGGACATATCTTTTCTCAATCACATATTACATTTTTGAAGGCCCTGGAGCACCATAACAATGGAATTATGCACAAAATGAACCCATTTTGGAAAGCACACACCCCAACGTATAATCTGTGAGGCATAATGAGTCTTTTGAACGGTTCATTTTTTTCCAGAAAGTTTTGAAAAAAGTGGAAAAAAAATGAAAATGCATTTTTTTTACACAAAGTTGTCCATTTATAAGATATTTCTAACACATAGCATGTACGTAGCAAAAATGACACCCCCAAATGCATTCCTCTACTCCTCCTGAGTATGGCGATACCACATGTGTGAGACTTTTACACAGCCTGGCCACATACAAAGGCCCAACATTGAAGTAGCACTTTCATGCGTTTTACAAGCATAAATTGCACATATCCTTTCTCAACCACCTATTACATTTTTGAAGGCTCTGGAGCACCAGGACAATGGAATTATTCACAAAATAAACCCATTTTGGAAAGCACACACCCCATCGTATAATCTATGAGTCTTTTGAGTCTTTTGAATGGTTCATTTTTTTCCAGAAGTTTTTGGAAAATGTGGAAAAAAAATGAAAATGCATTTTTTTTACACAAGTTGTCCCTTTATAAGATATTTATAACGCATAGCATGTACATAGGAAAAATGACACCCCAAAATACACTCTGCTACTCCTCCTGAGTATGGTGATACCACATGTTTGAGACTTTTACACAGTCTGGCCACATACAGAGGCCCAAAATCCAAGTAGCACCTCCAGGCATTCTAGCAGCATTAATTACACATATCATTTTCTGACTACCGATCACATTTTTGAAGGCCCTTCATATTTCTAACATATAGCAGGTACATACCAAATAACAAAAGATTACCTGTGGTTTTAGAAGTTCAGTGGTCCACAGAGAAGAGCATCGGTCCAGGCAGCAGGCAGGAATGAGGTCAGCGACAGCAAAAGCAATCATCCAGGCAGCAGGCAGGAATACTGTCCATAGTTCGTACAGGCAGAGATACTGTCAGCACAGCCAGAGCACAGCCAAAGCACAGGTCCAGGTAGCAGGCAGAGGTGTCCCGGCAGAAATACTGTCCAAAGTCAGTAGAGGCAGCAGGCAGATATATGGTCAACACAGCCACAGTATTGGTCCAAACAGCAGGAAGAAACATGGTCCATAATGTCATGAGTCATTACAGGCAGCAATATGGTCAGCACAGCCAAAGTATTGGTCCAGGCAGCAGGAAGGACCATCAAGCTTAGGGCCAGGGGGGCAGGGGTAGAGGCTTCTCCCACCCAAATCGCTTTGAAGCCTCCGGGCAACCAGACCCTGTTCTGGGAGCACAGAAAACGAAAAACTGTTTTTCTCTACTCAGAACGCTATTCTAAAGCCCCTCACATATTTGAGACCCCTGTGTACTAAAGTAGATGGCCAAAAGATCAGTCCAAGTGGCAGGCAAAAACATGGTCGATTAACAGGCTAAGGTCGGTGCACATGGAAGTCAGAAACGTGATTTAAATTGGCAAGCAGAGGCCTCGTCGGTAAACAGGCTGAGTTTGGTGCACGTGGAAGTCAGAAACGTGGTTTAAATCGGCAAGCAAAGACATCGTCTGTAAACAGGCCAGGGTCAGTTAATTAACATGGTAGCAGGCAAATGGGAAAATAGCAGTCTGGTAATAATAAAGGGAACTAATATTGGATGGATGGATGATAATTTTTGAAGCAATCTCCGATGCACAGGCCAGGTTGGGAGGGACATTGGGGACAATAATAGCTGGAATCTCTTCTTACTCCTCCTCTGCTGCATACACAGCATTTCTTTTGGCGTCTACTTCCAGATTCTGTGGAGGGAATGCTATAGGGGAAGTGTTGCTCGTGAAGTCAACTCACATTATCAGAGCGAATGCTTCCTGGGGCGGGACCTTGTTGGTAAATGAGGGTAGTGACAATATCTTCAATATACTTGAGGTAGGTGATTTGTTTGTTTTGAGTTGCTTTTTGGTAGCAGACAAACAAATTAAAAAGGGCCATGTGAAACAGGTGAAATGCAACTTTCTTGTACCAGTAACCGGACTTTCTGGTTGATAAATAGGGCTGTAGCATCTGATCATTTAAATCCGACCCCCCATATACATATTGTAGTCGTGGACACATTCGGGCTTTACAATGGGGCCGCGTCTTCTTTGGATCTCCACCACGGTGTCATTGTGGATGGTAGAGAGGATGTGGACATCTTTCTTGTCCCTCCACTTCATGGCCAACACCTCCTCGTTCCCCATGAATGCCGATTCTCCGTTTTGCAATTTTTTTGTCAACAGATTTTGTGGGAATCCCTTAGGGTTTTTTTTTAAGGTACCACAGGCTAGGGTTTTTTTACTGTAAAGATGACAAAAAAGGGGCAGGCTGGTATAATAGTTGTTGACATATAAATTGTATCCTTTTTCAAACAGGGGGTATGCCAGCTCCCAGACATTTTTCCCACTGGTTCCAAAATATGTGGGGCAGTCACGGGGCTGGAGCTGGGAGTCTTTGCCTTCGTAGATCCGGAATGTGAGGACGTATCCAGTGGCTCGATCACATAATTTATTTAGACCATACCTGGCTCTCTTGTTTGGTATATACTGCTTGAAGTGCAGTCGGCCAGTGAAATGTATGAGGGACTCGTCCACACAATTTTTTTGGTTTGGGATGAAAACTTCTCTAAATCGCTGGGAAAAGGAATTGATTAGGGGGCGTATCTTGTAAAATTTGTCATGGTTGGGATGATCTCGGGGAGGGCACTGTGAATTGTCATTGAAGTGGAGAAAACGCATAATCATGTCGTATCTTGTCCTGGACATGACAACGGAATATATGGGCATGTGTTGGATGGGGTTGGTGGACCAATATGCATGAACTTTGTTCTTTTTTGTAAGCCCCATATTGAAAGTAAGGCCGAAAAACAATTTAAATTCATCCAGTGTGACACATCCCCACTGGAACATGCGGGCGTAGGAAGAATTGGGGTTGGCAGCAATAAATTGGGATGCATACAAATTAGTTTGATCCACCATATTCTGCAGAAAATCTTGTGGGAAAAATAAAGAAAAATAATCAAATTGAGAAAAATTTGTAGTGTCGGGCTGCACACCTGGCTGTGTGGTGAAAGGGGGGATAATAGCGGATCCTGAGTTGGCAGGCAACCATAAGGGGTTTGCCAGGGCATCGGGAAGGTAGGACTGGGGCTGGGTTCTTCGGGTTGGGCGTGTAATTCCACTACTTGTACTGGACTCCTCTTCCTGGGGTCTGGCGCTGCTGGTGGTGGGCAGATCCCCTGATCTTGGTCCTGATCTCATTCATTTGGGAGGGACGGTTTCCTCCTCGGACTCGGACTCTGATCCACTATCCTCCACTGGCTCGTATTCCGAACCAGAATCGAATGATGGGAGCTCCCCGCTGCTCTCATCATCCGACATGGCAAGAATCTCATATGCCTCCTCAGGTGTGTAAACCCTTTGGGACATTATGGCAATGCTTATTGGTGGACCTGTGTAATGGTACTGCTGGTGGTAGTGGTGCCGATTGAGGTGTTAGTGGCGGGCCTGTGTGGTGGTACAGATGGCGGTATGGGTGGTGGTGGTACCAATGGCGGTACGGGTGGTGCTGGTGGTACCGATGGCGGTACGGGTGGTGGTGGTGGCGGTACTGGTGGCGGTACGGGTGGTGGTGGTACTGATGGCGGTACAGGTGGTGGTGGCGGTACAGGTGGTGATGGCAGTACCGGTGGTGGTACGGGTGGTGGTGGTACCGATGGCGGTACAGGATGTGGTACCAATGGCGGTACGGGTGGTGGTGGCGGTACAGGTGGTGATGGCGGTACAGGTGGCGGTATGGGTGGTGGTGGTACCGATGGCGGTACTGACGGTGGTACGGGTGGTGGTGGTACCGATGGCGGCACTAGTGGCGATACTGGTAGCGGCCTGTGTGGCAGTATAGATGGTGGGCCTGATGGCAGTACTAGTGGCGGTACTGGTGGTGGTACCGATGGCGGTACTGGTAGCCTGTGTGGTGGTACCGATGGCGGTGGGCCTGTGACAGATGGGCTGATTGACAGAAGGGCTGATTGACAGATGGGCTGGTTGACAGATGGGCTGATTGACAGATGGGCTGATTGACAGATGGGCTGATTGGCTGGGCTGTGTGACAGGTCCTCTTTATTGGGGGGGGCTGTGTTGTGCACAGTACAATACAATAAAATGTCAGACAGACACTGATTTCACTCACTGATCCCTGCTCTCTCCTCACACGATCGGTGTGTGAGGAGAGAGCAGGGATCAGATGGCAACGGCTACTCAATGTTTACATTTGTGACCGGCTGTGATTGGACACAGCCGGCCACGTGGTAAACAGCCAATTTCATTGGCTGTTTACCCTGATTGGGGAAGCGCTGTGTCCAAGGGACACTCGCCTTCCTCGATCCCTGCTCTGCATGCCTTCGGCGGCTCGCACGGAGTGCGCCGCCGAGTTTGTTGTGACAGGTGATCGGCTGTGACTTTGACACAGCCGATCACGTGGTAAACAGCCAAATTCATTGGCTGTTTACCGTAATCGGGGAAGCGCTGTGTCCGAGGGACACACGCCATCCCCGATCGCCGCACTGCGCGCCCCGGCATGTTATCCTGCTGGACATCATATGACACCCAGTCAGGATAACGCAACCACTTCCCGGACGTCAATATGCTATTGACCGGGCGTGAAGTGGTTAAACTACGTAGAGAGTTTTTTACTATAAGAGCGGCAAGGATGTGGAATTCCCTTCCACAGGCGGTGGTCTCAGCGGTGGGCATTGATAGTTTCAAGAAACTATTAGATAAGCACCTGAACGGCCGCAACATATAGGGATAAACAATGTAATACTGACATATAATCACACACATAGGTTGGACTTAATGGACTTGTGTCTTTTTTCAACCTCACCTACTATGTAACTATGTAGCAGGGGCCTCTAAACGTTCTAAACAAAGCACCAGTTTACTGTCTTCTGTCTTATTGTAGCACTTCCAACTTTATGGGGGCCAGACTATGGCCTATGGCAGTAATATTAGTGGAAGGAATAGTGTCCCATATTTGGTTTCTATGAAAAGTGCCTCACCGTTGGTTTCAGTTGGATGAACAATGTCTCATTTCAGTTGGAGGAAAAGTGTCCTAAGGGACAGATAAAGGCAAGCAAAGGGCCACATTTGGCCTGTGAGCCACAGTTTGGAGACCACTGGCCTATAGAAATTTGTTCATATCATGAAAGAACCATTTGGTTGTGATTAACCCTGGGGCCAAAAGTTCCCAGTCCTCCCTGGTCAGAAGCTCTGTAAGTTTTTATTACTGTTTGTAGAGTTGGGCGAACAGTTCGAGCCAAGCAAATGTTTGGCCGAACGGGCGAACACCCAAATTTGTAGGGCACTCGGCGGGATGTTCTCCTGCCAAGCACCCCACAATGCACTGCACAGTGCATTGCATGACCATAATTGGATGAAGAAATGCACCTGACCACTGGTCAGGTGCAAGGCTTTGTCCAATCAGGGCACAGAGCACAGTCAGGGCCATGTTTGGACAAAGTCATGATGACTTTGCACAATCATGGCTCAGTGCTCATAGTCGCACCCCACACTATAAAAGGTTCCTTCCCACAGGAACCTTTTGCAGTGTGTTGTTGGAGTGGAGATAGATAGACAAGGGCTCAGTTTGCTACTAGTGAGTTAGTGTGTTATTGTGACTGAGTGTCGAGTGTTGGTGTAGTGTTGGTGTAGTGTTATTGTAGTGTGAGTATATTGTGAGTATAGTGTAGTGTCACTGTAGTGAGTCAGTGTAGTGTCACTGTAGTGTGTTAGTGTAGTGCAGTGTTTAACTTTATAACACTAAGTGCTGTATACACCCCTTTTTTTGTTTTTTGCTGGTTGCAGCAGGTTTTTTTTGTCCCATCCATGCCTGCCCCCTTTTTTTAAATTGCCAGATAGATTTTTTTTGACTGAGATGCTGTTGTTCTCCCCCTTTTTTTTTCATCGTTTTTAGATTTCTGTCAGTGGCAGTCCTCAATTTAAGTCCTCAAACACAATGCCCCCCCCCCCCCCTCATGTCTGGGATACCAACAGGGAGACGCAGACATTCCCATGCCACTATGAAGGGACCAGCAGTATCTGTGTCCACAAGGCAAAGGTGGATGTGCTCTGTCCTCAGGAAGGGCACATTTTCTCTGTTTAGTGATGTTGCCCATGCTATCCAACCACAGCATGCAGAGGAGTTGGTGGACTGTCTTACTAAACCCTCCTAATCCTCTGTCACCCAAGATGAGACTAGATTGCAATCCACTGCAGCTGTCAGAGCTGCCTATTCTGCCTCCTTGCCCACAGCTGCTCCTGCCATAGCCCCAGCATCATGTAGCTGAATTATTTGAACATAGTGCCAGTTCTGCGCCCTCCAAGAGTAACTGTGAGGAGTTACAGGGTGCAGGCACCACCAACACCCAAGGCCCAATTCATCTGCATCTGTTACTTCTATCCAAAGTCTGCGAAAGGGACACCAGACTTTATGTAAAAAAAACATTAATCTTGGCCTGAGTTTACTATAATTTGGCTCCTTCACATAAGGCTTGCTTACTGTGGTGCAAAACTTTGTTATTTCCATACAAAGTCTGCAAAAGAGACACCAGAATTTATCCAAAAAATCTCTAATTCGCGAGTGCACTTAAATGTGACCTCAACATGTAGACGTTCCCCAAGCCGTTGTTTACAAAATAAAGAAAGCTTATGGGGAAGATCAATTTAAATGTCATTTCTTTTTCTTTATATATGTCAATTTTGCTGCAGCAAGTTCTATACACGGTACAGATTTCCCACTTTATAGGCAGACTAAGCCCCCCCCAGGCACTATATTTAAAGGAATTTTTAATTTTTATTGTTTCACTTTAAGCATAATTAAAATCACTGCTCCTTAAAAACAATCCATTTTTTAAAAAATGTTTGCATTGATACATGTCCCTCAGGGAAGTACCCGGGCCCGTACCCGTTTTATGGCCAATAACTTGCACATAAACCTTCAAAATAGGCACTTTTGATTTTCAAGTTCGGGTCCCATAAACTTTAATAGGGTTTGGTGTTCAGGTAAAAACTTTTGCAATGTTCGAGAGTTCTGGTGCAAATTCCTTTAAATATAGTGCCTAGGGGGGCCCCTTAGTCTGCCTGTAAAGTGGGACATCTGTACTGTGTATAGAACCTGCTGCAGCAAAACTGACATATATAAAGAAACAAATGACAATTAAATTGTTCTTCTTTGTAAGCTTTCTTTATTTTGTAAACAACAGCTTGGAGAGCCAGTCCAAATGTTGAGGCTACATTTTTGTTTGGCCCAACTCTAACTCCACAGGTAACATCCACCCTTACCTCCCGTCCAAGTGGTAATTGTCAAGAAGAACAGAAAAAAATCTCAGAGACAGTGTTTAAAACTTGGTTCATACCCTTGTCCATTTTTTTCTAAACTAATAAGAAGGTTTGGGCGTAGTTGGGGGTTTTAAGGCCAAAACCTGGTGAATAATTAATGGTGCCCCAAAACCTACTTATTAGTAGCATTCCTTCAGTCCTTGATCAAGCAGTGTCCTGTGGGTGGGCTAGAGTACAACAAATGACACAGAAGTCTACCTACAGCTATCACTGGTGGATTCGCTGGTAGCTACACCTTCTGTAGTTCAGAGGACTGGGAGTTCATCCATGACATCCTGTGTGCTAACATTGAGGATGAGTGAGGCTCAGAGCCATTCAACCCACAAGCAAAGCTTCTGAAGCAGCTGGAGCAGCTGTTGAACTAAGCAGGGTTTCTGTGAGGTCACAGCACCAGGAAAAATGTAAGCATTGCAGCAAAAGCTTAATTTTTTTGTTAAAAGATGTTATGGAATTCAAGAACTAGTTAGAAGCTGAAGTGGGGCTTTAAAAATTTCTCATCTAGCAAATAGTTTTCATAGTCTTTGTCGAAAGGTTCCACTTCACCCTCCAAATAGTCTTTTAATTATATTCTTAGTGTATCCTATTAACTTTTAATTGTGTTCCAAGATAAGGGTGAAGCTTAGCCCGGATTTGCCTGATCACGGTGAAACAATCCCTCTAGACCAACATTATCATTGTCATGAGGCTTACTGGAAAAATACATGCAAAAGACAGCTGACCTTGACTTAAGACTATCAATTTCAAGGGTATTTGGTGATTTAGAAACAGAAGATTAGGACTACTAATAATCATTTATCCTCATCTAGTTTTCACATTGACAAAACTTTTCATGCTCTCTACAGACAAGTAAGTGGAAAGACACTAGGAAAAGAGGAAGGAATCAGATATTGACAAATGGTTGACCTAGAAACATAGGCTTATAATTCCAAAAGGCCTTATTATGCAGACCTGAGGGAACGAAGGATGGAAAAAAGGTCAATCATCTGAATGAAATCATGTCATCAATCTGAAATTAGGAGATTTATCTTTCTATAAAAATACCTAAGTATTACCTTTTCTGTAATTCAGCTTGTTTACCATGGAGTCTGGTAAAAAAAAATACATCTGAACAGTTTTATGAAGAAAATTAAATATCAAGCAAACTGTAAATGTGCTGCCATAACAGTCTGTCTTTTGCCTTATTTATTGTAGTTGGTATGTTCTCTTGTTTCCCTGCCTTGTGTTTTATCTCTAGTTAGTACAGTATAGCTAGAGACTTTATGCCTTCCACTCTCCTGCTCAGTTTAGTTTCACATTAAAAGCATAGACAGAGCTTAGAAAGTTGCCTTCTTATGCCGCGTACACACGAGCGGACTTTACGGCAGACTTTGCTCGGCGGACTTTTCGACAGACTTTACGACGGACTTTCTGAATGAACGGACTTGCCTACACACAATCCACCAAAGTCCGTCGAATGATGACGTACGACCGGACTAAAACAAGGAAGTTCATAGCCAGTAGCCAATAGCTGCCCTAGCGTGGCTTTTTGTCCGTCGAACTAGCATACAGACGAGCGGACTTTTCGACCGGACTCAATTTCGACGGATTGATTTAAGTCCGTCCAACTTTTGAGAAAACAAAGTCCGCTGGAGCCCACACACATCGAATTGTCCGACGAAATCCCGTCCGCCAGGCAAAGTCTGCCGTAAAGTCCGCTCGTGTGTACGCGGCATAACACTTCAAAAGACTGGTCTTACTGCACTTATCTGAAGTAAAATTATGTTGAATTCAACTTCTGTGTCTGATTGAAGAGTTAAGCTGCCTGTGGATTCTGTAAGTTCAGCAATTGTCCATACTGTCCACACATACTGGGTCTTGGAAGTATATGACTGCACATACTGGCATTTGAAAGTCTTCTACCCACTTTACTCCATCTGGTTTGATGTTTTACCTGTGGAGTAGAAAGAGCATAGTCAAGTCTACTTGCTGAATTCTTGTCAGAGACTTTGTCCTTCTTAAGACCTTATGAATATATCTTTGCATGTTCTTTCTTTTGTATTGTTAAGGTTCAGAGAGCAAGGCAACCCATCTTCACAAAGAGAAATAATGAGCCCATATTGACTGGAGTCACGTGCATCCGAAAGTAACAAGTGGAACTAAATTTATTTTGGATTCATGTGTTATGTTATGATTTAGGGATCCTGATTCATCCACCTCAATCCAACCCAAGCACAATAAGTAGGAATCCTCATCTTATTTCACTTTTTGTACCTTACTGTATTCATTTCAATATGTTTCCATTTCATATGTAGCGCATTTTTAAAATAATGAAAAATGTTAATGCAAAGAAAATCAGTTGATTATCCAAGAGTCAAAGAATAATGCGCCGCTCTCATCTGAATAAAACAAAGGAATCCGAATTAATACGTATTCATTCATTATGTTATTAAGTTGAATTAATTTCCCTATTCCCAACTGACTTTGTGAGTTGGGCCGCGCACATACAAATTAAAAGAATGGTCCCTCAACCCCAATACAAAACGAATCTTATTCGAATGTTCACGCTATGCTCACTAGAATAAAAACAAATGGATCTGAATCAACTCAGATCATTTGTTATGTTATTACATTATTTTGGATGCTTCAAACATTAACAAAAGGTCCAAACTATCGCATCATCCTAATGAAACAAATGAAAAAGGACAAATTTGTTGTTTTCATTATAATTTATTTCGGATTCATTAAAATTCATTACTATTTTGATTCAGAGATTCAGATACATCTGAGTCACTCAAATTTAGTCCGAAGTTTGTAATGAAATCAATCACACATATCTATTAAAGAATACACTAAAGCCCTTTGTAAGTACAAGACAAGAAGTGAATACAAAACGTCCTCTGATTGGACAAAGTGGAGAAGCAAGGCAGTGATGTCACAATCCCGACCAAACTGTCCTCTCAGAGATGTTGGTGCCAACCTCCTGTGTTCAGTAAACAGCAAAGCAGCTCTTCGGCACATAACCCAGAAGGTAGTGAAGATCACTTTAATATTGGTGCCTGCTACTATGATTTCCAGCTTCCATGGGGATCCCACAGGAATGGCACGTACATACATATATTGGTCCAACTCAAATCAATGTAACTTTGTAAAAATTGCCATACCTGGAATTCAGCTTTAACTTCTGGAATACAAGTGCATTTTGAAAAATCAGTTCTGAATCCCTAGCCAAGAACAGAATATCTTTTTGGTTTATTTCAAGTTTTAATTACTTTTACAACAATTAAACTCGATGCCGGCATTACATCTCAGCCACGTAAATACATCCTGGGTAAAGCAGAAATTAATCTTTTCCCATGTTACCTGGGGTCATAAATTGGACACCGGTTTATGTAGGTCTCGCTGCTTCCCACTAAATGTCTGCATTAAGCCTTGGATTTACGTAAGCGGTTCAGTAATTGGGAATAAATCATCAACCAAATTAGAAAGCAATTAAGACTGGCAAACTCGCTGAATGCAGGTTTCATTAGCGCATATTAAAGTCTTAATTATTTTTATTTTTTTTAAATGTCTTCACTGAAAAGATTATGTATCCCATTTGTGGTTATTTTATTAATACAGTGTCACCAGTCAATTCAAAACAGGGTCCTGCAAATGTTAGATAAGGCCATGAGCCACCAAGGGCATTGTTTTAATGATATGTGTTGGATTACAAGAAACAATGATATGCATCAGAGGAATATCACAAACATACACATATACTGTATATATGTAGTTATGGCAAGTGGGCGATTTGGAGCAGTGACACTGACAACATGCAGATTGTAAGATTAGACACATCTTAAATAACTTGCCTTCATTTTCTCCTTAATGCCTCAAGTAAAATAGTCAGTCCAATCAAAACTGTTCATTTTCTGGTAGATTATGGAGAACAAGTTCACTTAAAACATTCTCTTGACCTTCAGGAACTCTAGTCACAAAAGCTTTGTATTTACATTTTCAGGTCTACATACGTGGTGCAGCCATTACATTTGGAAAGGAGATGGGAATAATCAATGTAGTTAAATATGGACCGCTGTGCAAAGCCTCGACTGCCCTTTGTGTAAATGTAGGACCAGCCTTATCTTGCCTTTATTCAAAGCCCAGCTCCATAATGTAGGAGTTTTGTATCTTAATCCCCACCACCAGTGACTTTTTTCTTTATGCCCAAGACTTACCTGTAAACTTAGTAGAAGGTTGTGTCTCCTGCATATGTGTAAGTGGCCTGTTCTCCTTACCACAGGGCTTGGGCAAGGTATGCACATTCCTGTATTAGGAAACCATTCTGCCATCTTAGTTGCTCTCATCCTCCTGGCCTGAAGCCTACACTCTATACACCTGAGGATGTTTTATAATGAAGGATTGTCCATATTACTTCAAGAGCAAGATGCAGTGTGGTGTAGCAGGCAGTTAACACATAGAATTGAGTAATAGTTATATTGTACAAAAGTTCAACACAACATATTTAGGCCCGGCGGGTAGGTAGGCATACCCGACCGAAGCCACTTATAAACCGTGACAGCTGTATGAAGATTTGAGAATACCAATAGCATTTGCAATGAGGAGCAGAATGCAGCCCTGCCAGGCCACACCCAAAGTGGGAGGCTTCCTGAAGACAGGTAGACGTAGTCCTTGTGCTGTCTCTATTCCTTTAGAACCTTTCCCCACTTATAAGCACTATCCATGTGACTAGCCACTTGTATATAGTGTACCAAACCCTTGGAGCCAGAGTCCTAATAGAGTCTGGGAGGCTGGCTGCTTGGTAGGTGTTCGGTTTCAGAGTAAGGGGTGGCATACAATCTACAACCAATTCGTATCAGATTATTTTAATACTCCTTACTACCGATTCGTATCGGATTCATTTCATACATTTTACAAACCGATTTGTATCAGAGTAATTTCTCTTTACAACCGATTCGTATCAGATACATTGCATACTTTCTACCGTTGCCATTCGTTGTTTCCCCCATGCCGTGTGTTTTAGTTCCCGCAGCGGAACTTACGAATTTGCTGTGCACTTGTAATGCAAAGTGGATTTGCCTTTAGTAAATCAACCCCATTGTCTGTCATGTTCTCCTTAGGTCCGGCACTTGCTTTGTGTCGGGTCATTCGTACATTTTTGTTTCTTTTATCCTGTCATACGCTCTACTGTTGTTCGACATCGGTCGCCTCAGCGACGCAACAGTTCACTTTTAAATTAAGATCACTGTATGATTTTTCATGTCATTGACAGACACCCCTCAGTACGGCTCACCCTACAGTCCAGTTCGAATCCAGTCGCAACAAGGCACATCGGCTCACATAGCTTCAGACCAACTTTCTCAAGGCCGTTTTGCTTCAAATTGCAGTCATGGTTTCAAATTCGTTAGCTTAACCATCGTTCACCTCCCGATAAGGTTTCCCTTGCAGTTGCTATAAACTCATCTCAAAGTCGCACGACCCGGCCACTCATTCACCTTTTTTTTTTTTTTGCATTATATCAAAATACCAACATACAAAATTTTCCTTCAAAGTTCAAGATTAAGTATAATATTGAATGCAATTTCAAACCCTCCCACCCCCTACCCTGACCCCTTCCGCCCCCTCCTCCCATCCCTCTCCCTTTTCCCTTCCTCCCACTTTAAAGTTTAACTTGCCCCTCACCTAGCAACTTATCGCCTCAACATATCTCCTCATCTTCTTAAACGTCTTCCAATCTTTCCATTTATTTGCCATTCCCTCCATTTTTCCATCCCCGCTATATCTCAGGTCTTCCATGTTGTATGTCTCTTCTACTCTACTAATCCAGTCCCTTATTTTGGGACTTTCTATTTCTTGCCACTTTTTGGATATCAAGCTTTTAGCAGCATTCATCATATGAGGTATCACTGATTCTCTACATTGCTTTGTTGGACTTTCCACCCCATGGAACAAACACGTCCATGTTTCTTCAGGTATTACTATATTGGTAATCTTTTTTATGTGTTGTAAGATCTCCTTCCAATATTTCTTTATTTTTGGACAATCCCACCAGATATGGGCCATAGTTCCTACTACCTTGCAACCTCACCAGCATTCCGGGGCTTTCCCTGGTTGGTATTTACATGCTTTATCTGGTGTTATATACCACCTTGTCAGGCATGTGTAATTAATTTCGGCTGTGTCTACCGCAGAACTATGTACCAGTTTCAAAATCTTTCCTATATTTTGCTTATTCCCTCGTGTCCCCAATTCTTTCTCTCATTTTTTTTTATATACACTTATTCACCTTTTAATGGCATAAAGCCACTCTCCGTTGTCCGTTTGTCATTTCTCCTCTAGCTCAGTCGAGTTCAGGTTGGACGTTATTCCCCCAGGTTCCGGTCGACTGAGCTTTCGATCTAAAAAAAAAAGGACTTCACAACTAGGGCACATGTCAGCCAGAGCCATATCACAGGCTGGCAGTAAAGACCTCACATCTGTCCCTCTGTCACCCTCTCTGTTTTCAGAGAGCAGCAGCATGCAGTCCTTCAGGGGATGGACCATCCCCAAGTTAACAGCGGAACTAAGGTGCAGGGGCATGCCCTTCCCCGCTACAGCCAGGAAAGCCGAGCTCTTCAGGATCCTCTTCCCACCACCAGCGAAAGATGGGCCCAGCTCCCAGCGGGCGTCTCTTCAGTCCGTGCCCTCGGCCATTTCTCAGCTTCACATAAAATTTTGTTTGGTGTACGACCTTCCTGTCCTGCATACTTCCCACATCCCGAGTTTGAATTCCTTAATTGCTTCAGAGGAATTCTTCCTGAAATATGCTTCTGTATGAGAATTATTCCCCAGGGACAATCTTTTTCTTCACACCTCTTGGTCTTACTCTCTCAGACACAGGACCCCAATCAAATCCTTAGACTAGACACAGCAGCAGTAGTGGATTTCTATGTGGGATGAGTTCCTTACTAGTTGGAATGGCATATCCATGTTCATACTGTCAGTATCGCCTTTATCACTGCCGCCTCCACAGGCTTCGCTGTAATTTTTGGCCATCATTGGCTTGCAGGACCGTGGCCTCCAGAGATAATCCTAATCCCCGCGTTCATCTAGTCTTCCTCATTTCGAGCTATACTCGATCGTGGCAGCCGCTAAGGTCTGGGGCCATACCTGGACCGGACAAATGGTGGCCTTCGCCACCAACAACCTGGCCACTACCAATATCGTTAACAAGGGCAGGTCCAAGCTGCTCCCTGTTATGTCCTTCCTACGCAGGCTGGTACAATTATCCCTGCAGCATCAGTTCAATGTGCACTGCACATACATTCTGGGCAACTGCAACGTTGCAACAGATGCACTGCCCCGCTTTAACTTCGTTTCATCTTTCCAGCACAAACCCGGAGCCGACCCAGCGTCATCTCTTATTCCACCTTAGTCTCAGCTGACATTGGGTTAAAGCAGTACCCTCACAGCGCGACCCAGGTCACCAATCAATCCTTATCCCGCAATACACTCAAGGCCTATCACACAGCTCGGAATTCCTTCTGCAAGTTTCTGGCATCCTTCCTCGCAGCAACGTTAACAGACACTAAGCACATACTAGCTTTCATTTCATATTGCCACACTCAATTGGCTCTATCACACAACACCATCAGACTATACTTTGCCGGCATCCAACACTTCCTGGCCTTACAGGATCTTGCAAAGCCATCCTTCTCAACACATGCGATTCAAGCCATTTCCACACGGCTTTCAGAAGCAGCAGCCCATAGCCAACTCCAAACGCTTGCCCATCATGAGTACCATATTCAGAGACATGTCGTTCACCTTCTCAAATTCCCCAATTGGCTTTCTTTCCAGCTTGGTCATTCAAGCGGCCATCTACCTGGCCTACTATGGTTTCTGCGGCCTAGGTGAGTTTACGAGTAATAGCCCTGCCGGCCAGGTACTGTGTAGTCATCACCTGGCTCGCTTCCAAGATCATTTCATTCTCCACCCCGCAGTATTCAAAACCAAGCAATCTGGCCCCGGGGTCGACATCCATCTTTTCAAGACAAACAACAGTAAGTAACACTAAACCAATAAAGAGCTTTCTGAATGTTTTTGCTCCCTTTTTTGGTATACCGACCAGCAGACCAGGGCACAGTTCAGGTCCATTTCATGATATAAGTCTTGTGGCGTTCATGTGGTTCACATCCCGGTAGAAGGGATTCGACCATAAATATATATATATATATATATATATCAGAGTGACCCATCCCAACGGTTCACTTATAAGTGGGACTTAACTATGCAGGGGCCTAACCCCCGCCTACATGTGGTCATGCAATATAGCAGTTCACATGATCAAAAGAAGTGGTGCACTCTGCCGTAACTAAAAGTGGTTTAAAGGGCAGCAAAAAATAGAGCTTGTAATCAGCAAAAGATCCCTATGGCCACCGCCACCTCTGGGAGTTCATTTCATATGCCATACTCATTTTGCAGCAAGAAGAATGAGGCTCCAAGATGAACAGAAAAACAGCTGGCATTAAAAAGTCCTAGCCACTAAAGTCTACAGGAGATACAACAAGCCATTCCACCAGACTCCAACCACGGGGGAGATTTACTAGAACTGGTGCACTCAGAATCCGGTGCAGCTATGCATTGTAGCCGGTCAGCTTCTAACTACAGCTTGTTCAGTTAAGCTTCGACAATAAAATGTGGAAGTTGATTGGTTTGTATTCAGAGCTGGACCAGATTTTGCACAATGCAATTTTAGTAAATAACCCCCTATAAATTAAACCACATTTGAGTGAGATTACCTTTTCTACTGGTAAATATAAGCAAATTGAATAATTAGATAAAGGCTATGAAATAGTTACATGTTCTCAGAGAAGCTAAGTAATAGTAATGTATTACCTTTATTTTAGACCAAGTGTCCAGCTTGCACCTGTGCTGGGTTCACAGTGAATAATGAGCAACAAGACATTCCCATTATTCACTGTGAGCTGGCACATCACAGAGTCCTCCTCCCTGTAGCCCAGCTGGATACTCAGGGCTAGGGATGAGCCGAACACCCCCCGGTTCGGTTCGCACCAGAACCCGCGAACGGACCGCAAGTTCGCACGAACGTTAGAACCCCATTGATGTCTATGGGACTCGAACGTTCGAAATCAAAAGTGCTCATTTTAAAGGCTAATTTGCATGGTATTGTCCTAAAAAGGGTTTGGGGACCCGGGTCCTACCCCAGGGGACATGTATCAATGCAAAAAAAACTTTTAAAAACGGCCGTTTTTTCGGGAGCAGTGATTTTAATGATGCTTAAAGTAAAAAAAAAAAAGTGAAATATTCCTTTAAATATCGTACCTGGGGGGTGTCTATAGTATGCCTGTAAAGTGACGCGTGTTTCCCATGTTTAGAACAGTCCCTGCACCAAATGTCATTTTTAAAGGAAAAAATCTCATTTAAAACTGCTTGCGGGTTTAATGTCATGTCGGGTCCTGGCAATATGGATGAAAATCAGTGAGACAAACGGCATGGGTACCCCCCAGTCCATTACCAGGCCCTTTGGGTCTTGTATGGATATTAAGGGGAACCCCGCACCCAAATTAAAATAAGGAAAGGTCCCTATATACTCTGAACAGCAGTATACAGGCGGTGCAAACAAGACAGGGACTGTAGGTTTGTTGTTAAGTAGAATCTGTTTGTAATTTTGAACATTTTTAATGTGTTTAGCTCCAGCCAAAAAATCTTTTCTAAGCTTTTTGGAAAACATAGGGAAGGGTTATCACCCCTGTGACATTTGTTTTGCGTCTTTCCTCCTCTTCAGAAGATTTCACCTCACTTTTTTGTCCCAATGAAAAATGTTTTTTGAAAATTTGGGTTTTTTTGTGGAACAAGGATTGGAAAGCATCAGTGGAAAGGAGAAATTGTTTTCCCATATTAACTCTTACATGAGAGAATTTCCCTTCCTATGGGTAGATTTCATCTCACTTCCTGTTGTCTCCTTCCGTTTGCAAGTAGGAGTCGTTTGTAAGTTAGATGTTTGAAAGTAGGGTCCTGCCCTATATACTCAGCAGAAATTTGGGCCTTAGGTGTTGCTGTGGCCAAAACACTGTAAGCCCTCACAGGGCCCTGCTGTGAAATATTAGATCAAGAATTGTAATTACATGCCCCTGTTGAACAGGAGCTGAAAAATTAGGCCTTAGGCACTGGTGCTGGTGCCACAACACTGCAACCCCTCACAGACACTCTAGTTGGAACGCAGGAACGAGCCCTGCTGCAAAGTATTGCATCAAAAATTGTAATTACACGCCCCTGTTAGACAGGGGCAGAAAAATTGGGCCTTAGGCACTGGTGCTGGTGCCACAACACTGCAACCCCTCACAGACACTCTAGTTGGAACGCAGGAACGAGCACTGCTGCAAAGTATTGCATCAAAAATTGTAATTACACGCCCCTGTTAGACAGGGGCAGAAAAATTGGGCCTTAGGCACTGGTGCTGGTGCCACAACACTGCAACCCCTCACAGACACTCTAGTTGGAATGCAGGAACGAGCCGTGCTGCAAAGTATTACATCAAAAATTGTAATTACACGCCCCTGTTATACAGGGGCTGAAAAATTGTGCCTTAGGCACTGGTGGTGGCGCCCAGAACCAAAAATGTTCTTACAAGCTATCAGCGTGATGATTGAGGAGGAAGAGGATAATTACTCAGGGATAGTCACTCAGCATCAGCATAGGCAGTCTTTGAAGGGATCTGAAAAAAATTATTCAGTTACATCAGCATCAGGTGCTTGGTAGCTGGTGGTGATCCAAGACTGATTCATTTTTATGAAGGTCAGCCGATCGACCGAGTCAGTGGACAGACGCACCCTGTGATCGGTTACCACGCCTCCAGCAGCACTGAATGTACGTTCCGAAAGAACGCTGGATGCAGGACAGGCCAGTAGCTCAATTGCATACTGTGCAAGCTCTGGCCAGTGATCCATCCTCAAGACCCAGTAACCCAGAGGATTTTCGGTGGGAAAGGTGTCCAAGTCTGATCTTGCCCCTAGGTATTCCTGCACCATGTAAAACAGACGCTGGCGATGGTTGCTGGAACCGATCATACCTTGGGGCTGCGGACCAAAAAATTGTCTGAACGCATCGGTCAGACGGCCACCTTCTCCACCGCTCCTTCTTTGACTGACCGAAGCCTCAGCAACACGTTGTCCAGAAACAGGAGTTTGTAACCTCCCAGTCTCTGGGAACGCGTTGCACAGACCTTTCTGCAAGGCCTCCCGAAGATGTTTCATCCTCTGCTCCCTCTGCGATGGCAAGATAAGGTCCGCAACCTTACCCTTGTAACGTGGATCAAGGAGGGTTGCCAGCCAGTATTGGTCCTTCTCCTTGATACCACGAATACGAGGATCCTTACGCAGGCTTTGCAGGATCAGGGAGGCCATGCAGCGTAGGTTTGCTGAGGCATTCGGTCCGGAGTCCTCTGGGTCACTAAGGACAACAACGTCCGCAGCCACCTCCTCCCAGCCACGTACAAGTCCATGTGTTCCTTGGGACTGATCCCTTAAAGACTGCTGATGCTGAGTGCCAGGCTCCACCTCCATACTGACACAATCTTCCTCCTCCTCCTCCTCCTCCTCCTCGTCCTCTTCCTGTGTGATCGGCGGGCACGCAGGAACACTGTCTGGATAAAGGGGGCCTTGAGAGCTAAGGAAGTCCTCCTCTTCCTGCCTCTGTTCTGCCTCAAGTGCCCTGTCCATTATTCCACGCAGCGTGTGCTCCAACAGGTGGACAAGGGGGACAGTGTCACTGATGCATGCACTGTCAGTGCTCACCATCCTCGTGGCCTCCTCGAATGGTGACAGGACAGTGCATGCATCCCTGATCATGGCCCACTGGCGTGGGGAAAAAAAACCAAGGTCCCCTGACCCTGTCCTGGTGCCATAGTCGCACAGGTACTCATTGATGGCCCTCTGCTGCGTGTGCAGCCGCTGCAGCATGGCCAACGTCGAGTTCCACCTGGTGGGCATGTCACAGATTAGGCGGTTCTTGGGCAGGTTAAACTCCTTTTGGAGGTCCGTCAGCCGAGCACTGGCATTATATGACCGGCGGAAATGCACAGAGACTTTCCTGGCCTGCCTCAGGACATCCTGTAAGCCCGGGTACCTGCCCAAGAACCGCTGCACCACCAAGTTAAGGACGTGAGCCAAACAGGGCACATGGGTCAGTTGTCCCTGTCGGAGGGCAGAGAGGAGGTTGGTGCCATTGTCGCAAACCACCATTCCTGCCTTAAGTTGGCGTGGCGTCAACCACCTCTGAACCTGCCCCTGCAGAGCTGACAGAACCTCTGCCCCAGTGTGGCTCCTGTCCCCCAAGCACACCAGCTCAAGCACCGCATGGCATCTTTTGGCCTGCGTACTTGCGTAGCCCCTTGAACGCCTACGGAGCACCGCTGGTTCCGAGGAAGAGGCCATGGAGGAAGAAGAAGAGGAGGGGGTGGAGGAGAGAGGTGTGTCACAATCAGCATTTTGGAGGCGTGGTGGCGGAACAACCTCCAACACTACTGCACCTTGTCCTGCATCCTTCCCAGCTGCCAGCAGAGTCACCCAATGCGCCGTGAAACTTAAGTAACGTCCCTGTCCATGCCTGCTGGACCATGAGTCAGCGGTAATATGCACCTTACCGCTGACCGCCCTGTCCAGCGAGGCATGGACATTGCCTTCCACATGCCGGTAGAGAGCCGGAATCGCCTTCCGTGAGAAAAAGTGGCGTTTGGGTACCTGCCACTGAGGAACCGCACATTCCACAAACTCACGGAAGGGGGCAGAGTCTACCAACTGAAAAGGCAGCAGTTGAAGTGCTAGCAATTTTGCCAAGCTAGCATTCAACCGCTGGGCATGTGGATGGCTGGGAGCAAACTTCTTTCGGCGGTGCAGCAGCTGGGGCAGGGAAATTTGCCTGGTACAATCGGACGTCGGTGTACCAAAAGCAGATTGCCCACAAGTACTTGGCTGTGACACACCTAATTCTACACCTTCATTCCTCTCACTGCAGGTCTCAGAGAGGACTGAAGGTCTAGTGGGGTTAGAAATCTCAGCTGATGAGGAGCAAGGAGAGATCCTCTTTGTTCTTTGGTGTGGGTCTTTCAGATACGCTTGCCAACGAACTGCATGGCAGGTCAACATATGTCTGGTCAAGCATGTGGTACCCAAGCGGGAGATGTTTTGGCCACGCGAGATACGCTTGAGACATATGTTGCAAATAGCAGCGGTGCGATCTGATGCACTCGTCTCAAAAAAGGCCCACACCAAAGAACTTTTTGAATAACGCGCAGAGACTGCAGCGCCCTGCACATGTGGAGCTTTGGGGTGTGATGCAGTCAATGTGCTGCCCTTAGGCTGGCCCCTGGAGGGCATCCTGCCTAGTTGGTGATGTGCCACCTCCTCCTCCTCCTCCTCCTCCTCTCTCCTATCAGGCACCCACGTTGAGTCAGTGACCTCATCATCCCCTCCCTCCTCATCACTGGAGCAAACCTGGCAGTATGCTGCAGCAGGGGGAGCATGACTGCCAGATTGCTGTCCTTCTTGGGCACCCCCTCTGTCCGTGCTCATGTTACTGCCTTCATTGAGCTCAGTATCATCATCAGAGCCTTCCAAACGCTGGGCATCCTCCTGGAGCATGTACCCAACACTGTGGTCAAACAGTTCGAGGGAATCCTCATGAGGACATGGTGGAGCTAGGGAAGGAGTCACTGATGACATTGAGCTGAGGGAAGAGGCCGCTGCTTTGCCAGACAAAGCACCCTGGGCATGGGTGAGAGAGGATGAGGAGGATGAGGACGGCTTGGTCATCCACTCGACCAAGTCTTCCGCATGTTGCGGCTCAACACGGCCAGCTGCCGAAAAAAAGGCCAAGCGTGTCCCATGGCCACGTGCTGATGAGGATGCACCGTCTCCACGACCAGCACTAGACACAGAGCCTGCTTGCCCTCTCTTATTGGCTTGTGACTGTCTGCCTCTCCTTCTTGGCCTTCCAGACATACTAATGGCCTGTAGCTGCACTAAGCTGGGATAGAACACCTGTAATTTTCTTCAGGTAGCTTTATATACTGTAACCAGACAAGCCTGCCTGTCAGTAGGAAGATAACAGGAACGGATCTAGCTGAACACTGTGAGCAGGACGTACTGCACTAAATGTATATAGCAGGAACGGATCTAGCTGAACACTGTGAGCAGGACGCACTGTACTAAATGTAAATAGTCTAGCTGCCTGACCGTGGTACTAATAGGATCAAAAAGAACACCTGTAATTTTCTTAAGGTAGCTTTATATACTGTAACCAGACAAGCCTGCCTGTCAGTAGGAAGATAACAGGAACGGATCTAGCTGAACACTGTGAGCAGGACACACTGTACTAAATGTAAATAGTCTAGCTGCCTGACCGTGGTACTAATAGGATCAAAAAGAACACCTGTAATTTTCTTCAGGTAGCTTTATATACTGTAACCAGACAAGCCTGCCTGTCAGTAGGAAGATAACAGGAACGGATCTAGCTGAACACTGTGAGCAGGACACACTGTACTAAATGTAAATAGTCTAGCTGCCTGACCGTGGTACTAATAGGATCAAAAAGAACACCTGTAATTTTCTTCAGGTAGCTTTATATACTGTAACCAGACAAGCCTGCCTGTCAGTAGGAAGATAACAGGAACGGATCTAGCTGAACACTGTGAGCAGGACGCACTGCACTAAATGTAAATACCAGGAACGGATCTAGCTGAACACTGTGAGCAGGACGCACTGCACTGAATGTAAATAGCAGGAACGGATCTAGCTGAACACTGTGAGCAGGACGCACTGCACTGAATGTAAATAGCAGGAACGGATCTAGCTGAACACTGTGAGCAGGACGCACTGCACTGAATGTAAATAGCAGGAACGGATCTAGCTGAACACTGTGAGCAGGACGCACTGCACTGAATGTAAATAGCAGGAACGGATCTAGCTGAACACTGTGAGCAGGACGCACTGCACTGAATGTAAATAGCAGGAACGGATCTAGCTGAACACTGTGAGCAGGACGTACTGCACTAAATGTATATAGCAGGAACGGATCTAGCTGAACACTGTGAGCAGGACGCACTGCACTGAATGTAAATAGCAGGAACGGATCTAGCTGAACACTGTGAGCAGGACGCACTGCACTAAATGTAAATACCAGGAACGGATCTAGCTGAACACTGTGAGCAGGACGCACTGCACTGAATGTAAATAGCAGGAACGGATCTAGCTGAACACTGTGAGCAGGACGCACTGCACTGAATGTAAATAGCAGGAACGGATCTAGCTGAACACTGTGAGCAGGACGCACTGCACTGAATGTAAATAGCAGGAACGGATCTAGCTGAACACTGTGAGCAGGACGCACTGCACTGAATGTAAATAGCAGGAACGGATCTAGCTGAACACTGTGAGCAGGACACACTGCACTAAATGTATATAGCAGGAACGGATCTAGCTGAACACTGTGAGCAGGACGCACTGCACTGAATGTAAATAGCAGGAACGGATCTAGCTGAACACTGTGAGCAGGACGCACTGCACTAAATGTAAATACCAGGAACGGATCTAGCTGAACACTGTGAGCAGGACGCACTGCACTGAATGTAAATAGCAGGAACGGATCTAGCTGAACACTGTGAGCAGGACGCACTGCACTGAATGTAAATAGCAGGAACGGATCTAGCTGAACACTGTGAGCAGGACGCACTGCACTGAATGTAAATAGCAGGAACGGATCTAGCTGAACACTGTGAGCAGGACGCACTGCACTGAATGTAAATAGCAGGAACGGATCTAGCTGAACACTGTGAGCAGGACACACTGCACTAAATAGTCTAGATAGAAGATAACAGGAACGGATCTAGCTAAACTGAATACAGTGTATATATATATATGCAACACCTGGGATGCATATATATACACAATACACTGTAAGTGCAGCTAACTGACTGACTGTTCTGCCTAATCTATCTAACTCAAATCAAATGACACTGTCTCTCTCTCTCTCTATCTCTCAGCACACCGGAACACACACTACACAGGGCCGCCGTGCAGGCGGCCTTATATAGTGTGGGGTGTGTACTAAATCCCCTGAGCCATAATTGGCCAAAGCCACCCTGGCTTTGGCCAATTACAGCTCTCTCTACTGACGGCGCTGTGATTGGCCAAGCATGCGGGTCATAGTGCATGCTTGGCCAATCATCAGCCAGCAATGCACTGCGATGCCGCAGTGAATTATGGGCCGTGACGCGCCACACGAATTTGGCGCGAACGGCCCATATCGTTCGCAATTCGACGGACGGTCGAACAGCCGATGTTCGAGTCGAACATGGGTTCGACTCGAACACGAAGCTCATCCCTACTCAGGGCGGAAGCCAGTGACAAGATATAAAGCCTCGGCAGGGACAGGGAACGGTATAGATGCTCTAAACACTTTAACTATTTCCGGGCCTTTAAAGTGTAATTAAACAGAATAGACAAGAAATGTAAATCAATACTATCATCTATTGCAGTGATTCTAAACTCCAGTCCTAAAGGCGCACCAACAGGTCATGTTTTCAGGATTTCCCTCAGATGAAATGGCTTGAGGACTGGAGTTGAGAAACACTGATCTATTGACACTTTCTTACTTTCTAATAGTATCACCTAACAACGCATAGTGAATATGGACTTAAAATCTCCTACTTTTGGTATGAGGCTCTAAGGGGCTTCCACATCTGCTGTCCACCCCATTTTTTATTTATATGGAAGGGTCACAGACTTTTCACAACACACATTTTCTCTTCTGACAGCTGTCCTCTGGACATGGGTCCCCTAGCTCTAGCAGGAATTGGGACCCAGATGGCCTCCTTTAACCCTCAGTTATGTGCCCAAAGGGCCACAGTCCTCAGGCTGGGTCTCTTTGACACAGGACAAGGACTCAGTTGTTCCATACCCCAACATATTTATAAGCACATCAGCCCCCTACTGACCGTTCTTTCTGCCAGGGATTGGCTGAGACTTTATGCATATGTAAGTGAGGGTCTGCCTTTTGCACCCACTAAGTTCTGGAACCTACCAGAAATCAAGGGGAAAGCAGCAGCAACCTGCAGAACCTAGAACAGTCAAAAGCAATCAAACTTCACACCGCTGGCTACAGGGGAGCCAAAAACTAAATATGCCTCAAAATGTTAGCAGCCCAGCTAGGAGGGTGCTACATTTATGTAAGCCAACACCCAAAGCAGACACTGGGAAATGCCAGAGGCTTGCCTCTCAAGACTCTACCCAGCCCAGTATTCAAAGGAAATGTTTTCTGAGAAAAACATGGAGGCTGCCATTGCTGACTTCTCATTCTGTAAATGCTGATTGCCTGTCTGTTGTACTGACCATCTTGCCTCAGTGGCTAGTAGCTATGCAACTAGCATTTTTAGAAGGTCAATGATGTCAGATCCTCATGCTTCCCTTAACTCCTTCCGGCCCGGCCTATAGCACAATGACAGATGGGCAGTGACTCTCCCGTTCTGACTGGACGCCATATGATGTCCAGCAGAACAAGTTGCTTGTGCGCGCCCCTGTGGCGAGCGATAGTGCGGTGTGTCGCTCCAACACACCACATCTCCGATCATGGTAAAGAGCCTATGACGTAGGCTCTTTACCATTTATTCAGCTGAGTCCAATCACAGCTGATCACAGCATAACCAGATAGTGCTGGTTATCAGCATTCCTCTATTCACTGTTGACACGCCATGAATAGAGGAGAGCTGATGAGCGGTTCTCCTGATGGGGGGTCTTCACTGATAATCAGTGCAGCCCCCTCAGTGATGCCCACCAGTGCCCATCTGTGATACCCACAAGTGCCCACTAGTGATGCCAATCAGTGCCCATCATTAATGCTAATCAGTGCCCATCAGCAATGCCAACTAGTGCCCATCAGTAATGTCAATCAGTGCCCATTAGTAATGCCTGTCAGAGCCTCCTCATCAGTGCTGCATGTGAGTGTCCATCATTGCCCATCACTGCCACCAGGGCCGGTCCTGGCCGGGGTGCACGGGGTGCAGTGCACCCGGGCGCCACAGAGGTGGGGGCGCTGAAGTGCCAGAGTGCTCCCCTCCCTCCTCCTCCTCCTCTCCATGTCGGCGGCTCTTTCCGCCGGTCACCGCAGCCGCCGCCGTCGCTGTGTCTCTTGCCTAAGCCCAGCCATCCCCCCTCCCTCCTCCTGTCAGAGGAGGAGAGCGGAACGAGCCACAGATCATAGCGGCTGTGTCTCTGTGTGCAGAGAGACCAGCTGCGCAGTGACGTCACGGGGGGTGGGGCGCTCCGTTCCCGACGTGTTCCAGCTCTCCTCCTCCTGTGTAACTCCCGCCTGCTGCCCAAGCCTGACACGCTCAGTTCTCCACCCGGGCGGCGCGGCTGTACATTGTCCTCTCCTCTCCAGCTGCCGCCCGGGTGTTTTTTAATTATCTCAATGGGGGGGAGGCTGCTTTGTCAGCGGTCTATACTAATGGAGGGGGGGTTTGTCCTGGGGGGGTCTATACTAATGAAGGGGGGGTTGTCCTGGGGGGGTATATACTAATGAAGGGGGGGTTGTCCTGGGGGGGTATATACTAATGAAGGGGGGGTTGTCCTGGGGGGGTATATACTAATGAAGGGGGGGTTGTCCTGGGGGGGTCTATACTAATGAAGGGGGGGGTTTGTCCTGGGGGGGTCTATTCTAATGAAGGGGGGTTGTCCTGGGGGGGTCTATACTAATGAAGGCAGGGTTGTCCTGGGGGGGTCTATACTAATGAAGGGGGGGTTGTCCTGGGGGGTCTATTCTAATGAAGGGGGGGTTGTCCTGGGGGGGTCTATACTAATGAAGGGGGGTTGTCCTGGGGGGTCTATACTAATGGAGGGGGGTGGTTTGTCTTGGGGGGGTCTATTCTAATGAAGGGGGGGTTGTCCTGGTGGGTCTATTCTAATGAAGGGGGGGTTGTCCTGGGGGGGTCTATACTAATGAAGGGGGGGTTGTCCTGGGGGTCTATACTAATGAAGGGGGGTTGTCCTGGGGGGTCTATACTAATGGAGGGGGGGTGGTTTGTCCTGGGGGGGTCTATTCTAATGAAGGGGGGGTTGTCCTGGGGGGTCTATACTAATGAAGGGGGGTTGTCCTGGGGGGTCTATACTAATGGAGGGGGGGTGGTTTGTCTTGGGGGGTCTGTACTAATGGAGGGGGGTGGTTTGTCCCGGGGGTCTGTACTAATGGAGGGGGTGGTTTGTCCTGGGGGTCTGTACTAATGGAGGGGGGGGTGGTTTGTCCTGGGGGGGGGTCTATACTAATGAAGGGGGGGTTGTCCTGGGGGGTCTATTCTAATGAAGGGGGGGTTGTCCTGGGGGGGTCTATACTAATGAAGGGGGGGTTGTCCTGGGGGGTCTATACTAATGGAGGGGGGGTGGTTTGTCTTGGGGGGGTCTATTCTAATGAAGGGGGGGGGTTGTCCTGGGGGGTCTATACTAATGAAGGGGGGTTGTCCTGGGGGGTCTATACTAATGGAGGGGGGGTGGTTTGTCTTGGGGGGTCTGTACTAATGGAGGGGGGTGGTTTGTCCCGGGGGTCTGTACTAATGGAGGGGGTGGTTTGTCCTGGGGGTCTGTACTAATGGAGGGGGGGTGGTTTGTCTTGGGGGGTCTGTACTAATGGATGGGGGTGGTTTGTCCAGGGGGGTCTGTACTAATGGAGGGGGGTGGTTTGTCCCGGGGGGTCTGTACTAATGGAGAGGGGGTGGTTTGTCCCAGGGGTCTGTACTAATGGAGGGGGTGGTTTGTCCTGGGGGTCTGTACTAATGGAGGGGGGGTCGTTTGTCCAGTGGGGTCTGTACTAATGGAGGGGGGGTGGTTTGTTCTGGGGGGTCTGTACTAATGGAGGGGGTGGTTTGTTCTGGGGGGTCTGTACTAATGGAGGGGGTGGTTTGTTCTGGGGGTCTGTACTAATGGACGGGGGTGGTTTGTTTTAGAGGGGTCTGTACTAATGGAGGGGGGTGGTTTGTTTTGGGGGGTCTGTACTAATGGAGGGGGATGGTTTTGTACTAATTGAGGGGGGTGGTTTGTCCTGAGGGGGGTCTGCACTAATGGAGGGGGGTGGTTGTCCTGAGGGGGGTCTGTACTAATGGAGGGGTGTTTGGTTTGTCCTGAGGGGGGTCTATACTGATAGAGGGGGGTGTTTTGTCCTGGGGGGGTCTATACTGATAGGGGGTCTATACTGGGGGAGGGGTTTATACTTAGTGGGGGGTCTGCACTGACGGAGGGGGGTCTATACTTAGTGGAGGGGGATCTGTACTGAGGGGCGACTATAGTTGGTGGAGGGGGTGATACCATGTTTTACCGCACCAGGTGACACCCCTCTCCTCTTCGTGCGCACGCTGCTGTACTAGTGAGCGGCGCACTATGTTTCTTCCCCCCGCCTTCATATTGGCCAGGGAAGAAAAAAAAAGGAGCAAAGAGGAGGATTGTGGGACATGTAGTCCCGAGGACTGGCAGCCCCACTATAACACGGAAACTGCAGCCCACACAGCATGCTCAGCTGAATGGGAGAGAGAGAGCCAGGAGTCCGGGAAAGCTTTCAGGGAAGTACACCCAGGACTTCAGAGGGAGAGAACAGTGCTGAGGGAACACCATCAGAGAGAGAACCCCGCTGCCCTGCGCCACCAGAGGGAAAGCCACACAGCCTGGCGCCATCCCTGGCGGAGAAAGGAATGGAGTCATTACAGGAATACAGATCTGGGTGCTACTCAGCAGACTCGCCACGGGCAATTCAGAGTGAGCTGACTCCTGATCAGAGGAACCGTTGTTGCTGTATCGCTGGGTCAGGTGAGAGGGCCGATCGGCCATTATCTACTAACGTAATAGGAACTGCAGTCTGTAAAGAACATAGCACATATCATGAGGGACTCCATTTTAGTTCTAAGACACCATCTCATGTTTTACAGGAAAATTGAGAAAACTCATATTTGAAGTTTTAACTGAAACCCACATTATCTTTAAGCTGTTATCTATAGAAAACCTTCTCAAGGTTACCTATACATTTTAGCTAGAATATGGAGTTTGGCCTAGCTCATGTTTGTTCTTGATAAGATTAGTGTGTCCTTCACCTGTTAAAGAATATTCTAATAAGTAGAAATGATGCAAGATTTTGTCTTATAACACCAGCTAATAGTTAAATATTAACTTAACCTATTTTCATTTCAATGACATGTATAAGGTTAGTAAAACTCCTCCCATCCCTCAAATTACATAAATGCTGTATTTCTGAAACTCAAATTAGATGTCATTAAGTGGCTAAGCAAACCTGTCTCCTGTGTCACTTTATTGATATCTCCAGGCCTGGGGGTCAACGGAGGTCTTCCTGCATTACCTGAACCTATCTGGGTGGTCTTAGAAGCCGTAATCTCCTAACAGATCTGGGGGCTCGCCGGGAAAAAAAGCCAAAAAAAAAAATCATCTGAAGGTAAGTCTGTATTTTGTCTTTATTGACGAAATATTTCTTGCCTCAGCTCTGATTAAAGCTTTTTAGACCCGTAAATTAGTAGGGGATAAGAACCACACCAGAGGTTAATATTGGAGGGTTTTTGGGAAACCCACAAAGATAAGCAGTACTGCATACACATATATAGAGACATTCCTTTTGGGAAGGGATATGAAGTGGTTAATGAGGAAATAGACTCCGGTGACCCCAAAATCCTTTGCTTTTTCTTATCTATCGCATTAGAAGTTATAAGATAATCTGTTGTGTGTGTGTGGGTCAGAAGACTGGGTGGTAAGAACAGTCGACTCCCACTGTCAATATGGGTCAGAAACAAGGTAAAGAAGATCCTCCCCCTCTTCCCAATCCAGGAGAAACGTGTAAGGATTTTGTAGCCAGAATTTGTGGTACTAATTATGAATTCATAGTCCCATGGGTTTCAAATTTAGCGGGATGGACCGAAGCCATACACAGTGTAGACCCCTTTCCCCGGGATGGCGCTAATGATGAATTTCACATAGATATGATAAAAGGATTGTGTTTAGGAGATAAGAGAGCTTTCCTTTGGTACCCCGGGGATCCTCAATGGGATATGGATTATATGGAAAAGGGAGGAGAGAACTGGTTAAAATACACCCCATATTGGTTTCAGAGGGATAATAAGAAACAGAAAAAGCCCACCAAATGTTTAAGTAAGGAAGATTATGACCAGAAACATAGAGAAGAAGCCGATAAAAAGAGATTTGTCCCTGACCCAATAGCCCCACCCCTGCCAATAGTCAGTCATCCTCCACCCGCATATGTACATGTCTATCCAAGTTTAAGAAAGGAAGATATTGATCTCCTGGCTGGACATTATGCAAGCAGACAACGGCAGGTCCCCCTCGCTCCACAACCACAACAGCAGATCCCTCCCGCTCCACAACAAGATAGACAGCACCCACAGAGGGCCCGAGTCGAGGTAGGGGAACCAGAAGATGATCAGGGAGCTATAGGAGGGGTAGTTTCACCACCTGGCCAAGAGCAGGAGGAAGAAGACGTTAAAGGGGATAGAATACTTAGTCCCCCTAAAACAAAGAGTGGAACTGTATATAGTAACACTAACCTTCAAGCACCTTTCATGACCATTGGAAATGAATTATTAAAAAAGGTAATAGACATTGAGGACATTGATAGGATAGTAAAACATTGCCCCAAACCCACCGCCTCTGCAGGTGGCACTTTAATTTACTTAAAAAAGGCCTGTAAGGGTAGAAATTACACACAGGAAGACATGCGTCTTATCATTGATGGTATCATAGGACACACCAGTTCCTGGAGCTGGGCAAATGTTCCAAGTATAAACACTATTGACACTGGAGATGCGGGAGCATATGGGTTAAACACAGTACTAGGTAGGAACACCATGTGGACAGAATTAGAGACTGAAATGATGAGAGTATTTAAAAATAAAAGTTCCCTCCCTACTGCCATAGCATGCAAACAAAAGTCAGGAGAAACTGTAGTTGAATTCTGGAAAAGGTTTCATGAAAATTGGACAACAGAAGCTGGATTAGCTACAACTACTGATGTGGGAGCTTTGTTTATTCAAACTTTTATGAATAATCTAAAACCCCAGTTCGCCTTGGTGGTAAAACAGATGATATCTGAATGGACCACACAGACGATTGACCAATTTCAGGAAACTTTAATACAGAAAGAAGCAGCAGGGTGTTTTGATGTAATAAAAGAGAAAGCAGTGAGTACCCTTTATCAGGGTGGAGTGCAAGCTCAGCCTCCCCCAGATAATGGTGGACAATGGGGCAGTGGAAACAGAGGCAGAGGAAGAGGAAGAACAAAAGGGAGAGGGCATGGTTTTTCCAGACCACCCCAGCAGTCCCGCACATGTTGTTTTAACTGTGGACAACAGGGTCACTGGAGAAATCAATGTCCTTATGAATGGAATAACCCAAATACTCAAGATCAAGATCAAATGCATACACAGGGACCCCAATCTAGCCAACCGAATCAAGTTGCCACAAAGCAACAGGGTCCCCGATTCCCTATACAGTGGAATCAACAGCAACTAAAATGAAGCTGCCCGGAAGGTAGTATCCCAGCATTTCCTTTGATCTCACACTCTTACAATGAACAACCAATTGTGACCCTATATGTCAAAAATAGGCCTGTTCCGTTTTTAACCGATTCAGGGGCAACTCGGAGCACCCTCAGTGAGGACTACTACAGAGGTGAGACTAAAATTGCTGAACCTTCTATGGGAATTAATGGGATACTTACCAAAACATACAAAACACCACCTTTACCAGTAAGTGATGTTGAAAGGGGAGGTGCAACAGTCTTGCATCATTGTTTCAGGATTATACCAAATTGTCCTGTGAATCTCTTGGGTAGAGATTTGATGGGAAAATTGGGTATAACACTGAAAATGACTACTGAAGGAGGGGTCTTCGTACACTCCAAGGTAATACCAATATATTACACTGAGGATAGTGATCTCCCTCCACCAGATGATCCGGTCTGGTCAAAAAGCTCCTTGGATGTAGGTCTTATTTCTTGTACCCCATACAAGGCAGCTTTAAAATCATGGGCACAGCCGGTTTATCACAAACAATACCCCATTTCAAAAGAAAAAGAGGAAGGAGTGGCCCCAATGGTGGAAAGGTTCCTGCAGCAAGGAATTCTTAAAGAGACACTGTCACCCTACAACACCCCCATTAACCCAGTAATGAAGCCGGACGGCTCTTACAGGTTTGTACAAGACCTCAGAGCTATAAACAACCTAGTGATACCCATTGCTCCTATAGTGCCTGATGTGCCATCACTCTTAACCTCCATACCATCCGATGCAGAGTATTTTTCGGTCATTGACCTTTGTAATGCATTTTTTTCAGTTTCTGTTGACGAAGAGACACAGCCTATCTTTGCATTCAATTTCAGAAACCGCCAGATGACGTGGTGTAGATTACCCCAGGGCTATGTAGACTCCCCTGTAGTGTACACAGTGGCCCTCCAGGCAACCCTGCGGTCTTGGACACCCCGCCATGGTTCCGTCCTACTTCAATATGTTGATGATTTGTTGTTGTGTAGTCCAAGCCAGAAAGCATGTAAAAATGATGGTTTAGATCTGTTACATTGGTTAGCAGACAATGGTCACAAGGTTTCTAAGAAAAAGCTACAATGGTGTCAGGAAACTGTTGAATACCTTGGTTTTGTACTCTCCAAAGGAGAAAGGAAAATCAGTCACAAGAGAGCTGCGGCTCTCGTGGGTCTGCCCCGCCCACTTACTACAAGGACATGCTATCCTTTCTTGGAATGATTGGTTACTGCCGCCAATGGATACCTGATTGTTCCTACTATGATAATCTCCTGAGGCAAGCCACAGGTACTGACATGCCAGATTGTGTGAAATTGAATGATGAAATGTACAATGCTTTTGTGTATCTTAAAACTGCAATGGTCACATCTCCTGGACTTGGACTACCTGAATATGGTAAAATGTTTCACTTGTTTGCAAGGGACAACTGTAAAACAATGGCAGGGGTCCTGGCTCAGGAGCATGGGGGGAAACTCCGCCCAATTGCGTTTTTTTCAAAAGTTGTGCCGATGCCAGTACAGGGCATGCCGGCGTGTCTCAGAGCTCTGGCATCCTGTGCGATGGTGGTGGAAATGGCTACATCATTCACTCTAGGACATGCCACCACACTACACACCACTCACAATGTATCCATTCTACTAAAGAACATCCATACCCAGCACATGTCAGCCCAGAGGCTGAGCGGTTATGAAGTAATTTTACTTTCTAACCCAAAACTTGAGATCAAATATGCCTCTCCCACTTCTGGCCCAGCTCCAATCCTGAATGCCTTGCTAGGCTTGAAAGGTGAAGAAGATGAGGTAGTGCCTCAACATGAATGCATGGACCTCATCCACCAAGACACATCCCCGAGACCAGACATGTCTTCAACTGCTCTCCCTGGAGCACAGAATGTCTTTGTGGATGGGTCTTGTTCAAGACCAAATGATAACACATACCATGCAGGGTATGCTGTTGTTCAGCTGCCTGATAAAATACTGGAAGCAAACCCTGTCCCATTCCAATCAGCACAAGCTGCAGAACTTATAGCCCTTACTCGAGCTTGTCAGCTTTTTGAAGGGCAGGATGTAAACATTTACACAGACTCCAAGTACGCGTACGGTGTTGCGCATGATTTTGGAGTCATATGGAAAAGGCGGGGCTATATAGCAGCAGACGGTAAATCCATCTCACATTCCACGCTTGTCACAAGTCTGTTAGAAGCTATACAATTACCAAGGTCCATAGCTATACTACACTGTAGGGCACATACAGGGCAACAGGATGACATAGCCAAAGGCAACGCCTTAGCTGACAAAGCAGCAAGAGAAGCAGCATCCACACAGCCTGCAAACATACAAATGCCATTACTCTCACCAGAAATTCCTCTTTTGGATCAAACATTGCGTGATCTCCAAGCATATGCCACAGAACAAGACATCCAGCAATGGAACTCAATAGGTGTGCAGACAAACCCAGAAACTGACCTTGTCTGCCAAGAGGGGAGACCATGTATCCCTGTAGCCAGTGCACCCATTTATATTTCACAATACCATGGGATAGGTCACAGAGGGTGGAAAGTCACATGTGAACTTTTGGATAAGGATTTTTACATTCCAGGTCTTCCCTCTCTCGTTAAGGCATATGTTTCCAGATGCATCACATGCATTCGGAATAACCCTAGCAACCCTCACAAAGAAAAACACGAACATCTGATATATCCATCTACACCATTCACTCATCTGCAGATAGATTTTACACACATGCCCAAACTAGGTAAAAGACAGGAATATTTGCTAATAATAGTGGACATGTTCTCAAGATGGATAGAATTGTTTGTAACTACAAAGGAAGATGCACAAACAGTAGTGAGGATTCTGATACAAGAAATTATCCCAAGGTGGGGTTGCCCACTACAGATCAACTCTGACAATGGTCCTGCATTTGTGGCCAAAGTTTGTCAAGACCTGGTAAAAACATTGAAAATAGAATGGAAGTTTCATATTCCTTACCACCCCCAGAGTTCAGGTATAGTGGAAAGGATGAACAGAACCATCAAAGATAAGATCAGGAAGGCCACTGGAGGTACGTATGCAAATTGGAAGAAGGTCCTACCAGCTGTACTAGCCGAGGTAAGAATGACACCCTCTAAAAAGACAGGATACTCTCCTTTTGAAGTCTTAATGGGTAGGCCATTCCCCACCCCATGGGCCAGACAGCCACTTATGTTAGAAAGAGGGGACCTAGATCTTATTCAGGAAGAATATGTAAAAAAACTTATTGAAACGTTGGATAAAGTTGAAAGGAATGTTGCTCGCACCTCTCCTTCTTCTTCACAGGAACCTACACACCCTTTCCAGGTGGGTGACACCGTGGTGGTCCAGAGATTGAGCCGCACCAAGAAACAAGAGTTTCCCTTCGGACCCCCAACCACAGTGATCGCAGTCACCCGCACAGCTATTTTGGTAGAAGGACAACAGGCCTGGATTCATGCAAGTCGCGTAAAGAAGGTCAACCAGGACCCTAAGAAGCAAGGCAAAGATAAAGCACAGAGAGGTGAAGCAGGTGATATAAATCCTCGAAAACAGAGTGAAGCAGGTGGTCAAGACTCTGAACAAGATGACGTCGCTTATTTCACCACGGACTTCTGGGAAGGCCTTGTGCCTCCTATGCTGGGCTGCCCTGATTGTGTTCCTGCCAACTTGGCTGATAACTAACTGTATTTATTATTCTGAAGATTTGGGACTCATAAAGGGTATTTGTGGGGCCTCTAACATTCTGCAACAGAATAATACACATGACAGACACAAGAGAAATGAAAACTCAGAAAGTTTTACAGATAAAATGTTATTGTTGAAGTTTAAATATAGCTACGCCCAGAAATCTGGATTTGAAAAATGTTGGATATGTAGTAAACTCCACCCTAGCACTGCTAGAATCCCCTTAATGGCAGTACCTCTAAACTTCACCCCACTCCTTAATGGCACACCTCCTGTCGTCCTTACAGAAGTCATAAGAACACTTTCAAATAATACCCTTACTTTCCAAATTACTGGTAGAAGTCATTCCCCAGACTGGTGTTTTAGGCTGGGAAACTCCACAAATGGAGCTGAAGTTTGCCAACAAGCTAATATTAACTTTTCAATGACTTCAATTGAAAGCCCTTTCTTTCATACTTCAGAACCTGCCCTAAACACCACTCTAATAAACTTTCTTAACTCCAGTTCCACTTCCACAGTAGGACAATTATTGTCGAGTTTAACTTTTTCCAGTTTTTCTGATGAAATGATGACAATATTCAACAAACGATCCTTAGCTCTAGGAAACAGTATTTATATTTGTTGTGGAAAAATCTGTCACCCTTGGATCCCCACCGAACCCCAAGGATGGTGTTATCTTGCATCCCTAGTCCCCATCATGGGCGTAGTAGGAGATAGCAAGGGAGGACACCTCCTTGAAGCTAGCATGCATCCTAGGTACCCCCTCAAACACCGCAATAAAAGGGAGTTATTTCTTACAAAGGATAAGGCATGGGCTTGGTTTCCCTCATGGACTGGGTGGGGAATAGACTTAATGAAAAGGTTGAATAATTACACTGGAATCATTGATGAAATAATGGAAAAGAATTCTGATGATATTACTAAATTAAATATAGAAACTAGGGCAATTAGAAAACAATTAGAACTACACGAGTTAGCCATAGAAAGCATGAGTGCTGCCTTAACTGGGTTATGTGAAAACACAGAAGATTATGAGTGTTGTACCTGGTTTCATAACACAAGTATGGAGGTACCAGATTATTATGATATAATTGCACAACACCGGAAAGAAGTAAGCAAATTACAAGATGAAGCTAGAAACATTGCTAAGACATGGGATCCTTTTGCAAACCTAAGTTCTGGGATAGGAATTTTGGCATGGATAAAGAGTGCTGCCATAACTATAATTATGATTGCTCTTTTTGTTTTGTTCCTATATGCCTGTTATAAGCTTATAATGTGCATAATTGTTAAGGCATCCCGAACCCCTGATCCTGCTGCTGCGAATAGAATTTATCTGAGTATGTATTATGATAGAAGAAAATTTACATAACTGTGAAAGATAGTGAGCCATATAAATAATGTCTCAAAGAGGGGATTGTAAAGAACATAGCACATATCATGAGGGACTCCATTTTAGTTCTAAGACACCATCTCATGTTTTACAGGAAAATTGAGAAAACTCATATTTGAAGTTTTAACTGAAACCCACATTATCTTTAAGCTGTTATCTATAGAAAACCTTCTCAAGGTTACCTATACATTTTAGCTAGAATATGGAGTTTGGCCTAGCTCATGTTTGTTCTTGATAAGATTAGTGTGTCCTTCACCTGTTAAAGAATATTCTAATAAGTAGAAATGATGCAAGATTTTGTCTTATAACACCAGCTAATAGTTAAATATTAACTGAACCTATTTTCATTTCAATGACATGTATAAGGTTAGTAAAACTCCTCCCATCCCTCAAATTACATAAATGCTGTATTTCTGAAACTCAAATTAGATGTCATTAAGTGGCTAAGCAAACCTGTCTCCTGTGTCACTTTATTGATATCTCCAGGCCTGGGGGTCAACGGAGGTCTTCCTGCATTACCTGAACCTATCTGGGTGGTCTTAGAAGCCGTAATCTCCTAACACAGTCTCTGACCATCTCCTGTACTATGTCTGCAGTCTCTGACCAGCTCTTTTATTATGTCTGCAGTCTCTGATCATCTCCTGTATCATGTCTGCAGTCTCTGACCATCTCTTGTATCATGTCTGCATTCTCTGACTGTCTCCTGTACTATGTCTGCAGTCTCTGACCATCTCCTGTATTATATCTCCAGTCTCTGACCATCTCCTGTAGTATGTCTGCATTCTCTGACCATCTCCTGTATTATGTCTGCAGTCTCTGACCATCTCCTGTTCTATGTCTGCAGTCTCTGACCATCTCTTTTAACATGTCTGCAGTCTCTGATCATCTCCTGTATCGTGTCCTCAGTCTCTGACCATCTCTTGTAACATGTCTGCAGTCTCTGACCATCTCCTGTACTATGATTGCAGTCTCTGACCATCTCCTGTACTATGATTGAAGTCTCTGACCGTCTCTTGTATTATGTCTGGGGGCTCTTTCTAACAGACTCTCTAACAGACAGCCCTCTCTGTGTGCATCAGAGAGACTCCCCTCCAGGTCTCATTAGTGTACACTCTTCCTGTATTTTCTTTATTGTTAAAAGATCATGGGAAGATCCTAGGGTAATGAAGACTTAGCCCCGGTTCACACAGGGCGCGCACGACTTGCAGGTCGCCTCACCGAGGCGACCTGCACACGACATCCATGGCGACTTGCAAAACGACTTCTGTATAGAAGTCTATGCAAGTTGCCTCAAGTCGCCCCAAAAGAAGTACAGGAACCTTTTTCTAAGTCGGAGCGACTTGCGTCGCTCCTATTAGAACGGTTCCATTGTACAGAACGGGAGGCGACTTGTCAGGCGACTAGGTCGCCTGACAAGTCGCCCCTGTGTGAACCAGCACTAAGGGGAGTATCTCTGTGTTTGAGTCGTTGCCATAGTAACATTTGTAAAGGGGAGGAGTTGGTAAGATGACCACCCCCACGTGGGGGCGCCAGAAATATTTCTGCACCCAGGCGTCTGTGACCCTAGGATCGGCCCTGACTGCCGCCTATCAGTGCCCATCATTGCCGCCTATCAGTGCCGCCTATCAGTGCTGCATATCAGTGCCACGTATCAGTGCCCATCAGTGCTGCATATTATGCCTCCTCATCAGTGCCCATCAGTGCCACCTTATCAGTGCTGCCGCATCAGTGAAGGAGAAAGCTTTCTCATTACAAAATTACAGAAAAGAAGAAAAACTTTTTTTTTTAAAGAAAGTTTTAGCTGTCTTAAAAAAATGGTAAAAATGTTGTTTTGGTACAGCATTGCATCACAGCACAATTGTCATTCAAAGTGGGACAGCGCTAAAAGCTAAAAATTGGCCTGGGCAGGAAGGGGGTGAAAGTGCCTAGTATTGAAGTGGTGAAAGCCAATCTCCAGGCTCCCTTTGCCTCATTACCCTTCATTACCACTTCGCCAACCCTATAACTTTTCCCTGGATTTAAAAAAAACTACCTAAAAACCCCATTTACTTATTTATATCAGTAGCAATGGGTCAGTGTGTTCCACTTTCTTCAGTTCAGAGCTGGAGGGTCATTCATCAGGGGTCCACTTGACTGCAGCACTGGATCACCAGTCTCCACTCGCAAAAGAGGTGCTGGTGAGTAGCATGTGACAGCAAATCTAGGTAAGCAGAAAATCAAAATATTTTAGGGGCTATAATTTAATACAAATAGGTAAGCAGAGCAAGGCAAGAGGGCAAAGACTTTTCTTGGAGATGGGTTTTAAGGAAGAACATTAGGAAGTCAAATGGCTCCAACCTTACTGTTCACCATACCTTTAAAGTGGTTGTAATCCCTTACATATACTCTACATCTGTTAAAAGACCAGAATTTATATATATCTTGTCTGAGCTTTCATAAAGCAGTGGGTGTGGAGCTGAAGTTACACTCTAAAAGGGGCCCAGTGAGAGCTGATTGGAGGAAAGGGACACACCTCCATTCTCTTGGTGTCAGGAAAACCTGTCAGAAGTGATTCATGGTGATATCAGAGAAATATAGCAACAGACAGAAATTACACTTAGTGCTCTGGATTGAGACAAGCAGAGGGATATGTTTAAATTTCATGTCTGAAGTTTACAACCAGTTTAACCATACAGACGCAGCCAAAAATTTTAAGAATGACACATATATTAATTTTCACAAAGTTTGCTGCCTCCGTTTTCATGATGGCAATTTGTATATACTCCAGAATGTTATGAAGAGTGATCAGATGAATTGCAATTAATTGCAAAGTCCAACTTTGTCATGAAAATAAACTTACCGTATATACTCGAGTATAGGTCGATCCGAGTATAAGTTGAGGCCCTAATTTACCACAAAAAAATGGGAAAAACGTATTGACCCGAGTATAAGACGAGGGTGAGAAATGCAGCCGCTACTGTAAATGGAAAAAGAGGGTCAACAATGCCCATCTGCAGCTCTATACCTCCCTGTGTCCTGTGCATATGTGCATGTGTCATGTGTCCTGTGCATATGTGTCATGTGTCCTGTGCATATGTGCATGTGTCATGTGTCCTGTGCATATGTGCATGTGTCCTGTGTATATGTGCATGTGTCGAGTGCCTTGTGTATATGTGCATGTGTCATGTGTATATGTGCATGTGTCATGTGTCCTGTGTATATGTGCATGTGTCATGTGTCCTGTGTATATGTGCATGTGTCATGTGTATATGTGTCATGTGTCCTGTGTATTTGTGCATGTGTCATGTGTATATGTGCATGTGTCCTGTACCTGTGTCCTGTGTATATGTGTATGTGTACCTGTGTATGTGTACTGTGTATGTGTACCTGTGTATGTGTCCCTGTGTATGTGTCCCTGTGTATGTGTCCTGTGTATGTGTGCATGTGTCTGTGTGCATGTGTCTGTGTGCATCCTACCTGTGTCATGGGCATGCCTCCGTGTGCTGCTCTGCAGCGATCAGCGTGTGCTATTACTATTCGGCGGCCATTCACTGTTCAAAAGCCGCGCCTCCTCCTCGTCCATGATGGGCAGAAAACTCCATTTCCCAGCAGTCAGCGGTCAGCCTATCACGGACATTCTCTCATCCTCATACCACGGACGAGGGTGAGAGAATGTCCGTGATAGGCTGTACACTGACTGCCTATCACAGACGAGGAGGAGGCGCGGCTTTTGAACAGTAATTGGCCGCCGAATAGTAATAGCACACGCTGGCCGCCGTCTGCCTGCATGACACACTAATCATGTAGGCAGAGGGTGGTGACTCGAGTACAAGTCGAGGGGGGCACTTTCAGCCCAAAAAAAAGGGCTGAAAATCTTGACTTATACTTGAGTATATACGGTAATCCCATAAAAAAACATTTCCACTGCATTTGTGAAGAAGGCTTCAGGGCTCCCAAGAAAGTCAGGCAGGCGACAGGACCGTCTCCTACAGTTGATTCAGCTGTGGGATCGGGGAACCACCAGTGCAGAGCTTGCTCAGGAATGGCAGCAGGCAGGTGTGAGTGCATCTGCACGCATAGTGAGGTGAAGATTTTTGGAGGATGGGCTGGTGTCAAGAAAGCCACTTCTCTCCAGGAAAAACATCAGGGACAGACTGATATTCTGCAAATGATCCAGGGATTGGACTGCTGAGGACTGGGGTAAAGTCATTTTCTCTGATGAATCCCCTTTCCAATTGTTTGGGGCATCCAGAAAAAAACTTGTCCGGAGAAAAAAAGATGAGCGCTATCATCAGTCCCGTGTCATGCCAACAGTAAAGCATCCTGAGAAGATTCATGTATGGGGTTGCTTCTCAGCCAAGGGAGTGGGCTCACTCACAATTTTGACTAAAAACACAGCCATGAATAAAGAATGGTACAAAAACATCCTCCGAGAGCAACTTCTCCCAACCATCCAAGAACAGTTTGGTGACGAACAATGCCTTTTCCAGTGTGATGGAGTCAGTGGCGTAGCGTGGGGGGTGCAGGGGGTGTCGTGGCCCCGGGCGCGATATTTAGGGGGGCGCCAGTATGTGTCACTGGCTGCCTCCTCCTAATTTCTAATTTTGTGTCCCCGGGCTCCGGCCGCCATGTTAAGTGTCCGGCGCCCTGTGATTGGGTGTATGGGGGTCATGTGAGGCGCCCCGCCTCCGCACATGACCCCCATACACCTAATCACAGGGCGCTGGATACTGAACATGGCAGCAAGCAGAGCGCAGGGGAGAGAAGAAAGTGAGCCGCCGCTGTGTTCTCCTCCTCCTCCGGATCGATGCAGCCAGGAGAAGAAGGTAAGTGAGAGTCATGTTACTGGGAGGGGGAGGGAGGGAGGGGGGCGAGAGAGACTGTAGGCAGGACAATGTAGTTTAGTATAGTATGGAGGTCAGTGTAGTGTCACTATGGAGGTCAGTGTAGTGTCACTATGGGGGGCAGTGTAGTGTCACTATGGGGGGCAGTGTAGTGGACAGTATTGGAGGAGACAAGTCAGTGCAGCCAAGTCCTGTCTCTGCCGATGCCTGACCCCTATCCCAGGATCTGTTACACACACACAGATCCTCAGTGTCTGGGGGAGGGGCGCTGATGTCCTAACCAGCAGGAGCCCGGGAGGAAGGACATCTCCCATGCTGTTATGATAAGGTCAGTACATTTGTTAGGGGGATGTTGTGTAATTATTGTGCTAGGGGACAGACTGCTGCTTCCCCCATGTAATGTGCTCTCTTGTGCCCAGTGCCCACCATGTCATGTGCCTTGCAGTGCCCCCCATGTAATGTGCTGTGCCCACCATGTCATGTCATGTGCCTTGCAGTGCCCCCCATGTAATGTGCTGTGCCCACCATGTCCTGACATGTGCCTTGCAGTGCCCCTATGTAATGTGCTGTGCCCACCATGTCATGTGCATTGCAGTGCCCACTATGTAAAGTGCTGTGCCCACCATGTCATGTGCATTGCAGTGCCCCGCATGTCATGTCATGCGCCTTGCAGTGCCCCCCATGTAATGTGCTGTGCCCACCATGTCATGTCATGTGCCTTGCAGTGCCCCCCATGTAATGTTCTGGGCCCACCATGTCCTGTCATGTGCATTGCAGTGCCCACTATGTAAAGTTCTGTGCACACCATGTCATGTGCATTGCAGTGCCCCCCATGTAATGTGCTGTGCCCACCATGTCATGTCATGTGCCTTGCAGTGTCCCCATGTAATGTTCTGTGCCCACCATGTCATGTCATGTGCCTTGCAGTGCCCCCCCATGTAATGTGCTGTGCCCACCATGTCATGTGCCTTGCAGTGCCCCCATGTAATGTGCTGTGCCCACAATGTCATGTCATGTGCCTTGCAGTGCCCCCATGTAATGTGCTGTGCCCACCATGTCATGTCATGTGCCTTGCAGTGCCCCCCATGTAATGTGCTGTGCCCACCATGTCATGTGCCTTGCAGTGCCCCCCATGTAATGTGCTGTGTCCAGTATGTCATTTGCTGTACGTTGCAGTGCCCACCATGTAATGCGCTGTGCTGAACAATGTCATGTGCTGTGCATTGCATTGCCCTTCATGTGATGTGCAGTGCCCACTATGTCATGCTGTGCCTTGCAGTGCCCACCATGTCATGTGCAGTTCCTAACATGTAATGTGCAGTTGCATTTCCCACCATGAAACGTGCTATGCCATGCAGTGCCCACCATGTAATGTGTTGTGCCCACCATGTAATGTTATGTGCCATTCAGTGCCCACCATGTAATGCGCTGTGCCCACCATGTCATGTCATGTGCCTTGCAGTGCCCCCCATGTAATGTGCTGTGTCCAGTATGTCATTTGCTGTATATTGCAGTGCCCACCATGTAATGCGCTGTGCTGACCATGTCATGTGCTGTGCATTATATTGCCCTTTATGTGATGTGCAGTGCCCACTATGTCATGCTGTGCCTTGCAGTGCCCACCATGTAATGTGCAGTGCCCACCATGTCATGTGCTGTGCCTTGCATTGCCTACCATGTAATGTGCAGTGCCCACCATGTCATGTGATGTGCCATCCAGTGCCAACCATGTCATGTGCAATGCCCACCATATCATGGCTGTGCCTTGCAATGCCCGCTATGTAATTTGCAGTGTCCACCATGTCATGTGCTGTGCCATACAGTGATCCCACCATGTAATGTGCAGTGCCCACCGTGTAATGTGCAGTGCCCACCGTGTAATGTGCAGCGCCCACCATGTCATGTGCACTTCCCACCATGTCATGTGCTATGCTGTGCCCACCCTGCCATGTGCTGTGCCCAGCATGTAGTGTGTTGTGCCCACTGTGTAATGTGCTGTGCTGTTCAACAGTGCCCACCATGTCATGTGCAGTTCCTAACATGTAATGTGCAGTTGCATTTCCCACCATGAAACGTGCTATGCCATGCAGTGCCCACCATGTAATGTGTTGTGCCCACCATGTAATGTTATGTGCCATTCAGTGCCCACCATGTAATGTGCTGTGCCCACCATGTCATGTGCTGTGCCATGCAGTGCCCATCATGTAATGCGCTGTACCCACCATGTAATGTGCTGTGTCATGCAGTGCCCACCATGTCATGTGCAGTGCCCATCATGTAAATTGCTGTGCAGTGCCCACCATGTCATGTGCTGTGTTGTGCCCACCATGTCATGTGCTGCACCATGCAGTGCCTACCATGTAATATGCTGTACTCACCATGTAATGTGCTGTAAATTGTCCACCATGGCATGTGCCGTGCAGTACCCACAATGGAATGTGGTGTGCAGGGCTCATCATGTCATGTGTGGTGTCCACCATTTAATGTGCTGTGCTCACAATGTAATGTGCTGTGCTGTGTCATGCAGTGCCCACCTTGTCATGTGCTGTGCAGTGCCCACCATGCTATGTGCAGTACCCACTATATAATGTGTTGTGCCCACCATATAATGTTCTGTGCAGTGCCCACTTGTAATGTCCAGTGCCCACCATGTAATGTGCTCAGCTGTGCCTGCCATGTCATGTGCTGTGCCCACCATATAAGGTCCTGTGCCCACTGTGTGCATGAGCTGTGCCCACCATGAAATGTGTTGTGTTGTGCAGTACCAACCATGTCATGTGCTGTGCCCACCATATAATGTACTGTGCCTACCTTGTAATGTGCTGTATTGGGCAGTGCCAACCGCGTAATGTGCTGTGCCCGCCATTAAATGTGCTGTATCCATGTATCCACCATGTAATGTGTTGTGCCAACCATGTGATGTACTGTGCTATACCCCCCCCCTCCCATGTAATGTACTATGCTGTGCCCCCCACAGACTCACCCCCTCACTCCCACCCACCTCTCTCTCTCTCATCCCCTCTCTTTCACCCTGTTCTCTCTCTCACCCCCTACCACCCTCTCTCTCTTTCACCCTCTCTCTATTCCCCTTTTTCTCATCTCCCTCTCCCTCTCCCTCTCCCTCTCCCTCTCCCTCTCCCTCTCCCTCTCCCTCTCCCTCTCCCTCTCCCTCTCTCTCTCTCTCTCTCTCTCTCTCTCTCTCTCTCTCTCTCTCTCTCTCTCTCTCTCTCTCTCTCTCTCTCTCTCTCCCCCTCTCTCTCTCTCTCACCCCCTCTCTCTCTCTCTCATCCCCTCTCTCTCTCTTTAATTTAAATTTCACAAAAAATTGTTTGCGTTTTCATTTTATTTATTTTCATAAAAAGGCCCACCAACATCCTTAGCACCAGGCCCATGATGCTCTTAATCTGGGCCTGAGTATAGTGTAGTATAGTGGTTAGTGTAGTATAGTATAGTGGTTAGCATAGTGGTCAGTATAGTGTAGTTTAGTATGGAGGTCAGTGTAGTGTAGTGGACAGTGTAGTATGGTGGTCAGTATAGTGTAGTATAGTGGACAGTGTAGTATGGTGGTCAGTATAGTGTAGTATAGTGGACAGTGTAGTATGGTGGTCAGTGTAGTATGGTGGTCAGTGTAGTGTAGTATGGTGGTCAGTGTAGTGTAGTATAGTGGTTAGTGTAGTGGTCAGTGTAGTATGGTGGTCAGTATAGTGTAGTATAGTGGACAGTGTAGTATGGTGGTCAGTATAGTGGACAGTGTAGTGGTTAGTGTAGTGGTCAGTGTAGTATAGTGGACAGTGTAGTATGGTGGTCAGTGTAGTATAGTGGACAGTGTAGTATGGTGGTCAGTGTAGTATGGTGGTCAGTGTAGTATAGTGGACAGTGTAGTATAGTGGTCAGTGTAGTATAGTGGTCAGTGTAGTATAGTGGACAGTGTAGTATAGTGGTCAGTGTAGTATAGTGGACAGTGTAGTATAGTGGTCAGTGTAGTATAGTGGTCAGTGTAGTATGGTGGACAGTGTAGTATGGTGGTCAGTGTAGTATGGTGGTCAGTGTAGTATAGTGGTCAGTGTAGTATAGTGGTCAGTGTAGTATAGTGGACAGTGTAGTATAGTGGACAGTGTAGTATAGTGGACAGTGTAGTATGGTGGACAGTGTAGTATGGTGGTCAGTGTAGTATGGTGGTCAGTGTAGTATGGTGGTCAGTGTAGTATGGTGGTCAGTATAGTGTAGTATGGTGGACAGTGTAGTATGGTGGACAGTGTAGTATGTTGGACAGTGTAGTATGGTGGACAGTGTAGTATGGTGGACAGTGTAGTATGGTGGACAGTGTAGTATGGTGGTCAGTGTAGTATGGTGGTCAGTGTAGTATGGTGGTCAGTGTAGTATGGTGGTCAGTGTAGTATGGTGGTCAGTGTAGTGTAGTATAGTGGTCAGTGTAGTATAGTGGTCAGTGTAGTATGGTGGTCAGTGTAGTATGGTGGTCAGTGTAGTATGGTGGTCAGTGTAGTATGGTGGTCAGTATAGTGTAGTGTAGTGGTCAGTGTAGTGTAGTGGTCAGTGTAGTGTAGTGTAGTGGTCAGTGTAGTGTAGTGGTCAGTGTAGTGTAGTGGTCAGTGTAGTGTAGTGGTCAGTGTAGTATGGAGGACAGTGTAGTATGGAGGACAGTGTAGTATGGTGGTCAGTGTAGTATGGTGGTCAGTATAGTGTAGTATGGTGGTCAGTGTAGTATGGTGGTCAGTGTAGTATGGTGGTCAGTATAGTGGTCAGTGTAGTATGGTGGTCAGTATAGTGTAGTATAGTGGACAGTGTAGTATAGTGGTCAGTATAGTGTAGTATAGTGGACAGTGTAGTATGGTGGTCAGTATAGTGTAGTATGGTGGTCAGTATAGTGTAGTATAGTGGACAGTGTAGTATGGTGGTCAGTATAGTGTAGTATAGTGGACAGTGTAGTATGGTGGTCAGTATAGTGTAGTATAGTGGACAGTGTAGTATGGTGGTCAGTATAGTGTAGTATAGTGGACAGTGTAGTATGGTGGTCAAGTGTAGTGTAGTATGGTGGACAGTGTAATGTAGTATAGTGGACAGTGTAGTATAGTGGACAGTATAGTGGACAGTGTAGTATAGTGGTCAGTGTAGTATGGTGGTGAGTATAGTATAGTGGTCAGTGTAGTGGACAATGTAGTGTAGTGGACAGTGTAGTTCTCAGTGTAGTGGTCAGTATAGGAATCAGGTAGGTCAGTACTATTGTATTTGAAGGGACTCAGGGATAGCTAAAAGTCCGCAGGTTGGGGGGGGGGGCGCAAATTACTTGCCTTGCCCCGGGTGCTGACAACCCACGCTACGCCACTGGATGGAGTACCTTGCCATAAGGCAACAGTGATAATTAAGTGGTTGGGGGAACAAAACATCACAATTTTGGATTCATGGCCAGAAAACTCCCCACACCTAATCTCATTGAGAACTTGTGGTCAATCTTTAAGTGGCGAGCACTGCAAATATTGACTCTTTACATAAACTTAATGTAATTGTCAATAAAATGTGCCAAAACTGTCTTCGTAAAAAAAAATAGGAAGCTAGTGTGGATGCTACAGCAAGTAGTTTGCCTTTTTTGTAAATTATTTAGACACAGATAACAAGAGCATTGCTGTTACCTTCCCAGAGAATTGAGGTTTACAAGACTTGTTAAGCTTCTGTGTTCTTTTGCGTTAAGCCCACATACAAGTGCTGATTTCTTACATGGGCTGACAAGTAAAAACTCCTCATAAAAAAGAAAAGCAGGACAGCATTATGAGCGACGGTTTTCAAGCTATGGCCACAGCTAAAATATTATAGACTGTGTATATAAATCATAATGGCAACAGAAAGTACCCAAATTACACTGATCAAAAGTTGACATACCCCAGTTCTTAATACTGTGTATTGCCCCCTTTAACATCAATGACAGCTTGAAGTCTTGTGGTATTTGTGAATGAGGCTCTTTATCTTCTCAGATGGTAAAGCTACTCAATTCGTCTTGGCAAAAAGCCTCCAGTTCCTGTAAATTCTTGGACTGTCTTGCATGAACTGCACGTTTGGATCTCCCCAGAGTGGCTCAATGATATTGAGGTCAGGAGACTGAGATGGCCACTCCAGAACCTTCACTTTATTCTGCTGTAGCCAATGACAGGTCGACTTGTTTTGGATCATTGTCATGTTGGAATGTCCAGGTACATCCCATGCGCAGCTTCCTAGCTGATGAATGCAAATGTTCCTCCAGTATTTTTTGATAACATACTGCATTCATCTTGCCAACAAATTTCCTGTGCCTTTGTAGCTCTCACATGCCGAAAACATCAGCGATCCACCTCTGTACCTTTCTTCATAGGCCTTACTGACTCCTCTCCAAATGTAGCATTTATGGTTGTGGCCAAAAAGCTTGATTTTGGTCTCAACACTCCAAATGACTTTGTGCCAGAAGGTTTGAAATGTCAGTGCAGCACTGGATGAAAGATGTAAGGGTCTGTCAGGAGTCCAGAAACTCATTGACCTTTTATACACACACACTACTGTAATTACAAGCAAACAGATCATAGGTGAGGATGGTTACCTTTAATAGCCATTCAAACCCCTTTGTGTCAACTTGTGTGCATGTTATCAGGCCAAAATCACCAGGGTATGTAGACTTTTGATCAGAGTAATTTGGGTTGTTTCTGTTGCCATTAGGATTTAAAAAGAGTAAACACAGTTGATTGATAATAAATGGCTTCAGCCAAACACTAACCATGAGTGAAAGAAGTTTTTGTGTTATTATTCATATTCTCTGAAAAATGGCCAAGAAATCATATATTCTGCTAGGGTATGTAAACTTATGAGCACAACTGTGTATGTGTGTGTGTGTGTGTGTATATATATATATATAATCATATAGACAACCTATCTACACTCATCTGGGCATGAGGAGTGTGAACCAATCGCATCCCTTGCATCCTTTTTAAATCATAATGGTAACAGAAACTACCCAAATGACCCTGATCAAAAGTTTACATACCCTGGTTATTTTGGCCTGATAACATGCACACGAGTTGACACAAAGGGGTTTGAATGGGATGAACAGAATGAACAGATTTAACAAGATCCAGTCATAGCTTGGCTTATGAAAGAATTTAAATACAAAAATGTAAAAAAAAGTGTGACAAAACCTTTTTTTGTTCTTGGGGTATTTGTATGCACATACTGTAGCTGCGGTAAAATACCAGCCCATCATATTACTTAGCATGGGTTATCCACTCACTTTTGTGAGTTCCAGGATATCCTTACTCTGAACTGGCACCCAAAATGAAACACTGACCCTGATTTACTAAAGAAGTAGAGCATATTCCTGTTCAAGGTGAATTTTTACTTATTTTAATTGATGTAGTAAATCAAAGGGAAAATTCACATATCTTAAAGTGTTTGTAAACCCTTGATTTTTTTACATATTAATAAAAAACATGCCTATTCTTACCTGCTCTGTGTAATGGTTTTGCACAGAGCAGCCCCAAGCCTCTTCTTCTAGGGTCCCTAGGGTCCTCCTCTTCATCGGATGCCCTTACGGAAAGCCTCTTTCCATTTGGGCACCAATGTAGACTTTCTCCCGAGTCCCCCTGCTGCGTTCATTGACACAGACAGCAGGACTTGGCCTTGGCCCCCATTCCTGTGTCAAAGCTTTTGATTGACAGCAGCGGGAGCCAATGGCTCCTGCTGTTATCAATATGTCCATTGAGGAAAGTGACAGTGGCTCGAGCCGCTATGCTCATGCACATTGCTGGATTGGATCGGATCGGGGACAAGTAAGAAAAAGGGGTGGGGGTTTAGGGGGGAGCTGCAGCACAGAAGGTTAAGACTGTTAAGACTTTACAACCACTTTAATGTATAGGGTGAAGTTGTGATGACTTCAGTCATCCAATCACCTTCAAGCAAAAATCCTGTTTTGTTTTTTTTTTGTTTTTTTGTTTTTTACTTTTCTTGCACAGGATTGGGTATTCTTTGATAAATAAATGTTCACTTTGTTTCACATTGTTCAACAAGATAAGTAAAATATATTTTGAAAACCAAGAAGCGCTTCTCTTTTAGTAAATCCACCCCAATGAATTCAAGATGAAGCCACCCTAGTGCATTCTAAAAAGGCAAAAGCTATGCCTCTTTTATACAAGAAAATACCCTGCAGCTTCAATTTGCAGCTTCTCTTACTGGCTATTTTCTTTCTGACAGATTCCCTTTAATAACATCTTAGTTCTTTTTCCTTCAGTGTGTCCGAGGTTAAGGAAAGGAAAAATGAATTCAAATGTAGTCCAAACTGCGCCTGTTTCAAGTTGCTTCCTCAAGGTCGTCTTCCATTATTGGCGTATTAAGAAAACTTCTTCTACGGACGTGTCAATAAACAGAGCAGAGAGTACGCTATCAAGGGATTTCCCTTGGGTTAAACTTTAATGCAGGAGTTGGGATTAATCTAACAAGGAAAGCTGCAGGGAGGCAGAACTATGTAAAAGTTTGGTTATAGCTGGAGTGTACATGTAATTTCCTCTCTCAGAATACTGACACACAGCCATTTATTCTGATCCATCCATGCTGACTTTGATAGGTAAGAAAATAGGATCACAGCGGAGAGTTAAGCAAGGTGAATTCAGAATAGATGTGTCAGCATTACCAAGGATAGCAGGTAAATTTCCACTAACAGGAGAGTGAGAACATTAAAAAGTTACTAGTTATCTGCAGCCAAGAAATACAGACTGAATTTCATTTTAAAATAAATATTGTACAAAAGGAACACTGTTAATAATAAGAAAAAGAATACGCCTCCATCCTTGTATTTGAGATAAGAAAAAAGGAGTTTAGGCACGTGACATAGCTGAGTAAAAGGTCAATCCGTAATAACGTATTTATTTGCAGACATCATAACAAACTTGCAATATGTACATACATAGATATTAGGTAATTAAATATATACACACATCAAAAATGCACAGTACAATTCATAAGTATACAGGGTAAGCATCATAGCACATATTGATAGGTGGTAATAGCCGATATGTAGTCCATATAATAAGATTAATAGAGGTTGAATATTACATAGTATGGTATAAATGGAGTAAACTGTATCTTAAAAGTATAGATGCATTAAGTAAGCTCTACGCGTTTCCTAGATTCTCTCCACTTCCTGAGGAACAGATGCATACCATATCGGCTAGAAAAAAGTAAAAAAATACATAAATAAACTTTACTTTATTTTACTTTATTCTAGCCGATATGGTATGCATGTGTTCCTGAGGAAGTGGAGCGAATCCAAGAAACGCGTATAGCTTACTTGATGCAGCTATACTTTTAAGATACGGTTTACTCCATTTATCCCATACTATGTACCGTATATACTCGAGTATAAGTCGTTCCGAGTATAAGTCGAGGCCCTAATTTACCACAAAAAAATGGGAAAAACGTATTGACCCGAGTATAAGACGAGGGTGAGAAATGCACAGCTACTGTAAGTGGAAAAGAGGGTCAACAATGCCCATTTGCAGCCTCACTGTGCCCATTTGCATGCCTCACTGTGCCCATTTGTAGCCATAGGTCCCCCAAACTTCAAACTCGGTAGTTAAGGGTTCCTAGATGCCCCCTAGCTGCAGCCAAAATTTGGGGTCTCTGAACCCAAAGGGTCCCAAAATGACATTGCTGCAGATGGACACAGTTGACCGAATTTGGGGCCCCGTATCTTGGGGCCACTTAGTGCTAAGAACCCCAAATTTGGTGTGCAAACCCAGTAGAACTAGCATCATAAAATATCCAAAGCTAGGGTTTCTATCACCAAGTGGCCCCGAGATACAGGGCCCCAAAAATCGGTTCAGAAAATGTCAAGCACTTTTCTATAGCAGAGAATGACATTTTCCGAACCAGATTTGGGGCCCCGTATCTCGGGGGCTAGGAACTCCATCTTTGGATATGTTGTGGTACCAGTTCCACTGGGTTTGCACACCAAATCGGGGGATCCTAGCACCAAGTGGCCCTGAGATACAGGGCCCCAAAGTTGGTTCGGAAAATGACATTTTTTGCTGCAGAAAAGTGCTTGACTCGAGTATAAGTCGAGGGGGGCACTTTCAGCACAAAAAAATGTGCTGAAAAATTCGACTTATACTCGAGTATATACGGTAATATTCAACCTCCATTCATCTTATGATATGGAATACATATTGGCTATTACCACTCAGTAATATGTGCTATTATGTTTACCCTGTATATGCATGAATTGTACTGTGCATTTTTGATGTGTGTATATATTTAATTACCTAATATCTATGTATGTACATATTGCAGTATGTTATGTTGTCTGCAAAAAAAAAAACTTTATAACAGATTGCCCTTTTACTCAGCTATTTCACGTGCCTCATATAAAGTCCCAAACTCCTTTTTTCTTATCTCCAGGTGAAATCCAGGTCCAAAGCCAACCAGTCATTTTGCAGCCCTGCAATGTGACATCATCACGCTACTGCTAGAGTCTTCAAGACCTGTGATGGACAGCTAACGCAAAGTGTCCACATGACCAGGCAATGATGTGAGTAGCTGAAAAAGAGCCTTTGCAATCTGCAGTCACGATGAAAGAAGACTAATGCCGCGTACACACGAGCGGACTTTACGGCAGACTTTGCCCGGCGGACTGGATTTCGACGGACAATTCGATCGTGTGTGGGCTCCAGCGGACTTTGTTTTCTCAAAAGTTGGACGGACTTAGATTTGAAACATGTTTTAATTTAATCCGTTGAAATCGAGTCCAGTCGAAAAGTCCGCCGTCTGTATGCTAGTTCGACGGACAAAAAGCCACACTAGGGCAGCTATTGGCTACTAGCTATGAACTTCCTTGTTTTAGTCCGGTCGTACGTTATTACGTACGAATTCGACGGACTTTGGTGGATTGTGTGTAGGCAAGTCCGTTCATTCAGAAAGTCCGTCGTAAAGTACGTCGAAAAGTCCGCCGGGCAAAGACTGCCGTAAAGTCCGCTCGTGTGTACACGGCATTAAAGACTAAGGCCGCCCATACATGGGTCAAATTACGAAATAATATTTCTTTGAAAATCTACTTTGAAATTAGGGGGCCGCAGCAATGGCCGATTTTCCTACCGCCATCAAAATTGAGTGATAGTGCATGTTGGAAATTTTTTTTTAAATTATCGATTTTCTAATCAATGATGGGAGAATCATGTGAGAAATATAATTAAAAAAGAAATGCGCATGAGCACAAAAAAAGAAAATTCCCGGAAAGAAAAGAAAATTATTTTCTGTAGCAACATGAGATGAAATTGAAGACTTGGTTGGTCGAATTTCGAAATAAATGATGGCACCATCCGATCACAAAACACACAAAATGTATGATTTTCAAAAGAAAATTCATTCGGAATTCGACCCATGTTTGGCTTGCATAAGGGTCCAGAGTAACAGGGGATTCACCTGGGCATTTGGTTCCTTTAATTTTCTTTTTTAACCGCTTCCAATTCCGATATTCCTCCCCTACATGTAAAAAACATTTTTTTTTCTAGAAAATTACTTAGAACCCCCAAAGATTATATATTTCTTAAGCAGAGGCCAGTATTCCATATTTTTATGTTGCATGATATTTGCGCGTTGGATTTTTAAACGTTATTTTGTTGGGGGAAAAATTGAATATTGAATTTTAATGCACAAAAACACAATTTAATACCCAATTTTTTGCTAAAATATAAGAGATGATGTTACAGCGAGTAAAGTACCAAACATGTCACACTTTAAAATTGCATACACCCTTGGAACAGTGCCAAACTATGGTACCTAAAAATCTCCATAGGCGACATTTTAAAAGCCTTTACATGTTACTAGTGTAGAGTTACATAGGAGATCTGGAGCTAGAATTATTGCTCTCACTCTGATGTTCGTGGCGATACCTCACATGTGTGGTTTGATCGCCACTTACATATGTGTGCAGGATCAATGTACACGTTCACATTTGTGCGCGAGCATGGGGGGGAAAGGGGGAGCTTTAAAATGTTTGTTTTTTTTTTTTTTCTATTACACTGTATCTTTTTTTTTAATCTTTTTTTTTTACATTTTTTGATCAACTTTATTGCTATCAAAAGAGATGAACAAGATACTTATGTGATAACATGGGCCGTGACAGACCTTTTCATGGAGATCAATTAGACCCCAGATCTTTCCTCTGGCCTCCAATGCAGCTGATCAGACACAGATCAGTCTGTCTCCTGCCAACTCTAAGCTCAAGAAATGAGCAATCAGAAGACATCTGATTGCTCAGTTTACAGTCTGCTTTAAGCAGAGAGTGGTGACTAAATAGCTCTGCTACTCCAGCACTCACTTAAAGCGGAGTTCCACCCAAAAATGGAACTTCGACTTTACGTAATCCCCCACCCCTCCGGTGTCACATTTGGCACCTTTCAGGGGGGAGCAGATACCTGTATAATGCGACTAAACCTGATACTGCCCTCTTTGATACATAAGGATCAGGTGGGCTTTGTCCCCCTCCGTCAAGCAGGGGACAACACGAGACGGATTATTGAACTAATAGATGTGGCGAACAGGTACGGAATAGAGACTTTGGTTCTTGGGCTAGATGCCGAAAAGGCTTTTGACCGTCTTGGCTGGCCTTTTCTGTTCGCCACGCTGAAATGCATGGGTTTCCGGGGTCCCTTCCTACAGGCTATTCAGCACTTATACACAAATCCCACATCCCAGGTTAAGACCCCCTTTGCCCTATCCTCTGCCTTCCCGATTGCGAATGGGACCCGCCAGGGGTGCCCACTCTCACGACTACTGTTTGTACTGTGTGTTGAGCCCCTGGCGGCTTCCATTCGTAGAAACCCAGACATACATGGGGTCCCGGTGCGGGGAAGGGAATTTAAAATAGCACTGTTCGCAGACGACGTCATACTCACCTTGACCCAACCTAGAACCTCACTGCCCAACCTACACGCCGAACTTGATCTCTATAAATCCTTTTTTGGCTATAAAATAAACACAGCTAAATCGGAGGCTCTCCCTATCAATATCCCAGCAGCAGAGATGCAACACCTACAGCAATGCTTTCCATACCACTGGAAGACGACAGCCCTGAAATATTTTGGAGTTCAGATCACCCCATCTTACGCTACCCTATACCGAGCTAACTTTCCTCCCCTGTTCCGGTCCATAAGGGATCTGCTAAAGAAATGGAATGTTCACCATATCTCCCTCCTGGGGAGGGTGGCCTCTGTTAAGATGACCATCCTCCCCAAACTCCTCTATCTCTTCCAAACGCTGCCCCTCCTAATTCCATATGCAGACTTGAGAAAACTCCAGGCAGATTTAGTGCACTTTGTCTGGAATTATAGAAGACATAGAATATCTCAGTCAGCCCTGACGACGTCGCGTTCCGACAATAGGTTGGCATTTCCTGACTTACATAAATATTACCCAACTGCGTGCCCTGGCCTCCTGGTTTCCCCAACGATCTTACAACAGATGGACAGAAATCTAAAAAATATGGCTGGCATCCAAATAGCCTGCTCTGGAATGCAAATGTGGAGGTGGACTCGGCCCGGCTTTTGGGTCCCATGCTCCATCTCAGATCACTCTGGCACAGACTATCTAGAGCACATAAGCTGTGCTCAGAGAGATCACTATTAACGTCCTTCCTTTATAACCCCAGGATGCCTGCGGGTCTTACACACCAGATGTCTTCGCCCTGGGCGACAAGGAATTTATTCCACTTTGGCCATTTAGTGCACCCCTGTACACGCAAGATGCTCTCATTCGCTGAACTCCAAAAAAAATTTGATTTACCTCACCAGGTGTTTTATAGCTATTTGCAAACAAGACATTATGCCCAATCTTTCGCCCCGAACCTCCAATTCTCAGCGCCAACGCCCTTTGAGAGCTTGATGTTGGAGGGCTCCGCACACCAAGGCTTAATTTCAGAGATATATCGGTTGTTAAACTCCTACTCCTTCCCCACCCAGGGTAAGCATACATATATGCTTCACTGGGAAAAAGCACTAGGGGAGGAAGTCCCAGAGGAGACATGGCGGACGATCTGGTCTCAGGCAGCAAAGAGCTCCTTTTGCATGCTCTATAAGGAGAACGCCTATAACGCCTTTACTTCTGGTACCTGACGCCAGACGTTCTCCATGCCATTTACCCTTCCAGCTCGGATAGATGTTGGCACTGCCAGGGAGCCAAGGGGACCCTATCTCATGTCTATTGGACCTGCCCCAAGATAGTGCCTTTCTGGACAGAGACGCAGCTCTTACTGTCCCGCCTTCTAGTAGTACAAGTTCCCAGTTCCCAAAATCATTTCTCCTTGGATTTTCTACTCTCCAGATTCCCAGACATTCCAAAAAGCTGCTTAGACATGTCCTGACGGCCGTGAGATGCCTTGTTGCCCTCCATTGGAAACGACAAGCCCCGCCCACCCAAACAGACTTATACACCAGAATAAAAGACATAGAGCTGATGGAAAAAATGACAGCTAGATTACAAAATAGATTGGAAGCACATGACAAAGTCTGGGAAGAATGGCATAGATGAGAGGACCCGCCCTGAGCTGGTGATCGAGCCTCCCCCTCCCCCCCTCCCTTCCCACCTCCCCCTATCTTTCTCTTCTCTACTGTGTTCTTTCTCCTCTCTCTTCTTTGGATTTTGCTGAGGTCCATGACGGAACCCACTTAACAACTACCAACTCTTATGCAGAACCAGCTATGAATCCCTTCTGTTTGGTTTATAATCTACTAACATTTGAAGTACACTGGCTTTATTGCTGGTCTGCTGAAGTCTATGCATTACAGTGTTAATGTTCTGTTTATTCACTTGCTTTTATGTTCAATAAAAAATTGTTATTTGAGAAAAAAAATGGTAGAGTATCAATATAATATAAAAGTTGATTGTGCTAACTTCTGTGTGTGATACCTGTAACGTACCTGGGATGTGAGCCTGACGTGTGGAGGGAGACCTCCCGTACCACCCTGGCTCGGAGACCACTGGAGTGAGAACAGTGGCGGTAAGAGCACAGTGAGGTAAAGGTGCCTGAGTCCTTACTGCTTGAAGTGGTCGCGGATGCAGGTCAGCAGGTGCAGGTTTGCAGAGCAGCGGATGCAGGTCAGCAGATGCAGGTTTGCAGAGCAGCGGATGCAGGTTAGCAGATGCAGGTTTGCAGATCAGCGGATGCAGGTTAGCAGATGCAGGTTTGCAGATCAGCGGATGCAGGTTAGCAGATGCAGGTTTGCAGAGCAGCGGATGCAGGTTAGCAGATGCAGGTTTGTAGATCAGCAGATGCAGGTTTGCAGACAGAAGCGGAGTCAGACGAGCCGGGTCATACACATCAAGGAATACAGCAGAAACGGCAAGCAGAGAATAGTCAAAGTCCAGGCTGGGTCTTGGCAACAGGCAATCAGGCAGGTAACAGAGCTGGGTCAAACTAGCCGAGGTCAGGATTGGAGACATAAGCAGGGTCAGGAAGCCGGGTCAGAATACAGGAACAGAGTACTGGTACAATCAGGAACACAGGGAATGGAAGCAGATCAAACCGCAAGAGGCAGCGCCACTGAGCATCTTTTTAAAGGCTATTGGGCGCCAAAGTGCGTCTTAACGAACGTGCATGCGCACGTTCGTACGAGCGGTCCGTGACTCGCGCATGCGTATAGGCGCACGCCTTCTGGAACGGGACGTACGTTCGTGACAGTGCCCTCCCCTTAAGGGCAACCTCCGGGTGCCCAAGAGAACTCTTTTCTGGGGATGATTACGGAAAAAGGCCTGGATTAATTCTTGAGCGTGAATGTTCCGTTGGGGTTCCCAGGAATTTTCTTCCAGACTGTAACCTTTCCATTTGATCAGGAACTGTAGCTGATTCCTTCTTCTTCGGCAGTCTAAGACGGCCTCTACTTCAAACTCCTCATCTCCGTCAATGATCACAGGTTCAGGTGGTCTTGATCCTCTGTCAGGAAAGGGATCCGGCACTGTAGGTTTCAATAATGAGACATGAAATACCGGATGGATTTTCAAAGACTCCGGTAAGACAAGTTCATAGGAAACATCATTTAATTTCCGCTTTACTGGAAAAGGACCAATGAATTTGGGTGCCAATTTCCTTGCAGGGCAGGCCATCTTAAGGTTGGTGGTGGATAACCATACTTGATCGCCCTGTTGCAGACATAACTCCCCCCTCCTCTTCCTGTCAAACATCTTCTTATTGGTTGCCTGTGCCCTGGTCATGGCTTCCTGTAATATCTTGCTATTACGAGTCAGGAAATCGACAGTACTCTGGACTGCCGGGACTGTTGAATCCGGGCTGGTGGGAGAGGTTCCGCATCTTTGGACCAAATAGTCCCCGCCGCAAAGATACGGTCTTTTTCTGTCGCTTTATAGATGACCTGTTATTTATTACATCAGATACCGTGTTTCCCCGAAAATAAGACACCGTCTTATATTTATTTTTCCTCAAGAAAACACACTATGGCTTATTTTCAGGGGGTGTCTTATTTTTATTAAGTATGGTACAACAATCAGCATTTATTCAATTACAGTTTACTTTCTTTTTGCACTTATCTTGTCTAATTGTACAGATACTCAGGAAAAGCAGAGATAGGCCAGCAAAGCTAATGTGTAAGGGCTGGCTTATTTATCAGGGATCCAGTGAGAACTGCAAAGTGGAGCTGGGATGATCTCTATGGGGTCTCTTGGCTCAGTAGCAGACTGCTTTCTAAAGTTTTTCCCCTATCCCTTGGTGTTTGTGTGGGGTGAGAGAGACCCACAGACTGTTGCTGCTCAGTGCTGGGGAGCAGCTTTACTTCTTCCCCTGAGGATACACAATACAGAGCGTCCTGCTCCTCACGTCACTGAGGAGACTTTTACTTTCACTTTCACAGAACGACCTGACAGGCGGAACAGACCTTATTGATGAGGCTGGTCACAGGTCACATCCGAGATACAGTAGCAGCTGTCACGATGGGGCAGATGAGAAGGGCTGCCCGACTTCTTTACCGCTCCGCACCACTATCACTAGGTATGTCTTACGTCTTCTTTATCGCTCTGCGCCGGTACGCATAGCCACGCCTGTCACTACGTCTTATTTTCGGGGTATGGCTTATATTGGGCTAATGCTTAGAAATCCTGCTACGGCTTATTTTATGGGTATGTCTTATTTTCGGGGAAACACGGTAGAGAAGCTAATTTGGATATCTGGCTGGCATATTTCAATGAAAATTCATTAAATTTAAAATTTACGGGAAATCTGCAATCCAGATCCATAGAATTCCTTGATGTGCAACTGGTGGGGTCCGGTGATGCGATTCAATCCAGTCTGTACAGAAAATCTCTCAGTGGCAACACTCTACTTAGAGCTGACTCTGCACACCCTAAACACACCATCAGAGGCATTCCATATAGCCAGTTTTTAAGGTTAAAGCGCCTATGTAGCTCTCCTGATGCTTTTGAGGCTGAAGCCAAAAGCATGGCAAACAGGTTTAAAGCTCGAGGCTATAAAGAAACATCGATACAAAAAGCACTCAACACAGTAAGATCCATCCCAAGACCTTCACTTGTAAAGAAAAAAACAGCTAGAAACATTCAACAGAGAAGGGACATGTCCCCTAGAATCCCGGTATTCTCTACTCCATACAGCTCAGAATTTAATACAATCAAGAAAATTATCATGAAACACCTTCCTGTTTTGTATAATGACCCTATATATAATAACATCCTCTCTAAAGGGATCAAGGTTGTATCCCGCAGAGCACCCACATTGGGACGTTCACTGTCTCCCAGTTTGTTCTCAACCAACCGAACAAAATCCAATTGGCTCAATTTCATAGGCAATTTCAAGTGTGGAATAAAAACTTGTAATTACTGCAGGTACATTAAAACGGGTCAACTCATAAAATCATGCAGCAATCAAAAAGAATTCTCGATCCCCGTGTTTATTAATTGTAACACCAAATTTGTGGTATATGTTATCACATGCACCAGTTGCCAGGTACAATATGTTGGACGCACAACACGGCGTCTCAGAGACAGGTTACATGATCACCTGTATAATATTGAGAAGGAGATCTTAACCAATGTATCAAAGCACTGGGTTTACACACACCACAAAGACACTTCCAGTTTAACTATTCAGGGCTAGGGATGAGCCGAACACCCCCCGGTTCGGTTCGCACCAGAACCCGCGAACGGACCGCAAGTTCGCACGAACGTTAGAACCCCATTGACGTCTATGGGACTCGAACGTTCGAAATCAAAAGTGCTCATTTTAAAGGCTAATTTGCATGGTATTGTCCTAAAAAGGGTTTGGGGACCCGGGTCCTACCCCAGGGGACATGTATCAATGCAAAAAAAACTTTTAAAAACGGCCGTTTTTTCGGGAGCAGTGATTTTAATGATGCTTAAAGTAAAAAAAAAAAAGTGAAATATTCCTTTAAATATCGTACCTGGGGGGTGTCTATAGTATGCCTGTAAAGTGACGCGTGTTTCCCATGTTTAGAACAGTCCCTGCACCAAATGTCATTTTTAAAGGAAAAAATCTCATTTAAAACTGCTTGCGGGTTTAATGTCATGTCGGGTCATGGCAATATGGATGAAAATCAGTGAGACAAATGGCATGGATACCCCCCAGTCCATTACCAGGCCCTTTGGGTCTTGTATGGATATTAAGGGGAACCCCGCACCCAAATTAAAATAAGGAAAGGCCCTATATACTCTGAACAGCAGTATACAGGCGGTGCAAACAAGACAGGTACTGTAGGTTTGTTGTTAAGTAGAATCTGTTTGTAATTTTGAACATTTTTAATGTGTTTAGCTCCAGCCAAAAAATCTTTTCTAAGCTTTTTGGAAAACATAGGGAAGGGTTATCACCCCTGTGACATTTGTTTTGCGTCTTTCCTCCTCTTCAGAAGATTTCACCTCACTTTTTTGTCCCAATGAAAAATGTTTTTTGAAAATTTGGGTTTTTTTGTGGAACAAGGATTGGAAAGCATCAGTGGAAAGGAGAAATTGTTTTCCCATATTAACTCTTACAGGAGAGAATTTCCCTTCCTTAGGGGTAGATTTCATCTCACTTCCTGTTGTCTCCTACCGTTTGCAAGTAGGAGTCGTTTGTAAGTTAGATGTTTGAAGGTAGGGTCCTGCCCTATATACTCAGCAGAAATTTGAGCCTTACGTGTTGCTGTGGCCAAAACACTGTAAGCCCTCACAGGGCCCTGCTGTGAAATATTAGATCAAGAATTGTAATTACATGCCCCTGTTGAACAGGAGCTGAAAAATTAGGCCTTAGGCACTGGTGCTGGTGCCACAACACTGCAACCCCTCACAGACACTCTAGTTGGAACGCAGGAACGAGCCCTGCTGCAAAGTATTGCATCAAAAATTGTAATTACACGCCCCTGTTAGACAGGGGCAGAAAAATTGGGCCTTAGGCACTGGTGCTGGTGCCACAACACTGCAACCCCTCACAGACACTCTAGTTGGAACGCAGGAACGAGCCCTGCTGCAAAGTATTGCATCAAAAATTGTAATTACACGCCCCTGTTAGACAGGGGCAGAAAAATTGGGCCTTAGGCACTGGTGCTGGTGCCACAACACTGCAACCCCTCACAGACACTCTAGTTGGAACGCAGGAACGAGCCCTGCTGCAAAGTATTGCATCAAAAATTGTAATTACACGCCCCTGTTAGACAGGGGCAGAAAAATTGGGTCTTAGGCACTGGTGCTGGTGCCACAACACTGCAACCCCTCACAGACACTCTAGTTGAAACGCAGGAACAAGCCCTGCTGCAAAGTATTGCATCAAAAATTGTAATTACACGCCCCTGTTAAACAGGGGCTGAAAAATTGTGCCTTAGGCACTGGTGGTGGCGCCCAGAACCAAAAATGTTCTTACAAGCTATCAGCGTGATGATTGAGGAGGAAGAGGATAATTACTCAGGGATAGTCACTCAGCATCAGCATAGGCAGTCTTTGAAGGGATCTGAGATTTCAAAAAAAATTATTCGGTTACATCTGCATCAGGTGCTTGGTAGCTGGTGGTGATCCAAGACTGATTCATTTTTATGAAGGTCAGCCGATCGACCGAGTCGGTGGACAGACGCACCCTGTGATCGGTTACCACGCCTCCAGCAGCACTGAATGTGCGTTCCGAAAGAACGCTGGATGCAGGACAGGCCAGTAGCTCAATTGCATACTGTGCAAGCTCTGGCCAGTGATCCATCCTCAAGACCCAGTAACCCAGAGGATTTTCGGTGGGAAAGGTGTCCAAGTCTGATCTTGCCCCTAGGTATTCCTGCACCATGTAAAACAGACGCTGGCGATGGTTGCTGGAACCGATCATACCTTGGGGCTGCGGACCAAAAAATTGTCTGAACGCATCGGTCAGACGGCCACCTTCTCCACCGCTCCTTCTTTGACTGACCGAAGCCTCAGCAACACGTTGTCCAGAAACAGGAGTTTGTAACCTCCCAGTCTCTGGGAACGCGTTGCACAGACCTTTCTGCAAGGCCTCCCGAAGATGTTTCATCCTCTGCTCCCTCTGCGATGGCAAGATAAGGTCCGCAACCTTACCCTTGTAACGTGGATCAAGGAGGGTTGCCAGCCAGTATTGGTCCTTCTCCTTGATACCACGAATACGAGGATCCTTACGCAGGCTTTGCAGGATCAGGGAGGCCATGCAGCGTAGGTTTGCTGAGGCATTCGGTCCGGAGTCCTCTGGGTCACTAAGGACAACAACGTCCGCAGCCACCTCCTCCCAGCCACGTACAAGTCCATGTGTTCCTTGGGACTGATCCCTTAAAGACTGCTGATGCTGAGTGCCAGGCTCCACCTCCATACTGACACAATCTTCCTCCTCCTCCTCCTCCTCCTCCTCGTCCTCTTCCTGTGTGATCGGCGGGCACGCAGGAACACTGTCTGGATAAAGGGGGCCTTGAGAGCTAAGGAAGTCCTCCTCTTCCTGCCTCTGTTCTGCCTCAAGTGCCCTGTCCATTATTCCACGCAGCGTGTGCTCCAACAGGTGGACAAGGGGGACAGTGTCACTGATGCATGCACTGTCAGTGCTCACCATCCTCGTGGCCTCCTCGAATGGTGACAGGACAGTGCATGCATCCCTGATCATGGCCCACTGGCGTGGGGAAAAAAAACCAAGGTCCCCTGACCCTGTCCTGGTGCCATAGTCGCACAGGTACTCATTGATGGCCCTCTGCTGCGTGTGCAGCCGCTGCAGCATGGCCAACGTCGAGTTCCACCTGGTGGGCATGTCACAGATTAGGCGGTTCTTGGGCAGGTTAAACTCCTTTTGGAGGTCCGTCAGCCGAGCACTGGCATTATATGACCGGCGGAAATGCACAGAGACTTTCCTGGCCTGCCTCAGGACATCCTGTAAGCCCGGGTACCTGCCCAAGAACCGCTGCACCACCAAGTTAAGGACGTGAGCCAAACAGGGCACATGGGTCAGTTGTCCCTGTCGGAGGGCAGAGAGGAGGTTGGTGCCATTGTCGCAAACCACCATTCCTGCCTTAAGTTGGCGTGGCGTCAACCACCTCTGAACCTGCCCCTGCAGAGCTGACAGAACCTCTGCCCCAGTGTGGCTCCTGTCCCCCAAGCACACCAGCTCAAGCACCGCATGGCATCTTTTGGCCTGCGTACTTGCGTAGCCCCTTGAACGCCTACGGAGCACCGCTGGTTCCGAGGAAGAGGCCATGGAGGAAGAAGAAGAGGAGGGGGTGGAGGAGAGAGGTGTGTCACAATCAGCATTTTGGAGGCGTGGTGGCGGAACAACCTCCAACACTACTGCACCTTGTCCTGCATCCTTCCCAGCTGCCAGCAGAGTCACCCAATGCGCCGTGAAACTTAAGTAACGTCCCTGTCCATGCCTGCTGGACCATGAGTCAGCGGTAATATGCACCTTACCGCTGACCGCCCTGTCCAGCGAGGCATGGACATTGCCTTCCACATGCCGGTAGAGAGCCGGAATCGCCTTCCGTGAGAAAAAGTGGCGTTTGGGTACCTGCCACTGAGGAACCGCACATTCCACAAACTCACGGAAGGGGGCAGAGTCTACCAACTGAAAAGGCAGCAGTTGAAGTGCTAGCAATTTTGCCAAGCTAGCATTCAACCGCTGGGCATGTGGATGGCTGGGAGCAAACTTCTTTCGGCGGTGCAGCAGCTGGGGCAGGGAAATTTGCCTGGTACAATCTGACGTCGGTGTACCAAAAGCAGATTGCCCACAAGTACTTGGCTGTGACACACCTAATTCTACACCTTCATTCCTCTCACTGCAGGTCTCAGAGAGGACTGAAGGTCTAGTGGGGTTGGAAATCTCAGCTGATGAGGAGCAAGGAGAGATCGTCTTTGTTCTTTGGTGTGGGTCTTTTAGATACGCTTGCCAACGAACTGCATGGCAGGTCAACATATGTCTGGTCAAGCATGTGGTACCCAAGCGGGAGATGTTTTGGCCACGCGAGATACGCTTGAGACATATGTTGCAAATAGCAGCGGTGCGATCTGATGCACTCGTCTCAAAAAAGGCCCACACCAAAGAACTTTTTGAATAACGCGCAGAGACTGCAGCGCCCTGCACATGTGGAGCTATGGGGTGTGATGCAGTCAATGTGCTGCCCTTAGGCTGGCCCCTGGAGGGCATCCTGCCTAGTTGGTGATGTGCCACCTCCTCCTCCTCCTCCTCCTCCTCCTCTCTCCTATCAGGCACCCACGTTGAGTCAGTGACCTCATCATCCCCTCCCTCCTCATCACTGGAGCAAACCTGGCAGTATGCTGCAGCAGGGGGAGCATGACTGCCAGATTGCTGTCCTTCTTGGGCACCCCCTCTGTCCGTGCTCATGTTACTGCCTTCATTGAGCTCAGTATCATCATCAGAGCCTTCCAAACGCTGGGCATCCTCCTGGAGCATGTACCCAACACTGTGGTCAAACAGTTCGAGGGAATCCTCATGAGGACATGGTGGAGCTAGGGAAGGAGTCACTGATGACATTGAGCTGAGGGAAGAGGCTGCTGCTTTGCCAGACAAAGCACCCTGGGCATGGGTGAGAGAGGATGAGGAGGATGAGGACGGCTTGGTCATCCACTCGACCAAGTCTTCCGCATGTTGCGGCTCAACACGGCCAGCTGCCGAAAAAAAGGCCAAGCGTGTCCCATGGCCACGTGCTGATGAGGATGCACCGTCTCCACGACCAGCACTAGACACAGAGCCTGCTTGCCCTCTCTTATTGGCTTGTGACTGTCTGCCTCTCCTTCTTGGCCTTCCAGACATACTAATGGCCTGTAGCTGCACTAAGCTGGGATAGAACACCTGTAATTTTCTTCAGGTAGCTTTATATACTGTAACCAGACAAGCCTGCCTGTCAGTAGGAAGATAACAGGAACGGATCTAGCTGAACACTGTGAGCAGGACGTACTGCACTAAATGTATATAGCAGGAACGGATCTAGCTGAACACTGTGAGCAGGACGCACTGTACTAAATGTAAATAGTCTAGCTGCCTGACCGTGGTACTAATAGGATCAAAAAGAACACCTGTAATTTTCTTAAGGTAGCTTTATATACTGTAACCAGACAAGCCTGCCTGTCAGTAGGAAGATAACAGGAACGGATCTAGCTGAACACTGTGAGCAGGACACACTGTACTAAATGTAAATAGTCTAGCTGCCTGACCGTGGTACTAATAGGATCAAAAAGAACACCTGTAATTTTCTTCAGGTAGCTTTATATACTGTAACCAGACAAGCCTGCCTGTCAGTAGGAAGATAACAGGAACGGATCTAGCTGAACACTGTGAGCAGGACGCACTGTACTAAATGTAAATAGTCTAGCTGCCTGACCGTGGTACTAATAGGATCAAAAAGAACACCTGTAATTTTCTTAAGGTAGCTTTATATACTGTAACCAGACAAGCCTGCCTGTCAGTAGGAAGATAACAGGAACGGATCTAGCTGAACACTGTGAGCAGGACACACTGTACTAAATGTAAATAGTCTAGCTGCCTGACCGTGGTACTAATAGGATCAAAAAGAACACCTGTAATTTTCTTCAGGTAGCTTTATATACTGTAACCAGACAAGCCTGCCTGTCAGTAGGAAGATAACAGGAACGGATCTAGCTGAACACTGTGAGCAGGACGTACTGCACTAAATGTATATAGCAGGAACGGATCTAGCTGAACACTGTGAGCAGGACGCACTGCACTGAATGTAAATAGCAGGAACGGATCTAGCTGAACACTGTGAGCAGGACGCACTGCACTAAATGTAAATACCAGGAACGGATCTAGCTGAACACTGTGAGCAGGACGCACTGCACTGAATGTAAATAGCAGGAACGGATCTAGCTGAACACTGTGAGCAGGACGCACTGCACTGAATGTAAATAGCAGGAACGGATCTAGCTGAACACTGTGAGCAGGACGCACTGCACTGAATGTAAATAGCAGGAACGGATGTAGCTGAACACTGTGAGCAGGACGCACTGCACTAAATGTAAATACCAGGAACGGATCTAGCTGAACACTGTGAGCAGGACGCACTGCACTGAATGTAAATAGCAGGAACGGATCTAGCTGAACACTGTGAGCAGGACGCACTGCACTGAATGTAAATAGCAGGAACGGATCTAGCTGAACACTGTGAGCAGGACGCACTGCACTGAATGTAAATAGCAGGAACGGATGTAGCTGAACACTGTGAGCAGGACGCACTGCACTAAATGTAAATACCAGGAACGGATCTAGCTGAACACTGTGAGCAGGACGCACTGCACTGAATGTAAATAGCAGGAACGGATCTAGCTGAACACTGTGAGCAGGACGCACTGCACTAAATGTAAATAGCAGGAACGGATCTAGCTGAACACTGTGAGCAGGACACACTGCACTAAATGTAAATAGTCTAGATAGAAGATAACAGGAACGGATCTAGCTAAACTGAATACAGTGTATATATATATATGCAACACCTGGGATGCATATATATACACAATACACTGTAAGTGCAGCTAACTGACTGACTGTTCTGCCTAATCTATCTAACTCAAATCAAATGACACTGTCTCTCTCTCTCTCTCTCTATCTCTCAGCACACCGGAACACACACTACACAGGGCCGCCGTGCAGGCGGCCTTATATAGTGTGGGGTGTGTACTAAATCCCCTGAGCCATAATTGGCCAAAGCCACCCTGGCTTTGGCCAATTACAGCTCTCTCTACTGACGGCGCTGTGATTGGCCAAGCATGCGGGTCATAGTGCATGCTTGGCCAATCATCAGCCAGCAATGCACTGCGATGCCGCAGTGAATTATGGGCCGTGACGCGCCACACGAATTTGGCGCGAACGGCCCATATCGTTCGCAATTCGGCGAACGACCGAACAGCCGATGTTCGAGTCGAACATGGGTTCGACTCGAACACGAAGCTCATCCCTATTCAGGGCATTGAGAAAATCATCACACCGGTGAGAGGAGGTGACAGATTCCAGTTACTGTGCAAACGAGAAGTCCTTTGGATATTCTCGTTAGACACCAGGATTCCACGGGGGTTAAACTTTGAGTGGGACGTTTCACATTTCTATGAATAAAACAACATTGAAGCTATATCCCCGAGCAATACATCTGTAACCCTTTCCTCCCAACTTTTTCCTTGATTACACATCCACATTCCTTTTTTGGTGGATGATGGAGCAAAAAAACATATAGGGACATATATCAATATATCAGTTCCCTTTTTTTACACATATCCCCAGTAACCGATACATCTTATTGGGCTACACACACTTCAATCCATACGAGCAAATGACTAGTGATATGCATATATGTTTTCATTTAAAAGAAACAATTTACTATATCTTTTGTATTCACTGTCACTTGAATCTCGTTTCTTATTAGACATTATTGTTTGATGGTAGCTGCAGGTAGACCATAACACTAAAGCTGGCCATGCACCATGCAATCTTCTTGTTCAATTTTCTTTGGATTTGCCTTCAGCTGTGTGGTAGAAGGGCCTGCCTGATTGCATACAAGTTGAGGGTGTTTGGGTTTGGCCTCCTATTGTATGGTTTTGGTGAATCTAGACCAGAGTTGCACGGGAGAATTGTATGGTGTATGGCTAGCCTAACTTTGCACAAATGTTTTTTACCACATGTGTACATGGTTCATTACCTTTTTTGCAAGGTTCCCATGTGTTTTGAGTTGATTTAAGAGCTGTGGTCTTCAAAGAGGTAGACCAGTTGTTTATTTCACATAGTAATTGGTTTAGTGAGATTGTTATTTATCTATTGATATAAACACATATATTGGAAGAACCTGTCATATGGTCACTGCCAATATTATACTATGTATAGAAAGAATAGAGACAGGTGCATAAACACTGCATTTTGTCCCATTTTTATCTACCTCATATAGTTCTGCCCATACACTTGAAGACAACTCATCGAGAGATGTGATTGCTTCAAAGAAAGACGTTCAGCAACGTTAATGTTGTTACCTGATTGGGATTAATGCATCCCATACGGAGTGATGCAAGGTTTTAAATGAGCACTTTTGTGAAGCTGGAGTGGCGGGGTTATCAGAGAGTGATAAGTTTCACAATCCTTTATATGCTGCAAAGAATAATATTCACACATGTAGGAATTGAAGTAAAAGCATTTATTCACACATAGACTCCTGTAAATCAGGAGACTTTTGGTCGCATTATTGCGACAGGACGCCAGTTTTCTGCCCAGCTTCCAATTCACATATGTCACCACGTTTTTTGAAAGTTGAAATCATCATGTATATACATATACACACACATATAAAGAATTGCTTTTCATCATTATTTTTATCTTTATGTCGTTAAAAATTTTTGCATATATTTATGCACCATACACACATATTTAGTCTTTTCTTGTAGACACTGATAGTGGTGTTGGATGCACATCTTTTTATCACATGCATATAGACCCAATTCCAATTCTCATCCTATATACCGTTTACATTATACCGCAGCCACCAGCTCACATAGTTTGCCCATACTTGCGCCTATCCGTATGATAATTTATACGTTTGAACGTCAAATTCCAGCACCCATCTCATTATTGTGGTTTTGAAAAATAACAAACATGTTTTTCAAAAACCTTGAATAGAATTTTTTATTATTTATATATGTTGACATTTGCCAATATGAATACATTTCATTTATATATTCATGTCTTCATTAGTGATTCCACTATAGGACGCACATCCAATCACATCTATGCCAAAAAGATCCCACACAGACTAACGATCAGCTGTTTCAAATCAGATAATCAATATGTAGTCATGTGGTAGATAAATTATGTGTATATAAGTGGTGATCACTTTCGTACAAACCAGCTATGAGTAAGCGCTCTATGGGAGCGTGAAACGCGTTAGCGGTTATGCTGCATTATCCCAACAAAGCCATGTACGGATTTTAATCATGTTATTACTTTTTCAATAAAGAGGATTTTATTTTTCACTTTTCCAATCCGGAGTGCGGCTGTCCAGATTTTTCCATCACACACATACTGTTGAATCCGGGATGAGATCAGGTAGGAAGGTTGGATGGTACCCGTAATTGGCAAAGAATGGCGACTGACCTGTAGCCGAATGACTGGCATTATTAAAGGCAAATTCTGCCAGAGGTAGTAATGATACCCAGTCGTCCTGAACAAAGGAGGTAAAGCATCGGAGATATTGCTCGAGCATTCGGTTCGTCCTCTCAGTTTGCCCATTAGTCTGAGGGTGATAGGACGAGGACATAGACAGTTCAATCTTCAAAGCCCTGCATAAAGCCCTCCAGAAACGAGAGGTGAACTGCACCCCTCTGTCCGAAACAATGTCCGCAGGAACCCCGTGTAGCCTTACTATCTCTCTAATGAAGACTTGGGCAGTTTCCATGGCAGAGGGTGTGCTTTTTAATGGAACAAAGTGGGCCATCTTGGATAAACGATCAACCACGACGAAGATCGCTGAATAACCCTCTGACGGAGGCAGTTCCACTACGAAATCCATGGCAATCATTTTCCAAGGACGGTCGGGACTGGTAAAGGTCTGAGTAGACCCCAGGCCTTGCTTCTAGTGGTCTTGCTACGGATACAGGTGGCACAAGAGCTTATATATTCCCTGCAGTTCTTCTCAAGATCCGGCCACCAAAACGTACGTTGGACTAGCTCCAGAGTCTTATGCATTCCGAAATGGCCTGCCAGAGGATGATCATGACACAAATTCAGCACTGTGACTCGGACCTCTTCAGGCACAAAGATCTTGCTGTTTCTCCACAAGAGACCATCCTTGAGTAGCAGAGTAACTCCGGGAGGGCCAGACACACCTGCAGAGGCTTGCTTCAAGCTGGACATGAGATCAGTTTGCAGAAGTAGAAAGTTACCTTCCGATAGAATGGTGTCTGGAGCTGGTACTTCCTTCGGATCATCAAACATGCGAGAAAGAGCGTCCGGTTTGGTGTTCTTGGAGCCAGGCCGGTAAGTTATATGAAATGAGAACCTAGAGAAAAATAATGCCCATCGTGCCTGGCGGGGTCTCAGACGTTTGGCAGCTCTCAGATACTCTAAGTTCTTATGATCTGTATAAATGAGTATGGGGTGCGCTGCTCCTTCCAACAAATACCTCCACTCCTCAAGAGCCGATTTAATGGCCAGTAGTTCCCTGTCCCCAACGTCATAGTTCTTTTCGGATGGGATGAGCTTCCGGGAGAAGAAAGCTATGGGGTGCATCAAGTCCTTGAGACCCTGGCGTTGGGAGATGACAGCTCCAACCGCCGTCTCGGAGGCATCTACTTCAAGTAGGTAAGGGAGCGCAGGGTCAGGATGACTCAGAATAGGAGCCGATGTGAAAAGTCTCTTTAAGTCTGTGAAGGCGGTCTGTGCCTCGGGAGTCCACTGGAACCGAGCATTCTGCTTGGTCAGCTGCGTGATTGGGGAGATAATAGCAGAGAAGCCCTTGATGAATCTCCGATAAAAGTTTGCGAAACCAACAAAGCGCTGCACCCCTTTCTTGTCTGAAGGTGCAGGCCAATCCAGAACGGCTGCAACTTTTTGAGGATCCATCTTGAATCCCTCTGTTGATATCACGAGACCAAGGAACTGGATACTCTGTCGCTCAAACTCGCATTTTTCTGGTTTTGCGTATAGTCCGTGTTGACGAAGGCGACAGAGTACACTCTTGACATGTACTCGATGCTGCTCGAGGGAAGAAGAAAAAATCTAAATATCGTCTAGATAGACAACTACATAAATGTCCAGACAGTCTCTAAAAACATCATTAATCAGGTGCTGAAATGTGGCTGGGGCGTTACATAACCCAAAAGGCATTACTAGATATTCGTAATGGCCGAACCTAGTACGAAAGGCAGTCTTCCACTCATCCCCTGCATGGATGCGTACCAAGTTGTAAGCCCCCCGCAGGTCCAATTTGGTAAATACAGAGGCGGTTCTAAGTCTTTGAAAGAGTTCAGGTACCAAGGGCAAAGGGTAACGGTTTTTAACCGTGATCTTGTTCAGCTCCCGATAGTCCACACAGGGTCGGAGAGAGTGGTCTTTCTTTTCCACAAAAAAGATTCCTGCTCCTGCTGGAGAGGTGGAAGGGCGGATGAATCCCCTCTTAAGATTCTCATCAACGTATTCCTTCAGTACCCCTAGTTCCCGTTCAGATAAAGGAAAGATACGTCCGAAAGGGATCTCAGCACCGGGAAGAAGCTCGATTGGACAGTCGTATGGACGATGAGGTGGAAGAACTTCGGCCCCACGTTTACTGAAAACGTCCAAGAACTCATGGTATTGTTTGGGCACAGCAGAGCAAGTTTCAGGATCTGGTTCCAGGCATAACAACGGACCAGAGGTACTGGGGCATGGTGGCACGCAATGGTGCAGGCAGTAAGGTGACTGGAACCTAACACTTCCGGTTCCCCAATCGATCTGGGGATTGTGTGCCTGAAGCCAAGGTAAGCCAAGGATGACTGGAAACTACTCCAGATTTAATGCGGGACCCGTCTGCCAGGAAGATGGACAGTCCCTGGGCCTTGGGCTGAAGGGGGATGCGTTGTTGGGTTGCAAAGTCTAAATCGATAAAACAACTGCATGCCCCTGAGTCTATTATTGCCGTCACTGGTATAGTTCTTTCCGGCAATTGAAATGAAATTGGTATGGCCAGGTGAGTGGCGCTGGCAGTAGAAGGTGCATGATTAGAAGAAGAGGAAGCCAGGAACTTGTGCATCTTAGCAGGACAAGAGGAGATGTAGTGACCAGCTTCTCCACAGTATAGACATAGAAAGTTCTGCTGCCGACGAAGTCGTTCTTGGGCGGACAGGGAATGTTTCATCAATTCAGGCTGCTTTGATTTGATGGAGTGCATGGAAGTTGGCATCCGGGATAGCATCCAAGCTGGGCGGAACTGCTGAGAAGACCTCTCTGCTCTGCGTTCCCGAAGTCGTCGGTCTATCTGGATGGATAGCGTAATTTAAGTCTCTAGAGTATCAGGAACATCAACCCGGGCCAATTCGTCTTTTAAACTCTCAGATAGACCGAGACGAAACTGGTGTCGGAGAGCAGCCTCATTCCACTGAGTGTCCGCACTCCAGCGTCTGAAATCGGTTACATAGTCCTCTGCCGCTCGGCGGCCTTGCTGGAGCGCGTGGAGGGCAGCCTCGGCGGTGGAAGTCCGCTGGGGGTCGTCATAAAGTCGGGCCATGGCATTAAGGAAGGATGATAAAGAGTTCAAATCCATATGGCGGACTTCGAGTAGGTGGTGGGCCCAGGCCTGGGGCTCCCCTTGCAGCAAGGTAATAACAAAGCCTACTTTGGTAATTTCGGATGAGAAAGTCCGTGGCAGCAATGAAAAATAAAGTTCACATGCATTACGAAACGCCCGGAATTGGTTACGATTTCCAGAGAATTTCTCAGGAACAGGCACCCTAGGCTCGGGAGATGGGTCTGCCAAGATGGTCAATTCTTGTGTCCACTCCTCCATTCGGACGAGACTGCTTTGCAGGGTCTCCATGACCTGAGTGAGAGCTGTGAGAGTTTGACAGACAAAGTCCATAGGCGAGGTCCCTCCTGCAGGCTCAGACATGGCGGTTTGATACTGTAACGTACCTGGGATGTGAGCCTGACGTGTGGAGGGAGACCTCCCGTACCACCCTGGCTTGGAGACCACTGGAGTGAGAACAGTGGTGGTAAGAGCACAGTGAGGTAAAGGTGCCTGAGCAGAGGCGTAACTAGAATCTTCAGGGCCCCGGTGCAAGAAACCATGAAGGGCCCCCACCAGTGGCATTGCTAGGTCTACAAAAGATCTCGGGCTAGAGCCCATAGCAGCTAAGTAAGAAAAGTCATACACTTTGGCGGGTATATATATATATATATATTGTTACATATCTGAATGCAGATCCCCCACTTACATCAGGGTCCCCTGGGATCCACCACCTACATCAGGGTTCCCAGAGAGCCCCCCTTACATCAGGGTCCTTAGAGAGCCTCCCCCTATATTATGGTCCCCAGAGATTCTCCCCTTAGATCAGGGTCCCCAGAGAACCCTCCTTACATCAGGGTCCCCAGAGAGCCCCCCCCTACATTAGGGTCCCTAGAGAGCCTCCCCTTACATCAGGGTCCCAAGAGAGCCTCCCTACTTATATTAGGGTCCTCAGAGCCCCCCTCATTACATCAGGGTCCCCAGAGAGCTCCCCTTATCAAGGTCCCCAGAGAGCTCCCCTTAACATCAAGGTCCCCAGAGAGCCCCTCCTTGCATCAGGGTCCCTAGAGAGCCCCTCCTTGCATCAGGGTCCCCAGAGAGCCTCCCCCTACATAAGGGTCCCTAGAAAGCTTACCCTTGCATAAGGGTCCCCAGAGAGCCTCCCCCTACATTAGGGTCCCCAGAGATCCTCCCCTTACATCAGGGTCCTTAGAGAGCCTCCCCCTATATTAGGGTCCCCAGAGAGCCTCCCTCCTTACATCAGGGTCCCCAGGGATCCCCCCCCTTACATCAGGGTCCCCAGGGATCCCCCTTACATCAGGGTCCCCAGAGAGCCCCCCCCTACATTAGGGTCCCTAGAGAGCCTCCCCTTACATCAGGGTCCCAAGAGAGCCTCCCTACTTATATTAGGGTCCTCAGAGCCCCCCTCATTACATCAGGGTCCCCAGAGAGCTCCCCTTATCAAGGTCCCCAGAGAGCTCCCCTTAACATCAAGGTCCCCAGAGAGCCCCTCCTTGCATCAGGGTCCCTAGAGAGCCCCTCCTTGCATCAGGGTCCCCAGAGAGCCTCCCCCTACATAAGGGTCCCTAGAAAGCTTACCCTTGCATAAGGGTCCCCAGAGAGCCTCCCCCTACATTAGGGTCCCCAGAGATCCTCCCCTTACATCAGGGTCCTTAGAGAGCCTCCCCCTATATTAGGGTCCCCAGAGAGCCTCCCTCCTTACATCAGGGTCCCCAGGGATCCCCCCCTTACATCAGGGTCCCCAGGGATCCCCCTTACATCAGGGTCCCCAGAGAGCCCCCCTACCTTAGGGTCCCCAGAGAGCCCCCCTACCTTAGGGTCCCCAGAGAGCCCCCCTACATTAGGGTCCCCAGAGAGCCCCCTACATTAGGGTCCCCAGAGAGCCCCCCTACATCAAGGTCCCCAGAGAGTCCCCTCCTTACGTCAGGGTCCCTAGAGACCCCTTTCCTTACATCAGGGTCCCCAGAGACCCCTTTCCTTACATCAGGGTCCCCAGAGACCCCTTTCCTTACTTTAGGGTCCCCAGAGACGTAAGCTAGCAAGTGGGTGTGGTGCTGCGCTAATCCTGGTAACTAAACAAATGCATGAGTGCAACTGTGCTACAATGTTGATGAGTCAGAGGCTAGTCGCCTAACGTGAACGTGGGGTGTGAATACTCATCAAACACCATTGTAAAAGAATAAAAATATAAATATACTCCGCCCAGTGTAAAAAGTGACTAAATTGGGTAAAAGTGTCCGGACTATAAAAATTGCAATAATAGCATTAACATGTGTAAGTGGGTGGTGCTGCGCTAATCCTGAATGCAAGAACCAGTGTGGCTTAGATGATAGACATCACTTATATCGCCAAAATAATAAATGGTAGAAATAAATTACACTGATGGTATTGGTATTAGGACTGATAAAGTGACTAGTAGTGCGTAAAGTATTCTGGATAAAAATAGTAACATAAATCGTGACAGAGATTGATAAGATAAAACACACATATTGAAGGGTAAATAACAGTGATAATAAAGCTGGCTAAACATCAATATCTGACAGTAATCCTACATAAGGTGCATATTAGTTGGGGCTGTGTGCATCCACAGCTCAAAAGTGACAATGTGTACAGTGCAGACGAAGAAGCACCTGATGTGATTCACTTTAGCACTTTAACTGCAACGTGTGCATGCTAGGACGTTGCTGTCACATATTTAAATTCAAAGGATTTTTTTTCTTGTGAAAGTTTCTTCCATTTTTTTCATTTTTTCCATTGCTTTTTTCTTTTTTTTCCATTTTTTCAAGATTTGGGACACTTATCATACCATCTTTTGATGAAGTTTTGCACATTATGCACTTTATGCAAAAAGTAGTGTACTTTTTCACTGTTTAGGAGGTTTTCACATTGCACTTATTGTTTGCACTGTACACATTGTCACTTTTGAGCTGTGGATGCACACAGCCCCAACTAATATGCACCCTATGTAGTATTACTGTCAGATATTGATGTTTAGCCAGCTTTATTATCACTGTTATTTACCCTTCAGTATGTGTGTTTTATCTTATCATCTTATCTTTGTCACGTTTTATGCTATACTATATATTTATCAATCTCTGTCACGATTTATGTTGTTACTATTTTTATCCAGAATACTTTACGCACTACTAGTCACTTTATCAGTCCTAATACCAATACCATCAGTGTAATTTATTTCTACCATTTATTATTTTCGCGATATAAGTGATGTCTATCATCTAAGCCACACTGGTTCTTGCATTCAGGATTAGCGCAGCACCACTTACTTACACATTTATTCAAAAGGTCAGGTGTTTACCTTAATCGGCGCATGCAGCTTTTTCACCCTCAGTCGCTTCCATATCTGATAGCGCGGGAATAACCCTCCCCAATAGCATTAACATAAGCAGTTAAAAGACATGCAGTGTTTGACTAAACATATAGTGCATATGTAGGCAAGTGGGTGACTAAAACATTTATAGCACAATATACAACTTCCAGAAAAATAAAAATAAAACAAAAAAGTGCAATGTTACACTGTACGTCCGGAGAGATCACAATGCCTGTGGTAATGCAAAAAAGTGTCCAGTGCAAGCAATAAGTGCTCAAAAAGTGTCTAAAGACAGTCCGACACTGCATGCCTTTTAACTGTTTATGTTAATGCTATTATTGCAATTTTTATAGTCCGGACACTTTTACCCAATTTAGTCACTTTTTACACTGGGTGGAGTATATTTATATTATTATTCTCTTACAATGGTGTTTGATGATTATTCACACCCCACGTTCACGTTAGGCGACTAGCCTCTGACTCATCAACATTGTAGCACGGTTGCACTCATGCATTTGTTTAGTTACCAGGATTAGCGCAGCACCACACCCACTTGCTAGCTTATATCTCTATTAGGGGCCAGGTTGGACCCCATTCTGTGCAAGCAGCTTCTCCCCTTAGTACTATACTGAGTACACGGTAGCGCGGGAATAATACACTTTACAGAGTCCCCAGGGAGCCCCTCCTTACATCAGGGTCCCCAGAGAGCCCCTCCTTACATCAGGGTCCCCAGAGAGCCCCTCCTTACATCAGGGTCCCCAGAGAGCCTCCCCCTTACATCAGGGACCCCAGAGAGCCTCCCCCTTACATCAGGGCCCCAAGAGAGCCTCCCCCTTACATAAGGGCCCCCAGAGAGCCGCCCCCTTACATCAGGGCCCCCAGAGAGCCCCCTCTTACATTAGTGTCCTCAGAGGGCCCCTTCCTTACAATAATGTCCCCAGAAAGCCCCCCCTTACATCAGGGTCCCCAGGGAGCCCCCCTACATTAGGGTCCCCAGGGATCCCCCTTACATCAGGGTACCCAGAGAGCCCCCCCCCCCCAAGACATCAGGATCCCCAGAGAGCCCCTTCTTACATTAATGTAACCAGAAAGGCCCCCCCCCTTACATCAGGGTCCCCAGACTGCTGCCCCCCCCCCTCCTCCTCCTTCAAGAAGTTCCCCATGTACCTGGTTTGTGGAGGCGGCGACCAGCAACTCTATAGTGTCCACAGGCAGGGAATCTCCATGTGGTTGTAGTTCTCCTGAGTATACAGTGGAGAGGGGAGGGGCCTCTGACCCGGGATGTATCAGCAGCACAAGCAGAGCCGACTCACTGAAAGTGAAACTAATACCTGCTCGGGCCCCTCCCCTCCTCTCTCCACTGTTTACACTGACACTGGGAAGAGAGATCCCACCGCATACAGGCACAATAGAGCTGCCGATCGCTGCCTCCCACCTCCCCCCACTGCATTACAAACGGCAAGCCAGAGGTGCAGGGAGAAATGCCAGGTCTTGGGCCCCCCCACAGCGGCAGAATGGAAGGGCCCAGTCGCAAGTGCGACTGCAGCGACCCCTATAGTTCCGCCACTGTGCCTGAGTCCTTACTGCTTGAAGTGGTCGCGGATGCAGGTCAGCAGGTGCAGGTTTGCAGAGCAGCGGATGCAGGTCAGCAGATGCAGGTTTGCAGAGCAGCGGATGCAGGTTAGCAGATGCAGGTTTGCAGATCAGCGGATGCAGGTTAGCTGATGCAGGTTTGCAGATCAGCGGATGCAGGTTAGCAGATGCAAATTTGCAGAGCAGCGGATGCAGGTTAGCAGATGCAGGTTTGTAGATCAGCAGATGCAGGTTTACAGACAGAAGCGGAGTCAGGCGAGCCGGGTCATACACATCAAGGAATACAGCAGAAACGGCAAGCAGAGAATAGTCAAAGTGTCAGGGTACTCACCAGGGCCGAGATGCTGAGAGCGGCTCCCCTTGCAGCTGAGTGCTCTATACCCCTGGAGGTGGCACAGAGGGTATCGGGCACAGAGAGGCACGGGTCGCCAGGCACTAGTAGGAGCCTGCGTGTTGAACTTCTGTCTGGTAGTAGTCCGTGCAGGGTACACCCGGACGGTGATCAGTAGAGGAATCAGACTGGGGCTCCAACACCTTGGTCCTGAAGTAGATAACTGGAACAAAGTATGTAGAGAAGCCAGGGGGTCAAACACAGCAAGCCGGTAGGAAGGAAGTCCGTTTAAACAAGCCAAGGTCATACACAGGAATCAATCAATAGGAGAGTGCAAGACAGGCCGGGGGTCAAACACTGGAGCAGGCAGTAGCGAAGTCTTTAAAGAGAAGCCGGGGGTCAGACACTGGAGCAGACTGAAGAGGAATCCGTTAAGCAAGCCGAGGTCAAGGTGCAGGAGAAGTTCAAGGATGGTCAAGGAAATCCGGGTCACAACAGGCAGGAGTCAATAGCAGAACAAGGAACAGGAACACAGAAGCTGAAATGACAAACCAGCAATAAGCCAGAGAGCTGGGCTGCCTTTTATAGGGCTAATAGGGGAACCCACGTGTGCGGCTAAGATGCGTACGTGCGTACGTGCTTACGCCGTTTCGCCGTTTCGCCGTTTCGCCGTCCGCTGACTTGCGCGTCTATGTGTGCCATTACGCCGTGACGCGGTCTGCTAAATCGCGTACCCGCATACGCCTATTAGCCATTCTGCCACGCAGGCGTACAGGGAAATACCGGTACTGGCAAACAAAGTTTCTGCTATTCCTCTGACAGTGCCCCCCCCCCCCGAGGGGCAGCCTCCGGATGCCCAACCTGGCTAATATCCCTGGGTGTCGCCTGTGAAAATTCTGAACCAAACGAGGTGCGTGTATATTACTGGCAGGTTCCCAGGAGTTATCTTCCGGTGGGTACCCTTTCCATTTCACCAGATACTGAGTCTGCCTACCCCTCTTTCTACAGTCCATAATTGCTTCCACCTCAAATTCTTCTTCACCCTCTACCTCCACTGGTGGAGGTGGAGGTTCCTCCCTTCCTGAAAAAGAATTAGGAACTACTGGTTTTAGTAGGGATGCATGGAACACTGGATGGATTCTAAGAGTACTGGGTAAGGTTAGTTCGAAGGCCACAGGATTAATTACCCTTTTCACTTCAAAAGGACCAATGAATTTTGGGCCAAGTTTACGTGAGGGACAGGGTAATCTAAGATTGACAGCAGATAGCCAAACCTTATCCCCAACCTTAAATTCCGGATTGTTTCTTCTCCCTTTGTTGTAATATTCCTTATAGCTGTCTTGAGCTTCCTTCATGGCCTTTTGGATCTGTAAAAAATTAGATTGGATGAGATTTACTCGATCTTGAACTGCGGGGGTTGTGACTTCTGGAATGGAGTTAGGCAGAAAAGATGGGTGGAACCCATAGTTGGCCCAAAAAGGCGTCTGATTGGTGGCAGAGTGTGTGGCATTATTATAGGCGAACTCCGCACAGGGGAGAAGGGTTGACCAATTATCCTGAGAGCTAGAGCAGAAACAACGGAGATATTGCTCCAAGGTCTGATTTGTCCTTTCTGTTTGGCCGTTGCTTTGGGGATGGTATGCTGAAGAAAAGGAGGTTTTGATTTCCAGGGATTTACAAAGGTCTTTCCAGAATCTTGAGGTAAATTGAATTCCTCTATCAGAGGTGATGTTGTGGGGAACGCCATGGAGTCTTATTATTTCTTTAATAAAAACATTTGCTGTAGCCAAAGCAGAAGGGGTACCAATCATGGGTAGAAAGTGTGCCATCTTTGAGAGGCGATCAACCACTACTAAGATGGTGGAAAAATTTTCAGAGGGAGGTAGATCAACAATGAAGTCCAAAGAAACCTTACTCCAAGGTCTTTCAGGGATAGATAGGGGTCTAAGGAGGCCCCAAGCTTTAGTGTTTGACCCTTTGCTGCGTTGGCAGGTAATGCAGGATTGAACGTACTTTTTACAGTCTTGCCTCCAACCCGGCCACCAGAAAGAGCGGTGAACTAATTCAGAAGTCTTCCATACTCCGAAATGTCCTGCCATTTTGTGATCATGGAAAGTCTGTAAAATTCTAAGCCTTACAGAGGAGGGGACAAAAACCTTGTCCTGGGCCCACAGCAAACCATCTCTTTTTTCTAAGGAGGATATCTCGGATTCCGTGCATTGCTTAGAGGCCTGTTCAATAGCAGATTGAAGGTTAGGTTGAATGAGATGAAGAAAATTGTGAGAGGATAGGATGGTTTCAGGTTCTGTTGACTCATTGGCCTCTGGAAACATACGGGAAAGTGCGTCCGCCTTCCCATTCTTTGACCCAGGTCGATAGGAGATATGGAAATTGAACCTGGAGAAGAATAATGCCCATCAGGCTTGTCGGGGCCTAAGACGTTTGGCTGTTCTGAGATACTCCAGGTTCTTGTGGTCCGTGAAGATCATGATGGGCTGGGACGCACCCTCCAGTAAGTATCTCCATTCCTCAAGGGCAGTCTTTATGGCTAGTAATTCCCAGTCACCAAGATTATAATTTTTCTGTGGAGGACTTAGTTTGCGGGAGGCAAAGGCTACTGGATGGAGAAGTGCCTTAATACCACTTCTCTGAGACAAGATGGCTCCTGTGGCGGATTCTGAGGCATCAACTTCAAGTACATAAGGTAGAGTGGGATCCGGATGCTGAAGTATGGGAGCTGACGTGAATAGATTCTTTAGTTTGGCAAAGGCATCTTGAGCTTCCTGGGACCATCGGAATTTGATTTGTTGGTGAGTTAATTGAGTGATGGGAGAGATAATTGATGAGAACCCCCTAATAAACCTGCGATAAAAATTGGCAAAGCCAATAAATCGCTGGCCTCCTTTTTTGTCTGAGGGGGCCGGCCACTCCTGGATGGCTTTAACTTTTTGTGGATCCATGGCTACCCCTTCAGTAGTGATGATGAAGCCAAGGAACTGGATGGTAGTCTTTTCAAATTCACACTTCTCTCCTTTTAGGAACAAGCCGTGTTTTCTGAGAACTGAGAGGACTTTCTTGACATGGTCTCGATGTAATTCTAAAGTGGTAGAGAAAATTAAAATATCGTCAAGATAGACAATGACAAAGTTATCTAGGAATTCCCGGAAAATATCATTGACTAGATGCTGGAATGTAGCTGGGGCATTACAGAGCCCAAACGGCATCACCAGATACTCAAAGTGACCGAATCTGGACCTGAAGGCTGTCTTCCATTCGTCACCAGCACGTATCCGAACAAGATTGTATGCCCCTCGTAAATCCAATTTGGTAAATATTTGGGCAGATCTAAACCGCTGGAACAGTTCAGGAATGAGGGGAAGTGGGTATCGATTTTTGATGGTGATTTTATTAAGTTCTCTATAGTCTATGCATGGTCTGAGAGATCCATCCTTTTTCTCGACAAAAAAGATACCAGCCCCTGCTGGGGAGGAAGAAGGACGAATAAATCCTTTTTCAAGGTTTTCATCAATGTAGAGGCGGAGAGCTTCCAACTCGGTCTCCGACAAGGGAAAAATTCGGCCAAACGGAATCTCGGAGCCGGGCAACAGATCGATGGGGCAATCATAATGCCGATGAGGTGGTAAACTATCGGCCTTCTTTTTATCCAAATTGTCCAGGAATTCGTGATATGCTGCAGGGACATGTGTAAGCGTATCTGGCACTGGTTGTATGGTCAAACAGGGGACAGTCTTATTGGAGGTTGGCACAAAACAATGCTGGGAGCAGTATGCTGAAGAGAAGAGAATTTCTTTTTTACTCCAAAGGATCTGAGGGTCGTGTGCCATTAGCCACGGGAACCCCAAGATAATGGGAAACATGGGTGAGTTGATGATGTTGAAGCAAAGAAATTCCTGATGACCAGAGTCTGTGGAGACAAGAATGGGCTTGGTTTCTTGAGTGATGGGTCCTGAGTTGGGTAGAGACCCGTCTGCCAGGTAAATCTGAAGGAGCTGTTTCTTATCTTGAAGAGGGATGTGCAGACTTTGGGCAAGAGATGCATCCAGGAAACAGCTGCATGCTCCGGAGTCAACGATAGCCAGCAGTCGAATTCCCTCTTCCGCCACCTGTAATGAGACCGGTAGGATAAGGTGAGACTGGGTTGAGTCAGCAACTTGAAAGTTCATAGCGTGCCGTAAGCGGTACTTACTGGGTCTCACAGGGCAGTTACGAAGGAAATGGCCAGCTTCTCCGCAGTAGAGGCAAAGATTGGCTTGACGCCGTCGCAGTCTCTCATCAGGAGTAAGTGGGGACCGGACCAGTCCCAGTTGCATGGGCTCACTGTCAGCAGAAGCTGAGGGACCCGCGATAGGCACAGGAACCGGAGGAACCCGGGGTAACTTCCAGGTAGGCCGGGAAGACTGGAAGCGTTCAGAGCGACGCTCCCGCAGGCGTCTGTCTAGCTTAGTGGCGAGTTGGATCAGATCTTCCAAAGAGTCAGGGGTATCCACTCGTGCCAATTCGTCTTTAAGTGTTTCGGAGAGGCCCTGACGGTACTGGTATTTAAGGGCGGCCTCATTCCAGGTGGTGTCTCCAGACCATTTACGAAATTCCACGGTGTAATCCTCTACTGGTCTTTTTCCTTGGGTAAGGGTGTGCAGAATGGATTCAGCAGTAGCTGTGCGTTGCGGGTCATCATATAACTGAGCCATAGCGGCAAAGAAAGTTTCAACTGAGTCTAAAAAAGGACTCTTCTGTTCAAGAAGATTATGAGCCCAAGATTGTGGTTCTTCAGATAGTAGTGAAATAACGAATCCCACTTTTATGGATTCTGCATGGAAAGTCCTGGGTTGAAGAGCTAGATACAGTAGGCAAGCATTTTTGAAAGCTCTAAATTTCTTCCGGTTTCCAGAAAAACGTTCCAGAGTGGGGACTCTGGGTTCAGGGAGAGTCGTCACAAATGAAGATGCTGGGGTGACTTGACCTTGGGGAGAGGCCACCCCGCTGGCTGAGGCTGTATCTGAAGGAGCTGGAGCAGACATCAGGTGCTGGAGACGGCCCTCAATTTGGAAGTAGCCATCTTGGAGTCTTTGGACAGCCTGAGTAAGAGCTGTCACCTGCTGGCAGAGTACCTCAAGGGGAGAACCAGCTCTGTCGGCCTCTGACATGGCTGGTTTGTACTGTCAGGGTACTCACCAGGGCCGAGATGCTGAGAGCGGCTCCCCTTGCAGTTGAGTGCGCTATACCCCTGGAGGTGGCACAGAGGGTATCGGGCACAGAGAGGCACGGGTCGCCAGGCACTAGTAGGAGCCTGCGTGTTGAACTTCTGTCTGGTAGTAGTCCGTGCAGGGTACACCCGGACGGTGATCAGTAGAGGAATCAGACTGGGGCTCCAACACCTTGGTCCTGAAGTAGATAACTGGAACAAAGTATGTAGAGAAGCCAGGGGGTCAAACACAGCAAGCCGGTAGGAAGGAAGTCCGTTTAAACAAGCCAAGGTCATACACAGGAATCAATCAATAGGAGAGTCCAAGACAGGCCGGGGGTCAAACACTGGAGCAGGCAGTAGCGAAGTCTTTAAAGAGAAGCCGGGGGTCAGACACTGGAGCAGACTGAAGAGGAATCCATTAAGCAAGCCGAGGTCAAGGTGCAGGAGAAGTTCAAGGATGGTCAAGGAAATCCGGGTCACAACAGGCAGGAGTCAATAGCAGAACAAGGAACAGGAACACAGAAGCTGAAATGACAAACCAGCAATAAGCCTGTCACGTACCTGGTAGGAGTCTGAAATGACGAGGTCAGCCTCTCTTGTATCTCCAATCCAAGCCCCACTGGAGATGGAACAGATGGTGGCAAGGATCAGGAGGAACACGAGTGCCTGTGAATGCTGTGTGCAGGACTTGCCAGAAGTGTTGCAGACTGGGAAGTGCAGGCAGGGTTTCTGGTGAAGAGCTGGAACCAGCACAGCTGAGAGGATGGACGGCCAGCACAGGTACTCGGAAACAGCGTGGAGCCAAACAGGAGACAGAAGCGAGGTCAACAGGTTAGCCGGGTTCAGTAACGGGCGGGCAGCGAGGTACCAAGGTATAAACAGGAGCAAGGTCAAACAGGAAGCCAGGATCATGAACCAGTAATCAGAGTCCAGAAACAGGGTCAGGAAGGCCAGGGTTTCAGCAACAGGAAGTCAAGACAAACAGGGTTTCAGAATCTCAGGACACAGCTGAAGATCAAGCAGCACCTGACAGAAATCAGAGCAACCCTTAAATAGGCTGTCAGGTGCCAATTGTGGTCAGATGTGTGTTCCTGCGCAAGGAAATCTGCTGATGCCCGTGAATGCGTGCATGCGCACGTGTGCGTGCCGGGCGCATCCTGACAGTTCTCTTACATTGCCCCCCCCTTAAGGGCAGCCTCCGGATGCCCTTCAAGTGTCTTTTCTCTGGGTGGCGTTGAAAAAAGGCTTGCACTAGTTTGGGAGCATGCACATCTGAAGCTGGTTCCCAGGAATTTTCTTCCGACCCATAGCCTTTCCATTTAATGAGGAACTGTGTTTGGTTATGCCTTCTTCTACAGTCCAACACGGCTTCCACCTCAAATTCCTCATTCCCTTCGATGAGCAGTGGAGGAGGAATTTCAGAAACCCGATCTGGAAATGGATTTGGTACAGCTGGTTTCAACAAAGAGACATGGAATACAGGGTGGATCTTTAGATTCTTGGGTAACACCAACTCGAATGCCACTGCATTAATTTTCCTCTTGACTGGGAAGGGTCCCAAAAATTTTGGGCCAAGTTTTCTTGAAGGACAGCTCAGTTTCAAGTTTGTTGTGGAAAGCCAGACCTTGTCTCCAGGTTTAAGGTTCAGATTACCTCTCTTCTTCTTGTCGAAGAACTTTTTATTGCTTGCTTGAGTCTTGGAGATTGTATCTTGCAGTAATTGGTTATTAGTACTGAGGAAGTTTAATCTGTTTTGTACAGCAGGTACAGATGATTCAATGGCCAGCTCAGGTAAGAAAGAGGGGTGGTACCCATAATTGGCAAAAAAGGGTGATTGCTTGGTTGCAGAGTGGATGGAATTATTGTATGAAAATTCTGCCAGTGGGAGAAGTGATAGCCAGTCATCTTGTGCAAAAGAGGAAAAACACCGTAAGTACTGCTCAAGGGTTTGATTGGTTCTTTCAGTTTGTCCATTAGTTTGTGGATGGTAGGCTGTGGAGAGGCGGAGTTCAATGTTCAGTGCTTGGCATAATGCCCTCCAAAATCTAGACGTAAACTGCACCCCACGATCAGAGATGATGCTATCAGGGACACCATGTAATCTTACAATCTCCTTGATGAAAGCTGAGGCGGTCTCTGTGGCCGAAGGAGTTCCTTGTAAGGGTACAAAATGGGCCATCTTGGTCAGGCGATCCACCACAACAAACACGGTGGTGAAGTTTTCAGATGGGGGGAGTTCCACAATGAAATCCATGGAGATCATGCTCCATGGTTTCTCAGGTACAGGGAGTGGCTCAAGTAGGCCCCAAGTTTTGGCTCTGTCCGTCTTATTCCGAAGGCATGTCACACACGAATTAACATATCTTTTGCAGTCTTGCATCAAGTCTGGCCACCAGAATGTACGAGAGATCAGATCGGCCGTTTTGCGAATTCCAAAGTGGCCCGCTAATGGGTGGTCATGACATCGCCTCAGGACAGAAACTCTGAATTGCTCAGGGATAAAGATTTGCTTCTTATGAAAGTACAGACCATCCCTCAATTGAAGAGCCAGATCTTTGGAAGGTGGTTGGTTTATCACATCTGCTTTTATCTGAGACATCAAATCCGCCTGAAGAAGCAAAAAATTTTTGGCTGGTAGAATAGTATCAGGTTCTGAGGATACCACTGGGTCGCTGAACATGCGGGACAAGGCATCCGGTTTACCATTCTTTGAGCCAGGACGATAAGTTATATGGAACATAAAACGAGAGAAGAAAAGTGCCCACCTTGCCTGCCGGGGTCTTAGTCGTCTAGCCGTCCTCAAGTATTCGAGATTTTTATGGTCCGTGAATATGAGGATGGGGTGAGCTGCTCCTTCCAGGAGGTAGCGCCATTCTTCAAGCGCAGCCTTGATAGCCAGCAATTCTCGGTCTCCAACATCATAGTTCCTTTCAGAAGGATTTAATTTCTTAGAGAAAAAGGCCACAGGATGGAGCAAAGATTTGGGACCTTGGCGTTGAGACAAAATAGCGCCTAGTGCACTCTCAGAGGCATCCACCTCCAAAACGTAGGCTAAGGATGGATCAGGATGTTTCAAGATAGGAGCTGACGTGAATAAAGTTTTTAACTGTTCAAAAGCTGTTTGAGCTTCAGGGGTCCATCGGAAAGGAACATGCTGCTTTGTTAACTGAGTGATGGGAGTGATGATACCAGAAAAGTTCTTGATAAATTTTCTGTAAAAGTTGGCGAATCCCACAAATCTCTGAACAGCTTTCCTGTCAACAGGGGCAGGCCATTCCAGGACGGAAGTGACTTTCTGTGGGTCCATGGAGATACCGTCAGCAGAGATGACAAGTCCCAGGAAATGTATGGTTGGTCTTTCAAAGTCACATTTCTCAGCCTTTGCGTAAAGGCGGTGTTCCCTCAGCCGACCCAGTACTTTTTTTACATGAGTCCTATGGGATTCTAAAGTTTCAGAGAATATAAGGATGTCATCCAGATACACGATGACGAATAAATCAAGGAAGTCCCGAAAAACGTCATTAACCAGATGTTGGAATGTGGCAGGGGCGTTGCAGAGTCCGAATGGCATGACTTGATATTCAAAATGCCCGAAGCGTGTTCGGAAGGCCGTCTTCCATTCATCTCCCTCCCTGATTCTGACAAGATTATAAGCACCTCTCAGATCCAATTTGGAGAACACTCGTGCCCCACGCAGCCTTTGAAAAAGTTCAGGGATCAGAGGCAGAGGGTACCGGTTTTTAACAGTGACCCTGTTAAGGTCACGATAGTCCACACAGGGCCTAAGGGTATGGTCTTTCTTTTCCACAAAGAAAATACCGGCTCCTGCTGGTGAAGTGGAGGGCCGGATGAACTGTTTTTCAAGGCTTTCATCTATATAAATCCGCAGGGCTTCTAGTTCAGGCTCAGAGAGAGGATAAATTCGCCCAAATGGGATCTCGGCCCCTGGTAAAAGTTCAATAGGACAATCATATGTTCTATGGGGAGGAAGAGTGTCTGCTCCTTTCTTGTTAAATACATCCAGATACTCGTGGTAGGCAGCAGGGACCAGATTAGAGGTTTCATGGTCAGGGAGGATACCCAGGAGGGGTGTGGTATTGAAAATCTTTTCAGGTAGGCAGTGAATTTGGCAGTAGTCAGAGGAAAAGGAGATGTCTCCGGTAAGCCAGTTAATGTGAGGATTATGTGCCTTCAACCATGGAATGCCAAGGATGACCGGGAACATGGGCGAAGCTATGATATCCAAACGGAGGAATTCATGGTGGCCGGAAGAAGTACGGCAGGAAATAGGTAAAGTCTCTTGGGTAACTGGGCCTGATTTAATGCCGGAACCGTCAGCCAGATGAACATGGAATTCCTGCTTCTTGGCACATACAGGCAGCTGGTGGAGAGAAGCAAATGCAGAGTCCATAAAACAACTACAGGCCCCAGAGTCTATGATTGCAAGTACAGGAACAGTCTTTTCAGAAAACTGGAGCACAATGGAAAGAGAGACATGAGACTGGTACCTCCCTGAGAGATGCATCATGTGAGGCTGACGGGAGAAAGACCTGCGGGTCTTTGCGGGGCAAGTCTGTATAAAGTGACCTGCCTCCCCGCAATAGAGACACAGATTGTCCTGTAATCGATGAAGGCGTTCATCAGGAGAAAGGGGTGGTCTTCGAAAACTTCTATGAGGAGTCTTATGCAGTTCCCTCCTTCTGGGGGATGCAACGCATGAGGATGCAGGAATGTCAGACCTTGAAGCCACAGAAAGGGTTCCTTTGGACCTTTCGAATTGCCTTTCACGTAATCGCCGATCGATCTGAATGGTTAGATCGATCAGGTCTTCCAGGGATGCTGGAACTCCCACTCTGGCAAGCTCATCCTTTAAGGTGTCAGACAGTCCTAGTCGAAACTGGTGGCGAAGTGCGGAATGATTCCATTGGGTATCTGCACTCCATACACGGAAATCAGTTACATATTCCTCAGCAGGCCTTGGACCTTGCTGTAATTTGCCAAGCATGAATTCGGCAGTCTGCTGGTAGAAGGGGTCTGCATAAAGCTGAGCCATGGCTGAGAAGAAAGAATCCGTGGTTGTCAGGACAGGGTCATGTTGTTCCCGGAGATGATGAGCCCAGGAAAGTGGTTCATCCAATAGTAATGTAATAATAAACCCCACCTTGATGTTTTCAGACGTGAAGGTCCGGGGTAACAGGGAGAAATATAGTTCACAGGAATTCCGGAATGTGCGAAACTTCTTGCGATTTCCGGAGAATCGCTCAGGCATAGGCACCCTGGGTTCAGGAGCAGAAGCAACCTCATGGAACAAGCCGGGCTCTGTTTGGGTATATGAATCAGAGACCAAAAGCGGAGCACAGGCCAATGCGACATTCTCATTGTGGGGAAATCGCTCTTCCATGCGACTCAGATTTTCTTGTAACTTCTGCACAATATTGGATAGCACAGAAATAGATCTGTAAATGTTCTCTGGTGGAGAGGCCTCCCTTTCAGACTCCATTTGTGGCTGCTTGATACTGTCACGTACCTGGTAGGAGTCTGAAATGACGAGGTCAGCCTCTCTTGTATCTCCAATCCAAGCCCCACTGGAGATGGAACAGATGGTGGCAAGGATCAGGAGGAACACGAGTGCCTGTGAATGCTGTGTGCAGGACTTGCCAGAAGTGTTGCAGACTGGGAAGTGCAGGCAGGGTTTCTGGTGAAGAGCTGGAACCAGCACAGCTGAGAGGATGGACGGCCAGCACAGGTACTCGGAAACAGCGTGGAGCCAAACAGGAGACAGAAGCGAGGTCAACAGGTAAGCCGGGTTCAGTAACGGGCGGGCAGCGAGGTACCAAGGTATAAACAGGAGCAAGGTCAAACAGGAAGCCAGGATCATGAACCAGTAATCAGAGTCCAGAAACAGGGTCAGGAAGGCCAGGGTTTCAGCAACAGGAAGTCAAGACAAACAGGGTTTCAGAATCTCAGGACACAGCTGAAGATCAAGCAGCACCTGACAGAAATCAGAGCAACCCTTAAATAGGCTGTCAGGTGCCAATTGTGGTCAGATGTGTGTTCCTGCGCAAGGAAATCTGCTGATGCCCGTGAATGCGTGCATGCGCACGTGTGCGTGCCGGGCGCATCCTGACAGTTCTCTTACAAAGCCAGAGAGCTGGGCTGCCTTTTATAGGGCTAATAGGGGAACCCACGTGTGCGGCTAAGATGCGTACGTGCGTACGTGCTTACGCCGTTTCGCCGTCCGCTGACTTGCACGTCTGTGTGTGCCATTACGCCGTGACGCGGTCTGCTAAATCGCGTACCCGCATACGCCTATTAGCCATTCTGCCACGCAGGCGTACAGGGAAATGCCGGTACTGGCAAACAAAGTTTCTGCTATTCCTCTGACACAAAGTCCAGGCTGGGTCTTGGCAACAGGCAATCAGGCAGGTAACAGAGCTGGGTCAAACTAGCCGAGGCCAGGATTGGAGACATAAGCAGGGTCAGGAAGCCGGGTCAGAATACAGGAACAGAGTACTGGTACAATCAGGAACACAGGGAACGGAAGCAGATCAAACCGCAAGAGGCAGCGCCACTGAGCATCTTTTTAAAGGCTATTGGGCGCCAAAGCGCGTCTTAACGAACGCGCATGTGCACGTTCGTACGAGCGGTCCGTGACTCGCGCATGCGTATAGGCGCACGCCTTCTGGAACGGGACGTACGTTCGTGACAATACCACTGCTGAAATATACAAAAATAGGATATCTATCCTATGTAGCGTGCTTTTCTGTATCAATTATTTTGTGTCAAAAATATACTGTCCACATAGTGTTTACTAGTGACAAAATAATATTCCAAAAACTGTTTAAAGTGCTAGTGCTACAAAAATATCAAAAAAAATATTAATATTAAACAATGAGCCAATATGACTAACAAAATATCACATATCAACATGCACATGTACTACATGTACAATAAATAAATAAATTCCTTGACATATGCAGAAACACCACAGTACACTGGATGTCTTCAGTGAGTGATCACTTCTGTGCAATGACGTTCCTTTTCAGTATATTGTGCTCCTAATTCACCACTTATCATGACTTCACCACCACCTCATGCAATGGCCACTCACCAGATGTAATAAGAATAAACGCCTTTGGTTCATTAGGGATAACCAATCCGTTTGTGATGGGTCCAATAGCAGCCTTTCCAAGCAATGTATTAGTATCTCTTGCTCTGTTCAGTGCTCATAAAGACATATGGATAGCCATCATGGTATAGTATGTAATTTTATTTTATTAAAAAAGTTAAAAGCATGGTTAAACTCACATGTTATGGTGCCCTTAAGCCGGCATCAAGCAAATCCAGCAGTGTATATGGAGAGCGTTGTCTCAGTTTGTTTCCCCTCTATCACTGTGTCTCCTCACAGCGGCATGCGTTCCAGGCCTCACTCTCGTTCAACCAGAAGTGATGAGAAAGTTCCCAGCAGCCTCTACGCGTTTCGCAATGTAATTTGCGTCATCAGGAAGTATTACTGTACAATAATAACCTGATACAGTTCAATACAACACAAAAAAATGCATATGAGTGGGACAGTATTGCCTGGAGGCTCTCTGATGTTGATCTTTTTCCCAATGATGACTTACCATGTCGTTTTCTATATATGTCTCTGGTGTTGTGTTTAGGTTTTCAATGAGATGGAAAAAGCAATAATTTACAGAATAAATGAAGAAGAAGGGAAATCCTTACAATACAGGTTCTCAGGTACAGCTTTCTTTCCACCAAGCGGCTATAATTCTCAAGACATAGTGGGATTGATTTAATAAAACTAGAGAGAAAACCTGGAAGCTGAATGGTTTCTATGTAGAGCTGCACCAGATTTAGCTCTCTCCAATTTTAGTATATCAACCCCAGGGTGCCTAGCCACAGGAAGAGTACAGCTATTTATTAGGCAAAACTACACTCTTCAGAGAACTGCTTAGGCACAATTATTATTCTAGATGTTCCCCATATGATGGCAAATCTTCACTTTTTAAATTCAAATCCACTTTAACTCAAACAAGCCCAATTAATGGGAAGCAATAAACATTCTGGTTAAATTGTATTTGAATGTTTTATATTAAAAAACTTTAAAATTGATGTTTTGTTCTTGTTAGGACTATTTTCATAAAAATTAAATTTTACATATAAGCATGTAATAGAGATTATACTCATGACACTGCTTTCAAAGAGTACTGTGGAATTCCAAGCGTAAAACAAAAGTAGTTTCTTTTTAAACTCTCTCTCTCTGATTGAGATCTGAACATAGCACCTGGGAGGGGAGGAGTCACTGCTTTCACTTGTGTGTGTAAATTTTAGCTTGGTCTACTGAGCTCTGTAAACTAAGGTTTTTTTTTTTTGCACTGTCAAGCAGGGGGAGGTGCGCGCCATGAGAAGATTTTGACATTTTTAGATTGTGCAAAGTACCGTATATGTTTACTTATCCAAGATCCAGCCAAAACTTTTTTTGCTTGCTTTTTGATTGAATATGGAAGTGTCAGAACCCCTGCCAGGCTACTACCATCTGCCACATCATTGGGGAGTGTGACACCAGAACAGGAAATACAAGTGCCATAGAAATCTTTTTTGACTGCCATATCATTTATATTTTATTGAACAGAGTAGTCTACTTCTCTCACAAGCAGTGATTTAAATATCAGACATGCACACTTGTCTTTGGGATTAAATGCAAATGGCTTTGCATAATCACTCCTTGGCTCTTTCCAGCATTTTCCATGGAAACAGATTGTGTTATAATAAACTTCATCCTCCTACAGTTTATTGCAACATAATAAAGCAACACAATAATAAACGTGTATGTCATTAACTTCATTACACTTGAAGTAACAGTACATCGCTGGTTACGCCAAATAAGTTTCTTCTCTCACAATAATGGAAATGTCCTTCATAGCTGTACGCACTTGTGAAGTGCAATATATTCAATCAGAGGAAAAAAAACCATGACATCTTTTAAAGTGTTGACAAGTTTTTTTTAGGCTACTGTGGAGTTAAACTCTCCTCAATGCTATTCCTTGCATAATGATAGCATTAGGGATGAGCAGATAATAGAAAATCTGCTGGAGATTTTGTAAAGTGGACCCCATTACTTGCTCTGCTGGGCCACCAGCTTACCAGTTTTCTTCAAATAGTAGAGTAGCAGCACTCCTCCTTCATCCATCAAGTTCCTTGAACTCCAAGGGATTCCACCTCTAGATTCCACCATCATTGCCTTATTTTAAAAAAATTCTACCCAAACTAGCGTTAGAAAGATGCATACTGCTTCCTTACTTGATCATTTACACCTGTAACTGCTGGGGTCTTAAAAACAGAATACTGTTGGATACTGTGCTGTGCGGTGCCGGTGACCAGAGACCCCTTGGATCATAGCATAGGGTCCTGAGAGATACATATAGTACTGTGCAAAAGGTTTAGGCAGATGTGAGAATATGCTGTAAAGTAAGATCGCTTTCAAAAATATATATTTTAATTGTTATTTTTACCAATTTACAAAAGGCAGAGTGAGCAAACAGAAGAAATCTAAATCAAATCCATCGAAAAACCAGCAGTGGAAATGACATAGACCAGGAATTTAACCTGGAATTCGCAATTCTCCAATTTACAATAGAGATTGTTCTCTCTTAGTTTCTGAAGCACACAACAGACATCTGTGTGGTGGCTTTCCAGGGACTTGAAAAATATGAGTATATTGTCGAGATAAACCACCACACATAACTGCAACAAATCTCGGAGGACATAGTTAATAAACTCCTGGAAAACTGCTGGGGCATTACAAAGGACAAAAGGTATTACGAGGTACTCATAATGGCCTGTTCTGGTATTAAACGCAGTTTTCCACTCGTCGCCCTCCTTAACTACTTGCTGACCACTGCACGCCGATATATGTTGGCACAATGGCAGCGGTGGGAAAATGGGCGTAGCTGTACGTCCCCTTTAAGAGCTGGGGCTAGCAGATGCTCATCTCACGGCGATTGTGTCACGGAGCCGCAGAAAGGGGAAGTGCCTATGTAAACAAGGCATTTCCCCGTTGTGCCTTGTGTCATGACAGAGATCACTGCTCCCTGGAAGCACACCCCCCCCACAGTTAGAATCACTCCCTAGGACACATTTAACCCCTTTATCGCCCCCTAGTGGTTAACCCCTTCCCTGCCAGTGTCATTTACACCGTAATCAGTGCATTTTTATAGCACTGATCGCTGTATAAATGACAATGGTCCCAAAATAGTGTCAAAAGTGTCAGATGTGTCCGCCATAATGTCGCAGTCCCGATAACAATCGCAGATCACTGCCATTACTATTAAAAAAAAAATTAATAATAAAAATGCCATACAACTATCCCCTATATTGTAGATATATTGTGTAACTTTTGCGCAAACCAATCAATATACGCTTATTGCGATTTTTTTATCAAAAATATGTAGAAGAATACATCGCGGCCTAAACTGAGGAAAAAAATTTGTTTTTTTATATATATTTTTGGGGGATATTTATTATAGCAAAACGTAAAAAATATTGCGTTTTTTTCAAAATTGTCGATCTTTTTTTGTTTAAAGCGCAAAAAATAAAAACCACAGAGGTGATCAAATACCACCAAAAGAAATCTCTATTTGTGGGAAAAAAAGGACGTCAATTTTGTTTGGGTGCCATGTCGCACGACTGTGCAATTGTCAGTTAAAACGACACAGTGCCAGATCGCAAAAAGTGCTCTGGTCAGGAAGAGGGTAAAATCTTCCGGGGCTGAAGTGGTTAATCCTCACGAGATTTATGCCCCTCTCAAATCAAGCTTTGTGAAAACTGTTGCTCCCTTGAGGCGGTCAAATAACTCTGTAATCAACGGAATCGGATAGGCATTCTTAAATCGTGAAACGATTGAGACCCCTATAATCAATACAAGGTCTCAGTTCACCACTCTTCTTCACAAAGAAGAAACCAGCACCAGCAAGAGACAAGGATTTGTGGATGAAACCTTGAGAAAGTGTGTCTGTAAAATACTCCTCTATGGCCCTATCCTCCAAGACTGACAAAGGGTAAACCCAGCCACGAGGGGGAGTGGCACCAGGTTGAAGGTCAATTGCGCAATCATACGGCCGGTGTGGAGGCAAACTACCGGCTTGACCTTTGTCAAAGACATCGCTAAAATCGCAGTACTCCTCCAGCAGGGAGGAGAGTGCAGAGGTGCACAGGACCTTGGCTACCTTCTTGAAGCATGACTTACTGCATTGTGGCAACCGGAAGAGAACCTTAGCACAGAGCCAATCAAAAGAGGGGTTGTGCCTCTGTAACCAAGGATAACCAATAACCAGCGGAAACTTAGGTGAGGAAATAACGGCCATGGACAACGGAACAGTCTCATGAATCACATGGGCAGGCTGTAGAGGTCTCCCATCAAGAGCCTCAATGGCAAGTGGAGTGTCACGCAGCCGAAGCAGAATCGAGTGCTTCGATACAAAGGCAGCATCAATGAGCAGGCCTGCAGCCCCAGAGTCGATTAGAGCCTGTATCTTAACGGACGACTCAGCCCAAGAAAGGGTAACCAAAACCAGGGGCTTATCCTTCTGGATAACTGGGGAAGAAACAACGCCACCTAAGGTCTGTCCGTGACAGGACCTCAAGTTTCGGGCGTTCCCTGGACGGATAGGACAAAACTTCAAAAAGTGACCTGCCTGGCCACAATAAAGCCACAATCTCTCCCTCCTCCTAAAGGTTCTCTCATCTGCAGAGAGACGCGTGAAGCCTGAGTGCATGGGTTCATCTTCACAGACCGACTCAGTACCAGGAGGCATGGGAGGTTGAGGGAGTCAAGGGTGGGACTGAAAAGTTTGGAGACAAATGTACAGGAGGTTTCCGCAAGCGCTCTTTAAGAGGAAGCCTTTCTCTGAGTCTGGCGTCAATGAGGAAACGTGATCAACTTCTCCAGCTCAGTGGGTATATCTCAGGCTGCTATCTCATCCTTGATGATATCCGAGAGACCATGAGAAAAAGCAGCCACGAGGGCCTCATTGTTCCAAGCACCCTCTGCTGCCAGAGTACGGAATTCAGTCGGCAACAGTTCTCGTACTCTGATGGACATGAGGCACTTGGCAGCAGAAGCGGAGTGTGCAGGTACGTCAAATACCCTTTTAAAAGAAGCCACAAACTCTGGCTAACTCAGGACAACAGGTTTTTGCGTCTCCCATAGAGGGTTTGCCCAGGCTAAGGCTCTCTCAGAAAGCAAAGATATCACAAAACCTACTTTGCTTCTGCCCGTGGGAAACGCCAGGGACAGCATCTTAAAGTATATCTCAACCTGGTTGAGAAACCCTCTGCATTGGACTGGATCGCCCTCAAATCGCTGGGGAAGCGGAGCAGAACCAGACATACGTCTTATAGAGGTAATACTTGAGGCGGATGCCTGCACAGAGACTGGAGCAGCAGCAGGGCCGGTCTGCAAAACAGGTTGTACCGGAGCAGCCACAGTGGGAGATTCCAGGTGAGTTGTGCGACTCAGGAACGTTTATAATGCCATGGCAAACTGATCCATGTGGTGATCCTGCTCATCCAATCTGGAAAAACTATTACCAACAAGTGGATTGACTGCATTTTTTGAATTCATGGCCTTCGCCTACTGTCAGAAACCATGAATCAGACTGAGACAGAAGTACAGTTAAATCACACTTGTTTAATAATAATAATAATAATAAAAAGGTAAACAGAGTAAACGTAGTCAAAACATAGCCAGAGTTCAGGAACTGGAATGGATAGGCAGACAAGCCAAAACGCCACGGAGCCAGAGATGAGCGTATTAGAACAGCATGCAAGATCTGGAGCCAGAAGGAATGTCAGTCAAGCAAGTCGTTAACAGGAACCCAGGAGAGCGTTTCTGGTTCATGGGCTGTGATAAAGTGCTGCGGAAAGTGCTGAATTATATTTGTCACTAAGCGAATATTATCCGTGATCTGTCTGCCTGGGATGAATCCAGATTGGTAAGGGGATATCAAAGAGGGGATTATTGATGCTAATCTATTGGCTAACAGACTGCTAAATATCTAAAGGTCATTGTTTATTACTGAAAATGGCCTGTAGTTTTGGGGTAATGTATGGTCTTTATTTGGTTTCGGATTTAGGGACATGTTAGCAAGTAACATCTCCTCTGGGAATTGATCTCCTTTTAATATGTTGTTGTACAATTTTGTCAAATTTGGGGTAAGAAGTTGGTGAAATTGTTTGTAATAGAAGGAAGAGAACCCATGTGGGCCTGAGGCTGAAACTCTTTTAAGAGATTTAATAATTTGTAGAATTTCTTCATCAGTGCGTGGTGCATTTAATTTATCTATTTGTGTGGGGGTTAGTGTAGGTATAGAAAGTTTCCAAGAAACCTAACCAGGAGAGTGCGGTGCGTGGGATTGAAAAGTTGGTGAGGAAAGGAGGCCTGAATATAATTTTTTTAATATAGATAATATTTCTTGAGGGTGAGTGATCAGCTGATCAGCGTTATTCTTAAGTTTATAAACATGAGCAGGCTTTATTGTTTCGTTGAGCTTATGGGCGAACATAGTCGAATATATATTGCTGGACAGGAAAAATGTAGCTTTTGACCAAAGGAGTGCCTTTTCTGCTTTGAATATGAGTAAAGAATCTAGTTCATTACGTTTTTGGGAGATCATGTTCAAAATATTAGGGTCATGTATGTTGGTATGGTCTTTATATAATTTGTGGAGATTTTTCTTGAGGGAGTGAATCTTTTCCCATTTTTGCCTATTATTGTGCGCTGCTAATTTAATGAGATGTCCCCTCAGGAAAACTTTGTGTGCCAGCCATAAGGTTGAGGGGGATATATCTGGGGTAGAATTTAATGTAAATTAATCTTTAATGTCTGAGGCTATTTCTTGTTGATGTTTAGGGTCTGTTAGTAATGACTCATTAGGTCTCCATGAGTATGGCGTTGAGGGGAGGCCATTAAAATGTGTACTATGTGTGGCAATATGGTGATGTGACCAAGAACATGGGTGTATTGACGCATCTTGGGTGTTAGCCAAGATAATAGGAGTGCAAAAAATATAGTCCAAACGCGAGTATGAATCGCGTGGATGTGAATAAAAGGTATATTCGCGTGCAGAGGCGGCTCTAGGCTTTGTGAGGCCTTAGGCAAAACTTCAACATGAGGCCCCACTGATGCCCTTGAACTATGCAGCAGGCCTTCCCAGATTGAGATGCTTGTGCGGTGGATGGGAAAAGTGATGTGCGCAGACGCAACATCACTCCTCATTGGCTGGTAGGCAGAACATCAGGAGTCTTAGGTTACGCGAGAAGTGAGTGTAACAGGGCTTTTAACGTTGCCTGCATACAGCGGCATTAAGATGTCCTGTCATCTCTAAAATAAAGGGCTGCAGATCAGATGTTCGGCACGCTTAAGTGAGACAGGGCTCTTAATGCTGCCTGAGCACAGCAGTGTTAAGGTCCCCTGTCAATCAAAACTGGGGTAATGTGTGTAGCACTACCACTTAAGGAGCCGCTTTGTAATTTTGGGTTCCCTGTTCTCCGCCTCAACTCCAAGAACACCTTCAGCCCCTCTGACACACCTGGTTGATTGAATCACTACAGACACACTTAGCGTATAGTACCTTTCACCTTACTGTAGGATATAGGCAATAAACAATTACACACGTGTTTAGTGGTAGACACTATTTGTCTAGAATTAGGAACTTGCATAAATGATAGTTCACAAAGCAGAGTAGAACTACCCTCAGGTAATAAAGGTAAACAAATATATCTATAAAAGCAGCTCCATATCAATAGCAAAAAAATCAATACGAGAAAAGGTAAATCAATATTTAGCAACACAACTGTAATCTAAACATGTTTAAAGGAATAGCAGTTTCCTAATTGTTTTCGAGTGCACTTGAAAAAATGAGAGAAGGTGGGGTCCCCCTTTAAATGGCAACAACAAACTGTGCAGGGCCAGTGCAAGGATTTTTGTTTACTTATCCCTGGTCCAAGAAGTGATGTCATACAGGGGAGGGCTGGCAGCCTGTCCAGTCAAGTGGCCCATTGAAACACCAAATCAGCTCATCCATGCCCACCTGGTTTTTCAATGCAGCTTCACCAGTGCCGCCTCATCAGTGCCCATCAATGCAGCCTCATCAGTGCCCATCAATGCAGACTCATCAGAGTTGTAGTTTCCTCTGCCCTGCTCGGGAGCTTGAGCGCGGACTACAACTCCCGGAATGCAACAGCAGCCGTTTGGGCCGCCGGCCCAATCTCCTACAGAAGAAAAAAAAGGCAGCGGGCAGCAGCTGTCAGCTGTTTTCAACATAGATTAGAGTGGCCTAGGGGGCACTCTGCCCCCCCCCGGCCCAGCCTGCCCCTGACGTCATACATGACACTTCCCAGTCTGTGTACAGGAGGGTGGCTGAGTGGATGAAGGTCTGCTGAGCTACGGCCGCCCTTCCCAGTGCCACCCATCATGACAGAATCGGGCCAGCAGGTGGGACAGTGGTGCCTGGTAAACATGGTGAAGGGGGTTGCACATTGTGTCAGTGGTGGAAGTGATAGGCGGCTTCCTAGCCACTTGTAACACTTCCAGATGAAAGGCGACAGTCAGCTTTACTATAGTACACACACTCCGAGCTGCTATAGGGGCTGGTGATTAGGATTTTACTGCCCCCTATCCTGGTGCCCTGAGGTGGCTGCTTAAGCCACCATATGGTAGTGCTGGCCATAGCCCTAGGGCCACTACAGTTATAGGGCAGTCTTTAGGCTCGGTTTACACCAGTGTGCTGTGCAACCTCACATGTGATTCGCACCACACTGCAGTGCAAATCACATGTGAAGTCTGTGCTATGCGATTTCTGCCATACAGATAGTATTGCTGAATTTGCATCGCATTTGGCCCAAGTCATGCAGGACCCTTTTTTGGTCCACACCAGAATCGGATCACATGGGTGTTCACACCCATGCGATTCGATTCATGTCTAAATTGACAGTTTACACAGCAATATGTGAACCGATCTGGGGGTGTCATTAAGTTTGTATTGACACTTTCAGCGGTTCGCATAAGGCAGTGTGAGCCGAGTCAGGTGCGATGCAGGAACCGGCAGTGGATTCACAGGGTTCTCGCATCGCACCAGTGTGAACCGAGCCTAAGTGTTGGTTCACACTGCAGCTATGTGGGAACCCTGCGAATCCGCTGCGGGTTCCCGCATCGTATGTCTCCCGGTGGCAGTTCACACTGCCCTATGCGAACTGCTTGGAGTGTCAATACAAAGTTAATGACACCCCCAAATCAGTTTGCATATCGCAGTGTAAACTGCAAATTCGGACAGGAATCAGATCACATGGATGTGAACACCCATGCGTTCCGATTCTGCTGCAGATCAGAAAAGAGGTCCTGTGCGAGTTTGGTCCGAATGCAATACGAATTCAGCCATACAATCTGTATGGCTGAAATCGCATCGCACAGAAGTCGCATGTGATTTGCACTGCAGTGTGGTACAAATCACATCCAATGTTGAACATCGCTGCAGTGTGAACTAGCACTAAGTCCTAAATCTTCATCTCTTGCAGCTGTGAATAGAGCCTGCGGGCAGTATTAGGGCCAAAGAATACCAGGGTGCGCAGTTCCTATAGATGGCAGTAGATAATGGCCAACTGGCCCTCTTACCTGACCTGGGGATACAGCAACAATGGTTCCTCTGATCAGGAGTTAGCTCATTCTGGGTTGCCTGTGGCGACTCCGCTGGGTAGTGCCCAGATCTGTATTCTGGAAATAACTTCATGCCTTTCTTCAGAAGGGGTGATGATAGGCAGTGTGGATTTCTCTGTGGCGGTGCAGTGCAGTGGGATTCTCTCTATCTGATGGAGTTCTGGGTGCACTTCCCCATAATTCCCCCGGGATTCTGGATCTCTCTCCCTCCTCTTCAGCTGAGCATGCTGGGGTCTGCAGTTTCTTCCCTTAGTTTTGCAAAGTCCAACACTCGAGACTACATTTCCCACAATCCTCCTCTCTGTTTCATTTTAGTGTTTTTTTCCCCCTTGTCCAATAAGAAGGAGGGGGAAGAAACACAGTACAGTGCTGAGAGGAGGAGGGGGGGGGGAGAAGAGCCCGCAGCAGCTTCTCTTTCTCCACACAGACAGCTGCTCCGTTTTTCTGCTGCTCTGCTCAACTCTGACAGGAGGAAGGAGAGGGAATGGGTAGGAAGCAGAGAGAGAGAGAGAGAGAATGCCCTCCAGTCTTTTAGCGGCGGCTCGAGCAGGGGGGTGAAGGAGATCTCCTCGGTCCCACTCCTGTCATTTGCCGGCGGCACATATCAGGCAAATTTGGCGATGGCGAGGCCCCTATGATGGTGAGGCCTGAGGCGATCGCCTAATTTGCCTAATTGGAGAGCCGCCTCTGTTCGCGTGCACCTACATTTAGTGCTCTCCATGAGTCATGAGTTGGAAATCATTTATGTGTGTAGAAGTTGTTTTTGAAAATGTTTTTGAATTTAGATTTTGTTTGCTACAATCTAAATTGGGTTGTAATATGGAGTTAAAGTCTCCGCCTAGTATTATATGCGGTGAGTGGTAGCATTATAGAGTATTAAAAAATTGTGTGAAAAATGTAGTTTGTGTTTCATTTGGAGCATATATATTGGCTGTTGTTAATTCTCTACCTGACAACATACCCTTAAGAATAAAAAAAATCTACTATCTTGATCCTTGTAAACCTGTTGAACCCCCAGAGGGAATGATTGATGGATATTTATTTAAAATTTAAGTTTTTTCCTGAAACTTCCCTCTTAAAGTGAAAGTGCATGTTATACGCCTGTATGTGTTATACGTGGATAAATACGGTATATCCAAATAATATGTCCAAGCTCATCTTTAGTCCTGAGCGGCGCTCTGGGATTCGTTGGGGGCCACAAAAAATATATATATATCCAAATAACATACCCGAGCTCATCTCTGCACAACACACAGCCACAAGGCAGGAGAATTCTTGTTGGGTAGTGTATTAGTGCTTGGATGAACACACTAAAGCCGCGTACATACGATCGGATTTTACGACGGGAAATGTGTGATGACAGGCTGTTGGAGGAAAATCCGACCGTTTGTATGCTCCATCGGACAATTGTTGTCAGATTTTCCGTGGACAAATGTTGGATGGCAGGCTTTAAAATTTTCCGGGGACAAATGTTTGTTGTCAGATTTTCTAAGCGTGTGTACACAAGTCCGTCAGACAAAAGTCCAAAGTACAAACACGCATGCTCAGAAGCAAGGATGAGCTGGAAGCGATCAGTCTTGTAAACTAGCGTTCGTAATGGAGAATTAACATTCGTGACACGGCAAATTATGAAATCTCGAAATGCAGCGCACATTCTCTTCTTTAATGGGATAATAATGAAGCTGCTTTGCTGGTGATACTGATGGAGTTATGGCAAACAAATTTTCAAAGGGTGGCGCTAAAGAGCTGAAAAACCACGTAGTACGTCACTACGTTCATGTTTGTTGGCCGACAATTCCTTGCCGTATGTAAGACTAGTTCCTGGCCAATGCCCTTCAGACAAAAGTCAGAGGTTTTGTCTGCGGAAAATCCAATTGTGTGTACGAGGCTTTAGACTGAATTTTAATGCTTCAAAGAATGTCGGGCAAAATGGTCGGCCCTCACGCATGCTCACTTCATCAAATCTGGCCCTCTTTAAAAAAAAAAGTTTGGACACCCCTGGCCTATGTATTAATAAAAGGATGTCTTAATCTAAAAATATCTTCCTAATATATGTGTACCCAAAAGGTCCTACAAATTGTTTCTGTATTTGTTCAGTTATTTTTTCAGTTATTTTGTTAGTCTCAACCTGGGTTGAAATTATGTAAAAAAAAATACCATTAAAAAAATAGCGAGGATAAAATTATCAACATTACAGCATGGCAAAGAGGAAGGGGGACTTGCAGTCCCTCATCCCAGAATGTATTATTTAGCATCCCAATTACAACAACTAGGAGGATGGGGCTTGCTAGATCCGAAAGACCCGATTCGTAGACTTATAACACTAGAAGAAAACAATTATTCAGCACTGGCAAATTTGGAGGCGGGATTCTTGCACTTAGACCCGGAAGCTCCTACAATTAAATTGTTGATTATACTTTGGTCCTATGTCAAGAAACTGATAGGCATTACGGGCTTTTTATCTAGCACGCCTCTCTGGCGAAACAGACAACTTAAAGAAATACAAAAACTAAAAGGCTTCAAGAGCTGGGATGACGCAGGCATCAAATATATCTCACAATTATACCAAGATAACACTCTTAAATCTTTTCAGCAGATTCAAACAGAGTTTGGGATCCCACATAATAATTTCTATAAATATCTCCAACTGCGTCATGCCTTACAAACCCAGAATAGAACTGTTAGGATCCAACAAACAGAACACCCGATTATTCAGGATGTTTTTATGGATGAAGTTAAAAAGGGCATGATATCTAGATGCTATAACACTCTTATCGCACGAATACAAGACCCCTCTAGACTACCATGCAGACAGCGTTGGGAGGAGGATATAGGAGCGATGGATGGAGACAGCTGGGATATATGCCCTATGAATGCCCCCCTGGTATCAATATCTGCTTCCCAGAAACTCTCACACCTCTATTTACTACATAGGGCATACAGAACCCCCCTTCAACTTTAGAAATGGGGAATTAGAGATTCACCCCTGTGCCCAAAATGTGAATGCGACCATGGAGACTTGCTCCACATGGTCTGGAAATGCCCCAAGCTGTTCAGATATTGGAAGGAAGTACTGGATACGATCTTGGAAGTATATATGACACCTCTTGAGAGAACTCCAATGGTTTGTCTACTGGGGGGAATAGACGAAGAGTTAGCACCCCCACCCACTCGAATAGCGCTTATCCGTTTATTATACACGGAGAGGAGACTAATTGCCCAGTGGTGGATTACTCCGCGAGTTCCCACCAGGGGGCAATGGATAGACAGTGTTAACAGGCTCCTAAAAGGAGAAAAGATTGCTTACCAACATAGGAAGGTCCCACAAAAGTTCCTTTCAATATGGCAGGCGTGGTTAGACGTTCCTGGTTTGGCCCCACACCAATTAATTAAAGATAGGTTACTCTTGTGTTGATGTAGACTCAACTATCGTATGGAAATTGTGCACATACAAAGGAGCGGGAATTATAAGACGGGACATTCCCCGTGGGTTATATGGCAGTATATGTGATATTGTAATGTATGGCAAGGTTTTGCTCTGTTTTACTTCTATTTCTTCTTTTCTTTTTCTCTTTTCTTTTCTTTCTCTTCTTCTTTCTCTTCTACTTTATCTTTTCCTCCACTGATGAATATTATATTGAGTTAAATATAACAAACTTGAACAAGGTTGATAGAATTATAATGTAGTGGAGTTGGTCTCAATGCTACTGTCAAATGACCGATGTGTTTTTTTATTTTTATACCCTAAGGCTATCAGAGATCACTAGAGCTCTCAGCATATAAGGGTAACATTATTATAGTTGGTACTTGCTTATATTACACTTCATTTGGATATATACTCCATGCGAGTTATATTACATATTAGATCTATTATTATTAAAAGATAACGGTATGCTAGGTTATATTCCTGATAGAATGTAAATAGAACCATCTTATAATAACCTTAGGTAGCTGATAAATGTATCCATAAAAGGATGTGAGAGAACTCCGAGATATGTATACGTTATGTACTTTTACCTGTATGTTATATATATTTGTTTCTTATGCAAAATAAAAACTTTTCTGATTTAAAAAAAAAAAATACCATTAATAGCAGAGTCAATAACTTTCTCATTACTGAACTTATAAGCTCCTTATTAGATTGTTGACATCATAGAGGATGGAGATTATTGCCCCGTCAGCAGCCTTAATAGAGGGATCACCGTTAGACCTCACCTGGTGTTGAATGATTAATACAGTCAGATCTGTTGAATCGCTAGCAAAGCAATTTTACATAATTTACTCATCTTTAAATACTACTGACCTGCAGATGGCTGGTTTTGTTTTCTCAAAAGAGTGGATTTTTATTCTAAAATATATCAATATTACACATTTTCTACTGCACTGACCACAATGCAGCTAACTTCATACAAGACAGCAAAATAAGACAGTTAAAATATAAAGATGCAGTAAAATAAGACAGTTAAAATATAAAGTATACAGTAAAAGACAGTTAAAATATAACCTATTAACCTTATTTTTTGGAAGTGTTGTTTGGAAGACTACAATTATTTCCAATAACATTTTGGTGCTGTTGAATGATATTCAGCATCCAGGAAGAATAACCATTTTATGATTGGGGGACATTGACGCCTTGATGCATTTTTTATTTTTAGTGTTCATGAAGCATTGGCGAGGTGCTGCATAGCCTATATTTGGCAGTGGTTTTTGTAATTATTGGGATGCTTTATCATTTCACTATTTGTTTGTATTGCTCCAATGAGAAACATGCACAAACTGGAGGAGAACATACAAATTCAAAGCGAACATATTTTACAAATTCAATGAAAATATTAATAAAATTGTATCAATAAAAATTCAATTGGAACAAAATGTATTACTAAAAATTCAATGGGAACATATATCGTGAATACAAACACAAAATACTTTGCGGCCTATAAAAAAAGAACAATAAGCGGCTACTTTAAAAGTAAGTGATATAAACAAAAAACAAAAAAGGAAGTTCTGATACAATAGAAAAATAATACAATAATAAAATACAATATAACCTCAACAAAAAAAATAGCGGAAAAAGGTGCTTGAGAATACACCATCTATTAAACAATTCTGTATTTGAAAGTGGATTTGAGGTTCTTGTCGGATTTTTCGAAAGAGCTCAGCCCACTTTGGCTACTTAAACATGAGCTGCTATGCTTTACATGCAGGGACTGCATTTTAACTTCACTCCAACACTGATGTGTACATTTATGGCAATACACAGAATCTCTTCATGATTAGTTTCTGAAAAATGCAGGCAATTTATCAAGTAGTCCTATCTGCTGTCAGGGATTGCTTTATTAACAGCAAGCCTGCAATTTCAGCTCAGAAAGCAATAATGTGGAGCACACAATGCATAAAAGGGTACAAGGCACATCTGCTACAGGACAGTGAAACAAGCTAAAACCCAGTGATTAAACCATTTATTTTGAGCACTATTATTTGTTATTGTTATTATTATTATTATTATTAATATTATTATTATTATCATTATCAGCATTATTTTTAACTACTTGCCGGCCAGCTCACATACATATACGTCAGCAAAGTGGCTCGTTCCCATGAATCGCCGTACCCTTATGTTGACTCCTTTAAGAGCCATAGCAGGGTGCGCGCGCCTGCTGCACCGCGGGGGACCCGATGCGTGATCGCAGACACGAGAGCCAGAATGGGGATTTTTGTGTGTAAACACACAAATCACGGTTCTGACAGGAGAGTAGAGACAGAACTGCTGTTCAGTAGTAATTACGAACAGCGATATATCTCCTCCTTCAGTCTGTCCCATCCCCCCACAGTTAGAAACACAAATGAGAGAACATGAGTTAACTAGTGTTAACCCCTTCCCTACCAGTGACATTTACATAATAATCAGTGCATTTTTTATAGCACTGATCGCTGTATAAATGTCAATGGTCCCAAAAAAAGTGTCAAAAGTGTCCAATCTGTCCGCCGTATTGTCGCAGTCCCGCTAAAATCGCAGATCACCGCCATTACTAGTAAAAAAAATTAATAATAATAAAAATGTCATAAAAATGCCATAAATCTATCCCCTATTTTGTAGACGCTATGACTTTTGCGTAAATCAATCAATATACGCTTATTGTGATTTTTTTTTCAAAAATATGTAGCAGAATACATATTGGCCTAAATAGATGAAGAAATTTGTTTGTTTTTTTTAAATGGGGGGATATTTATTGAAGCAACAAGTAAAAAATATTTTTTTTTTTCAAAATTGTCGCTATTTTTTTGTTTATAGCGCAAAAAAGAAAAACGCAGATTTGATCAAATACCACCAAAAGAAAACTCTATTAGTGGGGAAAAAAGGACATCAACTATGTTTGGGTACAACGTCGCACGACCGCGCAATAGTCAGTTAGAGCGACGCAGTGCCGTATCGCAATAATTGGCCTGGTTATTAAGGCGGAAAATCTTCCGGGGCTGAAGTGGTTAAATTAACTATCATATAAAGTTATCATCTATCTCCTCCATGAGCAGTGGCTTTGATAGGTCTACAAAAGATCTGGAGCTAGAGCCCAAAGCAGCGAAGTAAAGAAAGTCATACGCTTGGGCGGGCATACACATGTATATAATATACGTGTGTGTGTGTGCGTATATATATATATATATATATATATATATATATATGTATGTATACTATCTTTACATATCTAAGTGTGAATCTCCCTTACATCAGAGTCCCCAGAGAGCCCCCTACTTACATCAGGGTCCCCAGAGCCCCCCCCCCCTTACATCAGGATCCCCAGAGAGCCCCTTCCTTACATCAAGGTCCCCAGAGAGCCTCCCCCTTACATCAGGGTCCCCAGAGAGCCCCTCCTTACATCTGGGTCCCCAGAGAGCCGTCCCACCCCACTTACATCAGGGTCCCCAGAGCTGCTCTTCCTCTAGCATTAAATATAAGCCTCCTAAAGTTTCTTACCTTCTTTAAATTCACAACGTGTGAAGGCGGGAGGCGGGGCACTGGCAGCAGCTTGGTCTAAATGAGGGACCGGAGTTAGACAAACTGTGGTTGGTTGGTTGGTTGGTTGATAGCAACCAACCACTGAGGAGACAGTGAGCCGAGAGGTGTGGTAGTCGCCAGCCCAGGACAGGACTGAATGCCAGGAAAGTTCAGCTCTCCACTGAATGCTGTGGGGCAGAGTCACGTGGTTGGTTGCTAGACTCTGGGCGGTCCTAGCAACCAACCACCGCTGGAATGTCAGTCAGTGGCAAGGAGGAACCGGGACTGCCTCTGTACCCGGTAAGAGACTCGGGGCTATGGGCCCCAGATTCTGGGCTATAGCCCCAGAAGCCACCCCCTAGTGATGCCACTGTCCATGAGACAGATAGAGCTTTTTTGTTACATTTATTCATTTATTACCACTCTGTTTTCTTTTATTTTTACTATAAAAAGAAGAGTAGCAAAAAAACAAAAACAAAAAAAAAACAAAAAAAAAACAAAGTTTACCTTACTTACTGTTATGAAACATATAAAAAAATGCCAGGGCAGTCCAAACACTCCTAAAATGGTCCTTTTTTTGTACAGTAACCTCATTTTCTGCCACAACTTTTTCGAAATAAAGAAGAAACATGTTGGTATTGAAGGGGTTGAAAAATAGATTATTACTATTTCCTCTCCTTCCTTTGTGATCACTGTGGTTGGTCATTTAGGTGATCACATGGTATAGAGCTCCTTCGATCGGCTCTGTACTCTGTAGGGGAGATTTAGTAAAACTGGAGCATTCAGAATCTAGTGCAGCTGTGCATGGTAGCCAATCAACTTCTAACTTCAGCTTGTTAAATTAGGCTTTAACAAAAAAACCTGGAAGATGATTGGTTTCTATGCAGAGCTGCACTCCAGTTTTAGTAAAGCGTTGTCTAATGTCTGCTCGGTTCACAGTCATTGACGGGCAAAACTGCCACCTGCAGGTGATTTCTGTAGTGGTGTTCATAAACAGCACTGGGGAATTAATAGTCCAACTCTCCACTGTTCATAAATGTATGGTATTGCAATGGTTGTGTATTTGCAAACCAAAGCCCTTTTTTCCATTTTGAGTAGAGTAGAATTGTTGTCTGCATCCCTTTTCAGCAGTTTCCTTTCATTCCCTTTTTGGGAGACACAGCAGGAAGTGAGCAGGAATCTCTCCAAAGTGAGAGGAAATCCTCTTTTTGAACAGTTTTCACCACAACAGGTGTCCCTGGTAAAAGATTTACCTGCACTTTTTTTTCTCTAAATGATAGGTGTAACCTTTTGGATTTTCTATCATTTTCTGTTATAACAATAAAGGCCACCAGAACAAATAGAGAAGATAACTTTCACCAACAGGGATATAATAATTCGCTATTTTAATAAAAAAAAAAAAGAAACGTTTTGGCTCAAAACACTTTACATTGAACCTGTACATTAAATAGCAGGTTCACTTTACAGAGAGCACGGAATGCATTCTGTCCTTATCTTTTCCATGCTCCCCCTCTACTCAAATCCACAGCCTTTGAAAACCAGTGTGAACGTTTTTATCTCCTAATGACAGCAGATTCTTATTTGTCTGAGCACAAGGAATAGGAATGGTTTCAACACTGACAAGTCCATTCATAATGGTTAAAATTCAGAGCAGTGTACATGTGTGATCTCAATATAAAGTTAGTGCAGGTGTCTGAAGACTTCCTTATATCTTGGTCACACTGGCAACTTTATTAGACAGACACATACTGAGTGACTGGTCTGTAAGCTACCCAAATGCAGCCACCATATTGGATGTATCACAATACCTAACAGCTGGGAAGAAAGATTTTGATCCAGACAAAAGACTTTTTCTTTAAAAACTAGACAGGTGGTAACTGTATACCATACATACAGTATACCAGCCCTCACAATTTCCACTCGCCTGCTCGCATTTGGTGAGTGGAAATAATCTGAGGGCAAATGCTCTGAATGAGGGGGGCAGATCCGCTCGGGCCGGGGGGCCGGGTCCACTTGGCTCGGGCCAGTGTCAGATCCACTCGGCTTGGGTGGGAGGCAGATCCACTCAGCTCGGGCAGGGACGGATGCACTCGGCTCAGGCGGGGGCGGAGTTGCTTGGCTCGAGCAGGGGCGGAGCTGCTCGGGTGGTGGGTGAGTCCACTCGGCTCGAGCGCGGGGCGTGTCCGCTCCTGTGGGTGAGAGGCCGCTCAGCTCAAGCCAGTGTCAGGTACATTGTGTTGCCTGGGTCCAAGAATGAAATGCAGACCATACCATCACAGATCCCCCCATCACAGACTCCCCTCATCACCAGGGGCGTTGCTAGGTCTACAAAAGATCTGGGGCTAGAGCCCATAGCAGCGTATTAAAGAAAGTCATATGCTTGGGCGGGCATACACATGTATATACAGTAATATACGTGTGTGTGTATGTGTGTATATCCCCAGAGAGCCCCCCCTTACATCAGGGTCCCCAGAGAGCCCCCCTACATCAGAGTCCCCAGAGAGCCACCCCCTTGCACCAGGATCCCCAGAGAGCCCCCACTTACATCAGGGTTCCCAGAGAGCCCCCTTACATTAGGGTCCCCAGAGAGCCTCCCCCTTAAATCAGCGTCCCATGAGAGCCTCCCCCTTAAAATCAGGGTCATCAGAGATCCTCCCCCTTGCATCGGGGTCTCCAGAGGGCCCCCCACTTACATCAGGGTCCCCAGAGAGCCTCCCCCCCTTGGGGACCCCTGCAGAGACGCTGGGCTATGGGCCCCAGATTTGGGGCTATAGCCCCAAAAGCCACCCCCAGCGACGCCACTGCTCATCACAGATCCCCCATCACAGACTCCCCTCATCACAGACCATCCCATCACAGATCCCCCCATCACAGACTCCCCTTATCACATATACCATCCCATCACAGATGCCCCCATCATAAACTTCCCTCATCACAGATCCCCCCATCACAGACTACCATCATCACAGACTCCCCTTATCACATACCATCCCATCACAGATCGCCCCCATCATAAACTTCACTCATCACAGATCCCCCCCATCATAAACTTCCCCCATCACAGATCCCCCCCCATCACAGATCCCCCATCACAAACTCCCCCATCACAGACTCCCCTCATCACAGACTCTCCTAATCACAGACTCCCCCCATTACAGACTCCCCCCATCACAGACTCCTCCCCATCACAGACTCCTCCCCATCACAGACTCCCCTCATCACAGACCATCCCATCACAGACCCCACCCTCACAGACTCCTCTCCATCACAGATCCCCCCATCACAGACTCCTCTCCATCACAGATCCCCCCTATCACAGACCCGCACTCATCACACACCCCTCTTCATTACAGATCCCCACCACCCCAGATCTCCCTCATCGCAAACCCCCCATCACAGTCCTTCATTGATATTACAGACGGCCCTTTATATAAGATTGCAGCACTCCCCCTCCCATACCTTATTTACACAAGACGGCAAGCATGGCAGGTCCAGACAAAGGGCGGGACTTTTCATGTGAAAGGCAGGTGATTGATTGCTGGGATTGCTGACACCCCACTGTCTAGTAACCAATTACCCGCTTCTTAACTTGAAAAGTCCCGCCCTTTGTCCAGACCTGCCATGCTTGCTGTCTTGTGTATATAAGGGAGGGGAGGAGAGGGGGTGTGCTGCAATTTTATGGAAGGGACAGACCTGCCGCACCTGCTGAGCCAGGTGGAGGAAAACTGTACATCTGATCTGGTGCACCAAACTGCTGGAAAAAAAATCTTCTTGGGCATCAAATTGCCACCACCTCTCAAAGTGCCACCTGGGTCCAATGGCCAACCCTGCCAAGACCCTAAAAATGTACTTCCCTGCCTGGATTGAAGTTGTTGAAAAGCACTACACTTGAGCTAATCTTCACACACTTTAAAAATATACAACAAAAGTCTAAGTGAGCATAGGATGCCTATAGTTTCACAATATCCTGATTCCACCAAGATTGGGTAAAACTATTCATGGTGGGTTTGATTTACTGAAGGTAAAATATGCTGTTCACTTTGCAGGGTAGTTTACCCCAAAGCTTAGTGAAAGAGGGGAAACCCTGCTAATTTCCAATCATACACAAGCAAAAATTTTCTTTTTTTTATTCCATTGGACATAATTGGGTGTTCTTTGCAAACTGAAATTTCACTTCATTCACTAAGCTCTGGTGAAAATTCCCTTGTAAAGCACAACTTCCCTTGCAAAGTGAGCATCCTATTTGCCTTTGCTTTTGTGGAATTACAGTACCTAACTCAACTGGGTAATCTAATTAGCACTTAATCCTGGTGGTTTACTAGATCATTGGTTAAAGTGGTTGTAAATCTCAGACATGAAAATTAAAAAAAAAAGCATATCCCTCGATAGTGTGTACTTATCTCAATTAAGAGCTCTAAGTGTCATTTCTGTCTGCTACTCTGTTTCCATGCTATCAGCATGAATCACTTCCGACAAGTTTTCCTGACACCAGGAGAAAAAAGGTGACAGGGGAGGGAACTCCAGCTGATTGACAGCCTCAGCTCTGTTTGTGTGTGTGTGTGTGTGTGTGTGTGTGGGGGGGGGGGTCCCATCCCTCCAATCAACTATTAGAGTTCTCCTCACTGAGCTCTGCAGAGTGTAACTTCAGCTCTCTGTTCCCTTTTCTCTGACAGCTCAGTCAAGCTTTATCAATTCTGGACTTTGAATGGATGTAGAAGAGAAGAGAAGACCGCAGATAAACAGGTACAATGTATTTAGGAGAATTTGTTTCATCACTGTGTATCACCAGAGGCCAGTCACTTCACTGGGTATTATAAGGGTTTACAATCACTTTAAGGGCTGGCACTTGGAACTACCTGTTTGTGTTGCCTTTTTGCCTTTGCTAATTCAACAGAGGGGGTAGATCCTGTATGTCTATCAAAGATTTCATTTCGTTTTGAAAAGTGGAGATGTACACGACTGTTTTTAAAGTCTTTAGGTAAAAGGGAACAAACAATTCTAGCACAGCTGAGAAGATTCCTGAGATTTCTGAGCATCAAGAACTCAATTACTATGTTTTCCCGCATATTATAGCTTTAGTATGTTTTTTTTCAAAGAACCTTAGCTGAAAAAATCTGTTATTTAGTAGCTTCACCCAAGGGTCAACAGGCAACCTGCCTTTTCAGAGAAAACAAATAGTGTGTAGCAGATAAGTGACAGAGTTTCTGCAACAGCATTAAGAAGCCCTGAAAATCTTGACTAGGAAGGTAAATTGACACTTACTAGGAAGCGGCAAATGGAGCCAAGTGTATAATAAACTCAGTAACAAAACCTGAAATCATACAACTTGGACTGAGCTGTGTTTTTAAGTGAAAGTGTTTCGCATTTCATGACGCTTAAAGTGGTATTAAACCCAAAACCAAAAATGAAATATATTGCAGCTTATCAATCATTACATGTGGTGGCTGCATTAGTTTTCTTTTTCTATGCTTTTCCTCCCTCTCTCCCTAGCCTGGTAATCTGGCCAGTAACACACCTCCTGTATTAGAGCGCCCCCACTCTGGATGAAGGAGCACCAGGAGCACCTTTGCACAGCAGCATTGTCGGTCTGGGAAGAGGGGAGTGTAATACCCTGTACACAGTCGGACATTGATCGGACATTCCGACAACAAAATCGATTAATTTTTTCCGACGGATGTTGGCTCAAACTTGTCTTGCATACACACAGTCGCAATCGGTCTGAACGCGAAGACGTAAAACACGTACGTCGGGACTATAAACGGGGCAGTAGCCAATAGCTTTCATCTCTTAATTTATTCTGAGCATGCGTGGCACTTTGTGCGTCGGATTTGTGTACACACGATCGGAATTTAAGCGATTGGATTTTGTTGTCGGAAAATTTTATAGCCTGCTCTCAAACTTTGTGTGTCGGAAAATCCGACGGAAAAAGTCCGATGGAGCCCACACACGATTGGAATTTCCGACAACACAATCCGATCGCACTTTTTCCGTTGGAAAATCCGACCGTGTGTATAGGGCATTAGAAGTAATAGCAGATTTAAATACAGCAACAAATTAAAGCTGAACTCCTGCTAATACTTTATAATCAGTTACAACAGTTTTGGGATAAAGGTTGTACATAAGTATCCCAACACCTTACCATGTGATCAGCTATCAGCCAATGACAGCTGATCATTTGATGTAAACAGAGCTGGTAATCGAGCGTGAGGAGAAAAAAAAAAGCCGATCACCAGCGGCTGTCAGAGGGACATCGTTCCCGATCAAGGAGAGCAGCCACGGAGTCATCTGTGCCACCTGCCAGTGCCACCTACCAGTGCATAACAGTGCTGCCTACCAGTGCCCACCAGCACCACCTAGCAGTGCCCACAGTACCACTCATCAGTGCCCACAGTGCCACCTATCAGTACCCACAGTGCCACCTTTCAATGTCACCAGTCAGTGCCTCATCACCAGTGCTGCCCATCAGTGCAACCTACCAGTGCCCATCAGTACCCATCAGTGCAACCTATCAGTGCCACCTATCAGTGCTACCTATCAGTGCCACCCATCAGTGCCACCCATCAGTGCCACCCATCAGTGCCACCCATCAGTGCCACCCAGTTCCACCCATCAGTGCCACCCAGTGCCACCTCATCAGTGCCGTCTTATCAGTGACCATCAGTACCACCTTATCTGTGCCTATTAGTTCCCATCAGTGCAGCCTATCAGCGCATATCAATGAAGGAGAAAAATTACCCGTTTGCAAAACTTTATAACAAGCTATGAAACATGTTTTTTTTTCAAAATTTTCTGTCTTTTTTTGTTTGTTTAGCAAAAAATAAAAACCACAGTAGTGATTAAATATCACCAAAAGAAAGCTCTATTTGTGTGAAAAAAAAGAGAAAAATTTAATTTGGGTACAGCTTTGCATGACCATGCAATTGTCATTCAAAGTGTGAGAGCGCTGAAAGCTGAAAATTGATCTAGGCAGGAGGGGCGTTTAAGTGCCCAGTAAGTGGTTAATACCGCTTTAATGAAAGCTCACATGGTTATCAAAGGATAACTAAGGGTACCTATCCCACTCACTCTTGTCTTCCTTATAATTGGGCAGGGGGCCACAAACGTGTAATGTCTTAGGGAACTCAGTCAAGTGATTGCCAGACCGTTGTTCCTAATTTTTACAGATAGTCTACTGACTGGAATGGTACCAGCTGATTGGAGAAAAGCCAATGTAGCACCAATATTTAAAAAGGGCCCAAAATACATCCCTGGGAATTACAGACCAGTTAGCCTAACATCAATAGTATGTAAACTCTTGGAGGGGATAATAAGGGACTATATACAAGATTTTAGTAATAAGAACGGTATCATTAGCAGTAATCAGCATGGATTCATGAAGAATCGTTCTTGCCAAACCAATCTATTAACCTTCTATGAGGAGGTGAGTTGCCATCTAGATAAAGGAAGGCCCGTAGACGTGGTGTATCTGGATTTTGCAAAAGCATTTGACACAGTTCCCCATAAACGTTTACTGTACAAAATAAGGTCCGTTGGCATGGACCATAGGGTAAGTACATGGATTGAAAACTGGCTACAAGGGCGAGTTCAGAGGGTGGTGATAAATGGGGAGTACTCAGAATGGTCAGGGGTGGGTAGTGGGGTTCCCCAGGGTTCTGTGCTGGGACCAATCCTATTTAATTTGTTCATAAACGACCTGGAGGATGGGGTAAACAGTTCAATGCTAAGCAGGGCAATAACTTCTCTGCAGGATGTGGAAACCTTGCAAAAAGACCTGAACAAATTAATGGGGTGGGCGACTACATGGCAAATGAGGTTCAATGTAGAAAAATGTAAAGTAATGCATTTGGGTGGCAAAAATATGAATGCAATCTATACACTGGGGGGAGAACCTCTGGGGGAATCTAGGATGGAAAAGGACCTGGGGGTCCTAGTGTATGATAGGCTCAGCAATGGCATGTAATGCCAAGCTGCTGCTAACAAAGCAAACAGAATATTGGCATGCATTAAAAGGGGATCAACTCCAGAGATAAAACGATAATTCTCCTGCTCTACAAGACTCTGGTCCGGCCGCACCTGGAGTATGCTGTCCAGTTGTGGGCACCAGTCCTCAGGAAGGATGTACTGGAAATGGAGCGAGTACAAAGAAGGGCAACAAAGCTAATAAAGGGTCTGGAGGATCTTAGTTATGAGGAAAGGTTGCGAGCGCTGAACTTATTCTCTCTGGAGAATAGACGCTTGAGAGGGGATATGATTTCAACTTACAAATACCGTACTGGTGACCCCACAATAGGGATAAAACTTTTTCGCAGAAGAGAGTTTAACAAGACTCGTGGCCACTCATTAAAATTAGAAGAAAAGAGGTTTAACCTTAAACTACGTAGAGGGTTCTTTACTGTAAGAGCGGCAAGGATGTGGAATTCCCTTCCACAGGCGGTGGTCTCAGTGGGGAGCATTGATAGCTTCAAGAAACTATTAGATAAGCACCTGAATGACCTGAAACATACAGGGATATATAATGTAATACTGACATATAATTACACACATGGGTTGGACTTGATGGACTTTTTTCTTTTTCAACCTCACCTACTATGTAACTATGTCTTTCACGCCCACTGATGCTGGCTGTTGGCAAGGCTCCATTTGGTTTGAATGCTTTTTATTGTCCTCAATCATATGAGTACCTTGTGGTGTACTAGCAGTATTCATGCTATGTGAGGCCTATGTTTCTTTTCCTCTATGGCGGCTTTCTGAGTTGGATCCAAAGTTGTGGCATTGGTTTTGGGGAATAACATATGTTGAAACCCAGTAGACCATATTATTACTATTTAGAGGCGCCCGGAGTGGTCCATTTTTTGTCATATGTGTTTTATCTCTGTAATTGGGGATCACATATGGTAAGAAGCTTGATTACAGTGGAGGGCACGTGTGTTTGGTGGAACTCCTTAACAATTCACGTGGTTTGCCACCTGGTGGGATACCTGTATATAATTATCTTGAGAAGAATTAAATACACCTTCATTCCACTATATGCTTTCATTGTTATTGGAACATGGACTTATTTCCATATTGAACTTTATTGGACTATTCAATTCACTGTTTGATTGTACATTGATATATTTTCAGTTACTATTATTTATGTATATATATATTCACATCACTTTTGATAGTTAGGTGATATATAGGTGCAGCTCTCTGATAACTTCAGCGCAGAAACACACTTTTGTTTTTAAAAAAATCCTTATAATTATAAATTATATTAAAGAATTATCTCACTCCAGTTTGGAAATGCTGTCTGTAATATGGAGATTTGGTGCTATTAGCCCTTAAACTCAAAATAAAGGGTAGGGGATTAACACCTGTGCCAAGACCACAGCCATACAAGCTGTTCAATCAGACATTCAATTTGAGAAAGGTTGGCAAACGGTGTTCACAGCTCTAAAATCTTCCTTATTATATGCTCATTAGGAGTAAGGATCCAACACAAAAATAAATCTGACATGTTTTGGCCCTTACAGGGAAGATTTTAGAGCTTTGAACACCCGGTTGCCAACCTTTCTCAAATTGAATGGAAATGCTGTCTGGTCATAGGCTGGAAGGGTAGTGATTGAACCATTATGTTTGCATTAAAAGTCTATAATATTGCTCCGGAATGGTAGATAAGAAAAAGGGTGGTCACATGACACACTCTACTTTGCTTTTGTACTGTACATGAAAAGAAGACTTGCCACAAAATGCCTGTATACCCGAATAAATGTTTTTATTTATCTATTTATATATATATATATATATATATATATATATATATATATATATATATATATATATATATATATATATATATATATATATATATTTTTTTTTTTTTTTTGTCTTGACCGTAAAAAGGAAAAGGAATGATATACAATACCAAAAACCTTCACTTCAAATACAATTTCCAGAAAGAACGAGTACATTCTACCTTGTCTATACAAATCCCCTTAAATCTCAGAAAAAAAATCTGAATTCCAGCCAAAAATAACAAGATAAAAATAATTGAGCCAGAAAAATTTACAAAAGCAAAACCAGCTTTTGCTGCAATATTCACCTTAAAGAGGAGTTCTAATCTCCCCCAAAACATTTAAAGTCAGCAGCTACAAATACTGTAGCACCTGACTTTTAATATAAGTACACTTGCCTGTCCAAGGATCCAGCCATGCCTTCACCTGAGCTGATTCCGCTTCACAGCCAGTTTCCTACTGCGCATGCCCGAGTTACGCTGCGCTTTGTGAATGGTCCCGCAATCTTCTGGGACCTGTGATGTGACCCAGAAGGCTGAGGGGGGAAGGAGGGGGGCAACGATCTGACCGGAAGTGAAAGCAGATACCTGTCAAAACCAGGTACCTGCTCCCTCTCCCCCAAAAAAGTGGCAAAAACATATAGCAGATTATATCACATTATCCTGATAATTGAATGAATAGATAAGATGGGAGCTCTGTTAAACTTTGTGGTAGACTTAACAGTACATATCTAGTTGTTGTGGGGATACAACAAACAACCACAGGGCTATAATGACAACCTGGGGGGTCATCACCCCAAAAATAACAACAATACAGTTTATTTGGTGTATTGAATATTATGTAACTATCTTATTCTACTGTAAACCAAAATGTTTCTTTGATTATAGACTGTGATAAATACACAATAGACGTATGTTTCTGGATGTAGTTCTGAGGGAAATGACAACATGCGAAACGTGTAGACATATAAGGACAGACCGTTTTGTGTTACATTTTAATGTTCAACTTTTTTATATGATTGTGCAATAATTTTGACCTTTGTGTAACAATAAAAATTGTGATTTGTTTGAAATATTCACCTGGTGGTCATCCTTAAAGCCCTGTATTATTTTGTAGTAGACTTAATGATTGAGATTGAACCAATGGCAAGTAATGGAACGGCATCATAGCAACAGTCTTATGTCATACAAAAGTTCCTGATAATGGCACGCATAAACCAAGGAGCCACAGGATTGTTTGGGCCCTCCTGCCCTTCCCCTTCCAGGTGACATTAGAACAGTCTGAACTATCTGCACAGGAAATGTCATACATCAGCACAATAGACAGCAGACTCAAATGTAGAGCAACCAATCTGTGATTCTCAGTCTTTGAATTAACCACTGGCAGGTGGAGCATTTAGCTAAAGTTTTGTTGGGCACTTTGACTCTCAATGCAGCACTCACTTTCTCAACAGAGAGTACTCGTAATCCAGAGAGTGAAGTAAGCAAATAGTCCCTTCTTGGCAGAACTTCTCTCTCAGCCGCCCAGGCTCAGAAAATAGAAACCGAAGAACATACGGTGGTGACCAATAGGTCTCTCACAATACAAGTGTAGCACGGCCCCCTTGAGAACTGCTTGGATTTACCCATTCTTCTGCATCGCCATGACCCTGTAAACATTCCAACCCACCTGACACTCTGGGTTCAGACATCTTTCACAATACTTTTAACCACTTGCCATCCACGCTATAGCCGAAAGTCCCCTGCAGGGCGCGCGGCGTGCTCTGTGATCAGCGAGTCTATGAGACTCGGCTGATCACAGATCAGAGTAAGGGGTCAATCCCTTACTTAGGAGGAAAAAAAAAGCCAATCACCGGTGCCTGCAAGAGGGACATTGGTCCCGATCGTGGAGAGCCTCTGCAGAGGCTGCTGTGCCCACCAGCGTCACCTACCAGTGCCCACTGTCCAATGCCCAGAAGCTGTTAAAGACTGTTGCTATAGCAGACAGCATGGCTGCATGTGTAGATGTGGCGCCTTGCTAGGGCCTTTCCTTGCACAGCTGTCCTCCTATTGAAGTCTTGAAGTCTGCTAATTGAATCTACAACTTTTAAGGGTGTCCTGGCCCTAACTCTCTTTCCCTCAAAAATATAAAATGGACTGTTAAGAGCAACAAAACCTCTTTTACATCCAAGAAGTGTCTGGCGCCCAATAACTTTGTCCACCTTGCACCCACCAGGCCTCACAACCCACCTCATACAGAAGGATGTCAGCTATCTCTGGCCGGGAAAGTTCTCATTAGACCGGACAAGGTCAGAGACATTGCTAAAGTATTGTTACACATAACCCATAGTGCCAATTCTATGGGATACGCCAGAACCCAACATGCACCTTGAATAACTTCAGACCAGGCTCGAAGCAGTTGAAACAACTTTACTAAAAGTTCAGCATAACATGTATAGCATATTGTTATATGCTATACATCCTTATTCGGTCCTTAACCTAAATACCCCTGACTGTGGCTCGCCCAGGTTACCTGCATCTGGACCTCTTCCCTTTTATAATTAACAGGAGAGAGGCTGGACCCCAGAAAAAGACTGCAAACACATTCAGGGAAGGCGACACAACTCGAACCCCTTTCCCCTGACCTGGGCAGCCACGTGCTACCTAAACGAACAGTAGGCCACCTGCCTACAAGGGAAAGGATGGCTAAGCAATAGACCATGGGAAGTGCAAGATTTTCTAGCACCTTTACATATTGGTTACTCAAAACTGAAGCAAGTATATGAAATAGGAAGCACAGTGTTTATAATGCCGTGTACACATGAGCGGACTGTCCGACAGAAAAAGTCCAACGGAAACTTTTCATCGTATATACCGATCATGTGTAGGCCTCATCGGACTTTCTTTTTTCGAAAAATCTGAGGGACCTAGAGATGGAACATGTTCTAAATCTTTCCGACGGACCCAATTCCTATCGGGAAAACCGATCTTCTGTATGCTGGTCCGATGGCATGCTCTGAAGCAAGTACAAGAAGGAAGCTATTGGCTACTGGCTATTGAACTTCTTTTTTCTAGTCCCGTCGTAAGTGTTGTACGTCACCGCGTTCTGGAAGGTCGGACTTTGGGTTCACCGTGTGTAGGCAAGACCGCTTGAATGGAATTCCGTCTGAGTTACGTCGGAGAAACCTTCGGAGTTTATTACAACGGCAAAACCGGTCATGTGTACGCGGCATAAGAGTATTTTTGTCTCTTCAAAGGAAGAGCAGCTAGGGTCAATGAACTTTTGGAACCCCTGATCAATATAATCTCCAGGATCACAAACCATCTGGCAGTCAGCCAAACACTAGAATCGCCACACTGATAAAAATGATTCTATTGGCTTGTAATTTTAACATAAAAATGTTATCATTTTAAACACATAAATAAATGTTAATTAATTTACTTTGATATTTTAAGTACCTTACTTAATTTTCATTAATTCTTAAAAAACACCTTTAACATTTACAAAAATTAATGTATAATATTGAGTAATCTAGACAAAACTTGATATGTGCATTTCCATATTCTAATTGAGTTACATTTACTTAAAAAAAAATATCTTTTCATTTGACTGAAATTGTGGGATGCATATATTTGCCAAACGTGCAACCGCACAAGTTTTGATGATGTATATTTTAAAGAGTTTGACGTCTTTTGGAATTTTGAAAGCCTACACAAGGCAGTTCCCATATGTTTGAGGCCCATCAGGACAAAAGAGCACCACTAGTGACAAGAATTTTTTCAAGTCACTACAAAGCCATGCAATGGCATTGAAAGGTAAGAATGAACATTGAACAAATCATTAACATGCTTTAAACATTGCTGAACATACCATCCAAAATGTTTATTTTATTTGCTGATTAATATATGCATAATACATGGACATACGTTCGTTGTATACACATACAGTATTGAGACAACTCACTTGTGCGCACGCAAAGTTTGGTCTTACTGCATGTGGCAGAACGCAACCAAGATGCGGGGTGAGGGGCCACCAGCTGTTAAGCTTAAAAACTAATTTGTGCCACAAAAAAGAATGTTTCAGCCGGTTCAGTTTTTGAGATATTGGAATTCAAATTCAGATTATGTAACATCAAGCCCTGCCTACTTTGCACCCAATGTTATTAGAATTTTAAAACAAAGATAGCATTAGTTTGCACTGCATCTGTGCTGATTTGTGCTGCAAAAGCAAATGTATGTGCTGGTTTGGTTTCAGAGATATTGCGCATTATAGTTAATGAAACCTCTCCCACTTTGCACCACATTATTACATTTTAAAAACAATTATACAATTTGTTTGCGCTGCATTTGTGCTGACTTGTATAAATCTGATTTAGCAAACAATATATGGTCCGGTTGATTCACCTTCAAGTTTTCCACAGCTTATGCAGAAATTTTGATCCAATAGGGTTAGCTGAGATAAGCTGACAATTACTCTTGACGACCTACTGTAGAGGCTGGTCTAACCCCCCCCCCCCCCATCCCTCCTTATCTCCCTCTTTATCTTTATCTTTCTTTTACTTACCCTCTTTCCTTTCCCTTACTATTTCTTTTTATTGATGTAAAGCTTCTATTTGGTAATTGGAGGTTTTAATGTTTAGAGGTGAATATCCCCCAGATGCAAAATTCATATGGTTAAACGACTCTTCATACGTCATAGAATTTAAACAACCCAGAAGTAATGACTGGACCTTAATAAAGAAGTTAACCAAGTGTAGGTCAGTCATTCTCAAGAGAGATCTCTTGACACACAATAAGATGTGATACCACTATATTTGTCATGCGGTGATGTGATACCCATTTCTGTTTGTTTATATCATTTTCTTTTTGATCACTGTAAAATGCTTTATACCTTTTAATAAAAACTTATTGAACAAAAAAAAAACAAATATACCATATTTATGCTGCATTGGCAGGAAAAACAAGCATATTGGTATAGTGTATTTTTTTCATATATCACTCTCATTTTGTATCAGAAAGAAAGATCATACTTTTAGCCTGAGCTACCCTGAAAACCTAAAATATACCTTTGAAGTTTTTCAGAAGATCTTTTTAGAGCTAGATGTGGGGAATCTATCTTCAAATGTTCACACTTTAACCACTAGAGGACAAGCTGCCGCAGTTATACTACATCGCCGTAGCTATACGTTGGCTGCTTTAGGACCACTAGGGGGCACACGTGCTACGGTGCGACGTAGCCGATGCGTGTGCCTGGTGCCTGCGATGTCTGCCGGGCACCCGCGATTGCTTTTGAAAAGACAGAATGGAGATCTGTCAATGTAAACAGACAGATCTCTGTTCTGTCATGGGGAGAGGAGACTAATCTGTTGTTCATACTAAGTATGAACAGCGATCGGTCTCCTTTTCCAGGCAGTCCAATCCCCCCACAGTTAGAATCACTTAGGACACACATTTAACCCCTTGATCGCCCCCTAGTGTTAACCCCTTCCCTTCCAGTGTCATTTATACAGTAATCAGTGGCTATTTTTAGCTCTGATCGCTGTATAAATGTCAATGGTCCCAAAAAAAGTGTCAAAAGCGTCCGATGTGTCTGCCGCAATGTCGCAGTCGCAATAAAAATCGCAGATTACTGCCATTACTAGTGAAAAAGAAATGCCATAAATATATCTCCTATTTTGTAGATGCTATAACTTTTGCAAACCAATCAATATACACTTATTGCGATTTTTTTTTCAAAATTGTTGCTCTTTTTTTGTTTATAGCGCAAAAATTTAAAACCGCAGAGGTGATCAAATACCACCAAAAGAAAGCTCTATCTGTGGGAAAAAAAAGGACGTAAATTTTGTTTGGGTACAGCGTCGCACGACCACGCAATTGTCAGTTAAAGCGTCGCAGTGCCATATCACAAAAAATGGTTTGGCCATTAAGGGGGCAAATCCTTCTGGGGCTTAAGTGGTTAAAGTGCAAATTACTTTCCTAAAAGTCTTAAAAAAAAAGTTAATACACTCTGTATTCTAGGTTCTTTACAGATATACTCTATGTAACATGGGTGTGTTTCAGTTTGATTTGTTAGCTGAGAAAGAGGTATTTATGTTCTTTCTTTTTTTAAATGTTTACATTTACATTTGATGCTGCTTTAATAATATTACATTTGTAACACTTTATACATAATAAATGTTAATTTGTTTTGAAAGCCTGTTTCATGAGACTATTTTTTTTTTTTTTAAAAACATATTATTGTATTTTTTTTATATAAAAACCTTCAGACATATATCAAATACATTTGGTTTTACCAACTTACATTTTTTTTAGTAAGTTACAAGTTAATATCACTTAAAACTAAGTAAACAAGTAATAGGGCAGCACAGTGGTGTATTGATTAGCACTTTCACCTAGCAGCAAAAGGGTTGCTGGTTCTAATCCTAATTTTTGCTGGAGTTTGCATGTTCTACCCTGTGCCTATGTAGGTTTCCTCCCATGCTCCAAAGACAGGCTGGTAGGGTAATTGGCCCTAATAAGAGAAGCCCGGAGTGGGACGCAGGCTAGTTGCAGGGCTGGCATGACAGGGTAGCAGAGAAAACCAGCAACTTAGGAGTTAACAATAAGGCGTGTGTAGGGGGTGGCTTCGGAAGTTATTCCTGGTGTGTAGGAGGGTCCAAGGCTCAGTCCCTTGCCACCGGAAGAAGAAGCAGCTCCCACCCTCCCGCCCTTAATTTTGTTTTAGGTTTTGGTGATGTTTTTTGCTGATTTTGATGATGGGGTGGCGTTTGGGGATCTTTGGAGGCATTAGAAATTAAAAACAACATGGCAGAAGTGGGGAACCATCTTGGTATGGTATCCTCGGTTGATGCCAGTTAACCGAGGTTTAACTGGCATCGGGAGATGGGTATCAGCGTGTAAGGTGTCGAGTGGTGTCGTCCAAGTCAGAGTGGCCGCAACTGGGGACCTTGTGTGGACACGCTGATACAGTGATAAATTTGGTTAGTGCCTCCAAGGATCCTTAACATTGGTTAAAATGTATCTGGGAGAATATTGTGTTTTGCTAAAGATTATGGTTTGAAATGTTTAATAAAATGGCCGTTGCAGGCCAATTTACTCCAAAACAGGTGTTGTTTGGTTACTTAACAGGTTATGTGTGGGGGTGTAGTATTAATAGGTAACAAGTGGTTTGCATAGGCTATACCATAGTCATGTGTATGTATGAATGTGAGTTAGGGATCCTAGATTATAAACTCCTTGAGGGCAGGGACTGATGTGAATGTACAATGTATATATAAAGCACTATGTAAATTTGAACAGTGCTATATGAGTACTTGAAATAAATAAGTTAATGTATGTGTTCCTATCTTAAACTTTTCTATAAACTGGAAAAATTGAGTTGGCTTTATTTGAACTTATGGTCTATAAACTGGAAAAACTGAGTTGGCTTTACTTAAACCTATGGTCTATAAACGGGAAAAATTGAGTTGGCTTTACTTAAAACTATAGTTCCAGACAAGTTAAGGTATGTATTCCTAACTTAAAACGCTATGGTCTATAAACTGAAAAAAATAAGTTGGCTTTACTTAAAACAACAAAGTTGAAAACATGAAAAGTCTAATGAGTCAGACAAAAATAAGTTTAGTACTTAAAAAGCTGATGCAAATAGTTGCCTCAATTTTTTTGAGTAGACCCAGCACAATATTTTTTACTGTGCAGATGCCAATCTCTACCTGCATTTTTATTATGTGCAAATCTATAGCTTTGCAGTTGATAGCAGAAGTATATGAGATGGCTATTGGTTGACAAAAATAGGCCATTTTATTCTATAAGCCAAGAAAGGCTGCAGCCGTGAAAAGCCGAGACATCAACTATTTATGACAGCCCATAATTAGTGTGAAAGATTCTGAATTAGGAATATGTACAATAGCCAGAGGGACAGCAAATTTAATTATAACGAGGTGATTGCAAACTCTTTAATATGCGTTTCTATTAACTACGAGATCTAGGAATACTGGCCAACTAATTCTTGATTATTCTAGGACGTCGAAAAAGAATCCAATGAATTTTAATTAACACGGGTAGAAAAGTCAGGAGACGGGTTAGAATGAGGGACAGATGCAATAAATTCTTAAGAGTCAACAAGCAGATGTGCTTCGGGAAAGTGCTTAAATAGGAGATATTTTAGTTGAGCCCTAAAAGTCACATCCTTACAGCAGATCTGCTGTTCATGTGCAAATAAACACTGTCAGTGTCTGTTAATAATATGGTCATCATTGTAAATGGTAGTGCTGACTCCATTTTGCATTTGTTTCAGAAACTGTTAATTAATGGTAGTAAAAAAGTTTGTAATTGTGTTTTGTTTTAAGACTTTTGAAGGTCTACTGAATAGTTGAAGCACCAGCAGAAATATAGTATCTAAACCCAAGAATAGAAATTGAATATATTGTACAGGATAATGTTTGTAGGTATAGTATAGTGTATATGGAGGGTTTGTTTTGCATGTGTGTGTTTTTTTTCTGTTGAACTGGGTGTCTTTTTTCAACCGGATAAACTATGAGGTTGATTTACTAAAACCGGAGAGTTAAAAATCTGGTGTAGCTTTGCATGGGAGCCAATCAGCTTCTAACTTCAGCTTGTTCAATTAAAAAAATCCCTGGAAGCTGATTGGTTTCTATGCAGAGCTGCACCAAATGTTGTACTCTCCAGTTTTAGTAAACCAACCTGTCAGAGAAGCTCTCCAAGAAGATCGGCTATTGGGCGCTCTGGTGTGCACCGGTTCGCGCCTGGGCGCGTCGGCGCGGGCGCGCGCACGACGCTTGGCGCCAACTGCCCTATTTAATGTGCTGGAACCTTCTGCTCGGTGCTGTCCGATCTGCAGCTCCCAGTGCCTGAGTTCCTGTTTCCTGTCCACTTCCTGTTTGCTTGTCTGATCTCCTAGTGACCCCGGCTTGTCCTGGACTTCTCTTGTTATCCGCCTGCACCTTCCCTTGAACTCTTCCAAAGACTAGGTTCAGCAACAATCTTCACTAAACTCAATCTCCGTGGGGCCTATAACCTAATCCGCATCAGAGAGGGAGATGAGTGGAAAACTGCCTTCCATACCCGGTTCGGGCACTTTGAATATCTTGTTATGCCCTTTGGTCTGTGCAACGCGCCTGCAACGTTTCAGCACTCCATTAACGACATTTTCCGTGACCTCCCGGACTTATACGTTATAGTATATCTAGATGACATCTTGATTTTCTCCTCCTCAGTCATCGAACATCGCAGGCATGTCCGAAATGTTCTAACCCAGCTCAGGCAGCATGAACTTTATGCCAAATTAGAAAAGTGTGAATTCGAACGCCAATGTATCCAGTTCCTTAGCCTAATCATTGCTAGTGACGGCATTAAGATGGATCCGCAAAAAGTGGCAGCTATCCTCGACTGGCCCGCTCCCTCCAATAAAAAAGGGGTCCAGAGATTCATTGGCTTCGCCAACTTTTATCGCAAATTCATTAAAGGCTTCTCTGCAATTGTTACACCAATTACCGAACTAACAAAGCAAGGGAACCGTTTTTGTTAGTCCACCGTGGCGCAATCTGCCTTTGACAAACTTAAAAAGTTTTTTACCTCTGCCTCCATCCTGAAACATCCAAACCCTGCCTTACCTTTCATCCTTGAAGTGGACACTTCAGAAGTTGCTGTGGGGGCAGTTCTCTCTCAGCGGCAAGGTGCCAAGTCCCTGCTTTATCCAGTAGCTTTTTTTTCTCGGAAACTCTCCACTGCCGAAAGGAACTACGATGTTGGAGACAGAGAGCTTCTAGCTATTAAGGCCGCATTGGAAGAGTGGCGTTATCTCTTAGAGGGTGCTGCACATCCCATTTTGGTCTATACTGACCACAACAATCTCGAGTACTTGAGAACAGCCAAGAGACTGAGACCTCGGCAGGCAAGGTGGGCTCTGTTCTTCTCTAGGTTCCAGTTTCACATCACGTACAGACCTGGCTCCAGGAACACCAAGTCGGACGCATTATCCCGCATGTTCCAGGATTCCGAGGAACCTTTACCTTCTGACACCATCCTTCCTGCTGGAAATTTTCTGTTGCTACAGGGGGATATCATATCCCAAATTAAACAGGCCTCCAGGAATCTGTCCCCACCTATGGGAGTCGGCGTATGCTTGCAAAATGGGTTGTTCCGGTTCAAAGACAAGATCTTGGTCCCAGAGAATCTAAGAGTGGCAGTACTGGAACTCTGCCATGATCATAAGTTAGCTGGGCATTTTGGCGTACTGAAGACGACAGAGCTGGTGCAACGTATATTTTTGGGGCCCCAACTGGTAAAGGATTGTAGGAGTTATGTGGAATCCTGCACCACCTGTGCTCGGAGCAAAAATAGTCGGATAAAGGCCTGGGGTCTACTAAAACCTTTACCTGTTCCAGAAAGACCCTGGAAGATGATTGCGATGGACTTCATTGTGGAACTCCCTCTGGCAGAGGGTTTTTCCACCATTTTTGTCATTGTGGATAGGCTGTCTAAGATGGCTCATTTTTTACCCATGAAAGGTACACCTTCTGCCGTGGAAACTGCGAAAATTTTTGTCAGAGAAATCGTAAGATTACATGGCGTACAAGCAAGTATAGTCTCCGATAGAGGTGTGCAGTTCACTTCCAGGTTCTGGAAGGCTCTCTGTGGGTCACTTGAAATTGAGTTGGCATTCTCATCCGCCTATGACCCCCAGACAAACGGGCAGACAGAGAGGACTAACCAAACCCTGGAGCAATACCTCCGATGCTTTTCCACCTTCTCACAGAACGATTGGGTCTCTCTTCTGCCTATTGCTGAGTTCGCATACAACTCTGTGCACTCAGCTATTAAACAGACACCATTCTTCGCCAATTATGGTTTTTATCCGTCATTCCTGCCTGAATCCTTACCCGATTGCTCTATTCCTGCGGCTGCTGAAACAATGGATTTCTTCGTCACCAATAATAAATTACTACGCGAAACCATGGCTAAAACCCAAGAATATAATAAAAGGATGTTCGATAGGAAGAAGCGTGGAGAACTCATTCTGGAACCTGGCAACCAGGTTTGGCTGTCCACCCTCAACTTAAAGTTGGCTTGTCCCTCAAAGAAGTTGGGTCCCAAATTCATGGGTCCCTTTCCAATCAAAAGGAAAATTAATGACGTGACCTATGAACTGGATCTACCCAATACATTAAGAGTTCATCCGGTCTTCCACGTATCCTTGCTGAAACACGCTGTCCCTAATTCCTAATACCGGCCCACCTGAACCTGTAATTGTGGATAACGAGACAGAATTTGAAGTGGAAGCAATCCTGGACTGCAGGAAGAGACATGATCAAGTCCAATATTTGATCAAATGGAGGGGGTATGGACCAGAAGATAACTCCTGGGAACCAGAAAGCAATCTGCACACTAAGGAACTTTTAAGAGACTTCTGGAGTGCTCACGCTGATAGACTGGCCCAGATGGGCATCCGGAGGCTGCCCTTTAGGAGGGGGCACTGTCAGAGAAGCTCTCCAAGAAGATCGGCTATTGGGCGCTCTAGTGTGCGCCGGTTCGCGCCTGCGCTTGGCGCCAACTGCCCTATTTAATGTGCTGGAACCTTCTGCTCGGTGCTGTCCGATCTGCAGCTCCCAGTGCCTGAGTTCCTGTTTCCTGTCCACTTCCTGTTTGCCTGTCTGATCTCCTAGTGACCCCGGCTTGTCCTGGACTTCTCTTGTTATCCGCCAGCACCTGACCACGGCTTCCCTTGACTACGTCTCTGCCTGCTCCTCTGTACCACGTCGCCTGCTGCCAACCCTGCCTGTGACCCGGACTCTGAGCCTGCCTGTTCCTCTGTACCTTGCTGACTGTCTGCTGCCAACTCTGCCTGAGACCGGACCTGCCCTTTCTGCTCCTGCTCTGCACCAGCAGCTTAGTCCCTTAATTTCTAGGACTTCCAGACCATACGCATCAGGATCCTGGGCCTTACCTCCGCAAGTCACCCGCCAGGCTCTCTTACCACTCTGCGCTCCTGTGCCTTCTGTTTACAGTACCAGGGGCCTGGGAACCAGATACATATGGGAGGCCTCCCCTGCTATACCGGGTTCGTTAGTCAGGTACGTGTAAGTCTGACACAACCCCTGTGCAACCATGTACTGTATCTTAGATTCCCTAGATGTGGTGCCTGTCTTAGTTTTCTTTCTTTCTGGCTTTCTACCTTTATTTTCACCTGGTGATCTTGTCAGTAATACACTTCCTGTCATAGGGTGACAGGGTAACACTCACTTACTGCACTGTATCTATGGAGGGGCAGTGTGTGTTACCCTAGGACAGGATGTGTGTAAGGAATACAGAGCACCTCCTTCTCTCCTAATTTCTAAAACAGGGAGGAATTGTTCTGTCATTCACCAAATATAATTGGGCTGAGCTGATAAATGCAGCACAGACAGAAGTCACAAACTCACTGGGTTTCTGGCAGGATCAACAGTTTTTTTTATTTTTTTTACTGTTTAATAAAATACTTTTATTGGTTTATACTACAGATCAAAAGGGAGTAAATATGGGAAGTTTATTGTTAATGTTTGGGTAGCTGGGTTCAGACACTGCCATTGTTGCATCTCTCTATCCCACTCAGCTTGCTGTGTCTCCTTCCCAAACTAGGGAGAGCTGGAGAGATGAAAAAGACTAGAATGACTATGATACAGCTGCATGGAATCCTAGGAAATGTAGTTTGTAAGGAGAGCTGCACTGTGGAGGGGAATGCATTTGCAAACTACAAGAGCCACGAGTACCCCATGAGAGGAGGGAGAGCAGAGATTTTCCCGGGTTTTGGGACACAGAGACATTATTGCAGTGCAGGGACTAGGGTCGCAACCTCATCCCTTTAAACACATAATAATTACACAGGTTCTGTGGCTGATTAAGGTGGTAATTAAACTCACTTGGTGCCTTATATTGCATTACATTAGCCTTAGAACCTGTGTAATAAATATGTGTTCGAGTTTAAGGGGATAAGGTGGCAACCCTAAATGGGACCGGAGTGGTACAGACCTGTTGCTGGTACTTGTCTGTGCCCACGCCAGAGAGATTGGTTCCCAGGCTTTTTAGGAGAGGAAGCTGTGTCTTGCAGTGCGGGGGCTAGAGAAGCACAGAGCTGTTGTTGGTGTGTGTCTATGCCTTCCACAGGAAGGGAGAAAGAGCTACTGAGGACCAAACGGCTGAGAGCTGAGTCTGTGAGGACTGAATTACAAAGAATGAGCCAGCGAGAATTGAGTCCCTGAGGACTGCAGCCTGACAAATGTACAGAACAAGGTTTGCTGTGTGCCAGGATATTGTGAGCGGATTCAGCTGTGCTTACTTCACTACTGTTAGCAATCCAGTACAACAGGAGACTTCCTTTTTTGCCTAGAAGCCCAAAGCAAATCACTGCATGCAGTCTAAAAGAGATGGTAATAAATGCACCGCAGTACAGATTGGGCCCCACCATTAGCTGGCTGAAACTACAGTTCAGGCACCATTTACTGAACAGTTACCTTCCAGGGATACCCCACTCATACATACTGTATATATCCCTATCTACATTTAGGGAGATATATTCAGAGTGCATACAGATACACCATTGCAGATTTATTGCAGTGGAGTTAGCTTGAGATTAGTCATTATCCTTAATGCTTTCATAAGGTTCACTGCATATCTAGTAATTATTATTAATTCTGTGGATATTAGATTTTTTAGTAGAACTGTGATCTGGATTAACTGCCAAATTATAGTCTGGTATTCATATCAGCTAGTTCATTCCACTTAAACTGATTATTTTACCTAATTAATGCCTTTGTGTCAGGGCTGGGCCCAGCCCTTGCTTCTCTGAGCTGGCCACTCAGCTGTTGGCTAATTGCCAGCTCCTATCTCTCCACAGTTACTCAGCTGTTGATGATATCCTGCTCGTCAGTCCTGTCTACCTAAGCCGTCCAGTCCAGAGGATCTCCGCTTTCGCCTTGGTCAACATCACAGAGACGCTCTCCTGTATTCCTGTTAAAAGACTTGCTTGGCTGACATCCCTTCTTGCTCCAGATCCTGCTTGCTGTTTTACTACGCTCATCTCCGGCTACCGCTGTTTGGCTTTCCTGACTATCCGTTCCGGTTCCTGAACTCTGGCTATGTTTTGACTACGTTTGTTCTATTTACTTTTGTTATTAAATAAGTGTGATTTAACTGTACTTCTGTCTCGGTCTGATTTCATGGTTTCTGACACTTTGTGCTTTTCCCTTTTATTTTTGCCTTGCAATAGTATACTTACTTATTTGCAATCACATAGCCTGGTGTCCAATTCTTTACGGAAATATAATGTCGGTAGCATACTTGAAGGTGGGGTGCAGTGTGGTGCAGTGGCAATACCACACAAAGTGCGAATAACTTGTATTGATTAATGCAAAGACAGTTCCCAATAAACCCAGTGGGAAGACAGCCCAACTGGCAACACTTATGGATCCAGACAGCATGTAGAGAGCCGGTTTCAGATGAACTGACAGCACCTGTTAGGAGGGGCAGAGTGCGGCCTGGCTGTCTCGTGCCTAAGCAGGAAGATGCCAGTTCTGTCCCTAACAGATGGGGTACCTGTCCCTACTCGTAAAATGCATGCAAAGTCTGTTTATCCATTAAAGTAAAAAATATACCCCCTTAGAAGAAGAAAGTATTGACAGCGCTTAGAATGAATAAAAAATGAAGCAATATAATGTTACATATATTGCACTAATCAGATGTTTCCAGTCAGATCAAGACAACGTTCGATAATAAAAAAATCCATCAGTCCTTCAATGCAATTATAATGCTGATCTAATATACAGGATCTGATGAAAGACAAAAGTGTATGTAGCTCTATACACACTATCCTTTAAAGTTCAATAATGATGCTAATCATAACACAGATAGAACCTAAAATTTAAAGAAAATTAAGCACACCGTCTAGATTTGATGGAACATAGCTAAAATGATACATCAAGTCCTTCTATTAGCAATTGCATGCAAGTAGCTGACAGGGTAAGAGATGGGCTTCTAATTCAACCGAGTGCACTAGCCGTAGGCTGCAACACCTTCACCGAATCACCTTGTGATAACCCCCTTTGTAAATGTGCTTACCAAAGGTAAGAATAAACAAGGCCTGTGATCCCTTTCCCAGGGTTAGTCTGCTCCTCAGCCGCTGTGTGGATCAGCTCTCCAAAGCCAGAATGTTTCAAAAGTCGTGGATATATCATGCAGAAGTACAAAGGGAGGCTTCCATAGTGTTATACTGTTTATTACAATAAAAAAAACCCTAGTACAAGTTATGCTTACAAGAGAAACAAGATGAAAATGCAGCCATATCACAGTGCCAGTGTCAGCTCACCGCTGGTCGGAATTCAAACAGTCCCGCCCCGTCGTGATGAGTCCCGAGATGACGCTGTCTATGTCAAGCTGAAGGGTCGCGTGGTCACGCTCTGACGCATTTCGTCATTACCTCTTCAGAGGGCGCCCTCTGTACACCCACTATTTTACATTGTAGCATTCGTAGCATTTGTCATTTCTCCAGTGTTGTCACATAGTTACATAGTTAGTAAGGTTGAATAAAGACACCAGTCCATCCAGTTCAACCTGAGTAAGTGTGGGTGCGTCTACAATTATCCCTATTTTTATTTAAGGTACCCATATAGTGCCATCAATTTACGCAGCACTTCACGCATACATCGGTCCCTACCCTCAAGGAGCCCACAATCTAAGGTCCCCAACTCACATTCATATACTAGGGCCAATTTTGGACAGAAGCCAATTAACCTACCATGTGGCATGAAAAGATAGATAGATATATATATATATATATATATATATATATATATATATATATATATATATATATATATATATATATATATATATATATATATATATATATATATATATAAAATAAGCGCACCACTAAATGGTGACATTAAGTGTCAACATAGCACATATATTTGGAATAGTTTTGTCATTTTTTGTTATTTTGAATTACACAGCAGCGCACAAGTATTTTACATATAGATTCATCCCATAATTTCCCAATCCCTATCCAAGTTCTAACCCCTAATAAATAACAAAAACAAAGCATTGGACTGTTCTCTGACTCAAGTGTACCTGTGAAGATTCGGTGTGCCTGGCTTTGTAGGGTGGGGGATCCTATTCTACTTGTGGCTACTTAGGGGGTGTGCTACATACTGAATGTCCCTCACATAGTGATATGTGACCATTGTTCAATGCAGTTATACTGTGAGCCCAGGATGATAGGATCTCACACACCATGGGGGTATGCTCACATCCTAGGGGGTGTCTGTCCATGACTGCCTAGTCTCAGAGAAAGTGAGTTAAATGATAATGTCTGTCAGTCAACTTTCCTTGTGAAGTAGAGGACTTTCAGTGGGAGACAGCACCAGACTGAAGGTGAGTATTACAGCAAAAGCTGCCTATATATTTGTACTACTGCTGGCCTGTTTCTTCCTTTAACTAGAGTTCTATTTGAATAAGTGACAGGTTGACTTTAATTTATCTTACTAAGAGAAATACGTTTAGATGACCGAAAAAACGTTTTTTTCTGGACAAAGTTTCTGATTTTCAAAAATGGGTTAGTGGTTACTGAAGACGCTAACTCTTTTATGTTTCACAGCTGAATCCAGGGCTCGTCTTTAACTGCTTCACAGCGAATACCAGTGGGCAGGAGACTAATGCAAAGAGAATTATCCTTTTTATTGCAATCACTCTTTTTTATTCCTACTACATCTCTTCATAAATTACTTTTTTTTCTGTTACAGTGATAAAGACTGCAAAGCGACAGAAAGAAGGAGACTTATTGTAATTCACTAGTTAATTCTTACATTAATCATCCGTCAACCATTCAGGCTCATTGTCGAAGGCAAAGCAGACAAGTATAGATGTCACGAAGAGATTAGGGGAATAAAGTTTGTCTGGAATCGACATCACTAAATCCTATTAATGTGGATTTACTTATGACATTATTACATAAAGGGAAAATCTGGATGGCTCTGTAGTGTGTCTCGAATGAGAATATTCTGCCATAAAAAAGAATCACAATTAGGGATATGTTTCAAGTTTGGCACTTCATAGGTAAATCCTGAACTTATGATAGGTTTAACGGTGCCAGATTTTTTTTGTCCTTAGGCATTTCCCAGAGGCAAGGGGGTTTAACACGGCTTCTATTAATTTGGGGGTTTCTTGATTTTTTTTTCTTTTGATAGGGCCTTTTTGTTAGTTTGGGGTACTCATTTGCATCTACAGTATTCTTGAAGCTGCATCACTTGAAAGGAAAATAAAAAGACTACTACTACTAATAATAATAATAATAACAAAAAAGTACAAGAACAGTGTGCACCTACACAACCTCACTCTATATTCAACGTCCCCTTAGTTAAAAATAAGAGTTAGGCATATGGTTAGTTCTATTTTTCCTAATTAAAACTGCACTGCTGCTAACCAATTTTACACTGCTGTATCCTCTCCCCTATCTTAATTCTTGTTATAAAACCCCTATGTGTGCTCTTTGTCACTGTCAGGAGCATCTAGTGCTCATGATCCTCATTGCAACACCCGGGGTTTTGGCTATGGCACTCTCCTTGTCTGTCTGTCCACCTGAAAGGTGAATAATGTGATTAGTCTCTGTGTGCAAACCAAACTTGTTATAAGCCAGCCAAACCCTCACTCGCATGCTTGTGATAGAGAGTAGGGATGAGCCGAACACCCCCCGGTTCGGTTCGCACCAGAACCCGCGAACGGACCGCAAGTTCGCACGAACGTTAGAACCCCATTGACGTCTATGGGACTCGAACGTTCGAAATCAAAAGTGCTCATTTTAAAGGCTAATTTGCATGGTATTGTCCTAAAAAGGGTTTGGGGACCCGGGTCCTACCTCAGGGGACATGTATCAATGCAAAAAAAACTTTTAAAAACGGCCGTTTTTTCGAGAGCAGTGATTTTAATGATGCTTAAAGTAAAAAAAAAAAAAGTGAAATATTCCTTTAAATATCGTACCTGGGGGGTGTCTATAGTATGCCTGTAAAGTGACGCGTGTTTCCCATGTTTAGAACAGTCCCTGCACCAAATGTCATTTTTAAAGGAAAAAATCTCATTTAAAACTGCTTGCGGGTTTAATGTCATGTCGGGTCCTGGCAATATGGATGAAAATCAGTGAGACAAACGGCATGGGTACCCCCCAGTCCATTACCAGGCCCTTTGGGTCTTGTATGGATATTAAGGGGAACCCCGCACCCAAATTAAAATAAGGAAAGGTCCCTATATACTCTGAACAGCAGTATACAGGCGGTGCAAACAAGACAGGGACTGTAGGTTTGTTGTTAAGTAGAATCTGTTTGTAATTTTGAACATTTTTAATGTGTTTAGCTCCAGCCAAAAAATCTTTTCTAAGCTTTTTGGAAAACATAGGGAAGGGTTATCACCCCTGTGACATTTGTTTTGCGTCTTTCCTCCTCTTCAGAAGATTTCACCTCACTTTTTTGTCCCAATGAAAAATGTTTTTTGAAAATTTGGGTTTTTTTGTGGAACAAGGATTGGAAAGCATCAGTGGAAAGGAGAAATTGTTTTCCCATATTAACTCTTACATGAGAGAATTTCCCTTCCTATGGGTAGATTTCATCTCACTTCCTGTTGTCTCCTTCCGTTTGCAAGTAGGAGTCGTTTGTAAGTTAGATGTTTGAAAGTAGGGTCCTGCCCTATATACTCAGCAGAAATTTGGGCCTTAGGTGTTGCTGTGGCCAAAACACTGTAAGCCCTCACAGGGCCCTGCTGTGAAATATTAGATCAAGAATTGTAATTACACGCCCCTGTTAGACAGGGGCAGAAAAATTGGGCCTTAGGCACTGGTGCCACAACACTGCAACCCCTCACAGACACTCTAGTTGGAACGCAGGAACGAGCCCTGCTGCAAAGTATTGCATCAAAAATTGTAATTTCACGCCCCTGTTAGACAGGGGCAGAAAAATTGGGCCTTAGGCACTGGTGCTGGTGCCACAACACTGCAACCCCTCACAGACACTCTAGTTGGAATGCAGGAACGAGCCGTGCTGCAAAGTATTACATCAAAAATTGTAATTACACGCCCCTGTTATACAGGGGCTGAAAAATTGTGCCTTAGGCACTGGTGGTGGCGCCCAGAACCAAAAATGTTCTTACAAGCTATCAGCGTGATGATTGAGGAGGAAGAGGATAATTACTCAGGGATAATCACTCAGCATCAGCATAGGCAGTCTTTGAAGGGATCTGAAAAAAATTATTCAGTTACATCAGCATCAGGTGCTTGGTAGCTGGTGGTGATCCAAGACTGATTCATTTTTATGAAGGTCAGCCGATCGACCGAGTCAGTGGACAGACGCACCCTGTGATCGGTTACCACGCCTCCAGCAGCACTGAATGTACGTTCCGAAAGAACGCTGGATGCAGGACAGGCCAGTAGCTCAATTGCATACTGTGCAAGCTCTGGCCAGTGATCCATCCTCAAGACCCAGTAACCCAGAGGATTTTCGGTGGGAAAGGTGTCCAAGTCTGATCTTGCCCCTAGGTATTCCTGCACCATGTAAAACAGACGCTGGCGATGGTTGCTGGAACCGATCATACCTTGGGGCTGCGGACCAAAAAATTGTCTGAACGCATCGGTCAGACGGCCACCTTCTCCACCGCTCCTTCTTTGACTGACCGAAGCCTCAGCAACACGTTGTCCAGAAACAGGAGTTTGTAACCTCCCAGTCTCTGGGAACGCGTTGCACAGACCTTTCTGCAAGGCCTCCCGAAGATGTTTCATCCTCTGCTCCCTCTGCGATGGCAAGATAAGGTCCGCAACCTTACCCTTGTAACGTGGATCAAGGAGGGTTGCCAGCCAGTATTGGTCCTTCTCCTTGATACCACGAATACGAGGATCCTTACGCAGGCTTTGCAGGATCAGGGAGGCCATGCAGCGTAGGTTTGCTGAGGCATTCGGTCCGGAGTCCTCTGGGTCACTAAGGACAACAACGTCCGCAGCCACCTCCTCCCAGCCACGTACAAGTCCATGTGTTCCTTGGGACTGATCCCTTAAAGACTGCTGATGCTGAGTGCCAGGCTCCACCTCCATACTGACACAATCTTCCTCCTCCTCCTCCTCCTCCTCCTCGTCCTCTTCCTGTGTGATCGGCGGGCACGCAGGAACACTGTCTGGATAAAGGGGGCCTTGAGAGCTAAGGAAGTCCTCCTCTTCCTGCCTCTGTTCTGCCTCAAGTGCCCTGTCCATTATTCCACGCAGCGTGTGCTCCAACAGGTGGACAAGGGGGACAGTGTCACTGATGCATGCACTGTCAGTGCTCACCATCCTCGTGGCCTCCTCGAATGGTGACAGGACAGTGCATGCATCCCTGATCATGGCCCACTGGCGTGGGGAAAAAAAACCAAGGTCCCCTGACCCTGTCCTGGTGCCATAGTCGCACAGGTACTCATTGATGGCCCTCTGCTGCGTGTGCAGCCGCTGCAGCATGGCCAACGTCGAGTTCCACCTGGTGGGCATGTCACAGATTAGGCGGTTCTTGGGCAGGTTAAACTCCTTTTGGAGGTCCGTCAGCCGAGCACTGGCATTATATGACCGGCGGAAATGCACAGAGACTTTCCTGGCCTGCCTCAGGACATCCTGTAAGCCCGGGTACCTGCCCAAGAACCGCTGCACCACCAAGTTAAGGACGTGAGCCAAACAGGGCACATGGGTCAGTTGTCCCTGTCGGAGGGCAGAGAGGAGGTTGGTGCCATTGTCGCAAACCACCATTCCTGCCTTAAGTTGGCGTGGCGTCAACCACCTCTGAACCTGCCCCTGCAGAGCTGACAGAACCTCTGCCCCAGTGTGGCTCCTGTCCCCCAAGCACACCAGCTCAAGCACCGCATGGCATCTTTTGGCCTGCGTACTTGCGTAGCCCCTTGAACGCCTACGGAGCACCGCTGGTTCCGAGGAAGAGGCCATGGAGGAAGAAGAAGAGGAGGGGGTGGAGGAGAGAGGTGTGTCACAATCAGCATTTTGGAGGCGTGGTGGCGGAACAACCTCCAACACTACTGCACCTTGTCCTGCATCCTTCCCAGCTGCCAGCAGAGTCACCCAATGCGCCGTGAAACTTAAGTAACGTCCCTGTCCATGCCTGCTGGACCATGAGTCAGCGGTAATATGCACCTTACCGCTGACCGCCCTGTCCAGCGAGGCATGGACATTGCCTTCCACATGCCGGTAGAGAGCCGGAATCGCCTTCCGTGAGAAAAAGTGGCGTTTGGGTACCTGCCACTGAGGAACCGCACATTCCACAAACTCACGGAAGGGGGCAGAGTCTACCAACTGAAAAGGCAGCAGTTGAAGTGCTAGCAATTTTGCCAAGCTAGCATTCAACCGCTGGGCATGTGGATGGCTGGGAGCAAACTTCTTTCGGCGGTGCAGCAGCTGGGGCAGGGAAATTTGCCTGGTACAATCTGACGTCGGTGTACCAAAAGCAGATTGCCCACAAGTACTTGGCTGTGACACACCTAATTCTACACCTTCATTCCTCTCACTGCAGGTCTCAGAGAGGACTGAAGGTCTAGTGGGGTTGGAAATCTCAGCTGATGAGGAGCAAGGAGAGATCCTCTTTGTTCTTTGGTGTGGGTCTTTCAGATACGCTTGCCAACGAACTGCATGGCAGGTCAACATATGTCTGGTCAAGCATGTGGTACCCAAGCGGGAGATGTTTTGGCCACGCGAGATACGCTTGAGACATATGTTGCAAATAGCAGCGGTGCGATCTGATGCACTCGTCTCAAAAAAGGCCCACACCAAAGAACTTTTTGAATAACGCGCAGAGACTGCAGCGCCCTGCACATGTGGAGCTTTGGGGTGTGATGCAGTCAATGTGCTGCCCTTAGGCTGGCCCCTGGAGGGCATCCTGCCTAGTTGGTGATGTGCCACCTCCTCCTCCTCCTCCTCCTCCTCTCTCCTATCAGGCACCCACGTTGAGTCAGTGACCTCATCATCCCCTCCCTCCTCATCACTGGAGCAAACCTGGCAGTATGCTGCAGCAGGGGGAGCATGACTGCCAGATTGCTGTCCTTCTTGGGCACCCCCTCTGTCCGTGCTCATGTTACTGCCTTCATTGAGCTCAGTATCATCATCAGAGCCTTCCAAACGCTGGGCATCCTCCTGGAGCATGTACCCAACACTGTGGTCAAACAGTTCGAGGGAATCCTCATGAGGACATGGTGGAGCTAGGGAAGGAGTCACTGATGACATTGAGCTGAGGGAAGAGGCCGCTGCTTTGCCAGACAAAGCACCCTGGGCATGGGTGAGAGAGGATGAGGAGGATGAGGACGGCTTGGTCATCCACTCGACCAAGTCTTCCGCATGTTGCGGCTCAACACGGCCAGCTGCCAAAAAAAAGGCCAAGCGTGTCCCATGGCCACGTGCTGATGAGGATGCACCGTCTCCACGACCAGCACTAGACACAGAGCCTGCTTGCCCTCTCTTATTGGCTTGTGACTGTCTGCCTCTCCTTCTTGGCCTTCCAGACATACTAATGGCCTGTAGCTGCACTAAGCTGGGATAGAACACCTGTAATTTTCTTCAGGTAGCTTTATATACTGTAACCAGACAAGCCTGCCTGTCAGTAGGAAGATAACAGGAACGGATCTAGCTGAACACTGTGAGCAGGACGTACTGCACTAAATGTATATAGCAGGAACGGATCTAGCTGAACACTGTGAGCAGGACGCACTGTACTAAATGTAAATAGTCTAGCTGCCTGACCGTGGTACTAATAGGATCAAAAAGAACACCTGTAATTTTCTTCAGGTAGCTTTATATACTGTAACCAGACAAGCCTGCCTGTCAGTAGGAAGATAACAGGAACGGATCTAGCTGAACACTGTGAGCAGGACGCACTGCACTAAATGTAAATACCAGGAACGGATCTAGCTGAACACTGTGAGCAGGACGCACTGCACTGAATGTAAATAGCAGGAACGGATCTAGCTGAACACTGTGAGCAGGACGCACTGCACTGAATGTAAATAGCAGGAACGGATCTAGCTGAACACTGTGAGCAGGACGCACTGCACTGAATGTAAATAGCAGGAACGGATCTAGCTGAACACTGTGAGCAGGACGCACTGCACTGAATGTAAATAGCAGGAACGGATCTAGCTGAACACTGTGAGCAGGACGTACTGCACTAAATGTATATAGCAGGAACGGATCTAGCTGAACACTGTGAGCAGGACGCACTGCACTGAATGTAAATAGCAGGAACGGATCTAGCTGAACACTGTGAGCAGGACGCACTGCACTAAATGTAAATACCAGGAACGGATCTAGCTGAACACTGTGAGCAGGACGCACTGCACTGAATGTAAATAGCAGGAACGGATCTAGCTGAACACTGTGAGCAGGACGCACTGCACTGAATGTAAATAGCAGGAACGGATCTAGCTGAACACTGTGAGCAGGACGCACTGCACTGAATGTAAATAGCAGGAACGGATCTAGCTGAACACTGTGAGCAGGACGCACTGCACTGAATGTAAATAGCAGGAACGGATCTAGCTGAACACTGTGAGCAGGACGTACTGCACTAAATGTATATAGCAGGAACGGATCTAGCTGAACACTGTGAGCAGGACGCACTGCACTGAATGTAAATAGCAGGAACGGATCTAGCTGAACACTGTGAGCAGGACGCACTGCACTAAATGTAAATACCAGGAACGGATCTAGCTGAACACTGTGAGCAGGACGCACTGCACTGAATGTAAATAGCAGGAACGGATCTAGCTGAACACTGTGAGCAGGACGCACTGCACTGAATGTAAATAGCAGGAACGGATCTAGCTGAACACTGTGAGCAGGACGCACTGCACTGAATGTAAATAGCAGGAACGGATCTAGCTGAACACTGTGAGCAGGACGCACTGCACTGAATGTAAATAGCAGGAACGGATCTAGCTGAACACTGTGAGCAGGACGTACTGCACTAAATGTATATAGCAGGAACGGATCTAGCTGAACACTGTGAGCAGGACGCACTGCACTGAATGTAAATAGCAGGAACGGATCTAGCTGAACACTGTGAGCAGGACGCACTGCACTAAATGTAAATAGCAGGAACGGATCTAGCTGAACACTGTGAGCAGGACGCACTGCACTGAATGTAAATAGCAGGAACGGATCTAGCTGAACACTGTGAGCAGGACGCACTGCACTGAATGTAAATAGCAGGAACGGATCTAGCTGAACACTGTGAGCAGGACGCACTGCACTGAATGTAAATAGCAGGAACGGATCTAGCTGAACACTGTGAGCAGGACACACTGCACTAAATAGTCTAGATAGAAGATAACAGGAACGGATCTAGCTAAACTGAATACAGTGTATATATATATATGCAACACCTGGGATGCATATATATACACAATACACTGTAAGTGCAGCTAACTGACTGACTGTTCTGCCTAATCTATCTAACTCAAATCAAATGACACTGTCTCTCTCTCTCTCTATCTCTCAGCACACCGGAACACACACTACACAGGGCCGCCGTGCAGGCGGCCTTATATAGTGTGGGGTGTGTACTAAATCCCCTGAGCCATAATTGGCCAAAGCCACCCTGGCTTTGGCCAATTACAGCTCTCTCTACTGACGGCGCTGTGATTGGCCAAGCATGCGGGTCATAGTGCATGCTTGGCCAATCATCAGCCAGCAATGCACTGCGATGCCGCAGTGAATTATGGGCCGTGACGCGCCACACGAATTTGGCGCGAACGGCCCATATCGTTCGCAATTCGACGGACGGTCGAACAGCCGATGTTCGAGTCGAACATGGGTTCGACTCGAACACGAAGCTCATCCCTAATAGAGAGTAATACGTGTGTTATTCCTGATCAAGCCCCCTGTCTGTCTGCCTTGCTCTGCTTGTTTTGGATTGATCGTGGACCGGATTTTGGACTATTCCCTTAACTCAGCCTGCCTTTTTACCTGGACTGTCATAGAACCACACTGCCTGTCTGCCAACCACAAGTACCTGTTTGCTTTGCTCAGTTCGCGCCTGCCCTGGCGTGGTGGCTAGGCACTATAGCATTGTGTATAAGACCTGGGGCCAACCCAGGTCTTATACTAAGGTGACCAGATTTTTAAAATGAAATCCGGGGACATTTTTTTTTTTTTTTTTATTGGCAAATAGTAAACTATTTTATAAGCATATTTTCCTCAAATGATATATGCAGTGTATGTGGTATGTGTTTAAGGAATGATTGTATGATATATACGTTATTTCTGGAAATCATTTCATACCAGCCCCATAGCATTATTATACCAGCCCAACCGCATAACATCATTATGTTCTGGTTCACAAAAGGGAAAACCATGCATTTTAAAGCACAGTTGAAGATTGTATTATAATCACCAGTGCCCATTAATGCAGCGTGTTCAGTGCCCATCAGCTCAATCTATTCAGTACCCATCAATGCAGCCTGTTCAGTGCCCATCAATGCAGTCTGTTCAGTGCCCATCAATGCAGCCTGTTCAGTGCCCATCAATGTAGCCTGTTCAGTGCTCATCAGATCAGCTTGTTCAGTGACCATCAGATCAGTCTGTTCAGTGACCATCAGATCAGCCTGTTCAGTGACCATCAGATAAGCCTGTTCAGTGACCATCAGATCAGCCTGTTCAGTGCCCATTAATGCAGCCTGTTCAGTGCCAATCAGCTCAGCCTATTCAGTGCCCATCAGATCAGCCTGCTCAGTGCCCATCAGATCAGCCTGCTCAGTGCCCATCAGCTCAGCCTGCTCAGTGCCCATCAGCTCAGCCTGCTCAGTGCCCATCAGATCAGCCTTACCTAGAGGAGAGAAGTTGAATTATGTAGAGCGGGGATCTCCTGTTTACCCCGAGCGGCCGCTGTCCTCAGACGAAGTCCCACCTCCTATGATAGATGTCACCAGTGTGCTGCCTATCATAGGAGCTGGCTAAGGAGGCAGGACTTCGTCTGACAGCTAGGTAAGCGGGATATCCCAACTCTGTATAATCTGGCAGCGCTCGCCCCTCCCCATCCGAGACAGACTAAACCCCAGCAGAACTTAATGGAGGATGGGGGGGGGGGCGCCGCCACACTGGATATTTCACAGCCCTGGCAAATATAGAGATGGGTGACTCAGACATTCTAACCTGCAAAAATAATTTCAGGGAGGTTGCAAACTCAATTTAACACAACTAGAGGATGATCAAATGAAATGGAATCAGTATACAGAGGTTTACTTCTTCTGAGGGATATTAAAGGAGCACTCTAACCACCATAAGCACTTCAGTAATTTGATATGGTCATGGTGGTATGAGTCAGTATGTGCAATGTTTCTGCTTGAAACAGGTAGGAGGGCTGAGAGGGAGAGAAGTGGGACTGAGAGAGAGGGAGGCCTGAGAGAGAGAGGGGGGCTCAGAGAGAGAGGGTGGTGGATGGAGAGAGAGAGAGAGATAGGGGGAGGGTGATAGAGAGGGGGATGAGAGAGAGGGAAGGTGTTAGAGAAGTGAGTGAGAGAGAGGAGGAGTGAAAGAGAGAGAGAGGGGGTGAGAGAGGGAGGAGGTTGAGAGAGGGGGAAGAAAGAAAAAGAGAGAAAGGGGGGTGAAATAAAGTGGGGGTAAGAGGGGGGAGGGGGTGAGAGAGAGAGAGGGTGGGAAATGGGTATTCTCAGTGGTGGGGCACTTACTGTGGAGTGCAGTGCTCAGTCGTTCTTGGTAGTGGGCAGTGCTGTGTGCCCCCAGCTCAGGCATAGAAGAGGCTTTCCCCTGCCACATAGTCCCAATGTTCAGGCTTGGAGAGGATGGAACATGAGCAGAGCTGTCCCAGTACACAGCATAGGACTGTGGACAAGCTCCCTCACCTGTGGAGGACCCGTGCACCCCAAGTGTGTACACTGTCCTCAGCTATGCAGACTGTTCCCTCCAAGGGTGAGTGAAGCCTGGGACAGGAGCCTCTTATGGGGCCCCTACTGGTCCCGGACCAGTGGCGGCTGGTGCTCAAAGTTTTTGGGGGGCACAAACAAACTGAAAAATTCAGGAAAAAAAAACTTCGATTGTGCCCATCAAAAGCTGCCACTGTGCCAATAAACCCAGCCACTGTGCCATCAAACGCTGCCACTGTGCCATCAAACGCTTCCAGTGTGCTCATCAAACGCTGCCACTGTGCCCCATCAAATGCTGCCACTGTGCCCATCAAATGCTGCCACTGTGCCCATCAAATGCTGCCACTGTGCCCAATAAATGCTGCCACTGTGCCCCATCAAATGCTTCCACTGTGCCCATCAAATGCTGCCACTGTGCCCATAAAATGCTGCCACTGTGCCCATCAAATGCTGCCACTGTGCCCATCAAATGCTGCCATTGTGCCCATCAAATTCAAATGCTGCCACTGTGCCCATCAAATGCTGCCACTGTGCCCATCAAATGCTGCCACTGTGCCCATCAAATGCTGCCATTGTGCCCATCAAATTCAAATGCTGCCACTGTGCCCATCAAATGCTGCCACTGTGCCATCAAATGCTTCCAGTTTGCCCATCAAATGCTGCCACTGTGCCCATCAAATGCTGCCAGTGTGCCATCGAATGCCACCAGTGTGACCCCTCACCTGCTCACCGTCTGCCCAGCACTTACCCTGTCTCAGTGGGGCAGCGGGTGACGGTGATGAGCGGGGTCATTCATGCGTCTCCTCCCGTCCTCATCTCCCGTCCTCTCCCCCTGATAGGCGTCCAATAGTGGCGCCTGTCATTTCTGCCAATCAGGTGATGGGTAACAGACCCAGCACCTGATTGGTGGAGAGGCGGTTTAGTGTTAGGAAAGCGAATATTCATTCGCTTTCCTAACACACCTGGGAGGACTGCAAGCACCAAGCATGACGCTCGCAGTTCACCTATTTTGAAGCCTATTAGAGCCTGGGGCTCTAATCAGGTGCTTCAAAAAAAAAAAAAACGAAAAGGGGTTGGGCGTCTGAATGGGGGGGGGGCAGTGGCGGCCATGGATAGATTCATGCAATGCATGAATCTATCCATTGGTCAGAAAGGGGGCGGCGTCCATGCGCCCTTATGGACGCACTGCCACTGTTCCCCGGACCCTTGAGCAGTGCCCGGGTGTCCAAACGGTCAGTCCGCCCCTGGATATCTGTACACTGAGTGCTATTCCCTACATATAACACTAACATCTGTACATGGAGTGGAGTGGATGTGCACTCCATGTACGGATGTCAGTGTTATGTGTAGGGAGTAGTAGTCACTAAGTGCTATTCCCAATATATATAACACTGATCTCTGTACACGGGATGCTAGTACCTCTGACACTGATATCTGTCATATCTGTACACCAAGTGGCACTCAGTGTACAGATATCAGTGTGCACTCACTATAGAAATCAGGGTAAGTAGATATAGGTTAGGGAATAGCACCTGGTGGAAGTGCACTGGGCAGGAACACTCAGCCTGCTTGGTATACATTAAAGCAGTGTGACATACTAAACGGCTGGCCTGGTGATCACACACTGACCTGCTGCTGTGCTGCACAGAGTCTGACAGCTTTGAGACCAGTCCATGCTGCAGTGCACCGCCTCCAGCTCTCTAAGTTCAGCACCACCTGTCCTCCACGGCAGGAATGTAGACTGAGGGCGAGGCTGAGACTGTAACTCCTGGGGAGAGAGGTGGCCAGTGCAGATGCCGCTGCCATCATCCCCCATGGTTCCACGATCTTTCTCTCTTCCCAGCCAGAGACCTTTCCTATATCTGCAATAGGCCGCCGGGTGGCGGACCGCGGGAGCCGCAGAAGAGGAAAAGGTGGGCGGAGCCAGGGCAACACTGACACGGCCTCGCTCTGAGAGTCTCTGTGTGTGTGACATCACTGGTTGTTAGACGCCAGGCGGGGCGGCCCTAGCAACCAGTGATCAGTTAGGGTGGCTGCAACTGGTGTGTGTCCGGGAGCCGCAGCCCACATGCAGAACACTTCCGCACCTCGCGGGAGACTTAGGATGTCTGGTGACCAGATGTCCCCGGCCCTGCAAAGTGGGGACAAAACCGGGGACAAACTTTCTCCGGGGACAGTTTCCTCAGTCCAGGGACTGTCCCCGGAAACCGGGGACGTCTGGTCACCTTATCTTATACACAAGAGGCCTGTTTGCCTTATGGTAAAGGTGGCTGCTATAGGTGAAGAACACAGTAGCCAGCTATAGTGTTTGACCACCTGTGTTGAGATAGACGTGACAGCCACTAGTACATTTGGGCTTAGCCTTGCTCATTAAACTTGTCTTGCTGCTGGCCAATTTTACACTGCTATAGTATCTGCGGTCTCCAAATTCTTGTAGTAAGACCCTGCCTTTGATTTTTGTCTCAAAGTAGAACTAAAGGCAAAATGTTTTATTTTAATTTTTGGATAGAGTAGAGAGGGATTAGAACCTTTGTCAGTTTTTATTGCTGTCTGTGTTAGTCCCATTTAGCATTATCATTGAAAGTGAAAGTAAAAGAAAATACCCTAATTTTGGGTTGCCACCAGAAAAGTAATAGAGGGGAGATCTTCCAATGGGGACACTAGTTCTGGTGACCTGGTGGTCCCCAAGGAATTCTCTTTATTTGCAGGGATTTCCTCTCACTTCCTGTTTGGCTATAGGACAGGTAGAGAAGGTATATCTCAGCAATGGAACACAGATGGGCATAAAAAATCTGACAGGGGTTAAAACCCTCCCTAGCTCTAAAATGAAAAAAAAATATGCCTATAGTTCTACTTTAAGTACATTTGGGTTTAGCCTTGCACATTTAAATTGTCCTGCTGCTGACCAATTTTATCCTGCTGTTAAAATCTATGTTCTCCTTGACCGAGAGAGTTTTAACAGGGTCGGCCTCACCTAACTACTGGCCAAGTTTTATTTGCCAGTAAAAGTAGGCTGTAACCTGGGGGACAGGTAGCAGGCACAAAGCTCCCTGGGATGAGTGGTCTTTCAGGCACAGATACCAAATCCAGTGGAATAGTGACAAACAGTGCGGTGTTTATTTGTGATATATACAAGTCTATATACAGGTGCTGTACAGTGTTCCAAAAGAAACAAATAGGAACAAAATAGCCAAAACAAAACCTAGCCGTGTCTCGGCACTAACTAAACAATATTTACAGATCCTAACTACTAAGCTGAGCAAGCCTACAGCTTGTCAGCTTCCACATACCTTTTTGCACTCTTACACAGAAGTTCTCTGAGTATCCCAGGCCAAGAGCAAGGCTGTCTTGCTCAGGTGAGCTTAAATTAGCCTGGGGGAGAGGACCAAGGCCTGAACTGGACCATGGATCAGAGATCCCTGAACCTGTATGAGAGGAGCCTGGGAGATGTATAAACCCCGAACAGGACTTTTCCTGGCTCTCTCTGGGACGCTCTGCTACATATCCTCCCCCCTTGTTTCAACCCCAGGGTTGGAACACCTGTAGCCCAACAGGAGTGAACACGGGACAGGGCATCTACATTCCCCATCTCAACACCTGGCCTGTGTTTTACAGTGAATGAGTAATCCTGTAGAGCCAAAAACCACCGGTTCACCCGTCTATTAGTCTCCTTCTTTTGGGCCATCCATTTCAGAGGAGCATGGTCAGTTATTAACTCAAACTGGCGTCCTAACAAATAGTACCTGAGTGCGTCCACGGCCCACTTTATGGCTAAACACTCCTTTTCAATGACTGCATACCTTTGCTCATGGTCATTGAGTTTTCTGCTTAGGTACACCACAGGGTGTTCTTCCCCATTGTGTACCTGTGATAGTACTGCCCCAATACCAACATCAGACGCATCCGTCTGAACCAAAAAATCTTTGGAGAAATCGGGGGAGTACAGTACTGGTTGTGCACAAAGAGCCTTCTTCAGGACTTGGAAAGATTCCTCTGCTACTGAGGACCATTTCACCATTACAGAGTCTCTCCCTTTCGTAAGGTCTGTCAGTGGGGCAGCTATAGTTGCAAAATTTGGGATAAATCTTCTATAATACCCCGCAATGCCAAGAAAGGCCCTGACCTGCTTCTTGTTTGCAGGACGTGGCCATTCCTGGATGGCTTCTATTTTATTCACTTGAGGTTTTATTACACCACGCCCAATAGTGTAGCCCAAATACTTGGCTTCCTCTAGACCAATGGCACATTTTTTTGGATTTGCTGTAAAACCTTCTTTGAAGAGGGAATCGAGGACAGCCTGGACCCGGGGCAAGTGAGACTCCCAGTCAGTGCTATGTACCACTATGTCATCTAGATATGCTGCTGCATATTGTCGGTGGGGTCTTAGAGTCCTGTCCATGGCCCTCTGAAATGTGGCGGGGGCATTTTGCAACCCAAAAGGCATTTTTTTATATTGAAAGGAACCCTCTGGGGTCACAAATGCAGTCTTCTCTTTGGCGCTACCAGTCAGGGGTATTTGCCAATAACCTTTTGTCAAGTCCAAAGTGGTCAGATAGCGAGCCTTGCCAAGTCGGTCTATAAGTTCGTCCACTCTGGGCATTGGGTACGTGTCAAACTTTGTCACTGCATTAAGCTTCCTGAAGTCATTACAGAACCTCCAAGTGCCATCCGGTTTTGGGACTAACACGATGGGGCTAGACCAGTCACTATTGGATTCCTCAATGACATCTAGCTCCAACATTCTTTTAACTTCCTCGCTGATGTCCTTTCTTCTTGCTTCAGGAATTCGGTATGGTTTTAGCTTGACACGGACCCCAGGTTCAGTAACAATATCATGCTGAACTGCTGAAGTCGTGCCAGGTAACTCTGAAAATTTCTCTCTATTTCTTATCAGGAATTCTCTAGTTTCCTGCTTTTGAGAATATGACAGGGTGTCTGGAATCGTGACCTCAGGGATCAGAGGAGACTCAGTACCCTTAGGCGTTACCGGGAGGGACCTCACAGTTAACGCCAGCCTATCCTTCCAGGGCTTTAACAGGTTTATGTGGTAAATCTGTTCGGGCTTCCTTTTTCCTGGTTGATATATTTTGTAATTGACCTCCCCAACTCTTTCAATTACTTCAAAGGGACCCTGCCACTTAGCCAGGAACTTGCTCTCAACAGTGGGAACTAACACCAGGACCCTATCACCAGGTGAGAAAACACGGAGTTGGGCCCCCCTGTTGTATATCCTCTGTTGAGCTGTTTGGGCCTGCAGTAAGTGTTCTTTTACCAACGGCATGATTGCTGCAATCCTGTCCTGCATTTGAGCGATATGCTCAATGACACTTTTATGGGGTGTCTGCTCCCCCTCCCAAGTTTCTTTGGCTATGTCCAAGAGTCCCCGAGGGTGTCTCCCATAAAGCAACTCAAAGGGAGAGTACCCCGTGGAGGACTGGGGAACCTCCCTGATGGCAAACATCAAGTATGGTATCAGGAAGTCCCAGTTTTTCCCATCCTTGTCAACAACCTTTTTTAACATGCTCTTTAATGTTTTATTGAAGCGTTCCACCAAGCCATCTGTTTGAGGATGGTACACCGAGGTTCGCAATTGCGTCACCTTAAATAACTTGCACAGCTCTCTAGTTATTCGTGACATAAATGGGGTGCCCTGGTCTGTAAGGACTTCTTTAGGGATTCCAACACGACTGAACACCATAAACAGCTCTTTGGCAATGTTTTTAGCAGACGCGGTGCGTAAGGGAATTGCCTCTGGGTAACGGGTAGCATAATCCATGATTACGAGGATATGCTGATGACCTCGGGCAGACTTGGGGAGTGGACCCACAAGGTCCATGGCAATCCTCTCAAAGGGCACTTCAATAATGGGCAAGGGCACTAAAGGACTTCGGAAGTGTTGTAGTGGGGCTGACATCTGACACACAGGACAGGATTGACAATAATTCTCAATATCCTTCTGTATTCCGGGCCAATAAAACCTGCGCAACACCCTTTCAGTAGTTTTCTCAACCCCTAAATGACCTCCTAGCAAGTGCCCATGGGCAAGTTCCAACACCACCCGTCTGTATGGCTTAGGGACCACCAACTGTTCAACCACTTCATCATTTTTTTTACATACACGATACAATAAATCCTCATTGCTGCTAAAATAAGGAAAACAGAGCCTGTCCCCTGATTCGACAGGTACATCATTAATCACCATTACATTTTCCCAGGCCCTGGCAAGGGTTGGGTCTTTTCTCTGCTCGGTACCAAAATTTTCCTTGTGTACATTAAGGTCAGCAAACTCCAACGTAGGCTCAGATTCAGCAGATGGCTGTCCAGCTCCACTGGTTGTGGGGACCTCCTCAGGCTCCTCCAGCTCTCCTGCCATAACTGAGAAAGGAAAACCTGGGGAGCCCTGAGAAGAGTCCCCTGAACCCATATTGTCAGTAGCGGCCAGGAGTTCTGGCTCTGTCACTGAGTCAGCTACTGCGACCGGGTCGGGACGATCCCACAGTTCCCAAAACTTAGGGAAGTCCCTACCAATGATGGCCTCGTGCACCAAGTGGGGCACAAGTCCGACCAGATGGGTCACCGTACCTAAGCCAGTTTTAAACTGAACAGTGGCTATAGGATACTCGCGGGTATCCCCATGTACACAGATCACAGCAACTTTTTTAGCATGCAAATTCACAGTGTCAACCATCTCAGCTGTAACCAAAGTCACTAGACTTCCAGAGTCTAGCAAGGCCGTAATAGGCTTATTATTAACAGTCATTTGGCACATGTGTTTTCCCATACTTGGTGCTGCAGCGCATGAAACAGCAGCAAACATAGACTGCCTTCTAATAGACAGATCGCACTGCATTGGTTCATCTGTCAATGGACAGTTTGCTGCAACATGTCCCAGTTCTTGGCAACGAAAACACCTGATGTTTCCCCAGTTTGGTTTGCTGACAGGCAGTAGCTTCCCTTGTTTGGGACGCCAAACTTCAGTCCTGGCACCAAAAATCCTCCCCCCTATTTCCTTGCCATGCTTACCACCCACTTCCCCTGGAACAGTCTTACCGGTTGCCTGGGGAGACCGTGGCTTTGGGCGGAAAGTCTGTGCGGCTGTAGGGGTGGTGACCAGGTTCTCTGCAGCAAAGTACCTTTCAACAAGTTCCACGAGGTTGTCCGCCGAATTGGGGTCTCCTTGACTCACCCACTTCTGCAGGGGAACTGGTAGGGACCTCAGGAACCGGTCCATGACCACACGCTCCACTATTTGTGGCCCAGACAGGGACTCCGGCTGTAGCCATTTTCTCACCAAGTGAATTAGGTCGAACATCTGCGATCTTGGGGGCCTCTCGTCTTGGAAGAACCAGCTGTGGACCCGCTGTGCTCGAACTGCCAGGGTGACACCAAGTCGCGCCAGGATTTCCCGCTTGACCTTTTCATAGTCTCCTGCTTCTGCTGACTCCAAATCATAGTAGGCCTTCTGCGATTCTCCAGACAGCAAGGGGGCGACCAGTCCTGCCCACTGGGTTTTGGGCCAACCTTCCCTCTCAGCGGTCCGTTCAAACGTTAAGAGAAAGGCCTCTGGATCATCATCTGCAGTCATCTTGGAAAGAAAGTGACCCACATGGATGGCTGAGGGCTTGTCTCCAACAACATTAACTTTAGCAGGTGACCACTGTGCTAGCGTCTCCACAACCGCAGCCAAGGTTTTCCTATCCTCTTTTGCATCAGTGGCTAGCTGTTCAAACAGCCTCTGCGATAGCTCCTGTACAGCACCAATCTGTTGGCACAGCGCCTTGGTTTGCTCCTGTGCGATAGCGTTTGTTTTCTGCAGTGCAACGTTTGCTTGTTGCTGTGCAGCATTGGATTGTTGCTGTGCAGCATTGGATATCACCAATTGTTTTAGGATTTCCTCCATGTTTAGTCACTCTAGGTACTGGCCTTTTAAGTAGTAACTTACTACAGCTGGTCGCAGTCTCCACCATATGTAACCTGGGGGACAGGTAGCAGGCACAAAGCTCCCTGGGATGAGTGGTCTTTCAGGCACAGATACCAAATCCAGTGGAATAGTGACAAACAGTGCAGTGTTTATTTGTGATATTTACAAGTCTATATACAGGTGCTGTACAGTGTTCCAAAAGAAACAAATAGGAACAAAATAGCCAAAACAAAACCTAGCCGTGTCTCGGCACTAACTAAACAATATTTACAGATCCTAACTACTAAGCTGAGCAAGCCTACAGCTTGTCAGCTTCCACATACCTTTTTGCACTCTTACACAGAAGTTCTCTGAGTATCCCAGGCCAAGAGCAAGGCTGTCTTGCTCAGGTGAGCTTAAATTAGCCTGGGGGAGAGGACCAAGGCCTGAACTGGACCATGGATCAGAGATCCCTGAACCTGTATGAGAGGAGCCTGGGAGATGTATAAACCCCGAACAGGACTTTTCCTGGCTCTCTCTGGGACGCTCTGCTACAAGGCCTATTACTGTAAAACATAACGTCTCATTCAGGAGTCAGATAATATTTAATAATTATAGCTACAGTACACAAAAAACAAAAACAGGACAAAACAACGTAGGGTTCTCCCTAGTGTTCAAACCATATCCTTATCCAGGCATGCATCCTGGATGGCCAGGGAAGAGAGGGCAGACCAGACCAAAAGTTTTTCAATTACGGGGAAACAAGGCGGAGGGGACAGCAAAGCCTTTCACCCCCGCAAAATACCCTTGTCCTAATGGTTAGGGACATGGACCTCTTTCCCACTGTTGGTGCCCCAAAAAGGAAGTGAGGGATATAAAAGGTTGCCTATGGTGGCACCTGGAAGCTGCCTTTACAGTAAGGGGCAACCAGATATCCACCCCTCCGTGGGAAAAGAATAGAGGATTACATTAGTATTACCCATTACCACAAAGATTTAAAATTAAATAACCACACCAACAAACACCAAATTAAAAAGTCCTTAAATTTAATTTAAATAAAACAAATAAATACTCATATATAAAAAAAATAATGAAAAAAAAATAATGTTGCCAGAAGTAATTCCACGAAAATCAGGGTGTCCAGTTGTGTAAATCCAGCATCAATGAAGATGACCCCTCACCCGCTGTTGTATACATGCCACACTTCTATCACTAAATTACAGATTGCTGGCTGTGGTAATATAAATTGACAGCCAGGAATCCCAGGTGACATCATACACCAAAACTAGTCAATGTAAATTACAGCTGAGAATTCTGGCTGATGTCATTGCCCATAGGTCAGCATTCCCCCATATTGCCCTAACCTCCTTTTTGGGGCAGCAGAGGTGATAAAGATACCCTTGTCCTTGATCATTGGGACAAGAGTACTTTGCAAGAGGGGAGGCTTTTGCCAGGTTTCCACCAATATTAAAAGGTACGTGGCATGTTCAGGTAGCAGAAGGGGGAATGCATACTTGTTGCCCCCCCTTTCCTGCCACCCAGGCTGCATGCCTAGGTAACAATCTAAACTTTAACTGCCATTCTCTCCCTTTTAAAAAATTTGAATGACTACATTCAAACTTGAATTATTCAGATTGGGGTGCTTCTGTATGTAAAGCAAGGTAATTGTAAAAGAAGCAAATAATATCATGTACTACCAGTACATGCTGTCGCTGAGATGGTCCATGAAAATCATACTGTTCTGTAACACCACGCACAGCTTGAAGGCATTTAAAAAATGTGTGTATTTTCAACGTTGCCTTTGAAGTCACATAAAAAGACCCTCTTTATGCCGAATGTTGTTTTTGAAAATTTGTGTTTGCATTTGTGTGGATCCTCCATGGCAGTGTCCAGCTTTTCATGCCTTTTTTGCATCCTCAATTGGCTTCAATGGGCTCGATTGTAGGTTTGGGTTTCCTGGCCTTAAACCAGAATTTGCTGAGCCTCATGAATTAAATCATGGAGAGAGATGAATGGCTAGTGACTTACATATCCAACGGATTATGTAAGCAAAGTAATAGATTGCACATGGTACAGGTTGCATTTTCTATATCAATAATTGATGTAAATAACACCATGGGTTCACAGGAAATGGGCTGAATGACACTGGGCCACATGTCCTAATAGATAACAATGGAAAGCCAGCAACACCTGTGCATCCCTATGCCAGTAAAAGATGCCTATCAAGGCCTGGATCTGAACCCGGGACCACTGTTGTGTCTGGTGGTAACTCTTCTTGCTGAGCCACCTGAGATGCTGGGCTGTTCTCTGTCTGATTATTTTGGCTTTCTTACCTTGTCTCTTGTTTCGCTATGGTCACTCCTGTTGCCGTCCCTATTTTATCCCCATCCCCTCTGCTGTATTTTGTAAATGTAGGGTCCTCTTCCTCCTAAAATCTTCCCCTGGTTTTGGGTGGTCCGCGAAGAAGCAAAAGGCAGTGTACATCACTGTACTGTAACTTCAGAGTACTACGCTGATGCTGAATGAAAATAAAACTGTGCCTGCGCAATAAAATATCTATTAAAATCCTCAAAGTACCATTATATACTAAATGAAGTGCAATTAGTGTAAGTACCAACAATTTGTACACTTCTAACTTACATACATCTCAAATACTCAATAAAGTGCTTTTGTACCATAACTAAAGTTACTGAAGTTTATGCAATTCATAGAATGTAAATCAAATCAAAGATAGTTCTTTAGTTTTCCAGAGGAAAAACAATTCATTAAAATAAAAATCATGTATATATACACACAGTATGTATAATAAAAAATGATATTATTCAGTGTCCTGTGTCTATTTTTATTACTGTGATATTTTCTAGCAGTAAAAACAATATGCCCTTTTGTATATATCCTTCCAGGTTTATGTGGATCTTCCAATATTAATTACTAGAATTCTTCAATGTCCTGGCTCCTCTTAGCTTTTTCTCCCGTATAGTACCCAAAAGAGAATAGTTCTCATTGTGTTTACTGTTATTTTGACTTTATTTTTCACAGTGTAAAAAAAATTAAATTGCCTGTATACATGTCAATGGATGTAGCCTCTGTGTACCTCTGATCCTCCAACAAAATGGTGTTCCGCTCACTTCCGGTTGCGGCGTGAGGTCACCAGCTCCTTCTCCCTACACGTTACGTCACTATACCACGTGAATTTGTCCCCTGCTCATACTTTGACAACCATTCTCTTTTAGGTCCTATACAGGAGAAAAAGCTAAGAGGAACTAGGATGGCAATGGATTAAGATTGAAGAATCCTAAGGATTAATATTGGAAGATAATATGGTGGAGGGAGAAGTGCACTACAAATACAAGCGACCCCATAATATTCACTGGTGGAGAAATATTCTACACGGGCACATTGTTTTTGCTGCTAGAAAATAACACAGTAATGAAAATAGACACAGGACACTGAATAGAACCAATTTTAATTATACATATATATTTATATATATATAGATATATATATCTCTATATATATATAGATATATATATATCGATATATATATCGATATATATATCGATATACAGTGCCTTGTGAAAGTATTCGGCCCCCTTGAACTTTTCAACCTTTTTCCACATTTCAGGCTTCAAACATAAAGATATAAAAATTTTATTTTTTGTGAAGAATCACCAACAAGTGGGACACAATTGTGAAGTGGAACGAAATCTATTGGATTGTTGAAACTTTTTTAACTAATAAAAAAATGAAAAGTGGGGCGTGCAAAATTATTCGGCCCCTTTGCGTTAATACTTTGTAGAACCACCTTTTGCTGCGATTACAGCTGCAAGTCACTTGGGGTATGTCTCTATCAGTTTTGCACATCGAGAGACTGAAATTCTTGCCCATTCTTCCTTGCAAAACAGCTCGAGCTCAGTGAGGTTGGATGGAGAGCGTTTGTGAACAGCAGTTTTCAGCTCTTTCCACAGATTCTCGATTGGATTCAGGTCTGGACTTTGACTTGGCCATTCTAACACCTGGATACGTTTATTTGTGAACCATTCCTTTGTAGATTTTGCTGTATGTTTGGGATCATTGTCTTGTTGGAAGAAAAATCTCCGTGCCAGTTTCAGGTCTTTTGCAGACTCCAACAGGTTTTCATCCAGAATGGTCCTGTATTTGGCTGCATCCATCTTCCCCTCAATTTTAACCATCTTCCCTGTCCCTGCTGAGGAAAAGCAGGCCCAAACCATGATGCTGCCACCACCATGTTTGACAGTGGGGATGGTGTGTTGAGTGTTATGAGCTGTGTTACTTTTACGCCAAACATATCGTTTTGCATTGTGGCCAAAAAGTTTGATTCTGGTTTCATCGGACCAGAGCACCTTCTTCCACATGTTTGGTGTGTCTCCCAGGTGGCTTGTGGCAAACTTTAGACAAGACTTTTTATGGATATCTTTGAGAAATGGCTTTCTTCTTGCCACTCTTCCATAAAGGCCAGATTTGTGCAGTGTACGACTGATTGTTGTCCTATGGACAGACTCTCCCACCTCAGCTGTAGTTCTCTGCAGTTCATCCAGAGTGATCATGGGCCTCTTGGCTGCATCTCTGATCAGTCTTCTCCTTGTCTGAGCTGAAAGTTTAGAGGGACAGCCAGGTCTTGGTAGATTTGCAGTGGTCTGATACTCCTTCCATTTCAAAATGATCGCTTGCACAGTGCTCCTTGGGATGTTTAAAGCTTGGGAAATCTTTTTGTATCCAAATCCGGCTTTAAACTTCTCCACCACAGTATTACGGACCTGCCTGGTGTGTTCCTTGGTCTTCATGATGCTCTCTGCGCTTTCAACAGAACCCTGAGACTATCACAGAGCAGGTGCATTTATACAGAGACTTGATTACACACAGGTGGATTCTATTTATCACCATCAGTCATTTAGGACAACATTGGATCCTTCAGAGATCCTCGCTGAACTTCTGGAGTGAGTTTGCTGCACTGAAAGTAAAGGGGCCGAATAATTTTGCACGCACCACTTTTCAGTTTTTTATTTGCTAAAAAAGTTTAAAATATCCAATAGATTTCGTTCCACTTCACAATTGTGTCCCATTTCTTGGTGATTCTTCACAAAAAATTAAAAATTTTTATCTTTATGTTTGAAGCCTGAAATGTGGCAAAAGGTTGAAAAGTTCAAGGGGGCCGAATACTTTTGCAAGGCACTGTATATATATAGATATATATATCGATATATATATCTATATTTATAGATATATATATTTTTTTTTTTTTTTTGAATGAATTAATTTTTTTCCTTTGGAAAACAAATGAATTATCTTTGATTTGATTTGCATTCAACTACTATGAATTGTGCAAATTTTATTTATGGCATTTGAGTATTTGTGATTTATATAAATTAAGATTGTAAAAATTGTTGGTACTTACACTAATCACACTTTATTGATTATATGATGGTACTTTGAGGATTATAATAGATATTTTATTGTGCAGGCACAGTTTTTATTCTCATGTTGCAATACACAGGTGAAGTGTGAATACTGTCTTTGTGCCAGCAGCAGTATTTTATGCCGTAGTTATATACTTTGAATGGACACATACTTGTTAGAGCTGGAGTACCTTGTATAATGATGACTACACTCATGCTACCTCAGGGGGGGCAGATCCATGACACTTTTCATAGTATGTCCTTCGTTTTTCTGGTTTGAATGACTCTAAACACTGGCCGGAACTTCTTCTTTTTAAAAAAGCCCAAATTTGGGCTTTAAGATAAACGCTATATTGACAACACAAAGTGAAAATATCATAATTTCTCTAGTAAAAAAAGGGTAAATTTTAGTGGTCCCCTGTTAGTTGCTGATAGCAGTAATGATTTTTCCTCTCCGATCATCAGACACTGATGATGCAATAACACGCAAGTGATAATGTTCATCAATAAACTAATAATAAAACAACACATAGCTTCTGGACAAGGTTTTATTGCAGGTCATTCAAAATGGCAGATGGTAGCCTTGATGGCTTCTTGAGTTTCCATTAACGGATTAAGAAGGCGTGAAAAGGCTGCTTCCAAACCAAGAGTGGATTGTGAATGAATTGCGCCATTGATTTTGTTATCATTGACAGCAGAAGTTTTAAATAGCAACTGGAAAATATATTTTGCTGACCTCTTGATCTTAAAGGATCTGCTATGTACGTGAATGTAAAAAACTGTCTGTTACACATTTCCTATGTTCACCGTTGATATATTAACCTTGGAATACAGCATTTCCTGAATATAAGAAGGAAACAAAGGACAAAGGGTCCACTCACATCCAGACATTTTCCTGCAGTAAAAGGGATGCATTTGACCGCATGAACATGCATTTAAAATAGAAATATCATTAATTCCTATGTGGTTAGCTCACATCTATGTCATATTGTTTAAAAATAGGACATTTGAGATTTTGTGGAAAGAATAAGTCCAGATAAAATGTCTTTAGTTTGGAAAGAGTGGCTAAGAGTTAATTGGGAACCATGCCCCTGCCTTCCTGAAGCTCCCCCAACCAGTATTTAAAAATGAATCTATATTCGTATGTTTCTCTTGCAATCTTCAGGCCATTTCGGTGACATCAGAGGTCCTATTTCATCTTCCTTAGTGGCAATGCCGGGTGGTCTTTGCTGAACTCACTGGTGCACTCATATGAGTGCCCCCAGGTGGAAGTGACAGGAAGTTGATTGGATGATAATAGGCATTATTCACCATGGAAAGCAGCCAGGACCAAGAATGGTGAGTCTGTGGGGGACAGAGCACGACAAAGGGTGAGTCATGCATTGAAAGCTACTTTTTGAGTTCAACATGTACAGTGACTTGAAAAAAGTATTCATATTGAACTGTACTGTAATTGTGCTGTCCCCCCTCTACATTGTAAAACGTTGCGTAAACTGTTGGCGCTATATAAATTGTGTATAATAATAATAATAACATGCAGTGCCTTGTAAAAGTATTCATGCCCCTTGAAATTGTCCACATTTTGTCATGTTACAACCAAAAACGTAATGAATTTTATTGGGATTATATGCGATAGACCAACACAAAGTGGCACATAATTGTGAAGTGGAAGGAAAATGATAAATGGTTATCAAAATTTTTAACAAACAAATATCAGAAAAGTGTGGCGTGCATTTGTATTCAGCCCCCCTTATTCTGATACCCCTAAAATCTAGTGGAACCAATTGCCTTCAGAAGTCACCTAATTAGTACCACCACGTGTGTGTAATTTAATTTCAGTATAAATACAGCTGTTCTTTGAAGCCCACAGAGGTTTGTTAGAGAACCTTAGTGAACAAACAGCATTATGAAGCCCAAGGAACACACCAGACACATCAGGGATAAAGTTGTGGAGAAGTTTAAAGCAGGGTTAGGTTATAAGAAAAATATCCCAAGCTTTGAACATCTCACAAAGCACTGTTCAATCCATCATCCGAAAATGGAAAGAGTATGGTACAACTGCAAACCAGCCAAGACATGGCCGTCCACCTAAATTGACAGATCGGGCAAGGAAAGCATTAACCAGAGAAGAAGCCAAGAGGCCCATGGTAACTCTGAAGGAGCTACAGAGATCCACAGCCCAGGTGGGAGAATCTGTCCACAGGACAACTATTAGTCGTGCACTCCACAAATCTGGCCTTTATGGACGAGTGCCAAGAAGAAATCCATTGTTGAAAGAAAGACATAAGTAGTCCCATTTTCAATTTGCGAGAAGCCATGTGGGGGACACAGGAAACATGTGGAAGAAGGTGCTCTGGTCAGAGGAGACCAAAATTGAACTTTTTGGCCTAAAAGAAAAAACGCTATGTGTGGCGGAAAATGAACACTGAACATCACCCTGAACACACAATCCCCACCATGAAACATGGTGGTGGCAGCATCATGTTGTGGGGATGCTTTTCTTCAGCAGGGACAGGGAAGGGAGTTGATGGGAAGATGGATGGAGTCAAATACAGGGCAATCTTAGAAGAAAAACTTCCTTCCAGCAGGACAATGACCCTAAACATACAGCCAGAGCTACAATCAGTGGCCCATCCATTAGGGGCGCGCGGCCACCACCCCCCCTTTCCATGTGTCCGGCTCCCTGATCTACATGCAGGGCGCCGGACACATTGATTCCAATCAGGGTTTTATCAGAGTATCAGAGGCTCTAATAGGCTTCAAAAAGGGTGGGCTCGGGACGCAGAGCACTGCACCCAAAGCCTACCCAGTTGTGTGACAATAGAAAATGATTGGCGACCCGATTGGCGGCCCAATTGGCCCAAAGGAGATCCGATCGGATTGGCTGCCAGGAGGAGGAAAGGGGAGAAGCTGACATCGCCCCCTGGTGCCCAGAGCGCTGTTTGTGAGATGGGGTAATGGGGTAAGTGTGGGGCCACAACTACTGACTGACCTGGGGGGGGGGGGGTGACGGCGGGAGAATCGTTTGCTACACTGGCTACAATAGAATGGTTTAGATCAAAGCATATTCATGTGTTAGAATGGCCCAGTCTAAGTCCAGACCTAAATCCAATTTAGAATCTGTGGCAAGACTTGAAAATTGCTGTTCACAGACGCTCTCCATCCAATCTAACCCAATCTGGGCTAATTTGAAAGAAAAATGGGCAAAAATGTCACTCTCTAGATGTGCAAAGCTGGTAGAGACATCCCCAAAAGAAACTTGCAGCTGTAATTGCAGCGAAAGGTGGTTCTACAAAGTATTGACTCAGGGGGGCTGATTACAAATGCACGCCACACTTTTCACGTATTTATTTGTAAAAAATGTTGAAAACCATTTATCCTTTTCCTTCCACTTCACAATTATGTGCCGCTTTGTGTTGGTCTAGCACATAAAATCCCAATAAAATACATTTAAGTTTTTAATAATAACGTTGTAATAACATTATCAGCAGGTCTAACCCTTCTTGCGCTATTAAAAGATGTATCTTATATTACATAGTCCTCTAAAGCTTTCTGACTGTCCAAAACAAATGTAATGCCGCGTACACACGGTCGTACTTTTCGTCTACAAAAGTCCAACGGACGCTGACGGACTAAAGCTGGCTGGTAATCCGATCGTGTGTGGGCTTCTCCGGACTTTCAACGTACTTTTTTAGCCTCAAATCCGACGTACTTTAGATTTGAAACATGCTTTAAAACTTTCCGACGGACTCGAGTCTGGTCGAAAAATCCGCTCGTCTGTATGCTAGTCCGACGGACAAAAACCCACGCTAGGGCAGCTATTGGCTACTGGCTATGAACTTGCTTATTTTAGTCCGGTGTACGTCATCACGTAAGAATTCGACGGACTTTTGTGTGATCGTGTGTAGGCAAGTCTGTTCGTTAGAAAGTCCGCCGCAAGTCCGTCGAAAGTCTGCCGGAAGTCTGTCGGAAGTCTGTCGGACAGGCTGTCTGACTTTTGTAGACGAAAAGTACGACCGTGTGTACGCGGCATAAGAGTTGGAATATTGGATCAACTAAAAATTTGCCTTGCAGTGACCGCCCCCCCCCCCCCCTTCACCCTTTTGTGAAAGATTTGCCTACATACTGGAAGTGTAGCAGAGTACAAGTAACAAGTTAAGTATTGTGCTTATTCCTTTTATCTAGACAAAAACTGCATATAACCCTTAGGCTACTTTCACACTGGGGCGTTGGGGGCGTCGGCGCTAAACCGCCGCTATTTTTAGCGACGCTTTACCGTCGTTTTTGTGGCCCTTTTCGGCCGCTAGAAGGTTGCTTTTAACCCCCCTAACGGCCGAAAAAGAGTTAAATGCACCTGCAAAGCGCTGCTGCAGCGGCGCTTTGCAGGCACTTCGGCGGCGCTGCCCATTGATTTCACTGGGCAGTGGCGCTGTAGGAGCGGTGTATACACCGCTCCTACAGTGCCTCAAACATGCGGCTTGCAGGACTTTTTTTGGCATCCTGTCAGCTCACCGCTCCACTCAGACTTTCACACTGGAGTGAGAGGAGAGGCTCTTTACAGGCGCTATGCTGGTACTATTCTTAGCGCTATATCGCCTGTAAAGCGCCTTGCAGGATACATTTTTTCAGCTCTGTGGAGTTAAGTTTGGCCATCTGCTTTCCTAGAAGCCACACAACCTACATTTTTGCCACTAACCCATAACATTAAAAGGATATCAATAACAAAAAAATGCTTTGGTGGTGATAGCTCTGTCCCAGAGTATGATAAATGTAAGATTAAAATGGTTTGGGCCTTTAGGTCCGCTCAAAGGTAATATGTTTTTGGGGGACAAAAGTTGCTTGCGAATGTCATTCTGTGATTTTGCAAATTTTTAGAAAAGTGTGGAAACAGCTGAGGTGTCAATTGGTGGGCTGTCTTTTAAACATAAATAGGCTGGCTTTTATAGAATGTCTGAGGTTACGATTGAAAATGGCTGATCTAGAGTATTGACACTGAGAGTAGATCATTTGGTTTAATAATACTCCTTGCTCTATAAGAGGGGTCTCCAAACTGTGACCTGGGGGCAAGATGTGTCCCTTTGCTTGCCTTTATCCATCCCTTGGAGCACTATTTCTCTCATTGACACCAACTATGGGGCATAATTCCTGTCACTGATACCAAAAATAGGGCACTAGTCCTAAGACAGACTCCAACAATGGGGAACTATTCTTCCCACTGACCCCAGCAATGGGGAACTATTCTTCCCACTGATACCAATGATGGAGCGCTATTCCTCCCACTGACACCACTGATGGGGCACTATTCCTTCTCCTGACACCAGTGATGGAGCATTATTCCTTCCCCTGATACCAACAATGGGGCAATAATCCTCCCACTAATAACAATGATGGGGAATTGTATAATCCCTTTGACACCAAGGCAAATTCTACTCACACTAGCCACAGTCCAGCCCCAGTCTTGGTTCACACTAGCGTGACTTCAAAGTTGCCCAACTTTGAAGCCGTGCCGTACAGCGCAAATTCATTGCGGCTTGCAAACGACTTCTTTAACAGAAGTCAATGCAAGCTGCTCTAAAGTCCCCCCAAGTAGTGCAAGAACCTTTTTCGAAGTCAGAGCGACTTGAGTCGCTCCAATTAGAACAGTTCCATTGCACTGAATAGGGCGCGACTTGTCAGGGGACTAAGTCACCTGACAGGTCGCACCAGTGTAAACTGAGCCTTAAAGTCTAAAGGACAGTAAACTGATCCTTTGTTTACAAAGTTTGGAGATCCCTGCTCTATAAAACTGTAATTTCAGTAATGACTTTTAAAATGAAATATAAATATCAAAAAAGGAATGCAAACAGTGAAAGGGGTGGAATATCCTAGCACTAGCAGTCAGTATAACACTTTAAATTGGTGGTCACTGGAAAATGACTCATAGCTGGTCATTGTGAGTGCTCAATGCTCAAGAAATCCCTAGCAACCTCAGTAAGAACCTTGGTTGACTAGGGTTGACTAAGGCTGGCCATACACAGTTTGAATCTCGGATGGTTCAGCAGGAACCAGACAAGATTCGAAACATTAATGGGCAGGCTGAATGTACCAAGTTGATCGATCGATTAACGTGGGTGCAACCAGCCTGCTGGATTCAATTGCCATTTTCGCAAGTGCATTCTATAGGCGCTAGCGATAATTACTGTCTTCTCCCGGTGGGGTCAACTTCCCCCCCCCCCCCCCCGCCAGTGAATTTCTTTCCTGCGACCTTCCTGCGACCTACGCAACCTAAAACCAGCCGTGCATGGAAAGATAGCTGAGCTGCTTTGTGAACAACCTAAAAGATTTGAGGCTGCTACAACTGGACATTGACATAACTGAATGTAGAGTACTCATGCTCACTTAGCACAAATGGGGCAATCAGTATAGCGATTTGATAGAACCCAAAGTTAAAGCGGCAAAGTGCACCAATAAAGAATGTAGACTGAGCTCCTGTCAGAAACAATGCAATCAGACTGAGACAGAAGTACAGTTAAATCACACTTGTTTGGTAATAAAAGTAAAAAGAACAAATGTAGTCAAAACATAGCCAAAGTTCAGTAACCGGAACTGATAGTCAGCCAAGCCAGAAGTCAGGGAGTAATGTAGTGGAACAGCAAGCAGGATCTGGAGCCAGAAGGGATGTCAGCAACGCAAGTCTTGAACAGGATCGCAGGAGAGAGTTTCTGTGATGTTGACCAAGGTGGATGCCTAAGTAGGCAGGACTGACGAGCAGGATATCTACAACAGCTGAGTAACTGTGGAGAGATAGGAGCCGGCAATTAGCCGACTGCTGAGCAGCCAGCTCAGAGAAGGAAGGGCCGAGCCCAGCCCTGATAGCTCCCTGTAGAGATGGACACTCACCGTGACTTGTTGGCAAGTGCGGGTGTGCATTCTGGTGTCCGTTTATGAAGCAGTGAAATCTATTCACTGCTTCGTTCTCCGGCATTCACAGTGAAGATTTTTCTCCTCTGTGTGCCTGTTTATGAAGCAGTGTAGATCGCTTCACCTTTGGAGGAGTGAAGCGATCTACAAATGCTTCAAACAGTGGAGAATGGCCCCTGATACTGGAATCTCGTGAGACTTTACGAGATTACAGTACCAGATGTCAGTTTATTAAGCAGTGATAAATTATCACCGCTCAACGGCGTGGATTAATGTTAGTAAAATAAAGAGTCCCCCTACATTATACACATATGTATACACACACACACATTATATATACATGTATATACACACACATGATATATATATACATATACACATTATATGTATATATGTATATATATGTATACACATAAATATGACAGGGGGACATGCTTACAGTGTTGGGGGGTCTGAACGAGGCATAAGGAAGTTAAAAAACTTCCTCCTTCCCCCTCAGATCCCCCAGGATTTCCTCTTCACTCCCCGATTCACCACCTCTGAGCTGGTGAACCTGGGAGTGTGAATTCTGACTCAGATCGCCAGTGAAGCGGTGAGATCACCGCTTCATAAACTGGCCGTTACTGTGACAGTCAATGAGGATTCTCCGTGTGTAGAGATAATCGGCGGGAGAACAAGTTCAAACATGTTCTCCCCCGATTATCACTGCTTCATAAACTGTTTATGGACTGTGATCAGCGGCGATCCTCGGGATCACCGCTGATCACTGCTTCATAAACGGACACCCATGTGTGATGCAAATGTCATAATAACTTCTGAAACTGGTCCATGTAAATTCAGCTGCTCAGATGTCACATGGATTTTATGTGCTCCACTGGAAAAAAATGAATATAAACGAGTTTTAGCACCTAAAAATAACAAGAGATTTGAAACTCTTTAACTATCCAGTTTATTGCAGCAATATATACACTCAATAGTTTTAATATGACAATGAATATTCTTTCCACTCTTATGGATAAACTATAGACAATGCTTTGAAAAGCTGTGGCACATAGAAGGCAATATCACTTAAAGCATAGCTACTGTCAAAATTCATACTGTTTTACTCAGATAGTTGCATTGTGGATCATCCCAGTATGGATTAAAATATGCATATTATCGTGCTACCAGCTTACTTTTATTAGCCTTAATGGCTATGCATTATGATTCAATGATTCAATGCCAGTATCCATTCTATTCTACCTACAGGATATCTAAACTTGCAATCACAGATTGCTCTTGAAGTACTCTTGTATGATGGTAAGCATATAAAAATGGCTCTTCTGCTGTGAAGATGTGTGATTACCTGATACATAGGGCAAATTCATATATTTACTATACAGCTCTATTTGCTACCTTATATGAGCTGCGACAAACAATACATAATGGATATATTACAAGACAGCTTCATGAAAAAAGTAACTCTTAGTTCACATATTCTTCATTTACTATGCAAATAGTTTTTTTGTGCACGCGCCTCAGCACACTTAGCAGGGCTATATATGTCCCCCTTTTTTAACTCCTAAAAGTTATCGCTGTCTGGCTCCAATGCAAATTTAGCAGTTCAGTATGTATTGGTTTAAACCAGTTTACTTGATAATAATTTTATGAATATTATACATGCCTAATAAATAAAGTTATTCTTTTAAGGCTACATTATATAGGGCTTTATTTGTTACATTGTTTACAAAGACCTTGCTTTGTATTTTATAGGCTAAACACCCCTTATTTTGAAAACAACCTACTTCATAGACTCAAAGTCTAATGCCCTGTACACGGTTTTGCCGTCGGAATAAACTCTGAAGGTTTTTACAATGGAGTTCCAACGGAATTCTGCTCAAGCTGCCTTGCATACACACGGTCACACCAAATTCCGACCGTCCAGAATGCGGTGACGTACAACACGTACGACAGGACTAGAAAACGGAAGTTCAATAGCCAGTAGCCAATAGCTTCCGTCTCGTACTTGCTTCGTTTTTGGTGCGTCGGAACAGCATGCAGAAAAGCATTTTTTCCGATAGTAATTTGTTCCGTCAGAAAAATATAGAACATGTTCTCTATCTAAGTCCGTCTGAATTTTCGTTAGAAGAAGTCCGATGGGGCATACACACGATCGGAATATACGATGAAAAGCTCCCATCGGACTCTTTGTTTCGGAAATTCCACTCGTGTGTACAGGGCATTAGTATACTAAATCTAATGTATATGCAGGGGAACTGGAGGAGAAGATGTACAGGAGGCAGCGCTGCTTTATTACCACAGCTTCATCTCTGCCATCTGACCCTAGAGAGAGGTGCTGATTGTGGATCTGAAGTGCATTGTCTTTCTGATGAGCGTGATTGGGAGAGACATGCGGTGTTTGCTACATTTGTAGCTCTGATTCTGGTGTCCATTACAGTGGGTGCTCATGTGTGCCCACAGACTGGAGGATCTTGCACCAATTTGTAGTGTATCAGCGGTGGATTGTTTTTTTTAGGTACATGTGGATGGACTTTATGTTAAAGGACTATTGATCTGCATATATACATATAGATATACAGTGATTTACACTGAGGATTTTATATATAAAATGCTGTGAAAAAGTATTTGCCCCCTTTCTGATTTTTTGACTCAGATCATCAAACAAATTTTATTATTACTCAAAGATAACCCGAGTAAATACAAAATGCAGTTTTTAAATGATGGTTTAATTTATTAAGGCAAAAAAGCTGTCCAAACCTGCCTGGCTTTATGTGAAAAAACAATTGCCCCCTAAACCTAATAACTGGTTGTGCTACCCTTGGCGGCAACAACTGCAAACAACCATGTGCGATAACTGGCAATGAGTCTTTCACATTGCTGTGGAGCAATTTTAGCCCACTCTTCTTTGGAGGGTTTTCCAGCATGAACGGCCTGTGTCAATTGGATCTCAATTGGATTTAAGTCTGGACTTTGACTGGGTCGCTACAAAACCTAAATTTTGCTTTGTTTGAACCATTTGGACTTGCTGTTGCACTTGAGTTTGAGGTCACAAACTGATAGCCGGCCATTCTCCTTTAGGATTTTTTGGTAGAGCTCAGAATTCATGGTTCCATCAATTATGGTAAGTCGTCCAGGTCCTGAAGCTGCAAAGCAGCCCCAGACCATCACGCTACCACCACCATGTCTGACTGTTGGTATGATGTTCTTGTTATGAAATGCCTTATTAGTTTTATGCCAGATGTAACGGGATGCACACTTTCCAAAAAGTTAAATTCTTGTCTCATCAGTCCACAGAATATTTGCCTAAAAGTCTTGGGGATAATCAAGATGTTTTTTAGGTAAATGCGAGATGAACCTTTATGTTATTTTTGGTCAGCAGTGGCTTCGGCCTTGGAACTCTCCCATGGATGCCATTTTTGCCCAGTCTCTTTCTAATTGTTGAATTATGAACACTGATCTTACCTGAGGCAAGTGAGGCCTGCAGTTCTTTAGATGTTGTTCTGGGTTCTTTTATGACCTCCTGGATGAGTCGTTGGAGTAATTTTTGTAGGCTGGCCACTCCTGGGAAGGTTCACCACTGTTCCAAGTTATTTCCTTTTGTGGATAATGGCTCTCCCCATGGTTCACTGGAGTTCCAAAGCCTTAGAAATGGCTTTAAAACCCTTCCTAGACCGATACATGTATATTACTTTGTTTCTAATCTGTTCTTGAATTTTTTTAGATTGTGGCATGATGTGTGGCTTTTTGTGATCTGTTAGTGTGCTTCACTTTGTCAGACAGCTTCTATTCTTGATTCAACAGGTCTGGCAGTAATCAGGCCTGGGTGTGGCAAGTGAAATTTAACTCAGCTTTCCAAAAAATTGTGGTTAATCACAGTTCATTCATGATTCATCATGGGAGGGGTAATTATTTTTTCACATAGGGCCAGGTAGGTTTGAACAGCTTTTTTCCCTTAATAAATGAAATAATAATTGCATCTTGGGTTTACTTGGGTTATCTTTGTGTAATATTAAAATCTGTTTGATGATCTGAATAATTTAAGTGTCAGTGAAAAAAAAAATCAGGAAGGGGGCAAATACGTTTTCAAGGCACTGTATATGTAGCGGCATCGCCGACCTCCAAAGGGCTAATAGTGACCTCCAGAGTTAGGGAGAGTTGACATTCTTTCTTCACAGTATGGGTTACTAGGCATGGTGGGTGTAATGCAAATTGAAAACATGGGTGCCAGTCACTTTTTGGATGTGAACAAAAGAGATTTATTGTCTCTTAACAAGAACTGAGGGAGAGAGGGTTTAGGGCCAGGACACCCTTAGGCAGATGCAATAGCAATTGACAGACTCTGAGACAAAAATAGGCAGACAGCTATACAGGTGGAGGGCCTTTAAGCTGGAGGCAGCAAATGGATTTGTAGAACTGCAGTCTCCTATGGCAACTGAACTTTGAACAGTCAATAGAGATCCATACACGTAACTCACAGTACCCCGTTATAGATCTTTTCTCACATTTTACAGTATCCTACTGTAGATCCTCACTGAGCTCCCGGTCTCTCACTAGACTTCAAGATCCCAGTAGTCATTGGATCTCCTGAGCTCTTCCACAGCTAACCCGCTTTATTCTCCTCAAGCATCACCCCTGCTAACCCACTGGTTCCCTGGGTTGGCAATCTGCTGAAGCTTTCCCCTTTGTTCACCGTCCCCAGGTAGTGAATAAGGCTGCTCTGGTACTTCTTCAGACTTCCATACACTGGCCTCTGATAACCGGAGTGGTTGTCCCTTAATGGCAACTGTGTCTCCTTTATCTCTGACCTTGATCCTCACTTGCCTCTGGTAACAGGAGTGGTCACCCCATGTGGCAACTGCTTTTCCCTCACCGCTGGCAACAATGCAGTTCCCCGTCCAGTGGAACCTCTGCAACTTAGTTGGGCTTCCGGCCGAAAACCCCAACCTTGTGCTGCTTCTCTCAAACCAGGATAGGCCTCTGACAGCCTAGAAGCCAGGTGCTCCCAGGATAGGCCTCAGGCTATGCAACCCGGAGCCTTATAACACACATCCACCCAGACAGCCCTCCGGGTGACACAGAACCACGATCACATGACTCCTCCCGAATAAAAAGGCTCTCCCAGCAGGCCAAGGGACTAAAGAAATCCCTGCCGATTGGCTGAGACAACCCATCCACTCCTAGTTTGAATTAACTATGCCCTAGTCATTCTAATGCCACAGGCAACAATGCCACCTAGTGGCAGAAGAGAGAGGTGCATCAAATCCAGAGTTAGAGAAAAGCCAGTGAATCCCTATCAATCAGCCAGGCTAGTTAACACCTAGCAAGCTAAATTTGTTAGCAACACTGCCTACTACCTGGGTGCTACATATATATACACGATATTGCCAAAAGTATTGGGACTTTTGCCTTTACACGCACATGAACTTTAATGGCATACTTAGTCCGTAGGGCTTAATCAAGTTCAGTCAAGTCAAGTTCCTCCAATCCAAACTCACTTATCCACATTATATTGTCAAAAGTATTGGGCCACCCCTCCAAATCATTTGGTGGATTATGGTGTGGGGTTGTTTTTCAGGGGTTGGGCTTGGCCCCTTAGTTCCAGTTAAGGGAACTCTTAAGGCGTCAGCATACCAAGACATTTTGGACAATTTCATGGTCCCAACTTTGTAGGAACAGTTTGGGGATGGCCCCTTCCTGTTCCAACATGACTATGCACCAGTGCAAAAACAAGGTCCATAAAGACATGGATGAGCGAGTTGGGGTGGAGGAACTTGACTGGCCTGCCTCAACCCAATAGAACACCTTTGGGATGAATTAGAGCGGAGACTGCGAGCGGAGACACACTCCTAAACATTGTGGGCAGCCTTCCCAGAACAGTTGAAGCTGTTCGAAGAACTGGACAACACGAGGGGGGGGGGGGGTTTATTTACTGAAGGCAAATCCACTTTGAACTACAATTGCACTTGGAAGTGCAGTCACTGTAGATCTAAGGGGGACATACAAGGAAAATAAAAAACAGCATTTTAGCTTGCACATGGTTGGATGATAAAATCAGCAGAGCTTCCCCTCATTTCAGATCCCCTCAGATTTACAGCGACTACACTTTCAAGTGCACTTGTAGTGCGGAGTGGATTTGCCTTCGGTAAATCAACCCCATAGACTTTCATTGTGGGAGGGTGCAGCAAATACAACCATTATTTGTATAAGATAATATGGCTCCTTTTATATACATTTCTAATTACAATTACTTTAAAACCCTAACACATGTTGATAAGATTATATACATCAAGAGGATCCCTTTACATATAAAAAGACTGTGGATTTCTTTTAACACCTTTTACTGAGAATAACTAGCGTGCGCTCAGAGCCATCGCTCAGTGTAGATAATTGTCTGCGTACCTTCAGTCAATTCAAAAATAGCTGCTACCATACAGAGAGAACTCATTGTGATCACTTAATGAGGGACAGGGTCAGGGAGATTCCCAATTATTGATAAAATGTGGCTGTGGCCTTTGTAGTTATCCCGCAGCGTTTTGCCGGAGTGACACATTGGCGATACACTCTCCATTCTTCATTCACAACACAAAGAGATAAGGCTGGTAAGCATGCATCAAGTCAACATAAACAGCATTATTCCATGACAGTAGCCATTCACAGATAACATCTCGGGTTCATTAAGCTGGAAGCCCCACATGATGTACGCTGCATTAGTTGACCTTTGTGCAGGTTGCTTATGGGTTCTTTCGCTGTATTTTCATTGATTAAGCCTGTACTGGTGTATATTATAATAAGATTTAACCATTTGTCTATATTTTCTTTTGCTTTCTGCCTGGAGCAATGTGTCCTAATACAGTTATTCCAAATTCATCCTCAAGTCCTGCCAACACTTCCAATCTACATAGATAGCTAAATTGCTCATTACGGCTGTCTTGACTAGGGTATTAAAGATGATTTGTCTCCAATACTGCTTGACCACCACACCACTGCTTATCCATATCGAAATAACCACACATGACACAAAATTGGAGTTTAATGGCCTAAGCAGCCCTTTATTAACAAATTGTATTAGTAACATATTAACATTCAATACAGTATGAATGAAGCCCTAAGGTCCTTGAGGCATCTTCCTATAACAGAATAACACTGTTTGTTTGTATAATTTTGCATTTTCATATTAAAGGATTTATATTTTTATAAATGAGTAGGCTTCTCCTCAATCCCTAATAGTAACTTATTCTTGCTTCGTGGTCGGCCCCATGAATTATCGCCTTTCTATGTAACAGAGTACCTGTGTAAAACCAAAAAGTAGGTCTCCACCCGCAAAACAATGACTCAGAGACAGTAACACCAATGATCGCAGCTACAACCATGACTGATTAAGAGCTCACTGTCACTGAACCAAAAATAAATAAGGGAAGCTGAACCTAAGTCCTTATCAAAGTACATTTTGCCCATAATGACCACATTCAAGAACCTTATAGCCCACCAGATACTATGGCATATCAACACCAAACCCAGAACTGTCCCCAACAGAATGCAACATCATCCACCAAAACTAAACGGAATGTTTTCCTAGCGCCAGCTCTCTTTTGGCTGAAGACTTCCTAGGACCCTCCTACTGACCATCCCCTGAAGCCCCTCTTGTTCCCGCCTGACTCAAGACTGGTAAGTCCGCCTTAATTTCTTTTTACTTTACCCCACAAAAAAAACCTTCTATGCCAAACTTTTTTTTAACCCATGCATGTTGCCCCTGCATCCATGCTTCTCTTTTTTTACTCTGTATACAACTATATATATATGAAAAAGAAGCACTGTTAGTGGGATATGAGAAGAGGTATATGAACCAATGTACTAAAATACCCTTAAATAAAGAGAGATTAAGAATGTTCCTCAGGGCACATTCATAAGATTCTCGCTGGCAAAGAAACCAGTTCAATGCAAATATTACATGCATCCATGGCCAGCAACCGTTACAACCAGATTTGTGCCCTGTACGAATCAATAACCAGCACCGCCACTGTTCGCATGTAACTGCTCATTTAAGAGGCAACATGAAACGGGGGCCTCAAAGCAGTTCTGGATGCCATCCAACTGCAGATTTCAGCAGCATCTGAATGCTGCAGTCTAGCTGCCTGAATGAATGAGCCCTAAAAGTAGAACTAATATTATATATATATATATATATATATATATATATATATATATATATATATATATATACACATACATACACACACACACTATATTACCAAAAGTATTAGGACGTCTGCCTTTACACACACATGAACTTTAATGGAATCCCAGTCTTAGTCCGTAGGGTTCAATATTCAGTTAGCCCACCCGTTACAGCTATAACAGTTTCAACTCTTCTGGGAAGGCTGTCCACAAGGTTTAGTAGTGTGTCTATGGGAATGTTTGACCATTTTTCCAGAACCACATTTGAGAGGTCAGACACTGATGTAGACAAGAAGGCCTGGCTCGCAGTCTCCACTCTAATTCATCCCAAAGGTGTTCTATTGGGTTGAGGTCAGGACTCAAGCCAAGTTCAGGCCAGTAAAGTTCCTCCAGTTGTGCAGATCAGTCAAGTTCATCCACCCCAAACTCACTCATCCATGTCTTTTTGGACCTTGCTTTGTGCACTGGTCCAAATCATTTGGTGGAGCGGGAATTGTGGTGTGGGGTTGTTTTTTTAGGGGTTGGGCTTGGCCCCCTAGTTCCAGTGAAGGGAAATCTTAAGGTGTCAGCATACAAAGACATTTTGGACAATTTTATGCTCCTAACTTTGTGGGAACAGTTTGGGGATGGCTCCTTCCTGTTCCAACATGACTGCACACCAGTGTACAAACAAGGTCCACCCGGCTGATCTCTCAGAGAAGAATGAAGGATGAAGTCTTAAGCAAAAGACTGTCTTCAGGGAGACTGGCAGTCTCCCGCCTTGTCAGTCCCCAACAGTGCTGATCTACTCACTCTGACCACTCTTGCTCCTGTGCTTCCAGGAAGGGCTTTCTCCCATGTGTGGTGGCAGGATCCTTCCAGCACCCAAGACCCAGCCCTAGACAGGACACCCCCAGACTAGGAGGCACCCCTGAGGGCCACCGACAATCTCCTCAGCACTGTATCTCCATCTTCGACCTGACTGCCACTGCTGGCATGGCCCATGTCTATTTATGAGATGAGCTCTGTCCCCTGCCAGCCAACTACTAGGGATTGGCCTGAGGCCTCATAAATATTCAAGGCAGCTCGTCCTAACCTCCACCTACAAATTCTAATAGATTCTTCAACCTTCTAGACCGGGGGGGGGGGGGGGGCACCAGAGGAGCTGTCAGGATGAGTCATCCAGCCCGGAACTTGAACTTCACTGAACCCTGACCAGGTTTCCATGACATTCTGAGCCAAACTAGAATATACCGTATTTATCGGCGTATAACACGCACTTTTTTCCCCCTTAAAATCAGGGGAAAATCGCGGGTGCCTGTTATACGCCGATCCCCTGCGATCTGGAGCTGCCAGATCTTCAAAATCGCCGACCGCGATTTGAAAATGGCGCCGCCGGCACCGAAATACACAGAGCCAGTCCTCGGCTCTTCTCGGCCACTTTCGGCTTCACTCGAGTGCCGCCCGAACCTAGCTGAGTGTACTCGGCTAGGTTCGGATAGCTCCGCTCATAGTCACGCCCATCCCGGGCGGGACTACGAGTGGAGCCGAAAGTGAACGAGAGCCGCCGAGAAGAGCCGAGGACCGGCTCTGTGTATATCGGCGCCGGTGGCGCCATTTTCAAATCGCGATCGGCGATTTTGAAGCCCAGGATGGCAGGGGTCCGGGATCACAGGATCGAAGGCTGCACTGGGGCAAGGCTGCACTGGGGAAGGCTGCACTGGGGAAGGCTGCACTGGGGAAGGCTGCACTGGGGCAAGGCTGCACTGGGGAAAGGCTGCACTGGGGTAAGGCTGCACTGACAAGGCTGCACTGGGGAAGGCTGCACTGACAAGGCTGCACTGGGGAAGGCTGCACTGGGAAGGCTGCACTGACATGGCTGCACTGACATGGCTGCACTGACATGGCTGCACTGACAAGGCTGCACTGACAAGGCTGCACTGACATGGCTGCACTGGGGCAAGGCTCCACTGAGAAGGCTGTAATGATGGGCATTTAAATGTAAGGTTTTTTTTCCTTCAACCTCCCTCCTAAAAGTTTTTTTTTCCTTAAAATTCCCTCCTAAATTGGGGTGCGTGTTATACACCAGTGCGTGTTATACGCCGATAAATACGGTACCTACTCTAAACTCTAACACACTCTACACTACTTCTAGCACACACTACATGGTGCTATAATTACACTCCGTTATGACCTCCAAAGATAAAACAAGCTGTATCTAAACCCCAAAACACCAAAAATGTAATGTATTCCAGCTTACTAGTCCTTGGTGTGGGGGGGCTGCATTTGTTTTCACTTTTATTTTATTTATTTTCACCTGGTAATCCTGCAAATACCTTGGCAGCTACATACATTTTCCACTGTATCTATGGAGCAAGCAGGGGCGGACTGACCATTGAGCCACTCGGGCACTGCCCGAGGGCCCTGAGCCACTAGGGGGCCCCATCAGGGATGCCAGCCTCAGTAAAACCAGGGACAGTATGTATAAATCTGTGTTTTTTTTACATCTGTCTGTGTATACTGTGTGTACATGTATGTGTATACTGTGTGATTGTATACTGTGTGTGTGTATACTGTGTGGCCCCATAATCTCTGATTGCCTGGGGGCCCCATAATCTCCCATTGCCCGGGGGCCCCATAATCTCCTATTGCCCGGGGGCCCCATGAGTTATCAGTCCGCCCCTGGGAGCAAGCCATGGTTGTCACGCTGTCCTGCTGATGTCCGTATCTCTTTATCTCCATTACATGGAGGCAGGAAATGGTAGTTTATCGAAGGTAGCTAAGAATAAGGATATTCTTCAGTGCAGCTCACAAGGACACTGCATTTCTGGCAAGATCAACAAGTATTTTCTGTATTTGAATGTTTGCTTGAAAAAAAAGAAAATAAATTTAGCCACCATGTCTAGGGACTGTAAGCTGCAATCTATTACATTTTCGTTCTTGGGTTTAAAGTGGTTCCAAAGCCTTTAGGTTTTTCATCTTAACGCATTCTATACATTAAGGTGAAAAACCTTCTGGGCTGCAAAATCCTAACATCCCCCCCCCTTATACTTACCTGAGGCTGATCCGATCCAGCGATGTGCACAAGAACAGCTGCTCTCACCGCTGTCTCCCTCCTTCCTGGGCCATTGGCTCCCGCTTCTGCCAATCAAATGCTGGGCCAAGCGAGCGGGGGGGGAGGAGCCAAGCCATCCGCTCTGTGTCAATAAACGCAGACAGGGCGGTTCCCCATGGAAAGCGTCTTTACTATGGGGGCACTTGCCGAAGAAGAGGCGTGCCGGGGGGGGACCCCAGAAGAGGAGGATTGGGGCAGCTCTGTGCAAAACCATTGCAAGAGCAGGTAAGTATACCATATTTGTTATTTTAATTTTAAAAAATGAAGCTTTAATGTCGCTTTAATTATCTTTTAAGCTGACCAGAGTTCGGAATTAAACATAAATATTTTCTATAAACACTGTAAAATTCATATGATCAATTCTACATCATAGCACATTATCCAAATGTTGCAGAAGAACTGAAAAGCTTCTACAGTTTGATCCGTAGGCAATGGAATCTGGTATTTTAAGTCAAACATCTGTTCGCCTGCAAACACTTTCAGTTTCTTCCAAGAAATCTGTCCTTTCCAATATTTCTTTTTTTTTTTTGCCCCCTAGAGACTAAAAAACATAGTTCCGAAATCTGTCAAACACCCAAGCCAAACCCTTTGTGGTTTAAGGAAATGCTCTGCCACCTAGTGGACAATGTTTCCTGCATTTAATTGATTTATTACAATTGCAAACAGCCTGCAATACAATGGCGCACCTTTCCCCAAAAGCGTATTAAAAAAAAAAAAACATTGTTAATGTTAAGGATAAGACGTAGATTAAAAAAAAAAGTCTCCATTAAAAAATACTCTCTAGATCATTTTGATTTAAATGAAACTGTATAATACTATTTTAAGAGCCCCTTTCTTATTCCCATCTTCAATAAACCATTTAATTAAACCTTATCTTTCTAATCACTTCTTGTTCTGCTCCACGGATCTGCAATTACTTGTTTCCTTCCTTCTCAGAGGATTTAAAACATTCTAGAATATTAACCCTAGATCTTTCATGGGGGCAGTGAGGCTGAGTGGTCACTGGCCCTGAAACAGCGATGGAATTATATAGCTTTTCGAAAGCAATTCATTTCTAAGCGCATGAAGCTCACCTTCTTCTTAATGTTCCCATCTTGAAACTGTTTCATTTCTTGCTGAGCCCGTGACCTTTTCAGTGCTGGCTTATCTGACTGACAGAGTGAGAGCTAGCTCGGGAATAAAGCAAATATTGCTCTCTATGGGAATTGTATGTTTACTAGTTAGTCTCCTATTACATTCTTATGAAAGATTAGCCTTCAGTTATTGCTGCTGGATTTTATGAAGAAAAACATTTATTTCAAATCAAATCCTTTTTTGGCCAACACCGAAGCACAATATGTGAGCTCTGAAAACTGTGACTAAAAAAAAGCAGGCGGAAGGAAAAGGACAAGGGACCAGTAGGGATAAGCTTGGGATTAGCTTGAACATGAATATTAGCTGTCTTCCCTTTGTTTGATAATAGCTTGCTAATAAGCCCTCCAAATGGCAAGAATTAAATAACGAAAATTTTCCTATCAAATACTTACCATAATTTTCCTTTCCTGATAGGCTCCATGGCAGCACATGTGTGGGTTAGCCCCGCCTCCATAACTACCCTATAGGACACCTCTCCCATAAATCTTTGCTCTGGACTACCAGCCATGTTCCATAACTAGCCTAGTCCAAGCATTGGGAGGGGCTCCTGCTGCCATGGAGCCTATCAGGAAAGGAAAATTACGGTAAGTATTTGATAGGAAATTTTCCGTTTTCCTGACAGACTCCATGGCAGCATATGTGTGGGAAAAAACTCGCCATACACACCCAGATGGGCAAATGCTTGAGCAAAGGAAACAAATTTATTTGACACTGTCAACTGACAGTACTTGCAAACCAAAATTAATGGATGACAAAGCAGCTGGTTAAACACAGTAGTGAGACACAAATGTGTTGATAGATGACCAGGAAGCCGCTGTACAGATTACTTCAGGAGCGACATGTCGAGAAGCTGCCCAAGAGGTCGAGATACTCCAGGTTGAGTGTGCAGTCAGCCCTTTGCAACATAAGCTCTTTGAATGGTCTGTACGATCCAAGTCGCAATAGATCTAACTGAAGCCCACATTTCTTTATTTTTCCTGTGCAGAAGGATGAAAAGAGAATCGTTTGTCTAAAGGATGCAGTGATTTCCAAATATTGTTTCAGAGTGTACCCCACATCAAGAGGATGGACATCTTGACTTTCTGTTGACCTAAAGGTGGGAAGCACAATTTATTGATTTTCGTGAAAAACTGAAGTTACTTTAGGGTTTGAATAGGAATTAGCATAGGAATTAATACTGCTCTGTCTGGAAAAAAGTTAGAAAAGGCTCCTTTGAACCCAGGTTTCTGATTTCAGATACTCTTTTAGCTGCCACCAGGAAGGCAATTTTGAGTGTAAGATCCTTCACTGATAAAGGTTTGCCAGGATCGGATCCGAGCGAAGACAGGAAATCCAGGACAAGAGGAAGGTCCCACTTGGGAAACCTTGGCTTCCTTTGAGGTCTAAGCCTGCTAGCACCCTTGAAAAACTGGCGAACAAGAGAAAGATTAGCCCATGAAACTCCTGTGCCGAGATGGCCCATACTTGAACCCGAAGTAAGCTTACTGATAGGGACAGGTCTAGACCTGACTGTAGAAAGCTAAGGATATCCTGAACTGCCGGAGTACTGCAAGGATTAGGCCTAGATGACATGTGACCTGTGAACCTGGTCCAGATAAGTTCATAGACCCTATTTGTGCTTTTCCTTCTGGCATCAAGGAGCCTCTGAATGGCCTCTTCTGGACAACCTAAGGCCTTGAGCCTTCCCCTCTCAAGAACCAAACCCTGAGGTGCAAGTGAGAAGGACAGGGGTGCAAAGTTGTGCCTTGGGACAGTAGATCCGGTCTGAAAGGCAGGGACACTGAGTCTTGATAACTGAGGAGTGTTAGGAGAGGAAACCATGGCCTGTTGGGCCAGAATGGAGTTACTGCTATGACTTTCACTTTCTCTGTTCTCAGTCTGCAGAGAAACTGTAGTATCACCGGTACCGGAGGAAAGGCGTAAGCCATGCTGAATCTCCACTGGTTCGTGAGAGCATCAATGCCCAGCCCAGGTTGCTGGCATCTGAGGTTATCGTGACCCACATGATGGGAACTATTGAGTGACAATTGCGAAGGTTTTTCCCCTGGAGCAACCAAGGTAGAGACTCTTTCATAACTGGAGTAAGGTGGATGCACTGACTCTTGCTGTTGGAACTCCATTGTTGAAGGAAACCTTTCCAGAAGGGCAGTGTGTGCCACTGAGCCCACTTCACCATGGGAAAAGTTGCTGCCATGGTGCCAATCAACTTCAGACACTGGAGAGCGGAGAGACGAGATAAAGCGAGGGCTGAGCAGATTCTGTCCCGAATTACTACAATCTTCTCCTCGGGCAGAGAGATGGTACCCTCCACAGTGTTGAAGAGAGCACCTAGAAACATGAGGGACTGTGTGGGTTCCAGGTGACTCTTCTCCAGATTCAGGAGCCACCAGAACTATTGAAGAGTGGAGATGACCAGGCTCCTGTGCTATAGAAGTTGACTTTTGTCTTCAGCTAGGAGAAGGAGATCGTCTAGGTAGTGATGAAGATGAACCCCTTTGACTCGAAGCAGAGCCAACAGAACCTTGGAGAAAACATGAGGAGATGTTAGACCGAAGGGAAGACAGGTAAACTGTAAGTGACGATTGTCTACTGCAAAGAGGAGAAACTGTTGGAAGTTCGCTGCCACCGGAATGTGGAAGTAGGCGTCTTTCAGATCGATTGACACCAACCAGTCTCCTGGATGAATCGACTGCTGGATTGTTAGTAAAGACTCCTTCTTGAATTTTTCTTTTTGAAAGAAGCTGTTGAGATATGTCAGGTCTATGACTGGTCTCCATGTGCCATTTTTTTCCTGTATCATGAACAGAGGAGAATACATGTCCTTTCCTCGTTCACCATCTGGAACAGGGATGGCTGCACCTTGTTCCAATAAAGAGCTTACATCAGCTAACAGGATCTGCTTTTTTTCTTCTGAACCTGGAAGAGTTGTAGGCATAAATATGAGCCTGGGGGTGCTGTTGAAGACCCAGGTGTGACCAGCGGAGACCGTTTTGACGGTCCAAAAGTCCTGGATTGAGGCCACCCAGTCATGTCGAAAGCGGAGCAGACGAGCCCCCACCTGGCATGCCCGAGCGGGCCTAATCTCAAAAGGACTTAGTGGAATCCCGGTTGCCAGAGGACCCACCCTTTGTGTGTTTTTTAAAATAGAATTGCCCGTTTTTCTAAGACCTTGAAACCTTGGAAAGGGACGCCTCTGGTTCTGTAAACACCTATCCTGAGGGAGGAACCCCGACTTACCACCCGTGGCCCAGGTTATGGCACTGGCAAGCTTGTTGCCGAAAAGAGATGTGACTTCAAAAGGTATTCGGCACCAAGTTTGCTTAGAAGCCGGATCCGCCAACCAGGGACGGAGCCATAAGGCACGATGGGCTGTGAGCACTGCCAACATAACCCAGGACACCAGGCGGATGACATCAATAGAAGCCTCCCCCAGAAAGGCAGATGCCAGCCTAATTTCTTGAATAGGCGAGTTTTTGGCCACTTCACTGGAGATGCCTCTGAGGGACTCGTCCACGTTGCCCAACCATAATTCCAAGGTTTTAAAAACTGCGGCTAAGGCCAAAACTGGTTTACAGGCCATGTCCACTGTTAAGTAAATCCGCTTCAGATCGGAATCAATCCGTCTCTCCAAGGGATCCTTGAAGGAGACCGTATCTTCCAGAGGGAGAGTCACATACCTAACAAGTCTCATTAGTGCTGCGTCCACCAAGGGGACGACTCAAGATGTTTAACCTCTTCTTCCTTGAAGGGATACATTTTTTGCATTTTAGACTGCATAGAACTTTTTCTGTCCGTTTTACGCCATTAATCAGTGATAATGTCACCCACTTCAGTGAGGATAGGGAAAATATTGATGCTCCTTATTGAGCTGCTTGAAAAATTTCCTCTGCTTAGGAGGGGAGGTTATAGGATCTTCTCAATTTAGAGCATCCTTAACAGCTCTCAACAAAGAGGGCGTATTCAAAGCCCATCCCTGGATCTTCTGCTTCCGACTCGCTATCCAAGGGAGGAACTGATAGATGGCTAGGCTGGGAAGACTCCCACGTCTCGTGGACCGTCATGCACAGGGCAACTAGCAGGAAGGAAACTTAGACACAGGCAAAAGAGGTAAGACAAATAAAACAAATACAAACACTGCTGGCATGAAGGCGGCGTAAATCTTACCACCACCTACTATTTATTAGGCCGAAGTCATTCCATACACAGCTATTTCTGTTTTAGTTAATGACTGTGTTTCAACCTCCATATGAAATTGATGATGATTAGCACCTGCTTGGTATAATTGGTTAATCATACACCTGACTCTAATCCTACAAAATCCCTGGCCTTGTTCAAGTGTACAAAGTGTGAAAGTGTAGTAATCATAGTGTAGTCACACCCAGAGGCGTAAGTAGAACCTTCAGGCCCCCCGGTGCAAGAAACAATGAAGGGCCCCCCTGACCCCATGCTGCAGCCCTTGCCACTCATCCAGGGCCCTTTACTCCCATTGCGAGCTGCGAATCTCCCTCCGGCTAGCAGTTTACTTCCCAAGTCTGTACAGTGGAGAGGGGAGGGGCTTCTCACCCGGGCAGGTATCGGCTTCAGTGTACACTCACTTGTTTACTGAAGCCGATACCTGCCCAGGACAGGGGCCCCCATAGTTGCCAACATTTCAAAAAAGTTTTTAGGGACATCTATGTTTAATGCATGTCCAGAAAGCCATTGGAGGCAGGGCATTTACTTTAATTAGACACGGGGCATTCATTTAATATGGGTGTAGTTCTACAAGAAGTGTCCCATTAACATATTTATGTGTTGGGGGAAGCTTTCCTCATCTCTAACGCCCATTTCACACGGGCTGTTTGATCAGGTCCACCTGTCCTGTTTTTAAAGCGGACTTGATCGGACACTCCATACACCTCTATGGAGTGGCGGATGCCAGTGGCAACATGTCTGCTGACATCCGCTGCTATCCGATGTGATGCTATTCCGTGAAATCCAGGCGGATGGAGACCCTATTTTCCATCTGTTTGGAGGATCGGATTGGATGAAATTGAATGAAAATGGACAGGCGGTCCGTTTTCATTCGATCTCCCCATAGAGGAGAGCGTGGCTCTGACAGGTTCATCTCCTCACAGTGAGCGGAGACGGACCTGTCATCCGTCGATCAGTGGGGATAAGCAGAGGGATCCCCGTGTGAAAGAGCCCTAAAATTTACTATTTAACTTTTGTGACGTGGTGAAAAGTGGGGAGAGATGCTGCTGTAGGTACCCGGGACACCCCATGAGAGATTTGGAGTACATTCTCTGAGTGCCCAGGGCTAGCGATGATACTGCATGTATCTATTATTATTGTCACTAGGATGTTAGGATGCTATTTGAGATATTATCATAATATGCATGAAGATGTAAAAAATGGCTAAAGTGACCATATATACTGTGACTGTTCTTTTATATTACTTTCATGGTAATGCGAACATGCAGATATTTATTTGGATTTCTTATTGTAGCTTATTATAAACTATAATAAACCCAAATACATATCCATGTTCACATGAACAATAAATAAAAAATAAAAAAATCACTTACACTGTCCCCGTATTTATAGTGACTTTAGCATTTTTTTACATCGTCTTACATATTAGGAACATCTCCATTGGCACCTAATGTTCCAGTGACAATAATAATCAATTAAATCTGTAATTTTGCTCACTGACAACAAAGTGTTACACTGGCTGGGAGATGCTTGCTGAGGTTCCATCTATTTTAGGTAATGGAGGAGGTCAGAGGCGTAGCTTGAAACTTGTGGGCCCCGATGCAAAAGTTGTCCTGGGGCCCCCTCACTACTACCCGCCCCTTCCACTGTGCGCCAAGATACTTCAAGTGGCTAAAGAGTTATTTCAGTGATTTATGTAGATATTGAGAGGATAATTCAAAATATTTTGTAGAAACCATCCTAGTAATCACATGACCTTGCCCCCTTCCTAGTAATGACATGACTTTGCCCCCCCATCCTAGTAATGACATGACCTTGTCCCCCCCCCAACCTAGTAATGACATGACCTCACCCTCCCCCCATCCTAGAAATGACATGACCACGCCCCCTCCTAGTAATGACATGACCTCGCCCCCTCCCACCTATCCTAGTAATGACATGTCCCCAGTCAATGAGAGCAGAGGAAGGGTGTGGACTGGGGAGAGGGCAAACAACTGGAAGCTGATTATTGGATTATAGAACTTGGCTGGGGTACTGGGGGACACAAGTCGGATTGCAGCTGGACTCCAGCTCTGGGATTTTGTGGAGGAAATCAAATGTAATACAACAGCAGGGAACAGAGCTGTGGGCCCCCTGGAGCTAGGTGCAGGGTCACAATTGCAACCCCTGAGACCCCTGATGCTACGCCCATGGTGGAGGTGTACATTTGTAATGTAATTTTTATAAGGTGATGCTTGTGAGATAAAAGCAAGAGGAGTTGTGCTGAGATAGACCTGTATAGCAAGGAGATCAGCCTATGCAAACAGATGAACAGATGATTCAATGACTAAATGAAACCTAGCAAAGTTTAATCTGGTGTACCAATCTGGTTCACCTATATCAGAGTATCTCCACCGTCTGCTCCAGTCTCTGACAGGGTATCTCAATGCAGCTTGAGCCTCGCATCTGCACCAGAAGGTGGAGCGGGCGCTATCACATTGGAGGCTGGCCACACCCCCTCTGAGTCCAGCCCAATCAAAATGCAAGCTTTGGCAGGCTCCGCCTCTGGCATGTTCTGCAGGAGTAGCAGCGAGTGTACCTGAGAGCCGCCTGATCCACTGCTGGAGAAGAGTTTGGGATCGCTACAGATCGGGACAGTTGGCTAGTATGGAGGCCCCTTCCCTCTGCACTGAATAGACTGGAATATCAACTGATCACCGGAGTGAGATCCCACGGCTTGCAGGCATCACAGAGCTGCCGATCGCCCCCTCCCGCCCCTCCACTGCATAGTGAAGTGACAACCAGATGTGCAGGGAGAGATGCTGGGTCCTGGACCCCCCTCACAGTGGCGGAACAGCAGGGTCTAGTCACAATTGCGACTGGTGAGACCCTGGTAGTTCCGCCACTGGTCACACCAAATATTGATTTGATTTAGATCTCTCTTCTGTTCGCTCACTTTGCATTTTGGAAATTAATAAGAATAAACAATTTAAATATATATTTTTGAAAGCATTCTTACTTTTCTGGCATTCTTACTTACTGGCATTTCTTAACACCTGCCTAAAACTTTTGCGCAGTACTGTGGCAGCACAAAGTGGGCCTTATGCTGTGCAGCCACATACATGCGTATCTGTGACAATACAAGTCCCATTTAGTCTCGGTCCTTGTTTCCCTGGATTCCCTGTTCCCTGAACCAGCCAAGTTATCTAATGTTATGTGCCTGTACGGGACTATTCCTGGGTATAATTGCCTGATGTGCTCTGGTCATTCCTTGTGACACTGACATTGGAAATAACACTGTTTTCACTGACCATACAGCACTTTATTACCCAGATTTAAGTGTGACTGCTGTCCCATGTTCCTAAGTTACCAGGCAGTCACACTTCTCCCAGCCTGGCTTGTGGAACTATTATTGGCCACCATTGTTATCACTCCCATCTCCTCTTTACTGTTCGTGTTATGTGTATCTTGCAGGAAGGCCGGGGGCAAGGAGAAGAGGGGAGGGGGGAATTCCTCCAATAGCCTCCTTGCTGATCAGGTGGTCTATTGTTGAAATGTTTGAATACCTGTGTGTCCCTTATTGCTGATTGGACAGTTTACCCCACCCTGAATCAAAGGGAGGGGGGATGTCCCCTGAGTGTTACCTTTCTGTACATGTGTTTGAATAAACAGTCTGATGTTTCACCCTACACTGAGTTACGATAAGTGAATGGGAGAGCTAAGGGGTCTTGGATCATGCTGGTACCAGACAAGGAAGCTTATTTACGGGAACATAATCCTGTTGATGAAGGGGGTCCGTCACAGTATCTTTCTTAGGAGTATGCCCCCCAGCACCGGGATCGAGCTGTCTGTTATCTTCTGATAGGGTGCAGGTGGCATGAGCTGCTGATAACAAGATTACTGTGATAGTCAATGTCTGTTGGAGACTTTCTAGAATGGAAAAAGTCTGTTAAACAGAAAATATAAGTATTAATTATAAAAGAGCAGACTTAATCTTGTTTGGTGTCAGTGTTAGCCCCAGGGTCGTTAGCCTTCCGGCTTCACTGCTGGTTCCCTACTGTGTATGCGCAAAGCTCGCTGCGCTTTCTAATTGGCCCAGCGGCAGCGGAAGGAGGAAGCGGGCCAAGATTCCTGGGAGATCGGACCGCGGCCCGCCTCCCGGAAGTGGGGAAGGGGACTAGTCAAAAACAGGTTCCCCTCTGAAAGGTGACAAATGTGACACCGGAGGAGGGGAGGAAGCTTAAAAGCAGAAGTTCCACTTTTGGGTGGAATTCCGCTTTAAAATGTATTATTATTATATTATTATACAAGATTTATATAGCGCCAACAGTTTACGTAGCGCTTTATAACTTGAGGGTAGACAGTACAAATACAATACACTTTAATACAGTAGGAATTAGAGGGTCCTGCTCCTTAGAGCTTACAATCTAAGAGGGAAGGTCAAGAGATACAAGAGGTAATAACTGTGGGTGATGTGCTGATTGAGAAGATAAATGTACAGTTGTTAGGTGGGGGCCAGATAGGCTTCTCTGAAGAGGTGAGTTTTCTATTTTACCTACCTCATTATTAAGTGGCTAATGATCATAGATAAAAACCCAAACAAAAAAAATACTGTACCATTAAAATACAGTTTAATACATGGAAAATTTACAAATAAAATTGGGGTTGCAGTTCAGTGTATTCTGATATTTATTGATAAATGGGTTAATACAAGTGTTTGTTTTGTAATTTTTTTCACTGCTGTACTCAGTGTAAATTTGCCTTATTACTTAGTTATGTAATTATTCCACTCCAAGCTGCATGTATATTTTGCATCCCCCTTAAGGCCTAAATCAACAGGGAAGCAATAAGCGCTTGTAACTATGCTAATTGTTTGCAGAATGTGTTATCCCCAACCACAGCTACACAACATCTGGCATGGGAATTATCAAGAACTTTTTTAAAACTTGGATGGACAAATCTGGGACAGTTTATACTGGCAAAAATGCAAATATATCTATCAAAACTGCAGAAAATGCATTTAAAGTAACACTTGTTTTCTCTGAGCAGAAACATTTTTTTACATTCATTACTGTCATTTTATTTGCCTGAGCAACTTCAGATGGTGGATTTAAAGTGTAGGAACAGAGTTTGAGATGGTTGGGGTTCTAACTACACCCAAGGGGAGCAAGGCCAGTCCTAAAGTTGGATGAACTTGGGTGTTGTCGGAACTCGGAAGGTAGTTGTCAGTACCGAGCCAGTCAGCTGTGATGATTCCCTGTCCTGCATGTACACAGGTACAGGGATTCTTCTGACATCATTGACCACAAGACCATATCAGGTCAATGTCATTGACCTAATATGGCCATTTTAGCAGTGGTGGCCTGTGCATTAAGGGCACACGGGCGCCGCCACCTCTTTATGCCCCTTACCTATTTAAGAAATGTCACTCGCAGCCAGCGGGTGGCCGTGCTTGAGAGTGGAGCTGGGTTTATATGCTACTTAGTGCCTTAGATAGAAAAAGCATTTGTTTCATGTATGTGAGCTCAACATTACAGATACAGACGGCAACTTAGTTTCAAAAAGTGTAATTGTTCTTTCAATGTCATGCTAAGATACATGAAACAAATGCTCTTTATATCTAAGGCAATAAAGTTGCATATAAAAAAACCCTGTACTTTACACTACAAAAGGAATACAAATGACCTGTAGGATCTGGAGTAAACATTGGACATACAACGACCTACTTGTCCCCTACACTGCCCCACCTGTCCACTACACTAACCTACCTGTCCACTACACTAACCTACCTGTCCACTAGACTGCCCCACCTGTCCACTACACTGCCCCACCTGTCCACTACACTAACCTACCTGTCCACTACACTGCCCCATGTGTCCACTACACTGCCCCATCTGTCCACTGCACTAACTTACCTGTCCATTACACTGCCCCACCTGTCCACTACACTGTCCCACCTGTCCACTATACTGCCCCACCTGTCCACTACACTAACCTACCTGTCCTCTACACTGCCCCACCTGTCCACTACACTGCCCAACCTGTCCACTTCACTGCCCCACTTGTCCACTACACTGCCCCACCTGTCCACTACACTGCCCCACCTGTCCACTACACTGCCCCACCTGTCCACTACACTGACCCACCTGTCCACTACACTAACCTACCTGTCCACTACACTAACCTACCTGTCCACTAGACTGCCCCACCTGTCCACTACACTGACCCACCTGTCCACTACACTAACCTACCTGTCCACTACACTGCCCCATCTGTCCATTACACTAACCTACCTGTCCACTACACTAACCTACCTGTCCACTACACTGCCCCACCTGTCCACTACACTGACCCACCTGTCCACTACACTAACCTACCTGTCCACTACACTGCCCCATCTGTCCATTACACTAACCTACCTGTCCACTACACTAACCTACCTGTCCACTACACTGCCCCATCTGTCCACTACACTGCCCCATCTGTCCACTACACTGCCCCACCTGTCCACCACACTAACTTATCTGTCCACTACACTGCCCCACCTGTCCACCACACTAACTTATCTGTCCACTACACTGCCCCATTTGTCCACTACACTAACTAACCTGTCTACTACACTGCCCCACCTGTCCACTACACTAACCTACCTGTCCACTACACTGCCCCACCTGTCCACTACACTAACTTACCTGTCTACTACACTGCCCTACCTGACCACTACACTGCCCAACCTGATCCCTATAATACTGCCCTAACTGTCCACTACACTGCCATACCTGTCCACTGCACTGTCCTCCCTACCCACTAAACTTGCCTACCTACCCACTACTAACCTACCTGTCCACTACACTACCCCACCTGTCCACTGCACTAACTTACCTGTCCACTACACTAACCTACCTATCCACTATACTAACCTACCTGTCCACTACATGGCCCCATCTGTCCACTACACTGCCCCACCTGTACTCTACACTAACTAACCTGTCCACTACACTGCCCCACCTGTCCACTACACTAACTTACCTGTCCATTACACTGTCCCACCTGTCCACTACACTGTCCCACCTGTCCACTATACTGTCCCACCTGTCCACTACACTAACCTACCTGTCCACTACACTAACCTACCTGTCCACTACACTGCTCCACCTGTCCACTACACTAACCTACCTGTCCACTACACTAACCTACCTGTCCACTACACTGCCCCACCTGTCCACTACACTGCCCCACCTGTCCACTACACTAACTTACCTGTCCACTACACTGCCCCACCTGTCCACTACACTAACCTACCTGTCCGCTACACTAACCTACCTGTCCATTACACTGCCCCATCTGTCCACTACACTGCCCAACCTGTCCACTACACTGCCCAACCTGTCCACTACACTGCCCCACCTGTTCACTACACTAACTAACCTGTCTACTACAATGCCCCACCTGTCCACTACACTAACCTACCTGTCCACTACACTGCCTCACCTGTCCACTACACTAACTTACCTGTCTACTACACTGCCCTACCTGATCCCTACAGTGCCCTAACTGTCCACTACACTGCCCTACCTGTCCACTACACTGTCCTCCCTACCCACTAAACTTGCCTACCTACCCACCACACTTACCTACCTGATCACTACACTGACCTACCTGACCCCTACACTGACCTATCTACCCACTACACTGACCTGCCTGCCCACTACACTGACCTACCTGCCCACTACACTGACCTACCTGCCCACTACACTGACCTACCTGCCCACTACACTCCATTCTGCACTACTCCCCCACACATGTACAATCCAGGTAGATCGGTAGATTTTGCTCACCAGTCTCCAGGGCCTCCATGATGATCACCCATCAGATGAGTGCGCTCCCCCAGCCGTTCCTCGGTATCCCCCACCGTACGCTCATCTGCACTAAGCACCGCTCCTTCCCCTGACACACACATGGGCCATCCGAGTCCCACACCTGAGGAATCATGGGGAACAGGCTCTACCACAGGAGTCCCTTGGCGTGGGGAGGGTGCTGCGGAGCAGTGCCTTGCCCCGGGATACGCCTCATTGAAAGTGTATGGTGGGGCTGGAGCAAACACTAGTTGGCACAGTTGGGTCACTCTTGGGACAACAGTCATGGCAGCACAGGAATGATGTTGCACTCAGGAGAGAGCACTGGCTGTCCCCCCACGCTACACCACTGGGGCTGCCCAGGCTAGATGACGTCATGGGCAGATGCAGAATCGCTGACGGGCTACATCAGTTTCATTCCAGGACACTGTATTGCCCCAGAATGAAGGTGCCCGGGACCCAGGACAGACCTGCCAAATGCAGGACTGTCCTGGGCAATCCGAGACACGTGGTCACCCTACCCCTCTCTCCTGCCACCCCACTATCACCAATAGATAGATAAATTCCTGCATTGCATTAATCTATCTATGGCCGCCGCTGCCACCCCCTATTCAGGCACAGGGTGCCTGAATTACAGAGGTGGAGGGTGTTTTTGAAGCACCTGATTAGAGCCATAGACTCTAATAAGCATCAAAAAAGGTAACCTGCGAGCGCCATGCTGGGCGCTGGCAGGTCACTCAGCTGTGTTAGAAAAGCGAATGACTATTCGCTTTCCTAACACTATACCAGGTGCTCGGGTCTGTTACCTGTCACTTGACTGGCTGAAACAACAGGCGCCACTTTTGGACGCCTATCAGGAGAGGACGAGAGATGAGGACGGCAGGAGACGCATGGAGGACCCCGTTCGTTGCCGTCACCCACTGCCCCACCAAGACTGGGTAAATGCCGGGCAGACGGCTAGCGGGGGTCACACTGGGGGCATTCAAGGGCACACTGGCAGCATATGATGGGCACACTGGCAGCATTTGATGGCACAGTGGCAGCGTTTCAGGGCACAGTGGCTGCAATTGATGATTTTTTGATGATGTCAAGAACATCCTGGCCCCTTTTTAGTTGTGCAGCCCAGTCATAACAGCTACCTTCTGGGCTGGGACGAACATGGGTTCAGGTCCAGAGCTAAGCCGAACCCAAAGCTCACGCAGAAGAAACTGTACTTGTTCAAACACTGCTTACCATTTCTAACATTGCTACTCCCGCCCAGTCTTACTTACCCATATTGGTACCATGTTAAAGCTGAACTACGGGTTACTCAATGTCTGCAGGGATACCCGCGATCGTCTCCCGGAGAGGAAGAACGGGGAAATGCTGATGTAAACAAGCATTTCCCTGTTCTGCCTAGTGACAGGACACTGATCACCGCTCCCTGTGATCGGGAGCGGGGATCAGTGTCGTGTCACACGTAGCCCATCCCCCCTACAGTTAGAATCACTCCCTAGGACACACTTAACCCCTGCAGCGCCCCCTAGTGGTCAACCCCTTCACCGCCGGTCACATTTACACAGTAATCAGTGCATTTTTAATCGCACTGATCGCTGTATAAATGTGAATGGTCCCAAAATAGCTCCAAAAGTGTCCGATCTGTCTGCCATAATGTCAGTCACGATAAAAATCGCAGACCGCCGCCATTCGGATTTGGGGGGGTTTCGGCGTGGGGGGGTTCCCCTTAAAATCCATACCAGACCAAAAGGCCTGGAATGCTCTTGGAGGGGGAACCCATGCCGTTTTTTTTTTTTACATTTTGCGTGGAGTTCCCCCTAAAGATTCATACTACACACAGTGCCTGGTATTGTCGGAGATCAAAGTCGGATCCCTGTTCATTGAAGTCGGACGCATGTTGGACTTCAAGTCACAGGGCAAAGTCAGAACCAAAGTGGTACTACTGTCGTGTCCCCGGCCTCAGGGAGATTCACCAAGAGGTGTGGTGCCTGGAATTGTAGGAGATTCCAGGAGATTTGTTGGAGGTTAATGATAAATTTAAATAAATAAAAGCCAATCATTGTAAGCACCCTTGCTAGTGCTAAATGGTTTGTCTCTCTGAAACTGATACATTGTGCTGGAGAGCATTTTTTCCTTTTGAAAAACAACAAAATTACTGGCTGTATCACCAGGTAAAAATAGAAGAAATCAAGCCTAAAAAAGAAAACAAATACAGCCATCACATCTAAGAAATAGTAAGCTGCAATATAATAAATGTTTGCGTTTAACCACATGGCCTCCAGAAGATTTACCAAGATTTCATGACCAGGCCATTATTTGCGATATGGCACTGCTTTACCTTAACTGACAATAGCGCAGTCATGCAACGCTGTAACCAAATAAAAGTTTTAAAAATAGAGCTTTCTTTTGGTAGTATTTAATCACCTTTGCGCTTTTTATTTTTTGCTAGAAACAAAAAAAGACAGACAACTTTGAAAAAAAAAATATATATATATATCGTGTAAGCGTGTATATATATATATTGTTGGTGTGTGCAAAAATTATAGCATCTACAAACTATGGAATATTTTTATTTATTTAATTTTCTTTTGCTAGTAATGGCGGCAATCAGCAACTTATAGCGGAAATGCGATATTGCGTCGGACATTCTGACACTAAAAGACACTTTTCGGGGACCAGTGACACTAATACAGTGATCAGTGCTAAAAAATATGCACTGTCACTGTACTAATGACACTGGCTGGGAAGGGGTTAACATCAGGGGCGATCAAAGGGTTAACTGTGTGCCTAGCTGGTGTTTTACTACACTGTGTGTGCTACTTTTACTAGGGGAAGAGATGGATTTTATTCCCTGCTTTGCAGGAACACAGTATCCATGCCTTCCCTCTTGTCAGAATGGCAATCTGCTTTGTGGGTCGGTGGGTGCTGGAGGACATTGGTTACCGTGCACCCGCTGATTGGCTTCCGCTGTGTGTAATTACAGTGGAAGTGAGCCTCTGGCAGTGCACAAGCACGCCCCCTTACCCGTAAATTCTGGACGGACCCTCTGCACACTGCTATACGAAAAACAAATGTGCAATATAGCGCCAAAGGTTGCACATAAAATGGGATAAACAAAAAACTATGCATCGCAGCTGCTCTAATTAATGGCAGGACCAAAAATGAAATAAAAAAAAAATAGGAAAAGCTGATCAAACTACTATAATACCCTATACATAATAAATTACATTGTGAGGAAATGTGATCATGAATCAAACAATAAAACCGCACAACTATAGTGAGCAGCTGATACCGTGTTTCCCCGAAAATAAGCCCAGGTCTTATATTTATTTTGGCAACCAAAAACACACTAGGGCTTATTTTCGGGGGATGTCTTATTTATGGTATGTACCGGTACAATGATCTTAAAGTAGTTGTCACCCTAAAAAAAAAAACTGTTCCTTTAAAGCATGATAGATTGCGTTGTGCTTGTGCTGTGTCATTTATCCATGTCCTGTGTTCCCCTGTCTTCTCCCCCTCCCCCTCCCGTCAGGTCATGAGTCAGTACTTTGACATAAACATCTTAAAATACTTACAGAATTATGTAATCCATTTTGCAGGAATTGTGTAGGCATGGGGGGCAGCGTGTCTCTCTTTGTAATTGTTTTCAGGGAAATACCTTTTGTTACAGCTCCCCTGGGTGACACATGATCTGCCTGAGCTCTTCTCCGCTCCGAGATCCCCGCTGACATCAGCCCGCTCCGTGCACTGAAGAGGGAGGGGCCGCAGACGCCAGCCGGGAGCAGAGCAGAAGAGGGAAGCGCCGATATCCCCGCTGAAGACATCAGCCGGGAGGAGAGCAGAAGAGGGAAGCGCCGATATCCCCGCTGCAGACGTCAGCTAGGAGGAGAGGAGAAGACCTCCGGCGAGTCTGTAAATAAAGTATTTGCACAATGCAGTTACAAATGGAGACACACACACCTGATAGCGGTAGAATCGTTCTGCAAGGTGGATTCAATTTTTTTTAAAACAAACTTTACTAGGGCCTATTTTTGGGGTAGGGCTTATATTGCAGCCCTCCCTGAAAATCCTGTTAGGTCTTATTATCGGGGTAGGTCTTATTTTCAGGGAAACAGGGTATAAGTGCAAATCAGTAAAGTGCTTCAAGTAAATAAATTCATAATACAGAAATCTGAATGACAATAAAATAAAAACAACAAATTAGTGCTCCAAAAAATAAGTTTAGAAAAATAAAATGTTCATACAAAAATTCATATACGTGAAAAAGCAGTTCATCAATAGTGGGTATGTAATGGTGACATTCAGTGATATCTTGTATGCCTGCTATTCACCCATTTCCAGAAAACAAATGCAAAAGTAATCCCTCTTAAGGCCAGTCCTACACTGCTTTGCCACTGCAAATGCTATGGTGGGCACCATGCCAACACAGGGCAAGGTGTTGGCATGGTGTCCACCGTAGCATTTGCAGTGGAAGAGCAGTGTAGGACTGGCCACAGGAGAGATTCAAGTGACGCAGTTGGTCAGCTTAAACATCTATTGCAATATGTGTGAACTATAAATCTTTGGTTTTTATTGCATAGTTTGCTGGAAATGGGTGTAGCAGTGTGCAGAGGGTCCATCCAGAATTTGTAGTGTTAATATATGGTCACACACATCTTTAGCACCTGGTAGTTACATGTACAAACTATTGGGATTTGAGCACAGGTATATCTTTTCTCTCATGTTGGATCACGTATACTGTATATACTCGAGTATAAGACGACCCGAATATAAGCCGAGGCACCTAATTTTACCACAAAAAACTGTGAAAATGTATTGACTCGAGTATAAGCCTAGGGTGAGAAATGCGCAGCTACTGTAAGTGGAAAAGAGGGTCAACAATGCCCATTTGCAGACTCACTGTGCCCATTTGCATGCCTCACTGTGCCCATTTGCAGCCATAGGTCCCCCAAACTTCAAACTCGGTAGTTAAGGGTTCCTAGATGCCCCCTAGCTGCAGCCAAAATTTGGGGTCTCTGGACCCAAAGGGTCCCGAAATGACATTGCTGCAGATGGACACAGTTGACCGACTTTGGGGCCCTGTATCTCGGGACCACTTGGTACTAGGAACCCCAAATTTGGTGTGCAAACTCAGTGGAAAAAACACTACAACATATCCAACGCTGTGGTTCCTAGATCCAAGTGGCCCGAGATACGGGGCCCCAAAATCGGTTCAGAAAATGTCAAGCACTTTTCTGCAGAAGAGAATGACATTTTCCGAATGGACTTTGGGGCCCCGTATCTCGGTGCCACTTGATGCTAGGATATGTTGTAGTGCTAGTTCCACTGGGTTTGCATACCAAATTTGGTGTTCCTAGCACCAAGTGGCTCCGAGATACGGGGCCCCAAAATCGGTTCGGAAAATTTCATTTTCTGCTGCGGAAAAGTGCTTGACTCGAGTATAAGCGGAGGGGGGCACTTTCAGCACAGAAAACTGTGCTGAAAAACTTGGCTTATACTTGAGTATATATATACATGATCCGGTGCACAGGTGCCACCCTGTAGCAGTAAAACTGTTGTAGAGCAGTTCGGAAGCGGTTAATACCACTTTAATTCATCTCTACACCAAATACGTTCTATAAGAGCAAATCTGAACATCTTTTAATATAGAACTACGTGCCATCTGTCATTAATACAAGGCGACCTATCCAAAACTTTGTACAGATATTCTTTTCTGAGAACAGATGGTGGCACAAAAAACTCAGTCATGTGTGCAGTATTCTATAGAAGATAAGTATGGATAAGGAAGATGTTGTGATGCTTTTATCAGCGTTCCCTGTAGTGTCTACATAAACTGTCTAGTACAGCCCGCAGCAAAAAAGAAGAAGAAAGAATAAGCGCGGGGCTAGCATAATAAGGGTTCACAGCGGAATCTGGTAAGCCAGGGGTTAACTCTCCCAGTAAGTATAAGGAGGTCATTGGTCGGCCAGCACGGGAGGGGGGGTGGGGTGGAGGGAGTGTCCGCAGGGGTCAGTCTTCAGGATATACAAGGAGACGGATAACCAGGGGGAGATCAGACACGAGAAGGAGAAGATGTCCCGCCTGCCCACCCCACATCGGTATGGTTCGTCATATGTATGTTTTTTCAGGCCAGTGAAGTTGGGGTCTTGGGAGGCATTTTGAAATAACCTGCTGTGATGATGTTATTAGGGACCCATCTAAGGTACGGCGTCCCTGGTGGAATGCCAGTAATGGTGGATTAACTGGTAATTACAATGGTGGTATCTGCAGAACGTGGTTCTTCCTCGAGCCGATGTGATGCGGCTGTGGACCGTGGTAGTAGTACGCAGATACGAAGTGATAATTTGATATCTGGTGCCTCCAAGGATCAACAACCTTAATTTGATGGGTCTTGTAGTATTTTGTTTTCCTTTATTAACTGCTTGCCGACCAGCGCACACCGCTTTACGTCGCCAGAATGGCACTGGTGGGCAAAAGGGCGTACAGGCACGTCCCCTTTAAGAAGCGTTGTTGTTGGCGCTGACGGCGGGTCCTGCGTACTCGATGTCCGCCAGGTGCCCGCGATCGTGTCACGGAGACGTAGAACGGGGAGATGCTTTTGTAAACAAAGCATTTCCCCGTTCTGCCTAGTGACAGGACAGAGATCTACTGATCTCTGTCATCGAGAGCAGTGATCGCTGTCATGTGAGGTGTAGCCCCTCCCCCCAGAGTTAGAATCACTCCCTAGGACACACTTAACCCATTCACCGCCCCCTATTGGTTAACCCCTTCACTGCCAGTGTCATTTACACAGTAATCAATGCATTTTTATAGCACTGATCTCTGTATGAATGACAATGGTCCCAAAATAGTGTCAAAAGTGTCCGATCTGTCCGCCATAATGTCGCAGTCCTGATAAAAACCGCAGATCGCTGCCATTACTAATAAAAAAAATAAAAAATAAAAATGCCATAAAACTATCCACTATTTTGTAGACGCTATAAATTTTGCGCAAACCAATCAATATAAACTTATTGCGATTTTTTTATTTTTCTTTACCAAAAATATGTAGAAGAATATATATCGGCCTAAACTGAGGAAAGAAATAGTTTTTTATATATTTCTGGGGGATATTTATTATAGCAAAAAGTAAAAAATATTGTTTTTTTTTTTTTTAAATTGTCGCTCTTTTTTTTGTTTATAGTGCAAAAAACCGCAGAGGCGATCAAATACCACCAAAAGAAAGCTCTACTTGTGGGGAAAAATGGACGTCAATTTTGTTTGGGTACAACGTTGCACGACCGCGCAATTGTCAGTTAAAACGATGCAGTGTCGAATCGCAAAAAGTTCTCTGGTCAGGAAGGGAGTGAATACTGCTGGGGCTGAAGTGGTTAAAGAATGTCTGTTATATTTGTTAGTAGTTATTAAGGGGACGAAACGGCCAATTTTACTCCAACAAATTGGGTCATGTTTTTTTTTTTGGGTATATTTAGTTGGGGTAAGAGGGGAGGTGTTGGTAGCAGTTGGTAATACAAAAATATAGGATTACACCTGGGGTACTGTTATGTAAAACATGCAGTCCATGAAGCCCAGATTGGCAAGCTGACATGTCTGGTACATCCCAAGAGGTCTTCTGTGGTTGATATACATGTCTGTGGATTGTACAGTACAGCGAATCCAACTGTTATAGCTTACATGTCTTGTACAGGGCTGGGGCTTCTTTTCTGACTCTTAGATGCTTCTAATTGAAGCTACAATGCATGGATTGTAAGCGTTATGTACACTGCTCAAAAAGATTAAAGGAACACTAAAAACACATTAGATCTCAATGGAGAAAGATATCCTGCTGGATATCTATACTGATATGGACTGGGTAATGTGTTAGTAATGAAAGGATGCCAAATGGTAATGAAAATGATCAAACTACAGAGGGCTGAATTCAAAAACACTCCGAAAATTAAAGTGAAAAAAATATGCTGCAGGCTAGTCCATTTTTCTGAAATTTCATTGCAGCAACTCAACATTGTACTCAGTAGTTTATATGGCCCCCGCGTGCTTGTATGCATGCCTGACAACGTCAGGGCATGCTCCTAATGAGACAATGGATGGTGTCCTGGGGTATTTCCTCCCAGATCTGGACCAGGGCATCACTAAGCTCTTGAACAGACTGAGGTGCAACCTGGCGGCGCTGGATGGACCGAAACATAATGTCCCAGAGGTGATCTATTGGATTTAGGTCAGGCGAGCACGGGGGCCATTCAATGGTATCAACTCCTTCATCCTCCAGGAACTGGCTGCATATCCTCTCCACATGAGGCCTGGCATTGTCATGCACCAAGAGGAACTCAGGACCCACTGCACCAGTGTAGGGTCTGACAATGGGTCCACGGATTTCATCCCGATACCTAATGACAGTCAGGGTGCCATTGTCTAGCCTGTGGAGGTCTGTGCGTCCCTCCATAGATATGCCTCTCCAGACTATTACTCACCCACCACCAAACCTGTCATGCTGAACGATGCTACAGACAGCATAACGTTCTCCACGGCTTCTCCAGATCCTTTCAAGTCTGTCACATGTGCTCAGGATGAACCTGCTCTCATCTGTGATAAGCACAGAGCGCCTGTGGTGGACCTGCCAATTCTGGAGATCAGTGGCAAATGCCAATCAAGCTCCCTGGTGCTGGGCAGTGAGCACAGGGCCCACTAGAGGACTATAGGCCCTCAGGCCACCCTCATGAAGTCTGTTTCTGATTGTTTGGTCAGAGACATTCACACCAGTGGCCTGCTGGAGGTCATTTTGTAGAGCTCTGGCAGTGCTCATCCTGTTCTTCCTTGAACAAAGGAGCAGATACCGGTCCTGCGGATGGGTTAAGGACCTTCTACGGCCCTGTCCAGTCTCCTGGAATCTCCTCCATGCTCTTGAGAGACACAGCAAACCTTCTGGCAATGGCATGTATTGATGTGCCATCCTGGAAGGGTTGGACTGCCTTTGCAACCTCTATAAGGTCCAGGTATCGCCTCATGCTACCAGTATTGACACAGCCCCTAGCCAAATGCAAAACTAGCGAAAAATATTCAGAAAAGATGAGTGGGGGAAAAAAATGCCTGTGGCCTCCAGCTGTAAAACCATTCCTGTTTTGGAGGTCGTTTCATTAACACCAAAGCAGCTGAAACTGATTAACAACCCCCTCTGCTACTTAACTGACCAGACCAATATCCCAGGAGTTTAATTGACTTGATGTTATACTCTGATTAAAAAGTGTTTCTTAAATTTTTTTGACCAGTGTATAGTACTACTAGCTCAGTTTCAGGCTTGCCATATCAATGGTTTAAGGGCTTGTCTCCACCGATGCCAAAAAGGGCAGTTTTGGGGTATTATTTTTCCCCTGAAATGCCCAAAAAACACTTCATAAAACCACGATAATGCAACAGATAAGCATGGTACCCAGAGAAGCAAATAGATTCTGCAAATTATGGTATATAGGAGTGGCACCAGGGGCAACTTTTTACCTTCCCAACCCAAGGGCTTAAAAGAATGTGAGATGTGTTTGCTAGCGTTGAATAGGTAAAATTAATGGCAACAAGCTCTATGTATCATTCACTTTAAGTTCTAAAACTGCCCCGCCTCCCTAGTCCTTCAGAATCAGAGAACAGAATCACATAAACCACCCCCAAACTAGGCATAGGTATGTAAGAATATTGAGAATAGCACTGTAAGGGCTTATTTACACTGGCATTGTCCTCTGAAGAGCAATTGGTGGTGGATTGCATTTTAGAGGGCATTTGACCAGAAGTAAGGTGGTGATATGTTGCTTCCCCACCACCTGCCTCACCATCTGCCAGAACCCCTAAAAGCCTGGAACACCACCCCACCTTTGTGGGGCTGTTGCAGTGCAGCCCCATTCATTTAAATGTTCGGCGGGCACTACTGCCTGCCAAATGCGACATGTGCTTTGCCACATACTCCCATATGGCTACCTTTTCAGTTTAGGGCAATTGGTTGGGAGGAGGTAAATACATGGCACAACCACATGTTTCCAGTATACAGTATATACCATACCTTGTAGGTGCTATAACTTTTACGCAAACCAATTAATATACACCTATCGGGATATATATATTTTTTTTTTATCAAAGACATGTAGCAGAATACATTTTGCCAAAAATTTATGAAGAACTTTCAGTTTGTAAAATTTTTGTATTGGATATGTTTTATAGCAGAAAGTAAAAAATATTGTTTTGGTTTTTTTTTCAAGATTTTTGGTCACTTTTCATTTTTTTATCACAAATAATAAAAACCCAGTGGCGGTCAAATACTAGCAAAAGAAAGCTTTTTTTTTGTGTGAACAAAATTATATAAATTTCATAATCAATTTAATTAATTTCCAATCAATTTCCAATCAATATAGGCTTATTTTTTACCAAAAACATGTAGAAGAATACATATTTGCCTAAACTGATGAAGACATTTTTTTTGGGGGGGGGAGATTTTTACTATAGCAAAAAGTAAAATAGTTTTTTTTTAAATTGTCGCAAAAAATAAAAACCGCAGAGTTGATCAAATACCACCAAAAGAAAGCTCTATTTGTGGGGAAAAAAGGACGTCAATTTTGTTTGGGTACAGCGTCGCGCGACCACGCAATTATCAGTTAAAGCGACGCAGTGCTGTATCGGAAAAAAATGGCCTGGTCATTAACCGGTTCAATACAGGGCATTTTCACCCCCTTCCTTCCCAGACCAATTTTTTTTTCAGCGCTGTCGCACTTTAAACGACAATTGCGCGGTCGTGTGACGCTGTACCCAAACAAAATTGACGTCCTTTTTTTCCCACAAATAGAGTTTTCTTTTGGTGGTATTTGATCACCTCTGCAGTTTTTATTTTTTGTGCTATAAACAAAAGAAGAGTGACAATTTTGAAAAAAACACAATATTTTTTACTTTTTGCTATAATAAATATCCCAATTTTTTTAAAAAAAAAACTAATTTTTTACTCAGTTTCGGCCGATACGTATTCTTCTACATATTTTTGGTAAAAAAAAAAATCGCAATAAGCGTATATTGATTGGTTTGCGCAAAAGTTATAGCGTCTACAAAATACGGGATAGATTTATGGCATTTTTAAAAAAAAAAATTATTTATTTATTTTTTTTACTAGTAATAGCGGCGATCGCGATTTTTTTTCGTGACTGCGACATTATGGCGGACACATCGGACACTTTTGACACATTTTTGGGACCATTCACATTTATACAGCGATCAATGCTATAAAATTGCATTGATTACTGTGTAAATGTGACAGGCAGTGAAGGGGTTAACCACTAGGGGGACACAAGGGGTTAAATGTGTTTCCTAGGGAATGCTTCTAACTGTAGGGGGCGGGGACGTACAAGGGGAGGAGACCGATCAGTGATCCGCTGTACTGAGAACACAGATCGCTCTCCTCTCACCTGACAGGACGTGGATCTGTGTGTTTACACACACAGATCCACGGTCTGGCCCGGTTAACGGGCAATCGCGGGTGCCCGGCGGACATCGCGGCCGCCGGGCACACGCACCGGGTCCCGAGCAACGCGGCGGGCGCGCGCGAGCGCCCCCTAGACGGCCGGGAACCCGAGGACGTCATATGTCTATACGCCGGTATTGAAGTGGTTAAGGGGCAAAGTCTGTAAGTGGTTAATATTTCTTAACTTGCTTCCTGGTTTCTGGCCTAGGCCAAAATTAAGTCATACATCCCATGAGTTTTTTCTTTCATCTGGAGAAGAGGAGGGGCTTTCTCAGCTAAGCACAACCTCCTGCCTGCATGCCTGAGCTTCGAGCAGATGGATTCCAGGAAGTAAATGCTACATGAATCTGCCACAACTAGAAATATTAGGAGGATGTTTTTCAAAGTGATTTCTCAACAAAATAAATCATGGAGACATGAATTGATGGGCGAGTTTGCTTTGAATATCAAAAATGATTTAAATAGCGTTTTCAGTTTGTGGTGCTCAGATACAGTTTAGTACGGCTTACGGAACACCAATGTAAGGTGGAGTAGTTATTATGAGTCATAAAAAAAGAAAAGGTTTCCATACCAAAATTCACATCCATTTTAACTTCCAAAAATGATAAAGTACAAAATTCTAGGAATATCGCACAAGTCTTAGGAATGTCATAAATAAATAAGAAAATAATTGGAAACATTATTCTTTGGGGTATTGCAACATTCTGTGTAATAGCCTACATGCCTGTTAAAATAATTAAAATGCCATATATGTCAATAATTTATTAGGATTGAACCTTACATGATGTTTTTTATTTCCCAGCTGTATTTGAGTATTGTTCGCGATTGCTCAACACGTATCTAAACTCAAGAACAAATAATTAATAAATCACAAGCTTGCCAGTCCTTAGATGTGGTAGCTGCATTTATTTCAATTTTATGTGATGGCAAGACTTCCTCATTGTACTTTATCTATGGAGTAGCACCATTGTCACCCTAGGGCAGGACTACAGACCTCCCACCCCTTCCCCTCTTCTCCAAAACACGGAATGAGGAGATTCTGTAGTCCTCTGCAATAACTAGGAGGAATGTAACTGAGAAGAGAATTAGCACAGGCAGAAAGGGCATGAAGTTATCAGAGGACAAGAGCAACACATATTTTCTATTTTTTGGGTTTTTTTTGCACTTATACAATTAAAAGCATTCTGCTAAAGATTTTCAATATTTAAAAGGCAAAAAGTCAGGGCTCTTGCAAACTGCAGCTCAAAAACAAACAAAAAAAAGCAGATTTTACAGGCATTTGAGCTTTTATTATAGCTTAAAGTGGAGGGCCACCCTAAAATAAAAAATTGCATTAATATTCTTTAAAAAATGTAAAAAAAATATTTGAAAAAAAAAAAATTAACTTACCTGAAACCCCTGTTGCTAGGCAGTTTTCCTAATCTGCCTCTTCCTATTTCCGGCGCTTCCTCCTCTTTGGGGAGCGGCCCCGTTGCATTCTGGGACATGTGTGTGTCCCAGAAAACAATGGGGCCATTCCCAAAGCATGCATGCGCGGTAGCAAACTGGCAGTGAAGCCGCAAGGCTCCACTGCCTGTTTCCCTTCGTTAAGATGGAGGTGTCGGCAGCCGATCTGATGGACAGGTCGGCCTCGGGGGGCCGACATCGCGGGCTCGCTGGACAGGTAAGTGTCCCTATTAAAAGTCAGCAGCTACAGTGTTTGTAGCTGCTGACTTTGAAAAAAAAAAATTGCGGCCGGAACACCACTTTAAAGAAGCACAAGTTTCTTTTTTTGTGCATTTTTATTGAGCTTCTTTGAGCTATTTTGAGTATAACCCTCCCCTCAGCTAATTTTTCCTATTTTTTTTTTAAGTGTGTGTGTTTTCAAGCTTCTTTGAGCTTTTTTGAACTTTTCACACTTTTTTACGCTTTTTTGCACATTTTGGGCACTTATAAAATAAAAAAGCCATAGTGTTCTTGGACACATAGCTCAACATGGAGGGAAGTTTCCAGGCAGAAAAAAATGAGAGCTCAAAAAAAAGCTCAAAAGCCCGTAGAAGCAGCTTCTTTGAGATGCAGTGTGTATGAGCCCTAAAGTGAACCTATGGAAACTCAAATGTTTATAAATTCTTGCAGTAAACAAAGATAAACAATCTTTAAAATTACTCCACAGTGCCTGCAGCTACAGAAGTCGGGGGGGGGGGGGGGGGGGGGCTTGTTTTAAAGCTTATTTACTGCATTTTGCTGTTTTTAAGTACCAGGGCCAGATCACCAACTAGACAACAATGGTAGGACATAATCCCTGGAATCCATAAACACTGTCACAGACTTGTGGGCGGGGCCTACTCACCCTGCACGTGGAGGTACCTTTCTCGTGCATGCACTCATCAATGCCCGGGTGTGGCTATGTTCTTGTGAAGGTCAACATTATGGTGGTAATCTAGCTTGGAGATGAGCCGTATACTGTGTGCAGCAGTTAAATGTACAGAGTCTCTCTGTAAAATGTACTGTCCCGTGCTTCTACACACCTTCCTCCATGTACAATATATTACCAAAAGTATTGGGATGCCTGCCTTTACACACATGAACTTCTTCGTCTTTAGGGTTCAATATTGAGTCGGCCCACCCTTTGCAGCTATAAGAGCTTCAACTCTTCTGGGAAGACTGTCCACAAGGTTTAGGAGTGTGTCTTTGGGAATGTTTGACCATTCTTCCAGAAACGCATTTGTGAGGTCAGGCACTGATGTTGGAGAGAAAGCCTGGCTCACAGTCTCCCCTCTAATTCATCCCAAAGGGGTTCTATCAGGTTGAGGTCAGGACTCTGTGCAGTCAAGTTCCTCCACCCCAAACACGCTCATCCATGTCTTTATGGACCCTAGTTGTGCACTGGTGCTCAGTCATGTTGAAACAGGAAGGGGCAATCCTCAAACTGTTTCCACAAGGCTGGGAGCATGAAATTGTTCAAAATGACTTGGTATGCTAACGCCTTAAGAGTTCCCTTGACGGAATTAAGGGCCAAGCCCAACCCCTGAAAAACAACCTCAAACGATAATCTTTTCCCCACCAAATGATTTGGAACAGTGCACAAAGAAAGGTCCATAAAGACATGGAGGAGCGAGTATTATATTGAGCCCTACGGACTAAGACTGGGGTGCCATTAAAGTTCATGTGCGTGTAAAGGCAGGCGTCACAATACTTTTGGTAATGTAGTTTATATACAGGGAGAAGGTGAATCTCAGTGGGACTGCAAGGGGGTCAAGAGGTCCATGTCGTCTGAAAGGATGCAACCCTCATCTACCACCCCAAGGGATTCACCATCACCAGCAATGGACACTACCATTTATGCACTCTCACCTGTTCAGGTATGCCCGGGCAGCCACAGAATAGTTAGATAGGAGATGAACTGAGTTGCAATTCACCATTGTAATGTACCTAAACATTTTAGGTAAAGTTTCTGAATTGTTCTTGAACCTGGTCTGAAGTTATTCAAGGGGTGCAGGGTGTTACATGGTGTATCAGAAGAACAGGGCCTGTAAAGCACACACTGGGGAATGAAGCAATGCCACTATTCAGCAGGAGAGTTGGATTTGGAGAGCAGTTGCCACGGGTAACCAAGCACTGGTGGGAAGTGTATAACAGCCAGTCATAAAGCGTTGTACCTGGTGAAGGTAACAGGGGGGTCGGTGATCTGCCTTCCTCACTAGCGGTCTGTTCCCCCAAAGTAACTGGGACTAAACCCATGGTATGGAGAACCCATGTACCTAGCCACATGGTATGGGAGAGAGGAGTTAATTTTGAGCACACATGAAGTAAGCGCTAATTCTCGGGGGAATCCCATTCTGTCACTGGGAGTGAGGTGGCAGAAGTACCCTGGACTGTTGGAGAGGGCTCAACAGTGTCCCTCCTATATGCACATACACTATATTACTAAAAGTATTCGGACGCCTGCCTTTCCACGCACGTGAACTGTAATGGCATCCCAGTCTTATGCCCACGGTCGGATTTTCCGATGGAAAATGTCCGATCGGAGCGTGTTGTCGGAAATTCCGACCGTGTGTGGGCTCCATCGGACATTTTCCATCGGATTTTCCGACACACAAAGTTTGAGAGCAGGCTATAAAATTTTCCGACAACAAAATCCGTTGTCGGAAATTCCGATCGTGTGTACACAAATCCGACGGACAAAGTGCCACGCATGCTCAGAATAAATAAAGAGATGAAAGCTATTGGCCACTGCCCCGTTTATAGTCCCGATGTACGTGTTTTACGTCACCGCGTTCAGAATGATCCGATTTTCCGACAACTTTGTGTGACCGTGTGTATGCAAGACAAGTTTGAGCCAACATCCGTCGGAAAAAATCCTAGGATTTTGTTGTCGGAATGTCCGAACAAAGTCCGACCGTGTGTACGGGGCATAAGTCTGTAGGGTCCAATATTAAGTTGGCCCACCGTTTGCAGCTATAACAGCTTCAACTCTTCTGGGAAGCCTGTCCACAAGGTTAAGGAGTGTGTCTATAGAAATGTTTGACCATTCTTCCAGAAGCGGCTTTGTGAGGTCAGGCACTGATGTTGGACGAGAAGGTCTGTCTCACAGTCTCCACTATAATTTATCCCAAAGGTGTTCAATCGGGTTGAAGTCAGGACTCTGTGCAAGGTCCATAAAGACATGGATGAGCAAGTTAGGGGTGGAGGAACTTTACTGTCCTGACCTCAACCCGATAGAACACCTTTGGGAACACCTTTGGGATGAATTAGCGGAGACTAGAGCCAGGCCTTCTAGTCCAACATCAGTGCCCGACTTCACAAATGCTCTTCTGGAAGAATGGTCAAACATTTCCATAGACACACTCCTAAACCTCGTGGACAGCCTTCCCAGAAGAGTTGAAGCTGTTATAGCTGCAAAGGGGGGCCAACTCAATATTGAACCCTATGGACTAAGACTGGGATGCCATTAAAGCTCATGGGCCTGTAAAGGCAGGTATCCCAATACTTTTGGTAATATAGTTTATATCAACTGGAAAGAAGGCAGGAAATCAGTGCCAAACTCTTCCCTGGCCTGGGCAGCCTTAGCTCACTTGCTGTAAAAGTACACACCTTTTGTAGACACCTGCTTACAGACAGATTTTGCAAAAGCGTCTATCATGCCTTCTAAAAGTGGTGCAGCATGCACCTAATTCATGTACCGTATATACTCGAGTATAAGTCGTTCCGAGTATAAGTCGAGGCCCTAATTTACCACAAAAAAATGGGAAAAACGTATTGACCCGAGTATAAGACGAGGGTGAGAAATGCACAGCTACTGTAAGTGGAAAAGAGGGTCAACAATGCCCATTTGCAGCATCACTGTGCCCATTTGCAGCCATAGGTCCCCCGAACTTCAAACTCGGTAGTTAAGGGTTCCTAGATGCCCCCTAGCTGCAGCCAAAATTTGGGGTCTCTGAACCCAAAGGGTCCCGAAATGACATTGCTGCAGATGGACACAGTTGACCGAATTTGGGGCCCCGTATCTCGGGGCACTTAGTGCTAAGAACCCCAAATTTGGTGTGCAAACCCAGTGGAACTAGCACCATAAAATTTCCAAAGCTGGGGTTTCTAGCACCAAGTGGCCCGAGATACAGGGCCCCAAATATCAGTTCAGAAAATGTCAAGCACTTTTCTGCAGCAGAGAATGACATTTTCCAAACCGGCTTTGGGGCCCCGTATCTCAGGGCCACTTGGTTCTAGGAACCCCAGCTTTATGTTGTGGTACCAGTTCCACTGGGTTTGTACACCAAATTTGGGGTTCCTAGCACCAAGTGGCCCTGAGATACGGGGCCCCAAAGTCGGTTCGGAAAATGAAATTTTTTGCTGCAGAAAAGTGCTTGACTGGAGTATAAGCCGAGGTGGGCACTTTCAGCACAAAAAAATGTGCTGAAAAACTCAACTTATACTCGAGTATATACGGTACCTGTCTAGAACATGTACTTGAATTTGGCACATGCTGCGCCACTTTTAGAACACTTTCGCAAAATCTGTCTGCGCCAGTGCCTCTCTGTATCTCAAAAGAGATTTGGTCTTAAAGCGGGGTTCCACCCAAATTTTGAACAATATCTGTATGTATTCTCTTCCTTGCCTAGATGCTGACATGCCATTTAAAAAAATTTAAATCGCCGTAATTACCTTTTATTTTTCTATTCTTCTTTGCACTTCCTGGTTCTCCTCCCGTGGGAGTAGGCGTGGTTCTAGCCTCTCCCAGACTCCTGGGAGCTAGTTTCAGGCTTCCCAGGATGCCACTGAGCATGTGCGGGAACGAGCGGTGAATGCTGGGAGCACAGCATTCACCACATCCAGGAAATAAATGCTTGTGGGCTTCAAATGCCCACAATGAAGATGGAAACCGCCTGCAGTGAATAATATAAGTTATTCTTTCCGACGAAATCTGACACAGGCGGACATATTACACACAATATGTCAGTATGTAATGCTGAGAAGAAAAGTTTGTGAATAAACTCAAAAAAAAAAATAACGATAGATAGGTGGACCCCCGCTTTAACTAGCTCCACATTTAAAGGAGCCCACATATAAAGGTTTTGTTGCCGCTACTCAATGAGCTCTGAGATCTTTTACATTTCCTAATAAGCCCTTCAGACCTTGCCCATTCTTTTTTGCTCCCCAGCAGTCCTAAGCTTGATTTTCCCAGGATTTTCCTCCCAGAATCATGTGAAACTGTTACATTTGTTATGGATGGCTGCATTCATCAGTGGGTCTGCTGCTCAAACCGATAAATCACGCTGGCTGCTTTAGGCAAACACTCTCTAATTGGCAGAACAAATAGAAAACCCAAAGGATGACCGTCCATTATGACAGCGGCCTTTTCGAAAAAGAAAAAAAAAAAACCTGTAGAACAAATTTCTGATTTCACATCTATGAGCAGAGAACATTAATGGATCTCAGGCAAATTATCCATTGAAGGCATGTAGACAGAGCATTATTATACGATGGGAAACACAAATGAGTTAAAGGAAACAGGAGAATCAATTAACTTTTAAATTAATCTTTCATGTGTACAGATTTAAACCACAACTCTCAGAGGAGGTCGAGCATTCAAGTTAAAACCATCGCAAGGGAGTTGCATCTTCCTACACACAAACCAGAAACAAGGATGATCTCTAACCAATCATGTTGGATAACAAGCAGAAATATTGCAGAACACACATTATTTCACTAGAGAAAACAAAGGATATATTGGTTTGCCATGAATTCTCTACAATGCTTATTCCATCCCTTTAAAGAAGAGCACTGCACACTAGCATTGCACAAAGTTAAAAGTATACATTATTAAAGGTATATTGAATCCTCTCTATTACTGTAATGCTATCAGGCTGCATATTCAGCAATAAATATGTGACTTTAAGTTTTTTTTTATTTTCAAAATGTCGCAGAAAGGGTTAAAATACCCTGTACTGTCAGCACATTGGAGAGTCGCCCCCCTTTCCTGCACACTGCTCTAATCACTAGCATTTAGCACACTTAAAATATAGTTTATTAAAGGTCTATAAGCTCATCTATATTTTTTACTGTAATGTTGTCAGCCTGCATATTCAGTAATAAATATGCTGCTTTTTAATTTTTTATTTTATTTTTTTTTTAGTTTTTAAATGCCGCAGCAAGGGTTAACCGCTTCAGCCCCAGGAGATTTTACCCCCTTCCTGACCAGAGCACTTTTTGCGATTTGGCACTGCGTTGCTTTAACTGACAATTGCGCAGTCGTGCGACGTTGAACCCAAACAAAATTGACCTCCTTTTTTTCCCCCCACAAATATAGCTTTCTTTTGGTGGTATTTGATCACCTCTGCAGTTTTTATTTTTTGCGCTATAAACAAAAAAAGAGCGACAATTTTGAAAATAAAGCAATATTTTTTACTTTTTAAAAAATATTTACTTTTTAATAAATATTCCCCAAAATATATAAAAAAACATGATTTTTTTTCTCAGTTTAGGCCGATATGAATTCTTCTACATATCACAATGAGCATATATTGATTGGCTTGCGCAAAAGTTATAGCGTCAAATAGGGGATAGTTTTATGGCATTTTTATCATAATTTTTTTTTATTAGTAATGGCGGCGATCTGCGATTTTTCTTGTGACTGCGACATTATGACGGACACATTTGACACTATTTTGGGACCATTGTCATTTATACAGCGATCAGTGCTATAAAAATGCACTGATTACTGTGTAATTGACACTGACAGGGAAGGGGTTAAACACTAGGGGGCGATCAAGGGGTTAAGTGTGTGCTAGGGAGTGATTCTAACTGGGTGGGGGTGGGCTTCCACTCACATGACAGCGATCACTCTGTCATGTCACAAGGCAGAACAGGGAAATGCCTTGTTTACATAGGCACTTCCCCGTTCTGCAGCTCCATGACACGATCGCTGTGAGACCGGCGAACATCGAGTCCGCGGGTCCTGCGGGCACGTAACGCTGTAGGCGACGGGCGCACGTGCCCTCCTGCTAACCCAGCCAATTAAAGGGGACGTAGAGGTACGCCCATTTGTCCACCGCTGCCATTGTACCGACGTATATCAGCGTGCACCGGTCGGCAAGTGGTTAAACTATTTTGTTCTGGCAGCACATTGGAGCACACTGCTCCAATTAACAGAGGCGCTCGTTTTGCTAGAGCTTTGTTGATTGGAGCAGTGGTCAGGGGGCGCGTTGGGACTAAAGCCCCATACACACTATTGGATTTTCTGCAGATTTTGGTCTTCAGATTTACCAAAACCATATAATATGAGGTCAAACCTTAAGGGTTTCAATTTGTATGCAATCCGGCAGGCCCTTGCACTACATGGTTTTGGTAAATCTGAAGACAAAAATCTGCAGAAAATCTAATAGTGTGTATGGGGCTTAAGGCTGCTGCTTGTGTATGAGAGCAGAGGTCTGACTCTCCGATGGGCTGCCAGTACAGGGTATTTTAACCCTTGCTGCAGCAGAGCTAAAAAAAAATCCTAAAAAATTGCAGCATATTTATTACTATGTTACTATATATGCAGCTTGGCTGAGGTTTCAACTGAGATTTAAAGTAACACGTTAAAGCTGAACTCCACAAAAATTGGCAGTGAAAATTATCTGACACATGACATGTGCTTCAACCTTAAAAAGCTGTCTTCCTGATATATTAGACTAGTTTTTCTGTGGGGTGCAGCCAGGATGGCATGTGAGCAGCTGCTTTTCACAGAGCTCCCGATAGTTACCCCAAATTGATCCTGTTCCCGGTGCACCAGGCTCGCTTCTTGGACACCCAAGGGTTCCAGTACTACCAGTGACTCTTATGGCACATTTGGCTTACCTATGATGAAGCCCAACGTTTGTAGCAGCAACATGGTGCCGCTGCAGCCCTCCAGCAGTGTGGCCTGCGAGGCACAGAGAAATCCAAGGATGCCATGTGTAAACCACCCTAAGGCGAATGCCAATGATCCCCCCAGAGACATGCGCTATTATGCACAGAAGCTGGCTGGGCCACCCGATCCAATGGACACGGCTGAGGTGGAGGATATAGCTGAGGGAGAGGCTGCAAAGCGGGAGGAGGGGGATCTGACAGTGGCCGCCATTGCAGACCAGCTAGAACCATGTGCAGCAGAGCTAGAGGAAGGCGAGGAAGAGGGGGAAGAGGAGAATGAGCAGCCGGCTTTAGCAGAGATCTAGAGTCGTTTTTCTGAACCTTTTTTAGCCCAGAAGAATTTCTGAAATGATTTTCATGTCTCTGGGAGAACTTACTAAATCCAATACTTTGGGAGTCAGTGTGGAAAATGCCACTTACATTGGTGGTCAGTAGGGAGAGTAAAACCCCTACAATGGTGATCAGAATGCTAAAAGATAATTGGTTCATGCTGCTGGTTTTGCTAAGTAGCATTGGCTATGAAACTATGTTACATAGTTACATACATAGTAGGTGAGGTTGAAAAAAGACACAAGTCCATCTCGTCCAACCTATGTGTGTGATTATGTGTCAGTATTACATTGTATATCCCATAGTTACATAGTAGGTGAGGTTTTTTTCAATCAAACATCCCCCCATCTGTCGGTCCGTCTGGGACTTACCCCATCTAGGCAGCGGGCAGCAGGCATCAGACATCAGGCATCGGGCAGCGGCTCCTGTGTCCCTTTTCTCCATCATGGCGGCTGTGCATCTCCTCCCTTTCTCCTAGGCATCCAATAGGAACGCCTATCCTTTCAGCCAATCGGGTGATGGGTCTCAGACTTGCTTCCTGATTGGCCGGGAGGAGGATCAGTGTTAAAATAGCAAATATTCATTCGCTATTCTAACACACCGGGGTGGGCTGTGAGCGCTTTCTCTGTACCCCGAGCCCACCCTATTTTGAAGCCTATTAGAGCCTTTGGCTCTAATCAGTGCTTCAAAAAAACAAAAAACACCCTGCCATTGGAATTCATGCGCCCGGCATCCTGCAAGGGACCGGACGCATGGATGGGGGGCTGCGACATGGATAGGGGAGCGGTGACATGGATGGGGGGGCGGCGCCCGTGCGCCCTTAATAGACCCTGCTTAGCATGGTAAGCTGTAAACACAGGGCCGCATATATGAGATGCCATATATATGCTTACGGCCGGTGCCAAGAGGTTGAGGAACCCCTAGCAACCTCTGGATGAACCCTGGGTGAGAATGGCTGTGTTAGACCATTATGAGGGCTTAAAAAAGGCTTTTCTCCTTTTTGGTGCTGGTTTTACCAAGTAGCATTGACTATAGAACTATGTAGACACCATCAGATGGGAGGTTAATCAGCCACAGCTCAAGCAGCCCCAAGCAACTTCTGGAGGAACTCCAGTGTTATGCCGCGTACACACGAGCGGACTTTACGGCAGACTTTGCTCGGCGGACTTTTCAACTGACTTTACGACGGACTTTCTGAATGAACGGACTTGCCTACACACAATCCACCAAAGTCCGTCGAATTCGTACGTGATGACGTACCACCGGACTAAAACAAGGAAGTTCATAGCCAGTAGCCAAAAGCTGCCCTAGCGTGGCTTTTTGTCCGTCGAACTAGCATACAGACGGCGGACTTTTCGACCGGACTCGATTTCAACGGATTGATTTAAAACATGTTTCAAATCTAAGTCCGTCCAACTTTTGAGAAAACAAAGTCCGCTGGAGCCCACACACGATCGAATTGTCTGACGAAATCCAGTCCGCCGGGCAAAGTCTGCCGTAAAGTCCGCTCGTGTGTACACGGCATTACACAAAAACCCTGGTTGAGAATGGCTGTATTTGACCATTATGAGGCCTTAAAGTGGTTTTATAGGCTGAAGGTTTTTTACCTTCATGCATTCTATTTATGAAGGTAAAAACCTGTGTGCAGCATCCCCCCAGCCCCCCCCCCCCCCCAATACTTACTGTACCGGAGCTGCATCTCAATCCAGCGATATTCATGAGAGCAGAGGCTTTTTCTTTTGCTTCTTTTGGTGGTGAGGATCGGTCCCTGTAGCAATTCTGCTCTGCGCAGTAGCCAGTCAACAGGGACGAGCTATGAGTAAGCGCTCTATGGGAGCGTGAAACGCGTCAGCGGTTATGCTGTATCATTTCAACAGAGCAATGTACGCATTTTAAATTATGTCATTTTTCCAATAAAGAAGATTTTACCTTTATTATTCCAATCCGGAGTGCGGCAGTCCAGATTTTTCATTGCACCTATATCAACAGGGACGTGCGGTGAGGTCAGTGGCTGGTGAGGCACTGGCTAGTATAAGAGCCAGATACATACACTGCGAACGTTAGAGTGAGAGCAATAATTCTAGCACTAGACCTCCTATGTAACCTGTACAAAATTTTAAAGCATCGCCTATGGAGATTTTTGAGTACTGCAGTTTGGCGCCATTCCACAAGTGTGCGCAATTTTAAAGTGTAACATGTTAGATATCTATTTACTCGGTGTAACATCATATTTTATAGTAAACTTTAGGTGTGTTTTTTTTTTTATTCATATTTCTTATTCTTTCCAAAAAAACGCATTTGAAAAATTGCTGAGCAAATACCATGTAACATAAAAAGTTGATGACCCCCATTTTATTCCCTAGGGTGTCGCGTAAAACAATATATATAATGTTTGGGGGGGTCTGAGTAATTTTCTAGCAAAAAAAAAATCTGATTCTTACATGTATATAGATTACATTTATATTGTACATTTACATCAGTCCCTGCCCTCAAGGAGCTTACAATCTAAGGTCCCTAACTCACATTCATACACATATTAGCACCAATTTAAACAGGAACTAATTAACCTACCAGCATGTCTTTGGAGTGTGGAAGGAAACCGGAGTACCCAGGAGGAAACTCACGCAGGCACAGGGAGAACATGCAAACTCTAGGCAGGTACTGCTGTGGATGGGATTTGAACCAACGACCCTAGTGCTAATAGACAGAAGTGCTAACCACTTATGCCGCGTACACACGAACTGACTTTTAGACCGGACTATCTGGAGGACAATCCGATCGTGTGTGGGCTTCATCGGACCTTCAGCGGACTTTTCCAGTCGAAAATCTGATGGACTTTAGATTTGAAACATGCTGCAAATCTTTCCGACGGACTCGAGTCTGGTCGAAAAGTCCGCTCGTTTGTATGCTAGTCCGACGGACAAAAAAATGACGCTAGGGCAGCTATTGGCTACTGGCTATCAACTTCTTTATTTTAGTCCGGTCGTACGTCATCACGTACGAATCCGTCGGACTTTGTATAGGCAAGTCTGTTCATTCAAAAGTCCGTCGAAAGTCCGTCAAAAGTCCTATGAAAATCTGCCGGAATGGCCATCGGACTGTTGTTGCCGAAACTCATGTTTGTTGCCGAAAGCTCGTGTGTACGCGGCCTTAGCCATCTAGTAACAGAGTTTGGCTGTTCCTCGTCCAGTTTGAAGCCTCTTACACAGCTGTTTCTGTTTCAGTTAATTTCTGTGTTTCAACCTACATATGAAATTGATGATCATTAGCCCCTACTTGGTATAATTGTTTAATCATACACCTGACTCTAATCGTACAAAATCTCTGACTTTGTGCAAGTGTAAAGCCTCGTACACACGATCGGATTGTTGGGCAACAGAGCATCAGACTTTTGTCCAAAGGGCGTGTGCCATTAACTTGTCTTTCATACTAACGGCACACAATTGTCAGCCAACAAACACGAACGTAGTGACATACTACGTGGAATTTCAGCTCTTGGGCGCTACCCTTTGGGCACCTTCTGCTAATGTCGTGTTTTGGTGAGCATTGATTCCGACCATGCGTGTTTGTACTTTGGACTTTTGTTTGACGGACTTGTGTACACACGATACGAAAATCTGACAACAGACCGATGTCTGCTTGTTGGCAGAAAGTTGGACAACAATTGTCTGAAGAAGCGTACTAATGGTCGGATTTTAGGCAAACAGTCTGTGATCACACAATCTCCTGCCGAAAATCTAGTCGTGCGTTCGAGGCTTTAGAATTGATGTTGGTTTCAAGCCAAAGGGTGGTCACACCAAATATTGACTTTTAGATTTTTCTTCTGTTTACTCACTTTGCAATTTGTAAATTGATAAAAATACACATAAAATATATATTTTTAAAACATTGTTACTTTACGGAATTTCTTCACACGTGCCTAAAACTTTTGCACAGTACTGTATCTATAACAAAGTGCATCTTTTTGTGTGTCCAAACTGTACAGTCACCTTTGGCTGGAAGATCGATGAATTCAGACTTTCATCCTGTTCATCGAACTGGTAAACCTGTCTAGAATAAATAAAGGCAACCTGTGTTTTTGTGTTATTTTTCCCATCTCTTACTCTATCACTTTCTTTGCTGGCCCTCAAGAGTCCTAACAATAATTATATTCAATATCATTTTTATGTGTACCTGTCAGGTGTCCATGGACCAGTGGCTGAGAAATATTACTTTATTCATCAATAGACCTAGCTTCACAATATCATATTATAGCTGAAAAAAAAAAAAAGGTTCATTTATAAGTAAAATATTCCAGGCGAGATAGAAGGATGGCGTGCGAGGGGGATTTTAACCAAATAAAAATGGATCTAAATTGGTCATAACAGAAGCAGTTTTCCCTAAGGCAACTTAAATCAGAACCCTAATTCAATTACCAATTCAAAATGTATGTAGAGAAACGTAATAAGAAACCTGTCCTCTGAACTAGATGAATGCGGGGTATTTAACCGCAGATTAAATGTAAAGAAAATGGATTCCTGACTGTTCCATGGCTGTCAGTTCCTGTACTGTAAGACACGGGGATGTTTCAATTACACTCCATGAGAGTATATTATAATCTTTTCTATATGACCTTGTGGGCAGAGATTAAAAATACTGGATGGAGGGGCTGTGCATGCCAGGAGCTAGGATTACCCTAATGTATTTAACTCTAAAAGAAGAGAGAAATATAAAGAGAAGGTCTGAAAAGGCCATGGTTGGCATTATAAGTGTACAAGATGTTTATTCCATCAGGTCTGCTTTCTTTTTTAAAACCCTTGGACAAAGTAAGGGCTGGTTCACGCTGGTGCTGGTCTTAGTAGAGCAATCCGAAAACGGTGACAAGTGGTGAGGTGGCATCATATCGCCTCCTTACCACCTACTTTAACCCCTTCAATCCCGCACTAGTGTGCAACAACCGTGCGCTTGTAGGAAGCCTCCATTCACTTTGAATGGGTTATGTTTGTGACACAAAAAGTGACAGGGGGTATTAAAAGAATCTACAACAACTTAAAGCGGAATTCCAGTCATATTTTTGTTTATTAAAAGTCAGCAGCAACAAAAACTGTAGCTGCTGACTTTTAATTGTAGCACCCTGATGTTTAGGCAGGGTTGCTATTAAATTTATTTGCCAAGTGATAGTTGCCATGGCCACTTGATACGAGGTCAATTGATGCCACCCTAATTCTGGAATTGCTTCTCTTCTCTCTTGTGTCACTAGATGGCCGGGTATCTGGTGGCATTAGATAAGACAAGACAAGGGCATTGCAAGGACAGATTAGGAATTCAAGGGGTGTCTCAGCCAATGGGCAGGGAGAGCCTATTTATTTGGGTGGAGTCAGGTGATCGGGGTTCTGTGCCACTTGGACGGTTGTCTGGGTGGACGTGTGTCGTATTGACCCAGGCTTCTAGGTCAGAAACCTAAGGCCTATCCCGGGGACATCTGGGTGCTGAGAGCCTATCCAGAAGTAGTGCAGGGTTGGGACTGCGCGCTTGTAGTCCAAATAGAAGTAACGGCTCCGCCAGCCGGGGAACCTGTCATGGTCGGAGGAAGAGGGGAAGCTGTCGCCACAAAGGGAACCATCCACCTTGCTACCGGAGACCACAGTGAGTGAGCTGAGGCCAGTACCAGAGCAGACTTCTTGCCAACCGGGGACGGTGAAGAAGTGGGAAAGCATCAGCAAGTGCCAAGTCAGGGACCCAGTGTGACAGCAGAGGTGATGCTTGCAGAGCATCAGTGGGTGCCAAGCCAGGGACCTAACGTGTCAGCAGGGGTGAAGCTTGAGGAGTATCTGTGAGTACCAAGCCAGGGACCCAGCAGTGAAGCAGGGGTGACGCTTGAGGAAGATACTGAGTGCTACAGTGAAAGAGCTCAGGGGATCCGGTGGCTATTGGATCTGAAGTCTAGTGAGAGAGGCTGGGAGCTTGTTGAGTGAAGACCCACAGTGAGTGAGTGTGGGGTAAGGCGAACTGTTTGTGTTGCTGAAAGTTGAATACCTTTATCTTTAGTAACAGCTGCCATAGGAGACTGTGGTCCTACCTATACAGAAGTGGTGTCTGGCTGGAGGCCTTCACCTGTATAGCTGTCTACCTATAGAAGTCTCAGAGTCTGTCAATTAACATTGCATCTACCCAAGGGTGTCCTGGCCCTAATCTTCTCTTCCACGGTTCTGTTTAAGAGACAATAAATCTCTTTGCATTCAAAAAGTGTCTGACCCCAACTTGCTCATCTTGCATTACACCCACCATGCCTTGTAACCTGCTCTACAATGAAGGATGTCAGCTGTCCTTGACTCTGGAGGTCACCATTGGGCTTCAGGGGCCCTGGGACTTTGCTACATAATAAACAGTCACTCACCTGTCCCATGATCCAGCAATGCACTCACCCGCATTGTGTTCTCCCCTGTGTTCTACCGCGGCAGCGCTGGCATCCCTACTATGGGCATCTGGCTGTGACAGCTTGCGGCTTCACAGCCGTGTGCCCACTGCATATGTGCGAGAGGGCGCTGTGCTCTGTGACAGGTCCCAAAGTCTTCTAGGACCTGTCATGTGTCCCAGAAGACTTTGAGAGAGAGAGAACTTCCGCTTTTGATCGCCTAAGGCGACCGGAACGGAAATGGAAGCAGGTACCTGTCAAAATCGGGTACCTGCTCCCATATTCCTCCCCAAAAGCTCAATTTCACAAACAGGAGCTGGGGAGGGGGCCTTAAAGCAGAAGTTCCACAATTGGGTGGAACTCGGCTTTAACGGTTCGAATCTACACCAGCCAAAAGTTTATCCCAGATCTGTAACGAGTTAACGGTACTTATCCAAGGGTTTTGTTCCTTTTTGTATTACCTATCTACCTTATCCATACTAACCTGTGCTGGCACCCTCTGTTCCACACTACCAGACACAAAGCTTCAGGAATAATGCACTCAGACACATATGTATCATGTGTAGCACACTCTACCAATAGGTAGGTGCTTGTAATAGTTTTTTACTAGGGACAGTCAGCACAGGCAAAATGAGGCAGGCCTATGCTGCAACCTAGGCCTGTCTGTTTTGATCTGGGGGGGCTGGGAGTGGTCAGAGTAGCAGTGGGTGTGACCACCTGTGCTCTAGATCTGAGGCACCTCGCCTGCTTCCAGGGAGAAGATTCTGGAAGAGGGGCTGGGCCTGGAACTGGAGTGGCAGGCAGCTCATGTGGGATCCCTGACCAATCCCCAGTTGGTATTGGCAGGGAGCGGGCCTCCTATATAAGCTGAGATGATATGCCACTGGGGGGGAGATGTCGACTGAGTGAAGTGAGTAATGGAATGTTAGCCAGCAGCAGGAGGACACCCCCATCAGGGGGGGGGGGTGTACCGATTGCAGGAGGAGGCCTGGAGAGAGCTGTGAGGGAACTTTGCCTCTACATGGTCATTGGCAATGTCTTTATCACCACATGGTAAAGAACTCCTGCAGATGAAGCTGTCGGAACGCATGGTCCAGTCAAGTTCCTCATCAAGGCAGTGGAAGGTCAGGGAGTGTTACCACAGTGGAGGGCTGGATGTGCCAGGAAGTCTGTGAGGGAACTTTGCTTCGACACAGTCATTAGCAAAGTTGTCTTCAGTCACACGGTAAATGATGGGGAGTCCTGGATCAGAGAAGAGACTGTGGGGATTTGTGTCAAGTCGATGTGGCCTGAGGGCACAGAATTTGCAAGTTAGGCTGGCTGGGAACAGTAGTCCACCATCTAAAGACATGCTTTTAAAACTACTAGACCTCTTGGGAGAGGTACTGCAAGCCTCAGGCCTAGTAGCAGCGAGCAACCAAAGCCAGATGAGGGGCTTATTCAGAGTGAGTCCTTATCTATCAAAAGAAGAAGATGTAACATACTTTAACTCAGTAACATTAAGTTTGTGCAGGAGGGAACACGTTTATGCAGGAGAAAACAAGTTTGTGCAGGAGGAGAAGGAGTTCCAAGACCATCATTTTTACACGGTCAAAAGTGGTGTCTTCATCCCTCACACGGTGATGGGTGGGGAATTCTTAGAGGAATAGTCTGCGGAGATTAAGCAGAGGAGGAGCAACAGTCTGCATGGAGATGCAGGAGGAAATTCATATTCAGTTTAAATGCACATCCAATCTTCTGGCTCTAACATTGTATTGTTGTGCTTAAGTATTAAATATGATGGCAATGATAGATCCCATGGGCATCCCATATCCCTTTCCCCTATCCAAGTTGTGCCCCCCAATAAAACAACAAAAACAAAACCAGCAAAAGACTGTTCATTGTCTCTGAAAGTGATGTATGAAGTCTGGCAGAGGGGTGAATTGGTGGATTGTTTGTTACTAGCGGCAACTACATCGCTACATTTGGAGGTCCCACCGAGATCCGCCTTCACGTTTAACCTGCTGGCCGTCGCCTTAGGGAGACTTTGCCTGTTTTGTCCAGTTTGGGGTACAATACGGGAAAGACTATGGTTGCTCTAAAATTGACTTTTGCCACATGCCGTTGCCCATAGCAAAACAAATTCAAACTTATCGCCAAGTACTGTTGTCCATAGCAACTGTTCAGGATCAGCGCTGCCTTCACACCCCTGCACTTAGTTGTCTAAATGGACACACACCACCGTGATAAGCCCTGCAACCAGTGACTGTAACCATATGCTATCACCCGTGGTAACCACGGCGAGTGATCGCGCTCTGGATTACAAATATGGCCAGCGCTCTGCATGGCGCGGACATTGTACACTGCACTGCAGAGAATATAAAAATGTTTGACTTTATTATTCCTGCCTAACATAGTAAAAGGAGTTGTGGATGTCTACTGTTGCTCTTAGTAATGGTATACAACAAGGGGTCAGTCCCACAGAGTAGGATATCACAGGAGAGACTTTACTATGTTAATGGTGATTGCTGTACAGTTTGCTTGTTTTAGTTCCAGCTTTGTGACGTAGTTTTAAAACTAAACCTGGACAGTGCCTGCAATTCACCAGCGCCTGTCACCAGGTGTCACTACAGCGCACACTGTCTGAAGCCTGCTTACAGTTTCTCGCACACTGAACCAACGAGCGCGTGGGCGGAGTCATGCCTCAGCGGGAGGACAGAAAAGAACTCAGCGTGCTGCACGCCAAACACGAGGTGGAGGAAGATGGCGGAGGGTAATCGGAGGATGCCCGCTGTGCAGCGATTGCCTGAAATGCTGGACCAGGTGACACTGGCATCCGATTGGAGCTCTGTGGGGGAATTGCTTTGGGAGTGATCGGAGGAGTGGAGCAGCTATGCATGCTGTGTTCCAGGTGCCACCTACCTACAATAATTGCACATTCAATCTTCTGGCTCTAACATTGTATTGTTGTGCTTAAATATTAAATATGATGGCAATGATAGATCCTATGGGCATCCCATATCAATTTCCCCTATTCAAGTTGTGCCCCCCAAATAAACAACAAAAACAAAACCAGCAAAATTCTGTTCATGGTCTCTGAAAGTGATGTATGAAATCTGGCAGTGGGGTGATTTGGTGGATTGTTTGTTATTAGCGGCAACTACATTGCTACACATGAAAGCACTACTCAATTTATTTCCTCTTTTCAAAATCTTAAGTACAGTACATAAAGCAGGATATAACCAGGCAATATTTCCCCTAAACCGTTAGTGAATATCCTCCTACAGTTTGCCACCAATAGGGGACTGACTCGTCTATTTAGGTGTGGTCTATGTACCCCAAACATATTCATCATCCAATCATAAAAATACACTTATCAGAACATATACTTATACATACATACTTATACATGCGATCTCCCCTTCCTTACGCTGCTTAGATTTTATTTTAATTGTGATCACTTTTATCCATTTTTTGTATGGTATTTTTAGAAATAAAAATCCCTGGTTTACCTGCACTATGCAGAAGCTTTTTATTTTTTATTTGCATATTATCCCGATTCAAGAAACTGCCTTCCAGTAGCCCTACTTCCATCACGGATCTGGATCAAATCTGTCCCCGGCTTCTCCTTGGAACACATCCTTGAGGTCTATTGGCTGATATCCAGTTGGCGGCCCTTCCTGATGTTTCTTCACCCCACCAGAGAAGTCGAGAAGTGAGACAGAGGTTCCACCGTTCCAGATATCGTTTTCCAGCCTAGGTTTGGCTCCATGCACCATTGACTCCATGTCATATGACAGTGGAGTCCACGTCATCTGGTAAGAGTACCCATCTTATCTTACTTCCTGATGTTTTCATTCTGATGCCCCATATCAAGATGTTGGTTTACAGCTACGGAAGTTCTGTACCCCGTTGTTGACTCACAGTCACAGATCCACACCGTGCACCATTGACTTTATTTTCCAGTTTCACATCATTTTTTGGTCCATACCAGTTCCTCTTATTAATTTGAGTTTGGAATCATCCATTTACCATATGTGGACACTTTATACTGTGTTTGTTCATTTCACTTCACTTATGGTTTTTGCACATATGCTTTACTGTTCAGTACAGCATCTCTTACTTAATTGTTTCACTACACCCTAACTTCCTATTATTTCTTAGCGCTGCATTTTTCCCATTTACCAGTTATTGTTTGTCACAATGTATGCAGCTGCTGGCTCACATATATTTTATTTTCGCTATTAGAGCGCAGTGTTTTCATATTCTCTTGTAACTTATACATACACCCTGGCCATGTGGGAGCAGAGTCCAGGGGCCTGTCAACCGGAGGGGACCCCTATGCTGGGGGGCTCTGCCCCTGGGCAGAAGGAAGGAGCCAGATGAGAAAGAGAGAGAGAGAGAGAGAGAAGCAGAGGAAGCCTCACACCCTTTCAGCTTCAGCTAGGCTTAGTTGAGTAACCCTGGGAGCCATTGGGACCTGTCCAGCAGGAGGCCTGTTCAGCAGTCACCACATGAGCTACAGAATCTTGCAAGGGGACTAAATGAGTAGTTTTAATCACCACACCCCAGAGCCTACAGAGGAGAAGCAGCCAAGTGCAATACCCAGCTAGCCAATCTACAGAGGGACAGCTTAGAGCCACTTTGAGCCAGCACAGCTACCCTACACCTCATGCTTGGGGATTCTAAAGAAAAGCACCTGGGTTCAGTGTTTGAAATTGTTCTTTGACCAGTGGATCAATTTTTCTTACTGGCGGACAGCCGAGTGATATTTGGATAGAAGAGTCAAGTCCTCAAGTTACATTTAACAACAGTTGTGGGCATCCTATAGCTTCCCATCCCTATCCAAGTTTATTCCCCAATAAACTAAAAACAAAACAACCTGGATTGTTTTTTTGACTACTGAGTGGATGGCTGTGCTTTTAAAGAGGAACCCAAAAATCCAGCGGCCTTTATGGAGGTAGCGCTACACAATATTTAAGCCTGTTCTGCACACCCTCAGAATTTGACTGGCAGCCACCAAGAAATAAGGAACTGGAATTCATCATCCTGCCAAAAAGAAAGAAGTGTTGACAGTAGCTTCCAAACGGCCATCTCTCTGTTTATCTGGTTTGCAGGGTGGTGTGATGGTGAGGATTCTTCAGAAATGAGCACTTTTTATTTCCTGGATCAAGAATGCAATCTGACAACATAAATTTACTGATTCTGCCCCCATCCCACCCACCATTAGGACCAGATTGCATTCTGTTGGTGATTACAGTATAGTTATGCAGTATATCATGGTAGTAGTGTAGCATCACCCAGACACAATGCAGTACTGCATTAACATTCAGTTGATCTGGTTCCGCCATGTACTGTTGGTCCATTTGTATATAGGAGGGCAAATTCTACAAGTCAGGACTCAGTCGATTTCCTGCACCTTAAAGTGGACCTTCACCCTCCCCAGCCACTTTCTCTGATTCCTCTACTGCCCAGGAGGCGGTGGGATACTGAATGGTGCATGCGCCACGGCACATCATCAGGCAGGCAGGCTGCACCTTCATGGTTTTAGCAGCCCATCCCCTAATGATGCAGCCCATAAGTGTCATTATGGGGCCAGCGGCAAGTACCCAAAAGAGATAGCAGGCACCCCTGGTGATGTCAGAAAAAGAAGATGGTGGTGCGTGACTGGGTGTGTAGTGGCACAGCGGCAGATCCCTAGAAAAAAACTGTTATATTGGTGGCCATGTGAGTATGTTTTTTTTTTTTAGCAGCTAAAATAGCTGAGTATGAGGTTATCGCTCACGTACTACTAGCTTTGGTATATGGTGGTGGACAGTGGATAGATTGCAAGCTGTAGATAACAATAACAAGCATACCCACAGTTTGCATTTATTATGACAGTACAGCATAATCATAATAAGCCCAAGCTCAATTTTCACACCTGCATTCTTTTCCTGTAGCATGAAGCAGTTGTAACACCCCCTACAAAGGGGGTGTTACAATAGATACATTTAGTTGGGCTCCTTTTCAGCCAGAGGAGCTACGATTAATTTGTTTAAAATTAGTTTGGCAATGCTCCAAGTGCTCTGTCACCTCCCCCTGGCTTTTAGAACCACTGGAGAGTTCTAGAACTTAGAGGGCAGAGGGGCAGAGATGCAGTCTGAATATTTATGGAGTCTCCACCAATCCCTGGTTGAGGATGGCCCAGAAGGTGGAGGTAGCCCACAAGTATTCTGGAGCCTGCCACACACTCACACCCACACATTATTCTATATACATGTAAACAAACATTTTAAAATGTATTAAAACATGAATGGTGTCAGTAGAGCAGTGAACAGTGTTAGAAGGGCAGTGGACGGTGTCAGAAGGGCAGTGGACGGTAGACATGTGCACAGCCAAAAAATTTGTTCATTTTCGTTTTCGTTTCATTCGTTTATTTATTTTTTTTTAGTTTTTCGGGTCATTCGTTATGATCGCGATTTGTAAATTCGTTCATTTGTAAATTCGTAAATGCGTTCGTTCGTACATTTGTACATTCGTAAATTCGAACATTCGTTCATTCGTACATTCGTTCATTCGTACATTCGTTCATTCGTACATTCATACATTCGTACATTTTTACATTTGTTCATTTGTAAATTCGTACATTCGTAAAATCGTACATTTGTAAATTAGAAAATTCGGAAATTTGTAAATTCGAAGTTTGAAAATCCAAAAACCCGAAAATTCAAAAATCTGAAATAGTAACTAACTATTAAATTATAGGTATTGTAATTTCCTTTCAAATTTGACTGTCAGTGAACGTAAAAAAATACGAATTTATCCGAAGTTACGAATTATCCAAAACGAATGCTGCATCTAAACAAATGGAAAGGAACAAATTAATAATAAATAATAATAATGAAACGTTGTTATTATTATTATTGTTATTTATTATTATTAATTTATTACGTTCCATTCCATTTTTTCGGATCATTCATAACTTTGGATAAATTTGTATGTGTTACGTTCACTAACAGCCAAATTTTAAAGGAAATTACAATACCTATAATTTAAAAGTTACTAGTAATTACTAATAGTTAAGTTATTATTAGTTAGCTATTATTTTAGATTTCCGAATTTTCAAATTTACGAATTCACTAATTTACGAATGTACGAATGTACATTCGTAAATTGCGAATGTACGAATGTACGAATGCCCGAATTTACGAATGTCCAATTTTATCGAATTTACGAATATTCGGAAAAAAATCGTTAAACAAGTTTTCGTTAATTCGGATATTCCCGAATTAACGAATTTGTCGAAATTCGTTAAAAAATGAATTCGGAACGAAACGAATTGCACATGCCTAGTGGACGGTGTCTGTAGACAGGCCCGGACTGGCCATAGGGCAAACCGGGCGTTTGCCCGGTGGGCCGGTGGCTTCCGGGCTGCATGTCTGGCTGCCATCAGGGCCGGCCGCTGATGTTCTGCAATACATGCAGGGACATGCAGGGCCGGCCGCTGGTGGTGGTGGTGGGAGGAGCGGAGGCATTCTCCGCCTACCAAGCCCATCCATGGCAACCCAGGCTGCCGCTGAACAGATAATCTCTGTTCGCGCATGCGCCCCACAGCCGACGGGCACCTGACAACCAGGACGCCAGGAGAGGAGGAGGGATGGAAAAGCTGAGGAAGAGGTCGCTATGGGGAGGCGGTGCCATCAGCCATTGAACACAGGCGGCCGCACTGTGACAAGGGGGAGGCAAGCTGCGGGATGTCAGCATATCTCCCCCGCTCGCCCCCCCTTTCTCCTGTCAGCAGAGCGCGGCTCTCATCTTATTTGGCTGCTCAGCTTGTTGCCGATTTGCTTCTGTCCCCATTGGCTACAGTGGAGGGCCAATCAGAAGAGGCTAGCAGTGCATCATGTGACATGTAGTACTGGAGGATTGTAAGCCCCATTGTCCACAGGCAGCAGACTTTAGCCCCCAGCATGCACTCTGCTGGGGGAAAGAGTGAAAGCCTTTAACCCAGGAAGAAGCTGAATGACTATTAAAGGAAAAAGAGAGGACTGTGCTGGGGGAAGCCAAAGAGAGAGCCACGCTGTACCCACACCACCAGAGAGAGTGCCACCACCACGCTGTACCCGCACCACCAGAGAGAGAGCCACGCTGTACCCGCACCACCAGAGAGAGCCACGCTGTACTCGAACTACCAGAGAGAGAGGCACGCTGTACCCACACCACCAGAGAGAGCCACGCTGTAACCACACCACCAGAGAGAGACACGGTGTATCCGAACCATCAGAGAGAGCCATGCTGTACCCGCACCACCAGAAAGAGAGCCACGCTGTCCAGCACCACCAGAGAGAGAGCAGGTCAGTGTCACTGGGCAGAGTGGGCACAATAGGAGACAGACAATACTAGCATTGTATGGCCACAATAGGATTGGGACATCGTAATATAAAGGGGACTGCACTGTAATCATTGCAGTGCCCCTTTACAGTGCAGTCCCCTTTATATCACAGTGTCCCTGCACATTACAGGTGGAGGACTGACACCAGCCACCCCCACGAATGTCTACCGATGCCCCCCCCCCCCCCAGTCCCTCTGGAAAAGTTGGCTGCTCAGTCTAAAATGCCCGGTCCTATTTTTTGTCCCAGTCCGGGCCTGTCTGTAGAGCAGTGAATGGTGTAGAAGGTCAGTGGACGTTGTCAGAAGGTCAATGGACGGTGTCAGAAGGGCAGTGGATGATGTCAGAAGGGCAGTGGACGGTGTCAGAAGGGCAGTGGACAGTGCCAGTAGAGCAGTGGATGTGTCAGTAGGACAGTGGATGTATCAGTAGGACAGAGGATGGTGTCAGTAAGTAGAGATGTTAAGGGCATCAGTAAGCAGTGGATGGTGTCAGTAGGACAGTGTCAGTAAAGCAGTAGATGCTGTCAGTAGAACAGTGCACGGCGTGGGTAGGGCAGTGGACAGTGTCAGTAGGGCAGTTAATGGGTCAATAGGGCAGAGGTGGATGTCAGTGGGACAGTGAATGGTGGCAGTCAGTAGAACAGTGAACAGTGTCAATAGGGCAGTGGGCGGTGTCAGTAGGACTCGGCACTCCCTGTGTGCACGCCTATGCCTTCAGCCATGTTATTGAAGGATTAACATCTATGAAGCTTTCCTGGCACCAAGGATGGGATTATGTAACTAGAACATGGTGGTTCTCCAACTTCCCATCTCCTATCTTGTTCTTGGACAACCAACATCTGTCTTGTCATCGTAACTGGATAAAGGAAACTGGTTAGAACTGAAGAACCTGTCTAGATAAACTAAGAAATGTCTTCAACATTACAGAACAAGTCTAGATGAATAACTATTACTAGACTTGCCATGACCTGGAAAACTGAGAACCTTCACAGACATACTGTTGGCGCTTATTTCCCTATACCGCAAATGAGGTAAGACAGGCTGCGTTCTGTGCTATACATGTTAGTACATGAGCTCTGTGCCTTTTAGAATAACATCCACACACAAGAGAGGTAGATGAATCATTTTAAGGTCAGTGTTGGTTTAGCTCTGAAGCGATGAGCTGTAAAGGTCTAAAGCTTCCTGTATTTTCCATTTTGGCTTAGTTTTTCCTTGTTTCGCAAGAGTATGCATGTTTGAGATTTGAAACATTTGTTCTTTATTAACCCAACAAGGTCTCATCTTTCTTTGTGGATAATATATTGTGTTTGCTTGCACTAAACTAAGGGACATATTTATAAGCATTACATCTGATATTCACCATTATGCAGAACTAAAGGCAAAACCTTTTGTTAGGTTTGGATAGAGTGGTGAGACGTTAAAACTGCTGTCAGGTTTTACTTCTGTCTACCAGGGATAATCTCAGGCAGGCTGCAATTCTGCCAGCGATTTCAAAACGCTCTGCTAAAATGACAAATCGCACAATGTGAATTACAGATGCCATTCTGAATTAAAAATGCGGTGTGGTTCTGCCATGATTGTTGTGTGGTAAATAGGGCTGTAATCATGGCAAACCGCATTGTGTAAAGCTTGTCACCCAATAAAGGATCAAGAGATTTTTTTGCACATGCTTCGTGCGATGCGGTTTGCCACATTTGCAGCTTGATTTATCGTTTGGCAATTGCGTTTTTAGGTGCTGTTAAAATTAATAGCATCTGAAATTTGCGCTGTGCGTCACGCGCAGAAACGCTGTGATTCTGCCCACGATTCGAAATGCCCAGGTGTGAATGCAGCTTTAGGGAGATTCACTCTAATCCGATTACTAAAGTCACTAGCAAAGAATGTGATGGATAAAACCAAAATTTCGAGATGCCACCAGAAGGGGAATAGAGAGGAAAATCTTCCAATGGAGACACTTGTTCCCATGACAACTGTCTAAGAGGAGACATCACTCATGTTGGAAGGATATCCTCTGACTTCCTGTTGAGTTTAAAGGCCAGGAAGTGAAGGTTTCAGGCGAATCCCCGTGTCCATCAGCAACATTCCAGGCAGTCTGATACTCATAGTGGTGCCTCCAGAGAACATTCTGGGCCCCATAGCAGACTGCATCCCTGGCATACGGAACATGGTGACAGCTCAGCAGGACTTTCCTTCTCCGCGTTTAGTCAGACCACGTGGTGTCTCACTCAGCACGTAGTTTAAACAACTCCTCCCATTGGCTCCTCTGGTCACCCTACTCCCGGGCTTTCTTGACTCCACCCACCGCCGACTCGCCAGTACCTTGGACCGTAACCAATCCCGTTGTTGAACACAAACAGACAGAAAAAAAATGGCAAAGTCCAAAACCCTCTATTGCATTATTTCCTTGGCAAAAAAGGTTCCTTTAGTTGCTATAGGTTACTGTAAATCCTGGACGAGCCCCCACATGTAGCATACTCTAATTTTACTCCCGAAAGAGCTGCTAATAATTTTTTTCGGACTTACCGTTACCATCTTCACAATGTTCATCATAGGGGTACCTATACATTGCTCAATTGAACCACTGCTTCAACACTCAGTCCTTTTTCCAAGCTTTATTAAAGAAACAAAAATATGCAAAAGGAAGGTAGAGGGTGAAAAGGGATTCAGGTACCTTGGATCTTGTGGTTTAAGGTAATTTCTATATCCAGCGAATAGCACTTCCACAGCTGCATTCAACAACCACCGGATAGGTCTCTCTCACTGACCTAGCAGCCAATGTGATGTTCGAACACGGTCTCTGCCACAGACCTTGCAATCTTGACTGAACTGATTGCTATGTTTAACACGGTCTCTGCCACAGACCTTACAATCTTGAATGAACTGATTGCTTTGTTTGATCCTATATGCGTCTCCGACTGAGTTCACAGGCTCTTCTCAAGATACCAGCCTTATGCTCGGTCCTCTCCTGAAGAGTCCTCCCCTGGTCACTGCAACCCCTTGCTTCTTCCCGCAGGCCAGACAGCAAAGTGACCATCCTACGGACCAGTAGGCCACTAACTCTGGTCCTTCTGTTAGTAGCTAGGCCTTGGGCCTGCCAAACTCAAGGTAGAACTTTAAGCAACAGCATGTTCCCCAGGCCAGGAGGGCCATGAGGTTGGAAGCACCCCCTCTATATCCGCTGTCTGTCCCTTAAATATCCCTGCCCAGAATGCCCGGTTAATGAACCACTCCCACCGAATTATCTCTGAGCAAAGAGTATTCAATATGTCCAACCAGACTGTATTTACAACATCCACCAATGGCGACAGCACCACCCATGGTCAGATGGAAATCTGTGCTGTCCGGCTAAACTAGTACAGAAACCATTAAATTTAGGTAATAATAAGCTGAGCCAAACTGTAGCTTCAACTAACTTAAATTTCAAAAGAATAGCGTCTGCTCTTCAGGAGCAAGACGCTAAATATATATACATTGCAGTTTGCAAGTGATTTTCCAGGATTATGGTTGAAGATATCAGTCATAACCCCAGTATTTGTTTTTTTTTTCAGCCGGTGGCTGGCTTTTCCTTTAAATCGTTCAGAGCGGCTCACGAGCCGCTGGAATGCTTTCAAAAGTGACGGGAGGGGACGTCCCCCTCTCCAGAGTCTCTCAGACTTACTGTTTCCGTCGGCTGGTCACACAGGCGATCAAAGAGTAAATACGCTTTAATCACCTCTATGGCTATGAAGGATTGGATCAACGTCATTACTTCACTTCCAGTCCAGGGTGGAAGTAAACAATTTTTTTTTGCTTTTAAAGGTAAAGAAAAGATTTGAGGTCTGTTTGACCCCAGATCTCTTCATAAAGAGGACCTGTCATCCTTTTGTCTATTACAAGGGATGTTTACATCCCTCCATGCTTGTGCGCAGAAGCGAATGCCTATGTAAGTCGCGCTTGAATTGTAAACAGTGTTCGCACCACACATATGAGGTATCACCGTGAACATTAGAGGGAGAGCAATAATTCATCAACCGATTGAATCACTTTGTAGGCACTGCGGCAGGTGCAGTCTACTTTCTCCACTGCAGGTGGCGCTCATGCGCAGCGGCAATGCAGATGGAGGAGGAAGTCAGGAGGAACCTAGTAACTCTATGGTTTCCTCGGTCACAGGGAGGCAGCTATCCGATTGGACGATGGCACCCATGCAACTTTTGGGTCAGGGAGAGTCTATTTAAGACCCTTCCAGGTTTGGTGTGCAGTGGCTAGAGTGCGGACAGGCCACCCGACTGTCAGGGACAGTGCTTAGCGTAAGGGAAAGGTTTAGAAGGAGTAGGGAAAGTGCAGGAAAACGCCATCTTTACTGGAAGCCTTCCTATTTTGGGAGCAGCCTGGCCAGGCCTCATCTCGCTCCTCAAGACAGACGCTGTTGGCACCTGTGGTCCACCATTCTATTGCTACTTTCATGTTACAGCTTTTGAGTGCTCCCGATCTGTTCCCACCAGGCCTGTTTATTTTTGCTGGACTTCTGTTCTAATACATTCCTGTTATTGCACCTGGACTGTGTGTTTCCTGCCACCACATCATGCTGCACCTTCCCAAAACTTACTGAGTATGCAGCTTCTTCATCTTTTAATCCTTGCCTATGTTCCATTTTAGGTTGGTGACACGACCACTGCCCCAGGTTTCCTGTAGACATGTGCACTGCCGAAAAATTCATTCGTTTTCGTTTCTTTTGTTTTTTTCTTTTTTCGGTTCATTCGTTATGATCGAAATCTGTAAATTCGAAAATTCGTAAATCCAAAATCCGTAGATTCGAAAATCCGAAATCCGTAGATTTAAAAATTTGAAGTTTCGGAAATTCTAAATCCGGAAATTCGAAATAACTAACTAACTAATAATAACTAACTATTCAATTAAAGGTATTGGAATTTCCTTTCAAAATTTTGCTGTTAGTGAATGTAACGAATACAAATTTATCCGAAGTTACGAATTATCCAAAATGACGAATTTTGCATCTAAACAAATGGAATGTAACAAATTAATAATAATAATAAAATGTTTTTATTATTATTGTTATGTATTATTATTAATTAATTACGTTCCATTCATTTAGATACGGCATTCATTATTACGGAAAATTCATAACTTTGGATAAATTTGTATTTGTTATGTTCACTAACAGCCAAATTTTAAAGGAAATTCCAATACCTATCATTTTTCGAATTTCTGTTCTGCTTTTGAATTTCCATTTATTTACGGATTTTCGAATTTTTCAATTTCCGAATTTTCAAATTTCGTAAATTCAAAATCCGGAAATTCGAAAATCGTAAATTCAGAATTTTTGAATATTCAAATTAGCGAATATTTGGAAAAAAATTGTTAGATGGGTTGTTGTTAGTTCGGATATTTTCGAATTTGTTGAAATTCGTTAAAAAACTAATTTGGAACGAAACAAATCGCACATGTCTAGTTTGCTGTTTCGGCATGGCTGCTTTCTCTTGCAGCCTCCTATGGAGTCACCCTTGCATGCACTCAATAGAGTTGTGTCTTCCTACACTGTGTCCATCAAAGGAAACACACAGCCCCAGAGCATAGAATGGCAAACACTCCCCTGCTCCTCCCCCTCCTTTCTCCAAGGCAACATGGTGACTGAAGACTGCACTGTCCACTGTTAACTCTTCCCTATGAAGACCAGAAGTTTGGAAAGCAGCACTGAGAGAGCAGGAGCCTGCAGCATTGAAATTCCTATACTGCAAGCGCTGGGGTAAGAATTTTAGCTCGGTAATGTATATTTCATTGTGCTGAATGTGTTAAGCTAAAAAAATAATAAAAGTTAATTATTACTTTAACCACTCGCCGCCAAAACACGTACCTGGTATGTCAGTTGAATTCAAGTGGTTGTACAGGGATGATCCCTGCAGCTGGGACCCGAGCTACCAGCCGGCACGTCCTCCGGCTAGTCGGAGACCCATACAAATCCGGAATCGGCTTTAATCGGGTCCCCACTATGGCAACCCACAAGCAATGACATCACTTACTTGGCTGTCAACTGCGCCATTTTTTGAAAATGGAAAGTATTCAAAATTGCGGATCCTGTTTTGAATGCTTTCAAGTGCAAAGGAGGGATTTGGGGTCTTATTAACCCCAGATCCTTCCATAAAGAGCACCTGTCACGTGCCTATTGGTGTCACAAGGATGTTTACATTCCTTGTGACAGCAATAAAAGTACTAAAAAAAAAAAAATATTTAAAGCAGCAGTGTAAAAATAAAAAATAAATTATATAAATTAATAATTTAAAAAAATAAATATTTAAAGCAGCAGTGTAAACATAAAAAAATAAATTATATAAATTAATAATAAAAAAATAATAAATATTTAAAAGCAGCAGTGTAAAAAAAATAAATAAATAAATAAATACATTATATAAATTAATAATAAAAAAATAAAATTAAAAAATGTAAAGTGTCCCGGTCCCCACTTGCTAGCCTACAATGGCAAATGTGTGCGTCGGTCCCGCGCGCATACAAACAGCGATCGTCCCACACATGAGGCATTGCCGCGAATGTCAGATCATGGGCAGAAATTCTAGCACCAGACCTCCTCTGTAGATATAAAGTGGTAACCTGTAAAGGTTTTTAAATCGTCGCCTATGGATATTAAAATGTACGACATTTGTCGGGCGTGCGCAATAATAAAGCGTGACATGTTGGGTATCTATTTACTCGATGTGACATCTTGTATACTTTACAAAAAATTGGGTTATGTATTGTGTTTTTTTGCATTAAAATATAAAAAGGGTATTTTTTTCCCCAAAATTGCGTTTGAAAAACCACTGCGCAAATACTGTGTGACATAAAAAAATTGCAAAGCCCACCAATTTATTCAACCCGTTGACCGCGATTTACCTGTCGATCGCGGGAAGCCGACAGGTATCACAATCAGGTCTGTGCCCAGCCATTCCCCCAGTGTCTGCCAGCCCCTCTCTCTTTACTAAAAGAGGACACTACTGGGGGGGGGGGGGGCTTTGGTCCAGAGGGGGGAAGAGGGCACCACAGAGGGGTGGGCAGAGGACACTACTGTAGGGCGTTGCAGAGGACACTACCGTGGAGGAGGATGACAGAGGACACTACAGTGTGGGGAGGGGGCAGAGGACACTGCCTTGGGGGGGGGCACAGGACACTACTGTTGGTGCGGTGTTCAGAGAATATTACCGTGTGTGGGGTATGTGTGTGTGTGTGTGGGTGGAGGGGGCAGAGGACACTACTGTAGGGGGTTGCAGAGGACACTATTGTGTTGCAGGAATGCAGAGGACAGGGCTTGGGGGAGGGGGGGCAGAGGACACAACAGTGTGGTTGAGGGGGGCAGAGGACACTGCCTTGGGGGGGCACAGGACACTACTGTTGGTGCGGTGTCCAGAGAATACTACAGTGTGTGGGGTATGTGTGTGAGGGGAGGGGGGCAGAGGACGCTACAGTGGGGGGGGCATAGTATATTATTGGGGGTGGGGAGATGTGAAAGGGGGCAGAGCACACCGCTGTGGGGGGGGGGGTGGCAGAGGACACTACTGTAGGGGGTTGCAGAGGACACTGCTATGGGGGCACTAAGGGGGCGGAAATGACACTGCAATGGGGGCAGAGGACACTACAGAGGGGGCAGAGGATACTACTGTGTTGGGGGGATGCAGAGGACAGTGCTTGGAGGAGAGGGGGCAGAGGACACCACAGTGGAGGATGGCAGAGGACACTACAGTGTGGTGAGAGGGGCAGAGGACACTGCCTTGGGGGGTACAGGACACTACTGTTGGTGCAGTGGTCAGAGAATACTACCGTGTGTGGGGTATGTGTGTGTGTGTGTGGGGAAGGGGGGCAGAGTACAATACAGTGGGGGGGCATAGTATAATATTGGGGGTGGGGAGATGTGAAAGGGGCAGAGCACACCTCTGGGGGGGGGGGGGGGTGGCAGAGGACACTAATGTAGGGGGTTGCAGAGGACACTGCTATGGGGGCACTACGGGGGGGGTGGCACTGCTATGGGGGGCAGAGGACACTACTGTGTTGGGTGGATGAGGGAATGCAGAGGACAGTGCTTGGGGGAGGGGGGGCAGAGGATACTGCAGTGGAGGATGGCAGAGGACACTACAGTGTGATGAGGGGGGCAGAGGACACTGCCTTGGGGGGGCACAAGACACTACTGTGTTGGGAGGATGCAGAGGACAGTGCTTAGGGGGAGCAGAGGGCACTACAGGGGGGGGGGACACAGGACACTACTGTTGGTGCGGTGGTCAGAGAACACTACAGTGTGTGGGGCATAGGACGCTACAGTGGGGGGCATAGTATATTATTGGGGGTGGGGAGATGTGAAAGGGGGCAGAGGACACCGCTGTGGGGGGGGGGGGATTTGAAGTGGGGCATAAGACACTACTGTGACACAATACGTGTTAATATACAATAAATGTTTTTATTGGAGGCTTTATTTTTTTAAAAGGGGTGACGACGACACCCCTCCCTGGGGGATTTAAAACATATATAATGTTTGGGGGTTCTAAGCAACGTTCTAGCAAAAAAAAAAAAAATGATTTTCACATTTATACAATTTATACAAAAAGTGCCAGAAATTGCCTGGTCTTCAAGCGGTTAAAAAATGGATACTTAAATATATCCCAACCAAAGCCTGTACATGGCTGCAGAATGTCAAACATCATCCTGTTCTATTGATTCTTTTTAATTAGAGTGTTCAACATTTAAATCATAAAATCTAGGTTCAGTCAACTTAAATGACCCAATCTTAGCGCAAGTACCAGAGTAGTTTACAAAGCACCCTCCTCTGCAATACCCACAGCTGCCAAAACAAACCCTTCCTGCACAATACCATCCAGAGGTTTCACAGCTAAATATAAAATGACAGAAATCTTTTCTAACTGTAAATTAAAATCATATGTAAACCCCAAAAGGAACATTTAAATATTGTAGCTTAACAGTTCCTAGGTGTGGTGGCTGCTTTACTTTTCTCTTTTTCCTTTTTTTTTTCACCTGGTAAACTTGCTCATAACTCACTTCCTGTCCTCGGTGACGACATTCACTTACCCTACTGTTAAGGACAACAAAAACAGGACTTTAGAAACCTCCCCATAGTTGGGAGGTGTTCTGTAGTCCGTGCAATAAACTGAGAACAATGTTGAGAGTGCAGCACAGAGATTTTAGCTGAGGTTTCTGGCAGGATCAACTGGTGTATTTTTTTACATTTTTTTTATATATAACAAAATGCTTTTAACGCAGAAATTCACTTTCTCGATAAGCATTGACTATTTTTTATCCTTCTGCTGCTAGCATTAGTACATAGATAGGAAATTATATTACATTTACGTTTTAAATATATATTTTTTCATTTCTTAAGTTACTTCCTGGTTTCCTTGCCTAGGTAAATGATGTCATACATCCCAGAAGTCTTCAGGAGGAGAGGAGGAGTTTTCTCAACTAAGCACATCTTCCTGCCTGAGCTAAGGACAGATGGATTCCAGGAAGTAAATGCTACATGAAGCATCTGCCCTTATTTAAGATGGTCACGGCCAAAAATGCTACAGGGGTGTTTTTCAAAGTGATACATGGATGGGTGAGTTTGCTTGGAATATTAAAAATGAATTAACCATTTGAAGACCGGGCATTTTCTGACACTTTTTGTTTAGTAAAAATCTGTATTTTTGCTGGAAAATTATTTAGAACCCCCAAACATTATATCTTTTTTTTTATCAGAGACCTTACAGAATAAAATGGTGGTTGTTGCAACTTTTTCTGTCACACAGTATTTGCACAGCGTTTTTTCAAACACTTTTTTTTAAATACACTGTAATTCATTTTAATGCAAAAACACAATTTATAACCCGTCACGTGACTTCATCCAGGACGAACAGATGGATGGCACACATTGGAAACATATTGCCTACCTCTTATAGGACTGCAAACCTTCATTATAATTTTATTCATTTTATGTTTTTGTTTTTAGATATACTTGAGAATTGAAAGGGATTAAAGAATATGTAAACCCAATATTTCATATTCCTGATATGTGGCTGCTGTGCCATGTATTTGTATCGTGTTCTCTTTGCATTACTTTCCTTTGTGTGACATCCCTGGTCTTCCTGCAAGTTCCAATGCTTTTCTATTAACAACTGACCACACTAGGTAAAAGAGCACAGCGTGCTTAGTTCTCTAGCTATGTTGAGAACCCAGTGAGCTCTCCAATAAACAGAGTGACACCCCTCCCCCCCCAGCTCTTTAAGCTGCCTATGTATCTGAGAACAGAATGTATGTGATCATTTTAAAGAAAAGAAAAAATAGGTATCTATAATGTATTTTTTGTATATATGTGCACAAATGTTTTGCCTTTCATTTCTATTTTAAAAATAATGGGTTGTTTTAGAAGGTGGGGGTTCACCTATACGTAATGTATATACCTCAAAGCGGACCTTCACCCTTATTTTAATGTTATCGCCCCTCCATGCTCCCCATAGCAGAATTGCAAAAAAAAAAAAATTGTAATTACATTTTTTCCCGTAATGTTCAGGTCCATCATTCTCACCTTGTACATGGACCCAACACATGCACGGGAACGCCACTGGTCACTCTTTGTGAACCATTGTGCTGTTTCTGTGCATGCGCACTGTCCTGCAAACTTCCTCCTGAGTAAGGATGAGCCAAACACCCCCTCAGTTCGGTTCGCAGCAGAACATGTGAACAGGCAAAAAATTTGTGCGAACATGCGGACACCGTTAAAGTCTATAAGACGCGAACGTGAAAAATCAAACGTGCTCATTTTAAAGGCTTATATGCAAGTTATTGCCATAAAAAGTGTTTGGGGAATAATTGAAAAAGTGCTCAATGTCACAGAATACGCACTAGATTATCCCACATCCCGAGTAACAAGACATTGAAAAAATAAAATTTCCTCTAGGTGGGATATTTGGAAAGGGATAAATAGTGCAATGAGGTATGAGAGTAGTGTAAAAAGTATATAAAATTTTATTAAGAAACATAGGTTTAAAATAATGAGCACATATATACACTATACATGTATAGTGTATATTTGTGCTCATTATTTTAAACCTATGTTTCTTAATAAAAATGCATATACTTTTTACACTACTCTCATACCTCATTGCACTATTTATCCCTTTCCAAATATCCCACCTAGAGGAAATTTTATTTTTTCAATGTCTAAAAAGTGTTTGGGGACCTCGTTCCTGCTCCAGGGGACATGTATCAATGCAAAAAAAAAAAAGTTTTAAAAACGTCCGTTTTTTCGGGAGCAGTGATTTTAATAATGCTTAAAGTGAAACAATAAAAATTAAATATTCTTTTAAATATCATGCCTGGGGGGGTCTCCTTAGTCTGCCTGTAAAGTAGTGCATCTTTCCCATGTTAATAACAGTACCACAGCAAAATTACATTTCTAAAAAGGAAAAAATGTAATTTAAAACTGCCAGCGGCTGTAATGTATTGTCAGATCCCGGCAATATAGATAAAATCATTGAAAAAAACGGTGTGGGCCCCCCCCCCCCCCCAGTTCATTACCTGGCCCTTTGGGTCTGGTTTGAATATTAAGGGGAACCCCACGCAGAAAATACCCAAAAAAAGGGTGCGTATGTCCCTCCCAAAATTCATGCAAGGCCGTTCGGGTCTGGTATGGATATTAAGGATAACCCCGCACCAAAATTTTAAAAAATGGTGTGGGGTCCCCCAGGCACTATATACTCTGAACAGCAGTATATATACTATACGGCCTGCCCTATATACTCTGCAGAAAAATTGGGCCTTAGGTGCTGGTGATGCCAGAACACTGTAATCCCTTACAGTTACTTTTGTTGGGCGCAAGAATGGGCCCTGCTGTGAAATTTTATATCAAAAATTGTAATTACACGCCCCTGTTAAACAGAGGCAGAAAAATTGGGCCTTGGGTGGTGGTGGTGGTGCCCTAAACCAAAAATATTGTTGGAAGGTAGCGTCAACAAGATTGAGGAATAGTCATCATAGGCAGTCTTCAAGGAATCCCAGATCCATAGCAAATTCAATCAGTTACATCAGCATCAGGTGCTTGATAGCTGCTAATCCAAGACTGATTCATTTTTATGAATGTGAGCCTATCAAAGGAGTCTCTGGACAGACGCACTCTTTGATCCATTACAAACCCTCCAGCAGCACTGAATGTGTGTTCAGAAAGCACGCTGGATGCAGCACAGGCCAGTAGCTCAATTGCATATTGAGCAAGTTCTGGCCAGTGGTCCATCCTCAAGACCAAGTAACCCAGTGGATGCTCTGTTGGAAAGGTCTCCAAGTCTGCTCTTGCCCCTAGATATTCCTGCACCATATAATGCAGATGCTAGAGATGGTTGCTTGAACCGATCAGACCTTGGCGCTAATTTTTTTTTTTTTGCAGATATGTTTTTGTCATGCTGGAAGACCCATCCATGACCCATCTTCAGTGTTCTGGCTGAGGGAAGAAGGTTCTCATCCAAGATTTTACAATGCATGGCCCCGTCCATTGGTCCCTCAATGTGGCAAAGTCGGCCTGTACCTTTAGCAGAGAAACAGCCCCGAAGCATCATGTTTCCATGTTCATTGGCATGACTGAACTGTACATGTATAATGGGAAGAATACCGCACTATAGTGCACAACGATTTCTTACAAATCGTGCCTTATGTTATAATATTGTGAAAAACCAAACAAAAATTACCAAAGCAGTGATTAAAAGATTATAGAAAATGCATCGTAAACAAGCAGCCGCTCTATGTGGGATACACACATTAACATAAACAATAGAAAAAGTAGCAGCGCTGATATTCCTGAGTGAATAGATAATGTTAAATATTGAAATTAACCTTATTTGTTAAAAAGAAATAATGTATAGCACAAACTTAAAAAATAAACCGATATTCACTATTACAGCCCTAACACAGCAAATAATAGTCCATATTATGGCAGCTCCAGAGGAAAAAGAAGCCAGACCCCTCAGCTCTGTAACTCCCATCGCTCCAGTTTTGGGATGCTTGTAAACCGTGTATTCAGACTACAACTCTGGAAATCAAGGACATTGTCTTCAGAAGCCTTCACTGCTGTATTTTCTAGTAAGAAAAGGCTGTACTCCAATATTTGTGACCAGTCAAGAGTACCAGGATTACGCTATGGTGTCTCCCTTTCTTTTCCCGGGGAACCTCTGAATGGGAACCATCCCTTTACTCTGAGTTATACATACCTCGCACCATGGTGTGACCGATTCCTTGTGGCTTGGTGGAGTAGCGATTATTATCATCCCCTCTGGCTATAGGAAGTGGAGTGTCGTTCCCTACCAGTCCATCCAGATAAAGGCCCCGACCGGGTTAAGGTCGCAAGCTTTTTTGTGCTTGCCTTATGGTAAGCCCGCATTTCATTTGAGTTATCACAGTGGTGCGGTGGAGGAATTCTTTATCCTATGTATTTATCTTGAAGACTGGTATCTGAGCCTAGGTCTTCTCACAACATCTTATATGGACTATTATTGCTGTGTTAGGGCTGTAATAGTGAATATCGGTTTATTTTTTAAGTTTGTGCTATACATTATTTCTTTTTAATAAATAAGGTTAATTTCAATATTTAACATTATCTATTCACTCAGGAATATCAGCGCTGCTACTTTTGCTATTGAACTGTACATGTGCCTTCTTGAGGAGGGGGACTCGCCTTGTTTGGAGGAAGAAAAATGCTGACTATGACCCTAAGAACACCATCCCTACAGTTAAGCACGGAGATGGAAACATTATGCCTTGGGGCTGTTTCTCTGCTAAAGGTACAGACTGACTTTGCTGCATTGAGGGGCCAATGGACGGAGCCATGTATTGTAAAATCTTGAATGAGAACCTTCTTCCCTCAGCCAGAACACTGAAGATGGGTCGTGGATGGGTCTTCCAGTATGACAATGACCCAAAGCATACCGCTAAGGCAATAAAGGAGTGGCTTTAAGATGAAGCACATTAATGTCATGGAATGGCCTAGTGAGTCTCCAAACCTTAATCCTATAAAAAAATGTATGGAGGGAGCTAAAACTTCAAGTTGCCAAGTGACTTTAAGGATTTATTTATTAATGGTACTTATATAGCGCTGTCAATTTACGTAGTGCTTTACATATACATTGTACATTCACATCGGTCCCTACCCTCAAGCAGCTTACAATTCTAAGGGCCCTAACTCACATTCATATATTAGGGCCAATTTGGACAGAAGCTAATTAACCTACCAGCATGTCTTTGGAGTGTGGGAGGAAACCGGAGTCCCTGGTGGAAAACCCACGCAGGCACATGGAAAAACATGCAAACTCCAGGCAGGTAGTGTTGTGGTTGGGATTTGAACCAGTGATCCTTATTACTGCTAGACGAGAGTGCTACCCACTACACCACTGTGCTATCCCAATTAGAGTTCATCTTTCTAATCTAATAGTGTCCATCTTTTTTCTTTGTACTTGTTTATGTGTTTTTGTATTTAATCTGGATGTTTTGTATTTATGTGTTTGGAATGATGTGGAAGATTTTGTATGTCTATAATAATTTAATAAAAATAATTAAAACGACTAAGATGTGTGCAAACCTGGTCACCAACAAGAAACATCTTACCTCTGTGCTTGCCAACAAGTACTAAGTCATGTTTTGCTTGGGGTTCAAATACTTATTTTACTCACTGAACTGCAACTCAATTTATATTTGTATCATGTGTTTTTTTTCTGGATTTTTGGTTGATATTCTGTCTCTGTCATTTAAAATACACCTATGATAAAAATGATAGGCCCTTAATTTCTTTGTAAGTGGGCCAACTTTCAAAATCTGCAGGGGAACAAATAATAGTTTTCCCCACTGTGTGTACTCTATATATGTGTGCTGTATATATTTATGATAGATAGATAGATAGATAGATAGATAGATAGATAGATAGATAGATAGATAGATAGATAGATAGATAGATAGATAGATAGATAGATAGATAAATAAATTTAATTTGAATACTACAAATGAATTAAAGCCACTGACACCATTGCTTTTATTCTTGATCAGAAGTTCTATTCCATCCGTGACCAACACAATACCAGCCGTCTCTGTCTTCCAGATACAACATGTCAGACTCGTTTTCCAAAACCTACTGCAAGGAAAAAATTGTTGTCCTGTCCAACCAATCAAATTGAATTTTCTAAACTACACTGGGAACATGACAGCTAGAATAATTGTATCCAGTTGGTTGCTGTTTGCAGCCCTGTGTCATTTTCCATAGTTCCCTTTTTTTAAAGGAAGTCTTTTGTTTCCTTTGGAGAGAAAAGACTTGGGGAGCCTTTGATGTGGCTGTCAAGGACATGTGATACAAGCCTGGCTTTTGCTTGCCACCCACATTGTAATGTTTTTCCTAATGGATCATGCTTCTTAACGCAAACTTTTTCCTAAAGGAAAACATGGGAGGGGGTCACCGTTCCTGACCCCCTTTCTAAAATGCCAGCTGCCTGGCTGTTCTGACTTTTTTATATTTTAGGTCAATGACGCAATCTGCTAAGTATTTATCTGTAGTAGTTGGTTTTGTATCTCATAGGACTCAATGTATGAAGCTTTACACTAAGACAAGGATCTTTGTCTTCATTTGTGTGGCTGTAATCTTTAAATCTCATTGGACGCAGCTGAAAATAACTGTCACATAGAAAAATGTATTATCCTTGTCCCGGTGTTTTAGCTTTGGGAATTGAGCCTAGTGTTGAACCCAGAGGCTCAGCATGACACCAAGGCAATTAGTGTTTGAGAATGAGCCCCAAAGTGTATCTAAACCCCAACAATGAACTTATTTTATTTGCTTCCTTTTGCTCAGTTTAATATACAATTGAGTTTTTGCAGGAACACTTCTGAGTTGATGATTTCCTGTGCTCTCTGCCTATGCTGTGCGCATTTTTTTTTAAATTTAGTGCAGGTACTTATATAGTACCGGCAATGTATGCAGCACTGTGTGTGTGTGTGTGTATTAGGGATGAGCCCGATGTTGAACGTAAGTTTGACTCGAACATCGGGTGTTCGCACGTTCCAGGCAAATTCAAAAGCCGCAACATCTATGGGACACACATGAAAAATCAAAAGTTTTAAAGGCTTATATGCAAGTTATTGCCATAAAAAGTGTTTGGGGACCCGGGTCCTGCCCCCATGTATCAATGCAAATAAAAGTTTTAAAAACTGACGTTTTTTCGGGAGCAGTGATTTTAATAATGCTTAAAGTGAAACAATAAAAATGAAATTCCTTTAAATATCGTGCCTGGGGGGGGGGGGGGGGGGTGGCTGTCCTTAGTATGCCTATGATTAAAATCACTGCTCCCGAAAAACAGCTGTTTTTAAAACTTTCTTTTGCATTAGATACCCTGGGGCAGGACCCGGGTCCCCAAACACTTTTAATGGCAATAACTTGCATATAAGCCTTTAAAATTAGCATTTTTGATTTTTCATGTTCGTGTCCCATAGACTTTAACAGTGTTCGTACAAATTTTTTGCCTGTTCGCAAGTTTTGGTGCCAACGGAACCCGGGGGTGTTCGGCCCAAGGGGAGCCTGACTATTGCCGGAGGTAAAAGAGAAGCAGTTGCTACCAAGGGACGACCAATCCTGTTACCGGAGGCGAGTTTGGAAGGGATGAATTTCTGAAGGAGTACCAGAGCAGACGCTTCACTAGCCGGGGACGATGAAGTAGTGGGAAAGCTTCAGCCAAGACTCATCCAGGAAGGCAGTGGGTAGCTGTAAGTAAAGCTTGAAGTTGAAAATAAAGTACAGCGGTTAGCTGTGGGTGAAGCTCGGGAATCCAGCAGGTAGCTGAGAGTCCAAAAAGCCTAGTGAAAGACGGCAAGCTGAGCTTAAGGATCTACAGTGGGATACTGTGAGAGAATTTGTTGCCATAGGAGACAGAGGTTGCTACAAGATACAGATTGCTGCATTCAGCTTAAAGGCTCTCATTCTGTATTGCTGTCTGCCTAGTTCTAGTTTTGTCTGTGGAGTTTGCCTTAACTGCTTGCTGACCGCCGGCTGTGAATTGACGGCCAGGCGGCGCAGCTCTCGTTGCAGGCGGGCGTCATATGACGGCCTCGCTTTCCCGGCCCACCAGGGGGCGCACGCGCCCGCCGTGTCACTGGGCACCCGGTGCGCGTGCCCAGCGGCCGCGATGTCCGCCGGTAACACAGCAGGATCGTGGATCTGTGTGTGTAAACACACAGATCCACGGTCCTGTCAGAGGTGAGGAGACCGATGGTATGTTCCCAGTACAGAGGAACACCGATCGGTCTCCTCCCCTAGTGAGTCCCCTCTCCCTACAGTTAGAAACACTCCCTAGCAAACACAGTTAACCCCTCGATCGCCCCCTAGTGTTAACCCCTTCCCTGCCAGTCACATTTATACGGTAATCAGTGCATTTTTATAGCACGGATCGCTGTATAAATGTGAATGGTCCCAAAAATGTGTCAAAAGTGTCCGATATGTCCGCCGCAATATTGCAGTCACGATAAAAATCACAGATTGCCGCCATTACTAGTAAAAAAAAAAAATAATAAAAATGTTATAAATCTATCCCCTATTTTGTAAACGCTATAACTTTTGCGCAAACCAATCAATATACGCTTATTGCAATTTTTTTTACCAAAAATATGTAGAAGAATACATATTGGCCTAAACTGAGGAAAAAATTTGTTTTAAAGAAAAAAAAAATTGGATATTTATTATCGCAAAAATTAAAAAATATTGTTTTTTTTTCAAACTTGTCACTCTTCTTTTGTTTATAGCGCAAAAAATAAAAAACGCAGAGGTGATCAAATACCACCAGAAGAAAGCTCTATTTGTGGGGAAAAAATGATAACAATTTCATCTGGGTACAGTGTTGTATGACCGCGCAATTGTCATTCAAAGTGCGACAGCGCTGTAAGCTGAAAAATGGCCTGGGCAGGAAGGGGGTGAAAATGCCTGGTATTGAAGTGGTTAATTGCTATTGCATTTGCCTAAGTGTGTCCTGTACTCTAAACCCTCTCTCCCCACTGTTCTTGTTAAGATAAATAAAACTCTTTGTTAATTTTTAAAAAAAGTGACTGGCGCCCAATCTTTTCACCTTACACTATATCCACTATGCCTAGTAACCTGCACCCTGAGGAGGAATGTCAGCTCTCCCTGGCTCTGGGGGTCACTATCAGGCCCTTGGAAGTCAGGGAGACCGCTATATATATATATATATATATATATATATATATATATATTACACACACACACTTTTTATTCTGTACATTCACATCAGTTCCTGTCCACAATGAGCTTACAATCTAAGGTCCCTAACTCACATACTAAGGCCAATCGAGACAGGAGCTAACTATCCTACCAACATGTCTTTGGAGTGTGGGAGGAGAACATGCAAACTCTAGGCAAGTAGTGCCATGGCTGGAATTCAAACCGATGCCCCTAGTGCTGCCAGATGGAAGTGCTAACCACTTAGCCACTGTGATTACATTGTTCTTTGAGGACTACAGAACCACACTCTGTTATTGACAATAGGAGAGAGTTGGGGTTCAAAAGCCACTGATACAATAAATGTGTATGTATGAATGCGAGTCAGGGACCTTAGATTGTAAGCTCCTTGAGGGTAGGGACTCATGTGAATGTATAATATATGTGTAAAGCACTACGTAAATTGACGGCGCTATATAAATAACTGAAATAATAACTGTTTCTGGCAGATTAACCAGGAAAAAGCAAAGTACATAAAAAGCTCAAAAAAGAAAACTAAGCCTAGGTTCACATTTGTGCATTGCAGGAACATGCGCAAAATCACTTGTTTTCTGCAAAGCACAGAAATGCGCTGTCCACCACTTGCAGACATGCAGCAGTGCCAGAAAATACCTAATGGCACCCCATGCATCTGGGAACATGCAGATGGATTTGACTTCAGAACAACCAACCTGTCCATAGAAGGACTGAAATTCGGTTGGTTCCCACTGAACTGGCAGAAATTTGATCTATCCATTGCCGGCCTTAGACATGCTGGGGTTGTCATATGGGTGCTGTTACCATCCAGAATTTGAATTGGTTGATTTAGAACTATCCAACCAATCAGTGGCTCTGCCTGGGGACACGTCCTATATGGCAGGAGTGCCCAACCAGTGGCCCATGTAACCCTCTAAAGTGGCCCGCGACCTCCTGCTCTGGGATGGCAGGTTGGCAAGCCCAGATCGTGGGTTGCCAACCTGCCATCCCAGAGCATCAGTGTTGTGAATGAAGACGGTGGTAGAGGAAGCAAGCGGCTGCAGAGCCGCATAAGCCGATGCTTCCAATATAGTGCCAACTCCTGTCACAGGCGGAGTGATACCAAATGCGCTCTGCCTGGGATAGCAACAGCCGGTGATACCTATTAAAGGTACATTAATTACTAAAATCACAGTGTATATACGGGCTTATCTGTTCTGTAGTAGTTACTGGGTTGGGATTACCTGAAGCACTGAGCCACAGACTTCTGATATTTCCTGCGGGTTTGGTGCCGTTTCAGAAAGTGCACTACACCTGCAAGATATAATAGAAGTCTATGGCAAAGTGCAGGAAAGCCACAAGTGCACATCGCTATGCCCCCGGTGTGGGTAAACCACAGTGCATCAGTGTGAAATCAGCCTTAGGCCCCTTTGACACGATCGGTCCGACCCAATCGGACCCTCCATTCACCTCTATGGATCAGCAGATGTAGTCAGACTTGCGGGCGTTTACACCCACCTATCTTCAATCAGATCCACTAAAAAAAAAAAAACAGAAGGGCTGATCTGCCCCTCTATCTGGGCAGATCAGATTGGAGGGCTCATAGAGTAGAGCGGGCTGTGTCAGTGTCTGCTCTGCATATGCAGAGTGGACATGGACCTGTCAACCCCGCTCCACTCATTGGGGCCCGACGACCGGTTACCAAGTCGCTTAAGTGGCTCTCGCTCTTCAGAAGGTTGGGCATGCCTGCTATATGGTACCCACACCCATAACACCATAGCCACAGCTAAAGCCAAAATCTAAAGTCATAGCTCTCAACTGTCCCTGATTTCAAGGGACTGTCCCTCATTCGGAACAAAGTCCCTCTGTCCCTCTTTCCTCCTCATTTGTCCCTCATTTTGGTCTAATCTATATAGTTGTATATAAAATGCACTAATTATCTATCAAAAAGTGTTTCCCAGCGCTAAATCTTTCATCCAATTTCTAAATTGCTGCATTTGTAAATTCCAAATGCCAATATAAAGGAATAATAATGGTAAAAAAAAACACTTGTGGGTTTAACCAATTATTCTGTTTTGTACAATTCTCCTTTGAGGGGGCGGGGCAGGGGGTGTGTCCTATGCCTACATACTTTTGCTGATAGGTGTTCATACCTCCCAACTTTTTGAGATGGGAATGAGGGAGACCTATCAGCAAAAGTATGCAGGCATAGAACACACCCCTGGTCACGCCCCCTTAAAGGAGAATTGTATAAAAAATAAAAGATTGGTTAAACCCACAAGTGTTTTTTTTTACCATTATTATTGTGTCCCTCATTCCCATCTCAGAAAGTTGGGGGGTATGCTAAAGCCAGAGCAAGCCTGAAGCTGATGTTAGGAGGATATAATTTAGAATTCACATGCTGTGCTGTCGTTCAGAGAATACGAATTTTGAAAATTTCACGTGAACGCCCAAAAAATCAAGACTTTAAAGTCAGACAACTGGAGTAGCATTGCATTCTCTGAAATCCTTGACTCTGAGCATTGAGTTTATTGGGCGTTCATGTGGAATTTACAATATGAACAATCATATTTCACTCCTGTACGATATTGTATGAACATAGGGTTAGACTCTGGGAAGGGGGGGTTGTCTGTAAAATATAGCTTACTCACTTTAATTTCCACCTTTTTCTCTCTTGAGAGTAATAGAATACATAAAAAAGGGCAAAATGTCAGAATCAACAGATACATGATTTTCACATGTTTACAAATAGAACACTCTCTTTACGTGTTTATAAATAGAACAAAGGAAAATTGATTTCCTGGTGATAATAACACAACAAAAACAAGCAGTATAATACTGCAAAAAAAAACAAACAACCAAACAAAAAAAAAAAAACAATCAATATATTTAGTGAGATGGGGAAAAAACAAGCAGCAACATTTTGATTCCAGCAAGAAGAACTGCAATCTGCTCACATAATTTCTAATAAAAACATATTTGCCATTCTGAAGCTTCCCTCCAACCACTTTGCATATTATTTTATATATACTGTGATTCTGTACTTGCCAAATATGCTGCAGAAATCTCCCTCCACTGAGTCTGGCTGCATCCATTTTAACTGTGGGCAGCTGAAGCTGCTGCCTGTTCACTTCCTGGATTTACACAGACACACAGGAGGCACACCTCCAGCTCTGCATCTCTCATTGGCCCTCTTATGACTCACCCCCCCTCCCTTCCTGACAAACTCGAGAGAGAGAGAGAGCGAGAGCGAGAGCGAGAGAGAGAGAGAGTGAGAGCTGTGCATGATGTCATTAGCCTAGGCTTTTTACCAGACAAAAAACAGGAAGTGGGCTGTATAAGGTATTTACTGGTAGAAAAAAAAAATTACTATCCAAAAGTTAAAAACAACAAGGGCAGAAGATTTAATAGATGGAAAGATGAAAAAAAATCACTGAAGCTCCGCTTTAAGGATCGTTCACACTGACCCCGGTGGACTATGCTGAGCAGCGCTTTCCATGGCAATCCCAATGCATAGACAAGTCAATGAGCATTATGTCCTATGGATTCAGTTCACACCATTGTACTGGCTTTGTACCAGCTTTGTATGCACTGACAAAATCTAGGACATATTATATATTTATGCAGAGTGTTGTGACGTGTTATAATGCATTTGCAATGTTCTGCCGCACATAGAGTTAAATGAAGTGTCAAAATGACTAGAATGTAAAAAAACAAATTGAGTGCTGCCATACAACGCTTTGCAGCATGCATGAGACACATTAGGGGGGATGTGTTAAGCTGTGCATAATGCAAGCCTACCAGTGTGAGTTGTGCACACATGTGTTGCAATGCATTGTATAGGGGCTCATTCTTATGCTGCCCCTCTGAAATGTGATCTGCGGTGGATCAGTTTTCAGAGGTGTTTGATAGGTGGTGAGGAGGTGATATGCTGCCTGCTCACCACCTATTTTTACCCCTGAAAATGAATATCCACCACCCCGCAACTGCATGCATTGGATGTGGTTGTAGCATGGCTCTATTCACTTGATTCAATTGTGTTTGACCTGCCAAATGCAATATGTCCTTTCATTTTTTCCACGGCATGTGTGGCTGCATGCCCTTGTTCGGGTGGGCAGTTGGGGGTGGTAAAATTGTGGCTCAAACACTTGATTTTACCACCTGTGTGAATAAAACTGAACAGTGCTTGTTTTTTTGTTTATTTTTCGTTGGCATGCAGGGCCCCTTATTAATAGAGCCCTCAAAGCCGTATTTAACTCAACTTTTTCACTTTGACCTACAGAGAAGCTTATAATAATAGGTCTAATGCCGCATACACACGACCGTTTTTTCCGTCAGAATAAACTCTGACGGTTTTTTTGATGGAGTTCTGATGGAGTTCCGCTGAAACGGACTTGCCTACACACAATCACACCAAAGTCCGATCGTTTAGAACGCGATGACGTATGACGGGACTAGAAAAAGGAAGTTCAATAGCCAATAGCTGCCCTTGCGTCGTTTTTGGTCTGTCGGATTAGCATACAGACGAGCGGATTTCCCGATAGGAACTGATTCTGTCAGAAAGATTTGAAACATGTTCTATTTCTAGGTCCGTCAGAATTTTCTAAAGAAAAAGTCAGATGAAGCCCACACACGATAAGAATGATTCCGTTGAACCTTTTCTGCCGGAAAGTCCGGTCGTGTGTACGCGGCATAATGCTGGCCATACACTATACGGAAAATCGGCCGAAATTTGGTCATTTAGACAGTTCGTTCGTCTTTCAGCCAGTTAATGGGCACAAAATCGATAATCGTTTTTAACACGTTTTTGAGCCGAAAAAAAAAACGAAGGACAAGTTTGGAAATGTTCTGCCGAACGAACGTTAAATTGAAAGGTTAATGTGTTTCCCGTCCGAACTGTCAGCACTAGGTATATGGACAAAAACAAACAAAAAATGCAATCATTTATGTCCACTTAACCATTTATCGGTTATTTCATGAGCGCTCACGGCCGAATGTTCGTTTTTCGAAAATGTGTTTGGCCGATTTTTCGTATAGTGTATGGCCAGCATTACCTGTAGGTAGCTTGGAAATGATCTAATGTGGCACTCTTTAGTAGATAGCGATGTTGGCTCTGGCCGATGATGTCACTCACACATGTGCATTCAGGGCACACCGCACACAGGGCAATTAGGGCACACCGCACACAGGGCATTTAGGGCACACCGCACACAGGGCAATCAGGGCACACCACACACAGGGCATATAGGGCACACCGCACACAGGGCAATCAGGGCACACCGCACACAGGGCATTCAGGGCACACCGCACACAGGGCATTCAGGGCACACCGCACACAGGGCATTCAGGGCACACCGCACACAGGGCATTCAGGGCACACCGCACACAGGGCATTCAGGGCACACCGCACACAGGGCATTCAGGGCACACCGCACACAGGGCATTCAGGGCACACCGCACACAGGGCATTCAGGGCACACCGCACACAGGGCATTCAGGGCACACTGCCTTTGCTGTGAGTGTAGAGAGCACCATGCTGCGATTGTTACTCCTGTGCGCATGTGCGGGAGCGACATCATAGCGACCTGGCCTTTCAAGTAGCTGGAGAGCGCGACCCCAGACAACCAGACATGGAAGCACCAGGAACGGTGACAGCTCAGTGCTGGAGGGCTTCGTTTGTCATAATGTGCTAACATGTGGTGCACATGGTATGTGGTGTACTGGCACATCATGGCATAAACCACCTGGGGGCTCGTTTAAAAAAAAAAGAAAAGAGGATTTAATAATGCAATCTGTGAGCATTTTCCAAAACGCACTTTCCTTGTGATCTACAGCCGGTGTCAGTGCAATGTTAATGATACTCCAAACGCAGGTCACAAATGTAGTGCGTTTGCCTGCACCGGATCACGTGGTACAAAGCTACCATACAATCCGGTTGCAGTGCGCTTCCAAAAGTACTGCATGCACTACTTTGGCGTAATGTAGTGTGATTTGAGCCCATTCAAAATGAATGGGCTCAAGTTGCACCGTGCTGAATCGCATGTGAATTGCACAGGAATGCGGTGTGCATTCCAGTGCGATTCAGGCTGGGTTCACACTTGTGCAATGACAGACATTGCATGTGATTTGCATCGCATTGCTGTGCAAATCACATGAAATGTCTGTGCGATGCAAATTTAGCCATACTGTATGGATAAAATCTCATCGCATTCGCACCAGAATGGTGCAGAAACCTTTTTTTGGTCCACACTGGAATCAGATTACATGGGTGTTCACACCCATGCGATCCAATCCCTGCACCATTTGATATTTCGCACTGCGATCTGCGAACTGATCTGGGGGTGTCATTAACTTTACATAGACACCCCCAGCGGATGTCAGTGTGAACCAGTGTGCATTTCAGGTGCGATGCGGGAACCGGCACTGAATCGCAGGATTTACCGCATCACACCAGTGTGAACCGGGAGAGTTAGGTTCACACTATAAATCTCCTATGAGACCTATGGACCTGCGATGAGAGAACCAGCGCGATTCCTGTGCAGGTTGCCGCATCGCATGTCACTCGCCGGTCGTTCACACGGACATCTACAAACCACTGCGGGGGTTAATGACACCCCCAGATTGGTTTGCAGATCGCAGTGCAAACTGTCAAATTGTGCAAAAATTGCATCACACCCATGCGATCCAATTCCAGAAAAAAAAGGGTCCTGCACCGTTTTGGTGCAAATGCGATGCAATTTCAACCATACAATTTGTATGGCTGAATTCGCATTGCATAGACATCGCTTGTGATCTGCACATCAATACGGTGCGACTCACACGAGATGTCTGTGATTGCACAAATGTGAACCCAGCCTAAATTGTCTCCTTTTATATTGTAAAGCGCTGCGTAAACTGTTGGCGCTATATAAATCCTGTATAATAATAATAATAGCAATAATAAATGAATGGGCTGAAAATTTCATTGCACTGAATCGCACAGGAGCGCGGAGCACGCTCCTGCGCAATTCCAGTGTGAGTCGCCTCTAACATCTCGTACAAGCCAATTGTAACGTGAGTGACGAGCTGTAGCGTAAAGACCAATCATCATGCACTAAGCGGTTGCAATTCCTAAAAAGCATTTTCTTTCTCAAATAAAAGCTGAATTCTGATTGGTTGCTATAGGTTACTGCACTTTTTCCCCCAGCGCCCCTCCGCGTTGCTCATTAACCACACAGGTCTGAAGTTCTCTCGGCGTCTCCGAGATGCTACGCGAAGTAACAAGTTTCTATGTAACCTTCCTTCCCTCCGAAGAAGAAAAATCCCGAGCAACCAGCATCCGTCCACTTAGAAGACAAAAGGGGGGAAGCGGGACCATGGCAGAGTATGCACAGAGAAGTGGTGACTTGGGGGAGAATGTGCCTGATGATGAATTGTCAGTGTTAGCACACACAGCTTGGCTGGATGTCTAGGAGACGAGCTGCTCCTCCAGCGCTCTGCTATTTCACCAAACCCTGTGAATTCTGCTGGGCTAAGTAAACATTACAGTGCTGCTAATCACATCCACTGAAGGAAAACAGCACTCCAGTTAGGAACTGGCAGAGATTAGAGCTTTCTCTCCTGGCTTCCCAGAGCTGCTTCCCAGCGGCAGCTCCTTGCACCCCTCTTCTTCTTCTTCTTCTTCTTCTTTTTCTTTCTAATTTGCAATGGGACTGTTAATGCAACCTCTGTACCTTTCCTATGTAGCGGTGACTTGTTTGTCGGTGGTCTCTGGATTTACAGATGAAACTGTAGACAAAGCGGTGAAATCGGAAGGATATTGTAGCCGGATTCTCAGAGCTCAGGGAAGTACTCGGAAAGAAGGGTACCATGAATTCAGCCTGAGAGTGGAAGGGGATCCCGAATACTACAAGCCGGGCAGTACTTACCGGGGTAAGTGGAGGGATCAGCACTATATTGGGGGGGACGGGAGGGTCGTCTTCTGCTTAGAGTTACCACATCATCCCTTTAAACCCGAACACGTATGAATTACACAGGTTCTGAGGCTGATTAAGGTGGTAATTAAACTCACTTGGTGCCTTATCTGCATTTAATTAGCCTCAGAACCTGTGTAATTCATATGTGTTCAGGTTTAAAGGGACGAGGTGGCAACTCTACTTCTGCTACGGCTGTATAGTCTTTTTTTGTTGTTGTTTCTCTTAAAGCACAGTCACACCTACAACCATGTCAGTGTGTCGTCTGCTCTGCATGTAATCCTGGATCTGATTGTCTATCTGTAGGATAGCCTAGGAAGATCCTCTAAAGCAGGGTTTCTCAACTCCAGTCCTCGAGGCGCCCCAACAGGTCATGTTTTCAGGATTCCCCTCAGATGAAAGCGCTGTGGTAATTACTAAGGCAGTGAAACTGATCAAATCACCTGTGCAAAATAACGAACAGCCTGAAAACATGACCTTGAGGACTGGAGTTTGAGAAACACTGCTCTAAAGTTAGGGATTTCACGTATTACTTTCCAGGGACACTTTGCTGCTGAGCAGCTTAATTTACAATAGTGTCTTAGAGACCTGTGGAGGCTATGTACAGCATTATAAAAGCAGAGGTCTAGTTAGAAATGTTTTCACCAAAGATTCACTCAACTTTCACCAAGACTTACACAACCACTGTGCTGCTCAGTTGCCAAACTTACAATTAACATTTAGTGTCCTAGAGACCTATACAGGTATGGTACAGAATTACTTTGGAGGTCTTGGGTGAAAGTAAAAGTGAATCTTATAAGACATTTATATGTCTTATAAGATTCACTTTTACTTTCACCCAAGACTCACACAACCAGTTTGCTGCTAACCTGCTTAACTTGCACAGTAGTGCCCTAGAGACTTATATAGGTTTTGTAGAGAATTATAAACTTTGGGGGTCTACTTATAAATGTCTTTGCTTAACATTCACACAGCCTGTTTGCTGCTGAGCTGCTTAATTCATGCTTCATAATAGTGTCCTAGAGATCTGCAAAGGATTTGTACAGAATTATTAACTTATGGGTCAATAATCACTGTCATCACCTAAGATTCACTGTCATGATTCACAATAGTGTCCTAGAGACCTATGGAGGCTGTGTAAGGAAATCTAAGCTTAAGGGTCTATTATATTTACTCAACTTTCATCCAAAACTCACACGTCCACTTTGTTGCTGAGTTGCCAAACTCAAGATTCACATAGTGTCCTAGAGACCTATATAAGTTTTGTACAGAATAATAAACATTGGAGTGTATTTATAAATGTCTTCACCCAAGATTCACCCAAGACTCACACATCCACTTTGCTGCTGAGTTGCCAAACTCAAGATTCACATAGTGTCCTAGAGACCTATATAGGTTTTGTACAGAGTAATAAACCTTGGAGTCTATTTATAAATGTCTTCACCCAAGATTCACCCAAGACTCACACGTCCAGTTTGCTGCTGAGCTGCTTAACTGATGATTCACAATAGTGTCCTAGAGATCTCATGAGTCTGTGTACAGAATTATTAACTTAGGGGTCTAATAATAAATGTCATCACCCACGATTCACTCATTTTACCCAGCTTTCACCCAAGACTCACATATCCACTTTGCTGCTGAGTTGCTAATCTCATGATTCACATTAGACCTATGAAGGCTAAGTAAGAAATTGTAAGCCTAGGTGTCTAGTTATAAATGTTTTCACCCAAGACTCGCATGTCCACTTTACTGCTGAGCTGCTAAACTCATAACTCACAGTAGTGTCCTAGAGACCTATAGAGACAATGTAAGGGCATCGAAACTTAAGGGGTCTATTTTATTCAATCAACTTTCACCCAAGACTCAGACATGCACAAAAGTGTCTTAGAGACCTACATAGGCTATTTACAGATTTATAAACATAGGGGTCTAGTTATTAATGTCATCACCCAAGATTCACTCAACTTTCACCCGAGACTAACATGTCCGCTTTGCTGATTGGCTGCCACACTCATGATGCACTATAATGTCCTAGAGACCTATGGAGGACAGAGGTCCAATAATAAATGTCTTCACTCAAGATTCACTCAACTTTAATCCAAGACTTACATGTCCACTTTGCTGCTGAGTTACTAAACTCACGATTTACAATAGAATCTTAGAGACCTATGGAGGCAATGTAAGGAAAACTAAACTGAATATAAAGGGGTCTATTATATTAAATCAGCTTTCACCCAAGATCCACATAATCGCTTTGCTGCTGAACTGCTACACTCATGAGGCACTGATGTGTCTTACAGACATGTGGAGGCTATGTAGAGAATTATAAACTTATGGTCTACATATGTTTTCACCAAAGGTTCCCTCAACTTTCAACCAAGAGTCACACATTTCTGCAGATCTCCTAACTCATGATGCAAAATGATGTCTCACAGACCTGTGAAGGCTATGCACAAAATTGCAAACCTAGCAGTCTATTTATAAATGCTTTCACCCCAAATTCCCTTAACTTTCACCCAAGTTCCACACATCCACTTTGCTGCTGAGCTGCTAAACTCATGACGCACAATATTGTGTTAATATCTATGGAGGCTATGTACAGAATTTTAACGTTAAGAGTATACCTTTAAATGTTTTATCCAATACTTATTACAGATATTTATATAGCACCATCATTCACTCAACTTTCACCCACAATTTACACATCCACTTTGCTGCTGATCGCTTAATTCACACAATACTGTCTTAGAGACCTCTGGAGGCTTTGTACAGAATTATAAACTTAGAAGTCTATTTTCATATAGAAGCAGGGGTCTAGTTCTACATATTTTCACCCAAGGTTCACTCACCTTTCACCCAAGAGTCACACATACACATTTCTGCTGATCTCTTAACTCATGATGTTCAGTGCTGTTATAGAGACCCGTGGAGGCTGTGTACAACATTACTCCTTATAAATGTTCACTCAACTTTTACCCAAGATTTCTAATTGGATTCCATTGGAAAATGTGTGAATCTTGGGTGAAAGTTGTGTGACTCCTTGGGGAAAACTTTTATAAAGAGACTCTTGTATGGGTATTTTGTCAGCACTTAAATGCTGCTGATCAGTAAATGATAACAGAAAAATGAATCAGGACGGGAATGGTGTTGTATCTGATTCAGTTGATCAACATGGAAAGTCAGAGATTTTTTTTTTAAGGGACTAAAAAAAAATTCCAGGGACATATCTTCAAAAACTGATTCCGTCTCTTTATATCAGACTCAGAAGTCAGAGTTTGTTACTGGAATATTACAATACTAAGAAAGGAAGTACTCTGTCATAGTGTAATACTTCCAGGGACACTTTGCTGCTGAGCTGCTAAGCAGAAAGTGATGGATCTATGTACAGAATTACAGACCCGCTCTGTGGCTATTTTGTCATCTAAATGATAATGAAAAAAAAAAATTATCATTGGTAGATGCAAAAAATGTCTACTGGACAGAAAGGATGGAATTTGTTGTATAGCTGATCTGCACTGAAATACGAGGATATTTGTGAGCGATACAAAAATTCCAGCTTCAAAGGCTGACACTGTCTCTTTAAATCAGGAGCCGTCAGCAATCCTGAAACTAACTGCATTACTGTTATATTTCCATGCATGGCTACAAAACAGATTTGCCAGGTTTTTTTTTTTTTTTTTTTATTACTTTTAAGGACACTTTGCTGCTGCGCTGCTGAACTCCTGACACACAATAATGTCTTGGGGTCAGTACACACCAGAATGCATGCATTCCCATATGGTCCCCGCATGTTCCCGTTCGGTCCAGTTTTGCCAGCCCATTCATTTCAATGGGTTTCACTGCCACGCGGAAAAAGTAGTGCAAGCGGTACTTTTTCAGATCGCACTTCACCAAACCGCACAGTACCGTGATACCATGCTATTTGGTGGCTGCATTTGCAAGATGTGTTTGTGGTGCCATTGATAAGTAATTGGCACCACATTCAGCTGGCAGTGCGTTCACCTGCATTGCCCAAAACGGGCACAGAGCGCGCCTAACCTGCGCCGCATATTTGTGTGAACTGGGCTTCGTGACCTATAGCAGCAAAATTTCATATATTTTATATGAATATTTGCCATATATTTATTTATATTTAATAATTTCATATATATTTCATATATTTTGTATATATTTAATATTATTTATTTGTGTGTATATATGTGTGTATATATATACATACATATATATATATATATATATATATGATATATATATATATATATATATATATATATTTATAGATTTTATACATTTCCTTTATATATTTCTTTATTTATAGACAGACAGACAGACAGACAGACAGACAGATAGATAGACAGATAGACAGATAGATAGATAGACAGATAGATAGATAGATAGATAGATATCGTGTATATATATATATCCATCTATATCTAGATTTATATATATCTAGATATAGATAGATATATATATATCTATCTATATCTAGATATATATATATATATATGTAGGAAGGCCAGTATGGTGGCCTGAATTTATGGGAGGAGCCCGGTGGGTATTTAAGCAGCCCGCTCACCTGTGGTGCTTGTCGGTTTCCTGTGCGCGATATACGTCACTAAGCAGACTATTCGATATACCAGCGTCCGCAAGTTCTTGCCTCGCAAGTTCCCGTATTCGATACTCCGTACTCAAAACTTTCGAAATCCGCGTTTTCGTTTATAGTTTGTACCACGCGTCTGGCTTGGCTGTCGCAGGTAAGGTCCCGTCGGACTTTTCGTTTTTCATATCATGTCACTAAACCGTGAGTTCAAATTTCGTTTCACCCGCATCGCACAAACTGCAATGTATATCGCTCGTACTTTCGATATGTTACAAATTCGATAGCACAGCGACGCTGACGTCGCTTCATTTCTAGCATGTCGGTATCAGTAGACAGCCATAGCCAGTCGCAATTTTGTAAATTATCAAATCAAGTTAGTTCGATACCAATCATTTCTCATTTCTGAGACATTTCTAAACTCATTACGGACATTTCAAATCATTTCTCATTTCTGAAAACATTTCTGAACTCATTTCGGACATTTCAAATCATTTCTCATTTCTGAAAACATTTCTAAACTCATTTCTGACATTTTCAAATCATTTCTCATTTCAGTCACCTACCGCGCTCCGATTCGAATCCAGTCGCACCAAAGATGCGCCGATTCGTTCCGGTGTGCCCCAGTTATTACGGCCTCATTTCTATACATGCTCCAGAGTTACGTTATTGTCAGTCATTCGTACCTCTGTCATGGTCATCATTTCATTTCCATGTATCACGTCCCGACATGAATTCAGTCGCATGAAAAATGCACCGATTCGTCTCGGCGTGCCCCAGGATTGGCCTCATTTCTATACATGCTCCAGAGTTACGTTTTATCAGTCATTTGTACCTCTGTCATGGTTATCATTTCATTTCCATGTATCACGTCCCGACATGAATTCAGTCGCATGAAAAATGCACCGATTCGTCTCGGCGTGCCCCAGGATTGGCCTCATTTCTATACATGCTCCAGAGTTACGTTTTATCAGTCATTCGTACCTCTGTCATGGTTATCATTTCATTTCCATGTATCACGTCCCGACATGAATTCAGTCGCATGAAAAATGCACCGATTCGTCTCGGCGTGCCCCAGGATTGGCCTCATTTCTATACATGCTCCAGAGTTACGTTATCAGTCATTTGTACCTCTGTCATGGTTATCATTTCATTTTCACGTATCACATTCCGACATGAAATCAGTCGCATGAAATGCACCGATTCGTCTCGGCGTGCCCAGGATTGGCCACATTTCTGACACATGCTCCAGAGTCCAGATCATAGCTAATCGCAGACATCGGGGGATTGATCCACATCTCTGTCATGCAATTTCTACCATTTCACTCCCACAACGCATCACCATTTCGAAACCAGACGCATCTGAGGTGCACCGATTCGTCACGGCATGCATCACTGGTTCCGATCGCATTTCATACCTATACCAGAGCTCGGTTAGTTGCCAGTCGCTAACACGGCACAACCAATTCGAGCCGCGGTCAAAACAATCATTTCTCTCATTTCATTTAATACTGCACTCCTATTCGAATCCAGATGCATCAAACAAGCACCGATTCGTCCCAGGAGCACCAATATTTTCAGTTGCCCCATTTCAATACATGCTCCAGAGCCCGGTTCACGGTCGAACAAATCGTGACACGACCAGGCCGCACCTCTGTCATGCAGTTCATTCATTTCACAATCAAAGCAAACATTTCGAATCATTTCATTGTCACAAGATTGCAAGCATCATACAAATCATTGCTTCAAGTTACTTAGCAATCCCTTCACGAATTGTCACCTTTTCATTTTCCTCAAAAAAAAAAAAAAAAAAAAAATCCATACCTATACCAGAGCTCGGTCGGTTGCCAGTCGCAAAACACGGCACAACCAATTCAAGCCTCGGTCAAGGTAAACATTTCTCTCATTTCATTTCATGCTGCGCTCCGATTCGAATCCAGATGCATCAAACAAGCACCGATTCGTCCCGGTGTGCACCAATGTTTCTTCTGTTGCCTCATTTCAGTACATGCTCCAGAGCCCGGTTCACGGTCGCATCAGTCACGACACGACCAGGCCGGACCTTTGTCATGCAGTTCAGTCATTTCAAACATCAAGGCAAACATTTCGAGTCATTTCGTTCTCACAAAAAAAAAAAAAAAAAATATACGAGCTCAAAAACAGGATATTCTCATCAGATCAAATCATGTCACAGGCCGGCAGCGAAGACTTCACGGCCCCTCTGTCGGCTTTCACACAGGCCTCATTTCACTACCTCACAGTACGTACGAATGTGGGAATATTCGTTCAGCAGCCATCGACGAACAAACCATAGATCGGCTCTTACAAACAGAACTAGACCGAGAGTACGTTATAGGCCTTTCACTCAGCCCCCTTTCAGCACTTGGAGAGTCAGCCCTATTTGGGGCTTGTCAAGGGCAAATTCACAAATAAATTACGTTTGGGGTACCACCTGTCTGCGCCTCATTCTTCCCACATCCCCAGTCTCAATTCCCTGATTCCCTCCGAAGAATTCTCCCTAAAATATTCCTCCGTAGACATGCCGATACAAGCAGTCATCAAAGCAGGTACAGGTGCCTGGCTTTCCAAAACCGACATCTCGGATGCCTTTAAGCTCCTGCCTATCCATCCATTCCTTTGGTGCTGGCATGGCATCAAGTGGAAGGAGGCATATTATTTGGCCACAAAACTGACGTTCGGTTCGAAGAGCAGCCCTTGGCTCTTCGACACATTCGCTCAGTCTCTTGCTTGGATACTGTTACACAAGGCTCAGTGACAAAAGTCATCCATTACCTGGACGACTTCCTACTAATAGAACCTCCCAGCAAGCCCCCAGGAGACCTCGACAAACTCAGAGCGATATTCGGAAAACCCAATCTTCCCATCACCGAGCACAAAGTAGAAGGCCCAGCACATAACATCACCTTTCTCGGGGCCAACTTAGACACCTGCGCTATGCAAGCCAGTCTCCCCCTCGACAAACTAACCCGCATTAAGGCGGTCCTTCACAAATTCACCCACACCAAGGGGTGTACCAAGAAGCAGTTGCAATCTCTCCTGGCAATGCTGAATTTCGCCATACGAATTATTCCACAAGGCCGCACCTTCGTGTCACGCCTGCTGAGATTCCTGCCAGAAACACAAGACCCCGATCAGATCTCAAATCTAGACTCCGCAGCAATAGCGGACCTATCTATGTGGGACGAATTCCGTCCTCCCGGAATGGCATATCCCTAATTATACCCATGGTTTCAGCCCTGTCACCCCAGGTGGTGACAGACGCTGCAGCCACCACAGGTTTCGCTGCAATTTTTGGCCATCATTGGTTTTCAGGACCCTGGCCTCAACAGATACTGTTGATACCCGGCTTTATTCAAAACATCTTCCCTCCTCGAACTCTATCCCATGGTGGCAGCTGCACAACTCTGGGGTCACCATTGGACAGGGCAAACCGTAGTCTTCACCACCGACAATCAGGCCACGGCAGACATCAACAAAGGCAGGTCCAATTCCCCAGCAGTCATGTCCTTCCTGCGCAGATTGGTACAACTGCTCTTACAGCATCAGTTTAACATACACTGTGCATTTATTCCAGGCAGACACAATTTAGCTGCTGACGCACTGCCACGTTCTAACTACACCTCCTTTTCAAACAGGTTCCCGGAGCCGATCCAGTGTCGGCCCCTATCCCTGCCTGGTCACAACTGACCCTGGACTAGTCTAACATTTACAAGGAGCAACGCAGCTCATCAATCACTCACTCTCTCATAACACACTCAAAGCCTACCAGACAGCTTGAAAGGCGTTCAATAAATTTCTCACATCCTGCCGTAAAGGACCAATAGATGTCAAACAGGTACTGGCCTTCATTTCATACTGCCACACTCAGCTGGCTTTATCTTACAATACCATTCGGCTACACCTAGCCGGCATACAACATTTCGTGACCCTGGAAGACCCCACAAAATCTTCACTGTTCTCATCACACGCCATACGAGCCATCCTAAGGGGCATCCAGAAACAACAACCAGAGATCAGCACTAAGCGCTTACCCATTACGGGGCCCATCTTCAGGGATATGTCGACTATTCTGGCTACTTCGCCATTCGGTCTGCTGCCCAGCACGGTCCTACAAGCAGCCATATAGTTGGCTTACTACGGGTTCACCTATAACCACCCCACAGACCAAGTATTATGCAGACGGCACTTGCTTCGCCACCAAGACCATTTCATCCTTCACCTCGAGGTTTCTTAAACCCAGGAAACAGGCTCTGGAGTGGACATTCACCTCTACAGAACCAATAACAGCTGGTGTCCAGTCACCGTACTTAACCGTCTCCTCTCACTCCTGCCTGAACAATCGGACACCAGTCCTCTTCTACCATTCCCAGTTAAACCCTTAAACGCATGTCACTTTGTAAAACACATAAGGATACTTCTCCGCAATCTTCACCTTAAACCCAGTCAGTACTCCGGACACTCCTTCCGCATCGGAGCAGCCTCCGCAGCAACCCGCCAGGGGGTTCCAGACCACATCATCAAAAGACTAGGCAGATGGAAATCAGCCTGCGTCGCCCGGTATATACCCAATCCTCAAGTAGAGATGGCACAGGCATTCTCCAAATTGGCTCAATGAATACCTGAAAACCAATTATATATTATACCCCTACCTGAATGTTTTTGCCCCCTTATTTTGGCATACCGGCCATTAGACCAAGGCACACTTTCAGGTCCATTTCATATGGTAAGTCCACACTTCCAGGTCTATTTCCGATGGTAAGTCTTATCTTTATTATAAGTGTTATCTATGTCCATATCGGACATAGGGCTCCGACCATAAATATATATATAGATCTATCTATCTGTCTGTCTGTCTGTCTATCTATCTATCTATCTATCTATCTATCTATCTATCTATCTATCTATCTATCTATCTATCTATCTATCTATCTATCTATCTATCTATAAATTTTATTTATATATTTCATATATGAATTTAAATTAAAGTATTAAAACCAAAAATGTAATTAATATATTGCAGCTTACCAGTCATTAGATGTGGTGGTTGCATTTGTTTTCTTTTTTTTTTAGATATTTTTTCCCCCCCTCTGTCCTCACCTGGTGATCTGGCCAGTAACACACCTCCTGTATAGAGTGCCTCCACTCTGAGTGAAGAAGCACAAGAGGCACAGCAGACAGCAGCATTGTCAGTCTGGGGGGGTTAAATGTTTCAACAGATTTAAATACGTTAACTAAGTGAAGCCAAACTCCAGCTTACACTTTATAAAAAGTTATAGCAAACAGTTATTTTTCCTTTTGGGATAGTGGTTTTACATGAATATATTAAATCTGATCATTGTAAGCACAGCAGCTAGTGGTTTGTCTCCTCCCTGTACACTGATACCCTCTGCTGGAGAGCTTATGCTTTTGAAAAACAACATACTTGCTGGCTGGATTACCAGGTGAAGATAGAAGAAAAGAAAGCATAAAAAAGAAACAAATGCAGCCATCACATCTAAGAAATGGGAAGCTGCAATGTAATAAATGTTTGCTTGTGGGTTTAATATCACTTTAAATGATCATTAGTAGATGTCAGGAAATGTCTACAGCTCAGGAAGGGAAGAATTTATAGCACAGCTGATTCATACAAAAAAGTCTGGGACACAAAAACTTCCAGGGACGTATCTGTAGAAGCCGACGCTGTCCCTTTAAATCTGGGACCGCTGACAGCGCTATACTGTTGATTCCCTTTATCGGAGCTCCCAGCTCTCTGATTTCCAGGAACGCTCCCAAGTTTTGAAGACTCATCCCTGGAAATTTTGGCCACTGGCATTGTCCCTGTCGGATTATCAGCACAGAACTTTGCAATCAATTCCCTGTGGTATTTTAATGCCAAGAAAACCTCGGAGCCAATTTAATAACTGTCATGATGGAGCTGCAGTGTTCCTCGGTCCCTCGACACGAGAATGGAGGCGGCTCAGGTCCCTGACGTTGTCAGCACCGGGTCCCTGCAAATCATTTGCTTCATCTTCTTTCTTGGGCATTCCAACATTTCCATAGGGCTTTATATAGTTAAAGTGTATCTAAACCTCATCTAAGGACTGGTAGGCTGCAATACATTACATTTTTTGTTCTTGGGTTTAGATGCGCTTTAACTATACAAAGTGTATCTAAACCCAAGAACAAAAAATGTAATGTATTGCAGCATAGCAGTCCTTAGATGTGGTGACTGCATTGGTTTTCTTTTTTAACCACTTGTGGACCGCCCACCATACATATAGTGCGGCGGGGAGACCGCTCTGTGCCTAGGGATGCCACCTTTTCTTCAAATCAAACCCGAACACTTATCCGCGCACAGCAATTTTTTTTATAGTATAAACTATAGATATACTTTGCAATTAAATAACATTTCTAATCACATGAAGTTAATCACAAGAGTCCCCCTTTAAATCAGAAGCCACAGAGTTCCCCTTTTACATCAGAGTCCCCCTTTATATCAGAGTCCACAGAGTCCCCCTTTACATCTAAATCCACAGAGTCCCCCTTTTACATTTGAATCCACAGAGTTGCCCTTTACATCAGAGTCCACAGAGTTCCCCCTTTACATCTGAATCCACAGAGTCCCCCTTTACATCTGAAACCACAGCGTCCCCCTTTACATCTGAATCCACAGAGTCCCCCTTTTACATCTGAATCCACAGAGTCCCCCTTTACATCTGAACTTGCAGATTTCCCTTATGCCGTGTACACACGGGCGGACTTTTCAGCATCAAAGGTCCGACAGTCTTCCGACTGACTTTTGAAGGACTTCCGACGGACTTTCGAACGAACGGACTTGGCTACACACAATCACACCAAAGTCTGACGGATTTGTATGTGATGACGTACACCGGACTAAAATAATGACGTTTATAGCCAGTAGCCAATAGCTGCCCTAGCGTCGGTTTTTGTCCCGTCAGACCAGTCCAGTTGAAAAGTCCGCCCGTGTGTACACGACATTACACTGTAGACTCTGATGTAAGGGAGAACTCTGGGGACTCTGACATAAGGGATGCTCTGGAAACCCTAATTAAAGGGGGAACACTGAGAACTATGATGTACGGAGAGGACTCTGATATAAGGGCGAACATTGCTGCCTCTGGTGTAAAGGGGAGCTATGATGTAAGGGGTGCTCTGAGAACCCTGATTTACTTTAGTGTACTCACTCTGAGGTGGGAGAGAGAACAGGGGGGAGTAGGGGAGACTTCAGTTACAGACAGGGATGGATGGTGAGCTCACTCACCCCTTTGCAGTCAGCACCTCTCATCTAGATGTATCTGTGGCTGCTGGGCTTCAAATTTCCGGCCCCCTCTTTCCATTTCTGAGGCACAGCGCTGGGGATTGGAGTGTGGGCAGACACAGAGGGGTAGGGACGGGAGGAAGAGGTGCAGATCGATCCCTCTCTCCTCTCCCATCTGTATGGGGGGGGGGAGTGTTAGTGCTGGGCAGTGCTAGAGAGTGTAACAGACACTTCCGGCTTAGACAACTGCAGCCAGCAACTCTGCTGGGAAGTCATAATCCAGTGTGAATAATGTGTCCGGGTTTCATACAGTCTGAAACCCGGACACATGATTCCAAACCCGAACTATCCGGCTGAATCCCGGACAGGTGGCAACCCTATCTGTGCCAGATCACATACCTAGTACATGATCTGATACTTACAGGCCTGGGGTGCTCAGACGCGCGCCACCGGCAGCCTGCTTCTGCTGTTATCATACACAGTGGGAGCCCAGCGGGGGGGTACTACGGACTCGATGTCCGGCACACGCTGATTGTTCAGTACACAGGCTGGACGGCGATCTGTCTATGTAAACAAGGCAGATCACATTCTGTCAGTAGGGAAGGCATTGATCCTGTGGTCCTGCAAAACAGGGACACCGATCTTTGCCTTCCCTTAGTAAAAGCACCTCCCCCACAGGAACACATTTAACCCTTTGATCGCCCCTGACGATAACCCCTTCCCAGCCAGTGTCATTAGTACAGTGACAGTGCATATTTTTAGCACTGATCACTGTACATGTGTCACTGGTTCCCAAAAAGTGTCGAAAGTGTCTGAATGTCCACTGCAATATCGCAGTCCCACTATAAGTCGCTGATCGCCCCCATTACTAGTAAAATAAATAAATAAATAAAAATATCCCATAATTTGTAGACGCTATAACTTTTGCACAAATCAATCAATATACGCTTATTGGGATTTTTTTTTTTATACTAAAAATATGTAGCAGAATACATATTGGCCTAAATTTATGAAAACATTTGGGTTTTTTTTTCTATTTTTTTATTGGAAATGTTTTATAGCAGAAAGTAAAAAATATGTTTTTTTTTGCAAACTTCTCGGTCTTTTTCTGTTTATAGCCCAAAAAATAAAAACCGCAGAGGTGATCAAATACCACCAAAAGATCTATTTGTGGGAAAAAAAGGACATACGTTTTATTTGGGTGTCACACAACCGCGCAATTGTCAAAGTAATGCAGCGCTGCATTGCAAAAAAAATGGCCTGATCATGAAGGGGGTAAATCTTCCGGAGGTCAAGTGGCTAAGGCTTTTTTCCCCCTTTATTTAAACCTGGTAATCCTACCAATAGCACTCTTCCCATCCTAGGGTGACAACCATACTGAGCAGTGTTGTCACCAAACCAGGAAATGCATTAGGACTCCATAACACTGTGTTGAGACTACATAACACCTCCCTCTCTTCCCTATAACAGGGGGAGGTGTTTTGTAGTCCACCAAGATAACAGGGAAAAATAGCACTGGCGCAAAGTATGTTTGGATGCCATTATCCTTCAATGCCACCCAAACGCAATGAGATTCTGCCCACAGTTGTCATGTGACAAAATCGGGTGGCAAACCACGCCTTTTAAAATTCACGTAAAGGCGCAGGAGCTTTTTTTCGGCCAACAAATGCGCATCGGGCAGCCCATTCAAGTGACGATCGCAGTTTGAAAGTCACATAGTGGGAAGGTTTGTTCCCACTACATGCTATGAAAATGGGGCCATAGAACCAAGTGTGGAAAGGATTCTTTGCTGTAAGAGCTGGGAAAATATGGAACAGTCTTGCTCAGAAACTTACGCTATTCAAAAAAGCGCTGGACACATTTCTAAACGACACAATATAAAGGGTAAACCAGTGCGATTTGGTTGCGGGTGCGATACCTGCTACCAGAATGCATGGCCCACACTAGTGTGCACCGAGCCTAAGGCTGCATTTGCATGGGTGTTTAACCACTTCCTCTCCCTAGGCTGTTTATAAACGGCCTCAAGTTGAAGTGGGTATACTGGGATCATGGTTGAGGCTACAACCATGATCTAGGGTTGCCACCTGTCCGGGATTCTCCCGGACAGCCCAGGTTCTGAATCATGTGTCCGGGTTTCAGTCCACCTGAAACCCTGACACATTATTCAGACAGGAATGTGGCTCGGGACAGGGATTGAATGGAGGGTGTGTGATGGGGGGGGGGCACTATGTGCGCCTCATTACTATTCTTTTTGGAGTGGTCAAAGGTGTCCCAGGTCTGTTACAATCCTATATAGTATATACTAAAACGCAGCTAAAGTGTTCGGATTTGGCCTGAAGAAAAAGTGGCAACCCTACTATGAACCCGGTATTGTTTTCTTTCAGCTGACAATTCCCTACAATGGTGATCTGAGCAGCTATAGAGCTGCAGGATCACTTTTACAGATGGCTTGTGAAAGAATATAAAGCTCTCAAAAATGTGCAAAAGTGCAGAATGAGTGCATAGAGATATCTAAAGTTCATTAAACATTAAATGAATGAATATAGTCCACATATGAAAAGAATCCCATCACAAGATATTCACAATGAGAGGTGTTCCAGGAAGTATCATATCAACGCAGCAGAGACTTCCACCATTGAGTAATAGTATCTATGAGCCTCTTACCGGAAGAGATGGGCCAAAAATTATAATGAAATGATTCCCAGGCTCGTCATCTGCTAGGGATCACCTCTTTGCAACAAAAAATGTGGAACAAAAAAAATAAAAAGCAGATATTTTCATTGTGAAGTCCATTAAAAGTATCTTTATTGAAAACCGTTATTAGAGCTGTATGATACGACAATCCAACACAGCGGTGACAAAAAACTTGTCAGGCTGATAGTAGAGGCCAATCAATCTCGGCTCGTGGTGCGTCTCATCAGCAGTGATGTCTTGTATTTTGTTTGTGTTCACTAAAACTCATTAAAGTTTTTTTTTTTTTTCCTGAAAATTTGCGTTTGATAAATCACTGCACAAATATTGTGCAAAATAAAAAATTGCAACAACAGCCATTTTATTCTCCATGGTTCTCCATGGTTTCTGTGTAAAATGTATACACTAGTTGAGACTGCGAGCCAGGCCTTCTCGTCCAACATCAGTGCCTGACCTCACAAATGCGCTTCTGGAAGAATAATGAGGGGAATAACTGCACTACAGTGAAATACCTAAACAATAACAATTATAGCCGCGATTCATCTATGTAACACAAACACAGTGAAATTAAATAAGAAAAAAAGGGGGGTTGAATCGCGCTAAAACAGATTGGTGATCATACACATCATCACCAAACCAAATATTTAGAACTAAGTGAAGAGTTCCCCTTTAGTGTATACATAATATACAAAACACATGTCAAATGAATAATCAATCCAAAAATAAAATGTTCAAAGTGATAATAAAAAGTCCATGTATAAAAAATAAAATGGTCAAACATTCCCTATAGACACACTCCTAAACCTTGTGGACGGCCTTCCCAGAAGAGTTGAAGCTGTTATAGCTGCAAAGGGTGGGCCAACTCAATATTAAACCCTACGGACTAAAGCTTCGTACACATGATCGGATTTCCGGCAGGGGGTTGTCTGTTGACAGACTGCCTAAAATCCAATTGTTAGTACTCTCTTTAGACAGTTGTTGTCCAACTTTCCGCCAACAAATGTTGGATGGCAGGCTAGTAAATTTTCGGCGGACAACGACCTGTTGTCAGATTTTCCTATCGTGTGTATACAAGTCCATCACACAAGAGTTGAAAGTACAAACACGTATGCTCGGAGTCAATGCTCACCAAACACGAAATTAACAGAAGGTGCCCAAAGGGTGGCGCTCAAGAGGTGAAATTCCTCGTAGTATGTTACTATGTTCGTGTTTGTTGGCCGACAATTGTGCATCGTTTGAATGCAAAACAAGATCCCGGTACACGCCCTTCGGACAAAAGGCTGGCGCTCGGTTGGCCAACAATCGGATTGTGTGTACGAGGCTGAAGACTGGGATGTCATTAAATTTCATGTGTGTGTAAAGGCAGGTGTCCCAATACTTTTGACAATATTATATATATATATATATATATATATATATATATATATATATATATATATGTGTGTGTGTGTGTGTGTCTGGGTGTTCTAAGTATTTTTACCAAAAAATGCAGATTTTTACATGTATGAGAGAAGTGTCAGAAGTGGTTAACAACGCTGTGAATTCCAGCATCAAGGATCTACTGATTCCTGTGGCTGGAATTGACAGCTGTGTGTGGATAGCTGAGGCTGCTGCTTTTTGTGTGCATCCAGCTATGACCCTTGCAGGTAACCACTGGCTGTGTGCGAACAGTGGCTGATGACAGCCTGTCACTGCACTGTTTGGGATCAGTGGACACAGCTATCCGCACGTGCAGCTGTCAATCCCAGATGTGGGAATCAGTCGATTCTTGCCACTGAGATTCAGTGTGGTTAAAAAACCCCATGCCAATATGCAGATTTAGAGACGATTTACATCTAGGCATGGCAGGAACATGTTACACATGTTGACTTGTTGCGGTTCTATTCATTTTGAACAGCACCCCAACCCAACACACTAAGGCAGAACATACAGTATGTGTGACAACACACTGCAGTGTTCCATAGTGTGCCGCACCAACAATTTGGGGACTTCTCTGATGGTGTATTGGAATCCCATGGATATCAATAAGCTGCCTTAAAGTAGATTTATAGGCAACATTTTACAGTAAGGGAGGGTTATAACTAAGGATGGGGCGAATACCCCCCGGTTCGGTTCGCACCAGAACATACCGAACAGGCAAAAAATTCAGAAGAACACACAAACACAACTAAAGTCAATGGGACACGAATATGACAAATCAAAAGTGCTCATTTTAAAGGCTTATATGCAAGTTATTGTCATAAAAAGTGTTTGGGGACCCGGGTCCTGCCCCAGGGGACATGTATCAATGCAAAAAAAGTTTTAAAAACGGCCGTTTTTTCGGGAGCAGTGATTTTTTTAATGCTTAAAGTGAAACAATAAAAATGAAATATTCCTTTAAATATCGTGCCTGGGGGGTGTCTATAGTATATAAAATAAGGTGCAGCGCTCAAATAAATACAAAAATAACAATAGCACAAATGGTCCCTCATAGGGACATGATAAACAGTCCTATAATGATTAAAGCACTATGGGTGTCCAAAAATGATAAAGTGAGTGTCCATCACACGTGACAGCATGCCAAAATATAGTGACTGATGAGTGTGCCCAGCACCGGTGAATAAGATGGCCTCTCACCTGAATAACAGGCTAATAAAGCATTCCCAACAGGGGTCAATCAGCAGGAAATCTTTATCCAGGTAGAAATCATTCCATCCGGTAAACACTAAGGTAAGTACGTCACGATGGCTCTGGGCTGAGCTGTAGGTGAGGGTGACTCTCACAAAGCATATGTAATGCAAAAAAAGGACAAAATAGTGCTCTCTTTATGCCACAATTTATTAAAATGAAGTAAAAAAGATTACACTTACAAATAAAGCACTTCACAAGTGCAGGATGAACACAGCAAGATATGTGGAAACACCGCCGTGTCGATACACGGAGTTGAGCATGCGCGGTAGCAGCGGGTGACGTCACGTCGTTATTTTTGTATTTATTTGAGCGCTGCACCTTATTTTATATACTTTGATTGAGGGATTTGATTGTGTTGACCCTGGTGTTCAGCTGCTGTGTACTCTTTACATATTTGCGCTGATTTATTTATTTTCTCTTGGTGTCTATAGTATGTCTGTAAAGTGGCGCAGTTATCCCGTGTTTAGAACAATACCGCAGCAAAATTACATTTCTAAAGGAAAAATTGTCATTTAAAACTGATCGCGGCTGTAATGTATTGTCAGGTCTCGGCAATATAGATAAAACTCATTGAAAAAAAATCCATGGGGTCCCTCCCCAGTCCATTACCAGGCCCTTTGGATCTGGTATGAATATTAAGGGAAACCCCGAACCAAAAATACCAGGCCCTTCATGTCTGGTATGGATATTAAGTGGAACCCTGCGCCAAATTTTTTTTTAAAAATGGCGTAGGGGTCCCCCCCAAAATCCATACCAAGCCCTTCAGGTCTGGTATGGATTTTAAGGGGAACCCCGAGCCAAAATGTAAAAAACGAACATCAGGCTCATCCCTAATACACACACACATAAAGTGCTTCAGGTCTGATATGGAAATTAAGGGGAACCCTGCGCCAAATTAAAAAACTAAAAATTGCGTAGGGGTCCCCCCAAAATCCATACCAGACCCTTCAGGGGGGCACCCGATGCGTGAGGCCGGCGGTCGCGTGCAGAGACATGTCGTTTGTTCCTAGTAAGTAGGAACAGCGATATGTCTCCTCTCCTACTCAGTCCTATCCCCATACAGTTAGAACATACTGAGGGAACACACGTTTAAACCCTTGATCACCCCCTAGTGTTAACCCCTTCCCTGCCAGTGTCATTTACACAGTAATTAGTGCATTTTTATAGCAACCGAAAAAGGGTTGCTATAAAAGCTGCAGCTGCGCTTTGCCGGCGGTTCTGCAGTGATGTCCATTCATTTCAATGAGCAGGAGCGGTGAAGGAGCGGTGTATACACCGCTCCTTCACCGCTCCGAAGATGCTGCTTGCAGGAGTTTTTTTAACGTCCTGCCAGTGCACCGCTCCAGTGTCAAAGCCCTCCGGCTTTCACACTGAGACTGTAGGGGAGCTGTTTTTCAGGCGCTTTACAGGCACTATTTTTAGCCCAAAAGCTCCTGAAAAATATCTCAGTGTGAAAGGGGTCTAAGTGGTTAATATTGGCATTTTAAAGCTTAGATGTGACGAGCATGTACGGTAGACATGACTGTTATTAGGACATAGCAGCGATGCAGCATCTATGCATTGAACGGTCTGGCAGTGAATGTTTCAGACTCGAGGTGTGAGCTGTAGATGGCACAGCAATGATTATTAATTACTGAACATTGGTGCAGCTGATCCTACTCTGCTAATAGCCAAGTGCCTGCTGCTCACACATCGGCTTATAAAAGAAGGATGAAGCTGTGAGCAAAGTGCCATCATCTACAGCAACCAAACACCAATCGCTGGTCAATGTGCTGACTGTAGACCGTTGCATTGGTTATTATGGATTACAACCCTTTGTTCACCCTCGTTCACACTGAACACGGCTTTGAAATCGTCAAGTTCATCTGAACTCACACGATTTCAAAGCTGCATTTCAGTCCGAATTTGGGGGGCGACTTGAAGGACATCTGTGTGGGTTCATGTACAGATGTCTATTGAAATCGCCCCCCAAGTCGCCAAAAGTAGTGCAGGAACTACTGTTGGAAATCGGTGCGGCGCCGCAAAGTCGTGTCATGTACAGACACTGCCGGTACGTCTGTAATTTGGCCTTCTGGAATGAGACATAGACATCTCAAAAGGCAGTAGCTGGACCGATGTCATCCTCTCCGAGTCAAAGATTTAGGAAATTAAACTCTGCAAAATTGAAAAAAAAAAATTTCTAAATGTGAGAGGCAGGAGGCAATTACAACAAGAACAACACGCCGTGCCACCCCTATAAATCACACACCATGTTCCATTATAACGTGCACTCACTGGTGTGAGAAGGTCCTTAAAGTGGTTGTACAGTAGGGTTGCCACCTCATCCCTTTAAACTCAAGCACATATTAATTACACAGGTTCTGCGGCTAATTAGATGCAGATAAGGCAACAAGTGAGTTTAATTACCACCGTAATAATTAATATGTGTTCTGATATAAAGGGATGAGGTGGCTACACTATTGTACTGTGCCTTTAAAAAGTTTTCATACCCCTAGAAATTTTCTACATTTTGTCATGTTAGAACCAAAAATGTAAATGTATTTTATTGGGATTTTATGTGATAGACCAACACAAAGTGACACATAATTGTCAAGTGGAAGGAAAATGATAAATGGTTTTCAGAATTTTTTACAAATAAATATTTGAAAAGTGTGGTGTGCATTCGTATGGAGCCCCCCTGAGTCAATACTTTGTAGAACCACCTTTTACTGCAATTAGAGTTGCAAGTCTTTTTGGGGATGTCTCTACCAGCTTCTAGAGATTGACTTTTTTGCCCATACTCAGGCATGTACTGGCCATCGGGACTACCGGGAGATTCCCGGTGGGCCAGTCAGGTGCGGTCCTGGAGCCGCTCCTCTCTGACAGTGAGTGATCGCGATTTCACCCCTGTCAGGAGGAGCAGCTTCCGTCATGTGCTGCTGGAGAGAGCATTAGGCGTTATGCTCCCTCCAGCCTGCAGGGGGAGATAGACCAACAGCAGACTTTCCTTTCTCTCTCCCCTATCACTTGTTATCACATGACTGGAGAGAGGAACAAGAAGCTGCCTTCAAAACTGTGAGTACATGTGGGAGGGGGAGGACACTGATGTGAAGGGCTGCTGATGGGGGCTCTCTGATGGGGACTGTGATGTGAAGTGGGCTGCTGGTGGGGACTCTGATGTGAAGTGGGCTGCTGGTGGGGACTCTGATGTGAGGGGAGCTGCTGATTGGGACACTCTGATGTAAGGGGGACGCTGTTGGGGACACTCTGATGTGAAGGGAGCTACTGATTGGGACACTCTGATGTGAAGGGAGCTGCTGATTGGGACACTCTGATGTAAGGGGGATGCTGTTGGGGACACTCTGATGTAAGGGGGACGCTGTTGGGGACACTCTGATTTAAGGGGGACGCTGTTGGGGACACTCTGATGTAAGGGGGACGCTGTTGGGGCATTCTGATGTAAGGGGGACGCTGTTGGGGACACTCTGATGTAAGGGGGACGCTGTTGAGGACACTCTGATGTAAGGGGGACGCTGTTGGAGACACTCTGATGTAAGGGGGACGCTGTTGGGGACACTCAAAATTAAAGTGGGCCAGTCATGAGGAAGTCCAGGACTAAATTTTTGTTCCAGTCCAGCCCTGCCCATACTTATTTGCAAAATAGCCCAAGCTCTGTCAGATTGGACGGAGAGCGTCTGTGAACAACAATTTTCACGTCTTACCACAGATTCTCAATTGGATTTAGGTCTGGACTTTGACTTGGCCATTGTAACACATAAATATGCATTGATCTAAACCATTCCATTGTAGCTCTGGCTGTATGTTTATGGGTTTTTTTCCTGCTGGAAGGTGAACCTCTGCCCCAGTCTCAAGTCTTTTGCAGACTCTAACAGGTTTTCTTCTAAGATTGCCCTGTATTTGGCTCCGACCATCTTCCCATCTTCCCTGTCCCTGCTGAAGAAAAGCATCCCCACAACATAATGCTGCCACCACCATGTTTCAAAGTGGGGATGGTTGTTCAGGGTGATGTGCAATGTTAGTTTTCCACCACTCATAGGGTTTTGCTTTTAGGCCAAAAAGGTTCAATTTTGGTTTTATTTGACTAGAGCACCTTCTTCCACATGTTTGCTGTGTCCCCCACATGGCTTTTGCAAACTGCCAAGGTGACTTCTTATGGCTTTGTTTAAACAATGGCTTTCTTCTTGTCACTCTTCTATAAAGGCCAGATTTGTGGAGCGCACGACTAATAGTGGTCCTTTGGACAGATTCTCCCACCCGAGCTGTGGATCTCTGCAGCTCCTCCAGAGTTACAATGGGCCTCTTGGCTTCTTCTCTGATTAATGATCTCCTTGCCCTGCCTGTCAGTTTAGGTGGACGGCCATGTCTTGGTGGGTTTGCAGTTGTGCCATACTCTTTCCATTTTCAGATGATGGATTGAACAGTGCTCCCTGAGATGTTCAAAGCTTGGGATACTTTTTTATAACTTAACTCTGCTTTAAACTTCTCCACAACTTTATCCCTGACCTGTCTGGTGTGTTCCTTGACCTTCATGATGCTGTTTGTTCACTGAGATTCTCTAAAAAAACCTCTGAGGGCTTCATAGAACAGCTGTAATTATGCTGAGATTAAATTACACACAGGTGGACTCTATTAACTAATTAGGTGACTTCTGGAGGCAATTGGTTCAACTAGATTTTAGTTAGGGGTATCAGAATAAAGGGGGCTGAATACAAATGCATGCCACTCTTTTCAGATATTCATTTGTAAAAACTTTTGAAAACCATTTATCATTTTCCTTCCACTTCACAATTATGTGCCACTTTGTGTTGGTCTTTCACATAAAATCCCATTAAAATACATTTACGTTTTTGGTTGTTACATGTCAAATTGTGGAAAATTTCAAGGGGTATGCATACTTTTTCAAGGCACTATAAACCGTTTCATATACCCAGTGAAGTGACTGGCCTCAGGTGATTCACAGAGATTAAACAAATCCTCCTACATATGTTGTACCTGTCTATCTAGAGTCTTATCTTCTTTAAACCCCATTCAAAGTGAAGTATTTATAAAGCTTGTTTGAGAGTTCAGAAAAAAAGGGGGAGGAGAGCTGAAACTACACTCTGCAAAGCTCAACGAGAAGAGGTCTGAGAGTTGATTGGAGGGAACAGCCCCCCCCCCCCCCCTCCACACAGCACACAGGAATAGACCTAAAGCTGTCAATCAGCTGAAGCTCCCTCCCCTGTCACCTTTTTTCTTTTGGTGTCAGGAAAACTTGTCAGATGTGATTCATGCTGATAGCAGAGGAACAAAGCAGCAGAAGGAAATTACATTCAGTGCTCTTAATTGAGACAAGTACGCGCTATAGAGGGATATGCTTTGTAAATATTTAATGTCTGAGGTTTACAACCGTTTTAAGCTGGCCATACAAGGCTTGAATTTTAGACAATTCCTGTGAATCTGACAAAATTTGAGCCATGGGTGGCCCAGCCCACATCACGTGGCTTAAAAATTGAACGAGGGGGACAGAAAAGGTATGCTGAACAGTAATTACAGCCCATCATCTGCAGTCACTGTTCAGGTTTCCTTACAGCTGTCAGAATACAATAGCTGGAAGGGAAGATTGCTTCATCAACACTGTATAGCATGGATGGAGGAATCAAAGGATTTCTCTTGTTCAGTCTAGAAAAATCTCTACATGTATGACCAGCTTTAGGCTGGATCTATATGGATGATTTTAATCACGTGTTCCTTGGCTATAACCACTTGCTGGCAGTCATCTCAGTAGTCTAGTGCTACACAGGAGAAAATTGCTAGCACTTAATTGCTAAGTGTAGCAAATGATCGTTAAACAATAGATCACATGGCCTCCTATGGAATGTAAGCTATAGGTGTAGCATGTGCTAGCATCTTGTTACGATCAGTTGCACATGAATAGAGCATTGAGCCACCATGAAAGATTGATTGCTACAAATACTCTTGTGTAGCATACTCCATAGGGAGCCATTTGTTCCAGTCGTTTACCAATAGTTTTCTATACCTAGTGATTAATTACTAGCTAGTTTATTAGCAAGGTTGAGCTACTTGAAAAAAATCTCCTTTTTAGCTCTTGCCCAGTGATGGTCAATGTACTTGATGTAGGGGACCTCAAGTGTGACCCCCAACATTGGCTAGGGGCCACAAATAATATTCAGTGAATATAATGCAACAGGAGATGGTCAGAGACTGCAGATGTGCAAAAGGAGATGGTCAGAGATCATGCATGACCAAATATGCTTTAGAAGTTGTTAAAGACTGTACACATGCTTTAGGAGACAGAGACATCCCATTCCATGAGACTGCTAGAGTTCACTGATATTACAGCCACTTCAATTAAATGAATGCTTTTTCGTTCCTGACCCATACAGCCCCCTAAAAATTACTTGTGCCATATTTGAAATTTCTTTCAAGAAAATCTATAAAAAAAAAATAATAGGTATACCTATTTTTTTAAGACCCAGTACTGATATTTTTTCTCAAGTACTCGCCGATACCAATTAGCGATACCTATTATTATTATTATTATTATTTTTATTTTATTTTTTAGACTAATGAAAAATTATTACCGTAGATTAGTAAGGGGTGAGGGGTGCCGGGTAGATGGGAGTTGCAGTAAGAGGAGAGGGCTCCCACACAGGGTCAGAGGAGGAATAGAGGGCAGAAGACCTTTTCTGAGGGGACCCTGGACAGCCTGGAACGGTCCGAAGGGCCCCCGGATCAGAGCCCTCTGTACTGATCAGAGCTGGCAGGGAGGGGGCATCTATTACTTATGATTTGGGCAGCAGTGGAGCCTGATCTCTTCCTGAAGGACATCCGCTTGGCTGGGGGGTGAGCCAGCACCAAGAGAGAGGGACCCAGGGACTGGGACACATGAGAGTGACTCGAGGACATAGACACAGCCAGTGCCCCCCCCATTCACTTCTGATCTGCTGCTTGACATCAGTCACTGAGAGCCAAGCAGGGAACCAATCACCGGGATCCACTGTACACTGCACTGACCGGGAGACATCACTGCTATCCCCGACCTCCAGCCACTGCACTACCCTATTGTCAGCCCTGCTTCTTCAGCCACCAGACAACTGATCACCCTCTACTACCCTGAGGGTAAAGATGGCCCTGCCTATCAGGCCAGTCTGGGCCTGCTTGAAGGTATCCGTAAATGCTTAGAATAGGCAATTATACCCATACTGGTACCGGTATTGGTGCAATGCTAAAAAAACATATTAGGAGAAAAATGATGGACAGCACAGAGATTTTCTTGAGTTGAAGTTCTGACGACAGGGTCTCTTGGAATGTGGAAGGACACAAAAACAAGAAGGACCTTTCGCCAACACTGCAGTCCATGGTCTGGTATGAGGACAGACCCCCACCTGTGCTGCTGTAACCTACATTATAGATAGGCAGTTTGTTTACAGCACCCATCGCTACTGATTAACACATTCACACACTGATGATATTATCAGAGCTGAGTTTGTGTTTCAGCCTGTGGTTATTGCGCATTGATCCTTAACAGGAAAGTTCATGAATTTCCCCCCCCACCCCACTGGATACCAGATAAAACACAGCCAGAGGCTTGTCCCCTGGCTGTTAATAACCTGCAAATGCTAAGAGTTCATTGTCTATCAGCTGTCGGGTGTCACAAGATACGGTTGCTTTGGGATCTCCTATTTAAAGAGGGCTCTTTGTTCTTTTTTCATTAGCAGCCTTTACACTTTTTGACTGCAGAGGCTGATAAATGTATGTCATCAGGTTTAAACCGTGGAGTAATTCAGAAATGTTAGTGAAGCTCTTACAGAGATGCTGTTTCCATACCATACCCATCTGTAACATATTCTTTTAATCATTCATATAGCGCCTACATAGCCTGCATCATTTAACAGAGTGCATAGAGTCATCTTCATCAGTCTCTGCTCCCAATAGAGCTTACAGTCAAGTCACTGCCATGCAGACATGTGGGCAGGGTGTAGACGCCCTAGTGGAGGACACTAGAACTACATTCGCTAATTGCCTATGTTCTATGCAGGAGTTTGCGGTCATGTGAAAATCAGCATTAAGGCATACCTCCAGACTTAGAAGTGAACCACAATGAACAAAGTTAACCCTCTAGCTACCCCAGGCTAACTGACTGTACTGTTAACACTAAGCACTACAAACACTACTACAGGTAGAGAACACCAACTCCCGGGTGGGCAGCATTTAGGAACCGATGCTGCAGAGCATGCACCAGCATCCACTAACTCAGCAATTCCTATCACCTCCCTCCCAGTGACATGTCCACAGTTACCAGTGGATACAGGAAATTAACCTCACTCCACAACTATGTGCTTGCTCTCTGTCTCTCTGTCTCTCTGTCTCTCTGTCTCTCTGTCTCTCTGTCTCTCCGTCTCTCTCTCTCTCTCTCTCTCTCTCTCTCAGGGGCTCCCTTTACATTTCTCCCGTGACTCCCAGGCTAGGTCCCTAGGTACTCTGTGACGCAGGTTTGATCCTAGAATGCAGGGAGCCAGCTGCAAGTGAAGGGGATGAGCACCACAACGCTTCAATAACGAGTAACCGTCACCCTACGGCCAAGTCACCTATTCCCTGGCTGTATGGCTGCTTTAAGCTGTGATAATTGTACAGTTGTCCCTAGCAATTGCAATATAGCCTACACTAGACAGGAAACTACATGATGGACTAAAATGTACTGTATCTACTCTGACCTACAGCTTTCTTGTTACAAGCCCTGTTGTTTGGATTCATTAGAGGCAGAGTCCATGATTGGCAAATAATCTACAAGAGGCAGCACAGAGTCCATATAGTCCATGTTTGGCAAAGATCCTTAAAAGGCTATCAGTCCAAGATTTGTAGTTAAGAGTCTTCAAGCTCCCAGTCCCTCAGGGACTGCCCCCCTCTCCCCCCTGCCGCTGGGGGCGCCGCCTGGCAGCATAGGGGCCTATATCTTGTTAGTATTTCCAGCAGCTCTTGGGCCACTGAAGGGCCCTTTTTTATGTGGATCTGAGGAAAATTGGTGGGAAAATCTAGCCATTTAATCCCTCAAACCCACCACACATCTACAGTTCACAGGAAAGACAGAAGACTTGACCCAGATAACTGCACAATATGAGTCAGCACAGTAAAAACATGAACTCTTCTGTAGGCACCAAACTAAAGTTGGCCATATATGCAGACAAAGACTGGGCTCCTGGGCAGGGTGGTATTTCCCCCTCGGACACTCCTATTAATATATTGGGCTGGTGATGGCCCTCAATGGACATTCTTTCAGACATCAGTCAGTGAAGGACCCACAGACAGCAATACATTGCAGGCACTATAGAGCTACATGCTCCCCATTCAGACATGGGCATCACAATGTTTTGCAGAGGTAAGTCTTCAAGCTCTGATTTTCTTTTGCAACTCCGGGAACCCACGTTCACTGTTAAAAAAAATACGTTCATTTCTTCTTTTTTTCTTAACATTTTCTTGTCACTGTGGTTGAAAGTGAATGCTGTTTTAACCTCACTAACAATTAAAATATGGAATGAAAGCTCTTAAAGTAGAAATTTGGTACATCTCCCAGGTGCCTGTGATTAGCAGTGTACAGTGTCGGCTTCCTGCCTTGATCGGGCAGGTGGGTTGGGACTAGGATCCCAAACACGCCTTTGCTCTATTAGTCAATGAGAGCTGTCTTGATTGGCACTACTGAAGTCGCTCCGACTTTAGAAAAGGTTCCAGTACTGCTTCAAGGCGACTTCTATCAGACTTGTGCCTTAAAGTATTACTCAAGTCACTAGGAAGTCTCCTGGCAAGGTCTCACCGTAAGTTGTGCAACTTTCAGGTCAGTGTCAACCGAACCGAAGGGTGAAGGTCCGCTTTAAAATAAAATAAATGTGAACAAAATTCTACTATACTATTATAAAATAAATTGGGATGAAGGCACTTTTAAACCGATGACTGCTTATGGACTTACCAGTGATCATTAACAGTTGGAGTAGAGTGAATGCAGCCAAGCCGTTGTATTTGGCAAATCTCAGCTTTTTATTTGGTGAGTTGCAATGTTTGATTTGCGTAATGAGGTGCATTAAGGTCTGTCGACTCTGTGAAGAAGTGCACAATTCATGAATCTAGGCAATCAGGATTCATGAACTGTACGGACAAATGTGCACGCATATATTCAGGTGAATTGAAAAATTCACGGTTTGCTGAAAAAATGAAATTGGCCAGATTTGCAAGTCAATTCGCTCATCTCTATTTGTGAAGTCACCCACGATCCACCGCTGTCCCTGTCAGCTATCTGCATCCTCATCTGTCCCTGAGCGTATATGTGTAAAACAGTGGGGAGAGACAGCAGACAGAGGTATAGAAAAGTGTTTTTCAGAGGGGAAAAGGCTTTCTTTATCCCAGCTGAGCCAGATAAAACAGCAGAGAAGGAGCTGCCGAAAGCAAGATAACCACACCCTTTCACACGTTTTGGGGATTTCCATCTGTATTAGTCTTTTCAGGGTCAGAGAATGGACAGGATTTCTCAACATTACCATAGAACCAGGCACATCAGTAAGATAGATTGGGAACGAGTTTCTATAAGATCCATCTTGATTCATAAACCTCTCAAAAATAGCAATTCTCATTATGAAGCACGCCACCCAACACTTCTTAGGTGTGTCTGTGAAAACTTCTACCAAGTATAGTTATAGACCTGTCTCAGATGTTGCAATTGGCAGACGAGAATTGCATTTGTACAGAACACAGACGCACAGAAAATCCTTTGTAAAGGAGTATCTATAGTACTATACTGTATATACATATACATTTTTAACAAATAAACATACCATATATATGACAAAGGATTTACAGAACACTGAGTACAGCAGTAGTTGACTCCTTTTAGCTAGACTGTCTCTGATTGAAACCTCAGACATAGCTGTGAAGGAATGAGGAAGAGTTGCTGTTCCCATTTCAGTTTGAGCTATTGAGCTCTGTAAATAACAGGTTTTTCTAGCAGATGGTAAGGAGAAACTGTAAGTCTTAAAAGTAGACCAAAATCTCCATCTGCTGGCCAAAGATTTAAATATATGGTATATACCCCTTCCTTCAGGGTTTTTTTTCAGCAGGAACGTGGGGGAACGCAGTCCCAGCACCTCGAGCGCTGAATGTATGTAGTGGTAAGGGGTGCTGGGTTTGCTACAGTGTCTATTGATGCTGGCTGCTGGGGGATCTATTGTTGCTGGAGGGAACATATTTTTGTGGGGGGAGGGGGGTTATTGTTGCTGCTGTTGTCTCAGTAAGGGATCTATTTTTGCAGGTGGGAGGTCCATGGTTGCTGGGGTTGGTCTTATGTTCCTGGGGAGTCAGTTGTCACTGAGAGGGATCTACCATTGAGGGAGAAGTCTGTTGTAGCTGACTGCTGGGAGCGTCTATTGATGCTGTCTGTGGGGAGATCTGTTGCTGCTGCTGGGGGATCTATTGTTGTTGGCTGCAGGGGATCTATTTTACTGCTTTTCTTGTTATCATTAACAAGTTCCATACAAATTACTTAGTACCACAAATATTACTTGGTTCTGTATTCTATAAAAGGGGCAGTATTGGTAGGTGGGTAGGGGGTGGAACCAAGGAACGGTGCTCGGAGGTAAGTAGGGGCAGAGACAAGGGGTAACTCTGAAAAGGGAGTTCCTGCACCTGTTCTCTGAGAAAAAAAGCCCTGCCTTCCTGTATATAAATGGTCCCCAACACAATGTCCTGTACTGGTGATATGTTTATAAATGCTCCTCTGTTTAAAGGCTGTTAGCTCTCAACCCTGGCATTCAATGGCAACTCAAGTTCCTATTGATGTTGGGAACCAATCAGAGCAGTGGCGGCCAGTGGTAATTTTTTTTGTTGGGGAGGCGACAAACAGTACCACCCATACCCCCCACCTCCCTCTGTCGGTCGGTCGGCAGTCAGGTCTGGTGCACTTACCCCATCTATGCAGCTCTTCACCGGAAGCTTTTCCTTCCTCTGCTCTCCACGGCTATCGGCGGCTTCCGTTTCCTCCTTGGCAGCCAATCGGGAGTCTTCTCTTTTACAGCCAATCAGAAAATGGATTTTAGACCTGCTTCTGATTGCCTGGATTGAGGATCATTGTTACAACAGCAAATATTCATTCGCTGTTGTAACACCTGAGTGGGCTCATGGTGCAATGCTCTGTACTCCAAGCCCACCCTATTTTGAAGCCTATTAGAGCAGTGGTTCTCAACTCCTGTCCTCAGGACCCATTAACAGGCCAGATTTTAAGTATTACCTTGGGGAGATGCAGACTAGAAAACTGCAATCACTGAGCAGCAAATGATATCACCTGTGATGTATTTCAGTTATCTTGCAAACCTGGCCTGTTAGTGGGTCCTGAAGACAGGAGTTGAGAACCATTGTATTAGAACCTATGGCTCGAATTAGGTGCTTAAAAAAAAACACCCAGCCGCTGTAATTCAGGCGACCGGTGTCCTGTAAGGGGCTGGACGCATGAAAAGGGGGTGGCCGCGGCGGCCATGGATAAATTAATGCTATGCATGAATTTATCCATTATTCATATAGGGGGTGGTGTGGATAGAGGGGGCAGCTCCCGGTCGCGCCTAATGGATGGGCCACCACTGAATCAGAGTAGTGTCTGATTAGGTGATCAATATGTCAGCTATGACATACTGATCACATGCAGACTGAAGGCTTCCTTTCAAAATATAAAAGCCTTCCGCCTGCAGATGAACACTGACAACTTCAGGCTGCAATGACATATGCTGCCTATTGCATTTTTTTAATACTGCAATTGTTCAATAAAACAGTATCTGTTGATTACAGTTTAAAAAAAAAAAAATAACATTTTATTTTTTTAACATTTGCATGTGCATTTATCCAACTATGATAAAAACAGAAACAAAATAATTAATTTTGCCTTGCTAAAATTTTTACTTGAGCTCACCTACTCCCTGCACACCCCTTCCTCACCTGTTTTTTAACAGTTCCTGTTATACATGCATTTTTTTCTTGTGGTCTTTCAGCATAGTCACATGACATTCTCAAGCCTTCGTCCTCCTGAAGTGGTGGCAGTGGTCTTCAAAGTCACAGAGAGCAGCACTAACCTAAGATCAGTGCTGCTCTCTGCAGTACTGCACCATGAGCCCAGGCCAATGTGGTGATGCATCCCAGGGAGTGTGTCCATGATAGACTGGGATCACAGGAAGGGGGCTGAATGACCACCAGCCATCATTTAATCCACAAGGGCATTGCAAAGTTTCTGTAAAGTTTTTAATTTTTTAAAACTCTACGGCATTGTATTTAATTGTAAACTGTTGTCCTATTTTCAGCAGGCAAGTTATACACTTGTGTTTCAGGGAATGAACAAAACCTGCTATAATAAAACACTAGGGAGGGCTAGCGTATGGTATAAGGGATGTAGGGCATTCATACATCAAGGTTCTCATAGATAAAAACTCCAGAGATAAGAATATTGTGCAGAGATTAGTGAGAAACAAAATGTAGACGCAATAGATTTATCTAAAAAATGAGAGCTATTTCCGTTGTTCATTGAGCACACAGAATGTGGAAGTGCCATATGGTCTTCGCAAAAAGAGAATGAAAATCGTGAACATGAACTACATCTACTGGAATATGAGCAAATGGAAAAATGCCATATCAGGGAAAGAAAAGAAGGCAAAAAAGATAGAAGAAAAACAAAATAAAATTACTGCGCTTGTCAGCAAAGAAGAACAAGTAAATAAGTGAATGGATAAAACATAAATAAGATTGTTTTTTAGAAAGCCAAGTTGCAACTTCCTGTGGAATACACGTAAAATAAACAACTTTCTATATTAAGTTGTGCTATGCTCTCATATAAGAGAATTCATACAATAAACATTGATAATGCTATATTTTATATATAAAGTGACTCCGTGCGTAAATAGAAAAATTGATTGATTAATTATCACATTTTATCATGTTCTGAATAGTCCACTGTGTTAAAGTGGAGTACTGCTTAAAAAAAAAAATAAAAGTCAGCAGCTACAAATACTGCAGCTGCTGACTTTTAATAATTGGACACTTACCTGTCCCAGGGTCCAGCGGTGCGGGGAGAACGAAGCCCCACTCATCTCCTCCTCCTTTCCGAGGTGCCAGCATTGTAACTGTGGGCGCCCGGCTGTGGCGTGACTGGCCGCCAATTATCTGGGACCTGTGACGCATCCCAGATTATTGCCGAGAGGGAGGGGGGAGAGGTGATCTCCCTTTCCGGTGCCGCGGTGCGCCGGGAGGAAGTGGGAGATGGGACCCTCTAAAAAAGGGTATACGCTCCCCCCCCCCCCAAAAAAATGGCATGCCAAATGTAGCATATCAGGGGGTCACCTCCCTTAAAGCAGAAGTTCCATTTTTGGGTGGAACTCTGCTTTAAGATGATTTTCATATGTGAAACTGACACACATTGCATCCAAGAGTTGTGGTTCAGAAAGATGAAACCTCCACCTCTACACACACTGCCGCTTACTGACTACAGATTATCTCGTATTACAGGAGATCACACTCGCTTGTGGCCTAATACCCAGCCAGGGTCTTTAAGAGATGGAGCGATAATCCCAGCGTCTTCCCGGATGAAATCCTTCAAAGGCACTCATTGCCCATTCATCCCCATAAAAACATAAAAGCTTCCATAGTGTAAAATCTTAGGTAACTTTATTAAATAAAAAAAGTATTGCACTTACAATTGAAACGGTAAAAAATTGCAGTATAAACAAGCCGGCCAGCTTTCGATTGCAGCCTGCCAGCGCGGGACCTGTGTGAACGCGGTGACGTCAGCACGTCGCTCCTTCCTACACGTTTCGTCACACCTGACGTCGCCCTGGGGCCGACTTGTTTATACTGCAATTTTTTACCGTGCATTGTGTGTCACGTTTGAAAATCATCTTAACACAGTGGACTATTCAAAACATGATACAATGTGATAATTAATCAATAATTTTTTCTATTTACGCACGGAGTCACTTTATATATAAAATATAGCATTATCAATGTTTAGGGATTAAAAAAGATTGGAAGGAAGGATAGTATAGAGCAATGTTTCTTAACTCCAGTCCTCAAGGCGCCCCAACAGGTGTTGTTTTCAGGCTTTCCATTATTTTGCACAGGTGATTTGATCAGTTTCGCTGCCTTAGTAATTACCGTGGCTGTTTCATCTGAGGGAAATCCTGAAAACATGACCTGTTGGGGCGCCTTGAGGACTGGAGTTGAGAAACAGTGGTATAGAGGGAAATGGCAAAGGACTTTCCCCCCACCTGTGACCAAGAATCAAAACTAACTAATGGGCTACCCGAGATGTGTGGCAGAGACTGGTCAGATTTTAATCCTTTAAAGTGCAACTTTCCTATGCTCTTGATCCCTCCAGTCAGGGGCATAACTAGAATGTTCAGGGCCCGGTGCAAGAAACCATGAAGGGCCACCCTGGCCCCTAACTGGGGCCCTTCCCACTGAACCCCGGGCTCTTTACTCCCATTGTGGAACCCTTTTTTATGGTCCTGCAGTAGGCCACCTTCCTGACGATTTGGGGTCCCCCCCCCCACGTTGGTGGAACGCCAGAGCCCAGTTGCAAGTGTGAACTTTGCGAACCAGGTAGTTCTGCCACTGGTGTCAGTATTTTTTTTTATTTTTGTTGTTTTATTTTTTATTATTTTGTTACCATTTTATTTATTCATTTATTTTTACAATTTTATTTTTATAATTGTCTACATATTTTTTAGGACTCCTATTGGGGGGGCTTTGGGGAAATATCAGGGCTCCAAACATACCCCTGATGTCTTATTTTTGAGACTGAGAAAGGTACTGAGGACAGATTCATCAGTCCTTTTCTCTGCAGCCTCAGTTGCACAGAATGAATGAACAGGATAAACTATTGTATGTACAGAGCTTTCTGTTCATTCATAAACTGAAGTATAGCAAATACAGTTTACTATGTCTCAGCTACGAATGAATTACACAAAAAAAAAGTCAGTGACACATTTACTGACCCTTCTCCGCTCTCCATCCTGACAGATCCCCTGCAGCAGCCGAAAAGAGGAGGGGGGGGGGGGGGGGTGAGCCAGGGAAGCACACAGGGGCCCAGAGCAGGAGTAAAGAGGGAAAGAGATGGGGAGGCAGCTGGAGCGGCATTTAGAAGAATCAATGTCCTCCATTTCCCTCCTGCAGCTGCTGAATGTCTGCAGGAGGGAGAGGAGGAGAAGAAGCATTCAGCGGCTACATGGAGGAGAAGGTTCCTCTACATGCCGCCGCCCTCCTATCCAGGTGTACATGGAGGGAGCACAGGACCCTTGGAGCATGGGACAGGGTTGCAATGGTGACCCCTGTATGTACACCCCTGCCTCCAGAATATACTCACCCTTCCTTTACTCCCTGACCGGGGTTTTGAGGGAACAAAAAAGTATGTAGGAGAATACCCAGGGGCCCAAAAAAACATTTTTTGCCATACAGTTTTATTGAGTTTTGTACAGCACATAAAGATACTGAAAATAGCACATAAAATACAAAGTTTGTAGCTTCCAGACAAAAAAAGAGTAGATACCTGGGCTTTGTTAAAGTGTTACTAAACCCAGGACCCTAAATTCAATATATCTGGTCTCCCACAGTACACAGAACATGGAAATGCAATTATTTTAGTAAATATAAACTGCTAAATATCTTTTCTCATCAGCAGTATATAGCAGTCTTGTGACTTCTATCAGTGTCCGGCTGAGCACTGGTTATGGTTAAAGCTTGTAGGAGGAGTTTTCATTCTTCTCTGACTGTTCTATGCGGCTGCATGACCCCTGACCCTCTGTCTGGATAGTGCTGATTAGCTCTGTGCTGAGCACTTGCAACCCCAAAAAAAAAAAACCTCTAGCAATACACACTAAACTGAGCATGTGCAGAGTGATTCCAAGGCTCTGTACTATCTGCAGATGGATTGAAGACAGTAAAAGAAGGGGAGGATCAGAGAAGACCATAACAAACAGCCTTTTTACGCAATGCAGAAGATACATAGTATAACAAGCATGCTTTACTGCATATACAGATTGACTTTACTGCTGTGGGTTTAGTAACACTTTAAGGACTGATAATTACAAGTAGCAACATACCATGTAAAAGCATAATATAATTATCAGTTTGGAAGCAACAACGTATAAAGCACCATTCAAAATTAAAGAGATCCTCTTGCAGAAGAGTTTAATTAAATTTATAAAAAGCGATAGCTACTTCATCCACTAGAATAAAGCTTCCCAAAGCAAATATTGATGAGTCTCAAAGAAGCCAACAAAAAATAATTAAAAGAATAGGGAGGCTCTGAGTAAAAGAGATAAAAGACATGGACGGAGGGCCGGCATGACAGGGGTTAAAGGGGTTTGGGTAAAGCAGGGGTTTCAGCCTAGCTGACAGTAAAACATAAGTGGTGTAACTCACTTGATTAGTGTCTAAGACAAGGACAGGAGGAGCTACAGGGAGTAGCCAAGCTAGGGGTCTTAGGAAGGCTTCAGTCGGAAGGAAGCCACGTTGGTGAAAAATTCCCACCCTTCCCCCCTTTTTTCTTTTATAGTTTTGGGGGTCCCCCCTCCCTCCTGAGGGAGTTTTTATTGTTTTATTTGTCATGGCAGCGAGCGAGGTACAAGGTACTGGTAGGTTAATATGAGGAAAACATATACTTGGTGGGGACTCATCTGAGGTACAGCTCCCAGTATTTGGTATGTTGGTATCTGTGACTGGTTGTCTCTGAGATGGTGCTTTAGCGGCTGGAGGCCTAATTTAGCTGGATGCCGGTATTTTCTTACTTGCTGCCTACCAGGAGTTGGGGGTTACCCAGTCCTGGTAGGTTAGTATGCGGCAAACATATGCTTGATAAGGACCCATCTGAGGTACGGCTCCCAGTATTTGGTATGTTTGGTATCTGCAACTGGTTGTCTCCGAGTCAGTGTTGTGGTGGCTGGAGGCCTTAATTAAGTTGGATGCAGATATTTTCTTTAGTGATGCCTACTATGGATGGCAGGGTATAAGGTCCTGGTAGGTTGTATGGGGCAAACATATGCTTGGTATGGACCCGTATGAGGTACGGCTCCCAGTATTTGGTATGTTGGTATCTGTGACTGGTTGTCTCCAAGTCGGTGCTGTGGCGGCTGGAGACCTAATTAAGTTGGATGCAGGTACTTTCTCCTTTGATGCCTACCAGGACCTTGAGGCTCCAGTAAAACTGGGTTTAATGTGTTATTTACCTGTTATGTATACAGTTTGTTAATAAAAGGCTACTATAGCCATTTAAATCCAGATTGTGGTCATTTTGGTTATTTATAAGGGTTGAAGGGAGTTATGGTCTGAGCAGAATTGAGACAAATCATCTTTAAACTATACAAAGTCGTACTTTCCTAACATGAACCTGTCCTCAGATTTGGTCCACCAATGTCAAGGCACCTTCCCATTTTGTGGAAAACTTAGGTGATTATGTACTTGGGAATCCAACTTACAGTGGATCTAACCTCTCTGTACATCTGCAATCATGTACTCACTTTTGTTGCCAGCTGTTAAGACATTAATGGCTGTGTGTTGAGTTATTTTGAGGGGACAGCAAATTTACACTGTTATACAAGCTGTACATTCGCTACTTTACATTGTAGCAAAGTGTAATTTCTTCAGTGTTGTTACATGAAAAAATATAATGAAATGCTTACAGAAATGTGAGGGGTGTACTCATTTTTGTGGGATACTGTAACTACTCTTGTACCTCCACGGCTTAAAGTTGGCATCGGACCACCTAATATGAAGCTCTATTATAGCTTGTCTTATGGCTAGAATGGTGTATTTATGCTAAGCTGAAAGATTGGGTCTCTCTTGAACCAGCATTTTTACAGAGACTTCTGGCAACGCAGCCCTGAACTTCTATTCAAGGAGTGAACTGGATGTTCTGTCTCACCCCCTTATAGGGGCAACAATACAGTGTTTTTGGGATGTATGTAAGTCTCCATCCATATCCTCAATCCTCGGCCCACTGACACCTATTACTTACAACCTGGAGTTTTCACCTGGCTTTCAACAGGAATTTACAAGGGCATCTGGAAATAAGGAGCAGTCAATTCTTTGTAAAGGGTCTTTTCCAGGAAAGGTCCAACTTAATTGATCCTTCCTCCACATTGCCTTTTCCTTGGTGGGCCTACAGTATATGCAAGTTGAGCATTTTTTAAATAATCCCAAGACATGGGGTTTGGAACAGCAGGCTCCTCACACAATTTTAGAAACTTTGCACTTCCCGGTTGCCCCAACGTGACAGGATTTCCTCAATATATGGCCATTTCTTCATGAACTACTCTGCTAAACTTTCTACATCCAAATGAGGGAAAAAGACTTCGAGATCTACCTTACTGATAAAGACTGGAGGAGGGCTCTCACGTAACCATCCAGGAACATAACTTTAGGATTTACTCAAGATGGTTCAGAACACCATCAATAGTCCATAGAATTTTCACTAATACCTTGGACCGCTTCTGGTGCTGTGGACGAAGGCACCATGCTGCACATATGGTGGTCCTGCCGGTTCTCCAACCTTACTAGACGGTAGTACATGGCCTTATCACAAAAATGACAACATACCCACTTGCTTTCTCAGTGCCCCAGCACCTTCTCTACCACTCAAATACAATAGGATAATTGTATCACATGATAATGGCTGCTTGTATGTTTATCCCTATCCACTGGCATCAGCAGCAGTCACCGTTATTGAAAGAATGGTTTATTAGGCTTAATAGAATAGTTGATATGAAGGAACTTATCCACATAAGCCAAAAGAATTTATCACATTTTAACAAGCAGTGGGTATACTGGCTTCTCTTCGGACTATCAGGGCACTACATTTGTAAAGTTTCTTCTTATCTAGCTCTCTGTGGAACCCAATAAACACTGAGAGATGAGTGTATTGTTATATACAACCCTTTAGTCAGGGGTCCATTGTTTATAGATAGGTGGTCTTTTCTCTTTTCTCCCCCCTTTTTTCCTTCTCTCCCTTTTCCCCATTAAACATCTCCCCCTAATTCAAAGTTGATTCGCTTCTGGCGTCCACCCCAATGAAAATGGTTGTGATAGGGGAGTCCAACATTCTTTATACAATGACGACACACATGCTATGTCTTAAATCACCACTAACATGACTAGGGTATTAAGTGCAAATTAGAAATCTGACCAAAGAACTTAGGTTTTGACATCAAAGCAATTGGAGAGGTCAGTGGGTAAGACAAAAAGAGGAGCATATCATCTGCAGATACAGCAATTTTTTAAATTTAGTCAGAAATCTAAATGCCTCTCACCTCTGGGTTAGCACGTATACTTCTTAAAAAATGGCTCCAGGGATAAAACAAAAATAATTGGCGATAGGGACACCCTTGTTGCGTGCCATTTGAAATCGAAAAGACTTCCGACAGATAGCCATTGACTTTCACCCTCTTCTTTTTGTAGCACTTCTGGGATAGATCAGAGCGATTCTGATTGGTCAGCATACTTGTTGTATTCTGATTGGTCAGCACTGGCGCAAAGAATTACTTTGATCTATCCCAGAATCCCTACAGAAAGAAGAGGAAGGAAGAAGAGCAGGGATTTCAAAACTCCAAACCAATACACCGGCTGTGTAGGCACTGATTGCTCAGTGGGGACCTGGAGGGTGGGGAAGGTGTACAATGTTCGTTCACTTTTTCATTTTTTTTAAAAAAGGTTAACTAACCCTTTAAGCCTTTCAATACAAGCAATAGCAATTTTTATGCTTGCAAGTTGGGGATTATAGTGAATATTTAAAAGTTAATTACTACTTGATTATAGTCAGTACAGATGGGAGCCTGGATTACATTGGCAGTGGTACAGGGCCACATTGCTCAGATTTATATGTCCTGATTTTCAAACAAATGCAAACTGAAAGCTGCATAGAGGAAACAGATCCTGATATTTGTAAACTATATTCTGATTTTTTGTTTTCGTGCACCTGTGTCCAAACTATTGACATATTCCTAATAAAAAAAATAGTTTTATGACAAACCGTATCTCGCCTCTCTAGCTGCTTTTAATATGAAGGCATTCATTCTCAAAGATCTTCAAAGTCTACTACTAAGACTCTGATCTCTTAGAAAAACACTGTGTTTGTGTTGTAAAATTTGAAAACATAATTTTTCACAATGCTTATAGATACGGGGATGAAATGAGGGCCCATTTAAAGTGCTTTTGCTGCAAACTTTGAGAGGTGGAGATCTACCTGGACAACATGAAATATCAAAGATCCCCAGGGTGTGGCTTCCTTTTTTTTATTAATTAACTATCAAACCCCCCAATAAAAAGATGTTATGAAGAACACATCATGTGTCAGTGTCTTCCACACCCTTCACATCAACCCCCACAGTAGTATCCTCTGCCCCTTCATATCAACCCCCACAGTAGTATCCTCTGCCCCCTTCACATCAGTGAACCACAGTAGTGTGCCCTGCCCTCCCATGCAGTAGTGTCCTTTGCCCCTTCACATCACCCCCCTCTCGAAGCAGTCCCCCCCCCCCCCCCCACAGTAGTGTCTTCTGTCCCCTTCACATCACCCCACACACAGACACAGCAGTGTCCTAGCTCCTAGCTTCACTCTCTTACCTTACACAGGTGTAAAGCAGAGTGGAGAGCGGGAGGCAACACAGTCCTGGATGGAGGACGGGAGCTGCCAGAGATAACTTTTCATATTAACAAGTTGGTTATTCGTTGCTAGGAACACCCAGCATCCTAACATTTAATCACCTGCTGGTTAACATGAAAGGTTAATTGGGGCAGCTCCCACTCCCACCCTTAGTCCAAAACTGTGCTGCCTCTCATTGTCCACCCTACTATGAGGATGAGAGTGGAAGCTAAGTGGCACAACTATGGAGATCCAGACGGGACAGTGACCCAGACCGTGGTTATGCCCCGTACACACGGTCGGACTTTGTTCGGACATTCCGACAACAAAATCCTAGGATTTTTTCCGACGGATGTTGGCTCAAACTTGTCTTGCATACACACGGTCACACAAAGTTGTCGGAAAATCCGATCATTCTGAACGCGGTGACGTAAAACACGTACGTCGGGACTATAATCGGGGCAGTGGCCAATAGCTTTCATCTCTTTATTTATTCTGAGCATGCGTGGCACTTTGTCCGTCGGATTTGTGTACACACGATCAGAATTTCCGACAACGGATTTTGTTGTCGGAAAATTTTATAGCCTGCTCTCAAACTTTGTGTGTCGGAAAATGCGATGGAAAATGTCCGATGGAGCCCACACACGGTCGGAATTTCCGACAACACGCTCCGATCGGACATTTTCCATCGGAAAATCCGACCGTGTGTACGGGGCATTAGAGTGTCTGTAAAGGTGAACTAACACTTTAAGGCACACATGCATGCTGAATACACCTGAAACTTGCGGCATTTGCCTGTCTACACAACTAATAATTCTATTTATACCCTTTTTCAAACAATATTTCTGGGGACAGACAGACTGTTGATAAATTTCTCCAATTTACTTTTTATTCTGGAAATCATACAGAACTTGATATCAGTCATAGTTGGTTGCAAAATCTATGTAAGCCCCGAGGCAAGCCCATCATTTTGTATTAGCACCTCTAGAGTCTGCTTCCAATATATTACATTTCCTGTAGCTCTGTGCAGTAAGAGATCCCCAAAGGTTCTAAAGTGTTTTTATAAATTATCCAGGAGAGAAGAGATAAGAGTATCTTCTGGAAAATGAGTTACGTGTCACATGAGGTGACCTGTCTAATGCTGTGTGGAGGCTTATAGCTAGAGAGAGGTATGTGTACTGTATGTAAAGACTGAAAACCTTTTCATACACTATCGTCTTCTTCATTGCAATCATTCAGAATGTCTCCAAGTTTTAAGACTACCATTTTCGCAGAACCATTGAAACGTTTCCTACAGAAAATAAAACCAAAGTCTTAGTCATCATTTTTCTCCTTGACTGCTTTAGCTTCCTCTTATCTGTTCCATATTTTCACTTTTGCAAGCTATCACAAATTACTGTTGGATTTGCCATATATACAGTAGATTCCTATTGACTATATTGTTGTTCTTGTAGATCCCTACAATGGCTTGCCATAAATAATTTGCCTTAACCACCTCAATACCGGACACTTTTACTAGGCAGGGTGGATAAAAATCAATGATTTGTAAAAAAAAAAAAAAAATTGAAAAAAACATATTTTTTTTTATTTAGATCCAATTTTTTTAATCAAATTTATTTTAATAAAATGCTTTTGATAGGTAAGGATAGGTAAGAGGTGGCGAAAGGTAAGGGGTGGAGTATGGCTTATAGAAGCCTTGTATGTTTGTTTGTTTTTTTATTTTTTGGGTGTTAAGAGTAATATGGACATGGCTCATAGAAGCCTCTTAACCTCCCTGGCGGTTTGATTATTTCGGATTTTAGGTGCTGAAAGCGGTACAATTATTTTGCATGGAAATTTGGCGTTTTATATTGTAGGTCTGTAATTCTTAACAATAACACACTTAAATCTGTCCAAACAAGAGTCTAGTAGATATCCCGGGTATGATAAAGTGTGAAACACAAAAACATAAATTATAATATAATAAATAAAAATAAATAATTAAAAAAAAAAAAATAATAATAATAAAATAAATTTCCCCACGATTCACTATCGTCCAATTCTGCAAGTGTTCTAATTTACTATCGCTGTTTTCTAGCTGGTCTAAAGCCACTTTTGACGTAAAGGGACACTTTTTGGTTGCTATGGACAATCTCCAGTTTCCAGGCAGAAAGAACAGTATATATAACATAAAACTGCATGCAGGGCATGGGCCAAAGCACTGGGGACAAAAGGGATGTGAAATCATTTCATACAGTACTGTAATCTGTAAGATTACAGTACTGTATGTGTTATGATTTTTACAATTTTTTGAATTTGCCGCCAGGTTCCGCCCCCCGTGCGTCTCGACGCTCGCAGGGAACGGAGCCTGGCAAGGAGAGGCTTCGGAGGAGGACGGAGCCCACGGACACAGCGGGGGGACATCGCAGGATCCCGGGGACAAGGTAAGTAAAGCCACACCAGGATCCTGCGATGTAATCCCGAGTGTGGCTCGGGGTTACTGCTAATGGTGCTGAAATGTAACCCCGAGCCACACTCGGGAAAACCGCCAGGAAGGTTAAATTTATTTATTTATTTATTTTCTTTCTTAGTTTGGGTGAATTGGAAACACATTTAATATAAGGTATTTGGAGGAGGGAGGAGGGGTGGAGGGAAGAGGAAGAAGGGAGAGTTTCCCCTTTTTTTGGGGGGGGTTGGGAAATGGATAAAGGTGTGTTGACTCTTTGTGATAAATATAAATATGTTATGAAGGTGGTTTTAATGGATATGTTAAATTTAATAAAAATGTAATAATTAAAAAAAATTAATAAAATGCTTTTGGAGTAAAAATCGTATTATTCAGCATGAAATTGAGCTTAGTTATGTAGCATGAGGCTGTATAGTCTGCTATATTTACTTTTTTGGTAAACACATGCAATGAATCCAAGCTCTGCAAGCTGAGATAACATGCACTGCATTGACGCACTCACACAATTTTTACAGTAACCATGAGATAAAACAAAGTTCAGGAATTTTTCCTTTATCCCATTGTTTTGCAAATCTGTGTGCACTACAAACTTTATGATTGAATCGGTTCTGATATCGCTGTTTTACTAACCTGACAGCTTACAATTCTAAATAGGAAACCTTAATTTTGTTTGCAAATATTAAAGATGCTAACTACCAGCAAGAATAACTAAGCCCTTACATTTAAAGAGCATCTGTCATTTCAGATCCATCATGGCAGCGCCTGTTAGCGGGCATCCACTCACCTGCTGCCGTCACGTCCCTCACTTTGTTGTGTCATTACAGTGAATGGGACTGTCGGTGAGTCAACAGAGGGTCAGAGGGGCTGCGGGACAGAGATGACAGCTGCTCTTTAAAAATTATGATTTAAATTGAGTTCATTTAAATCAAGCCATTTTACTAGTGGTTTAAATCATGATTTAAATGGACTTGATTTAAATCAAACCCACCATGCATTCTAATGCATAGAATGCATTAAGATAAAAAAAATTCTAACTTTGTGTTTAACTGACTCGGAATAAGCACACAGCGACTAAAATCTAAAAAGTAATCTATTATACTTGTTCCTGGACTGTAATTTATTAGGTAGTAAGGCCAAAATCAGGATGACTACCCATTTAAAACGAAATCAACAACAGCAGCACCCCTATTCCCATCCTAACAAGTTCACTTTAAAAGTTATAACAGAAGTTAAACTGATTGTAATTGTATTATTGAAACATTTATAAAATAGGTAGATTTTCTAATGATATGCCTTTTACAAAGCGTATTCATGGTCCAATGATTGTGTACATATAGTTATGACCTAAAGTATATCTAAAGCCAATTTATTTTTAGTTTTGGAAGGGTTCAGCCTTTGGGGAGATTTCCCTTCACTTCCTGTCACACAGGCACAACGTGAAGTGAAAGAAAGTCTTTCCAAAATGAGATAAACTCTCATTTGGACCATTATCCCTGCAAGCCCCTTGAAAGATTTCTCCATTATTCCTGTTCCAGTGACAACTCAAACTCTTCAGTTTTCCCTCACTTTCATCTGCATCCCATTGATTTCAGGACAGCTTCAAATTGACCTTTTTTTTGCTTTCTCAAAGGTTTGAGCTTTTGGCAAAGCCAACAAAAAGGGAAGTATCATACCACCAGGTGAGCCCCACATTTTGTAACCATCCCACTATTCCACAGACCTCCAAAGACCCCCTACCCAATAAGCTGCCATGACAGATCTTTTATTAATCTGACGTAGTTAACGTATAAGAGTCGAGTCCACGCTATTGGAATGATCTGCCAACACTCAACACACCACCTACCCCTTCTGCTCCCTCCAACCACTTGACCATAAACCTTCAATGAAGTAAGGCATCTTGCGCCTACACAGACTTCTTACAATTTAAATCTTCAAATGAAAATTCTTAGGAAAAGTCTTAGGAAAGTTTGTACCAAAATTCTCAAAACATTCTAAGAACTTTCCATTTGGAATGAATGGACTTTAACCATGACCACATTCACTGTTAGAAATTTTTTTGTTTGAGAAAAATTTTCCACCCTGCTCCTTCAAATTTCCTCTTCACTGCGGTTGAAAACGAATACCAATTTGACCCACTAATGATTAGAAACATGAACAGACTTTCTTAGAACATTCTTTTGCTAAGAATTTTCTTTCAAAACCCTTCTTTGGCCAGCTTTACTCTTCCTTTGGACTATTCCTCCCAAAGTCATGTAGTCCTTCCTTTAATTTTTGTTCCACCAAATCTGTCTTTTTTGCAGTTTTTTAAGTTAGTCTGCTTCCAGGCACACTTCAAGCCTGACAGTACATATAAAAAAAAAATTCAAATATAGCCAAATCCTATCTATAGAGCCTATTTGGCTCTCGTTTCGAAATATGTCAGCAGCCCATAGGAAAACCATCAATGTATTGGCTCCACAAAAGGAGAAAATGTGTTAAAAAAATATTTGAAAATGTTTCAGCAGATTTATTTTTAATTAAACCAGAGTTCAAATTTGTCTAGGGTGCCTGCTTGAACTGAAGACAAAAAAGCCATACTACAGCAAAGTCATTTGAGAAAAAATTCTTCACTAGTTGAATTCACTGAGCAGTCTGCTAATATTTACACAAACCCATTTGGTCTGCATAGGTCAGCGGGTTTTGTTCTTGTTTAGTTATATCACATTCCTCCCTTGGTGTGGCAGGTGTCCCGGCTGTAGGACAATGAGAGGATTACTCTGCTGGGAGAAAAACCAATACAAAACCATTGACAAGCTTTTGCGGGGTATTTGGTCTTTTTAAATAAGGAATCCCAACAACCATTCATCATTTTACAAATGGCGCACACACAAAACCAGCAGCCAAATGCAAATGAAGGTAAACAGGCACAAATACAAATAGAAGGAGGAGAAAAAAATATATAAATATAAATTAAAGGCAAGGACTCTTCTGTATATTCAGCTTTAAATTAAATTATTTTTTATTGTTTTTTTTTTTGTCTTCTTTTGTAACTAGTTGTTTTGTGATTGTCTGCTACTGAATTTATTTTATTTATTTATTTTATTTAATTTAAAAAAATTTTAAAATATTTTTTTACATGTTCAAAATAAACCAGAACTAGCCAATATTGCTATAAAATTTAAAGCCCAACTCCATCCAAAACGTTATGCAGTTTTAAATTTTGCATGGAAGGGTTAGACAGAGGTAAGCAAACTTAAAGAGGTGGAGAGGCACAGTGTCGCCTCCTCACACCTGATCTAAACCTCTAATTGCCATACTACCGTGTCGCAATCACGTGCATTACACGGCATTCATGGGTTTAAATCAGGTAGCGAGGAAGCAACATATCGCCTCATCACCACCTCTCAACACACGCTCGGATCACTTTTCAGAGGAGCAGCAGTGCTGGCTGTACTTGTGAAAAAGGCCTTATGCCCTGTACACACGACCGGTTTTGCCGTCGGAATAAACTCCGAAGGTTTCTCCGATGGAATTCCATTCAAACGATCTTGCGGTTACATACAACACTTACGACGGGAATAGAAAAAGGAAGTTAAATAGCCAGTAGCCAATAGCTTCCGTCTCGTACTTGCTTCAGGGCATGCGCCGTTTTTGGTCTGTCGGAACAGCATACAGACGATCGGTTTTCCCGATAGGAATTGGTTCCGTTGGGAATATTTAGAACATGTTCTATTTCTAGGTCCGTCAGAATTTTCGGGAAAAAAAAGTCCGATAAGGCCTACACACGATCAGAATAGACGATGAAAAGTTTCCGTTGGACTTTTTCTTTCGGACATTCCGTTCGTGTGTACGCGGCTTTAGTTGCATTCAACATCGCCACCCTTAGGGCTCGTTCACACATAAAGTTTGTGGACGGTAAAACAGCAGGATAGATTAGAAGTTAATGGCTAAGCACAGAACCCGCAGGAAAGCTGCAGGTACACTGGACCCATGGTGTGGGTAAACAGGGGCGGACTGACCATTGAGCCACTCGGGCACTGCCCGAGGGCCCTGGGCCACTAGGGGGCCCCATCAGGGTTGCCAGCCTCAGTAAAACCAGGGACAGTATGTATAAATCTGTGTTTTTTTTACATCTGTCTGTGTATACTGTGTGTACATGTATGTGTATACTGTGTAATTGTATACTGTGTGTGTGTATACTGTGTGGCCCCATAATTTCTGATTGCCTGGGGGCCCCATAATCTCCTATTGCCCGGGGGCCCCATGAGTTATCAGTCCGCCCCTGTGGGTAAACCACAGTGCATTAGTGTGAAAGCAGCCCTACACTTATATGCCCAGTGTTTTGCTTCATATTGATCTGAAGATCTCTTCTTTCCTGCTGCTGACACCACTCTGGAGACAGCTAGCTGGGTTAAGAGGTGGTGTGCAGTTGGTATCACTCCGCATGGGACAGGAGCCAGCACTACAGACGAGGCATCAGCTTATGTGGCTATTGCTCCCTACTACAGCTCCAACTTTACAAGAGGTCCCTCTGTTGAGAGATCTACCAGTCACCTGTCCACAATCTACTGGTAGATTGCAATCTTCATGTTGCTGACCCCCAGGTTAGAACATCTTCAGGTTTTACAGCTTGCGTCTCAATTGCGGAGATTTTTCTAACAAATTTTTAAATGTTGTCTGTGTCCCCAAAATTGATAATCTTCCTTTCTTGTTCTATCTGATACCCCTCACCTATATAGGAAGTATGGTTTATAACAGGCATTTATGTAGTGCTGACACTTTATGTAGAGCTTTACACACTGTTTATTCACATCAGTCCCTGATCTCAAGGAGCTTACAATCTAAGTTCCCTAACTCACATTCATACACACACATACTAGGGCCAATTTAGACAGGAGCCAATTAAAGTGATTGTAAAGGTTAGTTTTTTTTAAAATAACAAACATGTTATACCTACCTGCTCTTTGCAAGGGTTTTGCAGCCCCGATCCTCCTTTTCTGGGGTCTCCTGGTGGTGCTCCTGGCCCCTCCTCTACATCGCGTGCCCCCATGGAGAGCCGGTTTCCATGGGGGCACTCGTGCGGGCGTGCTCCCAAGTCCTGCTGCTGCATCCATTGACACAGACAGCAGGACTCGGACCCGACTCCCGTGTCACTGGATTTGATTGACAGCAGCAGGAGCCAATGGCTTCTGCTGCTATTGATCTATCCAATGAGGACTTGAGACAGCGGCTGGAGCTGCTGGCCTCGATGCTAGGACGATCAGGTTCAGTAAAGAAAAAGGGGGGCTCTGGGGGGGGGGGGGGGGGGGGGTGCTGCAGCACATAAGGTTTTTCATCTTAATGCATAGAATCCATTAAGGTAAAAGATCTCAAGACTTTACAACTTCTTTAACCCACCAGTATGTCTTTACAGAATGAGAGGAAATTGGAGTACCCGCAGGAAACCCATGCAAACACAGGGAGAATATTCAAACTCCATGTAAATAGTGTCCTGGCTGGGATTCGAACCAGCGACCCCAGTGCTGCAAGGCAGAAAGGCAAGTAATACACATATAGATTTCTCCAAACAGAGTAAAATTAAGGAGTATCCCCTGCCAACTGGCCCCCAGCTGATTGAATGCCATCACTATTTGGCCAACAATTTTCCACCCAGTTACTAAGATTGAAAAACCCATGACACAAATTTTCAAGTCAGTCGAAATGTGAGCCATATATAGCAGACTTAAGCCACTGTACTGCCATCTGCTTGGTTTTTAATCAGGAAGCCCATTTTATTTTAAACTGTTGCCCAGTTGCTAAAGCAGTTGTGATGCCTAAAATGCACAACAAGGAAAACATGCAACTTACTGGTAGAATCACTGGGTAATAATTATTAAAGTGTTACTAAACCCACAACAGTAAAATCAGTCTATATATGCAGTAAAGCGTGCTTGTTATACTCACTGTGGAACCTAAGGGGTCAAACCTCTGCATTGCGTAAAAAAGGCTTCCCTTTTTTCACTGTCCCCAATCCATCTCCTGATAGAACAGAGCCCTGTAGGCACTCTGCACATGCTCAGTTTGTTGTATATTGCTAGAGAGGTTTGGAGGTTGTATGTGATCAGCACAGGGCCAATCAGCACTGTCCAGACAGAGGGTCAGGGGACATGCAGCCTCATAGGAGAGTCAGAGCAGAATGAAAACTCCTCCTACAATCTTTAATCAGTGCTCAGCCAGACACTGATAGAAGTCACAAGACTGCTATATACTGCTGATGAGAAAAGGTATTTATCCGTTTATATTTACTAAGATAATTGCATTTCCATGTTCTGTGTACTGTGGGAGACCAGATATAGTGAATGCAGGGTCCTGGGTTTAGTGACACTTTGACATGCTGGAAGAAAGATAAAAAAGGATATGTACTGCAAGATCGAGAGCCTATTTACATTTATCTATATGTTGGTGCTTTACAGTAACCTTATGCGGTTTAGTGTGTTGTAGTGCCATTAATTTTGAACGGCAGCCCTACACACTAACTTAATAGATTTCTGATATGCATCCCTTGCAGCACATAACCTGGTAACACGCTACCATTAGTTGTGGTGCACTGCTTCCGAAAAAATGCTACATGTCCATTCTGGTGCATTGGGAGCCCATTAATTTGGATGCAATGAGCGTTAAAGCGTGACATAATGTGCATGGTTTACCGCAACACACCAATTCAGATAAGTGTAAATGGGCCCTAATGTGAGCAGAAATTTCATTTTTGATTTTGGGTTTATATAAACTTTAAATTCCTATGAAGTGTGTCTGGCTTGGACACTATGTATAGCTCGATTCCTTGCAAAAATGACTCAACCTCCCTGCTTTGGTCCGGAGTCCCTAGTGTACAATGAATAGTAAAACTAATCCATTTTTGTTTTTAAGTAAAAAACAATCCCCTCTCCATGATCAATGTACATTGCAAGGATTTTAACAAATTTCATTGCAGAGTCCTGCAAACAGCTGTTTGTTTTGTTTTTTGATTGAATGTGCAAAGTGAATCTGTGAATTTATTATTAATCAGCCGATGCACTTGCAGTGTTCTAATGAGGAAAGCTGCAGTGTCTGTATCTCCTTGGGGAGTATCCTACCAAAAATGAAATATTCGGTGCAGGGGAGGTCTAAAATGTGACTTGTAGCACTGCCCTCTTCAGGGTTGCTTAGAATCGCATTTTTTTTCTCTGCTGCCTTGACCCTGTGAACTTTCCAGCCCTCCTGACACACTAGGTTCAGACATGTTGTGTATACCTTTAAATAACACACTGACATAATGCAGATTGATTAGCTCTCTCTGGTTTTACTTATTCAAGAGAAGAGTCCTGTAACAGTGTATTAGTCAGCTAAGTCCTGTATCCTAGAGGAACAGAGCGGCGTGACGGATTCCCAAAATAAATCCCTGGATAGACTCAGTGTCGGTCCTAAGGCACTACAAAGTGTGAGTTTACATTTTATACATTGTGAACACTTACTTATTAGACAAGATACATAAATCTTTTATGCATACATGTTGCGCAATGATGGATGTTTAATTTTTATGAGATACTATTATTGATATGGAGAAATGAGGAGCACCTAATGGTTAACTAGCTGGAGGAATGCCAGGACAGTAGAGAGGTTATCCCAAATGAACCAAAGGCAAAACTTTTTCTAGGCTCTGGTGAGTGCCCATTTTTGGACCCTTTCACACTGAGGCGGGGGCGGCGGTAAAGCACCGCTATTGTAAGAAAGGGTTAAAAACCACCGTAAAACGCCTCTGCAGAGGCGCTTTGCCGGCGGTATAGCTGCGCCGTCCCATTGATTTCAATGGGCAGGAGCGGTAAAGGAGCGGTATACACTCAGCTCCTTCACCGCTCCAGTGTGAAAGCCCTCGGGGCTTTCACACTGGAATCAAAGCAGCGGCACTTTCGGGTCGGTTTGCAGGCGCTATTATTAGCGCAATAGCTCCTGCAAACCGCCCCAGTGTGAAAGGACCCTTAGAAGGTGGTGGTGGCACATGAATTGGTGAAAAGTTCCTGTATAAAGCACGAATGAAAATTGGAGAATATATATATGATAAATGGAAATGGACTTTGGGAATATTATATATCTATGTTCTAAGTTGTGATAGTTTGCACTTTTTTAATATCTGGCACTTTATTGTCACGTTGCACTTTACAGTAAGGTTATTTTATAGGGTATATATAACGTATTAGTGCTAATATTACACCAGTAAATGTTTGGAGCAGTTACACTTTTTGAATACATCTTTTCCTAAACCTATGGTATAGGACAATTTAACTGCAGCAGATCAGATTATTAAAATTTCACTATTATATATTTTTTGCGCCAGTGACACAAAAACTTTTAAATATAGGTATTAGTGGTGTGTCCCCTTAAATAGCAATAGAATAGCAGTGTCCAGGATGCAAGGCCTTGCAATGATCTTCACCGGCAAGTTGGAGCTTAACCACTTTAATACAAGGCACTTCCCCCCCTTCCTGCTCAGGACAATTTTCAGCTTTCAGCGCTGTCACACTTTGAATGACAATTGTGCAGTCATGCAACACTGTACGCAAACAAAATTTTTATCATTTTTTTTCCCACAAATGGAGCTTTCTTTTGGTGGTATTTGATCACCTCTGGGGTTTTTATTTTTTGCTAAACAAACTAAAAAAGACAGAAATTTTCAAAAAAAAAAGTTGTTCCTAGTTTCTGCAATTAAATTTTGTTTTCTACTTCACTGACGGGCACTGATGAGACGGCACTGATGGGCACTGATGGGCACTGATAAGGAGGCACTGATATGTAGAATTGATGGGCACTGATAGGCAGCACTGATGGGCACTGATAGGCGGCATTGACATGCGGCACTGATGGGAACTGACCGGCAGCACTGATGGCCACTGATAGGCGGCACTGATTGGCATTGACAGGTGGCACTGATGGACACTAATAGATGGCAGTGATGGGCAGCATTGATGATGAGGTACTGACAGGTGTTACTGCTGGGCACTGATTGGCACTGTGGTGGGCTCTGATTGGCACTGTGGTGAGCATTGATTGGCACTGACAGATTTTATTGATGAGTTGGCACTGATGAGTTGGCACTGATAAGGTGGCACTGATGGGCACTGATGAGGAGGCACTGATATGTAGAATTGATGGGCACTGATAGATGGCACTGATGGGCACCGATAGGCGGCACTGATATGCATCACTGATGGGCACTGATAGGCGGCACTGATGGGCACTGATAGGTGACACTGACAGGCGGTACTAATGGGCACTGACAGGCGGCACTGATGGGCACTGACCAGCGGCACTGATGGCCACTGAAAGGCTGCACTGATTGGCACTGACAGGTGGCACTGATGGACACTAGTAGATGGCACTGATGGGCAGCAATGATGATGAGGTACTGACAGGTGTTACTGCTGGGCACTGATTGGCACTGTGGTGAGCATTGATTGGCACTGACAGATTTTATTGATGGGGCACTGACTGGCAGCTGCTGGACGCTGATTTGCAGCTGATGGGTGCTGTGCTCATAATCAATGTGCTTATTATCAGCACAGACCCCCCCCCTCTGACAGGGAGAGCTGCCGATCGGCTCTCCCTGTCAGCACGAACCGAGGAATGCCGTTTAGCCGCACTTCCCGGTTCACGCGATGATCAGCTGTGATTGGTCACAGCTGATCACGTGGTAAGAAGCCTCTGTCAGAGGCTCCTTACTACAATCGGAGATGCAGTGTGTCAGACTGACACGCAGCACCTCCGATCGCCGCGTTGCGTGCCCCCGCGGGCGCGCCTGCATATTATCCTGCTGGACGTCATATGATGCCAAGTCAGGATAACAGAACCACCGCCCGGCTGTCAATCTGCTATAGGCTGGGCAGGAAGTTGTTAACCACATCGGGTCCCACGGACTCGATGTTCACCGGCGGCCCGCGATTGCAAGGAGGAGAGGCAGAATGGGGAGATGCCTATGTAAACAAGGCATTTCCCTGTTCCGCCTAGCAACATGACAGGGATCTACTGCTCCCAGTCATCGGGAGCAGTGATCTCTGTCATGTTCTAGTGAGCCCATCCCCCCCTACAGTTAGAACACAGTGAGGGAACACATTTAACCCCTTGATTGCCCCTAGTGTTTAACCCCATCCCTGTGGTCCGCTTACAGAAAATTACAGAGCTGCAGATTGAAAAGGAAACGTAATTTTTAATAACATTCAATTACAATATGACTTCTGTAGCAATTGTATATGTTTTATATATATATATATATATATATACAACCCTCAAATTTTCCACTCGCCTACTCTCATTTTGCGAGTGGAAAATAAGGGCTGGCGAGGAGCTGGGCTGTCTGGAAGTGGGGGGGCGAGCACCGCCGGCGGGTTGATTGGAAGCCGCTCCCCCAGCGATTGCCCTGGTGGAAGAGAGCATGGAGGAAGAGGAGAACCGCATCATCACCGAGCGGTATAGCATGCTGGAGCAGCTTACATTGATATTGCCTCCGCTCTGCTCGCTGTCACACACAGCCCCGCCTCCTCCTAACCCCACGCCTGTGATAGACAGGATGCAGGTCCAATACTGGGATGTGTTCTGTCTATCACAGGTGTGGGGTTAGGAGGAGGTGGGGCTGTGTGTGACGGCGAGCAGAGCGGAGACAATTTCAATGTAAGCTGTAACAGCATGCTATACCGCTCGGTGACCCCGTGGCTCTCCTCTTCCTCCAGTAAAAATCCTGCCGCCCTCTCTCTTCCTCCGCCCTGGCAAGGCTGCAATGTTGGGCACAGTGAGTCTGCAATGGGCACAGTGAGTCTGCAATGGGCACAGTGAGTCTGCATTGGGCACAGTGAGGCTGCAATGGGGGCACAGTGAGTCTGCAATGGGGGCACGGTGAGTCTGCAATGGGGGCACAGTGAGTCTGCAATGGGGGCACGGTGAGTCTGCAATGGGGGCACGGTGAGTCTGCAATGGGGGCACAGTGAGTCTGCAATGGGCACAGTGAGTCTGCAATGGGGGCACAGAGAGTCTGCAATGGGGGCACGGTGAGTCTGCAATGGGGGCACGGTGAGTCTGCAATGGGGGCACAGTGAGTCTGCAATGGGGGCACAGTGAGTCTGCAATGGGGGCACAGTGAGTCTGCAATGGGGGCACAGTGGGTCTGCAATGGGGGCACAGTGAGTCTGCAATGGGCACTGTGAGGATGCAATGGGGGCACAGTGAGTCTGCAATGGGCACAGTGAGCATGAAATGGGGGCACAGTGAGGCTGAAATGGGGGCACAGTGAGGCTGCAATGGGGGCACAGTGAGTCTGCAATGGGGGCACGGTGAGTCTGCAATGATGGGCACAGGTCACGCTACATTCATGGGCACAGGTAAGCCTGCATTGATGGGCACTGGTGAGGCTGTGCTGAGGGGAACTGATAAAGTTGTTAAGTGAGTCTGCAATGGGCACTGTGAGGATGCAATGGGGGCACAGTGAGGCTGCAATGGGCACAATGAGGATGAAATGGGGGCACGGTGAGGCTGCAATGGGGGCACGGTGAGGCTGCAATGGGGGCACAGTGAGTCTGCAATGGGGGCACGGTGAGTCTGCAATGGGGCACAGTGAGTCTGCAATAGGGGCACAGTGAGTCTGCAATGGGCACTGTGAGGACGCAATAGGGGCACAGTGAGTCTGCAATGGGCACAGTGAGGATGAAATGGGGGCACAGTGAGGCTGCAATGAGGGCACAGTGAGTCTGCAATGGGGGCACGGTGAGTCTGCAATGATGGGCACAGGTCACGCTACATTCATGGGCACAGGTGAGGCTGTGCTGAGGGGAACTGATAAAGTTGTTGTTAATATTTATTTTTGTAACTAAATTCTGCATAAAACATTTAAGTGTCATTTCATGAGATAATTTATGAGGGCGTGATTAGGGGCAGGGTAGGGGTTGGGTGAGGCAACTGGTGGCGAGTAACCCTTGAGGCCTGGCTAGTAGCTCAGGACTTGAAATTTTGAGCCCTGTATATATATGTAAATATATATATATATCTCAGTTTTTAGTTTTTTTTCTTATGAAAGTGAATTTTGGAATAAGGCTGTAACATAACAATATGTGGAAAAAGTGAAGTACTGTGCACTGTATATACATTTTTTTAGATTGAGGTTTAATACCGCTTTAAATGTCACTATGCAGAGCTGACAGTGGCAACCATTTTTTCATGGTGTCACCAGGCTAAATGAATAGGAGAACACAAAGACATTTCCCAAAGGTATGATTAATGCTTAAGGCTCTTGTATTATTTCTTTTGTGTGTTGCTTTAAATATTGTTTTGTATGTGTTTTAAGTTATTTTACTATTTATACTTTTTTTTATATAAGCAAAGTGATGACATGAGCTGTGCAGAATATACATCGTATCCGGGAACCTCGGTATCTTCCATTATCACTTCTGTAAATGCTGTAAGCACCCGGTCAGGGATAGTGATGTGTCTGATATGAAGTGTTATCTTCCATCCGCCTTAAAATGCTGCCTGAGGGAAAGTACTCAATTTAACAACTGACGGTCAGCGAGGTCCCATCTCAGGAGATTGTAATAATATATTTTTGTGCGCAGCTCTAATAGGCAGAACGTTTTTTTTTTTGTAGAGAATATAGTTCAGGGAGTATCCCTCTCCCTACAAATAATGGTCACACTTTACCGGAGCAAACTGAGCTAAAAGAAGTAAAAGCTCTATTAGTGCACATGTCTGGCGGCTATGAAAACAATGACGTTAGGATACCACATATGGGAGCGATTAAAGAGAACCGGCAAGAACCTGAATATTTAAGGCTGAAGATATAAAAGACACAACTTACTGCAGCTCTGCAATCATTAAATTGGTTGTAAACCTCAGACATGAAATAGGAACAAAGCACATCCCTCTATAGTGTGTACTTGTCTCAATCCAGAGCACTAATGCCGCGTACACACGGTCGGACTTTTCACCTGCAAAAGTCCGACGGACGCCGCCGGACCAAGTCCGGCAGAAAATCCGACCGTGTGTGGTCTCCATCGGACTTCCGACGGACCGTTTCGGGCGGAAATCCGACGTACTTTAGATTTGAAGCCTGCTTCAAATCTTTACGTCGTACCTCCGCCGGACTCAGTTCCTGACGGAAAGCCCGTTCGTCTGTATGCTGGTCCGAAGGACCAGATACGACGGAGGAGCAGGTTACTGCATCTCGCGCTCGCTGCAATAGGAAAAACAAATTTTCCCATTGCGGCGAGCGCGGGGGGCATCCCAGGCCCTTAGGTCTGGTATGGAACTTTAAGGAGAACCTCCCCTACGCCGAAAAACCGGCGTGGGGGTCCCCCCAAAATCCATACCAGACCCCGATCCGAGCACGCAGCCCGGCCGGTCAGGAAAGGGGGTGGGGACGAACGAGCGCCCCCCCCCCTCCTGAACCGTACCAGGCCGCATGCCCTCAACATGGGGGGGTGCTTTGGGGGAGGGGGCGCCTTACGGTGCCCCCCCACCACAAAGCACCTTGTCCCCATGTTGATGAGGACAAGGGCCTCTTCCCGACAACCCTGGCCGTTGGTTGTCGGGGTCTGCGGGCGGGGGACTTATCGGAATCCGGGAGCCCCCTATAATAAGAGGGCCCCCAGATCCCGGCCTCCCACCCTATGTGAATGAATATGGGGTACATGGTACCCCTACCCATTCACCTAGGTAAAAAGTGTTAATAATAAAACACAACACATATGATGTCACAGTCCCTGGGCATGCTGGGACTGTGACGTTTTAGGGGGCGGGGTCTCCGCCTATATAAGTCACAACGCAGCCCTCAGAGACCAGTCCAGCCGGAGAGAGCGTCGTGTCAACATCTGGGGGAAGAGAAGAGAAGAGAAGACAAGAAGCCCAGAAGCCCAGAAGCCCAGAAGTCCGGACCTCCGCTGGCAATAGAGCTACATGAAGACAGTGGAGGGGCCGGCCGAAGACCTGGGACACCGGGAGAAGAGGCCGGAGAGCGGAGAAGAACCAACCGGACGCCGGGAGAAGATGAACCGGAGGGACCCCCGAAGACGGAAGAAGACCCCCCCCGGAGCTGTTTAATAAATTATTTTAAAAACCTGTGTTGTGTTTTATTATTAACACTTTTTACCTAGGTGAATGGGTAGGGGTACCATGTACCCCATATTCATTCACATAGGGTGGGGGGCCGGGATCTGGGGGCCCTCTTATTATAGGGGGCTCCCGGATTCCGATAAGCCCCCCGCCCGCAGACCCCGACAACCAACGGCCAGGGTTGTCGGGAAGAGGCCCTTGTCCTCATCAACATGGGGACAAGGTGCTTTGTGGTGGGGGGGCACCGTAAGGCGCCCCCTCCCCCAAAGCACCCCCCCATGTTGAGGGCATGCGGCCTGGTACGGTTCAGGAGGGGGGGGGCGCTCGCTCGTCCCCACCCCCTTTCCTGACCGGCCGGGCTGCGTGCTCGGATCGGGGTCTGGTATGGATTTTGGGGGGGGACCCCCACGCCGGTTTTTAGGTGTAGGGGGTTCCCCTTAAAGTTCCATACCAGACCTAAGGGCCTGCGACGGGGCTCGCAAGGTTTCAATCTCGCCAAAAAAGCGGCGAGATTGAATTCCTTTTCTAGTCCCGTCGTACCCGAGTCACGTTCAAAATGAACGGACTTGTCCGTGTGTGGGAAAGTCCGTTCATTCTGAAAGTCCGTCGGGAAGACCGGATTCCGGAAAGTCCGGCCGTGTGTAGGCAAGTCCGGCCGTTCAGAAAGTCCGGCGGTAGTCCGCCGGAAGTCTGGCGGCAAGTACGTCGGACCTAGCTTTCTAGAAAGTCCGACCGTGTGTACGCGGCATAAGTGTCATTTCTGTCTGCTGCTTCATTCCTCTGCTAATGAGTCACTTATGATGCGATTTCCTGACACCAAGAAAAAAATGGTGACAGAGAAGGGCACAGTCTGTGACTGACAGCCTCAGCTCTGTTCCTGTGTGCTGGGGGGGGGGGGGGGGCGGCATCCCTCCAATCAGCTCTCAGAGCTCTCCTCACTGACGTAACTTCAGCTTTCCACCCCTTGCTTTTCAGAGCTGAGAGATCCTGTGTAAATTCTGCACTGCAATGAATGGAGGTAAGGGAAAGATGGCTGTAGATAGACTTGCACAGCTTATGAAGGAGGATTTGTTTAATCTCTGTGTATCATCTGAGGCCAGTCACTGGTTTACAACCTGTTTAATACAACCAAAATGTCTTTTGTCATATACAAGCAGTGTAAGTAGTTGAATATGACCTGGTATCAGCCCCTTTCAGTCCCTGTACAGCAGGGCTGGAGTGTGAGGGGAAGAAGCAGCACAGGGAGCCAATCAGATCATGTGTTGACAAAAGGAGCGTGCTGATAGGAGAGAGCAGGGTGACAGAGAGATGAGCTCATTACTTTTACTTCTCCTTTTACTGTGCAGTCACAGGCTGGGGCCGGTCCAAGCTTAGAGGAAGAGGTTGAATGATTCTGGCCTTCAGACTGAGAACATTTTGTCATGGAAAAAGTATCCAGGGGAGAGCTTTGGATTACAAGTAAATGTTTTAATTAAAGCTGATTTTTGGTTGTATCTTATTTATTTATTACAGGTACTTACACAACACTTTACATATACACTATATTGTACATTTACATCAGTCCCGGACCTCAATGAGCTTACAATCTAAGGTCCCTAACTCACATACTAGGGCCAATTTTGACAGGAGCCAATTAACCTTCCAGTGTGTCTTTGGGGTGTGGGAGGAAACCGGAGTACCCAGAGGAAAGCCACGAAGGGACAGAGATAATATACAAGCTCTGTGCAGGTGGTGTCATGGTTGGGGTTGGAACGGATGACCCTAGTGCTGCTAGGTGGAAGTGCTAACCAATTTGCTACTGTGCTGCTGGAGTTCTGCTTTAAAGTAGAACTAAAAGCAAAACTTTTTTTTTTTTTTATTTGGATAGAATAAGGGAGGGTAATAACCCATGTAGAGGTCAACCGATATATCGGCCAATATTTGGCCATTTTTGATAAATCGGCATCAGCCGATTATTATCAAAATTAGGCCGATATTTAACATTGACCGCCGTTCCTCCTCACTTCTCCACACTCAGCGCGGCACTTGATGCTTGCCAGAGCCGCTGAGTGTGTGAAACTGACACGTAACGCAGAGGAGAGAGAGAGAGGGGATCTGTCAGAATTGAGGTTGATGTAGGGGGTGGGCGGGACCCGGCTGCTATCAAACACTAGCCAATGGGATGGGATCTGGGTGGGCCGCTACGTGTATGTGGTCCCGCCCCTTTTCTTAAGCAGCCCAATCATTGGCTGGTGTTTGATAGCTGCTGGGTCCCGCCCACCCCGACATTAATCTCAATTGTGACATCTCCTCTCTGTTGTCAGTTTCACACACAGTTACTCGGCTCAGTGTGAAACCTGCCAGTGCCAACCAGTGCCACCTGCCACCCAGTGCAACCTGCCAGTGCCAACCAGTGCCTGCCAGTGCCACCGCCAACCAGTGCCACCGCCAATCAGTGCTACCTGTCAGTGCCTGCCAGTGCCACCGCCAATCAGTGCCACCTGCCAGTGCCAACTGCCACCTCCAACCAGTGCCACTCCAATTAGTGCCACCTGCCAGTGCCATGCCAATCAGTGCCACCTGCCAGTGCCAATAGTGCCACCTGCCAGTTCCAAACCAGTGCCACCTGCCAATGCCTGCCAGTGCCACCTTCCAGTGCCAACCAGTGCCACCTTCCGATGCCACTGCCAATCAGTGCCAACCAGTGCCACTGCCAATCAGTGCCACCTGCCAGTTCCAAACCAGTGCCACCTGCCAGTGCCAACCAGTGCCACCTTCCAGTGCCACCTTCCAATGCCACTGCCAATCAGTGCCACTGCCAATCAGTGCCACCTGCCAATCAGTGCCACGTGCCAGCGCCATCTGCCAGTCCTAACCAGTGCCACCTGCCAGTGCCAACCAGTGCCATGTCAGTTCCAAACCAGTGCCACCTTGCAGTGCCAACCAGTGCCACCTTCCAGTGCCAACCAGTGCCACTGCCAATCAGTGCCACCTGCCAGTGCCATCTGTTAGTGCCAGCCAGTGCCAGCCAGTGCCACCTTCCTAAGCCAGTGCCATCTGTACTGGGGACATCAAGTGTGTGGTAGAGTGACAAGAGCAAGCAGGGAGGAGTGGAGTGGGTGAGGTTTTTTTTTTTAAATCGGCCTAAAATATTGGCCACAAAAATCGGCATCATATATCGGCCATCGGCCGCCCCAATTTCTAAATATCGGCATCGGCCAGAGAAAAACCCATATCGGTCGACCTCTAAACCCATGTAATTTTTTTTTTTTATTTCACCATCTGTGTCTCATTGGGGAGATTTCCTTTCACTTCCTGTCTCATAGTCAAAACAGGAAGTGGAAGGCAATCCAAAGTCAACAGGGTTAGCAGAACTGGTGTCCCCTTTGGAAGATTTCCTCTTATGTTTTTGATGACAACCCAAAATTTGTGATTTTCTTTCATTTTCGGTGATAATGATCAACAGGACCAATAGAGAAGAAAAAAAGACAGGTGTTCAGATGTCTTTCCACTCTGCCCAAAACAAAAAAAAATGTTTTGCCTTTAGTTACACTTTAATTCTTTATGGTCCACGTAACTAAGGATTGCCAGCAGTGTGTTTCTCTTCTTCTCACACTTGGGAGGTATACTCCTGGTTCACATGATGTGTAATTAGATAGGTCCACTTTAGGCTCTATTCACACCGTGTAGGTAGGACAGAGCACACGCACATTTTTGCACATTTCCCCATGTTCTCGCGCATCGCGTGTAGGGCAGTGCGTTCATTTCATTGGGCTGCTCTACGTGCAAAAGAAGTGCCTAACCCTTTTCAAAAACTGTGCCGCACCAAAACGTATAGAACTTTGCCCCCGTGTGTTTTTGGGTGCGCAACCGCAGCATGTTAGCTAGATGCGTGGGGGTGCCATTAAGAATAAATGACGCCACCGCGCATCTGCAGGAGGGCTGCACGTTTTTATGTGTTGCCGAAAAGCATGCAATTTTGTATGCTTAACCACAATGCACATGTGTGAAAGTAGCCTTAAACACGCAAGTTTGGCTGTACTTCCTGTGGACCGCGTGGACCGTTGTGCACTCCTGTGACCTGTTTTTGGCTGAAGCCCGCTGTCGGCTGACCTCATAGAGCCGGTCCAGGTTCGGGCAAGAGTGTGACAATGGAGTCAGGATCCACCCACATGCCTGGACCGGCACCTGGCTCAGCCTTTCAGCGAGCCACTGAGAGCCTGAGCCGGCCGTTCCCGCCCCCTCCACAGCCCAGCGCTCCAATGAGCACAAGGGGAGGGGAAGCAGAGAGCTGGAAGAACCGAGTGATCGGCGGTGTTTGATTGCCCAGTTCTCAGTGTTAGAGATGCCGGGGGACAGATGCAGCATTGGTATGTAATCAGTAATTTTTAAAAAATCAAGTATGATTGTAAAAAAACAAAACAAATAAACCCATACATCTACATACAGCACATCTACACCTGAAAAGGAAGTTCTGCGCTTCCTAGTCAACCCCTCCCCCTCAACATTTATGAAAGGTATTTTTTTTCTTTTTTTAGAGAGTAAGTACCTATTTCTGGCAAATACCTGCTCCCACTTTCACTCGGATCGCCTAGGCAATCGAGGTGGAAGTGGCGCCCACTGCCTGCAACCTCCTGGGACACATCACAGGTCCCAGAAGGCTGCGGGTCCATTCACAAAGCGCAGAGCGACTCGCTCTTATGCAGTGGGGAGCCAACTGTTAACCTGCAGGAAGTCACAGCTGGCTTCCCACATCCAAGATGGCGGCACCGCGGACCCTGGCAAAGAACTGGCCTGGGTGGGCATAGCACTGGATCCCTGGACTGGTAAGTGTGTGTTTAGCAAAGGTCAGCAGCTACAGTATTTGTGGCTAATGACTTTAAATTATTTAATTTTTTTTAATCGAAGATACTCTTCAAAGTGATATTAAAGTATTTAAAAAAAAAATAATAAACATGTTATGCTTACCGGTTCTGTGCAGTGATTTTGCACAGAGCAGCCCTGATCTTCCTCTTCTTGGGTCCCCTGCCGGCACTCCTGACCTGGTGCCCTCCTGCCGAGTGCCCCCAGAGCAAGCAGCTTGCTCTGGGAGCACCCAAGCAGGCTCACTCCCAAGCCGCGATTCAGCGTGTTCTTTCACACACAGAGCTGCAGCTCGGCCCCGCCCCTGCTCTCTCCTCATTGGTTTACTGGCTGGCAGCCAACGAGGAGTGAGTCCTCAGAGAGCCGAGGCCATCGTGCACATAGAATATTTTTTTACCTTCATGCATAGAATAAAAAACCTTGAGCCTTTTACAACCACTTTAAAACTGCAGTCTGCTCACATAATTTGTAATAAAAAAATCTTTGCCATTCTGAAGCTTCCCTCCAACCACTTTGCATATTATTTTATATCTACTGTGTTTCTGAACTTGCCAAATATACTGCAGAAATCTCCCTCCACTAAGTCTGGCTGCAGCAATTTTAACTGTGGGCAGCTGAAGCTGCTGCCTGCTCACTTCCTGGATTTACGCACACACAGAGGCACACCTCCAGCTCTGCAGCTCTCATTGGCCCTTTTATGACTCATCCCCCCTACTAGACAAGATACAGAAAGGGGGCTGTATAAGGTATTTACTGGCAGAATGTTTAACTATCCAAAGTTAAAACAACAAGGGCAGAAGATTTATTAGATGGAAAGTCGAAAAATGCCTAAAGATCCAGATTAAGCTGCCTATAGTTAGGTTGAAATTTGGCTGGTTCACCAGGGACCCATTGATTTTTGATTCATCTTAAAGTGTTACTAAACCCACAACAGTAAAATCAGTCTGTATATGCAGAATAGCATGCTTGTTATACTCACTGTGGAGCCTAATGCCGCGTACACACGGTCGGACTTTCCGGCATACTTGGTCCGGCGGACCAGAGTGTGCCGGACAATCCGCCCGTGTGTGGGCGGCGGCGGACTTTTCCGGCGGACTTCTTCCCAAAAGCCCGCCGGACCTAGATTTGAAAAAAGTTTCAAATCTTTCCGTCGGACTCAGTTTCGGGCGGAAAGTCCGCTCGTGTGTGTGCTGGTCCGACGGAAAGCCCGCTCGTGTGTAGGCTGGTCCGACAGACCAAATACGACACGAGGGCAGGGTATTGCATCTCGCGCTCGCTGCAATAGGAAAAACAAATCTTCCTATTGCGGCGAGCGCGGGGCATACCAGGCCCTTAGGTCTGGTATGGATTATAAAGGGAACCCCGCTACGCCGAAAAAACGGCGTGGGGTCCCCCTAAAATCCATACCAGACCCCGATCCGAGCACGCAGCCTGGCCGGTCAGGAAAGGGGGTGGGGACGAGCGAGCGCCCCCCCCCTCCTGAACCGTACCAGGCCGCATGCCCTCAACATGGGGGGGTGCTTTGGGGGAGGGGGCGCCTTACGGTGCCCCCCCACCACAAAGCACCTTGTCCCCATGTTGATGAGGACAAGGGCCTCTTCCCGACAACCCTGGCCGTTGGTTGTCGGGGTCTGCGGGCGGGGGGCTTATCGGAATCCGGGAGCCCCCTATAATAAGAGGGCCCCCAGATCCCGGCCCCCCCACCCTATGTGAATGAGTATGGGGTACATGGTACCCCTACCCATTCACCTAGGTAAAAAGTGTCAATAATAAAACACAACACAGGTTTTTAAAATAATTTATTTAACAGCTCCGGGGGGGGGTCTTCTTCCGTCTTCTGGGGTCCCTCCGGTTCATCTTCTCCCGGCGTCCGGTTGGTTCTTCTCCGCTCTCCGGCCTCTTCTCCCGGTGTCCCAGGTCTTCGGCCGGCCCCTCCGCTGTCTTCATGTAGCTCTATTGCCAGCGGAGGTCCGGACTTCTGGGCTTCTTGTCTTCTTGTCTTCTCTTCTCTTCCCCCAGATGTTGACACGACGCTCTCTCCGGCTGGACTGGTCTCTGAGGGCTGCGTTGTGACTTATATAGGCGGAGACCCCGCCCCCATATGATGTCACAGTCCCTGGGCATGCTGGGACTGTGACGTTTTAGGGGGCGTGGTCAACCGAAAAGTCCGGTCGGAAAGTCCGGTCGTGTGTGGGCAAGTCCGTCCGTTTTAAAGTCCGGCGCACCTGGCGGACAAAGTCCGTCGGAAAGTGTGCCGGACCAAGTAGGATAGAAAGTCCGACCGTGTGTACGCGGCATAAGGGGTTAATCCTCTGCATTATGTAAAAAGACTGTTTGATCCTGTCTTTGTTCCTTCCCCTTCTCTTACTGTCCCCAGTCAATCTCCTGATAAGACAGAGCCTTTGGAGTCACTCTGCACTTGCTTAGTTTGGTGTGAATTGCTAGAGAGTTTTTTTCCTTGGGAGGGTGCATGTGCTCAGCACAGGGCCAATCAGCACTGTCCAGACAGAGGGCTAGTGGTCCTGCAGCCTCTTAGGACAGTCAGAGGAGAATGAAAACTCCTCCTACAAACTTTACCACAGACTGATAGAAGTCACAAGACAAAGCTATATACTGCTGATGAGAAAAGGTATTTAGCAGTTTATATTTACGAAAATAATTGCATGTCAATGTCCTGTGTACTGTGAGAGACCAGATATAGTGAATGCAGGGTCCTGGGTTTGATAACACTTTTTTTTTTTTAATCAAATCATTCTTTATTATTCCTTTTTCATACAAAAACATCACAAATAGCAAACAACATACACCCAACATACAACCCCGCCACGAAATAAGATGGGGGGGGGGGAAACCCTCCTAAAAGCGCCCTCCCTAAAGTGATAACACTTCAAAGTGGTTGTATAGTCACATTTTTAACTTTTACCTACAGGTAAGCTTATAATAAGGCTTACCTGTAGGTAAAAAAAATATCTCCTAAATCTGTACGGTTTAGTAGATATTCCCCTTGCAATGAGCCGCTGACTGCAGTGGCGCATGCGCACAGGGGATTCTTGGCTGAAAGCCCGGCAGACGCCGGACAATGCCGGAAAGAAATCTTCCACGCGCATGCGCGGGAGTGACGACATCACGGCTCCAGCCACTCACAGCCGCGATACCCGGAAGACACGCCGAGGCAACATGTCAGCTACCTGGGCGTGGACCAGGTGAGATACGGACGCCTTGTTCTAAGGTAAGTATTTCATAATGAGCTAGTATGCCGTGCATACTAGCTCATTATGCCTTTTGCCTTACAGCGGTATAAAAAACAAAAAAGTGTCAGCGGGTTTACTACCGCTTTAAGCCGTTCCCGCTCTACAGAAGTCAAAATAACAATCGACTTCTGTCAAATGAGACTGTTGGACAATGTTTCTGCTGTTAGGCTGCTTTCACACTGAGGCGCTTTACAGGCCCTACAGTGCTAGAAATAGCGCCTGCATGGAGCCTCTCCTGTCTCTCCAGTGTGAAAGCCCGAGTACTTTCACACTGGAGCGGTGTGCTTGCAGGACCGCTTCTAAAGCGCCCCTGCCCATTGAAATCAATGGAGCAGCTCCGCCAAACTGCTGCAGCGGCCCTTTGCCGGCGGTTTCAACCCTTTTTCGGGTGCTAGCGGGGGTTAGAAGCGCTATCGGCCAAATAGCGCCGCTAAAACTACGGTAAAGCACCGCTAAAAATAGCGCCCCAGTGTGAAAGTAGCCTTAAAGCATAATAACCTGGTGGGGGTATTCCTCCATTTGCCTTGCTTGTGTGGATGGGGGGGAATCTGTTTATTTTTATTTTCTTGATTAGCAGATCAAGAAAAGAAAAGAGGCCTCCATGGCCAGCCTTGCTGCTCCCATCCACACGTGTTTTCTGCAGTTTTTTTGCAGTAATATTTATCAGGATGGTCGTCTTGTTTATGCCTGAGATCATTCTTCCCCCGTAGATGTTTTTCAAGTGGTGAAGAGCAGACGACGCGATGCTAGTGATTTATTTTGATCCGATCTCAATGCAAGTAAACAGGCAAAATGTACTGCACAATGCAGATAGAGGTCACACATATCAGAGGAGAAGTAATTCACATTTCAAGTTAAATGAAATGGCTGTGTGGGAGGACGCACAGTACCGAGTCAAAACAGCAAAATTGGAATGTTTGAATGGATGCGTCAGTCAATCAAAACAATGTTGTCCTCATCATATCTGCTAGATTTAATTTGCGGGAAACTAAGAGACAAGTACCTGTTTTGCGGCTATATTTGCTTAAGTATTTGCACTCAGTCTCCCGGAGGTCACCTCTCCTAATTGGGCTCATTTATTGGCTCATTGCAGCAACAGCTTGGAGTTGTCCTTCTGTGACTTGATAGGAATTCCAATGGCTGAGCAAAACTTTACATTCCATACTGAAAATTGTATACTCTTTTATACTCGGCACCCCGAGCTGAAAATGCCACAACCGCGAAGCAAAGCACCGCGGCCACAGCATGTGAGCAGCCCCATCCGGCTGCTATTTTACAGTTCCGATGTTCAGTTATGTGTGCAATTATTTGTTTCATTACAAATTCATTTTATAATGAATTCAGACAATTTCGTTAATTCGGAAATATCCGAATGAACAAAAACCTGTTTAACTAATTTTTCTTGAACATTCATACATTTGGAAATTCGAAATTTAAACATCCCAAAACCCAAAAATGTGAAAATCTGAAATAATAACTAATTTTAAGTTAACTATTACTAACTATTAAATAATAGGTATTGGAATTTCCTTTCAAATTTGTCTTTTAGTGAACATAATAAATACAAATTTTTCCAAAGTTACGAATTACCTGAAATAACGACTGTCTTATCTAAATTATTGAAACAAATTAATAATATTAAATAATAATAATAACGTTTTATTATTATTATTATAATTATTATTATATATTATTAATTTGCTCCATTCCGTTTGTTTAGATGCGGCATTCGTTATTTCGGATAATTCGTAACCTCAGATAAATTCTCTATTCGTTACGTTCACTAACAGCCAAATTTGAAAGGAATTTCCAATACCTATAATTTAATAGTTAGTTATTATTAGTTAGTTATTCTTTCTAATCTTCGGATTTACTTTCTTATTTTCACATTTTCGAATTTACGAATATACGAATTTTTGGAATTTCGAATTTGCGAATTGCGATCCTAACAAATGACACGAAAAGAATGAAAAGAAAACAAACATATTTTTCGGCAATGCACATGTCTAGCGGGGGGGGGGATGTCTCAGTTGCCTCTCCTCTCAGTTGCCTGTCCTACTCTCTGACCACCCATCTGAAAGAGACCTGTTTCATAAACGGTTGTACCTATTATACCTAGTGCCAAGTGTTTTCTATATGTTTAAATGCTTATGAACCTTCCCAGGTCCAAAATTATTATTGAGCAGAATCTGAAGTTTGGCCCTTCACAATCCCAGTTTCTCCTGTGGCCCCTTGGGTAAATTAATGGCCCACTCCTGCCTTAATGGAGAAGTACAGCCAAAGCTCATTTGGCTGTACTTCTCCTGTTGGATCACAGGAGTGCAGTACGTTCTGCGCTCCTGTGACTCATTTTCAGCAGACAGCAGCCCGCTGTCGGCTGATGTCACAGAGCTGGTCCAGGCTCGGGAAAGATTGTGACAATAAAGTAAGGATCCGCCCACAAGCCTGGACTGACACCTTCTCAGCCTCTCAGTGAGCAGCTGAGAGCCTGAGCCAGCCGCTCCCGCCCCCTCCACAGCCCAGCGATCCAGTGAGCTCATGGGGGGAGGCAGAGCAGAGAGCGACGGCTGACAATCACCAGCTGTCTGCTCATGGAGCTCGGAGAACCGGGCGATCAGTGGGGTTAGATCGCTTGGTTCTCGGTGTAAGAAGCGGCGGGGAAAGATGCAGCATCGCTCCGGGGCAGCATCCACCCAGTAAAGTATGATTTTGAAAAAACAACTTCTATTTTGAATGTAATCATTACCCATGTTCTTGTAAACCAGATGCTAAGGGGATGATGGGGATATTCTCCACATTTCCTGTCCTAGTCCATTGAGAAGAAGGGTACTATTTGCTCAAAAGGCAGACCTTTTTGTAACCCATATTGGTAGGATTTACCCCCCACCTCCTGTCCCCGTCTCAGGAATCCATAGTGACAGAAGGTGTTGGAAAATCCCACCAATGAGGATGCAGAAAACAACAAAAGCAATTTTTTAGTTAAGTTAGGCTGGCCATATATGGTCGAATTTCGAAAGAATTTTCTTTTGAAAATCAGAAAATATGTACGTTTTGTGATCCGATGATGCCACCATTGATTTCAAAATTCGGCCAACCAAGCCTTCAATTTCACCTCATGTTGCTGCAGAAAAGAATTTTCGTGGCTGGGAATCTTCTTTTCTTTCTTGGAATTTTCTTTTCTTGCACATGCGCATTTCTTTTTCAAGTACATTTCAAAATCGTTTGTTTTTCAAAAAATTTCCGATTACTCAAATTTGATTGCAGCACGAAAATCGGCTGTTGCTGCAGCCCACTAATGGTGCAAAATACGAACGAAAATTCTTAGATAAGATTTGCGAAAGAAATTTCTTTCGAAGTTCAACCCATGTATGGCCTGCCTAAGGGTTTTGGTTGCTGTCTTCCTGTCCCAGTGGCAACCAATTCCATATTTGCCAACAACCTCATCCCAGCACCCATGACACTGTTACCCCTGCCCATGACCACACATATCACACCCTCCTTCCCAGTGGACCTGCCCTAATCGCACCCACTTCTGGGCAGTTCTGCCCCTAATATGCCCAATCTCTGTGTGATCCTGCCCCTATTAATGTAGGAACTGACCACTGGCAGCCATGATCCTCTCAACTTTTTGAAGTAACCTCTGAATGCAGCCTGGGATACAACACCATGGGAACATAGGACATACTATGGAGGACTCCCGTAGCAAATTCCAGACAGTTGTCACCTATGCGTTCCCCCCTAAGGCCCCTGGGACAGAAAGACAGACAAAATCTCCATAGCAGAAGAGACATAGACAGCATCCCCGCTTTATACAAAAATACTATTACAAAAAGTTTTAGCAGGGCCTTCATTGTTTCAAGTCATATACAACAGATGCTGTTATTTATAAAGACAAAGCAGTAAAAATATCAAACCACGTCTACAAAACAATGGAAGCAGTGTCTGAACTTTGTAGTTAATCAACATGAGGAAACGTGAACTAAAAATAATAATTAGAAAAGGGACAATTAATAATAATAATAGTAATACTATTATAATAATTTATTATATAATATAAAACAATAGGCTGGACTGCAATAAAATATGGGATAACAAGCTTGCAGTTTTGTGCTCATCAACTCACAGGCGGCATGTCATGTTCTTGGACAGAGAAGGTTTGTTCATAAATATCTCTTCCATGCCATCTGGATGCTCAATAACCCAATGCATCTGATAATGCTTTGTGTACACATAACATTAAATAATCCACAGTGTAAGCCAAGATGCTAGATCACCCGTTACTATTTAACGGGAATTAATGTTTATTTAAGAGATGAGAAATGTTACTGTAGGATACTGTTATCCATAGATGGTAATGTTGCTGAGTATTCAGTTCCTTGTAAATGAGGGGCTTATTTTTCTTCCTTGAATGCCCAATTCAACCATCGTGATTTATTGCTGTAATAAATCTGATCTTATGTGACTTTTTTTACCCTTGTAAATGTTGCTGCATGGGTTAAAATACCCCATGCTGGAGCAGTTTGGAGAGTCAGACCACAGTCTGACATGCCATCCCCCCTACACACACACTGCACCAATTGGCAGCGTTCTTGCTACCTGATGATTGGTGCACTGTGGGTGGGGGTGATATCAGACCACAGGACTGCTGGGCTGCTGCTTTGTGTTAGAGAGCTGCATTCTGACCATCTAGATTGTTGCAGTGATTTGCCATTCTTTTTATTAGGCCATTGGGTTTTCCAGAGTGAAGACCCCCTTTATACTTGATATTGACATTAAAAAAGGGACAAGGACCATGCACTCCCACCAGGATGAGACGTTCGTTCTAGGAATTATCGCTATAAAAAGACAGGAGTGCAAAACTGAATCAAATGAAAATGTAAATGTTCTACTTGGATAGGTTGCTTCTCCTGACTTTATTATTCCAAGGATGGCTTGTAAACTATAAACCATCAATTCATAATTGGCAGTCTAGAAGTGACTTTTGGCTCCCCAACATTAATTCCGTAGCTCAAGGTGTCTTTGGCTAAGAGGAAAACTCTTGTTTCTAGCATCATCCACTGATTTCTGCATGGAAAGAGGAATGAGACAACAACCTGCAACAGTTGTGCTTTCACTAACCATCACCTTAACTCTACCTGTAACCCTTACCCTAACACCAACCTTCTCTACATCCCCAACACCTTCACTGTAGCCCTTCCTAACACTAACCTTCCCTCGCTGTAACCTTTAACACTAACCCTCACTGTAACCCTAACACTGACTGGTTTGACACTTATATTCCCTCTAGTTCTAACACTACCTGTAACTCTCACACTAACATTTTCTTTTACCCTAAAGCCGCGTACACACACTTTTCGACTGGACTGGTCCGACGGAAGGAATCCGTCGGACAATCCGACCGTGTGTGGGCTTCATCAGACCTTCAAGTGACTTTTTCTGTCAAAAAATCAGACGGACTTTAGATTTGGAAAGTTTTCAAATCCTTCCGATGGACTCGAGTCCGGTAGAATCCGTTCGTCTGTATGCTAGTCCAACGGACAAAAAAAGGACACAAGGGCAGTTATTGGCTACTGGCTATGAACTTCCTTATTCTAGTCCCTTCGTACATCATCACGTTCAAACCAACGGACTTTCATATGGACTTTAGTCTGTTCATGTGTGGGCAAGTCTGGTCGTTCGCAAGTCCGTCGGAAAAACCGTCGGACCTTTGATGTTGAAAAGTCTGCTCGTGTGTACGAGGCATAACACTAACCCTCCCTACAACCCTAACACCAATTCTCACTGTAACCCTTTCTGTAAACTAAACCTTCCCTTTACCCTTAACACTGACTCTTCCTGTAATCCTTTTTGTAGCCCTAACACCTAACACTAAATCTCACGATAACTCTCATACTGACCTTCCCTGTGACCTTATTACTAACATTCGCACTATTTCTCTCTATAACTCCAACACAAACCCTCCCTACAACCACAACACTAAGTCTCACTGTAACCCTACTTGTGACCCTGACACTAAACCTCCTTTACTTTAACCCTAACAAAACACACTATAACCTTAACAGGTATTCTTCCTGTGAATATTGCTGTAACGCTGATGGGCACCTTACCTCTACCCCTACTTTCCTGTAACCCTAATGCCCCGTACACACAATCGGACATTCAGACAACAAAATTCATGGATTTTTTCCGACGGGTGTTGGCTCAAACTTGTCTTGCATACACACGGTCACACAAATCTTGTCGGAAATTCCGAACATCAAGAACGCGGTGACGTACAACACGTACGACGAGCCGAGAAAAAGGAAGTTCAATAGCCAGTGCGGCTCTTCTGCTTGATTTCGAGCATGCGTGGAACTTTGTGCATCGGAATTGTGTACACACGATCGGAATTTACGACAACGGATTTTGTTGTCGGAAAATTTGAGATCCAGATCTCAAATTTTGTGTGATGGAAATTCCGATGGAAAATGTCCGATGGAGCCTACACACGGTCAGAATTTCCGACAACAAGCTCCCATTGAACATTTTCTGTCGGAAAATCCAACCGTGTGTACGGAGCATAACACTAACCCTCCCTACAACACCCCCAATACTACCTCTTGTAGCCCTTCCAGTACACCTGACACTAATTGTCCTTCACTGTAACCCTAACACTAACCACTATTACTTAAAACTGACTTTTCCCATACTTCCCTCTGTAACCCTGACACCTACCTTACCTCTAACCCTCTTTGTAACCTTAACACTAACATTAAAGTGGATGTAACTTATGCTATAATGTAGAGTATAAGATTTCCTATCATGTGAGCCCAGTCTTGCCACAAAGAGTTAATCCATCTCTGAGCAATCCTCTTTTATTGTTCAGTGAGATAAAACTTGCCAAACAGAGAAAAACTTTGTCAAATCCTCCCCCTTGCTGTGAGTGACAGGTGATTTACATATCTTGTGCACTAGCCTAAGACATGCATTATTTTTTAATTCCCACCCCCACTCCTTTTTTCAGCAGCTCTGCAAGGATTGGCTGTTCCACACCTCAGCATGATTTGGCATGCTGAAGTCATGTGGTTATTTTCCTTTCTTTTCACTGGATGTTAGAGATCATAGCAGAAGTTCAGTGTAAGAAATACACAGGAGAAAATGCATATTGACAAGGGGAGTGTAGAGGTGGGCGGGGAGTCTACTGACATCACAACTCCACCCACCGAGCTCCAGACAACAGACCCCGCCCACAGAATCTGCAGTTTTTCGGGTCTCATAACAGAGAGAGGGGAGACATTTGACAGGTAAAGGTACATGCAGGAGGAATGTATATCCTTATAGATAACCCTTATGGCAGTAGTTTAGAAAGGATGACATTGGGTTTACATCCACTTTAAGCCTCTGTTATATAAACTTATTTGCATATTCACCTGTGCTGAAAAACAGCCTTTGCATACCAAAAATTACTGACACTAGGAACACGCGGTAAACTCGGCCAACAAAAACAGAAGTTCATCTCAAAGCTGAGCATTTATCATAGACATAGGGGAAAGGGGAAAGAGCTACCAACAAGACTCATGGGAGAACTCAAGGTATTCCCTTTCCAAATACAGTAACTCTGTTTTAGGTTAAACATGCTTTAAAAAGCAAGTTTAACCCAAAAAAGTCTCATTTGTTGTACTCTAAATAAGATTTCTGTTTTGTTTTTGGCTATCTACACCAATTCAGATGGTTGGAGGAGTCTATGGAGTGAGGATATCTTTATCATCTAGCCATCAAAGGCACTTATGTTGCAAATTTCTCAGTTTCTTCTCTCTTTGTGTTCCAGTCACCCTCTTGGCTACTACTCCGGCATACTTCAGAGGATTCACACTTATTGCACTGAAAGAAGGTAAAGAAGGGGAAAAAGAAGAGGATCATGCAGGGTCATTTCAGGTAAGAATATCCTCTTGTTATGTTAAAGAAGAACTCAAGATTGGATAAGAAGCCGCTAGAAAATCTATATAATATCAACAAGTACTTGGTGTATTGTGGTTATCTGTATACATTTCCTAGAGAGTCTAGTTTGAAGGCCTCCCTAGCTGTACATGGTACTACTGTGGTGTCACATTTGTATTGCTTCATATTCTAACCACCAGAACCACCAGACTTGTAGGAGGGCCAGGGATGAAATATTACTGTCCACAAAACAATTTTCTGTTTTAACAATGACCACTAAATAAAATCTCAGTGGATGGTGTATTTTTTTAAATGGGCCACCGTGCAAAATAATTTACCCATAAGCCCTTTTTTGTTTAGATGTCTTCAATGAGCCTGAATAGCAATTACTCAGTGACCTTTTTAAAACCTATGTTTAGTCAAAAATATGTAAAAGGGGGCAGAAATAGCGGGCATGGTTGGCACTCTTGACTAGCTCATATGACAGAACCCTTGGTTCCCGTCACACTGGAGGATTACGATGGTCAAGGTAGATATCGGAGAAGGAAGAGTCCAACTAAAACAGGAGCCAGCAGCATAAGGGACATTGTCACCTTCATAGCACACATTGTCCCTTGTGCTGATTTTTTTTCTTTATTATTTTTGACTAAACATAGGCTTTAATTATACTGTTTTTCCAATACTAGTGCTAATATAATGCTTTCAAAATAATTTTAAAAATGTAAAAAAAAATGTAAAAATCAATTCACAAAGATAACCACAAAAACAATCACTTCTTATATAACACCAGCGTCACGGTGGTAAAAACTGAGTTGCAATAGCTGGCTATAGAGGAGAGCAGGAAAAGGAACCATGGTAATACAATAACACCTTGTGAGAGAAAATAATGATTTATGAGAAAATAAGGCATTTAGCAGTAGAAAGTTAATTTCATGTAGGGAAAAAAGGGATTACAGTACATGACTTAGGCATCTATTATAATTGTAAATGCTACCCCATAGACACTGGATGGGTGTCCTTATCCAAGCATAAAAGGCCAGATTGGGAAATTATCATCTGATACTCTGGTGCCCAGTACGCGGCCTGGGAACTGTATGTGGCCCATGTGCATTTATTGTGTGACCCTGAAGAGCCTCTTTAGCTTGTTTATTTTCTTTACCTAGGTGCTTATTCAGACCAATTTATTTGTTTCACACTCTCTTGCTTTATACTGTACTGCCCATACTTATTTTTTGGGAGTTTTTTTGTTTTTTGTCTTGCTGAGAGAAATATCAAATGTGACAAGTAATTTTAGAGGGGCCGTGGGAAGCACGTATATGGAAGCATTTCTTTTTAGGGGGGCTGTTATAGAAGTGGTGTCTAGCAGTCTGATGTAATGTGTCTCCAGTCTGACTGTCGCCTGAAGTACAGTATGTCCCCAGTCTTGAACAACTCCTGTACAAAGTTTATATTTTTGTAAATTATTTATTATATCTTTTATTGTGATAACACTGAAGAAATGACACTTTGCTACTACTGTAAAGTAGTGAGTGTACAGCTTGTATAACAGTGTAAATTTGCTGTCCCCTCAAAATAACTCAACACACAACCATTAGTGTCTAAACTGCTGGCAACAAAAGTGAGTACACCCCTAAGTGAAAATGTCCAAATTGGGCCCAATTAGCCACTTTCCCTCCCCGGTGTCATGTGACTTGTTAGTGTTACAAGGTCTCGGGTGTGAATGGGGAGCAGGTGTGTTAAATTTGGTGTTATCGCTCTCACTCTCTCATACTGGTCACTGGAAGTTTAACATGGCACCCCATGGCAAAGTACTCTCTGAGGATCTGAAAAAAATAATTGTTGCTCTACATAAGGGGTAGGCAAGCTCCACCCTCTAGCTGTGGTGAAACTACAAATCCCATCATGTCTCTGCCTCTAGGAGTCATGTCTGTGTTTGTCAGGGTCTTGCAATGTCTCATGGGACTTGTAGTTTCACAACAGCTAGAGCCCCTGCTCTATATAAAAATGACCTAGGCTATAAGAAGATTTCCAAGACCCTGAAACTGAGCTGCAACACGGTGGCCAGGACCATACAGCGGTTTAACAGGACAGGTTTCTCTCAGAACAGGCCTCGCCATGGTCGACCAAAGAAGTAGAGTGCACGTACTCAGCGTCATATCCCGAGGTTGTCTTTGGGAAATAGACGTATGAGTGCTGCCAGCATTGCTGCAGAGGTTGAAGGGGTGGGGGGTCAGCCTGTCAGTGCTCAGACCATATGCCGCACACTGCATCAAATTGCTCTGCATGGCTGTCGTCCCAGAAGGAAGCCTCTTCTAAAGATGATGCACAAGAAAGCCCAAAAACAGTTTGCTGAAGACAAGCAGACTAAGGACATGGATTACTGGAACCATGTCCTGTGATTTGATGAGACCAAGATAAACCTATTTGGTTCAGATGGTGTCAAGCGTGTGGCGGCAACCAGGTGAGGAGTACAAAGACTAGTGTGTCTTGCCTACAGTCAAGCATGGTGGTGGGAATGTCATGGTCCGGGGCTGCATGAGTGCTGCCAGCACTGGGGAGCTACAGTTCATTGAGTGAACCATGAATGCCAACATGTACTGTGACATACTGAAGCAGAGCATGATCCCCTCCCTTCGGAGACTGGGCCGCAGGGCAGTATTCCAACATAACGACCCCAAACACACCTCCAAGACGTCCACTGCCTTGCTAAAGAAGCTGAGGGTAAAGGTGATGGACTGGCCAAGAATGTCTCCAGACCTAAACCCTATTGAGCATCTGTGGGGCATCCTGAAATGGAAGGTGGAGGAGCGCAATGTCTCTAACATCCACCAGCTCTGTGATGTCGTCATGGAGGAGTGGAAGAGGACTCCAGTGGCAACCTGTGAAGCTCTGGTGAACTCCATGCCCAAGAGGGTTAAGGCAGTGCTGGAAAATAATGGTGGCCACACAAAATATTGACACTTTGGGCCCAAATTGGACATTTTCACTTAGGGGTGTACTTATTTTGTTGCCAGCAGTTTAGACATTAATGGCTGTGTGTTGAGTTATTTTGAGGGGACAGCAAATGTACACTGTTATACAAGCTGTACACTCACTACTTTACATTGTAGCAAAGTGTAATTTCTTCAGTGTTGTCACATGAAAAGATATAATTAAATATTTACAAAAATGTGAGGGGTGTACTTACTTTTGTGAGATACTGTAACTACTGTATGTATAAAATATCCAAACCTGCAATTCTTTTTTAACTGAACCTAAAGTATTCATTTTCCAAGGCATAGAATTTTTTTCCATATATCGATTGATGATTGAATTATATGAGAATTATGCTCAAATATGAAAAAAAATATTTTTTTTTTGGCCATACCTAAAAACATTTCCCAGCAACAGTAATGGAGCAACTGTCTTTGCATCCACGGCTATAGATGAGCAAATCTCTCTCTAACTGAAAATGACAGGCTAGACTGAGATATTGTATTTACAAAAAGATTTTTCACTGTAAGCGCTTTGACTGTCAGAGTGATCACATACCTATGAACTACAGCAATTACTTTCGGCCATTAATATTGGACCAAAGCTGTCAAGGGACATTATGATCACAGGCCTCAGGTGAACACTTAGGGACACAATGATGACAAAACAATGCCTTGCATAGGAGTCTTTTCATGACTACTACTGTGGGAAATAATGAAGACAGCTGAACTCCAGACAGGTATAAAAATACACCAATTAATTCTGGTATGTATTCATTAAAGCAGTATTAAACTCAAAAGCAAACATTTATTATATTGCAGCTTACCGGTGTGATGGCTGCATTTGTTTTCTTTTTTAAGCTTTCTTTAAATTTATTTTTACCTGGTGATCTGGCCAGTACTTTTTTTTTTTTTTTTTTATACATGATTACGTAGCTATCACATTAATATTACAATTGTACTTTTATAGTAACAAGGGGTGTAACATAGGCAGGCTAATTCTAAACAGGACTCAAAAGAATGCAACATGTAATAAACACAATATTAGTGCCGCCTGCACAATGAGTGCAGTGTGAAAAGCATAGGCAAACATACAAGATAGAATACAATCATACACTGCCTTGAAAAAGTATTCATACCCTGTGAAAGTTTCCACATTTTGTCATGTTACAACCAAAAACATAAATGTATTTTATTGGGATTTTATGTGATAGACCAACACAAAGTGGCACATAATTGTGAAGTGGAAGGAAAATGCTAAATGGTTTTCTATTTTCTTTTTACAAATAAATATATGAAAAGTGTGGCATGCATTCGTATACAACCTCCTTTACTCTGATACCCCTAACTAAAATCTAGTGGAGCCAATTGCCTTCAGAAGTCACCTTATTTAGTAAATGGAGTCCGCTTGTGTGTAATTTAATCTCAGTAATTGAAGCCCTCAGAGATTTGTTAGAGAACCTTATCGATCAAACAGCATCATAAGGTCCAAGGAACACAACAGACAGGTCAGGGATAAAGTTGTGGAGAAATTTAAAGCCGGGTTAAGTTATAAAAAAAATATCCCAAACTTTGAACTTCTCACGGAGCACTGTTCACTCCATCATCCAAAAATGGAAAGAATATGGCACAACTACAAACCTACCAAGACATGGCAGTCCACCTAAACTGATAGGCCAGGCCAGCAGAGCATTAATCAGAATCCATGGTAACTCTGGAGTAACTGCAGAGTTCCACCACTCAGGTGGGAGAATCTGTCCACAGGGCAACAATTAATCGTGTACTTCACAAATCTGGAATCTGGCCTTTATGGAAGAGTGGCAAGAAGAAAGCCATTGTTGAAAGAAAGCCATAAGAAGTCCTGTTTGAAGTTTGCGAGAAGCCATGTGGGGGGCACAGCAAACGTGGAAGAAGGTGCTCTGGTCAGATGAGACCAAAATTGAACTTTTTGGCCTAAAAGCAAAACAAATGTGTGACGGAAAACTAACACTACACATCACCCTGAACACACCATCCCCACCGTGAAACATGGTGGTGGCAGCATCATGTTGTGGGGATGCTTTTCTTCAGCAGGGACAGGGAAGCTGGTCAGAGTTGTTGGGAAGATGGTTGGAGCCAAATACAGGGCAGTCTTAGAAGAAAACCTGTTAGAGTCTGCAAAAGACTTGAGACTGGAGTGGAGGTATTTGTAAAAACAGAAATAATCTCCTGCACTTTGGTGTATAGTCTCTAAATACGTGATGCGACCAACTCTTTACATTCAAGCAATGCCTATAGTCTTGCAGCCCTCTTCAGAATAATGGGTATTCTTGTAACTAAAAAAAAAGGAAAAAAGGAGTGGGTGCACCAACCTTGTGTATTACCAATGGTAAATTTTTATTTAAAGCATAAAAACAATGTTTATACTCAGAAATGAGCAAGAAATTAAGGCTTGTCAAAATGGAGTGACAGCTTCTCTTTCTCTGAACACTGGCAAACCGGACTCTCTGAGGAAAAGGGTACGCCCTTGAAACGTGTCAGCCATTTAGTATATCGTCTGAACATCAGGTCCGGTTTGTCGGTGTTCAGAGACGCTGTCGCACCATTTTGACAAGCCTTAATTTCTTGCTCGTTTCTGAGTATAAACATTGTTTCTTTCTCGAACATCACGGGACACAGAGCCACAGTAATTACTGATGGGTTATATAGATATCACTGGTGATTGGACACTGGCACACCCTATCAGGAAGTTCAACCCCCTATATAATCCCTCCCCCTTGCAGGGATACCTCAGTTTTTATGCCAGTGTCTTAGGTGATGGACGTGTAAAGATGTCCTGTGCTGAGCTCCAAAGGGAATATCCTAAGATCCTATACTGGGGCAAGCCAGGCGAACCGGATCCATTCAAAGTGTCTTTTCATGGCCGAATTGAATGGTACCCGGGCCTCGTGTCCGAAGAAACGAGGTTTTACCTGTAACGCTTCTCTTTTTAGAGAGCTGGACCTCGCAGATCAGAAAATGGCTTTAAACTTCCTAATTTCTGGCGAGGTGCTTTACGGTCCCAGAACTGTTGGATCCCCCTACTGATGGGGGCCCCAGTCTCTGACGGTTTTTTCAAACGGAGCCCACCGTGAGAGGTGAAGATTGGGTCTGTGTAAACAGCACCCTGCGGCTGGATAAGGTAAGAGGAGATTCCACAGAATTTTTGAGTTCTAGTGGTTTTTCTCCTTTAAGGTAAATGCATGCTATGCCTATTGTGACCACCGGGGGCTGCCAAGAGCACAAACCTACACATGCTGACTGACTGTCTCAGGTGTTCAGTGCTGATTATGTCCCAGCATCTCAAAGCAGGCTGCAAGCAGGTAAGGTGGAAAGGGGGATTTATCATGTTTGAATGTTCCCCCCCAGGCTAGAGAGGGGCCACAGGGGTCTAGAAAGTGGTTATACCACCCGGGCTCTGCGGCCTAATGGCCACCATCTCTGAAGATAGCCGTTCAGGCAGATCTTGTTACCAGTCTCCCTCCTTCCCCCCCCCATCCAGAGCCTTTTCTCCAGAAGCATGACAGGAGAGTCGGCAGTGCGGGAAGCGCTCGTTTTTTTCAAAACTCGAGGGGGGGGCGGTAGAGGAGGGGGCGGGACGTCAGCACAGGTGCTTAGACTCCCACTCAGGCCAGCTGCAGGCTATTAAAAGCACTCTGTACAGGTGCACTCAGCCTTCTGAGAGACACAGAGCTGACGGTCGCATGTAAGGTGGGACACAGGCATTCTCCTAGGCAGCATTTACTGAAGTAGCACCAGACTGAGCATTGGGTAGCAAGGCTTTTAGCCAGACTACATCGCTCAGCGGGCAGTGTTCATTTGTATACCTCACACCTTGTTGCTTTGCACTATGGGTAGAAGAGGTTCAAGCACCCCAGGAACCAGAGGCACTAGGGGATCTCGTTCAGGTTCTGAGGGCCCCCTGTCGGCAGCATCCTCCCCCCCTAAAGATGGGCCAGGGACGGCTAGCCAGGGAGAGCCATCGGGGTCAGGGGCTACACCTGCTTCTGGCACTTCAGCCCCTGTATATATTACACAAGAGGTTTTTTCCTCAACCATTAATGGTCTAGAGGAAAGATTAATGGCCGTGATTACGTCTTCATTCAGTGGAAGAAAACGCACTAGGCCTTCCTCTGTTCCCCAAGACCCTCAGACAGAGGAGCTCTGGGATAAAGGAGATGAATCCCTTTCAGAGGATCGGGATGGGACGGATGATTCCTCTTCGGGGGAATCAGTTGGAGAGGGACCCTCTGCGACTTCCCAAGAGGAGAAAGTCTTAGTGCAGATCCTCACTGGATTGGTCCAATCCACATTTAAGTTGCCCATACCTGAAACTACTAAAGAATCCTCTTCTGCTTTGGGGTCACTGAAACCTTTCCAAGCAGCACATGCTTTTCCTGTTCATACTTTACTTGAAAAGCTCATTCTGAGTGGGATCACCCAGACAAACGTTTTTTTCCGCCGAGAAAGTTTTCAACACTTTATCCGATGGAAGAAAAGTTTATTAAAATGTGGGGAATACCGGCTATTGATGCCGCCATTTCCTCCGTAAATAATAGCCTGACTTGTCCTGTAGACAATGCTCAGATGCTCAGGGATCCTGTAGATAAAAGGATGGAATCCCTATTGAAGGATGTTTTCTCCTTAGCAGGATCAGTGGCCCAACCTGCAGTAGCAGCGATTGGAGTCTGTCAATACTTAAGAGACCATGTTAAGCAGGTCATCAAAGTATTACCTGAACAGCAGGCCCAGGGGTTTGCTAACCTTCCAGCGGCCTTATGCTTTGTGGTTGACGCCATTAGAGATTCTATCGTGCAAACCTCCTGTCTTTCACTGGGGTTGGTGCATATACGTAGAATCCTATGGTTGAAAAATTGGTCAGCCGAAGCACCATGTAAGAAGCTACTGGCTGGGTTTCCATTTCGTGGTGCAAGGTTGTTTGGAGAGGACTTGGATAACTATATCAAGAGAATCTCTTGTGGGAAAAGCACTCTCTTACCTGTCAAGAAGAAGAGTAAGCGTCCCTCTTTCAAACGGACTCTTTCCCCAGCGCCGGGGGCTTCAGCCTCCAGGCAGTCTCGACGGCCGCCTCCATCGGGGTCCAGAGACAAGAGTCAACCCCAGGGACAAAAGAAGTCCTGGGGAAAGAAGCCTACTAGGCAAAACACTAAGACCTCTGCATGAGGGGGCGCCCCCGCTCACTCGAGTGGGGGGAAGACTGCGACAGTTCTCAGAGCTCTGGCACGAGGACTTCCAGGACAGATGGGTAATCTCCACGGTAACCTTAGGGTACAAGCTGGAGTTTCAGGAATTCCCTTCTCCTCGGTTCCTCAGATCAAATGTTCCCAGAGACCCAGAGAAGAAGCAGTCGCTCCTTCTAGCGTTAGAGCGACTTTTGTCGCAGGAGCTCATTATGATAGTTCCCGCAAAGGACCAGGGATTGGGCTTCTATTCCAACCTTTTTACGGTCCAAAAGCCAAATGGGGATGTCAGGCCCATTTTGGACTTAAGGGATCTGAACCGATTCCTAAGGATTCAATCCTTCCGCATGGAATCAATTCGAACAGTAGTTCCCACCCTGCAGGGAGGAGAATTTCTGGCATCAATAGACATCAGAGATGCATATCTGCATGTGCCCATTTTTCCTGCTCATCAGAAGTTTCTGCACTTCGAGGTAGGAAGGCGCCATTTCCAGTTTGTGGCTCTGCCTTTCGGGATAGCCACTGCACCTCGAGTGTTCACAAAGATCTTGGCTCCTCCTCTGGCCAGATTAAGGGCTCAGGGTATAGCTGTCATAGCATACCTAGACGACCTGCTCTTGATAGACCGGTCGGTAGCCTCTTTGAATGGAAACTTGAGGACCACGGTCAGGTATCTAGAACACCTAGGTTGGATCCTCAACTTAGAAAAGTCTTTCCTAAAACCAGTAAGAAGACTGGAGTATTTAGGTCTGATTATAGATACAAGCCAGGAGAAAATATTTCTACCTCAGGCAAAGATCACTGCTTTGAGAGAGCTGATTCTGACAGTAAGGACCAAGAAGGGTCCCTCAGTCCGCCTTTGTATGAGGCTACTAGGGAAGATGGTGTCTTCATTCGAAGCAGTTCCCTATGCGCAGTTTCACTCAAGAATGCTGCAACACAGTATTCTGTCGACCTGGAACAAGAAGGTTCAGGCATTAGACTTTCCGATGCACCTGTCGCATGCGGTGCGTCAGAGCCTCAATTGGTGGCTCATACCAGAAAACCTGCAGAAGGGGAAATCCTTTCTTTTTTTCACAATAGAAAAGGGGAGAAATCCTTTCTACCGGTTACCTGGACGGTGGTAACAACAGATGCCAGTCTGTCAGGTTGGGGAGCAGTTCTGGAACAGGCTGCGGTCCAAGGGGTATGGTCCAAGACAGAGAGGACCTTACCCATCAACATTCTGGAGATCCGGGCGATACATCTAGCTCTAAAGGCCTGGACTATCAGGCTACAGGGTTGTCCGGTCAGGATCCAGTCCGACAATGCCACAGCAGTGGCTTATGTCAATCATCAGGGAGGCACCCGGAGCCGAGCTGCTCAAAAAGAGGTGAACCAGATCTTAGTCTGGGCAGAGATGCATGTGCCATGCATATCGGCAGTTTTCATCCCGGGAATAGAGAATTGGCAGGCGGACTATCTAAGTCGCCAGCAGTTACTTCCAGGGGAATGGTCTCTGCATCCTGACGTCTTTTTTGCCATATGCCAAAGATGGGGGGTTCCAGATGTAGATCTCTTTGCATCCCGATTCAACAAAAAGATAGACAGATTTGTGGCAAGGACAAAAGATCCTCTTGCATGCGGGACGGATGCGTTGGTGATTCCGTGGCATCGGTTCTCACTGATTTACGCATTCCCGCCTATTCTGCTACTACCACGACTCCTTCGCAGGATCAGGCAGGAAAGGAAGTCGGTACTTCTGGTGGCCCCCGCTTGGCCCAGAAGGACTTGGTATGCAGAAATAGTAAGGATGACGGTGGGTTCCTCGTGGACCCTACCGGTACGCCCAGACCTGTTATCTCAAGGTCCAGTGTTCCATCCTGCCTTACAAACGCTAAATTTGACGGTTTGGCTATTGAGACCCACGTTCTGAAGAGTCGTGGGCTCTCAGGTCCTGTCATATCTACCTTGATTAATGCAAGGAAGCCAGCTTCCAGGATGATTTATCATAGAGTCTGGAAGGCTTATATAACCTGGTGTGAATCCAGAGGTTGGCATCCCAGGAAATATGTCATAGGTAGAATCCTTGATTTTCTACAGATGGGATTAGAGATGAAGCTGGCCTTGAGTACCATCAAGGGCCAGGTCTCTGCTTTATCAGTATTATTTCAGCGGCCACTTGCTTCGCATTCTTTGGTCCGAAACTTTATGCAGGGGGTGATGCGTCTTAATCCTCCGGTTAAAGCGCCCCTAAACCCCTGGGACTTGAATTTGGTCCTGGCTGTGTTACAGAAACAGCCTTTTGAACCAATAAGTCAGATTCCTTTGGTCTTGTTGACAAGGAAATTAATTTTTCTGGTGGCCATCTCTTCTGCTAGAAGAGTATCAGAATTAGCAGCTCTTTCCTGTAAGGAGCCTTATTTGATTATACACAAGGATAGAGTGGTACTACGCCCTCATCCTAGTTTTTTACCGAAGGTGGTTTCTGATTTTCATTTAAACCAAGACATTGTTCTACCTTCCTTTTTTCCAAATCCCTGTTCTCCGGAAGAGAGATCTCTACATTCGTTGGATGTAGTAAGAGCAGTTAAGGCCTATCTAGGGGCAACTACTCAGATCCGCAAGACGGATGTTTTGTTTGTGCTGCCAGAGGGTCCCAATAGAGGACAGGCAGCGTCAAAAGCTACCATTTCTAAATGGATTCGACAGTTGATCATTCAAGCTTACGGTTTGAAACAGAAGATTCCTCCATTTCAGATCAGGGCACATTCCACAAGGGCTATTGGTGCTTCTTGGGCAGTGCATCACCAGGCCTCTATGGCTCAAATCTGCAAGGCCGCAACCTGGTCTTCAGTTCATACATTCACCAGATTCTATCAGGTGGATGTGAGAAGGCATGAGGATATCGCCTTTGGGCGTAGTGTGCTGCAGGCAGCGGTACAGGGTCCTCAGGTCTGATTGCACCCTACTTGGTCGTGGTCCCCCCCCCCTCAGGTAGCATTGCTCTGGGACATCCCATCAGTAATTACTGTGGCTCTGTGTCCCGTGATGTTCGAGAAAGAAAATAGGATTTTTTAAAACAGCTTACCTGTAAAATCCTTTTCTTTCGAAGGACATCACGGGACACAGAGGTCCCGCCCCTCTTCTAATACACTATATTGCTTGGCTACAAAACTGAGGTATCCCTGCAAGGGGGAGGGATTATATAGGGGGTTGAACTTCCTGATAGGGTGTGCCAGTGTCCAATCACCAGTGATACCTATATAACCCATCAGTAATTACTGTGGCTCTGTGTCCCGTGATGTCCTTCGAAAGAAAAGGATTTTACAGGTAAGCTGTTTTAAAAAATCCTATTTTTAATGCTTTAAATAAAAATTTACCATTGGTAATGCACAAGGTCGGTACGTCCTCCTTTTTTCCTTTTTCTTGGAGGTATTTGTAAAACATTTTGAAAACCATTTATCATTTTCCTTCCACTTCACAATTATGTGCCACTTTGTGTTGGTCTATCACATAACATCCCAATAAAATACATTCACGTTTTTCATTGTAACATGACAAAATGTGGAAAATGTCAAGGGGTATGAATACTTTTTCAAGGCACTGTATACAGATTTTACAATTTCATTAACAGTTTTTTACTGCTTTAAAGCAGTGGTCCCCAACCTCACTCTTCAAGTACCCCCAACAGTTCACATTTGCAGCATTTTCTTCACCTTGCATAAGTACTTTATTCGAGGTCAATGGCTTGGTATCTATGACCGCTCTATTATCTGAGTACTTAGGTTGGGAACAACTCCATTAAAACACCATGAAATGTGGTTTTAAAATTCAGTTAGTATGAGTACCTGACTCTCTTCATATCAGCCTCTTGTTATCCCAGCAATACCCAGACTGAAAGGGGCGGGCGGGGGGGGGGGGGGGGTGTAGCTTCAGGATATCCTAAGTGTTGCAGGAAGAGAGAGCAGAGGGATGACTTCTACAGTATTCTGATGCCGTGTCACTGTCCAATCACGGGCTTGGGGCACGGAGATGACCAGGTTGTTTTATTAAACTGCAGTATTAAAAAAAAAAAAACAGGTAAATCGATCTGGCTCCATTGTCTGGCTGTGCTGTGTAAATCTCCGCAATGGATGGATAGAGATACAAATCCTTTGGCAAGTAAAGCAACTCCCATGTATGTATTTCAATTATGTGTTTAGCTGTTTGCTTGGAATTTGGCATTAAATTTAAACTTACTGGTACAATATGATGTCACCATCTCCGCACAGGTTTAGAACACACATTTCCAGAATTCCTTATTCCAGACTGGAAATCTGTCTCACCACAAACATACCACAAAAGCGGAACTTCAATCTGGCTGAATTTTTGGGAGGTGGAAAGATGGTAAAAACAAAAACAAAATGAAAAGTATGGAAAAGAACATCTTGGGTTATAATTATAAAATTAATCTAAAAGCAATCTTTCCACAATTTCCTATGTTTCACATGGGATGACATTTAACCCATTCTCACCGGAAACATCTGGCAGTAAAGACTGCTATCTTGCTCTGTTTAATTACTGGAAGTCCAACAATATGACCAAAACTTGAACTTCCACTGTACAATCATTGTGACTTAGGGATAGTATCACTATTTATCTAGAATGCTGCTAACAGATTTATAGAGACAGTATGCTATGTAGTATGTGACCTTGGCTTATTCAGTTACAACACGCGGAAAGGCATTGCTTTCTATATTATTTTCTAGAGGCAGTGTTCTTGGAATAGCATTCTACAGAGATGTGTTGCCCAAGGACTTAAAGCCCTGGTGCCCAACCTGCGGCTCCCTGGCACTTATTGTTTGGCCCTTGAGGTCCTTTCAGACATTAGATTGTAGGGGGATAAACATGGAAGGATGGATTTGTAAAGGATCTGTAATTTTAGCGAACTGCATTCTCCAGTATCTAACTATCTCCTCTAGCATGTATCTTCTGTTGCAAGTATTCATGACTAGGGTAAAACAGATGTCACTAACCACTCACCTTCAAGACCGTTATGCCCCTACGCCCTCTTATCTTTTATACCTAATAAATCACACCAACATCGATGGTTGAAAAACTGGCCATGGCGGCCATTTATTACCAAATAACAAATAACCAATGTAAGCATTCCTTTAAACAGAAACATAATGATAATAGCAATAATCAGGGTCATCGCTCTTTGAAGGCACAGGAGAACCAACCATTGTTTATGTATCTGGGGAATCACTTAAAGGCTCCCAGCTGCGTGACACTGGCTCATGGATGAATCCAACTCTTCTCAGATACCTCCATGTCACAACTTCCTAGTTAACCCACCATTAACTGGAAATTCTCCATAGGACTCCATACCATAGATGGGGTCCTAGTATGTGAAATCACTGTTAATATTGACCGCTTCCAAAGATCCCAGCAGCCTGGCCACTATGACCACTGAGGAGTACCAATCCAAAATAGAGGTGGGACGGTGGGAAGTTTCTTCCTTGCTTGCTGTCTTCACACTGCTCGAAGTCCCACCTAGACCCCTCTTGAAGCCCCTGCACCAATTCTGGTAAGTAACCTCCTCTCCTGCTTCCAGATGTTAACCCTATCTCCCCTTTGCTTCCCCTGTCTGCCCAGTCATGTCTGCCCTTTGCCTTTTTTTTTGGGGCCTATCTGTCTGACTGTTTACTGTAGTAATACATTCACAGAATATTATGTGTGGCTCTTTGGTAATGTCACGGGCTGCACATGAGGTCCCCTATATTAAGAACGTTGACCACCACTGATTTAAAGGAATGTTCTGAGTACAGAGATATGGGAACCACCATTGCAGGCATACATTTACTGGGCTCCAGTGCCCAATCTCAGCCTAATTTCTAAGTCTTAAAGTCCCCAAGAGTAAATAAAGCCATATTGTATGCAACTATGCATGCTAATTTCTAAACATGTCCAAGTCATATGTGATATAAGCGATTTTTGTTGTTGCTTACAATTTTCAGAACATCACTTGACTGGTTCCTCAGAGCAAATGCTGATGTAGCCAGGGCCTCACAGTTGGCAAATGGGAAACCCACTTCACCAGTGCATTCAAGGTAGCTTGTTCCTAAGCTGTGTAATCTCAGAGGAAAAAAAAGCTTTTTTTTCCAAACAATTACTGTGATGTGGTATGGCACATGAGGAACACTACCCCTGTGTGTGAAAAGAAAGAAAACCCTCTTCAAGATATCATAACATTTCACACAATTCCGTGAGACCTCAGGGAGGAAAGGTGTTTTTTTTTCAACCAACAACTTTTATGTAGTATGGCGCATGTAGGAGACGAGGCACAAATGTCATCTCTGTCATTCTGCTTTCTCCTCCTATCAGCATGCTCCTTCTCAGCAGCTGATTGGCTCCTTCTGCTGCTTCTTCCTCTCACAATCCCATCCTGCTATACAGGGACAGCAAAAGGCTGATATCAGATCATTATTAGGCATGGGCGTCCGCAGAACTTTTTTTAGAGGGGGGCATCATTTTTGGGTCACCCATGCGCCGCCCCTTTTCGACAATGTCATTATCACATTGTCATGGTCAGAGACAGTAGGTGTAGTACAGTCCCTAGGATAAGTAATAGATAATGGCCGACAGGCCCTCTTACCAGACCCAGCAAAACTACAGCAGTGATCCCTCCAGCTGGATGATCGCTCACTCTGGGTTCCCTGGGTCGATTCTTGTCAGTAGTGTAGCATGTCTGTACCCTGGCAGTGGCTCAGTCTCTCTCTCTCTGGTGGCGCTTGGCAGCGTGGCTCTCTCTGGTGGTGCTGGGTAGCGTGGCTCTCTCTCTGGTGCTGGTTAGCATGGCTCTCTCTCTGGTGGCGCTGGGTACCGTGGCTCTCTTTCTGGTGGCACTGGGTAGAGTGGCTCTCTCTGGTGGCACTGGGTAGAGTGGCTCTCTCTGGTGGCACTGGGTAGCATGGCTCTCTCTGGTGGCACTGGGTAGCGTGGCTCTCTCTGGTGGCGCTGGGCAGTGTGGCTTTCTCTGGCTTCCGCCCAGCACACGCCTCTTTCTTTGTCCTGTAGCACTCACTCCCTCAGCTTTTCTTTCCAGGGTGCAGTCTCTCTTGATCGAGCTGTACCCTCCTTCCTGTGGAAAATGGGGCTGCCAATCTTCGGGACTACATGTCCCATGATGCTCTCAACTCCTAGTCTCCTTTTGATTTGCCCTCAGTTATGGCCAATGGGGAAGGAATGGAGCGGGCAGGAAGCTGGCCAGGGAACCTGGTGGGAGCCGCCGTCTCTTCTCCCTGACAGGAGAAAGGGGGGGCGAGCGGGGGAAACCTCTGACAGCCCGCAGCTCGCCTTTCTCCTGACACAGCGCCACTAGGTTCTCTGCTGGACTGAGCAGGGAAAAGAGTCCGCAGTCGCACTACACTGATGTGGGGGGCTTGACAGCACCTTGATGGTGTCACCCCGCTGGCTGCCCGCACCCCCATAGCCAAGCCACTGTGCTAAATGTGCCGATCCGATCCAGGGGGGGCACTTGACCTCCCTTGCCCCTACCTGCGGACGCCCATGTTATTAGGTACTTACACTGTTTGTTGTAGCATCCCCCCCATAGGGACTCCTGATGAAGCTGGATCCCCCACCCCTGCACAGCCAGGCACACCCAATTTTCACAAGCACTCAGAGAACAGTCCATGAGGGTTAATAACTTGGATAGGGATGGGAGATTATGGGATGCCCACTTGACTTCAGCAAGACTTTCAGTAAAACTTCAGGGACATCTTCCTATATACAGTCTATATACAGTCTCCTTCACTTTTCTCCTGCACAGCACTTGCTTGCTCAAGCTGAATCACTTTGATTTATCTGACAGTCAGGTTAGCAATGGTCCTTTACAGGCGGAAACTTGTAGCGCCTTTTTGTGTAGCATAGTGTAGTGAAACAGATGGTAACTCTTCCTCTGTGGACACGGATCCCAGTACCACCTCTTCAGGGACTGCCAACCCACCTGGCTGCAGTTGCCCCTTTCACCAGCCCTCCAGGCTAACTCTCCACACCAGTTCTAAATGACTCTTCACACCCAGCTGACTCTTAGGAGATCTCTCAGGGAAGGATAAAGACTTAAGCACACCGCTGTTTTGGGGAGACTGGCTACCTGTGGCAGTCTCCCCCCTTGTTAGTCTCCAACAGTGTTGACTACTCACTTTGTCCTTTCTCTTGCTCCTGTGCCTCCAGGAAAGCCTCCTCCTGTGTGTTTTAGCACTATCCTTTCAGCACCCGAACCCCGGCCCAAGGCAGGACCCACCAGACTAGGGGGCAGCCCTGAAGGCCACCGACAGCCTCCTCAACATTGAATCTCCATCTTCCACCCAAATACCCCTGCTGGCATGGCCCATATCTATCTATGTAGTGGTCTCAGCCCCCTTTCAGCCTACCTCTGAGGATTGGCTGAAGCTCCATAAATATTCAAGGCAGCTCCTCCTAACCTCCACCTATTAATTCTAGAAGATTCTCCAACCTTCTTGACCAGGGGGAGGCACCAGAGAGCTGCCAGGATGAGTCACCCAGCCCTGAACCTTAGTAAATCCTGACCCAGATTCCATAGCTCAGGATTAACTCTGACCTAAACTGTTTTACCTACTCGAGAAAAATAAGTTTACTGGTGTATTAGTGACTGCAGAGCTACAATAAAGTATTTCTTTTATATCTGCTATTGTTCAGTCCAGAGGTACAGTGAGGGATAAAAGTATTTGATCCCCTGCTGATTTTGTACGTTTGCCCACTGACAAAGAAATGATCAGTCTATAGTTTTAATGGTAGGTTTATTTTAACAACGAGAGACAGAATAACAAAAATATCCAGAAAAACGCATTTCAAAAAAGTTATAAATTGATTTGCATTTTAATGAGTGAAATAAGTATTTGACCCCTTCGCAAGACTTGGTACTTGGTGGCAATCACAGAGGTCAGATGCTTCTTGTAGTTGGCCACCAGGTTTGCACACATCTCAGGAGGGATTTTGTCCCACTCCTCTTTGCAGATCCTCTCCAAGTCATTAAGGTTTCAAAGCTGACGTTTGGTAACTCGAACCTTCAGATCTCTCCACATATTTTCTATGGGATTAAGGTCTGGAGACTTGTTAGGCCACGCCAAGACCTTAATGTGCTTCTTCTTGAGCCACTAATTTTTTGCCTTGGCTGTGTGTTATGGGTCATTGTCATGCTGGAATACCCATCCATGACCCATTTTCAATGTCCTGGCTGGGGGAAGGAGGTTCTCAACCTAGATTTGACGGTTCATGGCCATGTCCATCATCCCTTTGATGCAGTAAAGTTGTCCTGTCCCCTAAGCAGAAAAACACCCCCAAAGCATAATGTTTCCACCTCCATGTTTGTGGGAAATTTGTTCTAGGGGTCATCCAGAGACCGGCCCGGAAGACTCGATGGGAAAGGAGTGCAGGCGGCGCCACTGCGAGTAACGAGGTGGAAGCAGCACTGACTGTACAACTGCAAGTAAGCTCTGCGGGCAAGTCGGGCAGATGATAAGTTGCTATCCTTTTATGTACTGTACTGGCTGAAGTGGGAAGGAGAGGGGGCTATCAGTGCAGCTCATCAATGCCACCTATTAGTGCCCATCAATGTTGCCTATCAGTGCAGCTCATCAGTGCCACCTATCAGTGCCAGTGTCACCTATCAGTGCCCATCAGTGCTGCCTATCAGTGCAGCTCATCAATGCTCATCAGTCCAGCTCATCAGTGCCCATCACTGCAGTTCATCAGTGCCACCTGTCGGTGCTGCCTATCAGTGCCCATTAGTGCAGCATATTAGTGCTGCCTCATCAGTGCCACCTTATCAGTGCAGCTCATCAATGCAGCTCATCAGTGCCACCTATAAGAGCCCATCAGTGCCACCTATCAGTGCCCATCACTGCAGTTCATCAGTGCCACCTATCAGTGCCCATCAGTGCCACCTATCAGTGTACATGAGTGCAACACATCAGTGCCACATATTAGTGTTGCCTCATCAGTGCCAACATATCAGTGCAGCTCATCAATGCAGCTCATCAGTTCTGCCTATAAGAGCCCATCAGTGCCACCTATCAGTGCCCATAAGTGCCGCCTATCAGTGCCCATCAGTGCTGCCTATCAGTGCAGCTCATCAGTACTGCCTATCAGTGCCACCTTATCAGTGCAGCTCATCAATGCAGCTCATCAGTGCCGCCTATAAGAGCCCATCAGTCCAGCTCATCAGTGCCCATCGCTGTAGTTCATTAGTGCCACCTGTCGGTGCTGCCTATTAGTGCCACCTACAGTGCTCATCAGTGCAGCCCATCAATGTCGCATATTAGTGCTGCCTCATCAGTGCTACCTTATCAGTGCAGCTTATCAATGCTACCTATAAGAGCCCATCAGTGCCGCCTATCAGTGCCAATAAGGGCCGCCTATAGGTGGCCATCAGTGCTGCCTATCAGTGCAGCTCATCAGTGCTGCCTATCAGTGCCCATTAGTGCAGCTCATCAGTGCTAGAGCCACCTATCAGTGTCCATCAGTGCAGCTCATCAGTGCCCATTAGTGCCCCTATCAGTGCTGCCTATTAGTGCTGCCTCATCAGTGCTTTCTTATCAGTGCCCATAAGTGCACCTCATCAGTGCGGCATATCAGTGCAGCTCATCAGTGCCATCTATCAGTGTAGCATCATCAGTGCATATCAGTAAAGAAGAAAAATTACTTATGTGCAAAATGTTATAACAAACTAAGATTTTTTTTTTTAAAATGTCAGTTTTTTTATTTTTTTTAGCAAATAATAAAAAACTCAGTGATGTTTAAATGCCACCAAAATAAAGCTCTATTTTTGTGAAAAAAATGATAAAAATGTCATATGGGTACAGTGTTACATGACTGTGCAATTGTCATTCAAAGTGTGACAGTGCTGAAAGCTGAAAATTGGTCTGGGCAGGAAGGGGGTGAAATTGCCTGGTAGGCAAGCAATGGCGACCCTAGGGGGGGGGCAGAGGGGGCCCTGACCCCCCCAACACTATGCTGGGCCCCACCATGTGCCCCCCCCCCAAAAAAAAAATTTTTTTTTTTTTTACAAAAAGGCAATTTCTTTTTGTTTGTATTCATATCGGATGTGCCGCATCTTACTCGGGCCACCGCTGGGGTAACACAGTCTCTATTGAGAGGGAGAAGGTCCCCAGTGGGTGATTCCTCCCCCCTCCCTCTGCTCGCTGACACTGCATAATACGAGCGCTCACACAACCACGGCCGCCCGATCTGCTTCTTCCCCTGCATCCTCATTGTCAGGGAGAAGAGCGAGTTGCAAGAAGGACTCCACCAGGACTCTCAGTTACTGAAAAAACAGACTGAGGGCAGGGGCAGGACAGCAAGAGGAGGCTGGGGAACCCCACAGTGGCAGAACACCAGGGCCCGGTGGCAAGACAACCTTTGCAACCCTGATAGTTCTCCCACTGCTTTGGACCCTTTATATTTTCTTGGTATGCTGGTGACATATATCTCTTGTTCTCTGTCACCCTGGGGGGGGGGCCCAATACAGTAGGAAGGGAGCTCACTGCAGAACATGTGAAAGGGCCGTTGTGGGATCGCAGTAAAGGGGTAAAGGGCCCCAGGATAGATAGATATATCTATCTATATATATTTTATATATATATATATATATATATATATATATATATATATGCATTTTATATTGCCCCCCTATTTTTGTCCCTGTCCCCCCATGTGCCCCCCCTAAATATGAAAGCTGGAGACGCCACTGTAGGCAAGTGGTTAAAGGATAAGTTCGCATTTGGGAACATGTAACATGTTCCCACTCCTGCAGTGTCTCCCCTATCCACTGGATCTAGTGACAGCAAGCAGAGGATCTTCTCCATGAATTCGCTGTCACTATTTAAAAAAGTATATAGTGTAGTTCCTGTGCGCCATCACTTAGGTTAGAGGAAATAATTGGATATGAGGGAATGTTAATGTATGGAGGTAGCTGCTCATGTCAAACATGTGTCCCCACATGGAAATTATATCTTTTAAATAGGTGAATGCAGCACTCACTCCTGTATTAGTTCACTGTGTCATCCTACTGCTGTCAACTAATTAATTAACATACCAATAAAGTGCAAAACAAAAACAAACAAAACAACTAATAATAAAATATGTCCCCCCTACTGGGTATTGTGCCCAATACAGCACTGCATTGTTAGGCACAATACCCAGTAGGGGTAAAATATTTATTCGTTATTTTTTTTTTATGCACTTAAGTAGAATGACACAGCAAACTATTAATAAAAAAAACATGGCTCCACCCGCCCGGCCACGTCATTCATTAACAGGGAATGGGAAACTACAAGTACCAACAGTATCTGTCAGCTTGTAGTTCTCAATGAACTATCAGGGCACTGTTGAGCACTTTAAGCAGTTCATTGGTTTTTCCTGTCAGAGTGTAACTGTCTGTCTGTATGAGGGACGAGCAGACAGATACACTGACAGCAGACAGATACACTGACAGCAGACAGATACACTGACAGCAGACAGATACACTGACAACAGACAGATACACTGACAACAGACAGATACACTGACAAGTCTGCAGGAGTCCTGCATGGCACCCACGATCTGCTGATGCTTTCAAAGCTGCTATTAAAAAAAATCATAAATGCACATTTTTTTACCTGCAAAAAGATGTCCATTTATTTATTTTCACTCCACTCCATTATTCACTCCACCAGTTCACATGCCATCAATGCTTAGAGTCATTATGTAAGCTGGCACCATTGCTGGGGATTATTGTTGCAGAAACTGGCACTGATGCTGGGGGTTATTATTGCTGCTACTGACACCAATGCTTTGGGTTGTTATTGTGCAAATTGGCACTAATCCTGGCAGTTATTATTGCTGCTGCTGATGTCAATGATGTGGGTTGTTATTGTGCAAACTGGCACTGATGCTGGCGGTTATTATTGCTACTACTGATACAAATGCTGTCGGTTGTTATTGTTCAAACTGGCACTGATGTTTTCAGTTATTATTATGGAAATTGCCATTTATGATGGGGGTTATTATTTCCTAAACTGGCACCGATGATGAGTGGATATGATTGCAGAAACTGATACTAATGCTGGGGGTTATTATTGTGTAAACGGGCACTTATTCTGGCAGTTATTATTAAGGAAACTGCCATTTATGCTGGGGGTTACTATTTTTAACTGGCACGGATGCTGGGGGATATTTTTGCAGAAACTGGCTTTTATGCTGGGGGGTATTATGGTAATTAAAATATTTAATTTGTTTTAACAAAAAATTGTTTGCGTCTTCATTTTATTTATTTACATAAAAAGGTCCACTGAAATCCTTAGCACCATGCCCATGATGCTCTTAATCCGGCACTGGATTTCAGTTTTTCACGGCATAGTGTGTTACCAATTGTTTCCTTGGTGACTATGGTCCCAGCTGCCTTGAGATCTTTGACAAGATTTTCCTGTGTAGTTCTGGGCTAATTCCTCATCGTTCCCATGATCATTGAAACTCCACGAGATGAGATCTTGTATGGAGCCCCAGACTGAGGGAGATTAACAGTTATTTTGTGTTCCTTCCATTTGTGAATAATCGCACCAACTGTTGTCACCCTCTCACCAAGCTGTTGGAGATAGTCTTGTAGCCCATTCCAGCTTTGTGTAGATCTACAATCTTGTCCCTGACATCCTTGGACAGCACTTTGGTCTTGGCCATGGTGGAGAGATTGGAATCTGATTGATTGCTTCTGTGGACAAGTGTCTTTTATACAGGTAACAAGCTGAGATTAAGAGCACTCCCTTTAAGAGAGTCCTCCTAATCTCAGCTCGTTACCTGTATAGAAGACACCTGGGAGCCAGAAAGTTTGCTGATTGATAGGGGATTAAATACTTATTTCACACATTAAAATGCAAATCTATTTATAACTTTTTTGAAAAGCGTTTTTCTGGGTATTTTTGTTGTTCTGTCTCTCACTGTTAAATAAACCTACCATTAAAATTGGAGAATTATTATTTATTTGTCAGTGGGCAAACGTACAAAATCAGCAGGGGATCAAATACTTTTTTCCCTCACTGTATGCTCTTGATTCTAATGCCGCGTACACACGATCAGAAATTCCATCAGAAAAAACTTGGATGGTTTTTCCGACGGAATTCCGCTCAAGCTTGCCTTGCATACACACGGTCACACAAAAGTTTTCTGAACTTTTGACGTCAAGAACGCGGTGATGTACAACACTACGACGAGCCGAGAAAATGAAGTTCAATGCTTCCGAGCATGCGTGTTTTTTTGCGCGTCCGAGTTGCATACAGACGAACGCATTTTCGGATAGGAACTTTTTCCGACCGAAAAATAGAGGACCTGCTCTCAATCTTTTGCTGGCTGGAATTCTACCAGCAAAAGTCTGATGGAGCATACACACGGTCGGAATTTCTGACCAAAAGCTGACATCCGACTTTTGCTGGCAGAATTTGTGATCGTGTGTACGGGGCATTAAGCTCCCTTTTACAGTCACTATTATATATCATTCTAAATGATAGTTAGAAATACATCTATGTGAACAATTTCTATTCACTGGAATCAGCTCCAAGTAATGGGTGGATGTTTTGAATAGACTTTCTCCTGTAGCACAAGCAGAAAAATACTGAGCTATATAGAGCTATTTCACATTCTCCTCCTCTAAGCTGCAGGAAGGTCTGATGGAAATGATATTTATGCTATTTGCCCTTTATTCAGGTTCTTTATGGATTAAACAAAAGAAGTTTGAAGGCTGTTCCCCGTTGAAGAATTACTTTGGACCATTTTTATCTCTGTTGTTGTAGATGAGAAAATGTTTGTTTGCTGTTGCTTGCTAAGATCAGTGGTATTTTCCATGATGGGAGGCAATAGACCAATTGATTAACGGTTTAGCTCAATCCGAGTAAATCGCAAAGGTGAAGCAAATACGGTTTCAAACCAAAAGTTAAAAACAACACAATTAGGTCACACTAATCCGTGGCACAGGAGAGGATTAATGGCGATGTAACAACCTTGGCAGGAAAAATAGAGTCATTATTTCTGATGGATCATATTGTGGAAACACCGTAGGGGAACCTGGAGGAGGTAATCTTGTATACTATACTAAGCAGTAAAGAATGGTGGATTTAAAAATCAGATTAGGCTATTAGAGGATGAAGAGGTAGGTGTTCTTCACCATCTAGGCCGGCTTCCCACACCAGTTATTTTATATTACGGAATAGACAAAATAAATGTGTTCCAATTATGTTTTTAAAGGATAAGTCTAAAACTATTTTTTGGGTTGATTTGGGGTAATCATTTGACAGTGTCTTGTATTTTAGAGGGCCTTCAACAGTAAGATCCCTTTGTATTTCTGTAATTTGTGTTGCTGCTGTTCTTATATTCCTATGACAAAATTTAGAAGAACCTCTATTTGGAGGAGCTTGGAACTCCAATGTACCCCTCTAAAGCCTTCGAATGGTTAAGGAGGTTGGTGGGTAGTTCAGCTTGCTGGCATCCATCCAAAACAAAAATATCCACTTTCAGTGGACAGACTCTAATTATCAAAGCTGTTTCTGTATTCTACTGCATTTCAGGGGACTGACAGTTATTGAAATTTAGCCAGCTTATTTAAAAGGTGTTAAAGCTAAGGAAGGAAAAGCAGGTGCAGGTGCAGTGCAAGAGACCCAAATACATGAATAACATATTGGACCCAGGTAAACAGATGATGCAATGTAGGGGGTACAGGTACATGAAAGAACTAGTGCGGGGGATGCATGCACAGGGAAGGACCAGTAAAGGGGATTCATGTGCAGGGAAGACTAATGCCCCGTACACACGGTCGGACTTTGTTCGGACATTCCAACAACAAAATCCTAGGATTTTTTCCGACAGATGTTGGCTCAAACTTGTCTTGCATACACACCGTCACACAAAGTTGTCGGAAAATCCGATCATTCTGAACGCGGTGACGTAAAACACGTACGTCGGGACTATAAACGGGGCATGTGGCCAATAGTTTTCATCTCTTTTTGTATTCTGAGCATGCGTGGCACTTTGTCCGTCGGATTTGTGTACACACGATCGGAATTTCCGACAATGGATTTTGTTGTCGGAAAATTTTATAGCCTGCTCTCAAACTTTGTGTGTCGGAAAATCCGATGGAAAATGTGTGATAGAGCCTACACACGGTCGGAATTTCCGACAACAGGGTCCTATCACACATTTTCCGTCGGAAAATCCGACCGTGTGTACGGGGCATAAGTGTGTAGACGCTGCAAGTGCAAGGATGACTCAGTGTAGGGAAAATGAAAAAGCCTGTCTGAGACTCAGATATTCAACTGGCTCTTTGTTTGTGTGTGTGTATGGGGGGGGGGGGGGGTAATTACACACATAATTCAGGGTAGGGAATACAGATACAGATACAAAGAAGATCAAATGTAGCAGATGCAGGTGTATGGAAGACCCAGCATAGCTGATGCAAAAACAAGGAAGGCCCAGTTTAGGGGATGCGGGCAAAGGGAGGCCAGTTATAGAGAATGCCTCCAAAGGAAGGTCAAGAGAACCCATTGCGGTGGATTTATGTGTAATAACAAATTACATATAATTTAGTGCTTTAAAATTAAAGGTGCAAATCTTTAAATCAACACACAAATAATAGAAATAATAGCCCCAAAAAGTGTGGAAATAGTCCCAAATGATGAATAATACTGTGAAGAGTCTTGATTCAAATAAATGGAATTGATCCTCCAAACACCTTAAGTGTCCCACCACCATGAGTGTAAAAGGACTCTTACCGGAGCTAGTGGACTATTTATAAGTGAAAAGAGTCACATACTCTTGTGTATCTGAGCACTCTCTGCTGGATAGCATGAATAACCTCCAGGATCCCCACTTATGCTCTCAAGAACACCTCATCCGTATAAGAATTATATTCCACCATGACATGAAAAGAGAACCAGGAACATCAACATAGCGTAAAACTGTATAAAAAAGATTTATTTAAAAGTACTAGCTATTTACATTCTTAAAAAACATAAAGTGCTTATCATTATGAAACTCAAGTCTCAGGATTCAAACTGGTCACTTCCTCGTTGCAGTGTGCTTGATGAAGTGATAGCTTCTCCCTACGTGTTTCGTCAAAACTGACGTCATCTTACAGCACTTTATTATATATTATTTGTTACTAGCATAGCATTTTTGATTTATATTTGTTACACAAATTATCAAATTGTTTTGCCAGCTGTTGTATAGGTCTTTTAGTGCGATTTCTTCTCTTTAGTGGTGGTTTATAGTAGGAAGAATAGTGCCTTGTATCAATGTGAGAAATAGTGTCTATTATCAGTGGGAGGAAAAGTCCCCCAAGGGCTGGATAAGGGCAAGAAAAAGGCCACAACTTGGAGTCCACTGATTTAGAATAATTAGGAGTGAAAACCGAGGGGGGGAGAAGGACAGAGGGATTTGGCTCTAAAAGTATAACTGTTTCTCCAAATGGGGGACTGTTGGTAGCTATGAAGACTGGTGATAAAAAACATGGCAATATTCAGTAGATATGTTTTACCATGACTTCCAGGTGTTTAGCACATATGAACATGTTTGTACTGTACTTGTTTCAATCTGTTTAATATTGTACACATTTCTATCCGCAGAGCAGCTGGAGGATAACTTTCTCATTAGCATACATCTTGACTCTCATTAAATCAATATTGCTACTCAGCTCATAGTTACAGAAAGATAAAAATAATGTTTATCTGGCAGATGAGTATGTAAATGAAATCTGATGTCCCCTCAGCCATAATTTAATTGTGTCCTCTCCTCCCTTCCAGCCTGTACAATGCTTTTCTCACCCCCTCCCTCCCGGCTGTTTCTTATGGTCTTCAGCAAGCTGTCCTGTGTCTCATTTTGACTTGTGTATATAAGGAGGTCTAAGTGCCTAAGGGGGCCGCAACGCGTCTCTCATTGTCGAGTTCTAGGAATTATTTAACATTCACTTCACTGCTTCCTGTGACCTCTAGTTCCCTGAGAACTTCTGCCTTCTATGGAAAATGTTTGACTTGTAAAAGAAAACTATATGTGTTGCGGTTCTGCAAATGGTTTTCGCATTCCAATTCCAAATCTACAATGCTATCTTGAAAGAGCTCAGGGTTACCAGGGTATTCTGAGAAAATGCATTGTACAACTTAAAATAAAACTTGTTAACTGCTTTTAAAGCATCTTCAGGCAAAAAAATCACAATCTCTGGACCTCAATGATATGCTCATATTTGAAGCCCCCCTGATGCTAATGCTAATGCTGAACTCTAGGCAGGGCAGGCATGAAAATGTTTATTGAAATATATTCCTCAATAACCACAAAGTATATGAAACCACTTTGTGAACCAAATTCCTTGGTAAACCTAGATATTCCTGTTTAAAAGTAGCAATGGCATAATCACTGTGCTGATCACTGAGCAGAGATGTGGGAGGGACCAAGCAGGCTCCTCCCACTACAGGCTGCCTGCAGAAACTGCAGGAGAGGCGGAGACAAGACCAGTCACCCTGCACAAGGAGAGAGAGCAGCAGTGACCGGTCTTTATTACAGGAAGTCCTGCACAGAGGTAAAGTTTCACACTGGATAACTGCACAGATCTGGAAAAAATCAAGTAAGAATGCACATGCCTCTTGTATATAGACAATATTTGTCTAGCCCAGAGTTCAGCTTTAACCACTTCAGCTTCGGAAGGTTTACCCCCCCCCCCCTTTTCATGACCAGGCCATTTTTTGCGATACAGCACTGCGTTGCTTTAACCACTTACGGACCACCGCATGCCGATATACGTCCTAAATTTGAAGAGGACAAGAAATTTGATCGATCAATTATCTACTGGTTGTGCCACATCCTAAATTCCAAATTTGAAGCAGAAGAAATTCCCCTAGCGGACTTTAAAGGCACATTTAAAAAAATATATATTTAGAAAGGTATGTAGAGTAGATAACAGTTTATTAATTACAAAAAATAATTAAGTAAGTCACATAATCACATAGTTAAAAACAAGGAATGCAGTTCCATAAATACAAAGACTAATGATACCAATACATTTGCACCCGACGCGTTTCGGAGTTACTTATGCCTCCTTCTTCAGGGGTGATTGTAGGGTTTGCAACAAGAATTTTCTATATGGGAAATAATATGTATAACATAAACATGGTAAGTGCACAGTGAAAAGATCATAAAAAACAAACTCTATAGTTGTATGAATCTGTATATATATACATACATTTTTCTGTTTACACTTACATTGGTATCTATGGATATAGATTATGCATTCCAAGACGGGTTTAAAAGAAACATAGAAGTATTGACGTGCTGCCCATCGGACGTGTTCCCTGGTCGTAATGTGTGGAGCTTTAGTAAAGTATAACAGCAGTATTCGCAGAGCCACTGTCGAGGTGGAGATAGAAAGGTATGGATATGTGAGATGGTTTTATTCTTCCTTCCAATGGGAAGGAGGGCCCATTGTTAACGGGCGTATGGCAGTTTAGATCTGAGATCACACTGGGGCCAAATGTGTATCCTGTAAATCATGAAGATATATACATATATGTAAGAATGTGTGTACATATGGATAGCCAAAGTAATACATGGAAAATCCAAAAAATGTGTCCTACCTGGTCCGCCTAGAATTATAAAGAACAGTAACTGATGGTGAGTATGGATCAAGTGTGGTCCAAATAGCTGGAAAGTCAACATGAAGATGAGAGGTAAATTAGAGCCCTGATTTATGAAAAACAGGGGGGAAAAAGGATAGGAAAAGGGGAGAGGGGGGGGGGGGGGAAGAGGAGGGGAAGAAGAAATAAGGAGGGGGGGGGGGAAGGGGAGGGAAAAAAAGAGGGGGGGGGGAAATGAGGGGGGAGGGGGGGAAGGAGGGGGGGGGAGATAGAAAGGGAGGAAGGGAAATGAAGAAAGAGGGGAACAAGAAAGGGGGGGGGGGAAGAAACAGAAAGAAAAAGATGGTAAGTAAAAAAACAGAAAAAAGAAAAAAAGAAAAAGTGTAGGGCCTCCAAATAGCATGAATGGCTGATAATTTCAATAAAGGAGACTAGATCATTAGATGTATTATAAGAGAAAAGGGTAATCCCCAGAACATAGCAGATAGCGGGTGAGGCAAGTGAAGCATGACGGACAACAAGCAGGATTTACAGCCAATAGTTCCAACAAAAAAGTCCATGTCAATAATATGTGGTAGGTTACTAACCAAGTGTTACAGCACCTCACACCGAAAGCGTCCTGTCAGCAGCAGATGACGCCTGGTGTGGGCTAGAGCCGGATATATAAAGCCCTTCCCACCTATCAGCTGTTGATGGAAAAACCTCAACAGCTGATTGTGGTGAGGGAGGGGCGGAAACACTGTGACTGGCCCCCCGGGTGGAGCGCGCGCCGCCAGGCATCTACAGCGCATGCGGACGCATACGTCGTGAGGCGTGGCCACGCCTACTGCACCCGCCGGCACGTCTGGCTTCCCCAGCAGACTGCGCATGTCCGTTGGGGTCGCAAGATGGAGGACAGATGATTCTGTACCTCACACAGCGCCACCATGAGTCCAAACTTCGCTCAGGCGGCTCTTTTCGTGCCGGGCGGATCACAGATCATGGTGTGGAACCAATAAAGAAAAGCATATGTTATATGCAGCTAAATAGAGAATACAGTGCCAAATCTTGTTGCTAGAGCAGGGAAACAGGGCCGATGGACAGTGCAATACAGGTTGGGAAGGCAATCTGATGGAGGAGAACATAACAAAACATAACAAAACAATAATCACATACAAATATTGAGAGTATAGTTCTCAACATTTCAATACATGACCTAGAGTGGCATAATATATAGTATAGGGACTGTATGTCCCATAATATGCGGGCCAAGGGGGAGGGGGGGGGGTTTGGGGGGTTTGTTGGGGGGGGGGGGGAAGTGGGGGTCCAGTATGCAGTGGTCAGGCTCGGCTGCTGCATTGGATATTGGATACGGAGTCTTTCCTTTCCTATTAGTGGGTATGGATAGCAAATATATGGGGGGTACACCAAATGTATATGGGGCCATATGGCCAATAGTATAGCCCCCTATGTTTGGTGGTAATAATAGATGGAGTAAGAATAGTTAACTGGTCCATAGTGCCACCCCAAATATGTCGTTGTCTATGGGGTGGTCCTCCCTATTGCTCTCTACCACCAGATGAAAAGCCTTCGAGGAAGGGTTTAAACCAAATGGTTTCGTTTAGGCCTGGGGGTTCGGTGGCTCTTAAGTTATATATCCACCGAGACTCTAGTTGCAGCAATGTCTTGTTCCAGTCCCCTCCCCTTGACTCTGGATGTACCCGATCCAAGATAAGAAATTTGATTTTTGGGCATATGCCGTTATGTACTATTAAGGTGTGTCTCCCCAATGGGAGGTCCGGGTCACCAGTTTCCATGCTTGCTAAATGTCTGTATGCCCTCTTCCAAAATTCAGTCTTAGTTTTTCCTACATAGAAGCAGGTACATTCACAGAGGAGTAAATAGATCACCCCAAAAGTCCTGCAATTGGCAAAATGTTTGGGGCGGAATAGCTGTCCATTTGGAAGGGCCGGGTTTCTGGTTGTGAGCATATATTTACAGTATCTACATTTGCCACACATGAATGTCCCCTTGTGTTTGCAGTGTGTCTTGTTATTCCCTGCCTTAAATTCACTAGCTGTGATTTTATCTCCCAGGGAGGTAGTTCTTTTAAATGTAAAGAGGGGTCTCTGTGGGACTAAGGGTCCTAGAGTTGGATCGCATTGTAACATGTGCCAATACTTTGTCACAATGTTCCTCACCTGTCTGTGTTGGTTGTTGAATTTGGTAATGATTCTAAGAGTACCAATATCATTCTTGTCAGATTTGTTGGTTTTTTGAGAGTATAGCAGTTCTTCTCTAGGCTGCAAGAGGGCTTTTTTAAAAGAGCGTTTCAAAGATGCATGGGAATACCCCCTTAGTAATAGCCTGTCACGCAGCTTATTCGCCTCTAATTTGAAGGTGTTACTGTCTGAGCAGTTCCGTTTTGCTCTCAAGTACTGACTATATGGGATAGAATTAAGAAGGGGTTTGGGGTGGAAACTGCTTGCATGCAGTATGGCATTGCTTGCGGTTGATTTCCTGTACAGTTTGCTAGTAACACTGCCTTCCTCACCTCTACAGACCTCTACATCAAGGAACGTGATGCATTGTTTGTCAAATGACATGGTGAAATTGAGGTTGAAGTCGTTACGGTTCATCCTCAATAGACACTCCCTAAGGAGGTCGATTGGTCCGTCCCAAACGATGAAGAGGTCGTCGATGTACCGGTACCAACACAGTATGTGGTCCGTGTACATCGACAAGCTCTCATCGCTTAGGAACATGGCCTCCCACTCCCCCAGGTACAGGTTGGCATACGATGGGGCACAACATGTCCCCATCGCAACCCCCTGCACCTGGAGGTAGTGGGAGCCATTGAAGGTGAAAACATTATGGCTGAGAATATGTTCCAAAAGTGAAGTAATGAATTCACTATATGTAGGGTCCAGGTCTTGTGCTGTGCGTAAAACGTGTTTTATGGCTGCTACGCCCTTCTCATGGGGGATAGAGCTATAAAGGGATTCAACGTCAATTGTGACAAACATGGCATGCTCGGGAATTTTTTGCTGGTCAATGGTTTGTAGAAAGTGTACTGTATCCTTTACAAAAGAAGGGAGGGCATGAACAAATGGTTTGAGTACTTCATCTATCAGCCTGCTCGCATTTTCACTGATAGCCCCTATACCGGAGATGATCCCCCTCCCCCCTCATTTCCTCCCCCCCCCCTTTTTTTTCCCTCCCCTTCCCCCCCCCCCCTCCTTATTTCTTCTTCCCCTCCTCTTCCCCCCCCCCCTCTCCCCTTTTCCTATCCTTTTTCCCCCCTGTTTTTCATAAATCAGGGCTCTAATTTACCTCTCATCTTCATGTTGACTTTCCAGCTATTTGGACCACACTTGATCCATACTCACCATCAGTTACTGTTCTTTATAATTCTAGGCGGACCAGGTAGGACAAATTTTTGGATTTTCCATGTATTACTTTGGCTATCCATATGTACACACATTCTTACATATATGTATATATCTTCATGATTTACAGGATACACATTTGGCCCCAGTGTGATCTCAGATCTAAACTGCCATACGCCCGTTAACAATGGACCCTCCTTCCCATTGGAAGGAAGAATAAAACCATCTCACATATCCATACCTTTCTATCTCCACCTCGACAGTGGCTCTGCGAATACTGCTGTTATACTTTACTAAAGCTCCACACATTACGACCAGGGAACACGTCCGATGGGCAGCACGTCAATACTTCTATGTTTCTTTTAAACCCGTCTTGGAATGCATAATCTATATCCATAGATACCAATGTAAGTGTAAACAGAAAAATGTATGTATATATATACAGATTCATACAACTATAGAGTTTGTTTTTTATGATCTTTTCACTGTGCACTTACCATGTTTATGTTATACATATTATTTCCCATATAGAAAATTCTTGTTGCAAACCCTACAATCACCCCTGAAGAAGGAGGCATAAGTAACTCCGAAACGCATCGGGTGCAAATGTATTGGTATCATTAGTCTTTGTATTTATGGAACTGCATTCCTTGTTTTTAACTATGTGATTATGTGACTTACTTAATTATTTTTTGTAATTAATAAACTGTTATCTACTCTACATACCTTTCTAAATATATATTTTTTTAAATGTGCCTTTAAAGTCCGCTAGGGGAATTTCTTCTGCTTTAAATTTGAAGAGGAATATCATTGTTATGGGAACAGCTAGCTGCCATAACCTCGGTATTCTCTTCTTCGGCTGGCGGTCTGCTTTCCAATAAGAGTGGTCTCTGTGGCGGATCCACCGCAAGATCACTTTTATCAGCGGCGGGAGAGGGCCCCCCCTCCCGCCACGCTCCGGTGCCCTCCGCAGATTACCGGAGCCGTCGGCAGCGGCGGCGGCGATCGGATGCTGCTCCTTGCTGAGTATGGAGATGAGTGAGGGGAAGATGGCCCCCACCCGTCCCCGTACCATTGCAGGGCGGAAGCAACGTCAAAACATAAGCTTATGTGAGGTCACAGAAACAATTGGATTTTCTACCTCATTTATCCTTCTATGTACATGCTGTATACTTGTGCAACTTTGCGAGTATGCATTTTATTGGTTGCTTTTCATATTAATAAATTTAGTTTTTACTCAGATAATGCACTATGGGTTTGTGCCTCCCCCTCTTTGTTTTTGTAGTTCCTCGTGGGATATCACCATCCGAGAAGGGCTGCATCTACCGGGCATAGGACCATGTATGTGACATTGGTTGGCTTTCCCTCTAGTGCAGACCCCTGAGTGCTGGTAGTGTTTGGCTGTCTTTTCTTATAGTTTCATGCGCACCAATAACACTGGCTCAGTCTAGGGAATTGTCTTTTTTTTTAATTTATTGCAGCAACCTACAGGGAAAGGGTGCAGGGTAATACAAAACGTCAAGAGAAATTAGCAGGAGGACAAACTGTAGCCAAAATTCCCTTGTAACAGCCTTTGCTGAGGCTAGAAGCGAATGGCCAGCTAATCTGAGACTCTATGCGAGCAGTCCCAGTCCTTACAGCAGCCTCTGGCATTTATATCCCCAAGTGCATCCACAACTGGGATCCATAATCAAAGTCCAATGCCGCGTACACACGGGCGGACTTTTTAACCGGACTGGTCAGACAGAACGAATCCGTCGGACAATCCGACCGTGTGTGGGCTTCATCGGTCCTTCAGCTGACTTTTTCTGTCGAAAATCAGACGGACTTTAGATTTGGAACGTGTTTCAAATATTTCCGATGGACTCGAGTCCGGTCGAAAAATCCGTTCGTCTCTATGCTAGTCCGACGGACAAAAAAGGACGCAAGTGCAGCTATTGGCTACTGGCTATGAACTTCCTTATTCTAGTCCCTTCGTACGTCATCATGTTCATACCAACAGACTTTCGAACGGACTTTAGTCCTTCATGTGTGGGCAAGTCCGGTCGTCCGAAAGTCTGTCGTAACTCCGTCGAAAGTCTGTCGGAAAGACCGTCGGACGCTTGATGCTGAAAAGTCCGCCCGTGTATACACGGCTTTACTCACAAAGTTCAAGGACAGCTACCTCCATGCAACACTCTCCAGTAAGGAAGAAAAAAGTATGTCTATGGGAATGTTTGATCATTCTTTCAGAAGTGCATTTTTGAGGTCAGGCACTAATGTTGGACGAGAAGGCCTGGCTCAAAGTCTCCGCTCCAATTCATTCCAAAGCTGTTCTATTGTGTTGAGGTCAGGACTCTGTGCAGGCCAGTCAAGTTCCTCCACCCTAAACTCGCTCATCCATGTCTCTATGGACCTTGCTTTGTGCACTGGTCCAAATCATTTAGTGGAGGGGGGATTATAGTGTAAGGTTGTTCAGGGGTCGGGCTTGGTCCCTTAGTTTCAGTGAAGTGAACTCTTAAGGTGTCAGCATACCAAGGGGATGGCCCCTTCCTGTTCCAACATGACTGCACACCAGTGCACAAAGCAAGGTCCATAAAGACCTGAATGAGCGAATTTGGGATGGAGGAACTTGACTGTCCTGCACAGAGTCCTGACCTCAACCCGATAGAACACCTTTGGGATGAATTAGAGCAGAGATTGCGAGCCAGGCCTTCTCGCGAGCCAGACTGTGAGCCAGGCCAACATCAGTGCCTCACCTCAGAAATGCACTTCTGGAAGAATGGTCAAACATTCCCATAGACACACTCCTAAACCTTGTGGGCAGCCTTTCCAGAAGAGTTGAAGCTGTTAGGGCCCTTTCACACTTGGGCGGTTTGCAGGCGCTATTGCGCTAATAATAGCGCCTGCAAACCGACCCGAAACAGCCCCCAAGGGCTTTCACACTGGAGCGGTGCGCTAGCAGGATGGGAAAAAAAGTCCTGCTAGCAGCATCTTCGGAGCGGTGTATATACGCTCCTTCCCCGCTCCTGCCCATTGAAATCAATGGGACAGCACGGCTATACCGCCGGCAAAGCACCTCTGGAGAGGCGCTTTGCGGTGGTTTTTAACCCTTTCTCGGCCGCTAGTGGGGGGGTAAAACCGCCCCGCTAGTGGCCGAATACCGATGGTAAAGCGCCACTAACAATAGCGGCACTTTACCGCCGACACCACCCCCGCCCCGGTGTGAAAGGGGCCTTATAGGTGCAAAGGTTGGGCCAACTCAATATTGAACCCTATGGACTAAGACTGGGATGCCATTAAAGTTCATGTGCGTGTAAAGGTAGGCGTCCCAATACAATATAGTGTATAAAAGCCCAAAGTACAACATATAGTGAATGGAATTTTAAATATGCCTTCGGGAGTCACAACAAGCAAATCTTCATTATAAAAACAGTCTTTATTGCAGGTCTTTTATTTAAAAAGACAATATATGACTACAGAAAAAAAAGAATAGTGACTATAAAAAAACTTTATAGATCACAGCAGTGTGGGTATATCCCAATAATGTCACATATTAATAGATCTTCACATTCCGTGGGATCTCTTTTAGAGATGATTTCCAACCGCTGTTATCAAGCAAACACCAAATTGCATAAAAATCAACTCTTGGTATAGAAGGTATATGCATATATAGACGCCTACCAGCCCGTGGGAAATTCCTGCATGCATCAAAGCGGTAGTAAACCACTGCAATAAAACAAACAAGCACATTATGAAATACTTACCTTAAAACGAAGCCCTCCAGCAGTGCGCTGTCACCACTGAGAGGGCTTTTCCATCCTCCCCGGCATGTGCGCAAGGGCCCTCAGTTACAACACAGTGCTCTGAATAGCACGGTATGCCAGACCTTCAGAGCGAATTTGCTCACCAGCTGCATCCAGGGTGAATATATATTCATTTTACTATAGACTTAGCTGTAGGTAAAAATCACAAAGCGGACTTTACTACCACTTCAAATCCCAACAGACCAGCCCATAATGTTATGAGGCAGGAGAGATTTGCATGATGTTGACAGCAAAAAAATCTCTTTTTTAGATTAAAATAAAAACAGCCTACAATTTGAATTTGTTTGTTTGTTTGAAATTGTTTGAAGAGTTCTAAAGAGTATAACACAACACATTTTTGTCATCACTTCAAAATAGTCTTTAGATCCCTCAGCCTGTAGAATAGAAAAGCCAGCCAAAATGCAAAATCCCCACTCCAATCCCTACTCTAATCCCATGGGCTGGTAGGTATCTATATATGCACATACCCTCTGTACCAACTGTTCACATTACTTTTTTATTGATGAATGCTGTGTTTTGTTTGAGGCTTCCTGCAGACTAGCTGGTTATGAAATGAAAACATTTACCACTTACCCTAGTGGCTTCTTCAGTTAATTTGATGATGGGGAATTTCCCGACATTAAACCCTTATGGGTCGACCAGCCACCATAATCCAGTTACTGTAATGCACATGTGGTATGCATTATCTGGAATCTATTACTCAAGGAATAATTGCTTTTAAAGTGTGAAGTTCAAAAGTTTTAAAGTTGGATTCAAGAGGAAGGTTCCATCTATGGAAAAATACAACACAGCAATAGTATGTGGAAAAACATATTTGAAACAATATACAAATAAGCAGGTGCACCACCAAACATTTTCACATGCATGCAGAGCACCAAAAAGCAAAAGATACAAAAATAAACAAAAAAATATAAAGATATATAAATAGACTGCGACCATTTCCCACCATCTGCCAAGACGCCACAGAAAGGGGCAAGGTAAAGCCGTACTCACCAAAGGATCCACATTGATAGCCCTGGACACCACAATGCCTAACTTGGCAATCTCCCAGTGAGTGCGGGAATCAGGTGGAGGTGTACATGGGTCAACTACTACCAAGCAAAACATTTTAAATGTATAAAATGACTCAAGAAAAGTCCATAATAATAATAATATTATGGGCCTTTTGGTGCTCTGCATGCATGTGCAGTTGTTTCGTTGTGCACCTGCTTATTTCTATATTGTTACCAATATGTTTTTCCATATACTATTGCTGTGTTGTATTTTTCCATTGATCGAACATTCCTCTTGAACCAAGCTCCTGAAGAAGCAGGCACTCTGCAAAACATAGAGTGTGAGATTGCAATTATGGGAATTGAGGTTCCTTTTGACCGGGTTGATACCCAGTTTCTTTCCAGTCCATATTATAGGAATTTACTTTTTTTAGTATTGTTTGTCTTTTCCAAATGGGATACATGTACTTCATCTTTCCCTATATGGTTTAATTTTTTTAATTAATTAATTTAATAAATATGTATTTTTTTTTTTTTTTTTTTTTATAAAATCATTGTATTGTGAGTTCCAACTGTACCATGAAAGTCCCCTTTGCCTCTATTACATTTTCTATGCCAAAGTGTAAAGTAAGTGTAGCACTAACTCGGTGGAGCTGCTGATTTAAGTGGGTCTGTTACCTTCACTCTCCTTCCCTTGTTTCACCGGCACCGGGTCTAGGGTTCCGTTGAGTTTACCTCTGGACGACACACGCACCAACACTGGAGTACGTTTTCAATGCTTTATTAAACAATTTCTTAGGAAGTCGCAGGAAAGAGGCGGAAAGGAAACTGCAGAAGAAACTCAAATATCTTCCGGTAGGGTTCTTTAACGAATGTCCTGGTAGGATTCAGATATTATATGGAATGCGCTCCCCTTGTGGGACACACTCCTTGCTCGCCTGGATGGATAGGCCTCACTTGCCCATCCAGGCAAGAACCTTTAAGTCAACCCGGCAACATTATGCTGTATGGTTACTTTTGGATACATCCTCCAACCGAGTCACCAGGTCCCTCTCCAGACCAGCACAGTGCGTGATCCTTCCATGACGGGTCCTCCCCTGGGATCTCCTCGGTTGTCCAGCCTCATCACACAGGGCCGACAGCTCAGGACCATTCCGCGGCCGCGGTGGTAGGTAGCTCCTTAACGCATACCTGTCGGCCAGGAGGGCCAGCAGGTGGCTGTAAAATGAACCCCAAAAAATGGTGTCTGTCCCATAAATACCCTCGCCCAGAATGCAACTCGGAGGACCACCTCCACCGAGTTGTCTCCGGGACAGAAGAGCATCCATACGCTTCAACACGTTGCCTTTCCAACACTAACCAGTGATAACAGCGACACCCACCGGTCAGCACGGAAACACACACAACGTCAGCCAAGCTAGAACAGAGGCAAATTTAACCTTCCGAACGAACAAGTTACTATATTTACCTAACATGCGGTAGATTGCAAATCTACCAACGCTACATAAGTTACAATGAGCGCACAGGATTTCTGGTAAGATCAACAAGAATTATGAACTTGCAGAATTTTTAAAGAGACAAAATATGTGGAAATGGGCATGTGGTAGATGTACAGTTGTGCTCATAAGTTTACATACCCTGGCAGAATTTATGATTTCTTGGCCATTTTTCAGAGAATATGAACGATAACACAAAAACTTTTCATTCACTCATGGTTAGTGTTTGGCTGAAACTATTTATTATCAATCAACTGTGTTTATTCTTTTTAAATCATAATGACAACAGAAACTAGCCAAATGACCCGATCAAAAGTTTACATACCCCAATTCTTAATACTGTGTATTGCCCCCTTTAACATCAATGACAGCTTGAAGTCTTTTGTGGTATTTGTGGATGAGGCTCTTTATATTCTCAGATGGTAAAGCCGCCCATTCCTCTTGGCAAAAAGCCTCCAGTTCCTGTAAATTCTTGGGCTGTCTTGCATGAACTGCACGTTTGAGATCTCCCCAGAGTGGCTCAATGATATTGAGGTCAGGAGACTGAGAACCTTCTCCAGAACCTTCACTTTATTCTGCTGTAGCCAATGACAGGTCAACTTGGCCTTGTGTTTTGGATCATTGTCATGTTGGAATGTCCAAGTACGTCCCATGCGCAGCTTCCTGGCTGATGAATGCAAATTTTCCTCCAGTATTTTTTTAAAACATACTGCATTCATCTTGATCAAATTTCCTGTGTCTTTGTAGCACACACATCCCCAAAACATCAGCGATTCACCTTCGTGTTTCACAGTAGGAATGGTGTACCTTTCATCATAGGCCTTGTTGACTCCTCTCTAAACATAACGTTTATGGTTGTGGCCAGTGTCGGTTGCGTCCATTAGTTGCACTCGGGCGCCACCCCCTCTCTCCAGCCACCCCCTCTGTGTACTGTGCATTGCATGAATCTATCCATGGCCGCTGTAGCCACTCCCTATTCAGGCGCCCGGCCCCTATTCGGGCGCCGAGCTCCTGAATTACAGAGACGGGGGGGTGTTTTTGAAGCACCTGATTAGAGCCAGTGCACCCAGGTGTGTTAGCAAAGCAAATGAATATTTGCTTTGCTAACACAGAACCACCTCTCAACCAATCAGGAGGCCCGGATGTAATACCAGGCACCTGATTGGCTGAAGGCAGAGATGATCCTATTGGCACCAAGGAATATAGGAAGAAGACACACATGGAGGAGTCCTGCATCCATCGCCGTGCTACCATCCCACAGCTCACCGCCTGACACGCCACCGCAATGGGGTGCTGGGCAGACAGCGGGCAGGCAGGGGGGGCACAGTGGCTTTATATTATGAGCACAGAGGCTACAATTGATGGGGCACAGTTGGCTGCATTTGATGAGCACAGAGTCTGCATATTATGGGCACAGTGGCTGCATATAATGGGGCACAGTTGGCTGCATTTGATGAGCACAGAGGCTGCATATTATGGGCACAGTTGGCTACATATGATGGACACAGAGTCTGCATATGATGGGCACAGAGTCTGCATATGATGGGCACAGAGTCTGCATATGATGGGCACAGAGTCTGCATATGATGGGCACAGTTAGCTGCATATGATGGGCACAGTTGGCTGCATATGATGGGCACAGTTGGCTGCATATGATGGGCACAGTTGGCTGCATATGATGGGCACAGTTGGCTGCATATTATGGGCACAGTTGGCTGCATATGATGGGCACAGTTGGCTGCATATGATGGGCACAGGTGGCTGCATATTATGGGCACAGTTGGCTGCATATTGTGGTACAGGTGGCTGCATTTATGGGCACAGAGTCTGCATATGATGGGCACAGGTGGCTTCATATGATATAAACGTGCATAAATGCTAGATATGTAAAGTGTATGCATGATAATGCATTCCAATGAAGGAAAACAGGGGGAGAACCTGCGCTAAAAAGCAAAAGGGAGAAAACGGAATACAGCTGCAACAAATACCACAAATATCAGTGAGGTGTAAATCAAAATAAAAATAAAAAATGTGCGCTTGCATTAAATGACATATACCACTATTTCAACAATCATATACTGAAAATATGAATAGAATAAAATTGTAAGTAAATAAACAGTGAGTACACTGAATAACACAGATTAAAAATCAGTGCTAAAAAAAAATTGGATTCAGGTAGGATGAACATAAATTAATACAAAAATAAATTACATAAAAAACATTCAGATTCATAATTTTCTAGTGAAATTGAAAAGTGCAAATATTGATGCGTTAGGAAGTGCAAATATTGGTGATAAAGTTCAATCCATTAAAAAAAGTGCAATGAAAACAAAATCGCATGAGGGAAGATCATAGTCGCAAAGGAGAAATCGCATATCCACAGTACATTAGATGCAACCCATGTGAGTGAGGAAGGATGAAAGGGACGTGAAGAAACTTCAAGCCACCGGTAAATCCAAGGGTTAATAAATATGTACCCTTAGCAGACAAGTTGGACCTCCTAAATAGCAAGGTCATATAGGCATGCAGATATAGCCCTCTGCAGGGACAGATGGATGGCGGCGTCTGGATCTACGTGTGTAGATTGCTTATTTTTGGTGAGTGCACACTCCCAGCAGAGTAAATTACTGTGTGTTTTGAGGGACTGTCCCTGATTTGAAGCAATATCCGTCTGTCCCTCATTTTGGTCTGATCTATATAGTTGCATAAAAAATACACTTTTAATCTTTCAAAAAGTGTTTCCCAGTGCTAAACCTTTTATCCAAATTCTAAATTGCTGCATTTGTAAATTTTAAAAGCCAATATAAAGGAATAGTAGAGGTAAAAAAAAAGCCCTCGTGGATTTAATTAACCTTTTTTTTTGGTAATTCACCTTTAAGGGGGTGTGGCAGGGGGCGTGTTCTATGCCTACATACATTTGCCAGTAGGTGTCCCTCATTCCCATCTCAAAATGTTGGGAGGTATGTATTTACTTTCAAACGCTTTATGCTTAAACACGTGAGCAATACGCAGCTTTGAGTGCGTTATTTTAAGCCGCAGTGTCCTGCCAGGAGTTCTGGCTTTCATAGGGGCTTTTTACATTTACTTTGTAAGTTGAAGGGTTTCTATTATGTATTTGTTCAAAACTGACATGCTGGTAGGTTAATTGGCTCATGTCTGAATTCTCCATAGTATGTATGAATGTGATAGTTTGTAAGCTCCTTGAGGGCAGGAACTGATGTGATGTACTATATATATATATATATATATATATATATATATATATATATGTATACAGATATGTGTGTGTAGAGCGCTGTGTAAATTGTTGGCGCTATATAAATACTTGTAATAAATAACAGTTTTTTCCTCTAAACTGGCATGGGGAGGCCAAGTCAGAGTGTATATGTGCTTAGTACATGATCTAAGCAGACAATACACAGCTGCCTTTCCAATTCAGCACAAAACAGACTGTGGGAAGATGATGGGTCAATATTTCTCTGGCTGAAAGTTGTCAGTGTCTGGGATTTAATGATAGGCTGGAGCGTACACTGTGATTTATCTGAGCTGCTAATGTTCTTGAACCAAAACTTACAAGATGCTCTGAACCCTTCCCATTGTGGAAACTTTGTTCTTTCTTGAGAAAAATGCCTTTTGCTGAAACACAAAATTGCTTTATAGAGTGTCTGGGAAATTCATGGCAATTGGAAATCTCTCAGCGTATTGAAGTATAACACATTAAAAATAGGTCATTCTGCACTTGACATTTGAATCCACTTGTGAAGTAGGAACGGGAGTTAGAATCTCAAATCACCACCCCAAGGGAGGGAACCGGGATCTTTTGCTCGCCTCTCTCCATCAGTGTGCAGTGGAACCCTAAGGTTCCTACAGAAGTTACTAGGGGGTTCCTGGAGCTATGGGCAAATTCTGCCTCTTAGATGAAGAACCACTGGCACCAATGATCATCTTAGCTATACGTAAGGGAGGTTTCTTCCTACTGACCACAAATGTAAGGAGCATTCTTCCCATTGACCATCATGCTAAGGTACCATGAGTTGGGAATATAAGAATTATTTGCAGGGGTTCCCTAACACCGGAAAGTTATTTTAAGGGTTTCTCTGTGTTAAAAATGTTAAAAGTCAACTCTGGGAAACACCAGAATTATCCCTTGCAGTGGTGCAGTGCCCACAATGCAAGGGTAATTGCTCATTTAGGTCTAGGAGACACAGAAAAGCAGATTTACTTACCCAGTCCTCCACCATTTCTTCCCACTGCTACACCGGTCCCTTTAGGGTCTTTTAGACCACTCCACTGGTCTAAGGTCCCGACGTCATCAAGGCCAGGGCAGGGACCATAACCCTACACTGGATGTGAGGACGCCGAGGGATATTCCACTGATTGGAGCATGGGTGGAATGTTCTTCGACGGGAGGAGCAGAGAACCAGGTAAATAAACAAACTTCTCTTTTACCCTAGATAAAGTGAGCAGTTAAACCTTGTAACGTGGACACAGCCCCACTGCAAGGGATAATTTTAAATTTTCCTAGAATTGGCCTTAAGGAAAGGCTGATGCATGCCAAAACCTTCTGGGCCCTTATCTCTCACAAAGTTGACACCAGGTGCAGTTTTTCATGAATTGTTGCATGTTGCATTAAGGCGTTCCATTCACTTTGAATAGGCAGTTAACGATGCTCAATGCGCTAAAAAATGGAGCTACACTGTTTCTGCCAGTGCAATACACCACAAAAATAATTCATATCTGTGTTGTAGTGTACCAAATCACAGGTTTTAATGCTTGTTAACTCAATGTAAAGGTGTAAATGGGCTAGACATGCACGCTGCAAAATTTTATTTCATTTCGGATGCATTCATTAGGTTGATAATTTTGTTTATTTTATATTCATTGAGTCAGTCCCGTTCGCTTTCAGGATTAGTTTTGTTTCTTCGTTATACCGTGTGGATTCAAAAATTTTTCCAAATTGTTTCGGAAGGCTTGATAGTTTTTTAATTAATCCAAATTCATTGTAAATAGCTGGTTGTTAAGGACGTGGCGGCCGCCCACTCCTTAACAACTAAGACTCATCTGCTGTCAGCGGGATTCCCTACTGACAGCAGAACGTAAACAGAACAATTGCCAGCATTAAAAGAAACAAAAAACAGTGTGGGAGCTCCCCCCCAATATTTATCAGGCCTTTCAGCTCTGATATGGATTTTAAGGGGACCACAAGCCACAAGCCATTTTTATTTTTTATTTCAGAGTGAAGCCCCGAAGGGCCTGGTATGGAATAGGAGACTAATTTTTTATTTATTTTTTATGCCAACACTTGTTTTGTTTACATTCTGCTGTCAGTGAGGAACCCCGCTGGCAGCAGATGAGTCATGGTTGTTAAGGATGTGGTAGCCGCCCACTCCTTAACAACCAGCTTTTCATGATGAATTGCACATGTCTAAAATGGGCTCTCAAGCTGTATTCATATGTGTAACACATGCTAAAATGTGCGTTTTACTGCAGGTTACTACAGTGCATGGTAATGTGCGAATGGCGGTGCAGTGTGTTGTGGTGACATTCATTTTGAATGGCGCCCAACACATCCTTAATGCACCACAATGGACCTGCACTTACCCTAGGTTCCCACCCATGCGTTTTTTAGTGCGTTTTGCAGTTTGCAAAAATGCATTACAGTCCATTTAACATGGTTTCCTATGGTACACATTCACATATATGCGTTTTGCGGCCGGTGTGTTTTTGGAAAGGGTCGGGGACATTTTTCGGAGTTTTACATGTAATAGACTTCATGGAATCGCACCAGGAATGCAAGTGTTGTGTTTGTGATGTGATTTTTGATGTGTTTTGCATTTTTTATTTTTCTGTTTAAAACACTGTATATAGCTGGTAGCTAAGGAGGGGGTCGGGAAGCTGGCTGCCGCGTCCTTAACAATCGATGAGTTGTAAAATGTAAAAAAAATAAAATTGCAAAAAAAATTATATTTATTATATAAAAATTATAAAAAAATTATATAAAAATTATACATATCTTATATAGACATGGGGCGTGGCCATAGGATGACATCACCCGGAGAAGCATAAAAAAATGAGGGTTAAAAAACGCAAAACGCACTGAAAAACGTGCCTGAAAAACGCATCAAGTGCAGCCACATGGATGTGAACCTAGACTTAATGCACTGGCCCACCATAATGCATAGTTGTGAAAAAAGGTTCAGGTCAGTTGCAACCTACACTGTCATGTATTATCAACTTATTTAAATAAATAGTGTTACTGTACCAAAACGCACAACCGAATGCAGTAACATACCAAAACAGTGTTCATTCAACTTCAGTGTCTTCAACCATAGACTGCTGGTGTCCAAATTACGGTCTTCAGCTTGAAAGACTAAGCAACTGTGCATCCCTCTGGTTGGTTATGCTGACATCAAAGCAAAAGGTAAAACCACTATAGCAACATTGGTGGAGGGGGTCCATCTCCAGAAAAAGGCAATAAAGTAAAAGTGTCAGAAAAACTTCCTTCTTCTAAAATTCTATCCATCCACAAGCTGACTAGGAATGAGCGGAATAACTTTACTGAAGCAGAAACCTTGAGTTTTGCTCATTGATCCGTTTAAGTGAAATGTGCCTTGATCTTTTTTTTCTATGAGAAAAACAAAATATTGAGGATAAAGAGGAAACCATTTCTGGGCACAAGAACAGGTCCAGTGTAGGTTAAAGGATCTTCTTTGACCCTCGGGGCTCTTTAAAGCCCATGGCACTCCCCAACCTGATTTCAACCTCCCCTCTGTCTTCTATGCATTTCACAAAAATGGTGAAGTTTCACCAAAATCTCTCAATGTTCACTGAAAGTTTTTGAAAATGAAAACTCTCAATTGCATAGACTTCACATGCATAATTTTATGGGAACTTTAGCCAGTGCAGACCATTATCATAACCATCTAATGTGGGAAACAAAGACATTTTTTATGGCTAATAAAAGACTCATATACTGTATTTACAACATCAATAATGCCTAAAAATGAAATTTAGATTGGATTCACTATTATTAGGGATTATTGGTGTTGTATGTTGTAAATAAAGTACAGTATATACGGTAATTAAGTCTTTTGATTAGGCATAAAAATGTCTTTGCTTCTTGCACTTGACCATCACTTATGGTGATGGTCTGTACCTGCTAAAGTCCCAATAATCTTATACATTTGGAGTCTATTGATAATGGTACCAGAGCAATGATAGCTCATGTTAGTCATATAATCTTGAACTTTCAATTTTGCTCATCCCTCCTCTTAATCTGTTAGTATCTCCAGCTGTAGACTGTTGGTAGTCTACCAGATTGGCTATGATCTTTAAAAACCTGGGCATTGGCTACAGGATAGGTTAAGCTTTTGTTCACAGAGGAAATAGCAGCATCAACTGCTGGCATACCCAACTTTGTGAATTTTTCCTCCATTGTATACTAAAGTGTAAATCTTTTAGGAGGAATAAAAACTATCAGGATGATCCCAGTCTACATATACTAACTGCTCCAGCAGCAGGTGCAAAGGGAAAGCATGAGAACTCTGCAGAGGTCCCAAAGAACCCAAAGAGAAGAAGCAGGTTTCAGAAACCTATACCGGAGGCAATTTAAATCCAGAACGGACCAATTCCATAAGGGATTGCACTAACAATCTCTGGGATTGAGAAGCTGAAAAAGGCTCTTCATAGACTGACTCTTCGGACGAGGAGTCATCCGCCTGACCCTCTTCCCGGTCATTCAGAGGCACCTTCTACAGCCTCTGCCCATTCCTCTTCCATTACTAGAGGATCAAGAGAGGGAGAAGGAGATTTTTCGTGCTTTTTCCCACCTTGGGAAACAGAAGCAATCATACTGGCTATCTTGCCGTCCAGACCAGCCAACGTTGATCCCAAATCGTCTTTTGTGACGTATACTGAGGCTGAAGCATTGGAAGTAGCCACTATGCCTGATAGCCTTAATGGCTCAGATTGGCCAGTTGCCTCTGGCCTTTCAGGGGAGGATATCACTGTGGAAGCATGAGTAGGATTCTCAGATCCTGACAGCGGTGCCCTTGCACACCTTCCGGCTGTGTTCACCCCACTCCTCTTTTGGGAAGACATTGCTTGAAGCAAAATATTGAGGTACCCAACAATTTGTGTACTCAATCCACTGCTGAGCTGTAGTCCAGCTTATAGCTGCTATCACAGATCAGCCTAACACCCGGTAGCCGTGTCTTTATATGCCTGTATCCATACCCCACAGTGACTCACGTGCCCCAGCAGCAGCCTGCTCTGTGTCCATCCAGCAGTCCCATAGGAATCCCAGCAGGAACTCACTTTATAGCCGCTGAGCAGTGCCTGTGTTGCGTGCTAAGTGCATGCTTAATTCCCACGTGCACGCCAGCCACGTCCCAGGCCATGCCCCCAGCGTCCTCTGCAAACCTTCCTATTAGTGCTCACTCCCACGCGCGCCCCGGCCGACGCGCCTCTTCCACAAGGAGGGAACCCTAACGGTGGAGGGCAGGAGAGCGACACGGCAGGTAGAAGACTTGTGCCGGGTGAGATGGACACCACGCATGATGCTGCCTGCCTCCCCAAAAAAACGGGGGGGCCGCAGGTAGCTCAGGAGAAAAAAACTCCCTGAATGGCCAGAGAACACCAAGGTATGTCAAATATTCCCTCTAGTGGAGATCTCCAGGTAAGACATCCGGACTACTGAACAAAAAGTAAACATATATTCCTTTAATTTTTTTAATTTTTTTTTTAAACTTACCATTCTCGCTGCAGGATACTGCTGAAATATCTCAGCCAGATCCAATCTTCACCCATCGTGGCGGGTCATGTCTCCTATGGACCTTCAAGGACCGGGTCCCCCTTGAAACTTTGGGGTCCACACCCTGGGACCTGTACAGCACCCTGCCGGAACAGCCTTTGGATCTTTTATCTGTCCAAGGGTCCAGATCCCAGGGTCCAGCGCCCAAAGGGTGGCATTACAGGCCAAACCTCGCTATTTTCTTCCTCGAGGCTCAGGTACTATCCATCTTAGCCTCATTTGCCACATCGAATAAATCGGAATCCATAGCCCCTTGATCCTGACAGGACCTTCAACGGGGACCATCTTTAGCATAGAGAACCTAATCCACCATGACCAGCACCTTGAAGACACTGGTGAAAAAACTGAGGTACTCCCTGTATGGGAGACGTTATACAGAGGGGGCTTCCCGTCTTTTTGGTGTGCCAATGTCCATTCACCTATAGGTGGGGTATAACCCAGATAGTAATTATTACAGCTGTTCTGTGCCCCGTGATGTACAATAAAGAAAACGCTTTAAGTTATCTTTAAGGAAAACATCAATAGATTAAATGGCCTTTTTATGCCCACTTGAATTTGAGCATTAAAACTTCTGTCCCATGTGAGATCAGTCTTTCACAGGGCTTTTATTTGCAGGAAAATCACTCATGTTGAGTTCTCTCCTCAACATTCACACACCAGCAAGTACTGAGCCATGAATAAGTAAGATTTAACTGGCCAGCTCATGTATATAAACAGTATTTATGGTCCTCTCCAGGAAGCAAAGCTCTCAGACAGTTAGGATAATGCATGACTACAGTTCCATATTAAATAAATCCATTCTTTGAAGTTTCAATACAAATATATTATGTGTTTTACCGGCCTCAGATGTGCTCACAATTTATTTGCTTCTGGTTTTAAGCAGAAGAATGGAAATGATGTGTGAGTCCTGAATCTTTTCAGTTTTTTTCTAGGAAAGGTTATTTCTTCTGTTGTGTTCAATAAAGTACTCACATATGTCCTATTTTAAAGGCAAATCCCTCTGTGTCCCCCTATTAAATGTAATATATAGAGTTGTATGAGTAAGTATACTGGTTCAATAAATAAGTATACTAGTTCAATAAATAAGTATAGTAGTTCACGAAAATTGATTATATGGCATTTAAAGCAATCCTTTCCTGCTGCCAATATGAACTATTCAACTTATAAACAACTTAACAGTACCAGTCTGTCTCCAGAGACTCAGTTATTCCCTTACTGGGAGCTGCTATCCTGTCGCTTGCATTGCATAGTGAAGTTTTGTAAATTCTTTATTTCTTCATTTTTCATATTCTTATAACAGAGTGAGGCTGGGTTCACACTCTTGTGATTGGGATGTGGGTTTCCCTGCATCCAATTCGTATGTCAGAAGATTGTGACCGGCTCTCTATGGAGCCGGTTCACACATCTCTGGAGCGGCTCGAATTGCGTCTTCTGGTCCATTTCAGGTCCGAGTTCAGCCAAAAATTTGTGCTGAAATCAGACCTGAAACGGTAAATGAAGATGCACTGGACCCCTGCTGTGACCAACTCTGTGCTCTAGTGTGAACCCAACCTAAGGAAGAACATACAAAAACATACATTTTTTTTTGGTAAATGCATAGAAAAGTCTTAACCACGCTTCCACTTATAGAACTCAAGTCCAAGATACATCTGCTCTTTCTATGTCAATCATATGTTGGAATTAACGAAGGGATTTTGGCAAAATTGATTTTTCTCAATTACACACTTGGGCAAAATTTTGCGTGAAAAAAATACTTTTATTTCTTTGCTTATTTAGGGTAGTTTAGTTTATTTCATTTAGTGTTCTTTTTGTATTTTTTTTTTACGTATTTCATAGTTATTTGTGCATTTTTTTCATTGTCTGTTTTTTGTTTTCTTTCTGTAATAAATAAATAAAATGAGGAGGCTAATGAAGGGCACAGGAACAGGTTAAAAAGAGCTGTTGTTATTTCCATTAAAGTATGATTGAGGCTCCATTAACACTTGTACGTCTCCAAAATCTTGTGACTTTGGAATGCAACTTTGACGCAACTTTGGATGGGTACGACTTGGATGCGACTTTGGCTTTGACCACTGATAATGGACAACTGTTGCACAACTGTCGCATGTAGAACATGCAGGTGCGACTTTCATGTGACTTTTGAGGGTTAACATTGAAGTCTATGTCCCTCAAGTCGCATGAAAGTTGGACCAAAGTAGTGCATGAACTACTATGAAGTCGCTGCAACTTTAAGTTACATAGATATGGGTAGTACTGATTGGAGAACAATGGGTATGACTTGGCATGCAACTTTGATGTTCAAATTCACATGACAAGTGTGAGTGGGGTCTGAACTAGGATTTTGTTACTGTTATTTGGCCTTTTCAAATTTATTATTTATTCACTTATTTATTTCCATAGTTAATTGTGTATGATTTTCCCCATGTTTAAATAATCATGTATATTTGGTCCTTTAATTCAAATATATCGCCTTTCAATAAGTAATCCTGAATCTTTTTTATTTATTGGGGTTTCATATACTTATGTTTTGCAAGTTTCCATGTATTTGTTAAGCTATTTTAATGTTTAATATTAGAAGGATGATTCTTTGGGGACAAAAAATGAACTAGGATGTTATTTAAAAACTTCGCTATAATAAATGCTTACCATTAATGCTCTTATTTAACGGGTCAATCCATGTTGCAGCGCCTGCAAAGAGCCTGATATAATATCAACTTTTCTAAAAACCTCCTATCCCCAGGTGACTGAACAGGTTGGAAACTTGCTGGCAATTAAAGTACAGGTGTGATTCAAACCTAGGGTTGTTAACTGGTTGGTTTTATTGGCCCAGTTGACAGGAATGTGACTCATTGCTAGTGTTATAAATAGGAAAAGGATCATAAGACTGGTATTTTTCTCAAATAGGGGGGCAACTTTACCCAAAATCAAGTACCAAATAGAAGTGCCACTTGTAAATTCCACAGTGTGTAGAAAAGGGGATATATTTGATTTATTGACGGCATGTTTGCTTTAAAAGTACACTTCAGTCTTAACGCTTAACTGTAAATTCAACCATACAAGAGGAACAACTTACCTGTCCAAAACTTCTTTCTTAGGTGGGCATTTCTTGTTGCGCAGTGGTGGTCAACTTACGTAAAATGATTGCAAAGCCTCAAACCTGTGCTGCAGCTGCCCCCCCCCAGACCCCCCCCCCCCTTCTTTTCACCTGAGCCCTAATCCGATCCAGCAATGGGAACGAGCGCAGCAGCTCCAGCCGCTGTCTCTCTCTTATTTGAACAGATTGATAGCAGCAGGAGCCATTGGCTTCTGCTGCTGTCAATCAAATCCACTGCCTGTGCCAATGGATGCAACAGCGGGACTCGGGAGCCAGCACATACGGGTGTCCCCAGGGAAAGCAGCTTTCCTTGGGGGCACCCAATGAAGAGGAGGGGCCTGGAGCACCAGCAGGGCTCCCCAGAAGAAGAGGATCGGGACTGCTCTGTGCAAAATGATTGCACAGGGCAGGTAAGTATAAGCTTTTTTGTTATGTTTATTTTAAAAAAAAGCACGGTTTACAAACCCTTTAATTAAAGGGCCTCGAGGCAGGGCCCTGACATCATCAAAGGGCTGCACATAGTATTTTGTGAATGTAATGCTGCCAGAGACTGCGGACATGCTGCAGAAGATGCTCAAAGACTGCTAACATGATACAAGAGATGTTAGAGGCTACAGGCATGCTACAGATGGCGGTCAGAGACTGTGAACATTCCACAAGAGATGGTTGGAGACTGCGTGCATGTTATAGGAGTGGTTGAAGAATGCAAACATGCTTTAAGAGACAGACTGTTACATGAACTGCTAGAGATGACTACTATTACAACCCCTATGAAAGCAAGTCAGTACTTCCATATTCTTCCTACAGCCCCTTACTAATGACTTGTGTCATATTAGAATTTTCTCTGAACAGTTTCTATCATAACAGATCACAAGGAACAAAAACATGAAAAGGGGATGGACAGCACACAAAAAAGGAACAGTAAAAACCAAACTTTAACTACTAAAAGCCAGGCTAAAATTTTTTTTTTTCCATTACTGTCTTGAGTGGGAACCCAAACAAAAATGGCTGCAGGTCCTCTGAGGGCTGATCAATACATGCCAAAGGACCACATGTGGGCCCAGGTCACAGGTTGAGCACCATGGCCATAGGGTTTTAGTCAGCCCTGCTGCCAAGAATTTTGTTCTCACTGGTAATCTAGGAATGCTAGTTTTGCGTTGTTTGAATGTGTAAAAAAAAAAACTGAGTATCAGTTTGTGGCATAGAAATATGTGTCACCTTTTGCTGCCCCTATTTCAACCTCCAACCACTGCCTGACACCACTCAAAACATTTTTCCCCCTCAGCTTCATTTTTACCAGTTTCCTCTCTGGCTTCTGGAGATGTGATTCATTGGACAATAACACATAGGGGTGAATTTACTGAGCAAATAGACTGTGCACTTTGCATATGCAGTTACACCTATTTTCCCCAGAGCTTAGTGAATGTGGTGAAGCTCTGTTGATTTCCATCATCCAATCATGTGCGAGCAAAAATGCTGTTTTTTTTGTATTTTCCTTGAACTTGATTGGGTATTCGTTACAAAGTGACACTTCTTTACATTCACTAAGTTCTGGGGAAAATTAGTGCAACTGCACTTGCGAAGTGCACAGTCTGTTTGCCTTTGGTAAATACACCACATAGATGCCCTCATGAATAAAATATGAGAGTTGTTTGAGCTGAAAGATATTTCATTTGTCAATGTTAGGGGGCAAATCTCCCTTTAAAGAAATATAAGAAGAACTTTCAGAGAAGCATGAATACTATCTTATCCACTGGAAGAGACCTGCATATGGTTTCTAAAATATATAATGCTCAGTTCATCTCTCTAGGCCCAGAATACATGTCACTGATGTCAACAGAACATTAAGTCAGTAATTAGTGTGTCACGTTCCAGTCTATTGTAAATGGCTGCCCAGCTGTTGTCAGACAGAATTTCATGTGAGAGTCCACAACCAGATGTTACTTCGTGCCCCAGTCGTCGTAACCTTTAACCTCATGACTGAGCTGGGGTCTCATAAGTACAAGATAATGTACGCCTAGCACAGCCCTTATGGGACATTACATATTCTTACAATCTGCCACACCAGACTCACCTACATTCCTAGTTGCCGTGCATGGCAATAAAGCACTTTTCGTGTCATTAAACAATTAACCAGAACTATATGGAGGTCCCAAGGTGTTTCTGAATTATTGCGTTCCTAGGAAATTAGTTATTTGCCATGGATACGTAGCCTAGCCTGTATGTCTACTTCATACTAATTTATGCTTACTGTAGTTCTTAGTGCAAAAGGAGTGGATTGAGTGACCCAAAAAAATCACTCAGTTCTTATTACTAGCACTGCACTTAACAGAAAACCAGATTGGGTTAAAGCCTATTCAAGCCTTCAATTTTTATCAGCTAAATGTGAGTGGTACTTTCATTTTTCAGTGAAGGCCCACTTTAATTGCTTAAGTGAGACCCTTTATTGGATAACGTAAGTTATTAAAGATGCAAGCTTTTGGGATAATTAGATTCCTTCTTCTGGCTTTATAAAAGTTTAGCAGGGATCTAAGTTATCCCAAAAGCTGGCACCTTTAATAACTTAAGTTAGCCAATAGAGGGTATCACCTAAACTCTCAACTTTCTGCATTAATCAATGGCTTACAAGATAGAATACTTTATTACTGATATATTTTAATGAGATATCAAACAGGTTTTGAAGGACAACTTTACATATTTCTACAGTTGCAAACAGGATACATTAACAATACATTCAGGACCCAAATTCGTTAAGAAATTGGACCCATGGCTTGCAGACCCAAGCCTGACCTTGACATTCTGTAATAACAATCTCCTACTCCTATTTAACATCCTCCTGAATGCTGATATTTAATACAAACCCAACTTATCCATACCCCATAGAGAAAGGTCTAATCACTTCTACCTTTCTTGTGCACCCTTGATAAATCCTAGAAATTACATCTTCTGTATGACACATCCAACAACCACCTTCTTCTCCTCAACCTTTTTCTCAGCTCTTGTTTTCTGGGTGTTTTTTGCTGTAATTGGCCATTACCATTGATCCTATATGACCTATATTGCCCTGTTTATATTACTCACACCCTTGTCTACTGTACTGAAACCCCTCACTTCTGAACTCTTTACTGTCATTGTGGAATGTAACCCATGACATTCCTTTTTTGTTACTGTTGTTGGGTAATATGGAAAATGTAAAAATAAACTCATAGTTTTAAAAAAAATACATAAAGGTATAACAATTTCCTCCTGTTAGCCATAGTGTGACACCATCTTGGGCACTTGGTCCTCATTTATAAATTGTCTAGATGCCCCTCTAGCCATTAGTCAACATCTTCTATTTATTTTATGAGTTCTCTAGCAGCAGGAAAAAAAGAAGCCTACTGGTTGCTAGGAAAGGAATCTAACTGTTATTTATAGATACTTCATGCATGAAGACTGGGATAATAATGTCTTCATGCATGGGCATCAGGAGATTCCACATTTTGACCCTTTCGTACAGTGTCAGGTTTTGTGACCTTGAGTTCCCTAAAGTGGAAGTCTGCCAAGTCTGAGGCACTAATGAACAAATGTCAGATGACAATTCATTCACGGCTATATGCTCTCCTGGAGCAGCCCAGGACTGCTGTATTGGAGCTATACTGCTTTGTACATTTCAACCACTGCTTGAACTACTGGGGCAATGCCTGACCAAAGGTTCCTGATGAAACCTATTGGTATCCTTTTCTTCATATCCTGACTGTATATAACCCAAGAGTGTTATTTAGTTCAAGTTGGTTTTCTGATAGCCATCTATTACCACCTCCTGCCTCAATTACAAATCTGCAAGAACAGCAACCGCCTTGCAATTCTGTGTGTGCTCTGAATTTGCTTGGGTTTGTTGATTTTAGTATATTATATTAGTAGACTTTCTCAACCTTTTAACATGGAGGAACCTGTAGGCAGCTGCCTACAAAGGGAAAATACCATGTTAGGAAACTAACTAGTCCACCCAGCTTAGGGAAGGGTTCTGCAGTTCTCACTCTTTCTGGGCTCTGCCTATCTCCCTTTGCTGTGCTTATATAAGGGGGATGGCTCTGCTCATAAGGAGTCTGTACACGAAGCTAAGGAGTTAACAGTGAGCATGCATGAGGCCCGTGCTATGTGCTTGGCAGGACCCTATTCTGTTAACTGGAGTGAAGTAACAGAGGTACACTGGCTCAGCACATCCCTCCTAATGCAACATCTACCAAGTTACAGTGTGTAGTGAAACGGGACAGCATTTTCTCAGGGGAACTCTGTGTTTTACTGCACACAGTGTTAAAGCTCATCTCCATGTCAGGGAGCTACCTTAATGTTAGATTCTCCAAATGACCACAGTCTTCGTCTGGTCCCGGGCATTGTAAGGGGGGCTGTGTGAACTCTGATGTAAGGGGGGCTGTGCAGACTCTGATGTAAGGGAGCAGGGGGACGGGAGGAGCTGGAGAACAGCACAGAGAAATCTTTAGTTGGTTCTCCAAGATGTTTGGAACAACCTACCTGTCAAGTTCCTTCAAAAACTGTGTGCAAGTACCGAGAAGAATTGATGCTGTTTTAAAGTCAAAGGGTAGTCACACCAAATATTGATTTGGTTTAGATTTTTTCTTTTGTTTGCTCATTTAGCATTTTGTAAATTGAGAAGAATAAACACTTAAAATACATACAGTATATTTTAATAAAATCATTCCTACTTTTTAAGCATTTCTTCACACCTACCTAAAACTTTTGCACAGTACTGTATGAGAACAATCTGGTCTGCCTAAAGATTTATTTCTGTGTCCCTGTCTTGTGATTTCCACGTTCCCACCAAATTGCATAGCCAAGTTCATGAACTGCAGTGCACTTTAGTGGTACAGCCTGGTCAGGTGTCCAATGCTGGCCTGCTGATTGGGGAAAAAAAAGTAACAATAGATGGACACGGCCATCCATATGCTCTGCAGCATTGCTCAAAGCAACAGAGGACTTCTTTGGCTGCTGCTCTGCAGGGGTTTGCAGGAAGCTATTGTAAAGACAGAGTTGTATTTAAAAACAAATGTGATGAATTTTTAATGAATACATAATTGGATTAAATGTTTTATATCTACATGAAGTTCAACTTTAGTTTCCATATAGTGCTAGATTTGCTAAGCTCCCTGCCTGTGCTGCCGGGACTTAGAAAAGCTCCTAACTCTTCCTAATTACACAGCACACTAGTCTCTTTGTAATTATCATTTATTACAAATATCATCAGTAATTTATATGCAGCCGTTGTCACCCATGGCACTGCATAAACAGGTTCTGCAAACAAGGGAGTGTAATACATAAAATACGCATTAATAAACATTTGACATGACGAGTACATATGGCTGCACTGCAAAACATATGCAGGATGGAGTAGAAGCGGGATCCCTGCTTGAATGAGTTATTGGCATAATACTTTATTATAATATATTTGTTTAAAGCTTAAGTAGAATCCCAGTTGTACACCTAAATAGCCTTAAAAGTGTCCACTCCCACCTCCTAACACCTGCGCTACCTAACCCGTGTAAGAAAGATGTATATACTTACCTATTTTCAGGCACTTCGGTCTGGTCATGTGATCCAGCTCCCCTGTGTCAGCCAACGGCACCGCTCCATGCTTTATTAGCTGTTGTCAGAGCACTCTCTCCTCTCCCCTGCTGCTGCCGGCTGACACAGGGGATCACATAACTGGACCAGAGCAGCCTCAAAATAGGTAAGTATATACATCTTTCTTACACAGGTTTTAGTTGGCATAGGTGTTAGTAGGGGGGGGGGGGGGGGGTCAGTTAGATGTACAGTTGAATTCCACTTTAATTCCATTTTTTTAAGCTTCTTGTCAAGATCTTCCTTCATATTGCTCTAATTCCCTGCTCCCTTTTTCTTGCCCTGTCCACATTGCCATTCAGCTCCCCGATGTCTTCATTCCCCAGCAATTGCCCTTCAACTTTAACTTTCTGGCTTGATAATGTATAGCATCATCAACCAAAAGACACACCTCCTCTTGACAGTTTCTACTTTAGTGAACTTTAAAGTTATTAAAGTGGATCTTGAAGTAAAAATGTAAGATCTGCCTAATACAGTATATCAGGGCCCCACCTACCACCATATGTATATCCGCTTTACAGTTAAAAAAAAAAAAGTAGGGTAAAAGTTATTAAATAGCTTCCTTCTGTGGAGCCTAGGGGTGATGCCATTCTTCTGGCGAGATCCCAGGAAATGCTGAGTATCTCAAATCTCATGAGAAGACATTCCTGGGAAGGACCCTAATGTATTAAAGTATTGGACAGCCAATAGGAAGTGTCTATATTACGTGCGTCCTAATTTCTGAATAGAAATAGTAATGGATTTGGACAAATCCGGAAATTCTAATGACATTTTTGGATTCATTTGGATTAATTTGTTTCATTGTGATTTATTGAGAAGAGCTGGTTGTTAAGAAGCAAGCAGCCATCATGTCCTTAACAACCATGACTCATCTACAGTCAGCGGGGTTCCCCACTGTCAGCCGAATGTAAACAAGTGGTAGTTAAAAAAAAAAAAAAAAAAACAGCGTGGGGGTTCCCCCTAATCCATACCAGGTCCTTCATGTCAAAATGTTTTTAAAAAATGGCGTGGGCCCCCCCAAAATCCATACTAGAATTAGGTCTGGTATGGATTTTAAGGGGAGCACCATGCCAAAATTAAAAAAAACAAATAAGGGCCTGGTGTGGATTTTGGGGGGGACCCACGCCATTTAAAAAAAAATGGTGTGGGTTTCCCTTCAAAATCCATGGGGGGAAACCACCAAGTTAAAAAAAAAAAAAAATAATAATAATAATATAATAATAATAATTTAATTTTTTTTTATATTCTGCTGACAGCGGTGAATCCAGCAGATGAGTCATGCTTATGAAGGACGCAGTGGCTGCCCGCTCTTTAACAACCAGGTCTTCTCAATGAAACCAAATAAACAAAACAAATGCTAATGATACGAAACGAATTCCAAAAACTAATTGGTTCCATTAACGAATGCATCCAAAAGAATTCTTCAATTAACGAATGTATCCGAAATCGAAACAAAACAAAATTTTCCAGCCTGCACATGTCTATTAGTGATTACATAGGAGTGAGTAGTTTTGAGTGGACCTTGCAATTTCCTGCAAGGTCAGTTTTAAAGTCAATGTATAGAGAAAAATGGAGTACTAGACTGTACTGAATACTTTTAACATCTCAGAAAAAAATAATGGCCAAAGCCTTTCCGACCAAAATCACTATGGGCAGAAAGGCACAAAGTACCCTTAATTACAAACAGATTCAATCATCCGCCTTGGAAAAAAGTTGAACTCTACACCAGCGTTTGCTTTGTGAAAACCAGATTTACACATCTCTACAAAAGTCTTGGCTGGAGACATGTAATTATTTAAAGAACTGGAATCCATTCTGGTGCTGTCCGGATTATGGTCTGTATTTCATTTGCAGCATATAAATGTGATATCTGCTGGAAATGACATGTCACATATTTCACAGTCCCAACATATGGGAACGGAGATGTCACATGCGGCTCCCAGGAGCACAACTGTGGAAACTGTCACTGTGATTGCACTGTGGGAAATTTTTCCTGTTGCGCTTGTACAACAGCTTTGTGCTTTTCCTCTCGTTCTTTCTAGGCTGTTGCCAATTTGGCAAGCACTGATGACAATAAAAGAAATCCTAAATAAACAACACGAAAAGTTGGAAGGTAGATGTGGATTTTGTTATTGGATTGTCCTGGCTGGAAGTCCATCATCATTACAATGCAATTTGTATATCTTCAAAATATATACAAGTATATATTTGACAAAATATATACTTGTATATATTTTATACAAAATATAAAAACATATACTTGTACAAAATATATACAAGTGTGTGTGTATGTATGTATATATGTGTGTGTGTATGTATGTATATATATATATATATATATATATATATATATATATATATACTCTGTTCTGAAGTCCAGGATTAAAAAACGCATTTGCCATGTAATGCATGTGCCTTCTTAGCAAATGACACTCTAGTTCAACTAATAGAAAAAAAAAAAAGATAGAATAAATAGAAAACCTCCTATATACAGAATCCTATACCCACAGGTGATCGATAGGAAGGGAGCAAAAAATAAAATAAAATTAAAGTGGTAGTAAACTGCTGTGTATGTGTTTTTTTGGGGGGTTTTTTGCAACCTGCAAGGTAAAGCCATAATGCGCTAGTATGCATCGCATACTAGCGCATTATGTGAAACTTACCTGAAAACGAAGCCCTCCAGCACGGCGCTGTCACCGTTGACACGGCTTCCATCTTCACCCGGTCTTCCTTCCGGGTTTGTGGACCCAGTCTGTGTGAGTGGCCGGTGAGCTGCCACTTACGTCACAGGACTCTGAAGAAAAGGCCCAGGTCATGGCGCACATTTAGGAGATATTTACAGTACTTATAGGTAAGCTTTATTATAGGCTTTCTTATTGGTAAAAGTCAGACATGGGCGTTTACTCCCACTTTAACCACTTCCCGTCCGCAATATATCAGAATGACAGCCGGAAAGTGGTTGTATTGCCTGACTGGGCGTCATATGATGTCCAGCAGTATAAGCCGCGGGGGCACACCGCATTTCCAATCTTGGTAAAGAGCCTATGATGTAGGCTCTTTACCATGTGATCAGCTGTGTCCAATCACAGCTCATCATATGGTAACCAGGAAGTGCCGTTTATCGGCTTTTCCTCTACTTGCGCTGACAAGGTTTGGTAGAGTAGCTGATCGGCTGCTATCCTGACAGGGGGGGGGGGTCTGTGTTGATAATCAGCATTATCAATGCAGACCCATCGAGGGTGCCCACTGTAGCCCACCAGGGATGCTCACTAGAGACCACCAAGGATCCGCCCATCAGTGCCACCTATGAGTGCCCATCAGTACTGCCTATGAATGCCCATCAGTGCTGCATATCAGTGCCACCTATCAGTGGCACATATAAGTGCCTCATCATCAGTGCCCATCAGTGCTACCACCTCAGTGCCACCTCATCAGTGCCTAGCGGTGCTGCCTCATCAGTGCCCATCATTGCAGCCTCAAATTTACAAAGTTTTATAACAGAAACAAAAAAAAACTTTTTTTTATTTGTAGCACAAAAAATAAAAAACCCAGTAGAGATAAAATACCACCAAAAGAAAGCTCTATTTGTGGGAAAAAAAATTATAAAAACTTGGTGTTGCATGACAGCGTCATTCAAAATGTGACAGCGCTGGGCAGGAAAGGGGTGAAAGTGCCCTGTATTGAGGTGGTTAAACATGGTCGAGTTTGCTCCAACAAGGAAAAAAATAATTCCTTCCTTATCCCACAGAATGCTGATTCAACAATCTCTGGTGTTATGACCTATAAGCCCCTGAGCACACCGGAGCGATTTGTTGACTAGTCGCACCCTTTTGTCGGCAATAGCCCTGTTCAAATTGCCGCATCGATTTGAAAACGTAGTTCCTGCACTACTTTTGGCGATTTCTGGTGCAACATGCCACGTTTAGCCAGGTTTTGCCACATTTGCGTTTAGAAGCATTTGAAAAAAAAAACAACCTTTTGGCTATTTTGAAAAAAATAAAAATGAAAAACGCCTGTAAACGAAACACGGCTAAACGCGAGTTACCACGTTTAGCTGCGTTTAGAAGCGTTTGGCGCTTGAAATGCCTCTAAACTCAGCGTCTGAACTCATTTTTTTGCTTTACAAAAAAAGCCTCTAAACTCAACTGCCTAGAAATGACTATAAATGATCCTGTGTACATGTACTGATAAGATAACATAGAGGAGAGTTCAGGGGCAGTTGGAAAAAAATGCCCAACTACTCCTAAACGTCCGTTTACCAGCAGCAGTATACATGAGGCCTTACCAATTTTTAATTTTATTTTTTATTTTCATCTGGCAATCTGGCCAGTAAGTCTGCTGTTTTTCACAAGCTGAAGCTCTCCAGCATAATGTATCAGTTTACATGGATGAGACAAACCACGTAACAATGACGGGGGTGATTTAAATTATCAGCTTTTATTTGTTCTTGAAAACCTTTATCCCAACAGAATAAAACAGTTTGCTGTAACAGATTATAAAGTATGAGCTGGAGTTTAGCTTCAATTTGTTAGTGTATCTAAATCTGTTAATACATTTAACACTCCCCCCTCCAAAAAAAAAAAACTGTCAAGGCTGCTGACTGCTGTGCCTCCGAGGCTCATTCCTCCAGAGTTGTTCCTCACTAATGCAGGAGGTGGGTTACTGTCCAGCTTACCAGTTGAAAACACAGGGAAAAGGCCAAAGAAATGAAACTGGCCATGGCATGTAATGATTGGTAAGCTGCAATATATTACATTTTTGGTTTTGGACTCTCTGTGTTACCATGTTCAGAGTAGGGTTTTTTTCTACTTTTTGGGAAGACAAACCATTGCTTCCGCTGACAAACAAGAAGAAATCTCTGCAAAATAACAGGAAATCCTCTCCAATGCCGGCCATGCATGGATCAAAATGCAACCACTTCCACAGGGACCGGCTGAATTTCAATCCATGTATGGGCCGGCTGGTTATTATAGAGGATTTATTTAGCGTCAACAGTTTGCATAGGGCTGGTGGTACACAAGTCAGTCTATTGATTGACTTGTGTACAACCAGCCTGTCAGGTTTTTCCCGAATGATCAGTGCCGCTGGCTATAGCCAGCAACGCCAATCATAGTTTTCTGGCAGCAGGGAAGGCTCTCCACCAGTAGAATACAATAGCAGAGCGGGAGCATTCCCCCATCCACATTGAATGTGTAGATGGGGGAATCGTCTCATATTTTTCATTCAACTCACTGCTTGAACGAAAAAAAAATGAATCATGTATGGCCTCCCTTAGACAAATGGAACAACCGTGCCTATTGGGAGATTTTCCATCTATTTATGCTTAGATGACAACTGTAAATTTAGTCTCTCTCATCACTTTCTGTAAGAGTGAAGATCTCACCAGGAAAAGTTAAAAGAGGAAATCTACCCAGGGGAAAAATTGACAGGGTAAACAGTTCAATCTCTGTATTTGAGGACAATACTAAGCTAAGCAGGGCAATAACTTCTCCGCAGGATGTGGAATCCTTGCAAAAAAATGTGAACAAATTAATGGGGTGGGCGACTACATGGCAAATGAGGTTCAATGTAGAAAAATGTAAAATAATGCATTTGGGTGGCAAAAATATGAATGCAATCTATACACTGGGGGGAGAACCTCTGGGGGAATCTAGGATGGAAAAGGACCTGGGGGTCCTAGTAGATGATAGGCTCAGCAATGGCATGCAATGCCAAGCTGCTGCTAACAAAGCCAACAGAATATTGGCATGCATTAAAAAGGGGGATTCATTCCAGAGATAAAATAATAATTCTCCAAATCTACAAGACTCTGGTCCGGCCGCACCTGGAGTATGCTGTCCAGTTCTGGGCAACAGTCCTCAGGAAGGATGTACTGGAAATGGAGCGAGTACAAAGAAGGGCAACTAAGCTAATAAAGGGTCTGGAGGATATTAGTTATGAGGAAATTTTGCGAGCACTGAACTTATAAATACCGTACTGGTGACCCCACAATAGGGATAAAACTTTTTCGCGGAAGGGAGTTTAACAAGACACGTGGCCACTCATTAAAATGAGAAGAAAAGAGGTTTAACCTTAAACTACGTAGAGGGTTCTTTACTATAAGAGCGGGAAGGGTGTGGAATTCCCTTCCACAGGCGGTGGTCTCAGCGGGGGGCATCGAGAGTTTCAAAAAACTATTAGATAAGCACCTGAACGACCGCAACATACAGGGATATACAATGTAATACTGACATATAATCACACACATAGGTTGGACTTGATGGACTTGTGTCTTTTTTCAACCTCACCTACTATGTAACTATGTAACAGCAATACAACCTAAGAGATGGAGGTAGGAGGCACATGATCCAAATGTAGATGGAGCTCACACTCCAAATATGAACTGTATTGAAGTGTACAAGGCCTCTGGTTGGCCTTTAGAGGGACCTTTAGGTGAAATCTAGGAGATACAGAAAAAAATCAACAAATCCAAGCACAATCTTCCCAATACACACGTTCCTGAAAATGGCTGTAAATGTAAGTGGGTGCTGCAGTGACCACCATCTTGAAAACCGAAGACATTCAGGGGTTGATTTTTCTAAAACGGAAAAGCGCAAAGTCTGATGAAGCTCTGCATGATAGCCAATCGGCTTTTAACTGCAGCTTGTTCTGTTAAGCTTTAACGAAAAAAACTGGAAGCTGATTGGTTTCTCTGCAGAGCTGCACCAAATTTTCATTATCCAATTTTAGTAAATCAACCCCTCAAAGTGAGAAATATGTCAGTAGTACAGCAAGAATGTTCAGAACCGGCCTAAACTTTATTCAGCGATCATATCCTGGTTACAAAATAGAGGATTCGGAGCCTCGGAGTCACAGACAGGGGTCCGGCAAGGTTCCAAATCGTGGCTTTTGTAACTATGACATGATCACTGAATAAAGGTTTGGTTCTGTTCTGGAGATCCTTGGTGTGCTGGTGACATATTTCTCACTTGGAAAAAAAAAATCAAAAGCACCAGACCAAATGTTGTGAGACCATGAAGAGTTGATTTTATCATAAGATGGATAAAAGACAAGCCAACACATTTCAGAAGTTCCAGTGGGCTTCCTGCACCAGGCGTTTAAAATTGCTGGTAAACATTCAAACCCATCTTGGGCTTGACTGGGTTAAAAATTATGAACATTTTAAAGTCCTTTTGATGTTTTATGAAGAAATAAAACTTTTTACAGCCTCTCAACATTTGGTCTGGCACTTCTGTTTTTTTTCCTTCGCCTTGCCTGACAAAGGTTCTGGCCAGTTTCTACTTCATCCAAACCAAAAGAAATATTGGCTTTAAATACACTTTAATTGCATCTTTCCCCCTTTTTTTCCTTCTATATGTTTTAAAAACTTTTAATGACATAAATGCACGTAAAGAAATTTAGAATGCACAAAGTCCATCCTCAGTACAGTACCACCTCAAGGTGATTGATCTTCTTGGCCATACTAACTTAATAAAATGTTAGTGGTCCCATAAATCACAAAGGGACGTCGACTGTCACATTTTGGAAGAGATGCTGAGCACAATCCAGCGCGCTACAGTTTCACCTCTCAAAGCCATAACTAAAGATTTATAAAACCCAGAGGAAATCTAATCCTTTTCCTTGCTGCCCTCCCTCCGCTCGCTGTGGTTTTAATGCTTGCCATAATGACTCCTCCTTGGGATATGAGCACAAGCCAGAAAGTAATGCACACTATAATGAACATTTAAAAAAATAGAGAGATCCTGTTTAAAAGGCAGTACAGTGCACGCTAAGCTTGCATGAGAAAAAGGCTTGCTTGTAATAGCCTATTTCAGTCTAATGCTACTCTACATATTTATGAGAAACTAATTTGCGATGTCATTTGATATTTTTCATACAATCAGTGTACAGAACATCATGATGAAGATGCAGCTTCGCACAGTGCCCATACCGCCACTCATACATTACCATATGATTTTAGAGAGAAATGCCTGGCTCTTTACAGTATAATTCCACCTTCTGTGGATGTAATGGAGCGGCAAATGAGACAAAAAATTGGCTAGGATTACTGGTCTTTCGGCATCTGTAACAATTGCTCTGTCCCTTTTATCATGATATCAGCAAACAATTGAGATGTATGAGCAGAACTAAGCTCAATGGTGTGGTATGATAGACCTGGGTTCAAAGTATTTTTTGCATGAATAACCGCTAAAAAAAAAAAGTTATACTGATATATTTTGAGACTGACCATTTGACATATTTTCAAGATCACCTTCCTGGGCCATCAGGTTTGGTCACTGGAAGCACTTACTCAGGTTGCCAGGAGATCACTTTTTATTTTCTGTCTTCTTTTCTCTTATCGGGTTTTTCCTGTCTCAACCCCGGGGGAGACACCGTACCTGAGATCCCCACAAATTTCCATGCAGAGGTTGGGCCCAGCCATAGGACAGAGTTGTAAGTTACTGACTTGTTACCAATTTTTGGGAAATTCATTTTTTTTAGAGGGCACTATTAATTATTGATAATTCTTTACAGTATACTATCCTATTAAACTCCTGATGAGTGGCTGTAATGCCTTGAAACGCGTTGCTACCCAATACTAAGACACATCTGGTTTTAATATGTGTATATGTATATATTTTCCACGTATCCATTTTACCATTTATGTCCATTATGTCAACTCAATAATTGTATCTTATGCTATGAGCAGTGTAATTTAAGTGTAAGTCATGTGACTACCATATTATTTGATACAATGGCTTTTTAAGAGTTTGAATACATTTTAGATTGTAACAAATAAATAAATTTATATATATATATATATATATATATATATATATATATATATATATATATATATACATACATGTATTTTTTTTTTCATTTCTATTTGATATGGTGGCCTCAAATAAAGTCCCAGCGGCTCTTTTGTCCTGCAACTTATAACAGGGATGGAGGCCTGCCATTTGGCTGTGCCAGGTCACACCCTCCTTTAATTATCTTTTTGTCTTAACTTTTTTTTCTTTACTTTTCCTTTTATTATCTTTTTATTTTTTTTCCTACTACCTTTTCTTTTCATATTTACTAGGAACGTGTGCCAGTTCTTTCAATAAGCTTGAGAGCAAGGTGCGGCGTTGTGCGGCAGATAGTAAACACACAGGGGTTGATTTACTAAAGGCAAATAGACCATGTACTTTTGAAAGTGCAGTTGCCCTCTGCAAGTGCAGTTGCCCCCGAGCTTAGTAAATGAGGTAAAGCTTCACTTTACAAAGAATATCCAATCACATGCAAGGAAAAAAAAAAGGCATTTTTGCTTGAACGTTTTTGAATGATGGAAGTCAGCAGACATCTCCCTCATTTACTAAGCTCTGGAGCAACTGCACTTGCAAAAGTGCAGTCTATTTGCCTTTAGTAAATCAACCCTGCAGAGTCCAAGTCTAGCAACAAGTTATGTCGTAAAAAAGGTTCAAACACAAGGTATTCAGGCCTGGTGAGTAGGCACAACTGTCAGGATCCACTTATGAGCAGTCCAAAGTCTTGAAGATGCAGACAGCGTCTGCAAGAGGAGCGGAATGCGGCCTGGCTGGTCACCATCCAAAGAGGAGGCTTCCTGAAGAGAGCTAGACCCTGCACTGTCCTTACTCCCCTGGAACCTTTCCCCACCTCTAATCCTCTAGTGCTGTCCCTGTCAAACAGGGATCCTGTGCATAAGCTAGCCACCTGCATTGCTTTAAAAAAGGTCTGGATTCTTTCCTAAATGTACATTATAAAGTTGGTCCAGGAAATATCCAATTGCCTCTTGGGGGATCGGGAAGGAATTTCTTTCCCCTGCTGGAGCAAATTGGATCACTCTTTGCTGTTTTTTTTAGCTTCCTCTGGATCAACTTTTGGGATAGGATAGTGTATATGGGATTCCTTTTATTGGTTGAACTAGATGGACTTGTGTCTTTTTTCAACCAGACTAACTATGTAACTATGCATAAAGCCCACCAAACCCTGGAGCCAGAGTCTTAAAAAGACTTTGCCTGACCCAAGATGGCAACTGAAGTCACACAGTGCGCTCGCATCCAATCGAATAACTATCTCCCTGTGACACAGGTAGCCATATAGGAACCAAGTTCCTCACAGCTTCCTCCCCCCCTCTGCATTGCCTCTTCGATCGACCCCACCTGCAGTGGGGAGTACAGACTGTACTTGCCTACAAGCTGAATATGGAAGGGGGTGGCACTGCAGTGACAGATAGCACAGATGTTTGCAATAATACAGTTGAGTGTTGAGGCATGTGTTGCTGATGTGGCAGAGGGCGCAGAGGCTGGCATTGGTTCAGCGGCAAGTAAAGTTGGTGCTTGTGGGAGAGTTGGTTGGCAGAGGGTGAGAAAATGGGGGTCAGGCACAGTGGTAAGATTGGAGGTTGATGTGCAGATGTGGTGCAGGATGAGAGGGGTCAACTGCGGTGGTCAGAGCATGGGGGTGTTGTAGGAGGATGAGAGCATGGAGGTCAGGCAAGGTGGTAAGATTGTAGGTTGATGTGCAGGTGTGATGCACGGGAGCGAGACTGGGAGGTCTGGTGTGGTCGTTAGACCATTGATGGAATGGAGGTGCAGTGGTGGTTGTTGTAATATGTTCGCCGATTTATGTGGGATATTATATTATTATATATATATGTACAATTACAGTACAATATTGACCTAGCAGAAACTCCCTCCCAGGGTACTAGTATATCAAAGGGGACTTGTTGATGTTAATATGCAAGAATACAGATTAGGAATGTAGGTGTTCAGGTGGTATATGTTAATCTAATTACACATATCAAAGGGGACTTGTTGATGTTGATATGCGGGAGTGCAAATTGGGGCGGTTTATGACTGCAGCTGTTCACGGCTGGGGGTTGTTGTCTGTCTGCAAGACTAAAGCATATCAAAGACCTGAATGGAGAAGGCCAATCAAATTGCTCAGCCATTCAGTGTCTAGTGAATATAACATGGCGTTCAGTCTATAGTTTAGAATCTTGTCTGTGTGTGACTATGAAAGTGTAGATCTAGGAAAAATGGGACTCTAAGTTATATTTACTTTGTTGGATTTTTGTCATCTGTGGACTTTGGACCTTGTTCTGTGTTGAACAATAAAGTGCATCTCTCTGGAAGAATTGGGTTGCTGCGGAGAGTACTTACATCATCATTATAATAACTACTAAATTAATTATCATACCCACTCTACATCATATATCACTACATTTGTGCCGTGACCCGGATCCAGGTCACGGCACCAATGTAGTGAGATAATAAATATGGTAGTATACTTATTTCCGCCAAAAAATGTTGGCTAGCATGTTCTCAAATTTTCTGCCAACAGATGTGTGTTGTCGGATTTTCCGAGCGTGCGTCGGACAAAAGTCTAAAGTACAAACACACATGCTCAGAAGCAGAAGCGGTCGGTCTTGTAAACTAGCATTTGTAATGTAGAATTAACATTCGTGACGTGGCAAATTATGAAATCTCCAAATGCAGCGCACAATTCTCTTCTTCTTTAATGGGATAATAATGAAGCTGCTTTGCTGGTTATACTTATGGAGTTATTGCAAACAAATCTTCAAAGGCTTTTTTTTTCTAGTGATATCAAGTATAATATTATTATGGGGTTTTTTTTTGTTTTTTTTTTGTGCATTAAAAGAAATTAGACATACTATCTGCCAATAGAACTTAAACAAAAAGTGCATTCTATGCATCCAAAAATATGGAAAATATACCAAATCAAATTATTATTCAACCAAAGCAATAACTCCAAGGCCAATAATAAATAACACGTTATCTCCTCCGATTCCGCAACATGTCTGGTTGACGAACGCCCGTTCAGAAACAAACTGAAAAGCACAAAATGAAAAACGCGAAAAGAAAAGCGTGAATCAACACTCACCAAACTTCTACTAACACAAAATTAGCAGAAGGAGCCCAAAGGGTGGTGCTAAAGAGCTGAAAAACCACATAGTACGTATAGTACGTCACTACGTTCGTAATTGTTGGCCAACATTTGTGTGACCGTGTGTATGCAAGACAAGTTTGAGCCAACACCCTTCAAACAAAATTGCACGGTTTTGTTGTCGGAAAGTTCGATCATGTGTACGAGGCTTTAGATTGAGAATATGATAAAGGTTACCCCTTGTGAAATCTGCATATTAAAACAATGAGCAGATCCTGAGATTTAGAAAGTAAGCCTCCTTCATATGGGCAATTTGATCTGTGCCCCATGCAAGGCCATGTTTTACTAGCATGGGGATACACAGTTGTTGCGGGCATCCCCGTGCTAACAGTCTCATAACTATCTATTGGAACGCAGTGGCTGCACGGACAGTCACTGCTCCCAATGTGCATGGCCTCAAATGCACCCAGTGTGGGTTCGGGGACACGCCCTTACACCCACATGGATGTCATATTGGGAGCAGCACCTGTGTCCATGCATCCCTATGCCAGTAAAACATGGCCCTGCACTAAGGAGTTATAGGGTTTAGGGTTATAAATCTGTATTTTCCTGTAAAAGTATTTACATTGGTCAGTTAGCATACTTACAATAGGTCAACTGGGCAGGGAAAGAGGAGAGGAGCCAAGCTTGACTTTTATGGGAACATCAAAACGTGTCTATAAATGTATCTGCCGCTATCTGTTTATCTACTGTTTGCTTTGACATGGTGTTTTTACTAAATGTAATCTCTGCCTTTTCACCGTATGTTCAGGCAGAATTTCCCTGGCTTTTTAAAGTGCAGCTAAACCTAGATTGGGGAAGGGTTAGAACCTGTATCAGGTTTTTAATTCTCTGTGCCTGTGTACTTACTGGGGTGATTAATTAAAAGGGGACCCTCTTTACAGAAAGCTTCTCGCTATAGGACACTCACCATTGCGTAATTATGTCATGTCAATATATGGTATACCTGTTTTGAAATCTATATAATTAATTTTTTTTTTTTTGACATATGCACCTTTGTTGTACAATTTTAGCAGATTGACCTTTGAAGAAGACCTGGAACTTATAGGTCGAAACGCGTCAGGCCTACATTTCTAATACTGTCAATACATGTACAATGTTGTTATGAATACGTGCTTACACTGTATGTGCTGGGTGTCATGAGATTTGTAAACACTCTGTATTGGAGCTCATTTTTTAACCAGTGTGTTGAAACTATTTTTGTATAATAAAATTAATTTATTTTTACATAGATTGGCCTACCACCTTCCTTTGTGCTGCCTAAAAACCCCACTTGGGGAATCTTTTCCTTTTTTAACTTTCCCCATATGCCTTGGTGAGAGAAAGTAAGGTGAAATCCAACATTTTTGCTTGCCACTTATTTTGGTGGCAACTGCCTTCTCAACCAGGATTCTATTGAACCCTTTGGTTCGTCCAGAAGTTTCTAGGGGTTTCTTGAGCAATGAGCAATTTCAGTCTCTCAGATAAGTTCCCACTGATACCATTGATCTTTGTAGCTATCTGTAAGGGGGTAATTCTTCATAATAACCACAAGTGTAAGGAATATTTTTCCCACTGACCATCACACTAATGTATCGTGAGTTGTACAGTAGATATAGTCATTATTATCAGGAGTTCCCTGAGACCATAAAGTAGTTGCTGTGTTGAAAAGAAAGGTTGATTGAGAGGCTGATTTTAGAGCTATCTATTCATTCGGAGAGAGTTCTTCTTACTTCCTCATGTGGGACAGGAAGTGAAAGTAAATTTAGTTCCCCAATGAGACACAAACAACAAAAAAGACGAAAATGGTAGGGGAGTTTAGCCCTTTTCTACTGCATCCAAAAAAAAAAAAGTTTGGCTTTCGATATACTTTAAAACGACTTAATGGCATCTTTTAGTGTCATCTACTCAATCTTATTTTGCATTGCAAACGTCCATATCTCTCAGCTGTGCTCACATTCCAACAATCTTACAATATATAGACAACTTTGAAGCATTTTGAAGAGCAAAGAGAATGTCCCACTGGTAATACGAATGCCAAAAAAAGAGAAAAAGTCGAATGTATAACTTCTGGGAAAAACCATCTCTGGACCCAATAACAGCTGCAAAGAAACATTAAAACCATTTCGAAAAAAGGCTAAATTACCATCGTAATATTCTTATTTTCTGCTGTTAGGCATCGGAATTTAATAGACTCCTTGGAACAATTTCATATTCCATACTTGGATCAGTGACATGCAAGTATAGAAGGTAATTAATAGTTTCGATTAAACTCCTTCCATACGGCAGAACTGGAAGATAATAAGTTAACCGAACGATTGCATAACTGTGATTATTACTGCTTTTGATTGCATTGCAGGGATCAGATGTAATATATTTCTTATAGGAGACATCTGCCGCATACAAGTAAAGTATCTAATTATAATATTATTGTTTTCAATGTACATAAATTATATTCTGAAAAAGAAAAGGAAACCGCTATGTTTTCTCTTCACTGGTGATCCATATGTTCAAGAATTGAGATGCATTTCCAAAATGGAATTTCTCGAGCACCATTCAAATGTTGTATCCATCAAACTGTCATAAAGTGAAGTGACATGCTGATATTCTAAATCAATTTACAAATTTCATGTCATATGCTTCAGCTTAAAATAATGAAGTTATGGCTGGCATCTTCTGGTTTCAAATCTGCCATAAAGAGACAAGCAGAATTTACAACTCTGAATCTAAGCCTACATGGAGGGTTCATATCATTAAGAGTAAGCTTCTCCTGCTATAAAACAAATTGTCAAGGCTTCCTCATTTCAATATACAGGATGCATATTTTACTAAAGGAAGATGTTGCTATGAAATCAGCAGCTGTTGGCATCCAAGCAACCGATGACATATCTCTAGCCCCATTCAGCTGCCGGCCAGGAGGTCCCTTGACTAGGGTTGCCACCTCATCCCTTTAAACTCGAACACATATGGGGTACACAGGTTCGGAGGCTAATTTAATGCAAATAGGCACCAAGTGAGTTTGATTACCACCTTAATTGGCCACAGAACCTGTGTAATTAATATGTGTTCAGTTTTAAAGGAATGAGGTTGCAACCCTACACTTGACCGACTGAAAATAAACCAAGGGGCAGGGATGCTGGATGATGTCGGTACAAAATAAGGCAATGGCCAATGACAATTGTGCCAAAGGACAATGATGTCAATCAACATCCCAGCACAATGACAAGTGTAACCCTGAACAGAGAAGGAACACTTGCTGGTGGCCACTGGAAACACATGTTGGCACACAGCAAAACACAGCGCCACCAGCAGGAAGGGTGGGGTAAAAATAAAACTATTACAATCAATTCAAACGTGTAGAGTACACAACTCTTGCTACAATATTCAACCTAAGCAATCAGATTAAAGTGTTGCATACTTTCTGTACCTGTTTCTTTTAAAGGAGTAAAAAGAACAGAACTACTTCATAAAAACGATAGGTAATATTCACTATAGTACTAAAATTCCCGGCACATGGTTGCCATTCCTTCTCTGCAGAAATTTCATTACTATTGCTCAATGGGCCATTATTCACTAATAATCTCTTATGGCAAGTTTAGTGTCGGTATGTAATTAACCATGAATTTTAATTTGCAGATTATAGATGATGAAGAGACACAGTTTATGAGCAACTGCCCTGTAGCTGTTACGGAGAGCACGCCAAGGCGAAGGACGCGGATACAGGTCCTCTGGACAGCGCCATCTATTGGCACGGGCTGTGTAATACTTAAGTAAGTACTGTCATGTTCATAAATTATACATTGCTATAAAAAAAAAACTGCAAGAGTTTGAATACTGCAAATAAAGTACAGTATGTCATAGCAACCAATACGAATGCATTTACGGTGATATTGAAAGGTTATTGGTTGTAAAAGTATGTGCAAAAGAGGTGACTGCACGCCAATCTCCAGAAGTATAAATGCGTTAATCGTAAAAATCCACGCATAACATCACTAAGCCACTAAACAACAGGACTGTAGCAGCAAGGTTAACATGTTTCATGAACCAAATCACTTAATCATAACCTCAGTAGCACATGTGTGCTACTGAGGTTATATACTGAGGCTATATACCTGAATAACAGCTGAATCAATTAGTGCTTAAAGTGGGGTTCCACCCAAAAAACAAAACTACCTGGAAAAATTCTAAAAAAAAAACCAAAAAAACATTTGGATATTTTTTTTTTTCACTTACCTCTAAATGCCTGTTGCTAGGTGGTCCCTCGTAGTCTGCCTGTTCCTTAGCCTGGGCTGGTGACATCACTTCCTCCTCGGCACAGGAAGGGCTCCGCTCTGCTCCCTCCCTCCTGTCAATCATCTGGGACCTATTACAGGTCCCAGGTGATTGAGCGGCCAATCACGGCGCGCGGCGCTGCTCGCGCATGCGCAGTGGGTGCCAGGCTGTGAAGCCACAGCCCGGCGCCCACAGTTGAAACGCCGACGAGCGGAGGGGGGGGACGAGCGGGGCTTCGATCCCCCGCATCGCTGGACCCAGGGACAGGTGAGTGTCCAATTAAAAGTCAGCAGCTGCAGTATTTGTAGCTGCTGACTTTTAATTTTTTTTTTTTTTGACGTCCCCCCTGGGTGGAACTCCTCTTTAAAGACTGCTGCTTAGGACAAAACAGACACATCTAGCGTGTAAATAAACACACAAGAAAGAGCAAGATAATACAGAAATGGAGAAATAGCTACATATAGTAAATAAAAAACAAAATGAGATTATAAAATGAAAGAATGTAGCAACATTCAAAGAAGTTTGTCCTACAGAGCCAAACACTGGTGGTGACAACAGAAGGAGAAATCCGGAGACTCCTGTATAGGTGTCAACCTCCCCAACCTAATGAACGGGCCGCCACTGCTTCTGAAGATTGGAGTGTGGTCACCTCTTTTGTACATACTCTGACAGTCTTCCAGTTCATGGACTGGACCAGCACCAGATCTTCAATACAGCTATTTTATTACCTGGAGCGGTGTTGCAGCCTCTTTGTCTTATTTATTATCATAGGCTATTGCACTTTTGTTTTACTCTATGGACTGCCTTTTAGGCTATATTTGGTTATCCATATAGCAATAATCCCTAGCAAATTGATAGGAATAATTTGAAAAATTAAATGAAGTCACAATGACCTGTTGCTGGGCAACTACTGTGGGAAAATTAGTCAGTCAGATCTGACCTATAGGATTGCAAATAAGAACATAAGAATGGTAAAATCACTGTGCCAGACTACTAAGCAGAATGGAAACATGTACAGTATCTCACAAAAGTGAGTACACCCCTCACATTTTTGTAATTATTTTATTACATCTTTTCATGTGACAACACTGAAGAAATGACACTTTGCTACAATGTAAAGTAGTGAGTGTACAGCTTGTATAACAGTGTAAATTTGCTGTCCCCTCAAAATAACTCAACACACAGCCATTAATGTCTAAACCGCTGGCAACAAAAGTGAGTACACCCCTAAGTGAAAATGTCCAAATTGGGTCCAATTAACCATTTTTCCCTCCCCGGTGTCATGTGACTCGTTAGTGTTACAATGTCTCAGGTGTAAAATGGGGAGTAGGTGTGTTAAATTTGGTGTTATCGCTCTCACTCTCTCATACTGGTCACTGGAAGTTCAACATGGCACCTCATGGCAAAGAACTCTCTGAAGATCAGAATTGTTGCTCCACATAAAGATGGCCTAGGCCAGTGATGGTGAACTTTGGCACTCCAGATGTTTTGGAACTACATTTCCCATGATGCTCATGCACTCTGCAGTGTAGTTGAGCATTATGGGAAATGTAGTTCCAAAACATCTGGGGTGCCAAGGTTCGCCATCACTGGCCTAGGCTATAAAAAGATTGCCAAGACCCTGAAACTGAGCTGCAGCACTGTGGCCAAGACCATACAGCGGTTTAACAGGACAGGTTCCACTCAGAACAGGCCTCGCCATAGTCAACCAAATGGTTGATTGCACATGCTCAGGGTCACATCCGGAGGTTGTCTTTTGAGAAAAAGACGTTTGAGTGCTGCCAGCATTGCTGCAGAGGTTGAAGGGGTGGGGGGTCATCCTGTCAGTGCCCAGACCATACGCTGCCCACTGCATCAAATTGGTCTGCATGGCTGTCGCCCCAGAAGGAAGCCTTTTCTAAAGATGATGCACAAGAAAGCCCGCAAACAGTTTGCTGAAGACAAGCAGACTGAGGACATGGATTACTGGAACCATATCCTGTGGTCTGATGAGACCAAGATAAACGTATCTGGTTCAGATGGTGTCAAGCATGTGTGGCAGGAACCAGGTGAGGAGTAAAAAGACAAGAGTGTCATGATCTGGGGCTGCATGAGTGCTGCCGACACTGGGGAGCTATAGTTCATTGAGGTAACCATGAATGCCAACATGTACTGTGACATACTGAAGCAGAGCATGATCAATTCCCTTCAAGAGACTGGGCCACAGGGCAGTATTCCAACATAACGCCCCTAAACACACTTCCAAGACGACCACTGCCTTGCTAAAGAAGCTGAGGGTAAAGGTGATGGACTGGCCAAGCATGTCTCCAGACCTAAACCCTATTGAGCATCTGTGGGGCATCCTCAAATGGCAGGTGGAGGAGCACAAGGTCTCTAACATCTACCAGCTCCGTGATATTGTCATGGAGGAGTGGAAGAGGACTCCAGTGGCAACCTGTGAAGCTCTGGTGAACTCCATGCCCAAGAGGGTTAAGGCAGTGCTGGAAAATAATGGTAGCCACACAAAATATTGACACTTTGGGCCCAATTTGGACATTTTCACTTAGGGGTGTACTCACTTTTGTTGCCAGCGGTTTAGACATTAATGGCTGTGTGTTGAGTTATTTTGAGGGGACAGCAAATTTGCACTGTTATACAAACTGTACACTCACTACTTTACATTGTATCAAAGTGCCATTTCTTCAGTGTTGTCACAAGAAAAGATATAAAATATTTACAAAAATGTGAGGGGGTCTACTCACATTTGTGAGATACTGTGTGTATATATACAGTGCCTTGCGAAAGTATTCGGCCCCCTTGAACTTTTCAACCTTTTGCCACATTTCAGGCTTCAAACATAAAGATATAAAATTTTTATTTTTTGTGAAGAATCACCAACAAGTGGGACACAATTGTGAAGTGGAACGAAATGTTTTGTATTTTTGAAACTTTTTTAAGTAATAAAGAAATGAAAAGTGGGGCGTGCAAAATTATTCGGCCCCCTTGCGTTAATACTTTGTAGAGCCACCTTTTGCTGCGATTACAGCTGCAAGTCGCTTGGGGTATGTCTCTATCAGTTTTGCACATCGAGAGACTGAAATTCTTGCCCATTCTTCCTTGCAAAACAGCTCGAGCTCAGTGAGGTTGGATGGAGAGCGTTTGTGAACAGCAGTTTTCAGCTCTTTCCACAGATTCTCGATTGGATTCAGGTCTGGACTTTGACTTGGCCATACTAACACCTGAATACGTTTATTTGTGAACCATTCCTTTGTAGATTTTGCTGTATGTTTGGGATCATTGTCTTGTTGGAAGATAAATCTCCGTCCCAGTTTCAGGTCTTTTGCAGACTCCAACAGGTTTTCATCCAGAATGGTCCTGTATTTGGCTGCATCCATCTCCCCCTCAATTTTAACCATCTTCCCTGTCCCTGCTGAAGAAAAGCAGGCCCAAACCATGATGCTGCCACCACCATGTTTGACAGTGGGAATGGTGTGTTGAGTGTGATGAGCTGTGTTGCTTTTACGCCAAACATATCGTTTTGCATTGTGGCCAAAAAGTTCGATTTTGGTTTCATCGGACCAGAGCACCTTCTTCCACATGTTTGGTGTGTCTCCCAGGTGGCTTGTGGCAAACTTTAGACGAGACTTTTTATGGATATCTTTGAGAAATGGCTTTCTTCTTGCCACTCTTCCATAAAGGGCAGATTTGTGCAGTGTACGACTGATTGTTGTCCTATGGACAGACTCTCCCACCTCAGCTGTAGTTCTCTGCAGTTCATCCAGAGTGATCATGGGCCTCTTGGCTGCATCTCTGATCAGTCTTCTCCTTGTCTGAGCTGAAAGTTTAGAGGGACAGCCAGGTCTTGGTAGATTTGCAGTGGTCTGATACTCCTTCCATTTCAAAATGATCGCTTGCACAGTGCGCCTTGGGATTTTTAAAGCTTGGAAAATCTTTTTGTATCCAAATCCAGCTTTAAATTTCTCCACAACAGTATTACGGACCTGCCTGGTGTGTTCCTTGGTCTTCACGATGCTCTCTGCGCTTTCAACAGAACCCTGAGACTATCACAGAGCAGGTGCATTTATACAGAGACTTGATTACACACAGGTGGATTCTATTTATCACCATCAGTCATTTAGGACAACATTAGATCATTCAGAGATCCTCGCTGAACTTCTGGAGTGAGTTTGCTGCACTGAAAGTAAAGGGGCCGAATAATTTTGCACGCACCACTTTTCAGTTTTTTATTTGCTAAAAAAGTTTAAAATATCCAATAGATTTCGTTCCACTTCACAATTGTGTCCCATTTCTTGGTGATTCTTCACAAAAAAATTTAAATTTTATATCTTTATGTTTGAAGCCTGAAATGTGGCAAAAGGTTGAAAAGTTCAAGGGGGCCGAATACTTTTGCAAGGCACTGTATATATATATATATATATATATATATATATATATATATATATATATATATATACAGTATACATGTATATGCTAATTATCATTTAAAGATTGAGTTATTTATGCATTATTAGCCTGTCGATAGGGTATTTTCATTAAGGACCCATGCATGTGCACGTTTTGATGAGCATTGATGCATACTTTCAATGTGTTTTGAATTTAGAATTTGGAGCGGATAAGGGTTAACGGTCAGGATCCAAGGTTTGTTAAAATCTGTTTCCAATGCATCAAAACACATGCTGTTCTGTTTCAAATGCCAATTTATGCAGTGACATACCTGCTTAGACCTGGTCCGTCTAGATCAGGGATCCTCAAACTACGGCCCCCAGCTGTTGCAGAACTACACGTCCCATGAGGCATTGTAAAGCTCTGACATTCACAGACATGACTAGGCATGATGGGAATTGTAGTTCCTGAACAACTGGAGGGCCATAGTTTGAAGACCCCTGGTCTAGATAGTTTGGTAACCTGCCATATTGGCACCATCCAGAGGCAGCCTAAAGAGGTTGTAAACATCTCTGTGGAAGTTGTACCTACAGGTAAGCCTAGAATAAGGCTTACCTGTATGAAGTAATGATGCAAGGGTTTACAAAGTCTATTACATTAATAAATTGTTTCATTAAAGTTTTATTACATTTTTGAGTGCACTGTTTGTATATAATAAACAATGTACTCAATAATCAATCTAGTTGTGGTGAGTTTGCACAGCAATTTGTTAGCAGTTGGTTCAAGCTGTAAACATGCATTTGGGCATGAATATTACAGTGTGCCTCTTCAATTACTGTATTTATCTGCATATAAAACGTACTTCTTTCCCCTTAAAATAGGGGGAAAATAGTGTGTGCGTGTTATACGCCGATATAGGCTGCCACCGAGGGGAAGGAGGGGACGAGCGCTGCCGAAATAGTGCCGGATCTCCTGTGTACTCGGCTCTGCTCGCAGTCACGCTCAGTCCCGCCCCCTGCACACTTCCTAGCATTGACGTCCCGGCATTGGACCGGTGTTATGTCCATCATAGGATCCGGGCCAAGGGGCAGGACTGGGCGTGACGCCAAGCCGAGTACACAGGAGATCTAACTCTATTTCGGCAGCGCTCGTCCCCTCCTTCCCTTCGGCAAGGCTGCAGATGGGCACTGATTAGACTGCAGATGGGCACTGATTAGACTGCAGATGGGCACTGATTAGACTGCAGATGGGCACTGATTAGACTGCAGATGGGCACAGATCAGGCTGCAGATGGGCACAGATCAGGCTGCACTGAAGCTGCAGATGGGCACAGATCAGGCTGCATTGATGCTCTGACCATTATTTTGCTTCAAAGTGGTTTATTGCTAAAAAAAATTTCTTTTTTCCTGGGGTTCATGTTATACGCCGGCGCGTGTTATACGCCGATAAATACGGTACTTTTCCCTACCACAACCCAAATTGACCATGGAAGCTTTGCTGTGTGCAGAGGCCCAGTATTAAGATTCTCTATGTTTTTACTACTACCGTAATATTGGATGACAGTAGTGATCTAAAGTGAGCATATAAGTGTTCCAGCACTACCTATCTATTGTCTGTCAGTAAAGATTTGACAGAGGGTCCAACCTTTCTCCACTCTATCCCCCTCCCCCCTCAAAAAACAAAACAAAAAAAAAACACTTACAGTGGCTCTAAAGTCGTTTTGTTTTACCCTAATGCATTCTCTGTATTATGGTAAAAAAACTTCCTGATACTTTTTCTATCCGCCCCTCCCTAAACACTTAGTCTCCATTCACACAGGGGCAACACAACTTCCAGCGCGACTTTGGGAGGCGACTTGGACACGACTTGAGTATGAATTACAGCGCGACTTGGGGCATCTTACAAGCAACTTGAAGTTGCCTCCAGGACAGGGGACTTTGCCAGTAGCCAATCACATAATAATTAGCGCTGTGGGAGGGAGGGGTTTACCTAGAAAACTATTTTTACTTCCTGGAAAGTTGCTTCAGTTAAGACAGGGGATCCGACTTGGAGGTGACTTCCATTAAATTCATTGGGTACAAGTCGCCTAGAAGTCAGATTGAAGTAGTACAGGAACCTTTTCTGAAGTTGGAGCGACTGCAGTAGTGTGCATTAAGACGGATCCATTCACTTACATTGATTTTTTCATCTAGCGCGAGTTGGGGCGACTTGAAGTCGGATCCAAAGTTGCCCCTGTGTGAATGGACCCTGACCTGACTCCTATCTCTGCTCCAGGGCTGTCCCAGCTACAGCACTGCTCCTCTCACTTCCTGGATTCACAGGAGATACTGAGAGCAGTGGAAGCCATAGGCTCCTGCTGCTGTCAGTTAAACTCATGTGAGGAGGGAGTGGGGGGACGTGGCTTACCAGTGCTGTGTGTGTCTACCGTGTTTCCCCGAAAATAAGCCGGGTCTTGTATTAATTTTGGCAACAAAAGACCCAGTAGGGCTTATTTTTGGAGTAGGGCTTGACAATGTGCTGTCTTCTCTCCCCATCTCCCTCCCTACCTGTCAGGCCAGTGGAACTGAGTAAACATGAGTGTAAAAAATCCCAAAATGCACAAAAAATGCACAATACAAAATGTGCATTTCTCTGCAATCTGTGATAAACACCCTGTAACAGCACCATGACCCACCGATCCTCTCTTCCTGCACTGACCTTAATTTTCTGGTGCAGTCCAGGGCACGTCGCTCCGAGCATTACAGAGGGACGGGGCCGGAGATCCCCCGCTGGCAGGAGAGGCGAAGTGGAGAGCAGCAGGGATCAGCTGAGGGCCACTCGGTGCTTAGATGACCCACCGGAGCCTCCTTCCCTGCTCCGAGGACTGCGGAGGGGGGGGCCCGAGATCCCCCGCTGACAGCTGGAAGAAGAGGAGGAGAGCAGCGGGGGATAAGCTGAGCGCCGAGCGGTGCCACACAGAAGGCAGTAATCAAACATAGATCACAGGACATACGGTACACAGTTCACACTATATAACACTGCAATAAAGTGCATTTTAGGATTTTACAACCCTTTTAAACTAGGGCTTATTTTTGGGGTAGGGATTATATTGCAGCCCTCTCCGAAAATCATAGTAGGGCTTATTTTCAGGGTAGGTCTTATTTTTGGGGAAACGTGGTATAAACCTGGCTCAGTAGCGTGTCTGCACCAGTGTCTCCATAGGCACCCAGAGGAAGGAGGAGCAGACAGTGCTGGTGGGGGACTGCTAAAGAGGAGATAAGGGACTGCTCTATGTAATATTTTTTGCACAGAGCAGATAAGTATAACATCTTTTTTATTTTAATTAAGGGAAAAAAAAACTTTAGTATCACTTTAATGTACAATATGAAACAATCACTATGGATAAGCGTACAGTTGTGTGGTATGTAAGCCAACACTGTGCCATATGTTAACGTGCATTGCGTTAAAGCAGCCCATTCATTTTAAATAGGCTGCTGATGCTAGTAATCACAATAAAAACAAAAAAAGCCCCTGGCCCTTTTTTAAGATGCATTATGGCGACTTGCAAAACAGGCGTTGCCTTAGTGCGTTGGGGTTTCATTCAAAATGAATGGCACACGCAGTGCAGCAACACAGATAGCCGGCATTACCACAGTGTAAACCTTCCCCTATATCTCATATAAGATTTAACCTCTTAATGCAATTTAAAATATTTGTATATCAGCAACTTTCTTAAAAATAATATAATAATAATAATAATCCTACGATGAATGCCCTTGTTCAGGTATTTTCTTGTTATAAGGTGACAACGTTCACCCTTGTCTCCTAATTATGCCCCTTTCTCATGGGCTTTTGATAGAGTCTATTTGTGGCTGCTTCAACACACATTAGGCAGGCATGGTCCACTTTTGTCACAGTCAGGAAACCCAGTTTGAGAAATGGTAACCATCCATTGCTGGAGTGCATATAGACATGAAGTGGCTACAAAGAGGTTGCAGGAGTTTAGTTGCACTCAAATGCAGCAATGAATACAAAAAGTGAAAAAAAAGATTTTCAGAGAAAACAAAAGACAATTGTTTATGGTACATACTGCTTTAATCCCTTCCCGCTTCCTCCTGGCGACCCTTTAACTGGGTCTTAAAGCATAACTAAACACACCATTGCTTTACAGCCAAGGAAGCTGCCATCTTAGCCTCTGTTGTAATGGTGCTGCATGTGTGATCAGTTATGACACCAGCCCTTTCATGACTTGACAGTTCTAATGAGAGCACAAGCAACTGTGTGTTATCACTCATGGCATGCCTTGAATGTAACGGTTTTAGGAAACAGTTAGGCCCCTTTCACACGGGTAATCCAATCAGGTCCGCCTGTCAGTTTTTCAGGCGGACCTGATCAGACCCTCCTGTCTCTTCTATGGAGCGGCGGATGTCAGACACATGTCTGCTGACACCCGTCACCATCTGATCCGATCCTGTCAGCCAAAAACAGACAGAAGGAGGACCTATTCCCCATCCGTCTGGCGGATGGGATGGAAACAGACAGGCAGTCTGTTTCCATGAGATTGCACCATAGACAAGAGTGGGCTTTGTCCGTGTCTAGGCTGCATAGCGGTGCGGACACAGACCTGTCAGCCGCCTGCTCAGCAGGGATCAGCGGAGATCCCCTGTTGAGCAAGCGGATCCCACTTCACAGAGGTGCCCATGTGACAGGGGCACCTTCTGAACCTTCACCTTGTAAAGCAACCCATTCAGTTTACAATAGAAATAAAAGGCAAAAGATTTGTGTATACATGTAAAAAACATTAAAAATACTTTTTTTCCTCCTTTTTTAACCACTTCAATACCGGGCTATAGTCCATATGACGTCCGCAGATGGAATCTCCCATCCCGGGCGGGTGTCATATGATGTCCTCTGTTTATCGCCACTCCTGTGGGCCCCGCTCTTTACCACGTTTCCAATCACAGCCGGTCACATGTACTGTCCACAAGCTCGGCACTCATGCACGCTCCTAGGGCGTGCGGAGAGCGGCGATCGCGGACGAGGCTTGTCACCCTGACACAGCCCAACCACCACGTGACCGGCTGTGTCCAATCACAGCCGGTCACAGAATGTCAACAAACCGCGGTAACGAGATGTTACTGGGTTCGCCTTCTCACACACCGATCATGTGTGAGAAGGAGATTGTGGTAACATCTCGTTACCGCTTACAGTGCACATCAACACACACTGATTGCCCCATCCCTAATAAAAAAGACCCGTCATCACCCATCAAAGTACCCGTCACCAGCCATCAAAGTAGCCGAGTACCTGTCACAGTCCATCTGAGTACCTGTCACAGCCCATCTGAGTACTTGAGTACCTGTCACAGCCCATCTGAGTACCTGTCACCACCCATCAGAGTACCCGAGTACCAGTCACCAGCCCATCAGAGTACACGAGTACCAGTCACCAGCCCATCAGAGTACCCGAGCACCTATCTGTAGCCCATCAGAGTACCCAAGTACCTGTCACCAGCCCATCGGAGTACCCGAGTACCTGTCTCCAGCCCATCAGAGTACCCGAGTTCCTATCTGCAGCCCATCAGAGTACCCGAGTACCTATCTTCAGCCCATGCCTCATAGAATATACGTTGGGGTGTTTGCTTTCCAAAATGGGGTTATTTTGTGGGTAATTACACTGTCCTGGTGCTCAAGGACCTTTAAAAGTGTGATAGGTAGGAATGAAATGAGATGTGTCATTTATGCTCCTAGAATGCCTGAAGGTACTACTTCAATGTTGGGCCTCTGTATGTGGCCAGGCTGTGTAAAAGTCTCACACATGTGATTTCGCCATACTCGGGAGGAGTAGCAGAATGTGTTTTGGGGTGTAATTTTTGCTATATACATGCTATGTGTTAGAAATATCTTATAAATTGACAACTTTGTGTAGAGAAAAATATATTTTCACTTTCTTTTCACGTTTGAAGTCTGAAGACTTGTGTAAAAAAATTAACCGTTAAAAAGAATCATGATGCTTCATAGAATATACGCTGGGGTGTTTGTTTTCCAAAATGGGGTCATTTTGCGGGTAATTCCATTGTCCTGGTGCTCCAGGGCCTTCAAAAGTGTAATAGGTCATTAGGAAATTAGAGGTGTAAGTTATGCTCCTAGAACGCCTGACGGTGCTCCCTGCATGTTGGGCCTCTGTATGTGGCCAGGCTGTGTAAAAGTGACACACGTGTGGTATCGCCATACTCAGGAGGAGTAGCAGAATGTATTTTGGGGTGTCATTTTTGCTATATACATGCTTTGAGTTAGAAATAACTGACCACTTTGTGTAAAAAAAAATACATTTTAATTTTCTTTTCGCGTTTTCCGAAGACTTGTGGAAAAAAATTAACCGTTTAAAAGACTGATAATGCCTCATAGAATAGACGTTGGGGTGTTTGCTTTCCAAAATGGGGTAATTTTGTGGGTAATTCCACTGTCCTGGTGCTCCAGGGCCTTCACACATGTAATAGGTTGTTAAAAAATTATAGGTGTAATTTATGCTCCTAGAACCCCTGATGGTGCTCCCTGCATGTTGGGCCTCTCTGTGTGGCCAGGCTGTGTAAAAGTCACACACATGTGGTATCACCATACTCGGGAAGAGTAGAAGAATGTATTTTGGAGTGTAATTGGAAGTATGCATATGCTGTGTGTGAGAAATACTTTGTTTTAATGACAATTTTGTTAAAAAAAAATCTTAATTTTCCCAAGAATTGTGGGAAAAAATTACAACTTCAAAAAACTCACCATGCCTCTTACTAAATACCTTTGACTGTCTACTTTTCAAAAAAGGGTCATTTGGGGGGTATTTGTACTTTCCTGACATTTCAGAGCCTCAAGAAAGTGAGATAGGCCGTCAGTGCATCAGGTGTGATCAGGTGTGATCAATTTTCATTGATTTGCACCATAGTTTGTAGACTCTATAACTTTCACAGAGACCAAATAATATCCACTAATTTGAGTTATTTTTACCAAAGAGATGTAGCAGAATATATTTTGGCCCAAATTTATGAACAAAAATGGCTTGCAAAATGTTATCATAGAAACTAAAAAAAAGTGTGTTTTTTTTCAAAACTTTCGCTCTTTTTTCACTTATGTTGCAAAAAATAAAAAACCCAGTGGTGATTAAATACCACCAAAAGAAAGCTCTATTTGTATGAAAAAAATTATAAAAATTGTGTTTGGGTACAGTGTTGCATGACTGAATAATTGGCATTCAAATTGTGAGAGCACTGAAAGCTAAAAATTGGTCTGGGAAGGAAGGGTGTATAAATGCGCTGTATTGTAAGTGGTTAATATAAGATCACATACCCTCTGTTCTCAGCTGCACAATAAGCTCAGAGAGCTAGGGGAGTTGATACTGCAGCACACTGGTCTTCCCAGTGGATGGTTGTGCGGGGGGCATTATTGTAGGAGAACAGTTCCCAGCACAGCCAGGACACTAACCACTCGGTGCTCTCATGCCTAATGTGGTCAGTTTTTAATAGGAAAGAAGAGGGACTGGCAGGAACACCAGGGATTTCCCACAAAGGAAGCAAAACAAAGTGAACAGGATATTTTTTTAACACAAGTACATAGTGCAACAGGCACACATCAAGAATATAAAATGCTGGGGTAACATATTCTTTAAATTGATGGGTTGAGTTCCACTTTACTGCCAGAAGGCGGAGCAGACTTCCTGATCAGGTGACCACTGTGATTGGCTGTCACAGCGGGCAAATGATTGGGAGCCCATCTTGCTAGCTCTCAATTGTAAACTGAGATGGAGCTGTCATTAACTGGGAGCCCTCAGTAAGCACACTATCAGCACAGAAAGCTCAGACGCCATGGACGCATATAAGCTGCATCCATGGCGCAGTAAAACCTAAACTAACAAGTTTAGTAAATGTTATTGGGTTAGGGGTTTACATCTACGTTATTCCTTGTATCTTATTTCATGACGTGGAAGTGGTTGCAGATCTACAGACTTGCTCTCCAGATGTGCAGCCAACATGATTCCCTCCCAGAACTTTGTACTGCCTGTTAAAGACAGCAATTTATCCTCCGCATGTACCAGAATTAATAATGTGTGTTTATACTCGCATGCAATAAAATGGAGATAGAGGCACTGTCCTCCTTTCCTTGCCTGGAGGAAGCAGAAAGCCACCACTAATGTACAAATGTGACAGCTGTACGCCATTTCTTTGTCTGCAGCAGCTGTCAGCACGGGACTGCTTTATTTCATAAACAGATGTTTAATGGGACTTCATTGATATTGTCAGATATTCAGAGAACAGAAAGAAGGCTGAGAAATAATCAGAATATTCATGATTACGCTTCTTTTAAGACTATAAATCAAAGTGACAAATGACAACATCAAAAGGCCTTTGTTGTTCCTGCTTGGCTCAGCAAGCTGCGTAATTTCTTCCACGTGGTCAGCAGTTTACATCTTCGCTCCTGCCCTGCAGCCAAGTCGAGAAATGGAATTGGGCAGTTAATGAAAATATTAAAGGAGACCTGTCCTGAAGTTCACAAGAAATTTGCTGGTGTCTTCTACAAATGCTAGTTTCTGTGGCTGTCACGCTGATCCTCTTGCTTCAACACTTTGGGGGTTACTTAAAAAAAATGTGTAGTTATTCGTCCAGCATGTACATTCCTATTGTGCAAAGTAAACAGCATTCTTTCAGCACCGAGAGGCCAGGGCAACTGGCTCACAGCCCTGTGTAGATCCTCCTTTTGCTCGGACCTATTCTCCTCTTCCCAAATACACAGACCCCTAACGGGTTACGAACAGCTGTCCTCTCTGTCAGAAACACCCAGACACCTGCTCTTCACCATCTACAAACTACAACACTCACTGATACACAATCACCCCCCCTCTTACACCTGGAGGTGGGCCACGGACCTGGGAAGGGAACTCTCTATAGTTGACTGGCAAAAATCATTCCACTTCACACACAAATCCTCTATCTCTTGCTATACCCAGAAGAAGAACTTTAAACTCCTATCCAGATGGTACAGGGACCCTCAATCTCTTCATAAAATGTTCCTATCCGTGGGAACCAATGACACCCACCCCAGAGATAGCTCTATTATCTATGCTCCCTGGCTCCATAGCCTTCCAAAAACGTACCTTGCTACGCTTTTTCCTGTCAGCCGCCAGACAACTTATCCCCCTATTCTGGAAGACCATTACCACCCCCCCCCCCTGTCCTCATGGGTCTCGGTGGTCAATAACATTATGCGCATGGAAGAGATGATAGCTCTAGACAATGACACCTCTGGCTCACTTGGATCGACTACTCTACTTCTGACTCCCTGAAAGCGATGCGAGAAGGGAGGTTAGAAGGGAGGCCCTTCTAACCTCCCTTTCACTCTTGCTACATATATGCCTTTCCCCTTCCCAGCCTCCGTATCCCTTCCCCTTTCTCCCTCCCCCTCTCTTTCTCCCCACTCCCCCCCAATCCTATGTCTCCTTAATCGCTACCCAGATGTTTTTGCTCCACAACCCTTATAATCCATCTTGCAATACACAACGGTCTCAGCCGCTACTTCCTGAAAGACGGCTGTGCCCGTATACCCCACTGAATTACATCCTAAAGTGTATTAGATACAAGACCTACATTGTATTGCCTCCTGGTACTAAAGATCTGGTCATTACCTATGTTATGTTGTTTCGTCTTGTTAAACGCAATAAAAACATATTTGACTCTAAACAGCATTCTACATTAGTTTGAGATTCGCCTCAATGCAAAAAGATTTTATGAAACCTGGGCAAAATCGAATGTTTTTAAAGCCCTGGGCAAATAAAAAAAGTATCCCTTGCACTGGGACTGTGCCCAGAGTTCTTGTTTATGCCTAGGGGAACAATAATAGAAGATTTACTTAACCAATCACCTGCTCCTCCTCACAGCTAGATCGGTCCTCACGTTGTTTACATCCACATGATTCACCAGTCTGGGATCCTGACATCATCAAGACCAGAGCTGGGTCCAAAGCACTGGGAGTTGAGGAGGCCAAGGGGCAGTCCACCACTGGATTATTGGGGATTGCCGTCTGCTGGGGGAAGCAGAGGATCAGATAAGTAAAGGTGCTTCTTCACTCCCCTAGACAAAATGAACAATTAACCTTTGCCCGTAGTTGGGCTTTAAAGCTGAAATTTAGATTTGGCAATTTTTACTTAGTTACAGTTGAAAAAATGCAAAGGGGGGATATACTAAAAGCAAATAGACTTTGAACTTTGGAAGTGCTGTTGCACTCATTTTTCCCAGAGCTTATTGAATGTGATGAAGCTCTGCTAATTTTTGGTGTTGGTGCACCGGAGATCTTTCTCCCACTTGGAAATGTAAGCATGGTTGGTAGGAGTATGAGAATTCTTTAATCGTGAATGGATAATAGATGTCAATTTACGTATGCTAGCAAATGTGTTCAAAAAGTGAGAGTTGGGTATTAAGATCTCTATTAGTAAATTTGGAAGAGAACCAGTGGTGCGGCCATTGATAAAGGAATATATATGATGAAATTTATCGGAGTGCCAGTAGTGAAAAGTTCTAGGAGATTCTAGTGCTGGTGAGAACAGTAGAATCACTAAAAGGTATAGCAGAGGTAAGTGTGGTGAGATGAGTTTGCTGAAGTATTTGGTAGAGTCCCAAATGGCAAATGTATGTGGCATTAAAGTGTTGCTAAACCCAGTAATATGAAAATAGTTCATCTGCCCCCCTGCAGTGCCTACAGCTTAAAAATCTTCTTTTTACATTAAAATACTGCCACTATATTCAGTACCTTTTTGGTTGATCTGTATACCATGGTCACATGGTCTGCCTGAGTGCTGAGTGTTCAGGTAGGAGGAGATTTCCACTACAGCCTGTGTGCTCCTGCTTTTATGGGAGGAGGATCATTTATCAATCAAGATGTGGCATCCCACCCACTGTGTTCTTTTTTTAGTTACTGGGCATGGAGGAGGAGGAGGGAGGGACTGAGCTGTCATTTAGGATCTGTATACACGCCCACATGTGTAATGTCAATATCATGTGACCTGAAAAGCTCAGCTCAACAAGGACATATTCTCTGCAGAAATAGAGACCAAACTGAGCATGTACAGCTTTACTTCTCTGACTGTGTCTTATCTAGCCTTGCCAAGAGAGATCCTGCAGGAGCGGGAGGATCTGTGCATACAGGACCAAAGACCCTTTTTACACAATGCAGAGGATTAACCCCTTGCATTCCAGAGTGAGTATAACAAGCATGCTATTCTGCATATACAGACAGATTTTACTGTTGTGGGTTTAGTAACACTTTAAGGGGCTCACGAAAGCAGGTCTGAATTTGGATGGGATCCTGGGGCGAGCACGAGGAGAAACGGGGGCACAGCAAACTATCTCCAAATCTTCTCATAAGGGAGTTTGCTTTTTATATTTTTGACTGTAGATATTTGCTGATCTAGATGGGATTCATGTATGCATTTAGGCTCATTTTACCCACTACCCACAATTTGTGATACCTATTCTTGTTAAACGATGTGGTTCTATACTGTACCTTGTAGTGTAACTGGGAATGATAACAACTTAACTTTGCATGGTTTACATCGAATATGTTGGCACTTGAAGTGTGGCTATTATTAGATAGTTACACAATACTAGTGTAGCACCCTTGTCTTAAACAGGGGCTATTAGTAAATTTAGCTGTGTTAGGTGGTAACTAATCTGGCTAATTTGTAGTCTTTGTGATCATTTGGGTTTTCTCCTAAGCCTGCTTTAACTGTGGTTCCTCCCTTCTGTCATTAGGTGGCACTGTTGCCTTTGAAATTAGTATGATGAGCTGCAGATCTCTGAATGCACATCTCTTTCAGCCAATCAGTAGGATTGAGCATGCTGGGAGAGAGTATATACTTAGAGGAAATCAGGTCATTGGAGTCCTCCCACACAGACCTTGGTCTGGAGTGGTGGATGTGTGGGGGACAGCTATGTTGGACGAGGCCTGGAGTCTAAGGCCTGGCCATGTACTTGAGGATGCAGTGAAGAGAGCCTTCTCCAGAAGGACTGAAATATTATGTACCCCGAAACGCGCCGGGCTTGAAAAGAGTTCCACCATACAACGTCATTGTTTAGTAATCTTTTTGAAATATGTTTAATATTTAATATGTTTTCGTTGTTTATAATGTCCACATTGTTTAATATATGAGAATCTTTAAATAAATAAAAATACTTTTTTATTCTTCATACAAGTTTGTACTCCCCCACGCTATATAATTTCTATGCAAGTGCCGGTAAAATCCACTTAGGGGAACCCTCTTTCTTTGTATCTGCTTTATTGGATGTGGCACGGCCCCTTTTTTGTAAACCTAGGAGAGCTAGTCACTCTCTATTATGATTGTTCTTGTAAGAATAGCAAAGGTACATCCTTAGACCTCACCGTGATGCTTTAGAGGATTAGGACTGATGGGCACCATGTTTTGCATTTGGTGGCAATGTCCCCATATTTGCAAATTTTGGATTAGGATTTACAACTTGATCTATTCTGTAACTAAAGTGGATCTTTCTAAATCCACCAAAACTGCTTTATTCCTCAAAATTGTCTGGAAAATCTTTAAATATTCAAAGTTCTTGATGGCATATATCATACTGGCTGTCCAAAAAGTGAAAACCTGGAAAAGCTCAGTGTGTATTGAGTTTGTCAATCAGAAACTAAATTGGATCATGGTTAGTAACAAACTGGCAAGTTTTCTGCATAACTCACAAAAGAAATCTGACAAAACTTTGGACCTATGGATCCATTACCCTCTGTAAAATATACAGGGCTCTTAAGGAGTGATCCCTTTCTTTTCTCTTACTTTTTTTTCTTGGTTACTACCCATGTTCACTATTATGTTTTTCTCCTCTCCCTTCTTTTACTTTTCTTGTCTCTTAGGCAGACCCCTATTCAGAGATAGGGGTTTGGGAAAACATACACGTTAGGTCCTTTCTTGGTAACCCCAATGCAAGGCTGGAACAACTGGTCTGGTGTTATGGATAGGATGCCTTAGGTTTAGCATATGATTCACAAATTAGATGTTATAAGACTTATAGATGTTGTACATATGGATTTATAAAAGACGGGTGTGTCCCCTTCATCAGGGGTACTGCTTGGACCTTGATGAAGGGGACATACCCCAAAAGCTTGTCCTGGAATATTGTATGTCAATAGGTGAATGACAAATGTACCCATTAGCTTATCTGTGAGATTAATCAGTATGCAGCAGCCTTCACAGCAAATGCAACTGCCAGGCGGACAGGAAAGGAATTGTGAATTATAGCATGAAGATCTCACTATTTGAGTGTCCAAGACATATAAGAAGCCAAGAGCTGATTCAACTCACTAGGCTTCATCTAAAGCTAAACTATAACTTGTTCATGGACTGGCCCTTCAATGCAGAGAGGTGCTACTGATTAGCCTGAGGGGAGAGATGTTGTTATTTCCATATGAAACAATGTGAAGAAAATTACATTTGTTCTTGTTTCACTTGGATACTTGTGCAGCATAATTGATGTACAATGCAAGCATCTGTAATGCTGCACACATACAGTACTCATACTCAACTTTTGTTTTTTTTCTCGGACACGGCTCAAAGAAATTGATCTTAATGGCAGATATAAAAAGGCACCCATTTTCTTTTATATACATGATTGGTGCCCCAAGTCTTTATTTATCTTTTCTATTTGTTGAACAGAACCATAAGATATTTAAGTTTGATGATTGCCATTCAGCATTGCACAATAAATATGGATACCGCTTAGAAATTGCCTTGATTAAGTGTAAATGAAATGATGATGGTACGCTTCTGAGTGATCTGGTTGTTGTGTAACGATTTGAAACCAAAGAAGGAAGCCATCCCACACTATAATTATACAGAATGTAATCACTGGGTGGATAAAGAGATTATTGCCACAGGGAATGGGAATGATTAGCACCTTTTCAGAATCATTCAAGAAAATATAATTTTCATAAAATTGCTTTTCAACGCTAGTTACTGAAAAGACTTGGAAAGTCCGTGACTACATGATTTTGGGGTAAGGCTCATTACAGCAATTTTAAAGCAATAAACAGGTGTAATGAACTAGTTCATAACAAAATATGGTACACTTGATGCATAGGCTATGCTGGGAATGGCAACACAAATTTTGAAAGTTCCACCTGGATGCTTCCCCCTCCCAACAACACGGTCCAAATCATGTTTGTTCACCTACAGAAAAACATTCATGCCTTTCAAAATGATCGGTTGCAAAAAGGATTCATTAGTGAGCTTATAACACACGCAGATCCAAGCACCACCTAGTGTCTGTAGATACCTTAAAATGCAATTCCATCTTCATTGCTGCTTTTTCCCCAACACCAACCAAGCCCTCCCCAATATCTTTTTTAAATCTCAGTATACATTTTGGCAGCTGTCTTTCACCTGGTCACGTGATCCATGGGGTCTTATTATTCCTGCTCTGTCTGCGGAAGTGGGTAGGTCTAGGATGGGTTGATGACATGCCACCAGGGGGCATGCCCTTGACACCCTGGGCTCACAGGAAATGTTTTGAATGGCTTTGAAAGTCATTTAACCTGTAAAAAGACCATAGCTGCTGGTCCTAGGAGTGATGGGTCTGTGGGGTCAATGTCAGAAATAGAATAAATATTGCAGCCACGGGCCTGGGCAAAAAAGCTGGAACTGGGCCCTAAAGTGTAGCTTCCCTTTTGCTGACTTAGAATAAAACAACAAATAGGGAAGTATTGGAGTTGCAGAACATCAGCAACAAAGAATGGCATGTTAGAAGCTCATCTTTATTGGGAACCCATAAAGGCTTATACATCTCAAGCTTACAGAGCATTTGTCTAGGTCTTTGTAGACTCAAAACTTACAACCAGTAGCCTTTTGGCTTTAAAAATGGAGAGGCTTTTAAAATTGTACAAAATGTGCACGCTTTTCTACTACAAAGTATCAGGATTTGTGCCAGTTCTGATAGTGATGACCACCCAAGGTATGCCTAACTCTTAACAGCCCCCTTTCAGATAAACATTATGGATTTCATGTTACCTGGTCACCCCCAGCTCCAGATTATCATGCCTGAAGAATATATCAGTTCCAGCCAGCAGGACAGAGCGAGAGATCATACTGAAGGCTCACAGAACTAAACAAACAATGAAGATACCAGAGTTGAAATAGACATCATAATTAGAGCAGGAGTTGATACTTAGTAGGGTATTCAAATCAAAGTGGGTATCCAGTCATTGAAACCAAAGCAGGGTATCAGAGTTAGTTAGAGGCATAGGTCAGGAGAGGTGGAACCCTACAAGGCTTTTATTATTGTCTTTGTCTCTGCTGGGGAAATTCACTGTCTCTATTTGTCCGGGTGGCCATTGTCACCAGGACAGACAGTAAGGAGAAATTCTGAATTTTACAATTGTCACTAGAAAAAGAGGTGAAGAAAAATCCTCCAGTTGGGACACCTGTCCCAGTAAAAACTGTCTAAGAGAGAAAATCCCCTACTTTTGTAGAGATATATAGTTTTACCAGGGTTTTGTTGTTATATGCCCTGGTTATTTAGTGCACAGAAGAGTTAGATGGTTGTCATTTTGGGAAAATCATTAAACATGCAAAATGAATGTATTATGATAGGCGGAGATATTTTCTATAATGGAGCTGACTTACTGTCCTGTCATATTAAACCCAGTATATCTTACAGTTCAATGTCCCTGTCATACTCAAGATTTCCCTTCTTCTGAATGAAGCAGAAGAAGGGAGATCCATACTCTGCCGGTCCTCAATTACAGCTTCCTGTCCAGCAATGAAAACATTGGGCCGAATACAAGTGAGATCATTAAATCGCAGGGTTATTTAGTACCTTAGATCTGCCTTTCTCAACTGGCATCCTGGGGTTCCCGCCAGCGTTTCTCAGGAGTGCCGTTGTGTGAGTGTTAGCACCAGGGAGAATAAAAAAAAGAATGCACACTGTTATTGGCCCAACTATGGCTACAAACAACAAATACAGCACACATATGCGGTATCCTGATGCATGTCAGGAGTAGAAGAAATTCTTTCACAGTTTTTTTGGTGATTGGTCATGATAATGGCAAAAAAACATACAGCTAAATTTACAAAAAAATAAGATTTTTATACTAGTTTAACCACTTGTCCACCAAGGTATGTTTATTAACATCATGGTAGGGAAGTGGTAAAATCAAGCTCACAGCTGTGAGCTTGATACTGCCTTTAAAGCGTTTGTTAACCCCCCCCCCCCAAAGAAAAAATGGATCCTGCTCCTTTAAAGCATGTTATATGACAGAGTGCTTGTCCTGTGTCATCTGGCCCCCTGTAACACCTAAAAAACCTGGCTGATCCTGCCAGTTTCTCCCCACCCCTCTGTAAACCGACCACGGTGTATCATGGTTCCTGAGACCAGACACCGTGGTCAGTTTACGTGCCTCTGTCATCAGCAGCCTGCTATCTGCTCTCCTCTCTGTCTGTGTGTGAGCCAACCCTCCTGCTGCTCTCATAACACTAACCCGTATGCACCATCCCCACTGCCTCCTATGGCAGTGTCCCCCTCTGTGAATGATTTATAAATATAAATGCTGTAAATACCTCATTTAAGAGCCGAGATTGCGATCACATGACCAGCCAGTTCTCTCCTCCTCTCCTCCTCCCCTCCAGACTGACATTAGCAGAGAAATCTCAGCCCCACCTGTTGCATCTCTCAGAGGAGGAAAGGAGAAAGCTGGACAGTTATGTGATTGCCATCTCAGCCGTGAAATGAGGTATTTGAGGCATTTATTTTTATAAATCACACACAGAGGGGGATGCTAGAATAGGAGGCAGTGCTGATGGTGTATACAGGTTAGAGTGGCTTAACAACCACTTTAAGAGCCAGTGAAGAGCTTTCTGGTAAAAGTAATTAGGTGGCTCTAGAGCTGACCAATTACTTTTAATGGGGTCTCAAAAGGGCAAGCCCCCCTTACTGTCAACACTCGTGGTGGTCCTTGGGCTTTCCTGTTCCACTGGGGAGCAGGAAGCAGCCTCCCCAGAATAAGCAGGAGGATCTCTGAGAATATCCATTCCCTGATCCTTTGTGCAACTAATGACCCTGGAAGCGATGTGTATTATGTCACTTCCGGGGTCACAGCTCCATTCCTCAGCTAGTATAGCCAAGAATGCAGCTATTTAGGCAAGAATGCAGCTATATAGTTTTAATGGAGAGCAAGGGAGACATCGGAGGTATAATAGACCTGCAATGTCTTTATAAAGAGTTTTGATGATGGCTCAGTCCCTCAGCCCATAGGACGCAGCTCTACACTCTCCAGTACTCAGCATAGCAGAGAGCTTTTCAGTAGCTCAGTCTCTCTCCCTCTCCCTCTCTATCTCTCTTTCCTCCAGGATGGTCCCATAGCACAAAGCTGACCGTCCTCTCACTCTCTCTCACTGTACTCCTCCTTCTAGTAGAATTTGCCCAAAAAAGTTCTCAGTTCTCCTCCTTTTGCAGGTTTGGTGGGGGCTGTGTCATCTTCATGGCTGCATCTCTCTACAGGGCCACCTCCCTATCTGACTGTCTCGCTGCAGATGCTATGAGGGGGGGTGCTCAAGTGGGGGATCTCCACAAACAGAGTATGCTCCATTTCATGTGCAGCATTAGGGGAAGGTGAAGAAAACCTGCAGCTGTACGATTACACAGGAGTGCCCGTTTAAATAAATATTGGTGGGGGAAGACGAAAGGAATGCAGGTTCAGGAGAACACAACCTGTTCCTCCAGCCGCTATGTCACTTCCCAGATAGCAAGGATAACTTGCCACAAATTTGTTTCAGTGTTGAATTGTAAGTCTGTTAACTTGCTACACATTCTCACTGGCAAGTTGTACACTTGCAGAGCACTTGAAGCACAAGTTCTAGTTGACACTTTTCCAATTTGTAGCAAATTTGCATGGCAAGTCTCTAGCAAGAGCAAAGTTGCGGTAGTGAGTCTACAGCAAGAGCTCTGCAAGTCTACAGCATGAAAAATTCAGCCACAGTGCCCCCTGTGGTGGGATAACTATTGCATAACATAACTGAACCAGAAGTTGCAGCAGACTTGCAGAAAGTTTGCTAAGAAAGTAGATCTGGAGTCATGCAATGCGGTCTTGCTTCTATTGTGCAACAAACTTGTGAAGCCTGGCAAGTCTAGCAATAGCTTAGCAAGTCATTTTCAAAATTGCAGCACAGTTGCTCGCTATCTGGGTTCTTGTGGCTGCGGGAGGGGTGGGGGGTAAGCGGGGAGAGTAGATGCAGAGCCGGCAGAACACTCTGCTACATACAAATCTTCACTCTTTTGGTATAGGTGCCCTATAACTTAACTTACAAATGTGTTTATTTTTTCTTCAGTGTGATAATATGCTGTCCAACACATTTTGGTTGGATCACGTGTTTACTCCCTATATCCTTCACAAATATGCACACCATTTGGTATTAGGCCAACTTTACTTCCAGTGGCAAAGATAGATGCTTGGAATATATTATGCAGCATCCAAACGTTGCCTGGCAACTCCGTTTTTTTTTTTTCCTCTGGAGTGCTGAAACTAGAAAGAGCCTGCAATCCACTCAAAGGGGGAATTGGCTTTATGGATAATATTACATAAAATGCATGCATCTTGACGCAATATAACCATGTTATAGAAAAAGCAAATTTTCACAATCCTAAAACTCCAGATCCCGTTTATTTGTGTAATGGTTGTTATACATTAGCATTTTAAGTCACAAACCTGTCAGAGCATTTTTGACATCCGTTCCAAATAAAATGTTCTTTTAAATTTGTGCACAGATGGAGATATTGCCAGTGCTTATGCATTGTTATGGGTGAGAAGCTATTGGTTCTAAATCTATAAGCAGTTAAAATATATTTAAAGCAAAACATTTTACATTTTTGGTGGAGTTAGGAAAGGTTATAAGTCCCGCTGTTTTGTTCTCTTTAATTGCCAATTAAAATTTTTTGTATGTGGGGTCACAAGATGTTAGGCTTGATCAGTACGGACTCACATTAAAAATAAATGAAAAGCTTTAATATTTTTTTCTTGATAAACTTTAAAGTGTTGCTAAACCCACAACAGTAAAACCAGTCTGTATATGCAGTAAAGCATGCTTGTTATACTCACTATATAAAAAGGCTGTTTGATCCTGTCTTTTCTGATCCTCCCCTTCTTCAGCCCCCAATCCATCTCCTGATAGAAGAGAGCCACACTGATTTCCAATTCTATGCTGTCTTTTGTAGAGACTGAGGAGAAGACCCCCTCAGATCCCTTTCTATCCATAACCCCATCTCCCCTACGTACTTTACCCTCCCTCCACATCCCCCCCCCCCTTTTTATTCTTCTAGGTCTTTTTCATTCTTGCCATCCTCTCGCGCATAGATATCTTTTTTTTTTTTAAACAATGGTGTTTATTCAATTTTTAAGTTTACAGAAAGTAAAATAAACAGCCGGTAACATTCTGTAGCATACTGTTATAGTCATCATCGACTGTGGTGAAAGGTGAGGATCGTACAACAAAAAAAAAAAAAAAAAGGGAAAAAAGAGAAAAAGAGAAAAAAAAAAGGGGGGGGGGGGGCAGGGAAGAAAAAAGGAGGGGGGGGGGGAACAAAATTATAGGGGAGAGTAACCTCTTTCGGGTTAGTATTTTTAACTTACAGTTACCTCTTTCCGGCCTGGCTCGTGGAGTTTGTACACTGTGCAGATGGCGCCGCACTCCCTCACCCGCCACCCCCTTGGGAGCCTGCTGTGGCTAGGCGGGGATACGGTCCCCTAACACAATATTTATTTATTGGCTTCTATCTTTTATTCCTTCATCCGCTAAACTCCCGAATCAGACCGGAGGAACAAGAGGGTCCGTGTACTGCACCAGTGCAAGGATTTTTATCACTGCAATGGACTCCGTTGTTAACCTATTGTGCTATTGTAGCCTGTGTGCTACCCAACGTATAAACATGTTACACTACTATATATAATGAACACAAAACGAGTCATCAACCCATTAAACATAACAATGTTATCGAGGACCTGGAGAGAGAGAAAGAAAAGAGAAGCAGAAAGAAAAAGAGCAGGTAAGAGAGGAATTAGGAGGGGGGAGGGAGGGGGGGGGTGGTAAGGGTGCGCTCCTGCCGCGCCGTAGGTGCCTCAATCATCGGGCAACCTACATGTTGGTGAGATATTTTATCCAGGGGTCCCAAGTTTTATTAAATCCGGTCATCTTATCCTTCAATATCGCCGTTAGGCGTTCATTTACCATTATCCATGATAGTTTGGCTTTTAATAAGTAAAAGGGAACTGTGGGAGACTTCCAGGACTTAGCTATTGAAATCCTGGCCGCCACAAATATAAATGTAATCAGTCTGCGCATTGACTTTGATGTCTCCTCCACTGGGCGTCCCAACAGCGCGTGCAGAGGTGATTTAACTAGGTTCGCTTGTGTGAGGGAATATATTAGGTTGTACGTGCGTATCCAAAATCTCCTCACTTTGGGGCACGTCCACCAAGTGTGGAAAAAAGTGCCATTTACATTACATCCTCTAAAGCACCGGGGGGACGCCCCTGGAACAAAAGTTGCTATCCTCTCCGGGACCATGTACCATTGCATCATTACTTTATAGTTTGCCTCTATCATGGAGGTATTAACAAGCGACTTAGATGCATTCAGTATTATCTTGTTCCAAACTTCCATATCTAATTCCATTTCCATATCTTGTTCCCATTTTTGCATATAATGCAGTTTTGAGATAGATGAAGTCAAAATATTATATATCTGTGATATATGACCAGTGTGCCTATCGAAATTCCTACAGAGGTTTTCCATTGGGGTGAATGTAGTAATATCAGAAGTGCGATACAATGTCGCTAAAAAATGCCTTATCTGGGTAAAGCGGAATAGTTCTGAATTTGGGAATTCATATTTCTCCTGTAAGGTTGATTTCGATAAAGCACCTCTGTGGTCACAATAATCTGCAATGCGTATTAATCCTTTGTTGGTCCACCACAAGAAATTCCGGGGTTGAAGACCCGGAGTGAACAGTGTATTCCCAAATAGAGGGGCTAATGGGGTGTGTTGGGACCTAAACCCGTTGGCTGTCGATAGTCTGTCCCACAAATTTAGGGAGAAAGACAAGCTCGGGCACATCATGGCCGGCCTGTCCTTCGCCTTTAACCACATTAGTTGACTAATCTCTCTGTCAGGGTACAGAGAGGATTCGATTGACATCCAGAGCGGTCTAGGCTGTCTAGTGTGGAATTTGATCAATTGGGACATTTGTGCTGCTTGGAAATATTTAAGTAAATCTGGCATTCCCAGGCCCCCAATCAGCTTAGGTGTATAAAGTGTTCTCCTGTTCACTCTAGGTCTCCTGTGTCCCCACACATAGTCCAACAATTTTCTCTGGAATTTCTGTAAATCGTTCCGTACAACTGCTATTGGGAGGGTCCTGAACAGATATAACACCTTCGGCAAGACCGACATTTTAATTGAGCACAGCCTTCCAAACCATGATGGAGGGTTATTTGACCATTTTTTGAGATCGTCTAGTATTTTCCTAAATAGTGGGGGATAATTATGTTTATATAGTGTAGTGAGGGTAGGAGTGAGGAAGATGCCTAAGTATGACATTGTCTCTTTTTGCCATTTAAAAGGATAGGATTGTTGTAACGCTTGGACTATGTGTGTTTGCAAGGAAACGTTAAGCGCTTGAGTTTTAGAGTGGTTCACTTTAAGTCCCGAAAATTCCGTGAAGTGTCTCAGCACCAGCTGTAGGTTGGGTAAGGAGGTGACCGGAGAGGAGAGAAGCAGCAAGATGTCATCCGCAAACATTGCACGTTTGTGCTCCCTGTCGCCACATCGCACCCCCAGTATATCCTGATGTTCTCGGATTTTAATGGCCAGGGGCTCTAGGGCTAAAATAAATAATAGGGGGGATAAGGGACATCCCTGTCTAGTACCTCTTAGTATCTGTATGTTTTGGGATATATATCCCTTGACTACTAGATTAGCTGTGGGGTGACTGTAAATTGTTTTAAGTGTGGTTAGAAAGTGGGATCCAAACCCGTATTTTCCTAAAATATAGAAAAGGTAGTCCCAGGATTAGGGATGAGCCGAACACCCCCCGGTTCGGTTCGCACCAGAACCCGCGAACGGACCGAAAGTTCGCACGAACGTTAGAACCCCATTGACGTCTATGGGACTCGAACGTTCGAAATCAAAAGTGCTCATTTTAAAGGCTAATTTGCATGGTATTGTCCGAAAAAGGGTTTGGGGACCCGGGTCCTACCCCAGGGGACATGTATCAATGCAAAAAAAACTTTTAAAAACGGCCGTTTTTTCGGGAGCAGTGATTTTAATGATGCTTAAAGTAAAAAAAAAAAAAGTGAAATATTCCTTTAAATATCGTACCTGGGGGGTGTCTATAGTATGCCTGTAAAGTGACCCGTGTTTCCCGTGTTTAGAACAGTCCCTGCACCAAATGTCATTTTTAAAGGAAAAAATCTCATTTAAAACTGCTTGCGGGTTTAATGTCATGTCGGGTCATGGCAATATGGATGAAAATCAGTGAGACAAACGGCATGGGTACCCCCCAGTCCATTACCAGGCCCTTTGGGTCTTGTATGGATATTAAGGGGAACCCCGCACCCAAATTAAAATAAGGAAAGGTGTGGGGCCACCAGGCCCTATATACTCTGAACAGCAGTATACAGGCGGTGCAAACAAGACAGGGACTGTAGGTTTGTTGTTAAGTAGAATCTCTTTGTACTTTTGAACGGGTACATTTTTAACGTGTTTAGCTCCAGCCAAAAAATCTTTTTTAAGCTTTTTGGAAAACATAGGGAAGGGTTATCACCCCTGTGACATTTGTTTTGCTATCTTTCCTCCTCTTCAGAAGATTTCACCTCACTTTTTTGTCCCAATGAAAAATGTTTTTTGAAAATTTGGGTTTTTTTGTGGAACAAGGATTGGAAAGCATCAGTGGAAAGGAGAATTTTTTTTCCCATATTAACTCTTACAGGAGAGAATTTCCCTTCCTAGGGGTAGATTTCATCTCACTTCCTGTTGTCTCCTTCCGTTTGCAAGTAGGAGTCGTTTATAAGTTAGATGTTTGAAAGTAGGGTCCTGCCCTATATACTCAGCAGAAATTTGGGCCTTAGGTGTTGCTGTGGCCACAACACTGTAAGCCCTCACAGGGCCCTGCTGTGAAATATTAGATCAAGAATTGTAATTACATGCCCCTGTTGAACAGGAGCTGAAAAATTAGGCCTTAGGCACTGGTGCTGGTGCCACAACACTGCAACCCCTCACAGACACTCTAGTTGGAACGCAGGAACGAGCCCTGCTGCAAAGTATTGCATCAAAAATTGTAATTACACGCCCCTGTTAGACAGGGGCAGAAAAATTGGGCCTTAGGCACTGGTGCTGGTGCCACAACACTGCAACCCCTCACAGACACTCTAGTTGGAATGCAGGAACGAGCCCTGCTGTAAAGTATTGCATCAAAAATTGTAATTACACGCCCCTGTTAGACAGGGGCAGAAAAATTGGGCCTTAGGCACTGGTGCTGGTGCCACAACACTGCAACCCCTCACAGACACTCTAGTTGGAATGCAGGAACGAGCCCTGCTGCAAAGTATTACATCAAAAATTGTAATTACACGCCCCTGTTAAACAGGGGCTGAAAAATTGTGCCTTAGGCACTGGTGGTGGCGCCCAGAACCAAAAATGTTCTTACAAGCTATCAGCGTGATGATTGAGGAGGAAGAGGATAATTACTCAGGGATAGTCACTCAGCATCAGCATAGGCAGTCTTTGAAGGGATCTGAAAAAAATTATTCGGTTACATCAGCATCAGGTGCTTGGTAGCTGGTGGTGATCCAAGACTGATTCATTTTTATGAAGGTCAGCCGATCGACCGAGTCGGTGGACAGACGCACCCTGTGATCGGTTACCACGCCTCCAGCAGCACTGAATGTGCGTTCCGAAAGAACGCTGGATGCAGGACAGGCCAGTAGCTCAATTGCATACTGTGCAAGCTCTGGCCAGTGATCCATCCTCAAGACCCAGTAACCCAGAGGATTTTCGGTGGGAAAGGTGTCCAAGTCTGATCTTGCCCCTAGGTATTCCTGCACCATGTAAAACAGACGCTGGCGATGGTTGCTGGAACCGATCATACCTTGGGGCTGCGGACCAAAAAATTGTCTGAACGCATCGGTCAGACGGCCACCTTCTCCACCGCTCCTTCTTTGACTGACCGAAGCCTCAGCAACACGTTGTCCAGAAACAGGAGTTTGTAACCTCCCAGTCTCTGGGAACGTGTTGCACAGACCTTTCTGCAAGGCCTCCCGAAGATGTTTCATCCTCTGCTCCCTCTGCGATGGCAAGATAAGGTCCGCAACCTTACCCTTGTAACGTGGATCAAGGAGGGTTGCCAGCCAGTATTGGTCCTTCTCCTTGATACCACGAATACGAGGATCCTTACGCAGGCTTTGCAGGATCAGGAAGGCCATGCAGCGTAGGTTTGCTGAGGCATTCGGTCCGGAGTCCTCTGGGTCACTAAGGACAACAACGTCCGCAGCCACCTCCTCCCAGCCACGTACAAGTCCATGTGTTCCTTGGGACTGATCCCTTAAAGACTGCTGATGCTGAGTGCCAGGCTCCACCTCCATACTGACACAATCTTCCTCCTCCTCCTCCTCGTCCTCTTCCTGTGTGATCGGCGGGCACGCAGGAACACTGTCTGGATAAAGGGGGCCTTGAGAGCTAAGGAAGTCCTCCTCTTCCTGCCTCTGTTCTGCCTCAAGTGCCCTGTCCATTATTCCACGCAGCGTGTGCTCCAACAGGTGGACAAGGGGGACAGTGTCACTGATGCATGCACTGTCAGTGCTCACCATCCTCGTGGCCTCCTCGAATGGTGACAGGACAGTGCATGCATCCCTGATCATGGCCCACTGGCGTGGGGAAAAAAAACCAAGCTCCCCTGACCCTGTCCTGGTGCCATAGTCGCACAGGTACTCATTGATGGCCCTCTGCTGCGTGTGCAGCCGCTGCAGCATGGCCAACGTTGAGTTCCACCTGGTGGGCATGTCACAGATTAGGCGGTTCTTGGGCAGGTTAAACTCCTTTTGGAGGTCCGTCAGCCGAGCACTGGCATTATATGACCGGCGGAAATGCACACAGACTTTCCTGGCCTGCCTCAGGACATCCTGTAAGCCCGGGTACCTGCCCAAGAACCGCTGCACCACCAAGTTAAGGACGTGAGCCAAACAGGGCACATGGGTCAGTTGTCCCTGTCGGAGGGCAGAGAGGAGGTTGGTGCCATTGTCGCAAACCACCATTCCTGCCTTAAGTTGGCGTGGCGTCAACCACCTCTGAACCTGCCCCTGCAGAGCTGACAGAACCTCTGCCCCAGTGTGGCTCCTGTCCCCCAAGCACACCAGCTGAAGCGCCGCATGGCATCTTTTGGCCTGCGTACTTGCGTAGCCCCTTGAATGCCTACGGAGCACCGCTGGTTCCGAGGAAGAGGCCATGGAGGAAGAAGAGGAGGGGGTGGAGGAGAGAGGTGTGTCACAATCAGCATTTTGGAGACGTGGTGGTGGAACAACCTCCAACACTACTGCACCTTGTCCTGCATCCTTCCCAGCTGCCAGCAGAGTCACCCAATGCGCCGTGAAACTAAGGTAACGTCCCTGTCCATGCCTGCTGGACCATGAGTCAGCGGTAATATGCACCTTACCGCTGACCGCCCTGTCCAGCGAGGCATGGACATTGCCTTCCACATGCCGGTAGAGAGCCGGAATCGCCTTCCGTGAGAAAAAGTGGCGTTTGGGTACCTGCCACTGAGGAACCGCACATTCCACAAACTCACGGAAGGGGGCAGAGTCTACCAACTGAAAAGGCAGCAGTTGAAGTGCTAGCAATTTTGCCAAGCTAGCATTCAACCGCTGGGCATGTGGATGGCTGGGAGCAAACTTCTTTCGGTGGTGCAGCAGCTGGGGCAGGAAAATTTGCCTGGTACAATCTGACGTCGGTGTACCAAAAGCAGATTACCCACAAGTACTTGGCTGTGACACACCTAATTCTACACCTTCATTCCTCTCACTGCAGGTCTCAGAGAGGACTGAAGGTCTAGTGGGGTTGGAAATCTCAGCTGATGAGGAGCAAGGAGAGATCCTCTTTGTTCTTTGGTGTGGGTCTTTTAGATATGCTTGCCAACGAACTGCATGGCAGGTCAACATATGTCTGGTCAAGCATGTGGTACCCAAGCGGGAGATGTTTTGGCCACGCGAGATACGCTTGAGACATATGTTGCAAATAGCAGCGGTGCGATCTGATGCACTCGTCTCAAAAAAGGCCCACACCAAAGAACTTTTTGAATAACGCGCAGAGACTGCAGTGCCCTGCACATGTGGAGCTTTGGGGTGTGATGCAGTCAATGTGCTGCCCTTAGGCTGGCCCCTGGAGGGCATCCTGCCTCGTTGGTGATGTGCCGCCTCCTCCTCCTCCTCCTCCTCTCTCCTATCAGGCACCCACGTTGAGTCAGTGACCTCATCATCCCCTCCCTCCTCATCACTGGAGCAAACCTGGCAGTATGCTGCAGCAGGGGGAGCATGACTGCCAGATTGCTGTCCTTCTTGGGCACCCCCTCTGTCCGTGCTCATGTTACTGCCTTCATCGAGCTCAGTATCATCATCAGAGCCTTCCAAACGCTGGGCATCCTCCTGGAGCATGTACCCAACACTGTGGTCAAACAGTTCGAGGGAATCCTCAGGAGGACATGGTGGAGCTAGGGAAGGAGTCACTGATGACATTGAGCTGAGGGAAGAGGCCGCTGCTTTGCCAGACAAAGCACCCTGGGCATGGGTGAGAGAGGATGAGGAGGATGAGGACGGCTTGGTCATCCACTCGACCAAGTCTTGCGCATGTTGCTGCTCAACACGGCCAGCTGCCGAAAAAAAGGCCAAGCGTGTCCCATGGCCACGTGCTGATGAGGATGCACCGTCTCCACGACCAGCACTAGGCACAGAGCCTGCTTGCCCTCTCTTATTGGCTTGTGACTGTCTGCCTCTCCTTCTTGGCCTTCCAGACATACTAATGGCCTGTAGCTGCACTAAGCTGGGATAGAACACCTGTAATTTTCTTCAGGTAGCTTTATATACTGTAACCAGACAAGCCTGCCTGTCAGTAGGAAGATAACAGGAACGGATCTAGCTGAACACTGTGAGCAGGACGCACTGCACTAAATGTAAATAGCAGGAACGGATCTAGCTGAACACTGTGAGCAGGACGCACTGACTGCACTAAATGTAAATAGCAGGAACGGATCTAGCTGAACACTGTGAGCAGGACGCACTGACTGCACTAAATGTAAATAGCAGGAACAGATCTAGCTGAACACTGTGAGCAGGACGCACTGCACTAAATGTAAATAGCAGGAACGGATCTAGCTGAACACTGTGAGCAGGACGCACTGACTGCACTAAATGTAAATAGCAGGAACGGATCTAGCTGAACACTGTGAGCAGGACGCACTGCACTAAATGTAAATAGCAGGAACAGATCTAGCTGAACACTGTGAGCAGGACGCACTGCACTAAATGTAAATAGCAGGAACAGATCTAGCTGAACACTGTGAGCAGGACGCACTGCACTAAATGTAAATAGCAGGAACGGATCTAGCTGAACACTGTGAGCAGGACGCACTGACTGCACTAAATGTAAATAGCAGGAACGGATCTAGCTGAACACTGTGAGCAGGACGCACTGCACTAAATGTAAATAGCAGGAACAGATCTAGCTGAACACTGTGAGCAGGACGCACTGCACTAAATGTAAATAGCAGGAACGGATCTAGCTGAACACTGTGAGCAGGACGCACTGACTGCACTAAATGTAAATAGCAGGAACGGATCTAGCTGAACACTGTGAGCAGGACGCACTGCACTAAATGTAAATAGCAGGAACAGATCTAGCTGAACACTGTGAGCAGGACACACTGACTGCACTAAATGTAAATAGCAGGAACAGATCTAGCTGAACACTGTGAGCAGGACGCACTGCACTAAATGTAAATAGCAGGAACGGATCTAGCTGAACACTGTGAGCAGGACGCACTGCACTAAATGTAAATAGCAGGAACGGATCTAGCTGAACACTGTGAGCAGGACGCACTGCACTAAATGTAAATAGCAGGAACGGATCTAGCTGAACACTGTGAGCAGGACGCACTGACTGCACTAAATGTAAATAGCAGGAACGGATCTAGCTGAACACTGTGAGCAGGACGCACTGCACTAAATGTAAATAGCAGGAACGGATCTAGCTGAACACTGTGAGCAGGACGCACTGACTGCACTAAATGTAAATAGCAGGAACGGATCTAGCTGAACACTGTGAGCAGGACGCACTGCACTAAATGTAAATAGCAGGAACGGATCTAGCTGAACACTGTGAGCAGGACGCACTGACTGCACTAAATGTAAATAGCAGGAACAGATCTAGCTGAACACTGTGAGCAGGACGCACTGCACTAAATGTAAATAGCAGGAAGGGATCTAGCTGAACACTGTGAGCAGGACGCACTGCACTAAATGTAAATAGCAGGAACGGATCTAGCTGAACACTGTGAGCAGGACGCACTGACTGCACTAAATGTAAATAGCAGGAACGGATCTAGCTGAACACTGTGAGCAGGACGCACTGCACTAAATGTAAATAGCAGGAACGGATCTAGCTGAACACTGTGAGCAGGACGCACTGACTGCACTAAATGTAAATAGCAGGAACAGATCTAGCTGAACACTGTGAGCAGGACGCACTGACTGCACTAAATGTAAATAGCAGGAACGGATCTAGCTGAACACTGTGAGCAGGACGCACTGACTGCACTAAATGTAAATAGCAGGAACAGATCTAGCTGAACACTGTGAGCAGGACGCACTGCACTAAATGTAAATAGCAGGAACGGATCTAGCTGAACACTGTGAGCAGGACGCACTGCACTAAATGTAAATAGCAGGAACGGATCTAGCTGAACACTGTGAGCAGGACGCACTGACTGCACTAAATGTAAATAGCAGGAACGGATCTAGCTGAACACTGTGAGCAGGACGCACTGCACTAAATGTAAATAGCAGGAACGGATCTAGCTGAACACTGTGAGCAGGACGCACTGACTGCACTAAATGTAAATAGCAGGAACAGATCTAGCTGAACACTGTGAGCAGGACGCACTGACTGCACTAAATGTAAATAGCAGGAACAGATCTAGCTGAACACTGTGAGCAGGACTCACTGCACTAAATGTAAATAGCAGGAACGGATCTAGCTGAACACTGTGAGCAGGACGCACTGCACCAAATGTAAATAGTCTAGATAGAAGATAACAGGAACGGATCTAGCTAAACTGAATACAGTGTATATATATATATGCAACACCAGGGATGCATATATATACACAATACACTGTAAGTGCAGCTAACTGACTGACTGTTCTGCCTAATCTATCTAACTCAAATCAAATGACACTGTCTCTCTCTCTCTCTATCTCTCAGCACACCGGAACACACTACACAGGGCCGCCGTGCAGGCGGCCTTATATAGTGTGGGGCGTGTACTAAATCCCCTGAGCCATAATTGGCCAAAGCCACCCTGGCTTTGGCCAATTACAGCTCTCTCTACTGACGGCGCTGTGATTGGCCAAGCATGCGGGTCATAGTGCATGCTTGGCCAATCATCAGCCAGCAATGCACTGCGATGCCGCAGTGAATTATGGGCCGTGACGCGCCACACGAATTTAGCGCGAACGGCCCATATCGTTCGCAATTCGACGGACGGTCGAACAGCCGATGTTCGAGTCGAACATGGGTTCGACTCGAACACGAAGCTCATCCCTACCCAGGATAGGGAATCGAACGCTTTATGTAGATCCAAGGAAACCAATAGAGCTCCTCTCCGGCCCCCCCCCATCCCAACCCGAGTTTAAAGCAGAGATTATGTCTATTATGCGTCTAGTTTGGTCGGGTGCTTGTCTATTAGGGACAAATCCCGTCTGGTCTGGATGGATATATTTTGAAATAAACAAGTTCATGCGGGTGGTTAATATCTTTGTCAGTATTTTGAGGTCTACGTTGATCAACGATATGGGGCGGTAGTTCGCACAGTCCCCGTGGTCTTTATTCGGTTTGGGTATAACATGTATGAAGGCCTTATTTTCGTGAAGTGGAATCGGGAGCCCCTTTCTTAGTGAATTATAAAAGGCGCAAAGACGAGGAGACAGAATTTCCGTGTATTTGCGGTAGTAGTGGCCTGAGAATCCATCTGGACCCGGAGACTTCGACGGGTTCAGGGATTTGATAGCCGCCGCTACTTCACTCGCCGTAAACTCTGCCTCCATTCTTTCGGTATGGTCACTAGATAAAGTTGGGAGTGATATATCCCTCAGGAATTCTTCAGCTTTGTTAATGTTGAAATCCTTTGGGGAGTCATATAGTTTAGAGTAAAATGTATAGAATTCCTGGAGTATGAGTTGGGGATTTTGTGTCACTTGTCCAGTCTGCAGTCTCAATTTGGGTAGCGCCGGGTTATATGGTCTTGGGTTTAGTTTTCTAGCTAGTAATCTATTTGGTTTGTCCCCCATTGTGTAATAGCGGTGTTTAGCCCATCTGACATATTTCTCTGCTTTCGTAGTGAGGCTCAAATTCAATGCTGTTCTTGCTGTGTCAATCTGGCTTCTAAGGTCCGTTTGCGGGTTGGATTTTTGTTCATGTGTTAGTCTATATAGCTCTCTTTCCTGTTGTTGAATTGTTTGAGCTCGTTCTCTCTTGACCCTAGTAGCTAATTGTATTAGTATACCCCTCAGGGTGGCCTTATGGGCTGCCCATACTATCTCTGGAGAGGAGGACGGAAGGGTATTTTCTTGAAAATATTGTTGTATGGCTTTCTCAACTTCCTTGGCGATTATGGGGTCACTTAGTAAGGATTCGTTCAATCGCCAAGAAGGTTGTCTGGATTTCGACCAGAGATCTGATAGAACCACCAGGACCGCAGAGTGGTCTGACCATGCTGTAGGTACTATTTTAGTCGATGAGATATATGGGAGTAATGGGGAAAGTGTGAACAAATGATCAATGCGCGAGTAAGTTTTGTGTACATGCGAGTAGAATGTGTAGTCCCGTTCTGTGGGGTGGGCATCTCTCCAGAGGTCTATCAGGTCGTGATTTTGGAGCAGACGTGCTAGGGTGCTGCTTTGTTTAGGGGTATGCTTTAGGGTCGTCTTTCGGGGGTCCGACTTATCTAGAATTTGATCAAGTGAAGTGTTACTGTCTCCTCCTAGCATCACATGACCCACTAAATGGGGTGTTATGACCTCCAGCATTGTGTTAAAAAAGTTTATCTGTCCAACGTTAGGAGCATAATAAGACAGAAAGGTGACCGCACTGTCATTGATTCTACCAGCAACCATAATATAGCGGCCCTCCCTGTCCCTTATCACATTAGTGGGGGTAAAGGGGACCCTTTTAGCAATGCATATAGCTACTCCTCTCTTTTTATCTGGACCATTGGACAGATAAACCGTTGGGTATTTTGCGTTCAGATATTTTGGGGCTGACGTACGTGAGAAATGCGTCTCCTGTAAAAAGAGGATGTCCGACCCTAATTTATGGTATTGCTGAAAAGCCTTGGTCCGTTTAGTAGGGGAGTTAAGACCCTGAGTGTTGTGCGTCAATATCGTGTAGGTAGGTTGGTTTCTACAGGACATGGCAGTTTGGAAGTCTGTACTCACATTTTAGTCGTTTCAGTGGAATTTTTCGGAAGTCTCTTGGATCCTCCTCTCGGGTTCTTGCGTGGAGCAGGAGCGCGGTCAGGGGGTGGAAGAGGGAGAAGGGAGGAAAAAAGGTAGCGTTAGAGAAGTAGAAACACAGATAGTGTAGTACTGTTTTTTGTTGTAGTATTAAGCAAAACCTATTGATTATAGCTAGAACTACAAAAAGATTTTCAGAAGAGATAAAAAGGGGAAACAATAATAATAAAAAAAAAATTAGAAAAAGGGGAGGTGCTAAAAATGCACCTGCACACTGCATTTCAGTGTGGTTGCAGGGGTAACTGGCCCCTGAGTTTTTTTCGTGAAGTTGTCTCTCCGCTTGCGGTGGAGACAGGTTCACTTGTGGTGGCATGCGGTTCACCTCCGGCACTATTTACTAGCTTCAAATGGGGGGTGAGCGGGGTCCACTCACAAATTGATTGGGAAGTTTCACTACTAAATTCAAACATAATAGTGGAGGGGTGGGGAGAGGCGAAAAAGTGTAGAGGCGAATCTGCTGATAAAGCAGACTTCCCTCTCGAGATACCTAAGACAACATAACTTATAACCTGATATAAAGTCAACTTTTAAGTCTGTATCAAACCAGAACGGCATCAACGGATACGGCGTCCTCAGGAACAGTCAGACGCCCGCAGCAGGGTCTTCAAGAGCAGGTCTTGGACCAATACCAGAATACTCGGTCGTAAATTCCGAGGTTGTGATCTGCTTCTGGGATAGGGTTCAGGTAACTGACGGAGATTTTCTGGCTCTAGGGCCCCTTGGCTGAGACCACAGGGGGGAAATCGGTCGGCTTTCGTCGAGTAGGGCACTGGGTCCCTGTGGTTCCGTAGACAGAAGGCCCAAATCTTGGAGAAGGGCCTCGCCCGACTGGAAGGTAGTAAATGAGTGGGACTTGCCTTTGTAGAAGAATGACAATCGGAATGGGAACGACCATCTGTATTTAATCTGTCGGTTGATAAGTTGGTTAAGCAACGGCTTCAAAGCTCTCCTTTTCTGGATTGTTACTTGAGCTATATCCGCAAAAATCTGGATTGGGTGACCCGAGATGGTTATGTCTCCTTGGTTTCTTGCTTCCAACATGATCCTTTCTTTAATGCGGTAAAAATGAGGCTTAACTATCACGTCGCGTGGCAGTCCATCTTGTCTTGGGGCTGTCAGGGCTCGATGCACCCTGTCCAGTTCCATTTGGTGAGGGGAAATATCCGGTATCAATTGTTTCATTAGATCGTGGATCGAATCTTCCAGGTCTAGTTCGGATTCTGGGAGGCCACGCACGCGGAAGTTATACCTCCCAGACCTGTTTTCCAAATCTTCAATTTTTGCGTTTGCTTGGTCTAGTTGGTCCTGCAGGGATGTGATCATTTTGGAGTTTTGATTCACCCTTTTAACCGTCCCATCCATTTTAGACTCGATCGTGTCTAACCTCTCCCCTATATTTTGGAAGTCATCCTTCATACCTGTGGTGATAATGTTGCATGCTTTAGACAGTTCCTGCTGCAGGAGTGCTGAAAATCTAGCTAAGAGAACTGTGTTGCCTGAGTACCCTGCAGCAAGGGCCGGTGGTTGTGAGGAAGGCCCACTGTTTTGACTCATGGCTAATTCAGCAATTTCAGCCATTTGCCTGTCTGTGGAGGAGGCTGGGGAGTTAGTGAATAATAACGGTCTGTCCGAGGAGCCCGATAACGGGGACAGCTGTGGGTGGTCGCTCTGTGGGGAGCAAGGTCCCTCCTGGGACTGGGAGGAGAAGGGGTCTCTATGCACCTCAGCCAGGAAAGTAATTGGGTGGAGCGGTTCATTCTGCTGTGTCTGCATCTGGTTACTCTCATGTGGGTGATCTCTGCTGGCAGGCGCCATCTTAGGCTGGGGGAGCCGCAGCTGTGTCTGGGGACTAACCTTCTCAGGTGCTGTAGGCTTTGATTGCAGTGGCTGCTGGGTCGCCCAGTTCTGGTGCTGGTTCTGAGCTGTGCGGCCCTCAGTGTGGTCCCCTCCCTGTTGTGTGGAGGGCTGCTGTGCTGAGGCTCCGCCGCGTGTGGAGTCTCCCTTCCCCGGCGCCATCTTGGGAGAGGGAGACTGCTGGGCCTTAGTAGCGCGGGTGTTCCTGAGGTGCTGTGGGGGGTTTCGGTTGTTTCCCGACCCTCTCCGCTGCATCGTCCGCTCCCAGGCTTCGGGATGTCCGTTTGGCAGAGCTTCGCTCGTTCCCCTCTTGCTGGTTTTAGCTGTTCTGGCCAGAGGTGTGCGGAATGGAGTCAGTTCATGTCCGACCTCGGCGCCGCGCGCATGCGCACTGCATAGATATCTTTTTAATCACTCTAGTCTACAAGCTAAGCTGTCACCCTTACACCCAATACTACTAAGTTTTGAACAACCCCCCCCCCCCAAAAAAAAAAAGTCACAACCTATTTCTAGGACCAACCCTTCTATACCTAATTAGACAACCGAGCAGGTATATCAGCCCACTTGGACTAGTCTTAACACAAGGGAAAATATGTACTATTCCTACATGCACCGCATTTTATAGGCTTTGGTCTGGTTGAATCCCTGTTTTTTTTCCCCCTTTTTTTATTTTTTATTAATGCATAAACTCCTATTCAATGTTAGGACCACGGCTATTTAAATTATTTTGACATACTACATTGATTACTACTGCATCCACAGTGTATGCCTTTTCAATGTTCAATTTTTTTATTGTATGTAGATATTGTGTATTGGTATACAGTGCCTTGAAAAAGTATTCGTACCCCTAAATGTATTTTATTGGGATTTTATGTGATAGGCCGACACAAAGTGGAACATAATTGTGAAGTGGAAGGAAAATGGGAAATGTTTTTAATTTTTTTTACAAATAAATATGAGAAAAGTGTAATGTGTGTAGCACTAACTCACTGTGGTTTAAGTGGGTCTGGTACCTTCACTTTGCTTCCCTTGGTTTCACCGTCTAGGGGTTCCGTTGAGTTTACTTCTGGACGACACACGCACCAACACTGGAGTACGTTTTCAATGCTTTATTGAACAAACAAACTTTAGGAAGTAGCAGGAAAGAGGCGGAAAAGGAAACTTTCAGGAGAAACTCAAATATCTTCTTATAGAATCCTCCTCCAACCGAGTCACCAGGCCCCTCTATAGACCAGCTCACCGCGTGATCTCTCCAAGACGGGTCTTCCCCTGGGATCTCCTCAGTTGTCACACAGGACCGACAGCTCAGGACCATTCCTCGGCTGCGGTGGTAGGCCCCAGACAAGCCTCTGGACCCACCCCTGTGCCGCTGTATCGTGGGCCTCCCAATCGGAGGACCACGAGGTAGCTCCTTAACGCGTACCTGTCGGCCAGGAGGGCCAGCAGGTGGCTGTAAAACGACCTTAGAACATGGCGTCTGTCCCATAAATACCCCCTTCCCAGAATGCAACTCGGAGGACCACCTCCACCGAGCTTGTCTCCAAGACAGAGGAGCATCTATACACTTCGACACGTTGCCTTTCCAACACCGACCAGTGGTAACAGCGACACCCACCGGTCAGCACGGAAGCACACACAACGTCAGCCAAGCTGGAACAGAGGCAAACTTTTAACCTTCCTAACACACAATTTACTAAATTTACCTAACCTGCGGTAGATTGCAAATCTACCAGCACTACATACTCCCCCCACTTTAATAGACGTTGTCCCCAACGTCTGTCCCAACACAGTGACAGTAACTCTCAAGGCTGAGAGTAGCATTTGAGTTTCTCATAACTTTATATAGGCAAAGAAAGAGAGAAAGGACAGTATAAAGACATTATGAGACTTATATCTTATAAAACAATATGTTCACAGCCGCGAACAAAACCACAATATAATTGTACACATCCTCACTAACTAACTAGCTGACAAGCCTCCCAGCTATAGATATAATCCGATGATCCCTGAAAAAGAAACATATTTAAGTACACATATATACACAGTGTGCAACACCAGGAGCAAAGCCTCATTTAAAATGAGACTCTCTTCCTATTATTATTATATTAGAGAAAAGCTTTTGAAGTCCATCCCTGCATGAGAACTTTTCTTTTTGCTAAAGAAATCCGGCTAGCAAACAGAAGTCCTTGGATTTAAAACAGAGAACAGGATCTGTAGATCTTGACCACGCAGATCTCTTTACCCTGTCACTATCTAGCTACAGTAAGTAACTTTAAGGTAATAGTGTCCATATTTACCAGTAAAACCGAGGATCTGGCAAAGTCACATATTTTCCTTCTTTATCTACAGTGGTAATAAAATACACAGCATTGTCCTTTCCCGGTCTGCAGATTACCACTTTAGCAGCATAGATATGCCGACCATAGTTCCAATGTACGAAGCATCCATTGAAACGTTCATCCATCAGGACAGAACATCCAGTCTTTCTAAAGGGCTTAGGCACAGACAAGTAGTCCCAAATAACGTCACTATACCAAAGCTCCCGATTAACTTTAATCTCCTGCATGACATCCTGGGGCACATAGGGGAACTCCAATCCATACTCTGCGGCCACATGCTTATTTAAGATCCTTTGCAAGCGAGCAAGTTTTGGCAAAGATCTGTCTCTCCCCATACCAGGCGGTACACAGGAATCCAATGACTTTTTCACCATAGACCCAGCCGGTGTCTGTAGCGAATCAATAACTTTTGACAAAGTCCCAGCAACAGCACTGTGCGTCTCCACACAGGGGGACGTCTTCCCAGAACTCATGGCAGTCCATTCAGGAAAGGTCATCGTGGAGGCAACATCTTCGCCTTGTGACCACAATAGCTCTTGCGACATGGTTTCAAACAAGTCATCGTCCCCGGAAAGATCCGACATGGATTCTATTTCTGAGTCCCTTAATTCTTCCGCTGGCAAATATTTATTTACAGTCCCCAACAGTGGCTTACCCGTCACAGGTGTAGACTCTGGTAGCTCCGGCTCAGGTAACCTCTGGGGTAGGCCTCGGCCGCGGGAAGCCTGCACATAGCCCACCTTCTTCTGAGTAGGTACTACAGGAACAGGCGTAGTGGACTCAGAAATCAAAGTAATGTCTCCTGATGAGACAACAGCAACAGTGTCTCTTTCTGAAACATTTTCAGTAGCAACAGGCAAAGTAGCAGCCTGTCTCTCTCTCTCTGCAGCGGTAGCAGCTTCCACTGTAGCGATACCTGTCACCCAATCCATCCGATAGGCACGTGGAGGCATAGTGGATGGCTCCACCACAAACAAGTACTCTCCACACTGCGGACATCGGCCAAATGGACGAAGATGCACGGCCAATCCTCCACATCGATGGCAAGTCATGCCCAGTCCCTCAACATCTCCCGAGGTATACAGGATAAACTTCCCCTGCGGCTTCATTCAAACTCCAGTATCTGTGATCAGAATTTCAAATTGCACAGTATTCAACACGGTGCTTGCAGGGAACACTCTGGGTCCCACAACCGATTGCAACGCCAGAAAAGACATGGCCACACTCTGATCTTTCAGCACGATCACGAGGCTTCTCTTCTGGCGCCAAGCACACTACACGCGTCCCACGCGGTAGCAAGTACTCCTCCCACTAGTTCTTTCAGTCACGTAGCTCCTGGGCCTCTTCTGGCACCCAGCGTCTACGTACTCAAAAGCAAAGTCCCGCAGTTTAACCTTTCCTCTTCCTGAAAAAATTTTTTTTTTTTCAAAGTCCAGCTCTCTCTGTAAGCTCCCGGTAAAACACTCCACCGGTTTGCAACAATAGTCGGTCAACAAATTCCGGACGACGCTCCCACATGTAGCACTAACTCACGGTGGAGCTGCTGGTTTAAGCGGGTCTGTTACCTTCACTTTGCTTCCCTTGGTTTCCCCGGCACCGGGTCTAGGGGTTCCGTTGAGTTTTCTTTTTTTTTTTTTTTTTTTAATTTTTTATTTATATCAGGCAAGGGGGGTCCGCATGGACCGACATACAAATAGTAAACATCAACACGTTAACAGTCATAACGTTGAGCACAATCATATAATCCAATATACAGTTAAGCCTGTTATTTCTTTCTGTTAACATCTGTCGTCTCAATGCTTTGGTAACAATTAGAATATAGGAAAAAACAAGAATATAAACCGGAAGAGGAATATTCTACGTATTCTTTAAGTATTCTTGTATTAAGTGGTGCAGTCCATCAGGCTCCCCTCCTACCATTATTACTTTAAAGTCTTAAGATTAGAAAAAGAGTAAGAGCGAGAGTAGGAGTAGAGAGGTGGGGATAGGATGTGGGGGGGAGTGGACACGTGCCTCGCAATCACGGAGTATTTAATGAACTCTCCGAGGCATGACTGTACTTGTGACACAGATGTGTGTCTCGTTTGTTAATTTACCATGTGGTTGATTGGAGGGTTATTCAGGTCTCCAGCAGGGTTTGGCCCTCGCTGGAATAAATGAACATATTCCACAACTGCCATGTCTTGGAGAATTTTTCCTGTCTGTTTTGAGCTGTGTGTATAAGGTCTTCCATTCTTTTGATTTCTTCTACTTTTTTGATCCACAAGCCTAAAGTTGGGGGTGTCTGGGATTTCCAGTGGAGCGGTATGCAGGCTTTAGCTGCGTCCAGAAGGTGGCGGAGCACAGACTTTTTATATATTTTGGTAAGTATATTGGATGCATGTAAGAGAAAAAATGCCGGGTCATTAGTAATGTTATAGTCTGTAAATTTCTGTATAATTGTCTGTATTGTATGCCAGAAGTTCGTCAGTTTAGGGCACGACCAGAATATGTGTAATAATGTCCCTTTTTCTGCTTGGCATCTCCAGCAGAGTTCAGGTGTCATTGGGAAGTATTTGTGTAAGAGTGTTGGGGTTCTATACCAATGTGTTAAAATTTTGTAATTCGTTTCTTGGGTTTTGGCGCATATCGAGGATTTGTGTGTGAATCTAATAATTTGCTGTCTTTTGGTACTGTTAAAATTACAGTTTAGTGCCTTCTCCCATTTAAGTAAGCCTGGTGGTACGAAATCTGGTGTGGGAGTGTTCAGTAAGGTATATGTCAGAGAGAGTGTATGCTGTAACACCCCCGGCGTCGAGCACAGGTCTTCAAATGTGGTAGGTGGTAGGGCGTTTGAGGGGGGCTGAATGGATTTGAGGAAATGGCTCAGTTGGAGGGCCCTCAGGAAATCTAGGTGGTAAAGGCCCGTAGGTGCAGCAAGTTCTGCGCTCGTCCTCCACCTCCCCCCAATGCTAAAGTGGGAGGCTTGATAAAAACCCTCTCCAGCTAGTCTCTCAAAGATTACGTCCTGTAGGCCTGGCGCAAACAAAGGGTTTCAAAGTACTGGGTATAAGGGAGAATTTGGTGAGAACAGGGATGCACGGGGCAGAAGACGAGCACAGACCTGTATGGTGTTTCCTATTAGAGGGTGTTTCTTGATTTCAATCGGAACTGCTGGGCAGCACCAAGGGGCTCTCCGGAGTGGAACTATACTTTGTTTCTGTTCTATCTGAGTCCAAAGTTTGGTATCGGTATGACGGCACCAATCTATCAATCTTCCTAGGTGTATTGCCCGATAGTATGTGCGCACATCAGGGAGTGCTAGTCCGCCATGTTGTTTGGGGAGGATTAGTATTTTGTTAGAGAGTCGTGGTCTCTGTTTGGCCCAGACAAATGTCGTAAAGAGCGATTGTACTTTCCTGAAATAAGCCGCGGGTATCGCGACGGGTAGTGCCTGCATAAGGTAAAGGAATTTAGGTAGTATAGACATCTTTAGTATGTTGCAGCGTCCCAGCCATGAGTGCAGTCCTGTGCCCCATTGGTTTAAGAGAGCTTGGACTTTTTTTAAAAGTGGTGGGAAATTCAACTCGTATAGTTTGGACAAGGTTTGTGGTATGTGTGTACCTAGATATTTTAATGAGGTCGTAGTCCATTTCAAATTGAAGCTAGATTGGAGAAGCGAGTGTTGTGGTTTAGGAATTCCCACCCCCATAGCCTCTGATTTGGTGAAATTGATCTTCAGATTTGAGAGGGACCCATATAAGTCAAATTCCCTAAATAGGTTTGGGAGTGATATCGTTGGTTTCGTGATTGAGAACATAAGGTCGTCTGCATACGCAGACACCTTATATTGTGACTGGTTTATGGTAACTCCCGATATGTTTGGGTTTAGCCTTATGTGGCACAGAAAGGGTTCGAGAGAGAGTGCAAAAAGAAGGGGCGATAGAGGGCACCCTTGCCTCGTTCCGTTGGTGATTGGAAACACGTCTGAGATCACGCCATTCGCCCTGACCCTGGCCGTCGGTGTGGTGTAGATCGCTTTTATCCAGCGCATCATGTTATCGCCTATTCCCGCGTGTCGGAGTGTTTCAAACATGAAGGACCAATTTACACGGTCAAACGCCTTTTCGGCATCGGTGCTTATAAATATACTCGGTGTTTTGGTGAGGTTAGCTGCGTGTAGTAGGTTTAAGACTTTGATGGTATTGTCCCTCGCCTCTCTACCCGGAACGAAGCCCACTTGATCTAGGTGTATTAAGTGGGGAAGGTGTTGTTGTAGTCTGGTCGCTATTATTTTTGTAAATAGTTTGAGGTCAGTATTAAGTAGGGAGATTGGGCGGTAGCTCCCACATTGGGTCGGATCTTTCCCTTCTTTCGGAATGACCGATATTTGGGCCTGTAGTGTGGATCTATGGAACAAACCTCCCTCTGTAAGATCGTTAAATAGTTCGGTCAAATGATCTCCCAGAGGCAGTAAAAGAGCCTTGTAGTATTGTATCGTAAGGCCGTCAGGACCTGGGGCTTTCCCTGGCTTAGTGTTTTTAATTGCTACTTGTATTTCTGTCAATGTGATAGGTTCCTCTAATAATGCACTTGTATCAGTCGTCAGGGTGGGCATAAGGGAGTTAGTCAGGTATTCCCTCATCTGTTCTGTCGTTGGCTGTGTAGTTGATATATTATAGAGTTTCTCGTAATACGATTTAAATTCGTTTGTGATTTGTTGGGGTAGGGATATTTTATGGCCCGCTTGTGAGGTTACGTGTGGTATATAGGATGCTGCCTTTTGTGTTTGTAGGGATTGTGCCAGCAGTCTACCACATTTGTTTCCAGATTCATATATTTTTTTCTTTGAGATTTGCATCGCTGCTTTAGCTTTAAATTGAAGTAATTCCATAATTTGCGTGCGTGTCATATCTAGCTGGGCGCCTAGTTGTCTAGAAGGGTCCTGTTTGTGTGCTTGTTCTAATGTCTTTAGTTTATTGATCATCGCGGTCATTTGTTCCGTCCGTATTTTTTTCAATCTAGCCCCATGTTTTATCAGGATGCCCCGAATCACAGCTTTGTGCGCTTCCCATACTAGTCCCGCATCGCAGTCTGGGGTGCGGTTTACTTGAAAGTAATTTGAAATTTCTTTCGTCACGTCCGCTACTATCTCCGGGTCCTGTAGTAAACTCTCATTCAGTCTCCAAGGTTTTCTTTGTCCCCTGTAAAAATCAGTCAAAGCGTATCGCATCGTGACCGGGGCATGGTCGGACCATGTAATAGATCCTATGTTAATATCTCTGATTGCCTGTAGTTGACTATGGGGTATCATGAGGTAGTCTATTCGCGAGTACGAGTGATGTGGGCGGGAGAAGAACGTGTAATCTCGTTCTCCAGGGTGGAAAAGGCGCCACACATCTATCAGTTGTGTGTCATGCAGTATGGAGTGAATTATTTTGTGTGCACCTCGAGATGTGGAGGACGTTCCCGTCGAGGTATCTTCCATAGGAATAAGGGGGATATTGAGGTCTCCACCAACTATAAGTTGACCTTCGGAGAAGGTTTGGAGAAGTTTCATATGTTTTTTAATGAAGACTTCTTGATGGCAGTTTGGGGCGTACAGGTTGGCGATAGTCACTTTAGTCTCTCCTATCTTTCCCTTAAGGAAGAGAAATCTGCCCATCGGGTCTGTCTTTATGTCAGTCATGGTCCATGGGATTCTGGCAGAAATCTGAACAGAAACCCCTCTAGATTTGGCCTCCTTGTATGTCGAGTGGTAAACTGTTGGATAGTGCCTATTTTTCAAAATAGGGAAGGCATTTTCCCTAAAGTGTGTCTCCTGTAGCAGGACGATGTCTGCCTTCATGCGCTTCATGTCATTTTGTAACATTCTACGTTTTTCTGGGACATTGAGGCCTTTTGCGTTTAAGGTGACGATTGTAATTTCGTCCATGATTGCGGAGGGCGTGGTGGGGGGAGGGGGGTGATGTAGTGGGGTGGATGGGGAGGGGAGGGGGGTAGTTGGAAAAAGATATAAAGTCAAAAGGAAAGAAAAAATGAAATAGGAGGGTGTGTGACCCTCTAAGTGAAATCTAAGGTAATAGCAAAATTTTGCTTATACGCTCTTCAGGAAAAACCTGAGTGGTGAGCGCAGGCCTAGGTGGGGGTTTGATCAGCAAGGGCCTTGGGGGGCTCCCGGTTGTCAACCAGATCCCTCTCAGCCCGTTCTGAGCGTAATAAGCTCTACAGGTGAGAGTTTATAGAAGTTACTGATAAAATTCTTCAAATAAAAAGGAAAAAACAGAAACCATATTCTTCAACAATGTTTCTATTACGGTAATCTTTAAAACATGTTAACTCTGCAGGGAGGGTCTGCAATTCGTGTTAGCTCCACTAAATCCAACAGTTCCCGCACCGTGTCTCTCAGACAAAGGGCCCCAGGCCTGCTGCGTGGTTTCACAGTGTGCCCTCGTAGACCTTCCTCCAAGAGAGAGGTTGGTAGCAGGAGGGGTGGGGTACTCTTATATCGTGTCCCTGGCATCTCACCCCCACCCCCCTCCCCGGTGTATCTGGGCCCTGCCGGTTTCTACCCATCCCTCATAGACTTCCACCCTTCTGCTGCTTATTGTTTTGCCCGACCTCCCCTGCAGGGATTGTTAGTCTGAAGCTATTAGCTCTTATACCCCACGTACGCTCCTCCCCAGCATACTTCAGTCTATGGTCTCCGTATAAAGGGTGCTGGAGTAGGAGATCTGGTAGGAACTATATAGCCAAAAGTCATTTAGAGTGAAACCGGTGCAGAGCGTCCTTACCATCTAACATGCAGGTGTTTAAACGACCATTTTGTTGGTGAGTAATGAGTTGAATTACAGACACTGCAAGTTCATGTTCTGGTCTTGTAAGTCTGGGTTTGCTATGAGTAGTCTTTCCGGTTCCCAGTCCTTATTTTTGGTTGCAACGGAGCTCTTAGAGTGGCTGGAGTGTCGCATGTGTATAGGATGGAGGGCCCATTACCCGTTGCCACCGGAGGTATTGCTCATTAGAGGGAGGGGGTGGGGATGCGCCAAACAGCACCTCGCCAGGCTCAGCTCATCTCTTCTCAGGACACCACTGGGTAGCATAAGTCTCGTTAGCTCGAATAAAGGCAGCGGTAACAGTGTCCCACTTATATTCCAGAGGTTCATTGAGGTGTAACCGAAGGTGCAGAACTGTACCCCGGACTGTATAGAAGTTTCCTCTAGTGGAGCCATGTGTTCAATAGGGAGTTCAGGTCAGTTTCAGCTCGGCAGCAATACAGTCCACCTGGGTCCAGTCGGGGATGTAACCGCCGCTCGTTGGATATCGGCACTAGGTTTGACGTGGTGACAGGTCCTTTAATCAAAACAGGTAAAACTCCAGTGGGAAACAAAGAACAAAAAAGAACAAGAAAGAAAAAACCCAAAAGAGGAACAGTAACCCCACTGGAGGATAACACATAACTTGCTTCACGGATGAAGCCTTATACATCCCTGCTTGTTAGAGAGTCACGGGTTGATGTTTGTTTATGACTCACGCGATCTGTTATTTGTGGTGGATCGAGATCTTCCTCGGCGCCTCTGAGAGCGGGTATTCCGGCCTGGGCCCGCTGCCACTGGGCCCGATCGGCCCGCCGGCCTTGTTATTTTCATTAGCCAATTCGGCACTGGAACCGGGTCTGTCCCCAGGAAGGTGAAGAAGGCGGGGAGGTCCGAAGGTGTTCTCAACGTGAAGGCGGCTTGGTTGGAGCGAAATGTCACTGCCAAGGGATAACCCCATCTGTAAGTGCAGCCTTGTTGTCTGGCGGCCTCCAGTGCCGGTCGCAACATAGCTCGTCTCTGTAATGTGGCTCTGGAGATATCCGGTAGTATCTGGACACGGGCGCCATCAAATTCAACTTCGCCACTCTCCCAGGCCGCGCGTAAGATAACTTCTTTTTGGGCATAGCGATGCAGGCGGCACAGGACATCTCGTGGCCTCTCGGGATCCGTGGACTTTGGCCCCAGCGCACGATGGACCCTGTCAATCTCTAAGGTAGGTGGTGGGGTTTCCAGCAGCCAATGGAATATGGCTGTGACCGTTACTGCCAAGTCCTCAGATTCTGTGGCCTCTGGAATCCCCCGCAGCCTCAGGTTGTTGCGGCGGCTGCGGTCCTCCATTTCCTCTAAATGAAGTTGCACCTCTTGGAGCTCCCTGTCCCGGGACTCCTGTGCTTGTTCTAGAGATAGAATCCTAGATTCCAGGGCGGATGTTAGGCTCTCTCCGGTGGTCACCCTGTGGTCAATTGTTTGTATGTCCGTTTTGATTTCTTGTATGTCTCTTTTATGGGCCTCCTCTACTCGCTGGATTAGCGTCTCAATGTCTGCCCTCGTGGGTAGGGCCTGTATCATGGCGCGGAGATCGTCTTCCAGGCGAGATTGGCCTGGTGTGGGATCAGCGGTGGCCGATCTGAACACTGCGGGGGTCCCCATGAGTGGGCCTGGATCTGTCGATATTGTCGGGGAGGGTGCCCGTGACATATCGGTGTTGTTAAAGTCACTCACAGTACGGAGATCACGTGGAGAGGCTGCAATGGCGCCCTGGGATAGCTCTCTTTTGTCCGTCAGGTATCTCTGGATGCCGAGCTGTGTGGTCGGTGTTCGTGTCTCTTTTGTGATCGCTCTGGTTCTGTATCCTTTAGGGGTGTTCATTCCGTCTCCATAAACGTAGCAGGTCGTCTGTTTGGCCGAAAAGGATCGGCTGAGGCCGGGAGCCCCTGCAATACACGTCTCTACTCGGGCATTGCTAAGCCAGGCCCCTACTGGTTAATATTTTGCCAAGAACTGCATTTTTTTTTTTTTTTTTTTGCCCTGGAAGTTATGTAGTGCTGGAGGGATCCTCTTCAAGCCTCCACAGGGACATGCAATTCGTCCACAGAAGGCCTCACCAGGGAGGTCAGGGATGGGGATGGTATAGGGCCTGCCCTGCTGTCCAGGTGGAGGCCTCCAGCCGTTTCAGGGCCCCCTCCTCCAGGCACTCAGGATCAGTCACTCTCCCAGGCAGTCCGGCGGCCCTGGATCCTCAGGAAAGGCCGGGGTTGCGGCCTATTTGTTCGTGGGGGGTGGTGGGGAGATCAAGCCCCGTGCAGCAGCTGTGACCAGGCCCGAGCCCGGCCTTTAGATCCCTCCCGCAGCCGCAGCAGGCTGTGATGTATGCCGGAGACGCCGACCGCGCCAAGGGTCCACGAGGCCGCGGCGCGGTCCGCTGGGAAAGTCCGCGGTTGCGGCCTAGTACCGCGAGGCAGGCCGGGGACGTCCGGCGGGCCTCGATCTCCGCCGAGGACGGCAAACTCTCCTCTCCCCTCAGTGCACAGGAGACCCACAAGTCCCCCACAGTCAGCTGGGATGTGTCAGGGGAAGATTAAAGGCTGATGGATCCGGATTAATGAAACGGTAAGCGGAGCTCTCTAAAAACGCCGCCGCTCACCTCGCCATCTTGGCCACGCCCCCTCTCCGTTGAGTTTTCTTCTGGACGACACACGCACCAACACTGGAGTACGTTTTCAATGCTTTATTGAACAAACAAACTTTAGGAAGTAGCAGGAAAGAGGCGGAAAAGGAAACTTTCAGGAGAAACCCAAATATCTTCTTATAGAATCTTAGCGACAAATGTCCTGGTAGAATTCAGATAATTAGGTGGAATGCGCTCCCCTCATGGGACACACCCTTTGCTCGTCTGGATAGGCCTCTCTCACCGGTCTAGCAGCCAGTACGCAGTACGAATCAAAAGTCTCTGCCACAGACTTGTTTTGGGGGTAAATCCGTACGATCCTCTGCCACAGGATGTATCAGATTTTTCTGGAATGAAAGTCAGTCACAGTGCTTGAACCTTTAAGCCGAACCGGCAACACTATGCTGTATGGTTACTTCTTTTGGATACGTCCTCCAACCGAGTCACCAGGCCCCTCTATAGACCAGCTCACCGCGTGATCTCTCCAAGACGGGTCCTCCCCTGGGATCTCCTCGGTTGTCCAGCTTCGTCACACAGGACCGACAGCTCAGGACCATTCCTCGGCCACAGTGGTAGCCCCCAAACAAGCCTCTGGACCCACCCCTGCACCACTGTATTGTGGGCCTCCCGATCGGAGGACCACGAGGTAGCTCCTTAACGCATACCTGTCGACCAGGAGGGCCAGCAGGTGGCTGTAAAACGACCTTAGAACATGGCGTCTGTCCCATAAATACCTCCTTCCCAGAATGCAACTTGGAGGACCACCTCCACCGAGCTTGTCTCCGAGACAGAGGAGCATCTATACACTTCGAGACATTGCCTTTCCAACACCGACCAGTGGTAACAGCGACACCCACCGGTCAGCACGGAAGCACACACAACGTCAGCCAAGCTGGAACAGAGGCGAACTTTTAACCTACCTAACACACAATTTACTAAATTTACCTAACCTGCGGTAGATTGCAAATCTACCAGCGCTACACGTGCATTTGTATTCACCCCCCCTGAGTCAATACTTTGAAGAACCACCTTTCACTGCAATTACAGCTGCAAGTCTTTTTGGGGATGTCTGTAACTGCTTTGCCCATCTAGAGAGTAACATTTTGCCCATTCTTCTTTGCAAAATAACTCAAGCTCTGTCAGATTGGATGGAAAGCATCTGTAAACAGCAATTTTCAAGTCTTGCTACAGATTCTCAATTGGATTTAGGTCTGGACTTTGACTGGACCATTCTAACACATGAATATGCTTTGATCTAAACCATTCCATTGTAGCTCTGGCTGTATGTTTATGGTCGTTGTCCTGCTGGAAGGTGAACCTCCGTCCCAGTCTCAAGTCTTTTGCAGACTCTCATGCCGCGTACAGACGAGCGGAATTTCCGTCAGAAAGAATCCGATGGGAGCTTTTCATTGTATATTCCGACCGTGTGTATGCCCCATCGGACTTTTTCTTTCGAAAATTCAGACAGACTTAGATAGAGAACATGTTCTATATTTTTCTGACGGAACAAATTACTATCTGTAAAATCGCTCGTCTGTATGCTGTTCCGATGCACCAAAAATGACGGAAGCTATTGGCTACTGGCTATTGAACTTCCGTTTTTTAGTTCCGTCATACGTGTTGTACGTCACTGCGTTCTGGACGGTCGGAATTTGGTGTGACCGTGAGTATGCAAGACAGCTTGAGCGGAATTCTGTCGAAACTCTGTCGGAAAAACCTTCAGAGTTTATTCCGACGGCAAAACCGGTCATGTGTTCAGGGCATAACAGGTTTTCTTCTAAGATTGTCCTGTATTTGGCTCCATCCATCTTCCCATCAACTCTGACCAACTTCCCTGTCCCTGCTGAAGAAAAGCATCCCCGCAACATGATGTCGCCACCACCATGTTTCACTGTGTGTTCAGGGTGATGTGCAATGCTAGTTTTCCCCCACACATAGCGTTTTGCTTTTAGACCAAAAAGTTCAATTTTGGTCTCATCTGACCAGAACACCTTCTTCCACATGTTTGCTGTGTCCCCCACAAACTGCAAACGGGACTTCTTATGGTTTTCTTTCAACAATGGCTTTCTTCTTTCCACTCTTCCATAAAGGCCAAATTTGTGGAGTGCACGACTAATAGTTGTCCTGTGGACAGATTCTCCCACCTGAGCTGTGGATCTCTGCAGCTCCTCCAGAGTTACCATGGGTTTCTTGGCTGCTTCTCTGATTAATGCTCTCCTTGCCCGGCCTGTCAGTTTAGGTGAACGGTCATGTCTTAGTAGGTTGCAGTTGTTCCATACTCTTTTCATTTTCAGATGATGGATTGAACAGTGCTCCGTGAGATGTTCAAAGCTTGGGATGTTTTTTTATAACCTAACCCTGCTTTAAACTTTTCCACAACTTCATCCCTGACCTGTCTGGTGTGTTCCTTGCCCTTCACAATGCTGTTTATTCACTAAGGTTCTCTAACAATCCTCTGAGGGATTTACAGAACATCTGTATTTATACTGAGATTAAATTACACACAGGTGGACTCTATTCACGCCTCATCTGTGTCCATCTGTGCAAGTTTTTCTGACACCAAGATTAAAAAGGTGACAGGGTAGGAGCTCCAGCTGATTGACAGCCTCAGCTCTGTTCCTGTGTGCAGGGGGTGTGTCCCTTCCCTCCAATTAGCTGTCAGAGCTCTCCTCACTGAATTCTGCAGAGTGTAACTTCAGCACTCTATCCTCATTTTACAGACAGCTAAGACAAGCTTAATAAATTCTGGACTTTGAATGACTATAGAGAGACTAATTTTGGATGTTTTTTCACTGTGAGTCCCGGTGACATGGCTACTAGGACAAGTAGAGAGGGTGAATCTCCACAGCATGGACAGGGGTTCTAATCCTTTCCCTCTTCATCCAAAAAAACACTCACATGACCGCTGATCGCTCAGTTCTTGGTCTTCACTGAGCAGAGAGTGGTGACTGTCCGTCTCCAGCTCTCTGCTCTGCTCCTCCAGGCTGTGGAGAAGGCAGGAGCGGCCAGAGAGGCTGAGCCAGCTGCTGGTCAGGGGTCCAGGTGGATCCAGACATTATTGACTGAATAAACTCTGTGATGTCAGTGAACAGAAGGCTTTAGCTCCCCTTTGGCTGATTCTGAGTTACAGGAGTGTGAAAGGAAGTGCAATCCTGTGACCTACAAGAGAAGTATGACCAAAAAAGCTTTGGCCATACTTCTCTTTTAAAGGCATTCATTGACATTTTCGGTAAAAGTCAAGCTTGGCCTCACATTTCCTTCCTTTCTGATCTTCCCCTTTGGTCCTTAAACATGTTGGGTAGTCTAAGTATATAGAGACTCTGGATATGGGAGTGTTTGAAACCAAGCATGGCTTTCACATGTCCCAGGTTATGAAAGGTTTATTTGACAATCATTAAAGTGTTACTAAACCCAGGACCCTGCATTCACTAAATCTGGTCTCCCACAGAACACAGGACATGGAAAGGCAATTATTTTTGTAAGTCTAAACTGCGAAATACCTTTTCTCATTAGCAGTTTATAGCGGTCTTGTGACTTTTATCAGTGTCCAGCCGAGCATTGGTTAAAGGTTGGTGTTTTCATTTTCCCCTGATTGTCCTAAGAGGCTGCAGGACCCCTGACCCCCTGTCTGGACAGTGCTGATTGCCGCAGTGCTCATAACATGCACACAAAAAAAAACCTCTCTAGCAATACACACAAAACTGAGCATGTGCAGAGTGCCCCAAGGCTCTGTTCTTTTTTTTTTTTTTTTACCAAACAAGTTTTATTGAGAAAAGTACAATGCCTTGAAAAAGTATTCATACCCCTTGAATTTTCGAAATTTTGTCATGTTACAATGAAAAAAACGTAAATGTATTTTTTGGGGATTTTATGTGATAGACCAACACAAAGTGGCACATAATTGTGAAGTGGAAGGAAAATGATAAATGGTTTTCACATTTTCACATAAATATGTGAAAAGTGTGGCGTGCATTTGTATTCAGCCCCTTTTACTCTGATACCCCAAACTAAAATCTAGTGGAACCAATTGCCTTCAGAAGTCACCTATATAGTAAATAGAGTAGAAGGATTTGCTTGATCTCTGTGTATCATCTGAGGACAGTCACTTCACTGGGTATATGTACAAGTTTACAACCACTTTAATATAAGATTTTTTTTGACCATAGATATACTTTAAACCCCTCGCTGTTATATATCCTAAAAATAAATATTATGCTTGAAATATGAGAGCAGCCATCACCAACCTGGTTTTAAGAGTGCCAGATCCTTGCTTCATTACTTAATAAATAGGACAAGTATGCAGATCAGAAGCCCCAACAATACCGGCTGCATAATGTTGGGTCAGTAACTGGAGGGTGAGGGTGATGGCCCTGTAATTTGCACCTTTAAAAATAAATCAAGGGCAGCACATGTATTTATAGCCCGATATGTTCTTTTTTATTTATGATATATATTGTAAATACGGTATGTTCACCATACTATATTATCAGAATAGGTTTCCAAGGAATATATGATATCTATTATGTGTGAAATATATTATGTGTGAAGAAGATATCTTGAAACAGGAATCATCTGGTAAGACTCTGGCTGCAATTACAGTTGGAGGAGACAAGAATTCCACAAATACTTGGAGTGTTTCTTGTTTTCCCGTATCCATGTGATTGTGTGTCCTTTACTCACATACATTAATGTAAAGCATGTGAGCGTTAATAGTACCAATTTGTTATGTATCATGCAATTTCCATTACATTTATGATTGTCTGTCTTTCAGAATACTCAAAGAAAACCAGCCGTGACCTTGCTAATGCAAGAATCTGAATAATAAGACTTAAAGTATTATAATTGTGTGGGCATATTGGTGTAGGAGTTATATCTGCCCTGAATTTCAGCTTTGCTTAGTTGCTTACCGTGCCAAAAAATGGCAACAGGGCGGCTCTGGTGATCCCGGAGGACGTCCTCTTGATACCACGCCCCTCACGCGCCCCCTGGGGACAAAGGCAATCACAGATCGTGGTAAAGGGCCGCTGTGATTGGCAAATCAAAAACTGATCACAGTGTAAACAGAATTCCCAATTATCGGCAGTACTTTCCTCGCGCGCTGTCAGACCGTGAGGAGAAAAGATCCGGTAACCGGCAATCCTGACAGGGACCATGCACACAGATAATCGGGGATCTGATCATCAGTGCCCTGATTATTAGTGCAGCCCCATCAGTGTCAATCAGTGCCATCAATGCTGTCCATCAGTGCTCTGCAGTGCTACTCATCAGTGCCCATCAGTGCTTCCTCATCAGTGCTGCCTATCAGTGCCCATTTGTGCCGCCTATCAGTGCCCCTTAGTTCTGCTCATCAGTGCCTATCAGTGCTTCCTCATTAGTGCCCTGATTATTAGTGCAGCCCCATCAGTGTCAATCAGTGCCATCAATGCTGTCCATCAGTGCTCTGCAGTGCTACTTATCAGTGCCCATCAGTGCTTCCTCATCAGTGCTGCCTATCAGTGCCCATTTGTGCTGCCTATCAGTGCCCCTTAGTTCTGCTCATCAGTGCCCATCAGTGCTTCCTCATTAGTGCCCTGATTATTAGTGCAGCCCCATCAGTGCCTTTAATGCTGCCCATCTGTGCTCTGCAGTGCTACTCATCAGTGCTGATCAGTGCTTCCTCATCAGTGCTACTTATCAGTGCTCCTTAGTGCTGCTCATCAGTGCCCATCAGTGATTCCTCATCAGTGCCCATTAGTGCCACCTATCAGTGCCCATTAGTGCTGCTCATCAGTGCCCATTAGTGCTGCCTATCAGTGCCCATTAGTGCTGCCTATTAGTGCCCATTAGTGTCGCCTATCAGTGCCCATTAGTGCTGCCTATGGGTGCCCACTGGTAATGCCTATCAGTGCCCACTAGTACTGCCTATCAGTGCCCATTAGTGCTGCCTATCGGTGCCCACTAGTACTGCCTAGCAGTGTCCATTAGTGCCGCCAATCAGTGCCTATTAGTGCTGATCATCAGTGCCCATCAGTGCTTCCTTATCAGTGCCCATTAGTGCCGCCTATCAGTGCCCATTAGTGCTGCCTGTCGGTGCCCACTAGTACTGCCTATCAGTGTCCATTATTGGCCGCCTATCAGTGCCTATTAGTGCTGATCATCAGTGCCCATCAGTGCTTCCTTATCAGTGCCCATCAGTGCTTCCTTATCAGTGCCCATTAGTGCCGCCTATCAGTGCCCATTAGTGCCGCCTATCGGTGCCCACTAGTGCTGCCTATCAGTGGCCATTAGAGCCGCCTATCAGTGCCCATCAGTGCAGCCTCATCAGTGCACATCAGTCTTCACTAGGGATATGTGAGGGATTACATCCACTTTAAAGTGTCACTAAAACCACATCATAAAAAAACTATCAATAAATTCTGTATTACATGCTGTTCATACTCACTCAGTCACTAAGAGATTCATTTTATGTATTTTGCAAAAAACCTGGTTTATCCTGCTGTTCTCTATCTCCACCTTCTGTCCATGTCCCCAATTCAGCTAGGGATTTTATAACTGGTGTGGCAACTCTGCACATGCTCTGTTTTCAGTGAGTTTCTACGCTGAGCATTTCCCTATCACATCTGAACTATAGAGTCACACATGTGGGCGTATACACAGTGGTAAATGACAGCCCACTCCCTCCCTCCTCCTCCACACCCACAAACCAGCTAAACACAATGGGGGTGATATATTACATGTAGATTATTGGTGGCTTCCCCCCCCCCCTCTTATTCTAGAACACAAGCTGGAGGGCGTGACACAGCACAGAAATCCGCCCACACCATGTTATTGCCAAAAAATAATAAAGATTTGATTTCAAATATACACTCACCGCCACTTTATTAGTTACACCTTGCTCATACCGGTTTTGGACCCCCTTTTGTCTTCAGAATTGCCTTAATTCTTCATGACAGATTCAACAAGGTGTTGGAAACATTCCTTTGAGATTTTGGTCCATATTGACATGATAGCATCACGCAGTTGCTGCAGATTTTTTTCGACTGCACTTCTATGATGCAAATCTCCCGTTCCACCACATCACAAAGGTGTTCTATTGGATTGAGATCTGGAGACTGTGGCCATTGGAGTACAGTGACCTCATTGTCATGTTAAAGAAACCAGTGGTGAGATGATCTGAGCTTTGTGATATGGTGCATTATCCTTCTGGAAGGAGCCATCAGAAGATGGGGATACTGTAGTCATAAAGGGATGGATATGGTCAGCAACAATACTCATATAGGGCGTGTCATTTAAATGATGCCCAATTGTTACTAAGGGACCAAAAGTGTGCCAAGAAAATATCCCCAACACCATTACACCACCAGCCTGAACCATTGATACAAGGCAGGGTGGATCCATGCTTTCATGTGGTTTACACCAAATTCTGAACCGACCTTCTGAATGTCGCAGCTGAAATCAAGACTCCTCAGACCAGGCAACGTTTTTCCAATTTTCTATTGTCCAATTTTGGTGATCCTGTGCGAATTGTAACCTCAGTTGCCTTTTCTTAGCTGACAGGAGTGGCACCTGGTGTGGTCTTCTGCTGCTGTAGCTCATCTGCTTCAAGGTTCAATGTGTCGTGCATTCAGAGATGGTATTTTGCACACCTTGGTTGTAATGAGAGGTTATTTGAATTACTGTTGCCTTTCTCTCACCTTGATCCAGTCTGCTCATTCTCCTCCGACATCAACAAGGCATTTTCCTCCAAACAACTGCCGCTCACTGGATATTTCCTCTTTTTTGCACCATTCTCTGTAAACCCTAGAGATGGTTGTGCATGAAAATCTCAGGAGATCAGCAGTTTTTCAAATACTCAGACCCGCCCGTCTGGCACAACAACCAAGCCACATTCAAAGTCACTTAAATCCCCTTTCTTCCCCATTCTGATGCTCGGTTTGAACTTCAGCAAGTCGTCTTCACCATGTCTAGATGCCTAAATGCATTGAGTTGCTGCCAAGTAATTGGCAGATTAGCAATTTGTAGTTACCAAGCAATTGAATGGTTGTTTGATTTAAAAAAGGTTATTGATATTATTTATTTTTACTCTGTATTCCAAAGGCTAGAAGCTCCCTGCAGACAGGCTGGGAAAGAGCTGGGTCATGTGACAGTTGTATATCACATAGGAAAAAGGTATTTAGATTTTATTTTTAATTAACCGCTTAAGGACCGCCCCATGTACATATATTGTGGCAGAGAGGCCCTTAAGCGTAAAATCACGTACCTGTACACGATTTCTCTCTTCGGGTCTGGGACGCGTGCACACGCCACTGGCGATCCGCTCCCGCTGTATTTGGACACAGCGGGAGCCAATTGGCGGGTCCGGAAGACCCAATTTTCGCCAGCACCCAGCGATCGTTCCTGAGGCAGAGAGAACGGCAGTCTGCCTATGTAAACAAGGCAAATCGCTGTTCTGTCAGAGGGGAAGATGGAGATCTTGTGTTTCTGCCAAGCAGGAACACAGATCTCTGTCTTCCCCCAGTCAAAGCACCTCCCCCATAGTTAGCAAGCACTCCCAGGGAGCACATTTAACCCTTTGATTGCCCCTGATGTTAACCCCTTCCCTGCCAGTGTCATTAATACAGTGACAGTGCATTTTTATTTAGCACTGATCACTGTATTGGTGTCACTGGTCCCCAAAAAGTGTCACTTAGTGTCAGAATGGCCGCTGCAATGTCGAAGTCCTGCTAAAACTCGCTGATTTCTGCCATTACTAGTAAAAAAAACAATAAAAATAATAATAAGTCGATAAATGAATCCCATAGTTTGTAGACGGTATAACGTCTGTGCAAACCAATCAATATACGCTTATTGAGATTTTACCAAAAATATGTAGCAGAATACATAGAATAATAATGGCCTAAATTTATGAAGAAATTAGATTTTTTAAATTTTTTTTATTGGATATGTTTTATAGCAGAATGTAAAAAATATTGTTTTTTTTTTTTTCAAAATTGACGTTCTTTTTTTTTTTTATTGCGAAAAAAATAAAAATCGCCGAGGTGATAAAATACCACCAAAAGAAAGCTCTATTTGTGGGGAAAAAGGACATCAATTTTATTTGGGTTCAGCGTCTCACGATTCAGTTAAAGCAACGCAGTGCCGTATCACAAAAAATGGCCTGGTCAGAAAGGGGGGTAAATCTTCTGGAGGTCAAGTAGTTAAAGCACAGCTTTTTTTTTTTTACATTTCTACTGGTGCCCTCCCTCTCTGTGCCTCTATTCTCCGGAGCTGAAGTGGTTAAAATAATTACGGTGCCATCATCCACATACAGAAACAGAAGGGATCATGTAAATTAAACAGCGTGTGGTTTTGATTATTATTATTATTATTATTCAGGATTTATATAGCGCCAACAGTTTACGCAGCGCTTTACAATATAAAAGGGAGACAATACAGTTATAATACAATAAAATACAAGAGGATTCAGAGGGCCCTGCTCAGAAGAGCTTACAATCTAATAGGGTGGGGCAGGTGGTACAAAAGGTTGTAAATGTGGGGAATGAGCTGATGGAAGTAGTAAAAGATTACAGTAAAACCTTGGATTGTGAGCATAATTTGTTCCAGAAACTTGCTTGTAATCCAAAACACTTGTATATCAAAGTGAATTTCCCCATAAGAAATAATGGAAACTCAGATGATTCGTTCCACAACTATTAATTCATAAATTATTCAGTTTATAGTCCATATAAAAAGATTATAGCAATGTGATGGGTTGTGTAACCATAAAATGTCCATCCACAAATGGAAGTCTCCACAAGGGGATTAGAAGCAAAATCCAGCAGGAGCTACAGAGTATAAAAGAGAAGAGAGGCGCCTCTAAGTGTAGTAATATGGTTACATTTAATGAAGGTACAACATTTAGCATCTCACATGGTTGATGATTAAAAGAGGCACATCTAAGTATGCAGGCATCCGGGGTAAATCTGTCCACATAGACCATCCTCCGCACAGCCGGCTCTCACCGCTGTCAGTCTGCAATCATGACCGGGAAGACTACCCTGCAGTAGAGCGATCTGAAAAAGAGGTTTAAAGCGCTCGTGGAGCACAGCGTGGAAGGGATGGCATCAATGGTGGTGTGGAGGATGGTTTATGTGGACAGCTTTACCCCGGATGCCTGCATACTTGAATGTGCCTGTTTTAAACATCAACCATGTGAGTTTCTAAATGTTGTACCTCATTTAGGCCCCTTTCACACTGGGGTGGTGGGGGCATCGGCGGTAAAACAGCGCTATTTTTAGCGCCGCTTTACCGTCCTTTTAGCGGCGGTATTCGGCCGCTAGCGGTGCGGTTTTAAGCTGGCGGCTGAAAAAGGGTTAAAACCGCTCGCATAGCGCCGCTACAGCGGTGGTATAGCCATGGTACAGCCGCGCCGTCCCATTGATTTCAATGGGCAGGAGCGGTGAAGGAGCGGTGAATACACCGCTCCTTCACCGCTCCAAAGATGCTGTTTGCAGGAGTTTTTTTTTTCTCCTGCCAACGCACCGCTTCAGTGTGAAAGCCCTCGGGGCTTTCACACTGAAGAAACAGCAGCGGCAGTTTTAGGTCGGTTTGCAGGCGCTATTTTTAGCGCAATAACGCCTGCAAACCGCCCCAGTGTGAAAGGGGCCTAAATGTAACTGTATTGCTACACTTAGAGGTGCCTCTCTTCTCTTTTAGACCCCTTTCACACTGAGGCGTTTTTCAGGCGTTTTTCAGGCGCTTTAGCGTTAAAAATAGCGCCTGTAAATCGTCTGAAAGAAGCCTCATCTGCAATCCCAATGTGAAAGCCCGAGCCCTTTCACACTGCCAGCGCCCGAAAAACACTGTTAAAGCACCACTTAAGACCCTTTTCACACTGGGGCGTTTTTCAGGCATTTTTCAAACACGAAAGCGATGCAAAGAAGCCGCTTGGAGGACTTTTTTTGACGCCCTGCCAGCGCAGCGCCCCAGTGTGAAGCACTCGGGCTTTCACATTGGGATTGCAGATGAGGCTTCTTTCAGGCGCTTTACAGGAGCCTGAAAAACGCCCCAGTGTGAAAGGGGTCTTATACTCAGTTGTGACATGACGCTACTTGTATATCAAGTCAAAATTTAAAAAATTTTGCTTGTCTTGCAAAACGCTCTTAAACCAAGTTACTCTAAAACCAAGGTTTTACTGTAGTTGGAGACGTGATAGGCTTCCCTGAAGAGATGAGTTTTCAGGGATCTCCAGTGTAGCAATATGGTTATATTTAGACCCCTTTCACACTGGAGCGTTTTGCAGGCGTTATAGTGTTACAAATAGCGCCTGCAAAACGCCCTAAAACAGCTGCTTTATTCACTCCAGTGTGAAAGCCCGAGTGCCTTCACACTGGAGCGGTGCGCTGGCAGGGCGTCAGAAAAAGTCCTGCCAGCAGCTTCTTTGGAGCGGTGAAGGAGCGGTGAACTCACCGCTCCTCCACCGCTGCTCCCCATTAAAGTCAACGGGGCAGCGCTGCGATACCACCGGCAAAATGCCGCTCCGGTGGCGTTTTGCGGGCGGATTTAACCCCTTTTCGGCCGCTAGCAGGGGGGTTAAAACCGCCCCGCTAGCGGCCGAATAGCGCTGCTAAAACTACAGTAAAGCGGTGCTAAAAATAGCGCCGCTTTACCGCTGACGCCCGGGGCGGCTCGGTGTGAAAGGGGTCTTAATGAAGCTGCAACATTTAGCAACATATTGCTACACTTAGAGACACCTCTCTTCTCTTTTATACTCTGTAGCTCCTGCTGGATTTTGCTTCAAATCACATTACTTAATCTTATAATCATTACTATAATCTTTTTATATGGACTATAAACTGAAGGACCTGTGAATAAATAGTTGTGGAACAAATCATCTGAGTTTCTATTATTTCTTATGGGGAAATTTGCTTTGATATACAAGTGTTTTGGATTACAAGAATTTTTCCAGAACGAATTATGCTCACAATCCAAGGTTTTACTGTATTATATTATAGGGTCTATTTAGATGATATCATTGCATAGCAGAGCTCATCAATAACAGAGGTACATGGGATTTTTTATTTCTTAAAATTCTTTTGGGAAAAACAAAAAGTTTCATAAATCCACATAACCTTTTCCAGATCAGATGTTAATACATAAAAAGGGGACATGCTGAGATGGAATAATACATGCTGAGAAGGGCGCTGTGTTGCGGAAAACACATGCCACATACAAATATGTTACTTCCTTAGAGAAGAGATGTAACAAGTTTTTTTTTTTTTTTAACCGCACACATTTATATTTAAAACTTAGCATATGGTTCAGTTCATATCTTGTCAATGTGATTTCCATCAGAGTACATTTGCCTAACAACTCATGCATTGCATGTTAGTCTGATGTTGCTCTTATTTGATTTAAAGATGAACACCTATCTCTAGCTGTACACATTTTTTTTTATGTCATAGTGAGAGAATTACAGAGAATGTTTTGTGCCTATGAAGTAAATGCATACATATATTTATCTATCTGATGTGATTTAGTCTCAGAATTTCATCACCTGAGCGACTTTTAAATCCTATTATCAGGCTGTTGAAGGCAATGTATAGAGGTTTTGTAGATATTTTTTTTTTCATATAGCCAAGACTAAAATACTTTTTATCTTCAATTAGGCAAATATGAAATATTGCATATCAATAATTTGTATTGTCATTGCCAGCCAGCAGACGGAACTATCCTTAGCCGCTTTAACCATCTCCTGCCCGAAAATCATTGCACCCCAGATATTAAGGCCAAATTTAGCAGCATCAATATGTGCACACCTTAAAAATGTTTACAGTCTCTTTTTTTAACCCTTTCACGCCTAAGCCTATTTCTGACATGTGTTGCTTACAGGTCAAAATCCATATTTTTTGCTAGAAAATTACTTAGAACCCCCAAACATTATATATATTTTTTTAGCAGAGACCCTAGGGAATAAAATTTGCGCGGTGGTCTTTCAAACATACTTTTTTGGGGGAAAAAGACACTTTCATGAAAAAAACTAAACAGTAAAGTTAGCCCAATTTTTTTGTATAGTGTGAAAGATGATATAACACAATAGCAAGTAATTAGATACATAACATGTCATGCTTTGAAATTGCCCACACTAGTGGAATGGCAGCAAACTACGGTACCTAAAAATCTCCATAGGCAACGCTTTAAGAAAAATTAACGGTTACCAGGTTGGAGTTACAGAGGAGGTCTAGTGCTAGAATTATTGCTCTCACTCTGACGATCGCGGCGATACCTCACATGTGTGATTTGAACAAGGAATCCAAACATCCCTTGTGACAGTAATAGGTGGTGACAGGTACTCTTTATGGAGAGGTCGGGGGTCTAAGATACCCCAAATCCCTCCTTTGCACTTACAAGTATTCAGATCGCCAAAATCTGCGATTCTGAATACAGTCTTTTTTTTTTAAATCGGCGCCATTGGCAGCCAAATAAACCGAAAGTTCTGGCGTCACTTCTGGGATTTTACATCAGAGAGCCGATCAGAGCCGCTTTGTTCGGGTCTTAGCCTAGCCGGTGGATGCGCCGGCTGGTGGCTTGGGTCTCCCGGTGCTACGTGAGGCCCGGAAAGAGCGGCAGAAGCCAACCACCCGCTCTAAAAAATAAGTTCAGAAAGTAAGTTATGTGTAATAAAATGGAATGACACCGAAAAAAGTATTGAACATGCTAACTGAAATTTATTTAATACTTCGTAAAAAATCATTTGTTGTTAATGACAGCTTCAAGATGCCTCCTGTATGGAGGAACTAGTCACATGCATTGCTCAGGTGTGATTTTGGCCCATTCTTCCACAAAAACAGTCTTCAAATCTTGAAGGTTCCGTGGGCCTCTTCTATGAACTACGATCTTTGGTTCTTTCCATAGATTTCCTATAGAAATCAAGTCAGGTGATTGACTGGGCCATTTAACCAATTAAGAGTTCCCTATGCTTTGTGGTTGGGATCATTGTCTTGCTAAAATGTCCACCCTCGTATTAACTTCATCATCCTGGTAGATGGCAGCAGATTTTTATCAAGAATGTCTTGGTACATTTTTCCACTCATCCTTCCTTCAATGACATGAAGTTTGCCAAAACTGTATATTGAAAAACAGCCCCACACCATGATGTTCCCACCTCCAAACTTCACTGTTGGTATGTTTTTTTGGGTTGAGGTGCAGTGTCATTTGACCTCCAAACATGTTGTGTATTATGAAATACAAAGAGTTAAATTTTGGTCTCATCTCACCAGACTACATTCTCCCAGTATTTCACAGGCTTGCCTGAATGTTGTGCAGCAAACGTTAAACGAGCTTCAGCATGCTTTTTCTTCATCAATGGAGTACTGTGTGGTGAGTGTGCATACAGGCCATGGCTGCATTACTTATTGTTTTCTTTGAAACAATTGTACCTGCAAGGTATTTCTGAAGCTCTCCACAAGTGGTCCTTGGCTCTTGGACAACTCTTCTAAAATAATTTTTGCTCCTCTGTCAGAAATCTTTCGAGGAGCACCTGGTCGTGGACGGTTTATGGTGAAATGATGTTCTTTCCACTTCTGGATTATGGTCCCAAAAGTGCTCACTGGAACATTCAGAAGTTTAGAAATCCTTCTGTAACCAATGCCATAAGTATGTTTTACAACAATAAGGCTGCGAAGATCTTGAGAGAGCTCTTTGCTTTTAACCATCATGAGATTATTATATATTGAAAATGTATGACTCTTTTCATAAACATCAATAAAAAACAATTGAAAGAGATTATTAAATATTTATATATTTTCTTTAATGCTATAATAGTTTTAGACAATTACAATATTAAATAGAGCTACTCTCCCATCTGCAGGTTCTGCAAAATGAAACCATTTTCACTGAAGGAAGCTTTTAGCTTCGCTGCATCACTATGTCATGTATTTAATAAAAGTACTGACCTGACGTCTTCCTAAATGTTAAACTTTTTTGGCTCAAGTGTTCGGTACGTGGGAGCTCCCATTACTGAATTACCTTTAAAGATGCATTCTGCCTCATTCGGGCCTAAAATAATAGTAAAATAATGATTTGGAACTATCGTGGAATCGTTATAGCCTGAAATTCCTGCTGGCATATCCGTTTCAGGTCATTGATGATAGGGCAGCCAGGATCAGAATAAGTACCTGAAGCTGTAAAACTTCTGCAGGGGCAGCTTTCATACTTCCATGCTGACAGGTTCACTTTAATGTATAATAATTTGAAAGGGAAACACAGACCACAAATCCAACCATCTAATGAGATTGCAAAGATGTATATCAAAAGAAGAGGTGGAAGGAAATGTTTAATTGTAATCAGCGTGGAATAAATGGTATAAATGCCCAGGTCTTCATGCTGACATTTGGATGAAAAGCTGCTGTAACTCACAAGGTAATTAGTGACAAACAGGGAGCTCATTAATGATGATAATGATGTTTTTCTCACAATCCCCTTCGGATCAGTCACCTTTCAGAAATGACAATGTATTGTGAATAGAATTAATAGTGGACACAATGATGAATAGCAGCATGCGCTGTCAGTTCTTAGAGTTGCCAAGAATTGCTTATGACATGCAATGTACATAATACGTGTTCTGATAAAGAGACGTGGTGTCTGCTTGTGTATTATCACCAAACAAAAGCTACCAGGAAGCCTGATTAAAGGGAGAGTGCAGTTAGTTTCCATTGAGAGAATATTTTGAGGCTTCGCAATTACCTTATAGTCATTTTTTCGTGTAGCTTTCATGATTGTATGTGCCTAATTTTTTTTTTATTACTTTTATTTTTGTTAATTTATTAAAGACTAAATATGTTTTTATACTCCTACAGTGGCATCTCCAGCTTTTATATTTAGGGGGGCACATGGGGGGACAGGGACAAAAATAGGGGGGCAACTATAAAATGCAATTATATATATCTATATCTATCCCGGGGCCCTTTACTACGATCCCACAATGAGCCCTTTCACCTGTTCTGCAGTGAGCTCCCTTCCTACTGTATTGGGGTCCCCCAGGGTGGCAGAAAACAAGAAAATATAAGGGTCCGAAGCAGTGGGAGAACTATCAGGGTTGCAAAGGTTGTCTTGCCACCGGGCCCTGGTGTTCTGCCACTGTGGGGTTCCCCAGCCTCCTCTTGCTGTCCTGCCCCTGCTATTGACAGCGCTGGTCCGGCATCTCTTTGAATTCACAGGCTGGTTCTCCTGTCCTAAGGACGGGAGAAATCAGTCTGTTTTTTCAGTAACTGAGAGACCTGGTGGAGTCCTTCCTACAACTCGCTCTTCTACCTGCCAATGAGGATGCAGGGGAAGGAGCAGATCAGGTGGCCGTGGTTGTGTGAGCGCTCGCATTATGCAGTGTCAGCGAGCAGAGGGAGGGGGGGAGCAATCACCCACAGGAGCTGACTGGGGACACTCTCCCTCTCAATAGAGACTGTGTTACTCCAGCTGCGGCCTGAGTAAGATGTGGCGCATGCGCTACGAATGCATACCAAAAGACATTGCCTTTTTGTAAAAAAAAAAAAAAAAAAAAAAAAAAATTTTCTAGTTGGGGGGCACATGGTGGGGCACAGCATAATGTTGGGGGGGGGGGGGGGGGGGTCAGGGCCCCCTCTGCCCCCCTAGGGACGCCATTGTACTCCTAACTTCCCCCTCAATAGTTTTTTTAATCTTCTTTATATATATCTGTTATTTGTGGGTCTTGAGTCTATTCACCTGATGAGCATTCTCTCTTATCCTGAGAAGCTTGATGCAAAATAAGAAGAGCCACACTCTGTAATATAATCTTCCCATATATATATAGCTCAAGTATCAATTATGTATTCATTTTGATTTTCATTTTCTCATTGTTTATACATACTCGAGTTTTTAGGAATTAGAGAAATGGTTGGTATTGTTTGCGCATAAGCAAAGATTGGCTCTAGCTGAACGTTTGGACATATTAACTTTTTAAATGATTGAGTGAATGTGTTATGATTAAGCAACTGTCGGTTTGAAACTGTCAACCCTTGCTCTTACTATGTGGTATGCTATTTGGACTTTTTTGATTTATTTTTTTTTCAATAAACAGTGCCTTGCAAAAGTATTTACCTCCTTGGCTTTTTACCTACAGTATTTTGTTACATTACAACCTTTAGTTCAATGTTTTTTTTAAATGAATTTTATGTGATGGATCAGAACACAATAGTCTAAGTTGGTGAAGTAAAGTTAGAAAATATATACATTAAACTATTTTTCAGAAATAAAAAACTGATAATTGGCATGTACGTATGTATTCACCTCCTTTGTTATGAAGCCCATAAAAAGCTCTGGTGCAACCAATTACCTTCAGAAGTCACATAATTAGTGAAATGATATCCACCTGTGTGCAATCTAAGTGTCACATGATCTGTCATTACATATACACACCTTTTTGAAAGGCCCCAGAGGCTGCAACACCTAAGCAAGAGGCACCACTAACCAAACACTGCCATGGAGACCAAGAAACTCTCCAAACAAGTAAGGGATAATGTTGTTGAGAAGTACAAGTCAGGGTTAGATTATAAAAAAATATCCAAATCTTTGATTATCCCTAGGAGCACCATAAAATCTATCATAACCAAATGGAAAGCATGGCACAACAGCAAACCTGCCAAGAGACTGCCGCACACCAAAACTCACAGACCGGGCAAGGAGGGCATTAATCAGAGAGGCAGCACAGAGACCTAAGGCAACCCTGGAGAAGCTGCAGAGTTCCACAGCAGAGACTGGAGTACATAGGACGACAATAAGCCATACGCTCCATAGAGTTGGGCTTTATGGCAGAGTGGCCAGAAGAAAGCCATTACTTTCAGCAAAAAACAAAATGGCACGTTTTGAGTTTGTGAAAAGACATGTGGAAGACTCCCAAAATGTATGGAGGAAGGTGCTCTGATGAGATTAAAATTTAACTTTTTGGCCATCAAAGAAAACGCTATGTCTAGCGCAAACCCAACACATCACATCACTCAAAGAACACCATCCAGCAGTCGGGACTGGGAAACTTGTCAGAGTTGAGGGAAAGATAGATGGTGCTAAATACAGGGATATTCTTGAGCAAAACCTAGTAGAAAGAAAGAATATCGCAAAAAATAGTAGGACAAACCCCAAAAAATTCTTCAAATATATTAATAGTAAAAAGGTCAGGTCTGAGCATGTAGGCCCTTTACAAAATAATCTAGAGTGGGTGACTGGGGACAAAGAGAAGGCTAATTTATTAAATACTTTCTTCAGCTCTGTGTATACAAAAGAGCATGGGGGAGCTCATGTCCATAATGGGGGTGGTATTGACACAGCCCCAAATGATCCACAATGGCTCAAAAGGGATATGGTCCAGAAATATTTAGACAGAATAAAGGTGGATAAAGCACCTGGACCTGATGGCATCCACCCACGGATCCTAAAAGAATTGAGCTCTGTAATTTCAAAGCCATTGTATCTAATTTTTAGGGACTCATTAATGACGGGAATAGTACCACTGGATTGGCGCAGGGCGAACTTGGTGCCTATATTTAAAAAGGGATCAAAGTCTTTACCAAGTAACTATAGACCTGTTAGTTTAACTTCTATAGTCGGGAAGATACTGGAGCATTTAATAAAAGACCACATAGATGAGTTCTTGCTAGAAAAAAACATTTTAAGCAACAGACAGCATGGGTTCATGAAAGACAGAAGTTGTCAGACAAACCTGATTTCTTTTTATGAAGAGGTAAGTAAAACCTTGGACAGAGGGATGGCTGTGGATGTGGTTTACTTGGATTTTGCAAAAGCGTTCGATACAATTCCACACACACGGCTCATGTGTAAGTTAAAGTCTACAGGCTTGGAAATATCAGTTTGTAAATGGATAGAAAACTGGCTAAAAGACAGAATTCAGAGAGTAGTGGTTAATGATTCTTACTCTGAATGGTCTAAGGTTATCAGTGGTGTACCCCAAGGTTCAGTGCTGGGACCCGTACTCTTTAATATCTTTATAAATGATATTGGGTCTGGGATCAAAAGTAACATTTCTGTCTTTGCAGATGACACCAAGCTATGCAGTGGAATAACGTCCTTACAGGATGTCTCCAATTTACAAGCTGACCTCAATGCTCTGTCTAATTGGGCGTCTATGTGGCAGATGAGGTTTAATGTTGAGAAATGTAAAGTTCTGCACTTGGGGGCTAAGAATATGCATGCATCATACATGCTAGGGGGAGTACAACTGGGGGAATCCATGGTGGAGAAGGATCTGGGGGTTTTGTTAGATCATAAGCTCAATAATAGCATGCAATGCCAAGCTGCGGTTTCCAAAGCGAGCAAAGTCCTTTCTTGTATTAAGAGAGGTATGGACTCCAGAGAGAGAGATATCATTTTGCCCCTGTTCAAACCATTAGTAAGACCTCATCTGGAATATGCAGTTCAGTTTTGGGCACCAGTTCTCAAAAAGGATATCGGGGAACTGGAGAAAGTGCAGAGAAGGGCAACCAAACTGATAAGAGGCATGGAGGAGCTCAGCTATGAGGAGAGATTAGAGGAACTGAATTTGTTCACTCTTTAGAAGAGGAGAATAAGGGGGGATATGATCAACATGTTCAAATATATAAGGGGTCCATATAGTGAACTTGGTGTTGAGTTATTCACTTTACGGTCAACACAGAGGACAAGGGGGCACTCTTTACGACTGGAGGAAAAGAGATTTAGTCTCCAAATACGGAAAGGTTTCTTCACAGTAAGAGCCGTGAAAATGTGGAATAGACTCCCTCCAGAGGTGGTTCTGGCCAGCTCAGTAGATTGCTTTAAGAAAGGCCTGGATACTTTCCTAAGTGTACATAATATAACTGGGTACTGACATTTATAGGTAAAGTTGATCCAGGGAAAATCCGATTGCCTCTTGGGGGATCAGGAAGGAATTTTTTCCCCTGCTGTAGCAAATTGGAGCGTGCTCTGCTGGGGTTTTTTGCCTTCCTCTGGATCAACTGTGGGTATAGTATTGGGTATATTGGATTGTACAATATTTTTTTTTTTTTTTTATGGTTGAACTGGATGGAATTGTGTCTTTTTTCAACCTGACTAACTATGTAACTATGTAACTATGTAAAACCTGTACCACTCTGTGTATGATTTGAGGCTAGGACGAGGTTCACCTTCCAGCAAGACAATGACCCCAAACACACTGCTAAAGCAACACTTGATTGGTTTAAGGGGAAACATGTAAATGTGTTAGAATGGCCTAGTCAAAGCCCAGACCTCAATCCAATAGAAAATCTGTGGTCAGACTTAAAGATTGCTGTTCACAAGCACAAACCATCCAACTTGAAGGAACTGGAGCAGTTTTGCAAGGAGGAATGGGCAAAAATCCCAGTGGTAAGATGTGGCAAGCTCATAGATACTTATCCAAAGTGACTTGGAGCTGTGATAGCCGCAAAAGGTGGCTCTACAAAGTATTGACTTTAGGGGGTGAATAGTTATGCACATGTTTTTCTGTTATTTTGTCCTATTTGTTGTTTGCTTCAGAATAAAAAAAAAAACATCTTCAAAGTTGTGGGCATGTTCTGTAAATTAAATGATGCAAATCCTCAACCCATGTTAATTCCAGGTTGTGAGGTAACAAAACACAAAAAATGCCAAGCTGGTGAATATTTTTGCAAGGCACTGTAAGTCTCATCAACAGTGTGTGGTCATCCATCTTCAAATGGTCCAAGTTCTGTGGTACAATTTGGACCGGCACCTGTGTCTGTGTAGTTAAAGAAAAGTGGACTGTATCTCTTGTTTTGAGAATTTTAAAGTACTTCCCTTTTTTGGTGACGTGGGACAGTAAAGATTTTTGAAGATAATTTTTTAGACTCCAGCTGTAGGTCTTAGGCCCCAACCACACAGGGCGGGCTCCACTAGGAGTCCCCGCTTGCTCAGCAAGGTATCCATCCACTGATCCCCGCTGAGCACGCAGATGACTGGTCTCTGTCCGCTCTGTTTATTTAGAGCAGAGACAAGATACCGTATACCTGTGCTCAAATACAGAAAGAAAAGTCACATAAGCCCCTGAGCCCTTGCAGATACAGCCCCCTTTCCTTTAAACCACCTGTCTGTTTACACTCTACTCCAATCCTATGCGATCTACTAGACGGAAGGGGAACATCCCCATCCATCTGTTTTTAGCGGATCTGATTGGATGGACACATGTATTTACATCCGCTGCTCCATAGAAGAGAATAGAGGGTTTGATAAGCTGACAAGTGGACCCGATCAGTCTGCTCGTGTAAAAGGGGTCCTAATTTACAGGAATCTTGAAGTGAGCCTGGGAGAACCTTCGCCAGAACTAGAGTAAATAAATGCCTTTAGAGGAACCAGCTTGATAAAACTGTCTCCTTGATGTCCTCAGCTCAAGGAAGGTGGGTGGAATGATGCCCAACATCATTGAACCCACAAAAGGATCAACGGTGCCCATGACAATGGGGAAGGATGCATGTGGCAGCCCTGGAGCATGGAGAGAGGGTGAGCACTGCTTGCCAATGTTTTTTTTTTTTTTTTTAATGGGGGATGGAAGAGGGGTGCAAGGCCAGATGGCTGACTGGATTGTTTTTTGCAGCAAATGTTTGATAGATCACTTCCACTCTAATCTACCCTCTGTGCACTCTCCTACACGTATTTGTCTAGTGCATTATTTACAAAGCCCTGATGAAGGGGGGCCCTTTGAATCCTCGAAACACATTGGCATTACTGGATGTGTTTTTTTTTTAAATAAAAACAACTCCTGAACTCTTGGTTTAAATGCTTCAGGTGACTTCTTTCTTTTACATGTGCCAATCTAGGACCATTACTCCCTTGAGAGCTGCTTTTAACATGAAATACTATATCTGACTTAAAGCGGCACTAAACTGTATCTGAGCACCAAAAACAAAAAACGCTATTTAATATTTTTATATTCAAAGCAAAATCCCCCCATCAATCCATTTCTCCCTGGTTTATTTTGCTGAGAAACCACTTTGAAAAACACCCCCTAGCAATTCTTGTCATGGCAATCTTTAGTAAGGGCAAATGATTCATATAGCATTTACTTCCTGGAAACCATCTGCCCTTAGCTCAGACATGCAGAAAGAAGGATGTGCTTAGCTGAGAAAACTCCTCCTCTCCTTCTGAAGACTCCTGGGATTAGGGATGAGCCCGATGTTCAAGTCGAACGTAAGTTTGACTCGAAGATCGGGTGTTCGCCTGTTCACTGAATAGCGAACAATTTGGGGTGTTTGCGGCAAATTCGAAAGCCGCGGAACACCCTTTAAAAGTCTATGGGAGAAATCAAAAGTGCTCATTTTAAAGGCTTATATGCATTGTATTGTCATAAAAAGTGTTTGGGGACCTGGGTCCTGCCCCAGGGCACATGTATCAATGCAAAAAAAGTTTTAAAAATGGCCATTTTTTCGGGAGCAGTGATTTTAATAATGCTTAAATTGAAACAATAAAAGTGAAAATTCTTTTAAATTTCGTACCTTGGGGTGTCTATAGTATGCCTGTAAAGTGGCACGTGTTTCCCGTGTTTAGAACAGTCTGAGAGCAAAATTACATTTCTAAAGGAAAAAAAGTCATTTAAAAGTACTCGCGGCTATAATGAATTGTCGGTCCCGGCAATACACATAAAATTTCATTGATAAAAACGGCATGGGATTCCCCTACAGGGGAACCCCGAACCAAAATGTAAAAAATTCCATACCCAGGCCCTTCAGGTCTGGTATGGATATTAAGGGGAACCCCACGCCAAAATGTTAAAAAAAAAATGGCGTGGGGGTCCCCCTCAAAATCCATACCAGACCTGAAGGGTCTGGTATGGAATTTAAGGGGAACCCCACGCCAAAATTTTTTTTTAAAATGGCATGGGGTCCCCCCAAAAATCCATACCAGACCCTTATCCGAGCACACAACCTGGAAGGCTGCAGAAAAAGAGGGGGGGCAAGAGAGCGCCCCGCTTCCTGAACCGTACCAGGCCACATGCCCTCAACATGGGGAGGATGCTTTGGGGTACCCCCCCAAAATACTTTGCCCCCATGTTAATGGGGAGAAGGGCCTCATCCCCACAACCCTGGCCCGGTGGTTGTGGGGGTCTGCGGGCGGGGGGCTTATCGGAATCTGGAAGCCCCTTTAACAAGGGGACCCCCAGATCCTGGCCCCCCCCTGTGTGAAAGGGTAACGCGGCACAAATGTACCCCTACCATTTCACAAAAAAAGTGCGAAAATGGTAAAAAAAACACAAGACACGGCTTGGGACAAGTCCTTTATTAAACAAATAAAAAAATAAAACTGTCCCACGAAGTCTTCTTCTTCTTCTCTCGCTCCGACGGACCGAAATAAAAAAAAAGCCGCATGCCGCCTACGGTCTGCCTCCATGGGAGGCACCCGCCGTAATGACCAGCCTCTCAGGTGACAGCTCTTTTATAACTGATGGCGGGGCCAAGCGATGACATCGCCGGGTGACCCCGCCCCCCTCTGACACACGGGGACACCCCTATGGCTTCCCCGTAGCGTCAGAGGGGGTGGGGCCACCCAGTCCGCCCCCTCTGACGCACGGGGAAGCCATAGGGATGTCCCCGTGCATCAGAGGGGGGCGGACCAGGTGGCCCCGTCCCCCTCTGACGCTACAGGGAAGCCATAGGGATGTCCCACTTTTATTGTTTCACTTTAAGCATTATTAAAATCACTTCACCTGAAAAAACTAAGATTTTTAAAACTTTTTTTTGCATTGATACATGTCCCCTGGGGAAGGACCCAGGTCCCTAAACACTTTTTAAGACAATAGCTTGCATATAAGCCTTTAAAATTAGCACTTTTGATTTTTCATGTTCGTGTCCCATAGACTTTAATGGTGTTTGCGTGTTCAAATAACATTTTTGCCTGTTCGCATGTTCTGCTGTGAACCGAACTGGGGGATGTTCGGCTCATCCCTACCTGGGATGTATGATATCATTTGCCTAGGCCTGGAAACTAAGAAGTAACTGAAGAAATGTAAAAAAAAAAGTTTGAAAAAAGTAAATATGATATACTTTCCTATGTATATAATCCTTTTCAATCCCTTACCGGTCTACTCAAATGTAAAGAAAAAGTGAAAAAATTTATCTTTAGATAATCTTACACATTTTCATCATTTCCATTTAAATTGCCAAGGTACTGTAGGTAACAGGTTCCCTTCAAGGGTATTAGGATTCACCTCAACGTTCCATAGCCTATATAAATGATCTTGACCTTTTGCCCCTATATTTGTATAGTTATTAAACGTCTTCATGACCCCAAATATGATTATGATATACAGTAGAGGGTACATTATCCCACACTGTATGTAATTACGGAACTTGTCATTCACATTACCGGGTGACACATTGGCAACATTCGCTGGCATATTACAGGTACTAGAGAACGAAGTGCCTATTTTAATCAGGGAATGTGAAGAGGTTTCATCAAACTAGCTAGCATTCCGTGAATAAACCTCCCTTGAAAATGGAAAGCTCTTGTCAAACAGCCTGATTTAGAGCTCCAGTCTAATTATGAAATTGAGATTTCTCTCTTCCTCCAACTAGGAAGATTTAATAAGTTCTCCACTTCCACAATTTCAGGCAAATCCCCGCATATTAGTCCTCAACTGAGACCGCAAAACGTTTGCAAGGGCTCAGGGGCTTATGTGACTTTTCTTTCTGTAAAGCTTCTTAAATGAAGGAAGCTGACTGCAATGATGCTGAGATATCAAACTACCCAGCAATTAACTTAGAACAGAACTGTATTTATTGTCTGTCTTTGTTTTAGTACACAACAGGCAAATAAAAAGAAATGTATGAAGAATTTAGAGTATGGAGCTATTAAAGCTGAACTCCAGGCAAACATCTACATGAGCCATTTTTCCTGCAAATGCAATTGTATTTCTGCCTGTCCAGATTAAAGTGACACTAAACAATATCCTTATTCTCCAAGATAATCCATACACATCCACCACTTCATGACCCTGTAATCTATTTTTCATTAAATTGTTTCTTATTGTGTTTTTTTGCCCTCTTGTAAAGTCCTCCGTGAGCTCCCAAACTTCTTGTTTTTTTCCTCCCTCGCTTCTTTTGTTTGGAATGTATCTGGTTAGCGCTGAAGACCACTCTGGACTGACTGGATCAGTCGATGGTAGTGGGTGGGTGATTGTGTGAGAAATGAGGAAGTCCCTTCCAGTAGATCATGCCCAACGATGGATGGTGGTGATGGACCCTCTTGGGGGCTTGGACTGCTACCTTTCCAATATGGCCTTATGGTCTTGTACATTGGTTTGATGTACATGTTTATACTTTTAATAAACATCCTATGAACCATACATCAGAGTTGCAGTTTTCTGGACACTTCCACTTTCCTTCTATCCTACCCAAAGTTTGTTTCAAATGAGCAGTGCACACTAGTTGCAGTCATGTGCACTTCTCTATGCACACTGCAAATTCATAGTCAATTGTCTTTCTTGGGAGTGAGCAAGAGAAAGTACACTCCTTTGCACAGTGGGACAGTGGAGAACGAGTTTAGCCACCCTCTAATAGGACATCAGTTCACAGAAGTTAAAAAAAAGCAATTTGGAGCAGGCCGAGAGCAATAGAAGGTTCTTTTTGAGTTAAAGTGGATGCAAACCCTCACATATAACCAGTGAAGTGAACAGCCTGAGATGATACACAGAGATGAAACAAATCTCCCTACATAAATTTTACTTGTATATCTGCTGTCTTCAGCTTTCTACATTCTTTAGAATGTGCACATTGTGTTCTTCTTGTTTCAGCATTGGGAGGGAAGCCTGGGCATACGCCGTGTGTGAGAGCTGATTATAGGAAAGGCACCCCCCTCCCTCCAGAAGAACGAAGAAACTTGCAGAGCTGTGCTGTGAATAGACAAGCTCTCTTCTTATCTATCTCTAAGTTACCTCCCCGACACAAATTTCCAGCTGCTTTTATCTCCTGTGCCAGAGAACTTGTCAGAAATGATCATGCTGATAAAAGAGGAAGGGAACAGCAGAAAGGCACAGGACTTAGGGCTTTGGAGAGAGATAAGTAAACACTACAGATATATGTGCCCAGGTCAGATTTTACGGATGGGCTTTACATCCACTTTAAGAATATATGCCTGAATATAATGGGGTTTTTTTTAAACCAGAGTTTGTCACTTTAACTCTTCTCTACTTCTGTTAAGCGTGTATTAATTGAACAGTAAAAGAGCAGAAGCAAACTAATGAGTTAATTCTTCTGCATATTCTGCTGCTCTCCCCATGTTTGCATGTTCCTTGTCAACACATGTTTATGCAACACATTTGATTGGCTCCTAGTACATCTCTTCCTGTCTTAATTGGACTGCTGCTATAGATTACAAGAGACCAGTGGCGGCTGGTGCTCAAAATTTTTGTGGGGGGTGCAAACAAATTGAAAAATTCTAAAAAAAAACATCAATTGCAGCCTCACTGTGCCATCAAACGCAGACACTGTGCCATCAAATACCACCACTGTGCCATCAAACGCAGCCACTGTGCCCATCAATTGCAGCCACTGTAACTGTGCCCATCAAACGGTGCCACTGTGCCATCAAATGCAGCCACTGTGCCATCAAACGCAGCCACTGTGCTCATCAATTGCAGCCACTGTGCCCATCAAACTCCGCTTTAAAGTGATTGTAAAGGATCGTTTTTTTCTTTTTTTAAAATAACAAACATGTCATACTTACCGCCACTGTGCAGCTTGTTTTGCACAGAGTGGCCCCAAACATCCCCTTCTGGGGTCCCCCAGGGGCGCTCGCGGCTCCTCCCCGCATCAGATAACCCCCTAGGAGAAGTGCTCTTCCGGGGGGTTACCTTGCGGGCGCGCTTCCGAGTCCAGCATTTGCCTCCACAGACAGGAATGCCGGACTCAGCCCCGCCCCTCGGCGCCCGCATCATTGGATTTGATTGACAGCAGTGGGAGCCAATGCCTGCGCTGCTATCAATCTATCCAATCAAGAGCCGGGACCCCGTGGAGAGAGGGAAAACGCGTTCCCGCGGAAGAGATGAAGGGGCTCAGGTATGTAAAATGGGGGGCTGGGGGGCCGGTGACTGCCAGGTGCTTTTTCACCTTAATGCATAGGATGCATTAAGGTGAAAAAACACGAGGGTTTACAAACCCTTTAAGGGCTACATTTTGGGGAGATTGGTGTTTGAGAATAATTTTATAGTTTGTGGTTTTGTTTACATTATAGTTCAAGTTTATAGCTTAAAGTGGAAATCCTGCTAAAACTAAAATCCCTACATCTATAGCCACCAACATTCTCACACTATCCTATCTAGCCCTGAAAAGAAAAAATCAGTATACATACCTTTTCTGCAGGTATCCAATCCGATCTTCAGCGGCGGAAGCTCTGATCCCACGATGAGCAGTCAGCCACAGCTTCGCTGTGTAGGCGAGTGCAGAGGACATGTCCGTCAACAGAAGCCCCATAGTAAGTTTTTGGGTGACGTCACTTCCCATAGCAGCTTGCTATGGGGGCACCCGAGCTGCAGCTCTGTGTGCCCATTCAGACACAGAGCTGCGGTTTGGCTCCGCCCCTCTCTCTCCTGATTGGCTAACTGACTTTGATTGACAACAGTGGGAGCCAATAGTGTCGCTGCTGTGTCTCAGCTAATCAGGAGGGAGAGTCCCGGATGGCTGAAACACTCTTGGACATCGCTAGATGGGGCTCAGGTAAGTATTAGGGGGTGCTGGGGAGGCTGCTGCACACAGAAGGATTTTTTTCTTAATGCATAGAATGCATTATGATAAAAAAACCTTGTGACTTTACAACCTCTTTAATTCATTTTTAATATTCAAAGCAAACTCACCCATCTATCCATTCACGTTTTAATGCTTTGTTTTGTTGAGAAATCACTTTGAAAAACACCCTCTATCATTTCTGGCTGTGGCCATCTTGAGTAAGGGCAGATTATAGTAGCAATAGCATTTACTTCCTGGAATACATCTGCACTTGGCACAGGCCTGCAAGCAGGAGAGGGTGTGCTTAGCTGATAAAGCCCCCCCCCCCCCACTGAAGACTTTTGGGATGTATGACATAATTTGCCTAGGCCTTGAAACCAGGAAGTATTTAAGAAATGTTAAAAAAGTTTAAAACAAGAAAATATAATATACTTTCTTATCTATTTACTAATGCTACAACGTATGGATAAATATAGTCAATGTTGATTAAGAGAGTTAAGTTCTGCTTAGAGGACAGTAGGTATACTACAGGATTTACTGGAGCTTAATTTTCCACACTGAAAGATACCTACATGGATCTATGTGGTCATAGAGCTTCTGTACTGGTCACTGCACGTGTGCCACAGTCATATTGAGGTGAGTTGGAAGGCACACCCTGGGGGGCTCTGGTGATTTGGTAATACGAGTACTAATGGAAATTTTTAATTTTGTCATCGCCTGTCCTGTTAACAATGGCATATGTGTAATCCGTTCTTTTTTTTCTTTTGTTAGAAGAATAGAGGATTGGTGTTTTGCCACTTTATTTTCCCAAAGGCAAAGAATAGACGGTTTCATATCAGCAGTTACACAAATGACACATAACCTCTCTCTCCTCCGTTTGCTCTCTACCGATGAAAGGCTTTAAATCAAACAGAATGTCCTCTTTCATCTTCTGAAAGGAGTTGCCTAATGCCACCTGTATAGGGATCACAGCTGAAAAATTTAAAGAGAGAATAAATATGAGCTGAAAGCTAAAGAAAGGGCAGCACAAATTGGAAACAGCCATCTTCCCTGGTCGAAGAGCAATTGAAATGTTCTATAAAGCATGAACAACTTTTCATGGGAGGTATCAAGCTGGTAATTTTGGCATCGCAGCTCAAAGGTTCTTATTTTTCTGCGTGGCTTTGCTGTAATATTTTACAACATTTTCAATAAATACTCATCCTAGGGGCATGAATTTCCTCTGTTAGGGTTAATGTGAGGAGGCTATTATTTAATGCCATCTACACCTATAAATAAAATCTACTCGTGTATAATGTAAAATCTATCTATCTATCTATCTATCTATCTATCTATCTATCTATCTATCTATCTATCTATCTATCTATCTATCTATCTATCTAATCTGTGGTCTCTCTGGTAATCTTTCCCAGATCTCTGACATATGTCCTTTCAGTAAGGCACTGTCCCTTAGTGAAATTGTTTTTGGAAACTTTTTTTATGTAAAAAAAAGGTTTTGTCATAATTCATAATTGAAGTCATAATTCAATATTCAGAAACAAAATTAAAGTAAGGTTCCATTGCACAGAACAATATTTTTCTAACATAGAGCTGTAGGCTAGAGATGCCTTGCAAAGCATCCAACACCACCAGAATCCATCATGCTGTGTCCACCAACTCAAACAAAGGTAAATGTGGCAAATGTGCACTGACTGATATGTTAGGTCTCTGACATTTCCATTCAGGCATATTATACCATGGAGCTTGTAGATCTAAAACCAAAAGTAAATGATGGATCTCCCTTGACTATTCCTAATTTCTAAAGAGTCCCGTATGCAAACCCTTAAGTTGTGACCAACCCAAAAAATAATGCTTTAACTCTTAATAAATTAACAATTTGCCTATGATTTATTCATTTTCCCAATATTTCAGGAAGAATAAAGCAATCTTGTATCTCACTACATAGGTGCAGAGATTCTGGTGAATTTTAACATAAATGTAAGGTTAGGATGGTTTTGCCTTAGCGAGATGTGCTGTGAATTAAACTACATCTAAGAATATACTACTTCTACAGCACATCTCGCTAAGGCAAAACCATCCTACCCTTACATTTATATTACAAATGTGATTTCACAAAGAACTTAGTACTTGTGAGTTCAAAACTTTTTGTAGAACTTGGGCTTCAATTTCACCAGGGGTGAGAAAAACCATGAAAAAAATGTCTCTCTTATTTTAAAACTCAAAGCCCTATCCAGTGCCCCGTTTATAAGGGGGCAAAAGGGGAAACTGCCCCAGACCCCCTGAGAGAACAGGCCCCGCTCTTTACAAAAATCATTATAATAAATAATATAATTATAATAATTAATAAACAATTTAAAAAAACAAAATTATAAAAAAAAATAATAATATGTATAATAGTTAAAAATGACTTTCTTTTATTAACTGCTTCAGCCCCAGAAGAATTTACCCCCTTCCTGACCAGAGCACTTTTTGCGATTCGGCACTGCGTCGGTTTAACGGACAGTTGCGCGGTCGTGCGACATGGCTCCCAAACAAAATTGACGTCCTTTTTTCCCCACAAATAGAGCTTTCTTTTGGTGGTATTTGTTCACCTCTGTGATTTTTATTTTTTGCGCTATAAACAAAATAAGAGCGACAATTTTGAAAAAAACACATTATTTTTTACTTTTTGTTATAATAAATGTCCCCCAAAAATATATCAAAAAACATTTTTTTTCCTCAGTTTAGGCCGATACGTATTCTTCTACATATTTTTGGTAAAACAAAAATCGCAATAAGCGTTTATTGATTGGTTTGCGCAAAAGTTATAGCGTTTACAAAATAGGGGATAATTTTATGGCATTTTTATTAATAATTTTTTTTACTAGTTTTGGTGGCGATCAGCGATTTTTATTGTGACTGCGACATTATGGTGGACACATCGGACATTTTTGACACATTTTTGGGACCATTGTCATTTATACAGCAATCAGTGCTAAAAAAATGCATTGATTCCTGTGTAAATGACACTGGTAGTGAAGGGGATAACCACTAGGGGGCGGGGAGGGGTTAAATCAGTACTAGGGAGGTGTTTCTAACTGTAGGGGGTTTGGGCTGTGTTTGTCAGTACACTGATCTCTGCTCCCGATGACAGGGAGCAGAAATCGAGTGACACTGTCACTAGGCAGAACGGGGAGATGCTGTTTACATCAGCATCTCCCCGTTCCTGCTCTCCGTGAGACGATCGCGGGTATCCCCGTGGCGATCGAGTCCGCGGGACCCCGCGAGCCGACTCACGGAGCACCCGGCCGGTGCGCGCCGCCGCCGGCGCGCACGCAAAGGCACGGCGGGGAATTCAAAAGGACGTACAGGTACGTCCTTTTGCCCAGCCGTGCCATTCTTCCGACGTATATCGGCGTGAGCCGGTCGGGAAGCGGTTAAATGTATTAATGGTAAGTCATATTTTACCAGCACTCATCTGTAAATATTTTTCCTCTAGACTGTTTTAAAAAATTACTTTTGGCAGCTCAAGCATAGTTTGAGCGCTTACGCTCTTAAGGAAGGTGGCCTATGACTGGTTGTGTGTACGCGTGACCTCAGAATGACGTTGTGTCATGCATTTTAAAAATGTGACACTGTCAATGAGAATATAAACCAACTCTGTTTATGAGGGGCCCCCTAAACCTGAAGTACCCTGGGCCCTCCAAGGTCTAAACTTGGCCCTGGCCACATCATTTTTTTAATGGCTTTGCTGATATAAAACCCTGCTACTAAATGAGACATGTGATCATCATGCTAGCATTATTACGGTGAAAGCTTACATTTGGGTACAGGGTTTTCACTCAAGTTAGAGTTAGCCTTAAGGTTAGTGTTAGAAATACGCTTACCTTTAGGGTTAATGCTAGGGTTTCCATTAGGGTTAGTGCTAAAGTTAAGGTTACCTTATGTGTTAAGGTTACCTTGAGTGTGTGTTTTCCGCTATTTAATAGCTTTGGGAAGGTGCCATGTCATGAGTTGACATGCACTGCCATTCCCATTAAAGCCCCTCTAATGCGCATTTAAGGATCAAAAACTGGACCTTAAACTTTTATGGCCAACACACCACACAGATATGAGCTAGCACTATTAAAACAATGGCAAACCTGTGTACATGCATTAAAACGCATAGGTGTAAATAGACCCTTAGTGTTAGCTTTAAACTAATGTGAGGTTAATGGTCTTTGCCAAAAAATAAAAAAAATTTTAGCCAAAGAAACTTGGTTTTGCTTTTCCCGTTGACCTGTAGTTTACCACATTATGCCAGATTTCAATGAATTTCCAGATATTGTGTCCCTGATTTTCTTATTGTGTCCCAAATTTGTTTAGTCCTACTTTCTACCAAGGTACCAACTATTGTTGTTGTACACTGAGAATGCTAGTGAAGTCTTCCAAAGTTCTAACTAAGTGAAAAAAAAAGAAATATATTATATATTTCTTACAAAAACAGGACCCTCACCTTGGCAACATCCAATTAGATAGGAAAGGAAGATAGAAAATATGTACCTAGTTTCTCAAAAAACATGGCGGAATTAGCAGGCACAACATGAGCCAATCTTTAAAATTGTATAACAAACTTTATTCCAACATTTTAAATTATGATCTTATAAAAAACATTGTAGCACCCTCTATGTTAAGTAGATCAATCAAATACCCAATCCCAAACATGGAGACCGTAATCCAGCCAAGCAGCGTTCAGAGAAGTCCATCTAATAAAGATGTGTATGTGTAATAAAGGCATGGATATCGGGGATCAAGTCCACAGTGCCTCCATGCTTGTTGGTCAACGCGTTTCACAAGATTTACTTGCTTCCTCAGGACTGATTGGGTGGGTGCTGATAAAACATGAAAGTAGGAGTGGAGATTACAAATCATGGGGGCAGACACAGGAGCCACCTCAGACATTGGGCGGGGGGACACCTGGTAGAAACCTAGATGTCCACTACTTCCAGAAGCAAGACCAAAAAGAAGGATAGTATGACGTAAGTAATTGTACCAGGACGCTCTACAAGAGTGTTAAACAGAGGTGGTACAGGGACCCTAGGAGGGAGTAGAGTATATACAGTATGCTATCTGATTAGTGCCAAATGTATGTATAATGACAGCGTTTGAAAAAGCTTTGTCAAAGGCCCAATTTCATAAAAAGGGGGTGAAGCATTCAAGCTCCTGGGTATCCCAGGTTCCCAGTCTATCCAGAATATGAAGAGAGTATCTTAAACAGCCTCGGGGAAAAAAAACACCCTTATCAGAAACACAGCCCACATTTAGACTTCAGTCTGAGACCAGCCATCCACCCACACAAAAGGACCGGGCCCTGTACAGAGCGTCCCCTACAAAGCAGTGCTTTCAGTGGTAGAGTTGGTTGGTCTGTCATATTTCTTGTATTTTTTAACTGGCAGCCATGTTGTTGAATGGAGCCAGCAAGAGGGTTTCATTAACTCCCTCTCACTCCATAGAGGCTGCATTCCTCTGTATATCAAAAGAAGCAACTTCAAGAAAACTGGTTTCTTGAAAGTAGCTACACGCAAGTTGTAAAATAAATAGCATAAATTTATATTTGAAAATTAGATTAAATTTACTTGAAATTCTTTTATTTTCCCATCAAACAACTCATGCCATGTGATTGCAACATTTCAAAATTTTATGACCTGCTCACAAATATTTGAAAGGAAGGGTTTTTTTCCATTAGCGCCATACATATGGAAATTAGGACATCAATTCTGAGGCAGCTAATTGTTGTTTCAGGGTGACATGTAAGAGTTTGCAGTAAAACATGAAAGTGTATTATTTTCTTCCATTTTGTGAAATGTCTATTAATAAATAATCTCAACTTCCAGGGCCGTTTTCAGAATGAAGTGAAAGTGCCATTTAGATTCTGATTGCTGTATTAATAATTCTCTGTCATAAAAAAAGAGTGGTACATTATTTAGGAGACATTTGGAAGGTTTAGTAAAGGCCCATAAACATTAAAGAGTATTTTTATGGGCTGGATCTACTTTATCGTCTGAAATATAAAGTTAAAATAAAAATGTCCTTTTAACTAACATGTAAAAATATAACGGTGTTATCTTTTTAAGTATTTACTGATTTTTAATGGGATGTCCTTTTTTGTTAACCACCTCTGCCTTTTTTTTTTTAAAGAATAGCAGAAGTACAACTTCCTTGCATGTTATCATAAAAGTGTCTGCATTGGTTGGGTTTGGATCCCTGATGGTGCCGTCATGGCACAGGCATTGCTGGGTTAGTGGTTGTGTCATAACCCCATTCACTTGAATGCAAAAGCAGGGATAATTTTTTCAGCGGCATGTGTATACTCACATGCCACTGGGTGGAGTGGTTGGGGGCAGTAAAAATGCAGCTCATCCGCATGCTTTTACAACCCCTCAACCACAAGTGTCTCCAGGAGAGTCAATTATGTAGCACAGCCTCCTCCATTCTTTCATGTCATTGCCCTATCCTCTTCTGAGAGTGTCTACTTACTCTGTGTGCTGACCCAGCTACCCCACCCCACCCCTTACATCCCTGCATAACCTTTTGTATAGCAGCTTAGGGAGTAAAGAGAAACACCATAGGGGTCACCTGACTGATAATTCTGAGTCTGCAGGGGCTACTGACATCCAATATGGTGGCATCCAGTAGTGGTCTCCTTGTTTTTTTATGTTTACACAAGGCAGGCTTTTACAGATAAACAACATAACATACACTAAATGCTCATAAGGGTTTTTTTTTTAATGGTCTGGCCAATGGATTTTTTAGATGTGCTGTGCACTCCTATATTAATTTCACATTTGGTCCCCCACAGATAATTGTTTTTAGTGGTGGCTCTGAGTAAAGAGTAAGACCTGGTCCTTCTGGGTTTGAAGAGCATGTTGTTCACTCCCATTCCCATCGGTATGCAGCATTGGGGGCCTGAGCAGCCAATCACAATGCACCAGCACTTTTACAATGAGGCATGGAGAAAGAATTTTTTTTTTTTATCCCTGAATAAGCACAGAACACCACTGAGTGCTTTAGTACTTGATTGTAATTGCTTCTGCACTTACAGTTTTCTTTTAGTTACCCTGCAAAATGCCATAAATATCTGTTGAGTGAAGTCTGCTAATGCAGCTTCCTGTGATGATGTGGCAACAATGCTGCACTGCTCCTGAATTCAGAGCAGCGTTGCCACTCTTGTGTAGGCTGTGTCTGCTTGCCCTACTGTGGGATGAGAAAATGTTACAGGGGGCATGGCTATTAGCATTGGCTCATTCACATGCCTGTAGCTTGTCATTCATCATATGGCCAAACCTAGTCCTGCCCACTGCTTTCTGGATTGACAGCACTGCCGAAACCCTCCCACTGTGACCTGCAGTGTCTCGGAGGGAAAGTGTGTGAGACTCAAATGAAAGAGGCTTTGGCTCAGTCAGATATAGGAAGGAAAGTTTACTTTAAATGTTTGTTTACTTTATAAGGCTTGTGTATCACATGGTAACTGGATTTGATATTTCTTTGAGCTGTCATACAGGTGTCTTTAGTTGTACTTTAATAATGCATTGTGTAATATTGGTTGATTTCTTTTATAGAGCAAGTATTGTGCAGAAGAAAATCATCTATTTCCAGGATGAGGGATCACTTACCAAAAGAATGTGTGAGCCAGGTAAGATTATCTTCATAGCCTTCAAGTCTAGCTTCAGTGAGCATACATTATGAGTTATTGCAGTGGTTACTTTAAAGCGGCTCTGTCACTTTCCAAAAACATCCAAAGAATGGTCTCTGCAATAGAAGACTGTGAATATATAGCTAAGTTCGGACTCTCCATCCACTGGAGAGGTAAGTATTCACACTCTTCTATAGCGGGGGCCATTGTTTGGATTTTCTTTGGGTATCGCCAGAGTTCCTTTAAAGCGGTTTTAAACCTAAACAATCACCTGAGGAGGAGACTGTCATCAAACTCATATACATTCTGACACCATCCAACATGGAACTTACATAGGATAGTGGTGGTGGCCGTCGGGGCGCAGGAAAGATACATGGTTCAGGAATGGGCTTTAAATAGACTGTCACTTTGTCCTAAATTGCAAAAGAGAGGGAGCCTATTTAAGCATGATGTAAAAACATTTTCAACTATGTTGCATTCTATTTAAAGTGGAAGGCAAGTCAAAACCTAACTAAGCTTAAATCTACTCCCACCCCCATTTTAAGCCTATTCTATCTACCTTGTAAAAAGAAAGATGCCTATACTTACCTGTTCTGAAATCGCTCCAGTCCATTCACACTGGCTTCTAGTGCCGGCTTCAGTGTAGAGGAGGGATAGCCGACAACTGATGTCCCATCTGCCATGCTCTGCAGCCATTGTTGGTGATCTCTTCTCTACATTGAAGCTGGCGCTGGAGAGATCGTGATACCGGACTAGAGCAGCTTCAGAATAGGTAAGTATAGGTATCTTTCCTTTTGCGGCGTATATAGAATAGAATGCTTTTTGGATGTTTTCCCTTGAAAATGACTTTGATTATGACTTTCTAAAGTACCCAGGGGAAATACCCCTAAAAACATATATCATGAGCATACCCAAATACACTCAAGGTGCATGTGGAAGGGGCTCAGTGCCAGGATGAACAGTCTAAATAATGCAATTGCCTTTGTGTGCACACTTTTCAAAGCCCTAAACAAAGACTGTAAAAGGGCTGAGTAGTAGTGTTTTACTATAGCTTTACACAAAAAGCACTGCTATTTAGTGTTAACCTTTTTAAAGGCAAGGAGCCAAAACGTAACAATCCAACAACCACTTACAACAATACGAAATATCTTATTAAATGTAGTTAAAACTATGTGTAAAAAAAAATATTTTCTTTTTTGTTTCCGCATTTTATAAAAACTTCTGGCAAAATAAGTCTTTAAAAGACTCACCATGCCTCTTAAAAAATACCTTGGGGTGTTTACTCTTCAAAATGTGGTTGTTTTGTGGATGTTTCCACTGACCTGGTGCTCCGAAGCCTCCAAAAATGTGATAGATAGTAAGGAAATTATATGTGTATTTTATGCCCCTAGAAAGCTTGAAGGTGCTCCTTAGATTTTGAGCTCCTTTGAGTGGCTAGGCTGTGAAAAAAGTTTAACTCAGGAGGAGTAACAGAATGTGTTTTGGGGTGTATTTTCAAGTATGCCTATGATGCGAAATATTTATTGACAACTATGTACAAATTCATTTTTACATTTTCTTTCCTGCATTTTCTAAAAACTTGTGATTATATTTTCAAAAGACTAACAATGTTTTTCAGAAATTACCTTAGAGTGTTTGTTTTTTTTGTGGGTGTTTTCACTGTCCTGGTGCTCCAGGGCCTCCAAAAATGTCATAGGTTGTCAGGACATTTGATGATTTATGCCCCTAGAATGCCTGAAGGTGCTCCTTGGATTTTGGGCCCCTCTATGCATCTAGGCAGTAAAAAAGTCTCACATATTTTGTATCTCCATACTAGGGAGACATAGTAGATTGAGTTTTGGGGTGTCAGTCTGCCCATGCTGTGTGTAAGGAATAGCCTGTTAAAATGACAACTTTGTTAAAAAAAAAAACTATTTTATTTAATTTCTTCATTTTCCAAATAATTCTGACAAAAAAATTACAACTTCAAAAAACTCGCAATGCCTCTTAGAGCCCTTTCACACTCACAGCGCCCGGGCGTCGACAGTAAAGCGCAGACTAGCAGACTATATTTTGATCTACATTTATGAAAAAAAAAAAAGATTTTTTATTTGCAAAATTTTATAACCCAAACATTTTTTAAAAAAAGGGCCTTTTTTTCAAAATGCTTAGTATTTTTCCATCTATATAGCAAAAAATAAAAAACACAGTGGTGATTAAATACCTCCAAAAGAAAGCTCTATCTGTCTAAAAAAAAATGATAAAAATTTGATTTGGGTACAGTGTTGCATGACTGAGTAACTACCATTCAAATTGTGACAGCGCTGAGAGCTGAAAAAACACCTGGACTGGAAGGGGTTGAATATTTTCCGGACCTGAACTGGTTAAAGAGTTAATAGAAAGGATATAAAATGTGAATAACCTCTGTTATTCACTGCTTTAAAAAAGTTTGGGGTTGATAGCCTTTACTGGCTAACCTAAAGTAGAACTTAAAGCAGAGTTCCAGGTTAGATTGAAACTAGGTCTTAATCAATCGAGCGCCACCCCCACCCCCTGTTTTCGCATATTCTTTTTTCTGGTGTTTTTTTTTTTGCTGTTTTGTACCTCTTTTTGTTTTCCTGCAGGACTGCCGTCCTACCTCGCCGCGGCGAGTTACGTCATTATTGGCCCCCCCCCCCCCCCCACACCCCCGCTGCCTTTTGGGACCTGTGTGTGTCCCAGAAGATGACAAGGCCATTCAGAAAGCACAGGCTTCACTGCCATTTTCCCTTAGTTGCAATGCCAGCGTCTGCACCTGAGCCGATGGACAAACTGGCTTCTTCGAGGGGCCAACATCACAGGATCCCTGGACAGGAGGGTGTTCTTATATTAAAAATCATCAGCTTTACATTTTTTTTTAGAGGCTGGAACTCTGCTTTAAGTAACTAATTAAAAAACTATGAACTGGCAGGCTAATTATTGCAGAAGAGACATGCATTCTCTTCTGCAATAAAGTAAAGCTACCTGCCTGTTTGCATTCTTCTTTACATTGCACACTGATCCTGTGACAACATCCCGTGCGAGCCAATGAAGATGGATGCACCCCAGCACACGAAAGAAGCCGGGTAGAAGATGGCGGCGCCGGACCTTGGACTGTTGAAGAAGAGGTAAGTATTGAGGACTTTAGTTCTGCTTTAAGTTATTAACGATGCAAACTTTTGGGACAAATTGGTTCCCTTTTTCAGGCTTTAAACAAACCTAAGAAGAGATCTAAGGCATCTTGGAAGCTTGCATAATAACTCAAGTTAGCCAATAAAGGGAATCACCTAAACTTTTACTTTCTGCAAAAAACAGTGAGTAATACAGTACAATACTCTACGATTGCTTTGTAAAAAAAAACAAAAACGGTAAATATAAAATAAAAAAACTCTCAACCCTCATCATAACAATTTTCCTTAATATAAAATTTTTTTTTTAAAAACTCTACAGAGAGATAAGATAAGAGTTTTTTTCTGCCTTTCCCCCCAGATATATGTACCAGTTTACAGGGCTGTAGAAATAAAATAAAATGTTTAGCATGCATTGCATTTTACATTGTGGACTTTTTACAGATGTGACATCTGAAGGAGCCAGTGAGAAGACAATACCCGACTGCTGTGCTTGTGGAACAGCTAAATACAGGTTAACTTTCTATGGAAACTGGTCAGAGAAGGCACATGCTAAAGACTACCCAAGTGAGTATACTTTTATCTTTTATCTTTTTTAAATATCTAAACCTATATTGGAGCTTACCAGTCCTTTGATATTGTGGCTGCATTAGTTGTTTCAGCCTTTTTTCTTCATCTGATTATCCTACCAGTTATACCAGCCAGTTTAAATTCCCTTGTCCCTTGAATTTTTAGTCCTGTGCTGTGTCCCGATATCTCAGTGTGAAGTTCTGTTACTAATACTGCCCAGCTCTACCCTATTGCCATGTACAGATGACTCACCTGCAGACCCTGTGTTTACATGTAAATAACCTGCATTGATATGTAAATTGCGGTAGCATAAATATGTAAAAAGCCATGGAACTGCGGCATTGATATGTAAATAGAGGCAGCATTCATATGTATATCATGCCCCCCTGAGGTCATATCCACCATCACTTCTGTTGAATGCTGCTCACTGCGGAGATAAAGGGGCATGCTGGAAAAACCTGCCTACAACTGTGGTCATTAAACCTAACATCAGCCTGTTCTGCAAAGCTAAGAAAATTGGAGGTGTAACCCTTTTTCAAAATAACATGGTGCAACAGCACCGTAAATTTTGGTGCATATGAATACGCACATCTCAGCAGATGCGTGATGGTGTCAGTAACAATTAATGCCATTGCTGTGTAACTGTTAAAGGGCAGCATGTTTCTGTGGTGTCAGGAAAGGGATTTTGCATGCGTTCCCGACACACACAAATGTGAACGCAGGATAAATGTCTCAGTTACATTGGTGGTCAGTGTAAATCATCTCATTACATTGGGGCTTGGTGTACAATACTTTCATTCACACTAGTGGCCAGTGTGAAGGAAACCCTTACATTGGTGGTCAGTGTAAATTCTTCATTACATTGGTGGTCCGTGTAAATCCCCCCTAACTTTGGTGGTCGGTGTAAATCCCCCCTAACATTGGTGGTCGGTGTAGAAGTGTCACCTTACATTGGTGGTCAGCACAAATCTCCTCGACAATGGTTGTCAGTGTAAATTCCCCCTTACATGGAGGTCATTGTATATTCCCCCTTACACTGGTGGTTGGTTTTAATCCGGTCCGGTGCAATCCGATCCGCTGGACGGATGGCGAACGTATTGCCATTCATCTGTTTTCAGCGGATCTTGTCAAATCGGATGGCAGGCGGGTGTTTCCACTGACATCCTCCTGCCCATACAAGTCAATGTGTGGCCCAATCAGATCCGCCTGAAAAACGTACAGGCGGATCTTTGCAGGCCGATCGTGTGAAAGGGGCCTAAAGAGACCAAATAAGAGAAGTTCAATGTAAGGGTTTACATAACACTTTCAGTCATCAAAGTAAAAACTTGGCGGGCTCCTGTGGCCTATATGATCAGGCATTTAGATAAAAGGCGGGTCGCAATTATTTTAATATCAGACAAAAGATTTGCCATTTTCTTGGAAATGAGAAAACTGTTACCACACAATGTTTGCTTCTAAATAAATACTGAATCTCTACAAGGCATGTTGCAGAACAAACAAAACTCCAGTATGATGTATACTTCAGTGCTGTAGAAATTGTCCCAGTGGGTCATCTGTCAGCCAAGGGCGCCGTTATTGAAATATCTGTCCATGTAATTACTTCAACTGTTTTCCCCCTCTCTAAAATATGATTCATTGTTGCCTATAAAAGATTTGACCTTCCATTCGTAGGAAGGCAAAGGGAACTCTTTAATGAAACGTCTTATCTATAGACTTCAATACTGGATGACAGAATCATTTTCTTCCACATATTTTTATTGGCCTTTTCTATCAAATCGCCAATTACACACAGACCCTATATATATAAAGAAATCTACCATCAGGAATAGGCAGGCAGTTATCTTTTTATGGAAGGAATTTATTTAAAAGTTTGAGAAAGGCTTTGACAATAAAGATACGTTAAGCTATCAAAGACAATATTGTGATAAAAGCATGCTTTAATAATCTTGCATTTACGAGCGTTTTGAGATGGCAGAAGATAGTCATTTCGTTGATTTTTATTGCAGCACCAGGTTTGTTTTTCAGTTTACTTTACTGCTGATCACTTGCAGTTAAATTTGCCTAAGCTCTTTGACTGGATGTAGTAGGTTGCAGATAAGCTAATAGAAAGAGGTACTGTTTGTTACTGTAATGCCCTGTACACACAGTCAGATTTTCTGACGGAAAATGTGTGATAGGACCTAGTTGTTGGAAATTCCAACCGTGTGTAGGCTCCATTATACATTTTCCATCGGAATTTCCGACACACAAAGTTTGAGAACTTTCTATAAAATTTTCCGACAACAAAATAGGTTGTCGGAAATTCAGATCGTGTGTACACAAATCCGACGCACAAAGTGCCACGCATGTTCAGAATAAATTAAGAGATGAAAGCTACTGCCCCGTTTATAGTCCTGACGTACGTGTTTTACGTCACCGCGTTTAGAACGATCGGATTTTCCGACAACTTTGTGTGACCGTGTGTATGCAAGACAAGTTTGAGCCAACATCCATCGGAAAAAATCCTAGGATTTTGTTGTCGGAATGTCCGAGCAATGTCCGATCGTGTGTACAGGGCATTAGGCTCCATGCACACTGGCTTAAAAAGCAGCTCAATGTTATCCTATGTGTCCATGCACATTAAGACGATTACAGGCTTATTCTGAGCTCAACGTTTAGAGGCAGGAAAAAAAAAAACCTTATGGTTTGCGTTTCTGATTAGAGCTTTCGGGCAGAAAAAATGCAAAACTCTCCTAAACTCGTCTAAACTTTGTACGAAAAAATGCTCTATTTGAGCGTTTTTTTTCTGCCAAAGGAACTGTGTTTTTTTAAGCCCAGTTTGCATGGAGCCTTAGGGCTCTTTCACACGGATGATCCGTATCTCCGTTTTTCATCCTTCCGTATTCGGATGAAAAACAGACATACATGCTTCCCTATGGAATAGCGGATGTCAGCGGATGAACGTCCGCTGACATCCGACCCGCTCCGATCCGAAAAAGTGTAACGGAGGAAAACCCTACTTTTCCATCCGTTTTCGGATCGGATCGGGTGACGACGGACTCTACGGTCCGTCATCACCCGATCCCCCATAGGGGAGAGCGGCGCTCTGACAGGTCCGTCGCTGCACAGTGTGCAGCGACGGACCTGTCATCTTCCTGCTCAGCGGGGATCGGCGAGCGATCCCCGCTGAGCAAGCGGGTGTTCACGGGGCGGATGATCACTGATCTGCCCCGTGTGAAAGAGCCCTTAAAGTGCTCCTACTGCCCCTACATCAACTGCTCCTACATCAACTGCCCCTACATTAACCGCATCCCATGCAAAAGTTCCTCTGTGTTGAAAGGAAAGTTCCACCTATTTTTGGGACAATGTATTGGAAAGTTGGGCTGTTAACAAGAACCTCCGTAATAAAAAAGAAATGGACCAAAGCCAGGCTACTGCTCAAAATTCCGATATTGGGGCTCACTGATTTATGGTAAAAGGGCCCCCATTGCACTGGACCTATAGTTGGTTTCTTGAGTGGGTAGCTTCTGTGTATGTGTGATGAGGAGTACCTCAAAAGTGAAAAGTTATGCACAAGACAATTCAGTTCCATACTTTTTTGGTGCTATATCATAAGAGTACAACTAATGTGTTATTTACGAGAAATCAAATCCCCCCTTACTTAGTGCTTGCAGTGATAGTTCAGGTGTATGTGGAACTGGTCTCTGAGTATCTCAAAAGAATCAGATAAATGATAATACTCCAATGCACAAATATCATCAGTCAGCTGGTACTTCCAAACTACTTGGACACGGTCTCCCAACTGGTTCCATGTCATGCGCCTGAACTCTCAAACAAGCTATAAAAGCTATGAAGAAGGCAGAGCTCTCAAAATGCATTAGCTGTACTCATATATTTTACCATATTTATCGACGTATAACACATAATCGTGTGTGCGTGTTATATGCCAATCCCTGCTGCCTCAGAGTGGAAGGAGGGGACAAGCACCGCTAGATTACACACAGCCGCGATCTCCTGTGTATCCGGCACTCAGTCACACACAGTCCTGTTCTGTCCATCATATGAGCCAGGCGGGACTGTGAGTGACCGAGCGCCGGATACACAGGAGATTGCGGATCTGTGTAATCCAGCACTGGCGCGCTGCAATCATCGGCAAAGGCGAGTCTGCAGATGGATACTAAATAGGCTGCAATGATGGGCATGCTAGAGGCTGCAGATGGGCACTAAACAGGCTACAATAATGGGCACATTAGAGGCTGCAGATGTGTACTAAACAGGCTGCAATGATGGGCATGTTAGAGGCTGCAGATGGGCACTAAACAGGCTGCAATAATGGGCATATTAGAGGCTGCAGATGGGCATAGATCAGGCTGCATTGATGGGCACTGACCCTTATTTTAAAATTTAAGTTTTTTTCTGAAACTTCCCTCTTAAAGTTAAGGTGTGTGTTATACGCCGGTGCGTGTTATATGCCGGTGCGTGTTATGTGCCGATAAATACGGTAATTCTAATAAATTCTAGAACTGAATTTTCCTGTGTATGACTCTTCACTGCTTTACATTGCAACCCTTTTCTCAATGTACTGTTGGCTAATACCAGCTCCAGTAAAAGACTGCTCCATTCTATTTTCACAACTCTTATGCCGCGTACACACAATCGGAATTTCCAACAAATGTTCGATGTGAGCTTGTTGTCGGAAATTCCGACCACGTGTAGGCTCCATCGGACATTTTTTTGTTGGAATTTCCGACAACAAAAATTTGAGAGCTGGATCTCAAATTTTCCGACAACAAAATCCATTGTCGGAAATTCCGATCGTGTGTACACAATTCCTACGCACAAAATTCCACGCATGCTCGGAATCAAGCAGAAGATCCGCACTAGCTATTGAACTTCCTTTTTCTAGTCCCGTTGTTCGCGTTGTCCATTCTTGCTGATCGGAATTTCCAAAAACATTAGTGCGACCGTGTGTATGCAAGACAAGTTTGAGACAACATCCGTCGGAAATAAATCCACGGTTTGGTTGTCGGAAATTCCGATCGTCTGTACGCGGCATTACTGAAAAAATACCTTTTTGTATGTGTTGGTTAAACTCATTTTCCTTCAGGTACAAACAGTGCCCCCTGGATGTTTGCAAAATTCTTAAAGAGAACAATTTATCCAAGGTGATCATATATATAGCTGAGGTTCTTTATATATATTTGCAGATATTTCAATGTGAGATAAGATAAGCGGCTTTAGAAGCTTTTATTTAACTTGAAGCTTGCGGTACAGTGAGACAAATGTTCTCATAGCGGTCAGAAAGTAAAACTGGGGTTTGTAGAAGATAGCACCTTTTTACAAATTTGTGAGGAGACCGTATCTAATTAACAAATATCTTTAATCACATAAATCAAAATGCTTCTGTCATTTTGTATAATTTCTGTAATTAAAAAGCACAGATGTATATGGAGTAATAACACTACTATAAAAAGTTGGCATTAAAGTTCAACACCAATGAGTGAAGCTGCATTGAACTGCTTTGTTGGTGCTCCAAAATGTAATATACATCTCATTATTTTGATATCTGTGTTACTTTAGATGGGGTGGTGGTCTAGTCCAATTGTTTTTTAGGACTTCAGGAAGTCGACTTATTAATCTTATAAGGAACTAAGATGTAGGCATCTTAATCTCCAATGGTGAATGTTCATTGGTAATTTGCCATATGATGAGTGAGTCTAGAGGCACAGATGTGTGCAAGCTAATTATATCAGGATTCTTCATAGTTCATGTCCAAGGACGAGAGATAAAATGAAATAAAAGAGAGCAAGGCATCACATTGGTGGCACTGGATCTGATATGATTGGTATATTTAAAAGAAGAACTGGCACAGATACTGTAGACTAGACTGTAAGGGATCTCCTGGGCCAAACCTAACACCAGATGTTGGAGAACCTTTGAAAGATATTATCCAAGAAAGCACAAATTAGGAGTGCTAATGAAAGACTTCAAAGCGACTGAAACTTGATTTCAAAGCCTGCTTAATTGTGAATGCATAAAGCCAATGCATTTCAAGGCTGTAACCATACCTTTCTCCAGAGCTAAAAGACACATTTTTAGGTCCCTAATTCAGAATACAATAAAAGTATGTAAATAGGCAATTTCAAATTCCGATTGAAAATAAATTACTTTTTTTTTATCTATATGCAACCTTTTGTAAAGTTGAGTTATTGAGTTGAAGACATCACTTGATTGGTTATTAACACAGAATCACATAAATTATATACATAATGTATGCACCCTAGTGCCCAAACTATAATAAAGAGTCTATGTAATATAATTATATATACAGTTAGGTCCATATATATTGGGACATAGGCACAATTTTCATACTTTTGGCTCTGTATGTCACCAGAATAAAAAGAACCACTTCCGGGACCACCGCACGGCGATATACGTCCTAACTTTGAAGAGGAATATCATTTGTTATGGCAGCAGCTAGCTGCCATAACCCCAGTATCCTCTTCATCGGCCGGCGGTCCGGTTTTTGATAATGGTGGTCTCTGCGGCGGATTCACTGCAAGATCACTTTTATCGATGGCGGGAGATGGCCCCCTCCCGGTGCACTCTGCTACTTACCGGACCCGTCGGCAGCAGCGGAGGCAATCAGATTCTCTTCCTTGCTGGGTATGGAGACGAGTGAGGGGAAGATGGCCCCCCACCCGTCTCCATACCATTGCAGGGCGGAAGCAGCGTCAAAACGTCACTTCCGGCCATAGCTCTTTTTATTTATTGTATTTTAGTGTAAATATGAGATCTGAGGTCTTTTTGACCCCAGATCTCATATTTAAGAGGTCCTGTCATGCTTTTTTTCTATTACAAGGGATGTTTACATTCCTTGTAATAGGAATAAAAGTGACACTTTTTTTTTTTAAAGAACAGTGTAAAAATACAAAATAAAAAATAAAAGGTAAAACAAATAAGAAAAAAAAAAGCCCCGTCCCGCCGAGCTCGCATGCAGAAGTATACGCATACTTGAGCAGTGCCGGCATATGAAAACGGTGTTCAAACCACACATGTGAGGTACCGCTGCGATCGGTAGAGCGAGAGCTATAATTCTAGCCCTAGACCTCCTCTGTAACTCAAAACATGCAACCTGTAGAATTTTTTAAATGTCGCCTATGATGATTTTTAAGGGTAAAAGTTTGTCACCATTCAACGAGCGGGCACAATTTTGAAGCGTGACATGTTGGGTATCAATTTACTTGGTGTAACATTATCTTTCACAATATAAAAAAATGGGCTAACTTTACTGTCGTCTTATTCTTTAATTAAAAATAAAAAATTTTTTCCAAAAAAAGTGCGCTTGTAAGACCGCTGCGCAAATACGGCATGACAAAAAGTACGTCGTATAAGTATAAGTTTTTCAGCACATTTTTTTGTGCTGAAAGTGCCCCCCTCGACTTATACTCGAGTCAAGCACTTTTCTGCAGCAAAACATTTCATTTTCCGAACCGATTTTGGGGCCCCTATCTCAGGGCTTCTTTGTGCTAGGAACCCCAAATTTGGTGTGCAACCCCAGTGGAACTGGTACCACAACATATCCAAAGCTGGGGTTCCTAGCACTAAGTGGCCACGAGATACGGGGCCCCAAAATCGGTTCGGAAAATGTCATTCTCTGCTGCAGAAAAGTGCTTGACATTTTCTGAACCGACTTTGGGGCTCCGTTTCTCAGGGCCACTTGGTGCTAGGAACCCCAAATTTGGTGTGCAAACCCAGTGGAACTGTTACCACAACATATCCAAAGCCAGGGTTCTGAGATATGGGGCCCCAAACCCGGTTCGGAAAATGTCATTCTCTGCTGCAGAAAAGTGCTTGACATTTTCTGAACCGATTTTTGGGGCCCTGTATCTCGGGGACACTTAGTGCTAGAAATCCCAGCTTTGGATATTTTATGGTGCTAGTTCCAGTGGGTTTGCACACTAAATTTTGGGTTCCTTACACTAAGTGGCCCGAAGATACGGGGCCCCAAAGTTGGTCAACTGTGTCCATCTGCAGCAATGTCATTTCGGGACCCTTTGGGTTCAGAGATCCCAAATTTTGGCTGCAGCTAGGGGGCATCTAGGAACCCTTAACTACTAAGTTTGAAGTTCGGGGGACCTATGGCTGCAAATGGGCACAGTGAGGCTGCAAATAGGCATTGTTGACCCTCTTTTCCACTTACAGTAGCTGTGCATTTCTCACCCTCGTCTTATACTCGGGTCACTACGTTTTTCCCATTTTTTTGTGGTAAATTAGGGCCTCGACTTATACTCGGAATGACTTATACTCGAGTATATACAGTAAGTAATTTTCTAGCGAAAAAAACTTTTTTTTATCTTGTAAACAACAAATCTCAAAAGAGGCTCGGTCCTTAAGTGGTTAAAACAAGACAATCCAATTAAATTTGAAGTGCAGACTTTCAGCTTTAATTCAAGGGGTTGAACATAAATATCAAGTACAAATTTTAGGAACTGCAACCTTCCAGTCCTTCTATTTTCAGGGGCTCAGATGTAATTGGACAAATGAATATAATCATAAATAAAATGTTCATTTTTAATATTTTGTTGAGAATCCTTTACTGGCAATGAAGTCTGGAACCCATGGACATTACCAAAGACTGGGTTTCCTCTTTTCTGATGCTTTGCCAGGCTCTAACTGCAGCTGTCTTCAGTTGTTATTTGCTTATGGGTCTTTCTGCCTTTAGTTTTGCCTTCAGTAAGTGAAATGCATGCTCAGTTGGGTTGAGATCAGGTAATTGACTCGGCCATTGCAGAACATTGCACTTCTTTTCCTTCAAAAGCTTCTGGGTTGCTTTTGCAGTGTTTGGATCATTATGCAGCTGTACTGTGAAGCCCCGTCCAATCAACTGCTGCATTTGACTGAATCTGGGCTGACAATATATCTCTAAACACTACAGAATTCATCTGGCTGCTTCTGTCTTCTGTCACATCATAAACACCAATGACCCAGTGCCATGTTTTACAGATGACGTTGTGTGCTTTGGATCATGAGCTGTTCCAAGCCTTCTCCACACTTTTTTCTTCCGTCATTCTGGTACAGATTAATCTGATTTACACCCATCCAAAGAATGCTTTTCCAGAACTGGTCTGGTATGTTTAGATGTTTTTTTGGCAAAGTCCAATCTGGCTTTTCTATTCTTCAGGCTTATAAATGGTTTGCACCTTGTGGTGAACCCTCTGTATTTACTCTTGTGAAGTCTTCTCTTGGCTGTAGACTTTGACAATGATACGCAGACCTCCTGGAGAGTTTCCTTCACTTGTCTGGATGTTGGGAATGGGTTTTTCTATACCATAGAGAGGATCCTGCGATCATCCACCACCGTTGTCTTCTGTGGAGGTCCAGGCATTTTTATGTTGCTGAGGTCACCAGTGCGTTCTTCTTTCCTCAGAATGTACCAAACTGCTGATTTGGCCACTTACTTTTGGTCTCTTGAAAAAGGGGGATGGCTATTCTTAAGAGCTGAATTTCCTAAACTCTTCCTCTGATTTGGATGTACAAACATACCCTAAGATTAAACCTGAGAGCGTGTACTTTCAGCCCATATCCATTATATAACTTTAGATTGAACTTGTTTTGGTAAATACCTAAAAAAAACTAAAATTGTGCCTGTGTCCAAATATATATGGAGCTAACTGTATATATATATATCACAATACAAAAGTATTCAAGTGTACTTTTACGCTATCCAGCAACAACAAAAAGATAAACTACACTGTATCAACAACTCGGGGGAATAGAAGAGGGTTTTTTTTTCTTTGCATAGATTTGCAAATACATGTGGAACCACACTGCCATGTCCAGACACTTCTTATAAGTGTGGTTCATAACTCAAACATATCTGAGTTCCCAACCATGGGACAGCTCCCACTGTATTTCAATTCCCCCTCCAACACCGATGCTGCATGTAAGACAGCCACCAGCGCTGTTCTCATGCTTAGCCACTCTCATTCCTCGTCTACGTATGGACATTCACAAAACATAGGGTCATTACAGGCTGTGTTTCGTGAATGGCCAAGCATAGATTGGAATAAAACAGGACACCGGCATTGGTCTCTACCATGCCTCTAACATTGTTGTCAGCAAAGGTTGGGGGTGAAGTACAGCAGGAGTTATATTATCCAGAGCAAATAAATGTCCAGTTTATACATTGTAATTCTAAAATACAACCTGAACTGACACAGCTCAGAAGTAACTAGCTACTAGACCCTCTAAAGGTACTCAAATGATAATGTGCAGAGTTCAGCTTTAAATACTTCATGGAGTATTGAATAAATGAAATTCCCTGTATAGTTTGATAGACCCTCATATTTTTTAAATATATACAGACATATCTGTGAACCAATGTGTGCATGTAAAGGCTACAAACTGAATATGACATTAATAGACAGGGTATAAAGGATAAGGCAATAAACTATTAATTTAGCAAAACATACATTTTCAAAACATGGAGTTGAAACAGGCAACATATGTATAGTCATTATTGTTGGTGAATTCTGAAATGACAGCATACCTAATGGATCATTAACCATACAGCGTTATCTCTAAACTTTTCATCTGATTATTTAAAGGCAACACTATTAAAAAACTATAAATGTGTTGCTGTAAAGGAGCCGAGTATATTTCAAGGTAAAAGAAGAAGGCATCCATGAATCATTTCTAGAACTCATGTGACTGCTGAATCCCTTTGTATGGGTCTCCTTCGAATTAAGTGTTTGCCTGCTCTCTCTTTTTGAATTTATTGTGATATCATGTAAATAGCCTTGAACATGGAACTCTTGTTTGGCCTCCACAATCCTTGTTCCAAAGCACAATGAAAGGGACTTATCGATTTAACACAACACAGAGCCCACTTTCTGAAATATACAGCACAATACCATCCTTATGTTGCACCCCTGTCACATTTAACCCTCCCTTTCCTGAACTCTTAACACATTATTAATCCCCTAAATATGCCTTAATGCCCCACCAACTTTTGAACGGAACTTTTACCCTGTAAACTACCTGAAGAAAAAAAAAAAAACCTGCAAGGCAATGGCATAATGTGCTAGTATGCTAAATACTCACCTTAGAACGAAGCCCTTCTAGCGGCGCCCGGCCACCACTGAGAGGGCTGACATCTTCTCCCATCCTTTCTTACGGGATCGTGGGCTCCGTCGCTGTGAGTGGCCGGAGCCGCGATGATGTCACTCCTGCGCATGCCCGCGTGAACCCTCGGTTCCCGGCAAGAAGTTCTGAAGGTCCGGCACGGTATGCCGGACCTTTGGAGCGCATGCGTCGCTGACTTCAGTGGCTGCATGCAGGGTGAATATCTCCTAAACGGTGCATGTTTAGGAGATATTCATTTTACCTTCAGGTAAGCCTTATTATAGGATTATCTGTAGGTAAAAATATCAAAGCAAGGTCTACAACCGCTTTAAAATGCTCCTTAACCTACTAACAAAAATGTTTGTTATTAGGACAACATTAGGTATATGATAACTTACCAGTCCTTAGATGTGGTGGCTGTGTTTGTTTTCCTTTCTGCCTTTTTCCCTTTATTTTTACTTGGTGATCCTGTCAGTAACATACTTCCTTTCCTAGGCTGACAATGCTCATTCACTTTGCTGTATCTATAGAGGAGCAGCATTGTCATGATAAGACTACAGACCCCCCCCCCCCTTCTTGTCTTCATAACATAGGGGGAGAATGTTGTGTTGTCCACAGAGGGACTCAAGAGAACAATGCTATCTGATGATACAGCACAGGTAAAAAGCACAGGAACATACACTATATTGCCAAAAGTATTGGGACGCCTGCCTTTACACGCATATGAACTTTAATGGCATCCCAGTCTTAGTCCGTAGGGTTTAATATTGAGTTGGCCCAACCTTTGCAGCTATAACAGGTTTAACTCTTCTGGGAAGGCTGTCCACAAGATTTAGCAGTGTGTCTCTGGGAATGTTTGACCATTCTTTCAGAAGCATTTGTGAGGTCAGGGACTGATGTGGACGAGAAGGCCTGGCTCGCAGTCTCTGCTCTAATTCATCCCAAAGGTGTTCTATCGGGTTTAGGTCAGGAATCTGTGCAGGCCAGTCAAGTTCCTCCACCCCAAACTTGCTCACCCATGTTTTTATGGACTTTGCTTTGGAGTACTTACCTACTTTATATAATTAAATTCTAACCCTAGATTACATAATCATATAAATCAGCCATTCTCAACTAGGGTTCTGTGGATTCCTAGGGTTCCTCTAGACAATGCTATGGGTTTCTTGAAATGGGACCTTCCATCTGTTGGTGCCTTCAAAGGTGTAGGCCCATCCCCACAACCATGCACAGCCAGTAGTATGACACCATGATCTTTTTAGCTGTCTTTAAGTGTGGCATTCTGACCATCACTGCAAGCAGAGTATTCTTCCCACTGGCCACCATTTTAAGGGGCATTTTCCTATTGACCTTGGATGGATTCATCTTAGCAGAGGTCCCCTGAGACCTGGAAATTATTTCAAGGGTTCCTCTTTGGTAACATGTTTAAGAAAGGTGGGTGTAAATCCTTGTGCCCTTATGTCTTTTTCTTTGGAACTTGTTACAAAGTTACAATGTTGCTGTTTCATGTCAGTTTTTCAGGCCGACCTGAACGGACGCTGCATTCACCTCTATGGAGCGACAGGTGTCAGTGGTGACATGTCCGCTGACATCTGATCCGCTCCGATCCGCTAAATGCAGACAGATGGAAACCCTATTTTCCATCCGTCTGGTGGATCAGATCGGATGAAAATGGACAAGCGGGCAGTGGAGCTCTGACAGGTCTGTCTCTGCACAATGAACAGAGACGGACCTGAATCCGTCGGCTCAGCAGGGATCAACAGATCGAACCCCGCTGAGCAAGCAGAGTCTGTCAAAAAAGGGCATTATGTGTGAAAGAGCCCTAAGGGCCTATTCACACTGAATGGTAGGGGGCTGTGTGGTGTGTGATTCAGCACTTCATGCAACTCCTCTCTTTTTTGTAGAAACTTTCTTTGAAGTGCACTAAACTGAAATCTCATTGACATTGCTGGACATGATTAAGCATCAATAGATGTGAAACAACATAACCTGGTTCCTCTGTGTAGCTGCGCTGCTGTCCAGAGGTCTTATTTGTTCTAATAAAGAACTTGGAGTTGTATTCCTTATTTGGTGTGCGGTAATCCATTTCTATTTTCCTGCATTTTGGGTGAAGGTTCTGGTTTGGAGAGAGCAGTGTGCTATCATTGCAATAAATCTTGGCTGGAGTTAAACATTTTTGGTGTGCAACCCATTATTTGGATGATGGACTACAGTGGAGCAAGAGATGACTCCAGGCCTTGGCACCAGGCTGATTGCAGGGAATCGAGGAGAATATAGAGAATCAAGAGATATGATAGTGATATACAAATCTCAGTGGTTATCCCAGCGTAGGTAGGAAACTATTCAGTCTCAGGGAGTGTAAGAAGACATGGGACCACTCAATGAGATTGGAGGAGAAGCAGTTTAACCACTTCAGCCCCGGAAGGATTTACCCCCTTCCTGACCAGAGCACTTTTTACAATTTGGCACTGCGTCGCTTTAACTGCTAATTGCGCGGTCATGCAATGCTGTACCCAAACGAAATTTGCGTCCTTTTCTTCCCACAAATAGAGCTTTCTTTTGATGGTATTTGATCACCTCTGCCATTTTTATTTTTTGCGCTATACATGGAAAAAGACCGAAAATTTTGAAAAAAAATATTTTCTAATTTTTGTTCTAAAAAAAATCCAATAAACTCAATTTTAGTCATACATTTAGGCCAAAATGTATTCGGCCACATGTCTTTGGTAAAAAAAATGTCAATAAGTGTATATTTATTGGTTTGCGCAAAAGTTATAGCGCCTACAAACTAGGGTACATTTTCTGGAATTTACACAGCCTTTAATTTATGACTGCCTATGTCGTGTCTTGAGGTGCTAAAATGGCAGGGCAGTACAAAACCCCCACAAATGACCCCATTTTGGAAAGTAGACACCCCAAGGAAATTACTGAGAGGCATGTTGAGCCCATTGAATATTCATTTTTTTTGTCCCAAGTGATTGAATAATGACTAAAAAAAAAAAAAAAAAATTACAAAAAGTTGTCACTAAATGATATATTTCTCACACAGGCCATGGGCATATGTGGAATTGCACCCCAAAATACATTTATCTGCTTCTCCTGAGTATGGGGATACCACATGTGTGGGACTTTTTGGGAGCCTAGCCACGTACGGGGCCACGAAAACCAATCACTGCCTTCGGGATTTCTAAGGGCGTACATTTTTGATTTTACTCCTCACTACCTATCACAGTTTTGAAGGCCATAAAATGCCCAGATGGCATAAAACCCCCCCAAATGACCCCATTTTGGAAAGTAGACACCCCAAGCTATTTGCTGAGAGGCATGGTGAGTATTTTGCAGCTCTCGTTTTTGAAAATAAAGAAAGACGAGAAAAAAAAAATTTTTTTTTTCTTTTTTCAATTTTCAAAACTTTGTGACAAAAAGTGAGGTCTGCAAAATACTCACTATACCTCTCAGCAAATAGCTTGGGGTGTCTACTTTCCAAAATGGGGTCATTTGGGGGGGGGGTTTTGCCACCTGGGCATTCCATGGCCTCCGAAACTGTGATAGGCAGTGAAGAGTGAAATCAAAAATTTACGGCCTTAGAAATCCTGAAGGCGGTGCTTGGTTTTCGGGGTCCCGTACGCGGCTAGGCTCCCAAAAAGTCCCACACATGTGGTATCCCCGTACTCAGGAGAAGCAACAGAATGTATTTTGGGGTGTAATTTCACATATTCCCATGGCATGTTTGAGCAATATATCATTTAGTGACAACTTTGCGCAAAAAAAAATAAAAAAAATAAAAAATTGTCTCTTTCCCGCAACTTGTGTCACAATATAAAATATTCCATGGACTCGACATGCCTCTCAGCAAATAGCTTGGGGTGTCTACTTTCCAAAATGGGGTCATTTGGGGGGGTTTTGAACTGTCCTGGCATTTTATGCACAACATTTAGAAGCTTATGTCACACATTACCCACTCTTCTAACCACTTGAAGACAAAGCCCTTTCTGACACTTTTTGATTACATAAAAAAATAAAATTTTTTTGCAAGAAAATTACTTTGAACCCCCAAACATTATATATTTTTTTAAAGCAAATGCCCTACAGATTAAAATGGTGGGTGTTTCATTTTTTTTTTCACACAGTATTTGCGCAGCGATTTTTCAAACGCATTTTTTGGGGAAAAAACACACTTTTTTTAAAATTTTAATGCACTAAAACACACTATATTGCCCAAATGTTTGATGAAATAAAAAAGATGATCTTAGGCCGAGTACATGGATACCAAACATGACATGCTTTAAAATTGCGCACAAACGTGCAGTGGCGACAAACTAAATACATTTTTAAAAGCCTTTAAAAGCCTTTACAGGTTACCACTTTAGATTTACAGAGGAGGTCTACTGCTAAAATTACTGCCCTCGATCTGACATTCGCGGTGATACCTCACATGCATGGTGCAATTGCTGTTTACATTTGACGCCAGACCGACGCTTGCGTTCACCTTAGCGCGAGAGCAGGGGGGACAGGGGTGCTTTTTTTTTTTTTTTTTCTTTATTATTATTATTTTTTTTATCTTATTTTTAAACTGTTCCTTTCATTTTTTTTTTTTAATCATTTTTATTGTTATCTCAGGTAATGTAAATATCCCCTATCATAGCAATAGGTAGTGACAGGTACTCTTTTTTGAAAAAATTGGGGTCTATTAGACCCTAGATTTCTCCTCTGCCCTCAAAGCATCTGACCACACCAAGATCGGTGTGATAAAATGCTTTCCCAATTTCCCAATGGCGCTGTTTACATCCGGCGAAATCTAAGTCATAAAATGCTCGTAGCTTCCGGTTTCTTAGGCCATAGAGATGTTTGGAGCCACTCTGGTCTCTGATCAGCTCTATGGTCAGCTGGCTGAATCACCGGCTGCATTTTCAGGTTCCCTGTTGAGACAGGAGAGCCAGAGAAAAACACGGAAGACGTTGGGGGGGGGGGGCATTCCCTCCCACGGCTTGTAAAAGCAGTCTAGAGGCTAATTAGCCGCTAGGATTGCTTTTACATGAAAGCTGACCGCTGGCTGAAAAGAATGAAACCAAGATGATACCTAAACCTGCAGGCATCATTCTGGTATAACCACTCAAAGTTGTGAATGGCGTACCTGAAGACAAAAAAATGGTTAACAATAAAGCACAGTAAACGGTAAAGTATAAAAAATTGCATACCTGAAAAGCAAACATGATAAAACATAATAACAATAAAACATTGCAGAATAGAATACAGTAAAAAAGAGCAGAACAATAGAGAGAATAGAGAGAGAGAGAACAATAAAACGACAACTATTTTTTTTTATTTTATATTTTTGTATGTGTTTTTTTTTTTTTTTACACTTTTTTTTGTAACTGTAACTTTTATAACTGTAACCGGTTCCAGGATCGGGTCTCTCAAAATGCGATGGCATCTTGGGAGACCCTGTGAAAGTGTGCCTAGTCTGTGGAATGCTGTACCCTACGCTAATACTCAACTAGTGAATGGTAGCGTTCAAAACATTCACCAATGCAAAGACCAGAATTGTCAGGACAGGAGGGACAATAATAGCGGGTGTCACGCCTATATCCGCGCTTGCTGCAGACACAACATCTTTTTTGGGGGGGTTCGTTGGGTAGGGGTACTCGGGAGGACATAAAGAAAATGCCTCTCATGCAACCGACTGCATTTGGTTGGGGATGTGAATGGGGGAAGTACGGGCGCTGCAGAAGCGGTGGGTTCCCAATTAGGATTGGCGAATGCAGCAGGAAGGGCATTATGGGCACGACGGGCCTGTGTTTGTCTTTTTGGTGGCAGCGGGACACTACTTGTGCTTGCCACCTCACCAGCTTGAACTGCACTTATGGGACTCGCCACGTCACCAAGTGTTACTGCAGTGCGGGTTTGACTACGACCGGGGTGTACTAGGCCGCTGGCGCTTGCCAGTTCACCAAAACGCTACCAAAAAAACTGTTAGCGATCGCAGGGATCAGGCCTGACTCTGCGAACGCTGCAGTTATGCGTTTAGTGTTTTGTAAGTGACAGTGATCGATCGATACTGCACTTGGGTTGGCTGGGCTGGGCCGGGTGGAGGGGCAAAACGCAGGTGCTAGCAGGTATCTGTGCTGATCCCACTAACACTGCGTTTTTGGGAACCCTAAACTGCTGGGGACGCTAGTATAGATCTGATCGGATCAGATATTGATCCGTTCAGATACTATACCACTAAGGGAGGCGTATGCTGCGTGCGTGGGTGTTAGCGGTACTGGCGCTAATCTGACGACGCTGCCTGGGGCGACGCATATCACCGCCGGGCGATCAGGGGGCTAAACCTTTATTCGGTAATAAACGGCGGGTGCCCTGACACTATAAAAAATAAACGAACTAACCAGCGTCACCCATAATGGTTATACGGTGATCAGTGGTGAAAGGGTTAACTAGGGGGCAATCAAGGGGTTAAAACATTTATTCGGTAGTATATGGGGGTCCCTGTCGCTATAAAACGCTGATGGCGAACCTAAATATTTACGTCCCTAACTAGCGTCACCAGCGACACTAATACAGAGATCAGAAAAATGATCGCTTAGTGACACTGGTGACGGGGGGTGATCAAGGGGTTAAAACTTTATTAGGGGGGGTTAGGGGGGTACCCTAGACCTAAAGGGGGGTAATACTCACTGCCCTAACACAGTAACTGTCACAAACTGACACTATGCAGTAATCAGGGAAAAAAAAAAAAAAAAAAACCTGCTTGGTGTCAGTTTGTGACAGGGGGGGGGGGTGATTGGGGGGGATCGGGGGGCGATCGGGGGGGGGGGGGGGGGATCGGGGTGTTTTGTATGCCTGGCATGTTCTACTGTGTGTGTAGTGTGTTGTGCACTCACTCACATGTCTTCTCTCCTCGGCCCGGAACGGAAAATACCGAGCCGAGGAGAGATGACATCCTTTCCTCTGCCTCTGTGTACAATACAGAGGCAGGGAAATGATCCCATTGGCTGGGAGCGATCGCGAGGGGGGGGCCACGAATGGATGGCCTCCCCCTCACCACCGATCGCCGGGGGAGATTTGCCGACCGCCGCAGGCACCGGGGGGGGGTCCGATCGGACCCCCCACCCGCGGGCAGGCAGGGACGTACAGGTAAGCCCTTTTGCCTGCCCGTGCCGCTCTGCCGACGTACATCGGCGTGCGGCGGTCGGCGGGCGGCAACTGGTTAACCTTAAGCTGAGTACGGGGTTTTTCACGGTCAAGGCGATAAGGATGTGGAACTCTCTTCCATAATCAGTGGTGTCAGCAGGAAGTATAGATATACAGGGATATGGGAAATGATTATTGGCATGAACACCCATACACCAAGCACACAGGTGGAATTGGATAGACTAGTATCTTTATTCAACCTTACCAACTATGAAATGCAGGCTGGATGTGGGGAGGGGTTGGGTTCGTCAAGCCAAATGCTCAGTAGACCTTTCTAAGTTCTCTTAACCCACTTATTCCACCCAAAGCCTTTTCTTTTCAATTCCTTTTATTAAGTTTCAATAAAGGAATAAAACAGAAAGTACAACAGTAGCATACAGAGTACAATATGCAACTTTTGATATAACATACCGGTAGTTGTAAATCGCATTACACACCTGCAATTTTTTCTATTAGTTGGAGGGACTGTGCAACCTACTTCACATTGTGGATGCCACGGCTCCCTGTATAGGTAAAGTGCAGGAGGTTTGTATATTTTAGAAAGATAAGAAACTATACATTTCTTGTCTCTAGTAGGCACACAATTGTATCGTGAACAATATAAGAATAAGAGTATAGAGTATAAAGAATTTTTTTTTAAAAAGGCGAAAACGAATATAACTGTACCAGAGTTGGAGAAAGTCTCATATCTGAGTTGGTTCAGAGGTATCCATTACCGAGATTAAGCATTTTCAGGAAATCTAGAGGTCCAAGGTGACCACTGTTCATTAAAGACCTGAACCGAGATAGACTGAATAGCAAAATGCTTTTCGTAGGAATTTTGTGTTTCAACCCTTTGGACAACCTCCCTGGTATTAGGAACCAAGGTAGTTTTCCATTTGGCCGTGATTGTCAGCCGTGCCGCAATAAGTATGTGGGTTACTATGCTCCTAAATTGGGTTGGTACCTTCTTTATGGTGAGGTTAAGAAGGGCCAATTGAGGCTTCGGTTTAATGAAAAAGTCAGTTATGGAGGAAATAAGTTTAAAAACTGTGTACCAAAAGCTGCAAATACTTTTGCAATCCCATAATATGTGACTGATGCTACCCTTTCAACCAAAGTGCCTCCAACAGGGGTTGGATTCTAAAGGGAGGATTAATGACATTCTTACCGGGGTGAGATAAGATCTATGTAGGAGTTTAAGCATAAGATCCCAGTGATTAGTACAATGGGAGTATCGGTAACATGTCTGGATTGTGTCTCTCCATTCTGTGTGTGAATGTGTAGTACCTAGATCCCTTTCCCAATTAGTCATATTAGAAGTTTTGGTAAGGTTATTCTTATTTTGCAGAAGGGCATAGAACCAAGACAAACCTTTAGGCTTGGTGTGCTTAGTCAAAAGGTATTCCCATATGTCTTTGTGTATTTAAAAAAATGTTGCTGGATGGGTACTTTGGAAATGCTGTAGTTGAATCAATCAGGGCATAGGCATGCGTTGTCAGTTTTTGGGTGAGTAAATCTCTGTATGTTAGTATGTTTTCCTGTAGAATAAACCAAGTAAAAGCTGCGCTCAGGGTAATGATCAAATAAATGTAGTATGACACAGAAGCAGCCTGCACCAAGATCTAGTCTCCAAATCTCATCATAAAAGGTAATAAAAAAGAGATGCGGCGCTAAAATATAATTGAACAAAAACACTCATAATTGAATAAAAAAGGGTTGAACAAACCACTCAATAAATGAATAATAAAGTGAATAAACGTAGGGATAGAAGCAGAAAAAACACTACTATCCAATAATCAATCAGTAGAAAGTGAATAAACGCATTAGTAAAGCAAGTTCATACACTGATAATCAAGAAATTAATAGTGATTAATTACCCAAAGTGAATAAGGTAATATATTCAGTGAAAACATCCCAGAAATAATAAATTAAAGTCCAAAAAAATACATAAAACAATAAGAAGGGGATCCGTGATGGAAAAGAAAAGTGCCAAAAAAGTGAAGTAAAGATGCAGATGGGGAATCCTCTGTGACTCTTCACACCCAAGGTGTAATATCAGATGCGCTTACCAGATCCCGATGACTGCTATTACGGCAGTCATAAACGGCACAGGGAATATATAGGTCTCCCCACAACCTCAGTAAACGATGTCCGTGAGCGGCAGATGATATCTTCTATAGGATCCTCTGGAAAACATATGCTGTTTGACTTTCATTGTTCATGCTTGGCAGACTGTGCTGAGAAGTGGCATCCAACCTGTGCTGACGACATCATCACCTCTTATGATACGATAAATACCATTTACTACATACAATCTTGGAACTGCACTTTTTTCTGGAACTTTGCCCTTTTGGATTACATGTTTTCCTGTAACCAGGATTCAATCTTAAAGTCCAGGATTAGATATTCATAGATTTGGAGATGTGTTATCTCTTGGAGTGTTTTAGTGTCAGGATCTAGGCTTGCATGAATCTTTTCCCACACAGAAAGGGTCGCTGCAATTGAAGAGAATTTAGGGCAGTTCAGTGGTATGTTTGTTAGTTTAGCTAAGAGTAAGGGAGGTAGGTCTCTAGTGTTTAGGATAGACTTTTCCATTTATACCCAAAGTTTAGTGGATTCCGATTCAAACCAGGCCTTCATTTGGTCCAGTATGGCTGCCTGGTAATAATGCCGAATAATCGGGAAGTCAGCGCCTCCTGTAGACCTATGTCTTTGGATAGTGGAATATGGTACCTTAGGCATTTTACTTTTCCATATAAATTGTCTGAATAGCTTATCTGTGAGGTTGGAAAAGGATTCTGGTAAACAAATGGGGATGGTTCTGAAGTAATAAATGAGTTTAGGTAGGAGAAGCATTTTCAGGGCTGCTACTCTGCCTAGCCAGGAGAGTTCATAGGAGGAGATATGTTTTAAGTCACCTTTGATAGTGTCTAATAGGGCAGGGAAATTTATTTCATACATAGATGAAGTAGGGGAAGCTAGTTTGATGCCTAGGTAGGGAATTGTTTTAGACATACATTGGAAGGGGAACTGGTCCTTAAAGCGGGGCGCCGCCGAAAGAAAAATTTTTAAAAGTCAGCAGCTACAAATACTGCAGCTGCTGACTTTTAAAACATGGACACTTACCTGTCCAGGGCGCCCGCGATGTCGGCACCCGAGGCCGAAGCGTCTCTCCGTCCTCGGGTGCTGCCGCCTCCATCTTCGGTAAGGGAATCAGGAAATGAAGCCGTGCGGCTTCACTTCCCGGTTCCCTACTGCGCATGCGCGAGTCGCGCCGTGCAATACGAATGCTCCCTGCTGCCTCTGGGACCCGTGTGTGTTTCCCAGCAGGCAGCGGGCGGGAGCAGGAAGTGGCGTAAATAACCGCAGATTCTCCGGCTATTTATGCCGGAAGTGGGTACAGATACCTGTAATATACAGGTATCTGTACCCCCCTCCCCCCTGAAAGGTGCCAACTGTGTCACCGGAGGGGGGGAGGAATCTGATTAGTGGAAGTTCCACTTTTGGGTGGAACTCCACTTTAAGAAGGGATATTTGCTTTTTAGAGATATTAATAGGCAATATACAAGATTTAGAATATTCAATTTATAGTATGAAATTGCACGATAATTTTGCAGTACTGCTTGTACTCTAGCCAGGGATGAAGCCGGATTTGTGATTGTCAAGACTACATCGTCTGCGAAAAGTCCAATATTATGAGCCTAACCTGCAACATTGATCCCTGATATTTTGCTGTCATTTCTAATTGCCTCTGCCAATGAGGTATAGGGGGGGAGGTGCTGTGCTAACCAGAAGAAAGCTGTAAATCTCTGTCTGTGGTCAATTAATGAAATGACATAAAATCGCATAATAGCATAAATCGCATAAATAAGTGTTGACACTAAAAACATTCAAGTCTGAATGATCAGCATCCTGTGTATGTGAAAAAAGTGCATAAAAAATCCTTTTCAGTTGGTATATACTAAATGACAAAAAAAATCGCATGTAAAATCGCATAAATAAGTGTTGACACTAAAAACATATAAATCTAGATAATCATGTGTAGGTGCACAAAGGGGCATAAACACTACTTCATGTGAATAATTCTAAATAAAAATACATAGAATAAATCAGAAATAACCATCAAAGACATATCCTTATAAATGGTGCAAAACGTACAAAGTGCCAGTGCTTAAAGGTGATCTAGATATCACAAATAAAACACATCAATCCAACGCAATATGGATGATAAATAATATAAATAAATGTCCCAATAATAGTGATGTAAAATATATTGTGCTGGCCTGCGAAACAAATGACCAATGACAAGCCAGTAAGTGCAGCAAACTTAAAGTGCCAGTGTAAAAGTCATTGAAGGTGCAAAAGCAAGTTCTGGTGTATTCAACAAAACAACAGTGGGGTGTCTGGGATGCAATTCACTCAGTGTCCTCTTCGTGAATAAAACACTAATGTAAGCAGTGGCCCCTTACCTAGCGGTGCTAGGTCAACCGCATGAATTGTAGCTAAAACGCCAGGTCCTGAGCCTCCATTGCGTCCCTATATCCACGCTTGCCGGTGTTGGGTTATCCTAATGGCAGCTGATTACAAGTGGCTATGGTCCTATCAGGGGTCCTGGACCAGCGCGGATCCTAGCTCAGCCTCCACATCTCAGGTATGCATGTACAGGAATATGCAGGACAAAGGTACTTGATAGTGAAGTATGTCTTAACCAGGTAATGCTTTATTAAAAATCTTTAAGTAGATGTACTCACATAAAAACAATGCAGAGCAAACCTCTCTCCTACGAGCAGCGAACTCGTTCTGTGTCTAGCAATGTGAAACAGCCTATTCCGTCCCTACGCGTGTCATCACCGATCACGTGACTTCTTCAGGGGATCCCCTGAAGAAGTCACGTGATCGGTGATGACACGCGTAGGGCCTGAATAGGCTGTTTCACATTGCTAGACACAGAACGAGTTCGCTGCTCGTAGGAGAGAGGTTTGCTCTGCATTGTTTTTATGTGAGTACATCTACTTAAAGATTTTTAATAAAGCATTACCTGGTTAAGACATACTTCACTATCAAGTACCTTTGTCCTGCATATTCCTGTACATGCATACCTGAGATGTGGAGGCTGAGCTAGGATCCGCGCTGGTCCAGGACCCCTGATAGGGCCATAGCCACTTGTAATCAGCTGCCATTAGGATAACCCAACACCGGCAAGCGTGGATATAGGGACGCAATGGAGGCTCAGGACCTGGCGTTTTAGCTACAATTCATGCGGTTGACCTAGCACCGCTAGGTAAGGGGCCACTGCTTACATTAGTGTTTTATTCACGAAGAGGACACTGAGTGAATTGCATCCCAGACACCCCACTGTTGTTTTGTTGAATACACCAGAACTTGCTTTTGCACCTTCAATGACTTTTACACTGGCACTTTAAGTTTGCTGCACTTACTGGCTTGTCATTGGTCATTTGTTTCGCAGGCCAGCACAATATATTTTACATCACTATTATTGGGACATTTATTTATATTATTTATCATCCATATTGCGTTGGATTGATGTGTTTTATTTGTGATATCTAGATCACCTTTAAGCACTGGCACTTTGTACGTTTTGCACCATTTATAAGGATATGTCTTTGATGGTTATTTCTGATTTATTCTATGTATTTTTATTTAGAATTATTCACATGAAGTAGTGTTTATGTCCCTTTGTGCACCTACACATGATTATCTAGATTTATATGTTTTTAGTGTCAACACTTATTTATGCGATTTTACATGCGATTTTTTTTGTCATTTAGTATATACCAACTGAAAAGGATTTTTTATGCACTTTTTTCACATACACAGGATGCTGATCATTCAGACTTGAATGTTTTTAGTGTCAACACTTATTTATGCGATTTATGCTATTATGCGATTTTATGTCATTTCATTAATTGACCACAGACAGAGATTTACAGCTTTCTTCTGGTTAGCGCAGCACCTCCCCCCCTATACCTCAGTTTGACTTTGGGCTTATGTCTGACCCTTGCTTCGGTGCATGCAGCTGTCCAGTCGCATACGTGCGTTTTTACAATTTTTTCTGAGTTTTTGTTTTCTTCTCTTTTTCCAATTGGGTAGCGCAGGAATATTCTTATTACATTTGCCTCTGCCAATGGTTCCATCATTAAGGTAAATATGATGGGAGACAATGGACATCCTTGGCGGGTTCCATTAGTGATATAACATTTTTCGGAAATGGCATTGGACGAGAAAACCCTGGCTGACGGTTTAGTGTATAATGCAGAAATCGCTGAAAATATAGGTCCTTGGAGACCGAATTTTTGTAGGGTTGCTTTAAGGTATCCCCAATGGACCCTATCAAAAGCTTTTTCTGCGTCAAATGCCAAAATTGCCATAGGTGTTTTCCTGGTTTCTACAATGTGTAGAAGGTTGAACTGTCTCTTTGTGTCATCTGGACCCTTTCTCCCTTTGACAAAACCTACTTGGTCTTCTTTTACTAAGGACGGGGTGATTTTGGCTAATCTATTCGCTGGGATCTTGGCGTAGATTTTTAAATCTGTGTTCAGGAGGGAGATAAGCCTAACCTGGTTTCGGTAGGGTGACAATAGTTGCTTGTAACATTTCTTCAGGGAAGGAGGCTGATGAGGCAACGCTGTTGAACAGTGTACTCAAGTATGGGATCAAAGTTCTAGCAAAGGCTTTATAATATTCAGAAGAAAAGCTATCTGTACCAGGTGACTTATTTTTTGGTAGGGCAAGGATGGTATCTAGAATTTCTTTAGTTAAAATTGGTGCATTGAGTGTTGTTAGATGTTCCTCAGTTAGTGAAGGTAGGGTCACTGTGCTAAGAAATTGGTTAATAGTGTGTTCCATGGGTTGTGGTGTGTTACTATCTAGGTTAGGGTTGTATAGGTCTCTATAGTATTTCATGAAAGCATTAGCTATCATTGATGGGTGAAGTTCAACTTTTCCTGTATGTGGATTTTTGATATTGTTTAGTTTTGCACGTTGCTGTCTTTTTGTAATATCATTAGCTAATAATGTACCTGCTTTGTTTCCCTGTGCATAGTACATTGCTTTTGTTCGTTTCAGATATCTCTGATGGGTTGAGATAGGTGAAAAACAAACCTTTAGTCTGCAGTTGAATAAGTCAGTTTCTATTTTAGGGGAGAGATTGTGTTTATGTCGTTCTTCCAACTCTTTGAGGTCCTCAAGTAGGGTTTTCAACAGCCTTGACCTCCTTCTTTTTTCCCTTGCCACTGCCTAAATAAGTAAACCCCTGCTGAATGGCTTGTGGGTGCACCACAAGGAAGCTATACTAGTGTCCGTAGTATCATTGATCTGAAAAATTACGTAAGTTGCTGATTCAGTTTGTTGACATGTATGGGGTTGGAAAGTAGATCAGTGTTGTTTCTCCAGAGGTAAGCCGGGGAGGCTGAGTTTTGTTCTTTTAAAACTATGGACACTGGAGTATGGTCCAACCATGTTATGGAATGAATCATTACTGAGAGAGTTCTCTGTAGTAGGTTAAGGTATGAGAGGATAAGATCAATCCATGAAGATATTAGCAAAGTCTTTATGGAATACTATTAAGCACTTTATAGAGTAAATGATACCCAAAACCCTGATGAGGCTCAAAACAGAAGAAATAAAATAGAACAGTATTTACTGAATATAAAGTTACCTAATTTATTGGAGGAGGACTCAAACAGGTTAGATAAGGAAATCTCTAAGAAAGAAATAGAGCAGGCAATTAAAAAAATTAAGGTTGGGAAGAGTCCGGGCTCAGATGGGTACACATCATTATATTTTAAAAAGTTTATACTTATACATGAATTCTATTGGGGCAGGCTTAAAGATACGTAAAGAAGCCTTGGGGGCCTCTTGGTAAAGGAAGGGAAGGATCCAACACTCAGCTCCAGCTTTAGGCCAATATCCCTTATTAATGAAAATATGAAAATTTACCCGAGGATATTGGCTGAGAGACTGAAGCTATATTTGCCAGAATGTATAGGAAAGGATCAAGCAGGGTTTGTCCCTGGGAGAGAAACAAGGGATAATATTCTAAAAACAATCCTTTTAATGCATGAAGCAAAAAAAAGCAAGAAACCTGTTCTTTTTCTATCAATAGATGCCGAAAAGGCTTTTGATAGACTAGATTGGGACTTCATGCTCAGGCCACTGCATAAATTTGGCATAGGACCACGTATGCTTAGGTGGATAGAGGCCTTGTACTCTAAACCCACGGCCCAAATTCAGGTAAATGGAACTTTATCAGAACCCTTTAGGCTCTATAATGGTACACGCCAGGGCTGCCCACTCTCCCCTTTACATTTTGTGTTTTCTTTGGAACTCTTTTTAACTTCTATAAGAGCCAACTATGAAATTAAAGGTATAGAAACTGCGGGACAAGAATAAAAGATATCTGCTTTTGCAGATGATATTATGTTCTATATAACATATCCCTCACAAACACTCCTAAAGATCTTGGAAGAATTAAGTAGCTATGGGGCTGTTTCGAATTTAAGATTAATTTGGAGAAAACAGAGATATTAAACATCTCGGTTTCCCCAACTGAAGGTAGGCTCCTTAGAGCTCTTTTTCCCTTTGTGTGGAAAAAAAGGGATTAAAATATCTGGGAATATACCTGGCAGTATCAACAATAGACTTATACCAAGATAATTATGTTCCCTTATTGAATAAAATTAAACAAGATTTGAAAGGGTACCCTGCACATAGACTATAAACAAAATAAGTGCAGCGCTAAAAAGTAAATGAATCAAATATATGATTAGTGAGAAAAACCAAATGCAATAAAATATTAATTTATATGAAAATAAACACTAGTGAGGTGTAAATAAAAGTCCAGAAACCACTAAGAAATGCAAAATGTCCAATAACACTGTATTGAGCTCCACAGACTGCAATCAAGAACTGGAGTCAGTATGTAGAGGGAGTCTTCTCAGACAGCTAGGGTACATGAACCCATGGTGTTGACTGGAGACTGGAAAGCACATCAATCATGGACAGCACGGCAAAACATCTAGAGTAAAGTACTCTTACCGGAACAAGTGGGACGTACCAGCCATATAGCTGTGCGTCTATGGGGGCTTGTGGAGGTGACCTCCCGTACACTCTCTCCAAGGGTTCACCCTTCGATCACGATCTCCAATCGGCCAAGTTGTCTTTTGGGTTGCAGTCACCGATAGTCAAACGGTAGGCGGTGGAAGTGGACGGCCCTCTCACACGCTCTCAGGTTCCAGGTAGGTTCAAAAGGGCCAGTTAAGGATAAAAACATGGAGGAAAAAGAGAAACAAAGGGGCTCCACATGGCGCAGGTCAAAAAAATAAGGGATTTATTGAATAAAAAACCTTACAGAATAAAAGTGATCACAAGATAAAAATTGGAGGCAATGTGGAAAGCTGAACGCCCTACGCGTTTCGACTAAAAAGCCTTCAACTGGGGCCAAAAGTTGAAGGCTTTTTAGTCGAAACGCGTAGGGCGTTCAGCTTTCCACATTGCCTCCAATTTTTATCTTGTGATCACTTTTATTCTGTAAGGTTTTTTATTCAATAAATCCCTTATTTTTTTGACCTGCGCCATGTGGAGCCCCTTTGTTTCTCTTTTTCCTCCATGTTTTTATCCTTAACTGGCCCTTTTGAACCTACCTGGAACCTGAGAGCGTGTGAGAGGGCCGTCCACTTCCACCGCCTACCGTTTGACTATCGGTGACTGCAACCCAAAAGACAACTTGGCCGATTGGAGATCGTGATCGAAGGGTGAACCCTTGGAGAGAGTGTACGGGAGGTCACCTCCACAAGCCCCCATAGACGCACAGCTATATGGCTGGTACGTCCCACTTGTTCCGGTAAGAGTACTTTACTCTAGATGTTTTGCCGTGCTGTCCATGATTGATGTGCTTTCCAGTCTCCAGTCAACACCATGGGTTCATGTACCCTAGCTGTCTGAGAAGACTCCCTCTACATACTGACTCCAGTTCTTGATTGCAGTCTGTGGAGCTCAATACAGTGTTATTGGACATTTTGCATTTCTTAGTGGTTTCTGGACTTTTATTTACACCTCACTAGTGTTTATTTTCATATAAATTAATATTTTATTGCATTTGGTTTTTCTCACTAATCATATATTTGATTCATTTACTTTTTAGCGCTGCACTTATTTTGTTTATACTTTATGAGACTTGGTTTGTTTGTGTGCTAGCAGCTATTTATTACCTGTTCACATTTATCTTTGGGGTCAGCGCAACTTGTTTTTTTCACTGCACATAGACTATCATGGTTTGGTAGGATAAATGTGATTAAAATGATGATCCTTCCGAAAGCTCTGTATATCTTCCAAAGCCTTCCGAATAATATCCCTGGAGCATACTTTAAAATTCTTATATTGAGTCTGATTGCTGAAATTTGTATGGAATAATAGAGGCAATTGTATTGCCTATAAAATAATGAGTAGACCAAGAGAGAAGGGGGGAGTGTTCCTTCCAGATTTTGGAAAATATCATGAGGCAGCAGTATTACAAAGAATCTTGGACTGGGTCCATGGCTCACCGTATAAAAAGTGGGTGTCCTTAGAGGAAAGTGTGAGTAAAGCTGCTCTGGGCCAGATTATTTGGATTCCAAAGAAATATAGAGGTCTCTCTGGAGAAACAGCACCAATTACTATAAAAAAATTTAGAGTATGGGATAAACTACTTAAGAGTATATCATGGCAGCATAATAGCCCTCTGACCCCCTTGACCTGTAACAACTTTTTCCCGCCGGGGAAAGATAATAATCAATATCTAAAATGGACCCCATCAGACCAGTTGAGGATTAACGATATCTTAAAGGGGAATGCCTTGTGTTCACTAATGGAGCTGCAAGAGAGATATGGTACGACTCTATGGGATATATGGAGATATAGACAGCTCCAACATTTTCTGGAGTCTCTCCCAAAACCTCTCCGTGCAGCCTCCAGGTTAAACTCGTGGGAAAGATTTGTTGATCAAGGAGGAATAAATAGACAGGGGATTTTGAATATTTATTTATAGGTTGTTGATATCTCCTTCGGATGACGGGTTTGGAAGTTGGGAAATGAACCAGGTGTTACCTGAAGCAATGAAAAACAAAGTCTTAGATTATGTCCACTCTGCTTCAATGGACACATGGACAAAAGAAATTAATTATAAATTACTGGTTAAATGGAACTATGTGCCATCAAAAATACATAAAATGAACCCTCACATTTCTAATCTATGCTGGAGGGAATGTGGGGAGGTTGGGACCCATGCCCATATATGGTAGCCACCTGATCCAATAATATTGGGTGGAAATATTAGATTTAATTTAAAAAATCAGTGGAAACGAAATTGGGTTGGATGCGTGGCAATGCTTGTTCCATGAAGTGGATTCCACAAGGAAGAAATATAGAGCAGCAATTACTCCCTACTTGTTGAATGCAGCGAAGGCATTAATCCCCAAACAATGGGGGGTCAAAGAAGGCACCGACAATGAAGGAATGGCTTAGGGAGGTAGATAAGATTAGGCTTATGGAAAAAGTAATTCACTTGCAAAATGACTCTGAATTAAGATTTGCTAGTATTTGGAAGGGATGGTTGGAATTTAAACAATCTCTGGTATACGTGAGCTATATGGGAAGCGAGGGTAGTATTTAGAGGTTCTGCACCTGGCCCCTTCCCCTCCCCTTTTTTTTCTTTTTCTTCCTTTCTCTCTCGATCCCTCACAAAGAGTGCAGGTTATCAGGGGTATATAGTGGTGGTTAAGAGATAAGAAGGGTATGGGAGGATCACAGATTCACTTATGTGTGTATATATATATATTTATTTATATATATATATATATATATATATATATATATATATATATATATATATATATATATATATATATATATATATATAATTGAGACATTTGCCAAGAGCATTCAATAAATTTGGAAGGAGTTGGGGAGTGTATTTACTGAATTAATATTTTGATTAGAGTAAAATAGAGTGTAGAATGGGGGATAGGCACTTCACGGTAAGGAATAAGGAGTTGGGGGGGGGGGGGGGGAGAGGTGGAGTATATATATATTATAAATTTAAAAGAAAGGGGAGGAGAAGGGGGGAGGGAGAAAAAAGGGATGGAGAGGAAGGGAGGGGGAGGAGGGGAGATACATAAGAGGGGAGGAGGGATTTTTTTTTTGGGGGGGGGGGGGGGGTTGGATTAGGGATCAAGAGCTAAGGGTGCGGTATCTCTATTTCTTCGCTTAAAAAATTGATTATGAATTTTTAGAAATATGGCCATTCAAGAGGTGATGTTAAAGGATAGATCAATTTTTCTTTTTTTTTTGTTTTGTACGTGTATATATGTATGTATTGTTTCTGAATGTTTTGTATTTATGTATTTGGAAAGATTTGGAAGATTTTGTATGTATTATAAAATGTAATAAATACAGTTGAAAAGATCAATCCTTGAATACGCCCGGTGAGGGAACGAATAATAGGTAAAGTCTTTTTCAGAGAAATTTATACATCTCCATGTATCATACAGATCTTTTTCCGTTAGGAGGGGTTGAAGTTCATGTCTATTAGTAGGGTTCAGGTGCGAACAGTCCATAGATTTATTGACTACACTATTAAAATCTCCACAAAGGAGTAGTGAGCCTTTCTTGACCTTGTCCACAATTTTAGTAGAGATCTTAGGAATGTTGTTTGTCCCTTGGGTGCGTAGAGATTCACTAAGGTGTATGTCGAGTTGTTCAAATCGCATATCAGGATAATAAACCTTCCATTAGAGTCGCAATTTACTTCATGTAGTTTAAATGCGACAGAATGTTTGACAGGTATTAGTACACCCCGTTTTTTAACCAGTGCTGTGGCGTTTAAGATATAAGGGAAAGCCTTATGGGAGCATTTAGGTTGTTTGTCATAAAAGGAGTTTCTTGGGCACAAGGTACATCCCCTTAAGTTTATCCAGCTACTTTCACATAGAGCTCCTTTTGAACAGGCTATTCAGTCCGTGGACATTCATAGAGTCAATTGATAGTGTCATGGGTCCTGTAATAGTGAATTCTCTATGTGTGTTGCTGTAGTGTCAATAAACAAGTGAAATATTATTTTGTTACCTGCAGGTGGTGCTGTTTGATCAGATATAGACAGCCAGTGTAGGCCTTTGTTGTTGAAGTTTCTTGTAATGGGCATCCAACATAGAAGTAAGGTGACTTTTTCATAGTGCTCCTTAGCTATAGTTAAAACATGAAAAAACAAATTAAGTCATGAACAGTAACAAGAACATAAAAAGGTGAAAAATTTCACTAAGTGCGAAGATTTCCGCAATGGTTTAAAAGGGGAATGAGCGCCCAGTAACCTAGAGCAGACATCCTTCCAGCATAAGTAAAACCGGTGCATTTTGCATATAAGCGGCCTTAGGGTCTTTATAGCGCAGTAATCATGCTGTACGCCATTCTGGGGACAGTCTAAGTTGCGCAGGATTGGGAGGTGGGACATTGACGTCTTTTGGCAGCAGGTTCCATCTCCTAGCTAGGGCCAGTCCATCTTCAATATTCGCGATTGCATGAGTGCGGTTTTCTCTTGTGATGAGAAGTTTTGTAAGGAAGCCCCATGAGTATGGGGTTTTATGGTTTTGGAGCAATTTTGTGATAGAGGACAGGTTTTTGCGTGCCATCATGGTATGTTGGGATAGGTCTCTGATAGGGGCCCGGAAGGGGTTGATTCTCCCTAGTAAAACGCATAAGTTCATCTTTAACGTGGAAGAAGTGGATGCGAGTGATGACATCCCTTGTTACTTTTTCAGGCAGGAACTTCAGTTTTGGAAGGCGGTGGGCTCTGTCCACTATGACTTCCCTATCCGGGGTATCAGGTAAAATGGGCGCTATGAAATGTTGGATGTATTGCCTGAGCTCAGCCGGGGTCACGGATTCCTCCACTCCCCACAGTTTAATATTGTTCCTTCGTGATCTGCATTTTTTTCTTTCATAGCTTGCATGTCCCCTTCCGTGCCATTTTGTGCATCCACTAATTTGTTGTGTGCGGCTGTGAACTCCTCCATCTTGTCTTCTATGTGACTGACTCTATCTCCCATAGAGGAGACATCACTTTTGAGTTGTGAAATACAGAGCATCATGTCTCTGTGTAGTGATCCCCTGAGGGTTACTAGCATGTCTCTCATCACTGTGTTGCTTGGGGGTTGCCCTGTAGTTGGGAATTCATTAATCTGCTCAATAAAATCTTTGGTGCTATTTTGTGAGTCACAGTGGTCTTCAGGCTCACCTGCATATTTGTGTTCAGAGGACCTCTTCTGGGCCGATTTCTGCAGGCTATTGATGGGAGAGGTGCCTGGTGAGGATCTTCCACTGCTGCTGTGAGGCGGTGAGCCCTTTTGGTTAGAAGCCAGACCCAAACGATCGCGGCTGCGCTGTAGGCCGTGCCGCGAGTCCGAGGCCTCGGCGCCATCTTGTGGCCTAGGGGTGCTCGTCGGCGGGTAGAAGTCGGTCAGCTTCCTTGGCAACTTCTCCTTTCTCTTGCCCATGGTGGCCTGGATCTTCCCTGGAGCACAGCGTGCCCGGATAATGCCTCGGGATGCTGATTATGTCGCTGGATAGAGCTGGATGCTGTCAGGTCACATAGAGCCTTCTCCTTACACAGCCATCTGCTCCGGCTGCTGGCCATGCCCCCGTTTCCAGTCTTTTCAAAGGTGGTTCTAGGCTCCCTGATGTAATTTAATATGTTTTATCAGTTTGAGAATGTTGTAGGAGGAGTGATTGCTGGCGTTGCTTCATATCCAAACAACTTTTCTGCTAAGATCCCTAAACGAAAGGAAAAAAACAGCAGATTGTTGAGCAGAACAATCAGGCTATAAATGACACTATACTGTATGTGTGTTATGAATCTGAAGCATCCTGTTCTGTCTGCGATTAACTTCTAAACATATTGGCAAAGAAAAAGAGTTATTACTGTTTCCTGTAGTTAATCTTCAATAATGAAGGCATAAATCAGTGCAGTTATACATTCTTTATTGCTGTGAGCACTGAACATAAGCAAGCTTCCTATTCCACGGGCTTTTGTTCTGTACAGTATAGAACAACAAAACAACCTGCAGTCGCTGAAGGCTTTTGAATAATAACACCGAAGATGCGCTGAGCGAAATGTTCTTTACCGTTGAAGCTTTTATTATTCTTCTCTCTGCTGCTTTGCACGTACCTACCTCGCTGAGCGCGGGACTGATAATCGCTATCGCCTGGAGTGCTCTTTGTTCTGTGTGTCTGTTCCATTGTGCACTCAGAACATATGTTCTGCTAAATGTGATTCTACTTGGAGACCGAAGAACAATCCAGTTTTGCATCCAACTGGCAGCTGTGATTATTGCTGTTCATTAAGAATTGTAAAGATATGTAACGGACTTGCATATTAGGCAACACAGTGCAACAGGAGGTACATGGGTTGGAATAGGTCATTGAGTATCTTGTGTCTGGATTTAGCATTATCACACTTCTATTCAGTGTTACATGTTTTTCTTATTCTCTTAATTTTTCGTTTAACCTCCATGACGGTATTCCCGAGTGTGGCTCGGGGTGGCACGGGGTGGATTTTCAGCACCAAAAGCGATAACCCCGAGCCATACTCGGGATTGCATCACGGGATCCAGGTACAGCAACCTTACCTTGTCCCCAGGATCCTGCGATGTCCTCCCCGCTCTGTGTGCGAGCCGTCCTCCGCTCGATCTATCACAGAGCTGAGCTCTGTTTCCTGCGAGCGTTATGACACACGGGGACGGAGAACGGCGCCAAATTCAAAAAGTAAAAAACACAATACATATACAGTACAGTGTAATCTTACAGATTACATTACTATATCAATTTATTTCACCTCCCTTTTGTCCCTAGTGGTTTGTCCAGTGCCCTGCATGCAGTTTTATATTATAAATACAGTTCTTTCTGCCTGGAAACTGGAGATTGTCCATAGCAACCAAAACTGTCCCTTTACATCAAAAGTGGTTTTAGACCAGCTAGAAAACAGCGATAATAAATTTGAATCACTTGCAGAATTGAGCGATAGCGATTTGTGGGAAAATCCGTCATCAAATGCTGAAAGTAATGACAGCGATAATTCTGCAACTGATCAAATTTCAGTGTTTTTGATTTGATTACATTATTGAATAATTTTTATTATTATTATATTATTATTTGTTATAATTATTTATAGTTATTCATTATAATTTATGATTTCGTTATTCAAACTTTATCATACCCGGGATGTGTACTAGACTCTTGTTTGGACGGATTTAAGTCAGTTATTCCTAAGAATTTACAGGCCTACAATATAAAACACCAAATTTCCATGCAAAATAATTATACTGCTTTCAAAATCAAAAATCTGAAATAATCATACCGCCAGGGAGGTTAAAGAGCGGCTATACACGAGTGAAATAAAATCGCTGTGCTATTAAAGAGGTCCTGTCACCAGAACAATAAAAGAGAAGTATGGCCAAAGACCTTTTTGGCTATACTACTCTTGTGGGTCACAGGAATGGCTTCTATTAGCTTGTGGAGATGCGTAGCGTGGTGCAGCAGCAGTAAATACTCAGGAGGAGATTTAGTAAAACTGGTTCAAACAAAATCTGGTGCAGCTGTGCATGGTAGCCAACCAGCTTCTAACTTCAGCTTGTTCAGTTAAGCTTTTATAATAAAACCTGGAAGCTGATTGGTTTCTATGTAGAGCTGCACCAGATTTTGCACAGATGCAGTAACAGAACTGTATTGTAGTTGAAGTTCGAACAAGAGAAACTACCCGGCAGGATGTCAACCTGACAGGATGATCCAGCGAACAGTGTAACAGCATGTCTCGGATGCAACAACAGCATCTGTCTTGAGAGATGGAATGCATTCTGGCCAGTCTGTACCCAAAAAGTGGAGGTTTCTAAGAAGGATAGAGTGTCCCTGCTCTTTTCCTACTTGTCTGGAACCTCTCCCTACCGCTAATACTGTCCCTGACCGATGCATGACCTGTTCTACACTACCCACACACAAAATGCATGCCAAGTGCGGGAGCAAGAATCTTAAATAGACCTTGCATGACCCAATGGCTACCTAATCGGATAGCTTCCTCATTGACCCAGGAAACCATAGAGGAACCATGTTCCTCTCGACTTCCTCTCCCTCTGCCAAGACACTGTGGTTGCATGCCACCTGCAGTGGAGAAGTAGACTGCACCTGCCTACAAGCAGACAGAACAATATTGTCAGGATCCACCCTGTTTCCTGATTGGCAGCTGGCTCTGCCTTTAGGCATGCGGCTGAGAGCCTGAGCCAGCCGTGCCTGCCCCCTTCCCTGCTCAGTGCTCCACTGAGCTTTAGTGGAGCAGAGCAGACAGTCACTGCTCTTCACTCAGAGCAGACTGAGAACTGAGCGATCAGTGGTAATGTGATCGCTCAGTTCCTGGTTTTAGTGCTGCTGTGGAACAGGTGCAGCATGGAGGTATGTTTTTTTTTCCTTAGAATCCCATACTTCTTTAAGTTCAACAACAATCTTTTCAAAGGATTATTTCTACTTTTTGATGTATTTTTTGCATGTTATTTTACCTGGAAAAGCCTCCCTTGTATAGACATAAAAAATTCCTGAGAATGCTGCAAAGTGTCGCCATTTGGACGTAGCAGTCCCAGCAGACTCAGAGTTGTCACTCAGGTGACACACTGTAATATTCCCCTTTGCCTCCCACCCTTCTCCTCCCTGCCAGGGCTGGTGCAAGGATTTTTGACACCCTAGGCAAAACCTCATTTTGCCGCACCCCCCTTGGCTCCACCCCTGACTCTACACCATTTGTCCTGCCCATGTATACCCAACCTTTTTAATGAAGGACCCATCAAATGCAGCCTTACCAGCGCCCATCAAATGCAGCCTCAACATCACCCATTAATAAATGTTTGCTTACTTCCATTCATTCAGGAGTCGGGACACAGACACAGTCCTCCGCCGCCACTATGCCTCTGACACTATGTGCGAACAGAGCGGCGGCTGCCTGCTGATGCTGAAACGTAGTTGCTTGTTGCAGAGGGAAGAGAGTAGGAACACCAGTGGCTGGGCACTCCTAGGCAGCAGTGCGCCCTAGACGGTTGCCTAGTTTGCCTAGTGGTAGCACTGGTCCTGCTCCCTGGAAGCATATAGGGTTATGTGGGGGGGGGGGTAAAGGAAGAGGTGGTGGAGCTGGATCAGCACAAAAAGTAATCAGACACTCACAGGAGGAGGGTTCATGCAAGGGGGCTGTGCTAGGGAATTTACTCTTCATGTAACCAAATTCCTCAGCAAGTTTAAAGACACATTGCAAGTTAATAAAAAGAAATTGAGAGGTGCATTGGGGTGCTATTCAGATTGAATGACACCACATTACACTGATGTGATAGTGTCAATCGGCACTTAACAAACACTATATAAAATAAAATAATCAAAAATGAAACAACAAGGGGCATGAAAAATCATGTAACAATTTTTTTTGATGTACCGTATTTATCAGCGTATAACACGCACTTTTTCCCCTTAAAATCAGGGGTCGATCAGGGCGATCCCCGCCGATCCCCCGCTGACTTTAAGCAGAGGAGCGAGCGCCGCCAACATTCATACATAGCCGAGTGTACTCGGCTAGGTTCGGCTAGCTCTGCTCACAGTCACGCCCAGTCCCGCCCTAAGAGGGACATAACACAGGACTGGGCGTGACTGTGAGTGGAGCTAGCTCGGCTATGTATGAATGTGTGAATGTTGGTGGCGCTCGGCTCCGCCCACAGGACTACGAGAGGAGCCGAAAGCCGCCGAGAGACACAAAAAACTGCAGATGACACAACAAGGCTGCAGTGTCACTGGGTAAGGCTGCAGATGACACAACAAGGCTGCAGATGACACAACAAGGCTGCAGATGACACAACAAGGCTGCAGATGACACAAGGCTGCAAATGACACAACAAGGCTGCAGATGACACAAGGCTGCAGATGACACAACAAGGCTGCAGATGACACAAGGCTGCAGATGACACAAGGCTGCAAATGACACTGAAAGGCTGCAAATGACACTACAAGGCTGCAAATGACACTGAAAGGCTGCAAATGACACTACAAGGCTGCAAATGACACTGAAAGGCTGCAAATGACACTACAAGGCTGCAGATGGACACTGATAAGGCTGCATTGATGGGCATTTAAATGTAAGTCTTTTTCCTTAAAAAGTTTTTTTCCTTAAAATTCCCTCCTAAACTTGGGGTGCGTGTTATACGCTGGCGCGTGTTATACGCCGATAAATACGGTAAATGCCATAGTAATCTCTCAACAAATATATTTTCTAAACAGACAGTGGAAATTCAATAAAGCCGATACACTACAGGAATACCCCACTTTTAAGTACACAATGGGGTTTATTTACTAAAGCTGGAAAGGGCAAAATCAGGCTCACTTCTGCATAGAAACCAATGAGCTTCCAGGTTTTATTACCAAAACTTAATTGAACAAGCTTCGGTTAGAAGCTCATTGGTTTCTATGCAGAAGTGAGCCTGGTTTTGCACTTTCCAGCTTTAGTAAATAAACCCCATTGTGTACTTAAAAGTGGGGTATGCCTGTACTTTTCTGACAGTAATCCCTCTTGTTGAAGTATTGCACAAAATTCATGAAGCATATGCAACAGTTGATTTACTAAAGGCAAATAGATTGTGCAATCTGCAATTGCAGTTGCTCCAGAGCTTCGTAAATGAGGTAAACTTTCACTTTGCAAATAATATCCAATCATGTGCAAGGAAAATAAAAAAGAATGCATCTGTGCTTGCAAATGATTGGATGATGGAAGTCAGCTGAGCTTTTGCTCATTTACTAAGCCTTGGGGCAACTGCTCTTGCAGAGTGAAACTGCACTTTGCAAAGTGCACAGTCTATTTCCCTTCAGTAAATCAACCCCTTTGTGTCTTACAAAAGTGGAGCTAATTAGGACCAACACTCTTTTTGGTGTACAGAGAGAGACCCTGGCCCACACATAGCTCCCAACTGTCTCTGATTTCGAGGGACTGTCCCTGATTTGGAACCGAGTCCCTCTGTCCCTCTCCCCCCCCCCCCCCCCTCATTTTGGGCTGATCTATATAGTTGTATATAAATTGCACTTTTTATATTTCAAAAAGTGTTTCCCAGTGCTAAACCTTTCATCCAATTTCTAAATTGCTGCATTTGTTAAATTCCAAAAGTCAGCATAAAGGAATAGTAGTGGTAAAAAATGCACTTGAGGGTTTGAATAACAATTTTTTTTGTAGAATTATCCTTTGGCAGGGTGTGTGTCCTATGACTACATACTTTTTCTAATAGGTGTCCCTCATTCCCATTGCAAAAAGTTGGGAAGTATACACACAGATCTTGCCAAAGTGTTCTGCATGCATTCTAAAAGTGGTGCAACATGAGCTAAATTCAAGTACAATTTCTAGACAGGTACATGGATTTGGCGCATGCAGCACCACTTTTAAAATGCACACAAGACACTTTTGAAAAATCTGTCTGCAATAGTCTTTATGAATTCCAAGGACAATGTGCTTTCCTTTAATGCTAGGTGGAAAATACTGGCAGAAAGCTGAAACCGAAAAGTAACTACTTTTTCTTTTATGCTCCCATTACCAAAATCAAAAAAAAAAAAAGCAGCCTGTAAAGAAGAGGAGAAATACTTACCTGTCCTGGTAAGTATCTTCACTCACTCCAAGGGCTATACTGTCTGAAGAGTTCTCAGTATCCAACAGACATTCTGATAGTGTGCGCTGTGGTTTTGTCAGAAACCATGATCAGACCGAGACAGAAGTACAGTTTATCACACTTGTTTAATAATAATAAAAAGGTAAACAGAGTAAGCGTAGTCAATACATAGCCAGAGTTCAGTAACCAAATCGGGTAGTCAGCCAATGCCAATGTCAGAGAGCCAGAGATCAACGTAGTAGTACAGCAAGCAGGATCAGGATCCAGAAGGGACGTCAGCCGAGCAAGTCTTCAACAGGAATGCAGGAGAAGTCTCTGAGATGTGACCAAAGGTGAAGGCAGAGATGAAGTGAGCTGGACGGCTTTAAGTAGCCAGGCCTGACAAGCAGATCATCAACAGCTGAGTCACTGTGGAGAGAAAGGAGCTGGCAATTAGCCAACAGCTGAGTGGCCAGCTCAGAGAAGAAAGGGCTGAGCCCAGCCCTGACAGGTTTAGACTTGTGCATGAGGGAAAATTTTGTTTTGTTTCATTTTCATTCGTAAAATACATAATTTAGTTCTGTTATACTCGTTATGTTACAATAATTCGTTTTAGAATAATTTGTTATTCGTAATGAATCGATTTGTTTGATTAATTGTTTCATTTTCAGATAATTCATTATTTATATATATATATATATATATATATATATATATATATATATATATATATATATTCGTGATAACGATTTGTGATTCAGAAAGTCCTTTGACTTACTCCGTGCCAGTAATCCAGCCCCCAACACAAAAGGAATCAACTGATTGGACTAGAAAACTATAACTCGGATGGATCAATTTCTTTTTTACTTGCTCAGTTGCTCACTGATAGATAAAAACAAATTAATACGATTGAATTCAGATTATTCGTTATGCCATTAGGATTCCACCTGCTGTTTCATTAGACCTTTAACGAAATAACGAATCATGCCAAATTCATTCATTATTTTCATTATAATTTCTTATTAGTTGAAATTTGTTTCCTGTTTCTTCGGACGTTTTGATACATCCAAATGTCCGAAAGATGCAAAATTCCGCCGAATTTCGATTCGTTACGAAACTGTTTGCACGTGCCTACTGTGGTTCCACCCGCTGGCCACCACATCATTATGGCCTGCAGTAAGAAACCACAGCATTAGGGGGGTACACAAGCAGGGCTTTTTTTCTCAGAGCATAGGTGCAGGAACTCCCCCTTGTCACCCCTTGCCTCCGCCCTTACTCACCACCCAACACCATTCTTTGGTTTCATCGCCTACCTACGAAAAAGAACCGCTGCTCCAGGTGTATAGAGAATGAGTTAAGGCTGATTGAAGTATCTTGCAGAGTACTATCCCCGGCCTGCCTCCGTGGGAAACTTGGAAAAAAGAAAAAAATGGCTGCACATCCAGAACTTCCGATTGCCTTTTATTTTGTTTCACAAAGATAACACCAAAGACACCAAATCGTGGTCACCTAGACACGTTTCACACATACATCTTGTGCTTAATCATGATTAAGCACAAGATGTATTTGTAAAATGCGTCTACGTGATCACAGTTTGATGTCTTTGGATGGTACAATATTTGTGGTACTATATAATTTGTATAGAACTTGTTGATGAAAAGCAGTCAAATATATCCCCTGCAGACAACCAGCAACAATGGACCTTCAACAAAATACCCCCCCCAACAACAATAGACCCCTGCAGCAACAACAGATCTCCCCACAGCCAGCATCAATAGACCCTTCATCAGCCAGAAACAATAAACCCCTTCCTCAGCAGTAGATCCCTCCTAGCAACAACTGCCCCCCCCCCCCCGTAACATAAGACTCACCCCCAGCAACAATAGATCCCCACTAGCAACAAGAGACCTCCCCAGCAATAATGGATCCCCCTGCAAAAATAGATCCCCATCAGCCAGCATCAACAGACCCTGTAGCACACCCCAGCACCTCTTGCCATTACATACATTTAGAGCTGGAGGTGCTGGAACTGCATTCCCCCGCGTTCCCACTGAAAAAAAGCTTTGTACACAAGTATCTGAAATACCCAGAAGTGTGTAAAATGCTGAAGAATCATTGGTTGGTGTGCTCTTCAATAGAGAAAAGATTGGTTTGATAATTTTACAGGCTGCTTATTTTTCTTTTCATTTTTTATAATAGGCTCTTCAATCAATATTGTATGATTATATGAATTGTAAATATTGGCCAGCATGCCAATGCTTATCAGAAACTCATTAATAACATTGCACATTCCCATTGAGAGCTTGTGCCATTCATCAACATCAATTCCATATTTCCTAAATCACTGATTCAGATATTTCACATTCTCAATGGGCCTCTAAACTAGCAGTATTTCATAAATCGCTGATTCGGATATTGTTCACGGTCTTATAGGACCACCAAACTTGCAGGTGGCCACTTTCAGTTCCATCACTGATCATAATTATCTCCTTCCATTCCATATATCACAGTGATTTGATATATCACACAATTCACAATATGAATAATTTCCAATTCCCAGTGTACCTATTTTTATATATATATATATATATATATATATATATATATATATATATATATATATATATATATATATATATACAAGCGCCATAGAAAATTTCTGCAGCAGCAGCAGAGCTGGTTATTGCATAGATCCCGCTGAATGTGGCTTTTACAAATATTGTGAGCAGAAACTCAAAAAAATTTCCACATCAATCATTCATAGTCATTTTCAGATTCTATGTATGGCCATCCCAATGCAGCAAGGCCGATTACTGCCCATATGCCCTCATTAGACGCTTTAATAAGGAGTTACTTTGTGTTCTGGGAGTAGTGGATGATTGCATATTATTATTATTATTATTATTATTATTCACGATTTATATAGCGCCAACAGTTTACACAGCGCTTTACAATGTAGAGGGGGGACAGCACAATTACAGTACAGTTCAATACAAAAGGTACAGGAGCTCTTTGATAGATATATCCGGTAGATTTATATTTCTCCATTGCAAAATATATACAGTTACTATGATTATGGCATTTGTATATATACCACCCCCGTTCTCGCGGGAAGTGTTGCAGCTACTGGTTTCATATGTGACTAATAAACCTGACATTCCAATACTAATTATGGGGGACTTTAACTGTTGCCTAGACCCAAGAATAGACAGACATCCTCCTATGGTCCCACCTAGGGGAGGTCGGGGAACTGCCCTTAGTCGTCTCTTAATGGAAATAGGATGGACTGACTTATGGCGGGTTCGCTACCCAAATCATAAGCAGTTTTCATGCTTCTCCAAGACACATGGTTCTCTGTCCCGTATAGACCTCTGTATCGGCACCCAAGACATGGTAGGATACACCTCGAGGGTGGAATACTACCCACGGGGGGTATCAGATCATTCCCCTCTAGTCATTTGGCTGAATGCGCAACCCTCCAGTCTACTGTCTAAGGCCCCATGGAAACTAAACGCCTTCTGGCTTAAACTATTCACTTCACATGAACGGATAGAGGCTCAGATCCATAAATTTCTTAGAATACATAGACGGCACACAGATATCCTGCACAAATGGGAACAGCTTAAAGCATACTGTAAAGGACTATTTATCCAGGAAATAAATATGGTTAAACAAAATACCTCGGTCCTGCTAGAGCAGGCGGAGGACTTGGTGAGTCGACTAGAGTTGGCATTTGTAAATGATCCCACTGACTCTGCAAGGGAGGCATGGATCGCGGCTCAGGATTCCTTAGACCGCGTGCGATCCTCCGCTGCAGCGTAAGAGATTTTTTTCGAAACTGGCGTTTTATGAGGAGGGGGAAAAATGGGCCGCCTATTAGCAAAAATTGCAAAATCACAACAACAATCACCGGCTATAGGAGCCATACGAGCTACCAATGGCAGGATAGTTAATGCTCCTGATGATATCATCTCTGAGCTGGCAAATTTCTACAGGGATCTATACAAATCTAGAGAGACATACTCTGATGATGATCTTAATGCTTTTATGGCTAACATAAATCTACCCACACTGTCTGATGAGGCGAGACGGCACCTGGACGCTCCAATCACTATAGAGGAGCTCCAGGTGGCGGTGAGTTCTTTCCCTACCTGTAAGGCGCCAGGGGAGGATGGTCTCCCAATGGAGGTATACTCTCAGTATGGAGAGGAATTGTTGCCTGAACTCCTAAAGGTCTTCAATACCAGCTTGGATAGGGGTAGATTGCCAGATTCCATGACCAAAGCAAATGTGATTTTACTGCTTAAGCCAGGGAAGGATCCTGTTGACCCGGGCTCATATAGGCCCATATCCTTACTTCAAAGTGATGTAAAAATCCTTGCTAAGGTCCTGGCAATCCGGGTCAATGGGATAATATCCTCAATCATACACCCAGACCAGGCTGGCTTTATGCCGCAGAAGTCCACAGCTACAAATCTTCGAAGGCTATATATGAATATGCAAATACAGGCTGACAATGAGGGACACAGAGCTCTTCTATCCTTAGACGCCAATAAGGCATTTGACAGCGTTAGCTGGAGATACTTATGGGCGACGCTGGACAAATTTGGCTTTGGGCGGCGGTTTATAGCATGGGCAAAACTATTATATGCGGCTCCTCAAGCCAACATTAGAATAGCGAATAGGATGTCAGAAGCTTTTGCTCTGGGTAGGGGGACGAGGCAGGGTTGCCCGCTGTCCCCCCTGCTCTTTGCGATCGCAATAGAACCTCTGGCGGCTCAAATAAGGGACAGTCCACGGATAGAAGGATTCAGGTATGGTGACTTGCACGAAAAGCTCATGTTATATGCGGATGACATGTTGCTATTCCTGGGAGACACTAGTCAATCACTACTGGGGGTAATGGATATAATAGAGCAATTTGGACATTTCTCGGGCCTGACTATAAATTGGTCTAAATCGGCCCTGATGATGCTGGATGAGAGCCGGGATGTGAGTCTGCCTGACTCATGCCCCATTCCAACCACCACTGGATTTAAATACCTGGGCGTCCAGATATCCCCTTGTGTTGAGGACTTCTGCTCTTTAAACATATTCCCATTACTATCTCGCTTTCGTGACAAAATAAATACATGGAACAACTTAATGATGTCACTAGCGGGTAAGGCAAATCTCATTAAAATGATTTTAATGCCCCAGCTATTATATTTCCTCCACAACTCACCAGTAGTGATACACTTAAAAATTTTCAGAGTAGTCAATACCGTTTTTCGAAAACTGTTATGGCACAACAAAGCTCCCAGAGTCCGGATAGAGCAGTTGCAGTGTCCAAAGGATGGCGGAGGGTTGGCGGTCCCCAACCCTTGGCTATACTATATTGCGGCGCAGCTGCAACATCTTGTGGGATCTATGACGCATGAACCAATGGGCTCAGCAGCGCGACTGATGCTTTTTGCTACGGGCGCTGAGACCATTCCTCTGGGTCTAGAGGCTCAAATATTTGCAAAGTCAAACAAAAAAAATCCGACACTATCCCTGGTACAGAAAATATGGAACAAGAGTAGACAATTACAAGGGGTGCAGGGATTTACAGAATACAGCCCAATATGGGGAAACCGCACCTATGTGGAATTGGCTAAGTTACAGTGTGAGCCCAAATGGAAGGACCACGGGGTGACCATGCTCTCTCACATATTTAAAAATGGTAAACTGATGTCCTTTACAGAACTGCAGAACACATTTGGGCTCCCAGACACTATGTACTACCCCTATTTACAGCTTAGGCACGCAGTTGCGGCACAGGGAGACGCAGGGGAGTGGGAACTTTGTCCCACGTCAGTGTTCAATGTGTTGCAATCCTCCGGTGTAACTAAAGGGATCATTTCCACGTGTTACCAGATGCTACTTGCCAAGTACCTGGATGCCTACCCATGCAAGGCAATCGATGCATGGAGAAGGGACCTAGGTCAGGTAACTGAGGATCAATGGGAGGAAGCGTTACAGGCCATACCCACGTGTTCCTTCAATGTTGCACAAAAAGTGTCCCAACTTTATATAATACTTAGAGTGCATTACACTCCATCCAAGTTGCACAGAATGGGCAGAGTTTCGGACCCCATATGCTGCCGATGTCGGCAGCACAATGCGGATCTTATCCATCTTCTGTGGCGATGTCCGAAGCTCCATCGGTACTGGCATGAGGTGATTAGTACACTAAATGGAGTGTTCCAAACGACAGTACCGGTGGATCCTATGCAATGTTTGTTGGGGGTATTGGATGAGGTAATCCCAGAGGAACAAACTAAAGTGGCTGTATCCAGGGCTTTATTCCAAGCTAGAAAACGTATACTAATGGCATGGAAATCTGCAGTACCGCCCTCTGTCAAAATGTGGATAACACATATGGGTAAAACTCTAATTATGGAAAAACACATATATCAACACAGAGGCTGCTCACATAGGTTTGAACGCATTTGGTCAAGTTGGTTGGACATGCCTGGACTTAGTCCGAGAGAACTAGTCATGACGAGGCTCCTACAGGGTCCTTAGATAAATAAAATAAATGTGAAAGGAAAGGAGGTACAATACATGCGAATTGGAAGGAGGATGGGTGTTATTTATACTTCTTAACATGGAATAATGAAAATCAGTGGGCTATGTAGTAAAACTATAAGAACCTATGCTTTACATTGTATGAATATGACACTGAAATGTAGAAAATTGTACACCGGAAGATGTATTTATGTAAAATGTTCAATAAAAACCTTTTTGATTTAAAAAAAAACAAAAGGTACAGGAGGGCCCTGCTCATAGAGCTTACATTCTAAAGGGAGGGGGTGGTGGTACAAAAGGTAATAGCTGCGGGGAATGATTTGATGGGGGTGGCTCAGGGACAGTTGTTAGGTGGGTGTGGGATAGGCTTCCCTGAATAAATGAGTTTTCAGGGATCTCCTAAAGGTGGACAGGGTAGGGGCTGATCGGACATACTGGGGCAGGGAGTTCCAGAGGATGGGAGAGGCTATGGAGAAGTCCTGAAGGCGAGCATGGGAGGAGGTAACAAGGGAGCTAGAGAGCAAGAGGTCCTGGGAGGAGCGGAGGGGGCGATTTGGGCGATATCTGCAGATGTGTACTTTCATCAGGGAAGGTGAATGAGCTGAATAATGTTGATCCACAAGTGTTGCCAATCTGTCTAGGAAAGCTTACATGAAGAATGCTAGCACTGGGAGGAAGATACGTTCTCCAGTGTGCACTGTTCGTGCATTACAGGCCATAACACATGACTAGGGATGAGCAAATTTGCCGAAGTACAATTCGACCCAAGCTCAAAATGCATTGAACTCAATGGGAAACTATTTTTTCCCTTTGGAGGGCTTCTATAAAATGGAATGGAATGTCTTTTGATGTATATTGTTGTTATTTGAAGACTTTTAGACTTGAGGGGTCAAAATAGCAACTTTTCATACCTATTTTGTAGAGCAGGGGTCTCCAAACTTTCTAATCAAAGGGCCAGTTTACTATTCTTCAGAGTTTAGGGGGGCCGAACTGTGGCTAGTGGAAGTAGAAAATGCCCCAGCGTCAGTGGAAGGAATAGTGCCCCATTGTTGGTATCAGTGGATGGAATAGTGCCCCATTGTTGGTATCAGTGAAAGGAATTGTCCCCCATTGTTGGTATCAATGGAAGGAACAGTCCCCCATTGTTGGTATCAGTGAAAGGAATAGTCCCCCATTGTTGGTATCAGTGGAAGGAATAGTCCCCCATTGTTGGTATCACTGGAAGGAATAGTGCCCTATTGTTGGTATCAGTTTAAGGAATAGTGCCCTATTGTTGGTATCAGTGGAAGGAATAGTGCCCTATTGTGGGTATCAGTGGAAGGAATAGTGCCCTATTGTTGGTATTAGTGGAAGGAATAGTGCCCTATTGTTGGTATCAGTGGAAGGAATAGTGCCCTATTGTTGGTATTAGTGGAAGGAATAGTGCCCTATTGTTGGTATTAGTGGAAGGAATCGTGTCCTACTGATGATATCAGTGGCCAGACTAGCACCCCATCATTGGTATCTGTGGGAGGAATAGTGCTCCACCACTGGTGTCAATGGGAGGAATTGTGCCCCATCATTAGTGTCAGTTGTGGATGGAATAGTGCTCCAAGGGCCGGATAGAGGTAAGCAAAGGGCCACATTTGACACCCAGGAGTTGATTTACTAAAACCGGAGTGTGCAAAATCTGGTGCAGCTGTGCATAGAAACCAATCTACTTCCAGTTTTCTTTGTCAAAGCTAATATAGCGTGTACAGTTGTGATACAAGTCATGTTGTAATTGAATATTATTAAAAATAATAATAATAATTTGTATTATTAAAAATGACCTTTCCTTTTAAATCTGCAGCCGCTGTAATTTTCTATAAATGCAATATGGCCACCTGGAGGTGTTCTGTACACAGAATGTGTACAAGGACGCCCCCCAGAAACATCATTTCCTGCTTGTGTGATTGGCTCACCAATTTTCCCAGAAGTCTGCCTAAGATACAAGTCAGATTTCAGGCATCGCCTGCAATATTTCCAATAGGAACACATCTAAAGGGATGCAGGCCCAGCAGCTTTCCTCATTAGTTCTCTGCAGCTGCCACAGCTGACTGATAATTATGAAACCACTCCCATTAGACCCACTCAGCAAAGAGGACAGACAAACACACAGGGATTTCTTCAGAATAACAAAAAGTAGGAATCTGCAACAGAGTTTGTTATAATCCTTGCAATGTACATAGATAACATAGTTTTTTTCTCAACAAAAGTGGAGTTACGCTTTCACCACTTGCCGACCAACTTACATATACAGCGGCAAGAAGGCACTGCTGCTATATATTACATGATCTGACACTTCCAGGTAGGGGGTATGCATGCAAGCCGCCTGCGGCCCACTTTCATTGTCATTATACACAGCGGAGCTGATCTGTGGGTACCGTGGACTCAATGTCCACCGGCACCCGCCAATCATCCAGAGAGATACAGACGGCGGTCTGTCTATGGAAACAAGGCAGATCGCCGTTCTGACAGGAGGGAAGGCATGGATCCTGTGTCTCTGCAAAGCATGTACTAAGATCCATATCTTCCCCTAGTAAAAGCACCTCCCACAGTACACTAAAACACAGGTTAGGCACAAAGTTAACCCTTTGATCGTCTCTGATGTTTAACCCCTTTCCAGCCAGTGTCATTAGTACAGTGACAGTACATTTTTTTTAGCATTGATCACTGTATTAGTGTCACTGGTCCCCAAAAAGTGTCAAAAGTGTCAGTTAGAGTCCGACTGCCTGCCACACTATCGCAGCCCCACTATAAGTCGCTGATCGCCGCCATTATTAGTAAAAAAAATAAAAAATATCCCATAATTTGTAGACGCTATAACTTTTGCGCAAAACAATCAATATACTCTTATTGGTAGCAGAATATATATTGGCCTAAATTGATGACGAAATTCGTTTTTTTTTTTTCATTTGTATTGGATACGTTTTATAGCAGAAAGTAAGAAATATATATTTTTTTTTTCAAAATTGAAGTATTTTTTGTTTATAGCGAAAAAAAAATAAAAACCGCAGAGGTGATCAAATACCACCAAAAGAAAGCTCTATTTGTGGGGAAAAGAAATACCGTATATACTCGAGTATAAGCCGACCCGAATATAAGCCTAGGCACCGAACTTTACCACAAAAGACTGGAAAAACGTATTGACTCAAGTATAAGCCTAGTGTGAGAAATGTGCAGCTACACTGTGCCCATTTGCAGCCATAGGTCCCCCTTCAAACTCGGTAGTTAAGGGTTCCTAGATGCTGCAGTCAAGCTGCAGTCAAAATTTGGGGTCTCTGCACCCAAAGGGTCCCGAAATGACATTGCTGCAGATGGACACAGTTGACCGACTTTGGGGCCCCATATCTTGGGGCCACTTGGTGCTAGGAATCCCACATTTGGTGTGCAAACCCAGTGGAACTATATATCCAAAGCTGAACTGACCTTGGGGCCCCGTATCTTGGGGTGACTTGGTGCTAGGAACCCCAGCTATTGGATATGTTGTAGTGCTAGTTCCACTGGGTTTACACACCAAATTTGGGATTCCTAGCACCAAGTGGCCCCGTGATACGGGGCCCCAAAATCAGTTCGGAAAATGTCATTCTCTGCTGCAGAAAGTGATTGACTCGAGTATAAGCCGAGGGGGCATTTTCAGCACAAAAAAATGTGCTGAAAAACTTGGATTATACTCGAGTATATACGGTACATTTTATTTGGGTACAGCTTTGTACCAAAAGTAACGCAGTGCCGTATCGCAAAAAAAAAATGACCTGGTCAGGACGGGGTTAAAACCTCCAGAGGTCAAGTGGTTAATTGAACAAGCTAAATTTAGAAGCTGATTGGCTACCATGCAGAGCTGCACCAGATTTTGCACATTCCAGGTTTAGTAAATCAACGCCCTCAGTGTGTGTGTGTGTGTGTTGGGTAGAAGAGAGAGTGGGTTTCCCAAGGAGGGCTTCTCATGTTTATTTTGGGGACAATAGTTTGTCAATCAGCCCTCCAAGGGGCCAAAAGTTATCATCAAAACCGTCCCCCATTTACTTCAATGCAAATAAAAGTTTGAAATATTTGTATAAATTTAAACTTTGAAAATTCAGGATGGATCTGAGTTGAACTCAAATTCGAATCTAAACACACCAAATATTCCAGTGCGGGCGACAAATGGAATAATATTATACAACGTACACACTGTACATATACATTTGGCTCCCTTGTTCATATCCTTTCCGCACTTGATTTAGCCCCTGTTCACACCGAATCCAACTTTGGAATTGTGCGACTTCACTTGAAATTGCACAATTTCAAAGCCGCATGTCAGTGCGACTTCAGGTGCGACTTGGCTGACATCTGTGCGACTTCATGCACAAATGTCTATGCAAGTCGCACCTGAAATCGGCAAGCATAGTGCAGGAACTTATTTTTGAAATCTGTGCGGCACCGCAAAGTCGGCGTCACACTGGTTTGAACAGTTCTATTACTGACAATAGGGGGTGACTTGTCATGCGATTTGGACCTGTCAAATCACATGACAAGTCGCACCGGTGTGAATAAGGCTTAAACCCGGTGAGACTTTCTGTAGCCCAGTTTATTTTTTCTCAACCCACTCAAACTTGCTAAAAATGTTGGTTATGCAGCCTGGTGTAACACTACAGCATAAACCTTCTTCACCAAGCCCTATGTCTCTACATGTAACATTACCCAGATATTGATCAGGGAGAGGATCACAATTGTAAGAACCTTCCTTCAGAGTGATCAGTGATATGCATAATCGTACAGAGCGCAAAATTATAGTGCTTGGGTGGAGCTGGGAATATATGGTCTAAATCAGTGGTTCTCAACCTGGGGGTCGGGACCCCCTCAGGAGTCGAATGATGATTTGCCAGGGATCACCGAATCCTGGGCTGTTCCTGAAGCCTGCACTGCTCTCCCTGCCTTTTTGCGGCTGCCCAGCTGGGCTGTTCCTGGAGCCCACGGCCACCCACTTAGCCTATTCGCAGCCGCCCATTCAGTTCACGGCATGGCTGGGGGACAGAGACTAGAGGTCAGCTGACTGGTGAGGAATGTGAAGTGGGAGGGGCTGGAGGAGAACCTATCTCCTGATTTCGGCATAGGTGTCACTGCTACCAGACATCACAAAGTCAGAGACACAGTGAGTAACACTACCTGTGATTATGGTTGCCATTAAAAGTGCCCACTACAGTTCTCAGATCAGCAGATGACCTTGATCAAGAGCACCTAAGTTGGCTGATCAGAACTCCCAGGGCCGATCCTAGGGTCACCGGCGCCTGGGTGCAGAAATATTTCTGGCGCCCCCACATGGGCGTGGTCATCTTACCAACTCCTCCCCTTTACAAATGTTTCTATGGCAACGACTCAAACACAGAGATGCTCCCCTAAGAAGTCTTTGTTACCCTGGGATCCTCCTGTGATCTTTTAATAAAGAAAATACAGGAAGAGCGTACACTAATGAGACCTGGAGGGGAGTCTCTCTGATGCACACAGAGAGGGCTTCTGTTAGAGAGTCTGTTAGAAAGAGCCCCCAGACATAATACAGAAGATGGTCAGAGACTGCAGACATGGTACAGGAGATGATCAGAGACTGCAGACATAATACAGGAGATGATCAGAGACTGCAGACATAATACAGGAGATGATCAGAGACTGCAGACATAATACAGGAGATGATCAGAGACTGCAGACATAATACAGAAGATGGTCAGAGACTGCGGACATAATACAGGAGATGATCAGAGACTGCAGACATAATACAGGAGATGATCAGAGACTGCAGACATAATACAGGAGATGATCAGAGACTGCAGACATAATACAGGAGATGATCAGAGACTGCAGGCATAGTACAGGAGATGATCAGAGACTGCAGACATAGTACAGGAGATGATCAGAGACTGCAGACATAGTACAAGAGATGATCAGAGACTGCAGACATAGTACAAGAGATGATCAGAGACTGCAGACATACTACAGGAGATGATCAGAGACTGCAGACATACTACAGGAGATGATCAGAGACTGCAGACAGGATATAATAGATGATCAAAGACTGCAGACATAGTACAGGAGAAGGTCAGAGACTGCAGATATACTACAGGAGATGATCAGAGACTGCAGACATAATACAGGAGATGATCAGAGACTGCAGACATAATACAGGAGATGATCAGAGACTGCAGACATACTACAGGAGATGATCAGAAACTGCAGACATAATACAGGAGATGATCAGAGACTGCAGACATAGTACAGGAGATGATCAGAGACTGCAGACATAATACAGGAGTTGATCAAAGACTGCAGACATACTACAGATGATCAGAGACTGCAGACAGGATATAAGAGATGATCAAAGACTGCAGACATAGTACAGGAGATGGTCAGAGACTGCAGACATAGTACAGGAGATGATCAGAGACTGCAGACATAATACAAGAGATGATCAGAGACTGCAGACATAGTACAGGAGATGATCAGAGACTGCAGACATAGTACAGGAGATGATCAGAGACTGCAGACATAGTACAGGAGATGATCAGAGACTGCAGACATAGTACAAGAGATGATCAGAGACTGCAGACAGACATACTACAGGAGATGATCAGAGACTGCAGACATAGTACAGGAGATGATCAGAGACTGCAGACATAGTACAGGAGATGATCAGAGACTGCAGACAGGATATAAGAGATGATCAGAGACTGCAGACACAGTACAGGAGATGATCAGAGACTGCAGACATAGTACAAGAGATGATCAGAGACTGCAGACAGACATACTACAGGAGATGATCAGAGACTGCAGACATAGTACAGGAGATGATCAGAGACTGCAGTCATACTACAGGAGATGATCAGAGACTGCAGACATAATACAGGAGATGATCAGAGACTGCAGACATAATACAGGAGATGATCAGAGACTGCAGGCATAATACAGGAGATGATCAGAGACTGCAGGCATAGTACAGGAGATGATCAGAGACTGCAGACATAGTACAGGAGATGATCAGAGACTGCAGACATAGTACAGGAGATGATCAGAGACTGCAGACATAATACAGGAGATGATCAGAGACTGCAGACATAATACAGGAGATGATCAGAGACTGCAGACAGGATATAAGAGATGATCAAAGACTGCAGACATAGTACAGGAGATGATCAGAGACTGCAGACATACTACAGGAGATGATCAGAGACTGCAGACATAATACAGGAGATGATCAGAGACTGCAGGCATAGTACAGGAGATGATCAGAGACTGCAGACATAGTACAGGAGATGATCAGAGACTGCAGACATAGTACAGGAGATGATCAGAGACTGCAGACATAATACAGGAGATGATCAGAAACTGCAGACATAATACAGGAGATGATCAGAGACTGCAGACATAGTACAGGAGATGATCAGAGACTGCAGACATAATACAGGAGTTGATCAAAGACTGCAGACATACTACAGATGATCAGAGACTGCAGACAGGATATAAGAGATGATCAAAGACTGCAGACATAGTACAGGAGATGGTCAGAGACTGCAGACATAGTACAGGAGATGATCAGAGACTGCAGACATAATACAAGAGATGATCAGAGACTGCAGACATAGTACAGGAGATGATCAGAGACTGCAGACATAGTACAGGAGATGATCAGAGACTGCAGACATAGTACAGGAGATGATCAGAGACTGCAGACATAGTACAGGAGATGATCAGAGACTGCAGACATAGTACAAGAGATGATCAGAGACTGCAGACAGACATACTACAGGAGATGATCAGAGACTGCAGACATAGTACAGGAGATGATCAGAGACTGCAGACATAGTACAGGAGATGATCAGAGACTGCAGACAGGATATAAGAGATGATCAGAGACTGCAGACACAGTACAGGAGATGATCAGAGACTGCAGACATAGTACAAGAGATGATCAGAGACTGCAGACAGACATACTACAGGAGATGATCAGAGACTGCAGACATAGTACAGGAGATGATCAGAGACTGCAGTCATACTACAGGAGATGATCAGAGACTGCAGACATAATACAGGAGATGATCAGAGACTGCAGACATAATACAGGAGATGATCAGAGACTGCAGACATAATACAGGAGATGATCAGAGACTACAGGCATAGTACAGGAGATGATCAGAGACTGCAGACATAGTACAGGAGATGATCAGAGACTGCAGACATAGTACAGGAGATGATCAGAGACTGCAGACATAATACAGGAGATGATCAGAGACTGCAGACATAATACAGGAGATGATCAGAGACTGCAGACATAATACAGGAGATGATCAGAAACTGCAGACATAATACAGGAGATGATCAGAGACTGCAGACATAGTACAGGAGATGATCAGAGACTGCAGACATAATACAGGAGATGATCAGAGACTGCAGACATAATACAGGAGATGATCAGAGACTGCAGACAGGATATAAGAGATGATCAAAGACTGCAGACATAGTACAGGAGATGATCAGAGACTGCAGACATACTACAGGAGATGATCAGAGACTGCAGACATACTACAGGAGATGATCAGAGACTGCAGACATAATACAGGAGATGATCAGAGACTGCAGGCATAGTACAGGAGATGATCAGAGACTGCAGACATAGTACAGGAGATGATCAGAGACTGCAGACATAGTACAGGAGATGATCAGAGACTGCAGACATAATACAGGAGATGATCAGAAACTGCAGACATAATACAGGAGATGATCAGAGACTGCAGACATAGTACAGGAGATGATCAGAGACTGCAGACATAATACAGGAGTTGATCAAAGACTGCAGACATACTACAGATGATCAGAGACTGCAGACAGGATATAAGAGATGATCAAAGACTGCAGACATAGTACAGGAGATGGTCAGAGACTGCAGACATAATACAGGAGATGATCAGAGACTGCAGACATACTACAGGAGATGATCAGAGACTGCAGACATAATACAAGAGATGATCAGAGACTGCAGACATAGTACAGGAGATGATCAGAGACTGCAGACATAGTACAGGAGATGATCAGAGACTGCAGACATAGTACAGGAGATGATCAGAGACTGCAGACATAGTACAGGAGATGATCAGAGACTGCAGACATAGTACAAGAGATGATCAGAGACTGCAGACAGACATACTACAGGAGATGATCAGAGACTGCAGACATACTACAGGAGATGATCAGAGACTGCAGACATAGTACAGGAGATGATCAGAGACTGCAGTCATACTACAGGAGATGATCAGAGACTGCAGACATAATACAGGAGATGATCAGAGACTGCAGACATAATACAGGAGATGATCAGAGACTGCAGACATAATACAGGAGATGATCAGAGACTGCAGGCATAGTACAGGAGATGATCAGAGACTGCGGACATAGTACAGGAGATGATCAGAGACTGCAGACATAGTACAGGAGATGATCAGAGACTGCAGACATAATACAGGAGATGATCAGAGACTGCAGACATAATACAGGAGATGATCAGAGACTGCAGACAGGATATAAGAGATGATCAAAGACTGCAGACATAGTACAGGAGATGATCAGAGACTGCAGACATACTACAGGAGATGATCAGAGACTGCAGACATAATACAGGAGATGATCGGAGACTGCAGGCATAGTACAGGAGATGATCAGAGACTGCAGACATAGTACAGGAGATGATCAGAGACTGCAGACATAATACAGGAGATGATCAGAGACTGCAGACATACTACAGGAGATGATCAGAGACTGCAGACATAGTACAGGAGATGATTAGAGACTGCAGACATAATAAAGGAGATGATCAGAGACTGCAGTTCCTATGGACGTTAGTAGATAATGGCCGATCGGCCCTCTCACCTGACCCAGCGATACAGCGGTGGTTCCTCTGATCAGGAGTCAGCTCACTCTGAATTGCCCGTGGCGACTTCGCTGTGTAGAGCCCAGATCTATATTCCGGCAATGACTCCATTCCTTTCTCTGCCAGGGATGGCGCTAGGCTGTGTGGCTTTCCCTCTGGTGGCGCAGGTCAGCGGGGTTCTCTCAGCACTGTCCGCTCCCTCTGGAGTCCTGGGTGTATTTCCCTGAAAGCTTTCCCGGGCTCCTGTATCTCTCTCTCTCTCCCATTTAGCTGAGCATGCTGTGTGAGCTGCAGTTTCTGTGTTACAGTGGGGCTGCCAGTCCTCGGGACTACATGTCCCACAATCCTCTTCTCTGCTCCTTTTTCTATTCTGTTTCTTCCCTGGGTATATGAAGGCAGGGGAAGATACATAGTGGGCAGCTGTGCTGGCAAGCGCTGCTCACTAGTACAGCAGCGTGCGCAAGAGGGAGAGGGAGGGGGGAGAGGGAGGGGGGAAAGAAGAGCCCGCAGCTGCATTGGCATCACTATGGTTGGGGTCACCCCCCCTTCCACCAACTATAATCGCCCCTCAGTACAGACCCCCTCCACTAAGTATAGACCCCCTCCACTAAGTATAGACCCCCTCCATCAGTGCAGAACCTGCACTAAGTATAAACCCCTCCCTAAGTACAGACCTTATACAGTGCAGACCCCCCCAGGAAAACCCCCCTCCATTAGTACAGACCCCCCCAGGACAGACCCCCCCCCCTCCATTAGTACAGACCCCCCCAGGACAGACCCCCCCTTCATTAATACAGACCCCCAGGACAGACCCCCCTCCATTAGTACAGACTCCCCAGGACAGAGCCCCCCTCCATTACTACAGACCCCCCAGGACAGAGTCCCCCTCCATTACTACAGACCCCCCAGGACAGAGCCCCCCTCCATTACTACAGACCCCCCAGGACAGAGCCCCCCTCCATTACTACAGACCCCCCAGGACAGAGCCCCCCTCCATTACTACAGACCCCCCAGGACAGACCCCCCCTCCATTACTACAGACCCCCCAGGACAGACCCCCCTCCATTACTACAGACCCCCCCAGGACAGACCCCCCTCCATTACTACAGACCCCCCCAGGACAGAGCCCCCTCCATTACTAGAGAACCTGCAGGACAGAGCCCCCCTCCATTACTACAGACCCCCCAGGACAGACCCCCCTCCATTACTACAGACCCCCCAGGACAGAGCCCCCCTCCATTACTACAGACCCCCCAGGACAGAGCCCCCCTCCATTACTACAGACCCCCCTCCATTACTACAGACCCCCCAGGACAGAGCCCCCCTCCATTACTACAGACCCCCCAGGACAGACCCCCCTCCATTACTACAGACCCCGCAGGACAGAGCCCCCCTCCATTACTACAGACCCCCCAGGACAGAGCCCCCCTCCATTACTACAGACCCCCCAGGACAGAGCCCCCCCCCTCCATTAGTACAGACCTCCCAGGGCAGGACCCCCCTCCATTAGTACAGACCCCCCAGGACAGAGCCCCCCTCCATTACTACAGACTCCCCAGGACAGAGCCCCCCTCCATTACTACAGACCCCCCAGGACAGAGTCCCCCTCCATTACTACAGACCCCCCAGGACAGACCCCCCTCCATTACTACAGACCCCCTCCATTACTACAGACCCCCCAGGACAGAGCCCCCCTCCATTACTACAGACCCCCCAGGATAGAGCCCCCCTCCATTACTACAGACCCCCCAGGACAGACCCCCCCTCCATTACTACAGACCCCCCAGGACAGACCCCCCACCATTACTACAGACCCCCCCAGGACAGACCCCCCCTCCATTACTACAGACCCCCCCAGGACAGAGCCCCCTCCATTACTACAGAACCCGCAGGACAGAGCCCCCCTCCATTACTACAGACCCCCCCAGGACAGAGCCCCCTCCATTACTACAGAACCCGCAGGACAGAGCCCCCCTCCATTACTACAGACCCCCCAGGACAGACCCCCCTCCATTACTACAGACCCCCCAGGACAGAGCCCCCCTCCATTACTACAGACCCCCCAGGGCAGGACCCCCCCTCCATTGGTACAGACCCCCCCAGGACAGAGCACCCCCTCCATTACTACAGACCCCCCAGGACAGAGTCCCCCTCCATTACTACAGACCCCCCAGGACAGAGCCCCCCTCCATTACTACAGACCCCCCTCCATTACTACAGACCCCCCAGGACAGAGCCCCCCTCCATTACTACAGACCCCCCAAGACAGACCCCCTCCATTACTACAGACCCCGCAGGACAGAGCCCCCCTCCATTACTACAGACCCCCCAGGACAGAGCCCCCCTCCATTACTACAGACCCCCCAGGACAGAGCCCCCCCCCCTCCATTACTACAGACCTCCCAGGGCAGGACCCCCCTCCATTAGTACAGACCCCCCAGGACAGAGCCCCCCTCCATTACTACAGACTCCCCAGGACAGAGCCCCCCTCCATTACTACAGACCCCCCAGGACAGAGTCCCCCTCCATTACTACAGACCCCCCAGGACAGACCCCCCCCATTACTACAGACCCCCTCCATTACTACAGACCCCCCAGGACAGAGCCCCCCTCCATTACTACAGACCCCCCAGGACAGAGCCCCCCTCCATTACTACAGACCCCCCAGGGCAGGACCCCCCTCCATTAGTACAGACCCCCCAGGGCAGGACCCCCCTCCATTAGTACAGACCCCCAGGACAGAGCCCCCCTCCATTACTACAGACCTTCCAGGACAGAGCTCCCTCCATTACTACAGACCCCCCAGGACAGACCCCCTCCATTACTACAGACCCCGCAGTACAGAGCCCCCCTCCATTACTACAGACCCCCCAGGACAGAGCCCCCCTCCATTACTACAGACCCCCCAGGACAGAGCCCCCCCCCTCCATTACTACAGACCTCCCAGGGCAGGACCCCCCTCCATTAGTACAGACCCCCCAGGACAGAGCCCCCCTCCATTACTACAGACTCCCCAGGACAGAGCCCCCCTCCATTACTACAGACCCCCCAGGACAGAGTCCCCCTCCATTACTACAGACCCCCCAGGACAGACCCCCCCATTACTACAGACCCCCTCCATTACTACAGACCCCCCAGGACAGAGCCCCCCTCCATTACTACAGACCCCCCAGGACAGACCCCCCTCCATTACTACAGACCCCGCAGGACAGAGCCCCCCTCCATTACTACAGACCCCCCAGGACAGAGCCCCCCTCCATTACTACAGACCCCCCAGGACAGAGCCCCCCCCCCCTCCATTACTACAGACCTCCCAGGGCAGGACCCCCCTCCATTAGTACAGACCCCCCAGGACAGAGCCCCCCTCCATTACTACAGACTCCCCAGGACAGAGCCCCCCTCCATTACTACAGACCCCCCAGGACAGAGTCCCCCTCCATTACTACAGACCCCCCAGGACAGACCCCCCTCCATTACTACAGACCCCCTCCATTACTACAGACCCCCCAGGACAGAGCCCCCCTCCATTACTACAGACCCCCCAGGATAGAGCCCCCCTCCATTACTACAGACCCCCCAGGACAGACCCCCCCTCCATTACTACAGACCCCCCAGGACAGACCCCCCACCATTACTACAGACCCCCCCAGGACAGACCCCCCTCCATTACTACAGACCCCCCCAGGACAGAGCCCCCTCCATTACTACAGAACCCGCAGGACAGAGCCCCCCTCCATTACTACAGACCCCCCCAGGACAGAGCCCCCTCCATTACTACAGAACCCGCAGGACAGAGCCCCCCTCCATTACTACAGACCCCCCAGGACAGACCCCCCTCCATTACTACAGACCCCCCAGGACAGAGCCCCCCTCCATTACTACAGACCCCCCAGGGCAGGACCCCCCCTCCATTGGTACAGACCCCCCCAGGACAGAGCACCCCCTCCATTACTACAGACCCCCCAGGACAGAGTCCCCCTCCATTACTACAGACCCCCCAGGACAGAGCCCCCCTCCATTACTACAGACCCCCCTCCATTACTACAGACCCCCCAGGACAGAGCCCCCCTCCATTACTACAGACCCCCCAGGACAGACCCCCTCCATTACTACAGACCCCGCAGGACAGAGCCCCCCTCCATTACTACAGACCCCCCAGGACAGAGCCCCCCTCCATTACTACAGACCCCCCCAGGACAGAGCCCCCCCCCTCCATTACTACAGACCTCCCAGGGCAGGACCCCCCTCCATTAGTACAGACCCCCCAGGACAGAGCCCCCCTCCATTACTACAGACTCCCCAGGACAGAGCCCCCCTCCATTACTACAGACCCCCCAGGACAGAGTCCCCCTCCATTACTACAGACCCCCCAGGACAGACCCCCCCCCATTACTACAGACCCCCTCCATTACTACAGACCCCCCAGGACAGAGCCCCCCTCCATTACTACAGACCCCCCAGGACAGACCCCCCTCCATTACTACAGACCCCGCAGGACAGAGCCCCCCTCCATTACTACAGACCCCCCCAGGACAGAGCCCTCTCCATTACTACAGAACCCGCAGGACAGAGCCCCCCTCCATTACTACAGACCCCCCAGGACAGACCCCCCTCCATTACTACAGACCCCCCAGGACAGAGCCCCCCTCCATTACTACAGACCCCCCAGGGCAGGACCCCCCCTCCATTGGTACAGACCCCCCCAGGACAGAGCACCCCCTCCATTACTACAGACCCCCCAGGACAGAGTCCCCCTCCATTACTACAGACCCCCCAGGACAGAGCCCCCCTCCATTACTACAGACCCCCCTCCATTACTACAGACCCCCCAGGACAGAGCCCCCCTCCATTACTACAGACCCCCCAGGACAGACCCCCTCCATTACTACAGACCCCGCAGGACAGAGCCCCCCTCCATTACTACAGACCCCCCAGGACAGAGCCCCCCTCCATTACTACAGACCCCCCCAGGACAGAGCCCCCCCCCCCCTCCATTACTACAGACCTCCCAGGACAGGACCCCCCTCCATTAGTACAGACCCCCCAGGACAGAGCCCCCCTCCATTACTACAGACTCCCCAGGACAGAGCCCCCCTCCATTACTACAGACCCCCCAGGACAGAGTCCCCCTCCATTACTACAGACCCCCCAGGACAGACCCCCCCCCATTACTACAGACCCCCTCCATTACTACAGACCCCCCAGGACAGAGCCCCCCTCCATTACTACAGACCCCCCAGGACAGAGCCCCCCTCCATTACTACAGACCCCCCAGGGCAGGACCCCCCTCCATTAGTACAGACCCCCCAGGGCAGGACCCCCCTCCATTAGTACAGACCCCCAGGACAGAGCCCCCCTCCATTACTACAGACCTTCCAGGACAGAGCTCCCTCCATTACTACAGACCCCCCAGGACAGACCCCCTCCATTACTACAGACCCCGCAGGACAGAGCCCCCCTCCATTACTACAGACCCCCCAGGACAGAGCCCCCCTCCATTACTACAGACCCCCCCAGGACAGAGCCCCCCCCCCTCCATTACTACAGACCTCCCAGGGCAGGACCCCCCTCCATTAGTACAGACCCCCCAGGACAGAGCCCCCCTCCATTACTACAGACTCCCCAGGACAGAGCCCCCCTCCATTACTACAGACCCCCCAGGACAGAGTCCCCCTCCATTACTACAGACCCCCCAGGACAGACCCCCCCCATTACTACAGACCCCCTCCATTACTACAGACCCCCCAGGACAGAGCCCCCCTCCATTACTACAGACCCCCCAGGACAGACCCCCCTCCATTACTACAGACCCCGCAGGACAGAGCCCCCCTCCATTACTACAGACCCCCCAGGACAGAGCCCCCCTCCATTACTACAGACCCCCCAGGACAGAGCCCCCCCCCTCCATTACTACAGACCTCCCAGGGCAGGACCCCCCTCCATTACTACAGACCCCCCAGGACAGAGTCCCCCTCCATTACTACAGACCCCCCAGGACAGACCCCCCTCCATTACTACAGACCCCCTCCATTACTACAGACCCCCCAGGACAGAGCCCCCCTCCATTACTACAGACCCCCCAGGATAGAGCCCCCCTCCATTACTACAGACCCCCCAGGACAGACCCCCCCTCCATTACTACAGCCCCCCCAGGACAGACCCCCCACCATTACTACAGACCCCCCCAGGACAGACCCTCCTCCATTACTACAGACCCCCCCAGGACAGAGCCCCCTCCATTACTACAGAACCCGCAGGACAGAGCCCCCCTCCATTACTACAGACCCCCCCAGGACAGAGCCCCCTCCATTACTACAGAACCCGCAGGACAGAGCCCCCCTCCATTACTACAGACCCCCCAGGACAGACCCCCCTCCATTACTACAGACCCCCCAGGACAGAGCCCCCCTCCATTACTACAGACCCCCCAGGGCAGGACCCCCCCTCCATTGGTACAGACCCCCCCAGGACAGAGCACCCCCTCCATTACTACAGACCCCCCAGGACAGAGTCCCCCTCCATTACTACAGACCCCCCAGGACAGAGCCCCCCTCCATTACTACAGACCCCCCTCCATTACTACAGACCCCCCAGGACAGAGCCCCCCTCCATTACTACAGACCCCCCAGGACAGACCCCCTCCATTACTACAGACCCCGCAGGACAGAGCCCCCCTCCATTACTACAGACCCCCCAGGACAGAGCCCCCCTCCATTACTACAGACCCCCCCAGGACAGAGCCCCCCCCCCCCCTCCATTACTACAGACCTCCCAGGGCAGGACCCCCCTCCATTAGTACAGACCCCCCAGGACAGAGCCCCCCTCCATTACTACAGACTCCCCAGGACAGAGCCCCCCTCCATTACTACAGACCCCCCAGGACAGAGTCCCCCTCCATTACTACAGACCCCCCAGGACAGACCCCCCCCATTACTACAGACCCCCTCCATTACTACAGACCACCCAGGACAGAGCCCCCCTCCATTACTACAGACCCCCCAGGACAGACCCCCCTCCATTACTACAGACCCCGCAGGACAGAGCCCCCCTCCATTACTACAGACCCCCCAGGACAGAGCCCCCCTCCATTACTACAGACGCCCCAGGACAGAGTCCCCCTCCATTACTACAGACCCCCCAGGACAGAGTCCCCCTCCATTACTACAGACCCCCCAGGACAGACCCCCCCCCATTACTACAGACCCCCTCCATTACTACAGACCCCCCAGGACAGAGCCCCCCTCCATTACTACAGACCCCCCAGGACAGAGCCCCCCTCCATTACTACAGACCCCCCAGGACAGAGTCCCCCTCCATTACTACAGACCCCCCAGGACAGACCCCCCCCCATTACTACAGACCCCCTCCATTACTACAGACCCCCCAGGACAGAGCCCCCCTCCATTACTACAGACCCCCCAGGACAGAGCCCCCCTCCATTACTACAGACCCCCCAGGGCAGGACCCCCCTCCATTAGTACAGACCCCCCAGGGCAGGACCCCCCTCCATTAGTACAGACCCCCAGGACAGAGCCCCCCTCCATTACTACAGACCTTCCAGGACAGAGCTCCCTCCATTACTACAGACCCCCCAGGACAGAGCCCCCCTCCATTACTACAGACCCCCTCCATTACTACATAGCACCCAGGGCATGAGCCCCCTCCATTAGTACAGACCCCCCAGGACAGAGCCCCCCACCATTACTACAGACCCCCCAGGGCAGGACCCCCCTCCATTACTACAGACCCCCCCTCCATTACTACAGACCACCCAGGACAGAGCCCCCCTCCATTACTACAGACCCCCCAGGACAGAGTCCCCCTCCATTACTACAGACCCCCCAGGACAGAGCCCCCCTCTATTAGTAATGACCCCCCAGGGCAGGACCCCTCCTCCATTACTACAGACCCCCCCCCCTCCATTAGGGTACAGTACATGATAAAAACACCCGGGCGGCAGCTGGAGAGGAGAGTGTGCAGCCGCGCCGCCCGGGTGGAGAACAGAAGAGTACACAGCAGGAGTGAGAGACACAGAGAGGAGGAGAATGTGTCAGCACGGACCGCTCCGCTCCCCCTCCCCCCGCGACATCACTCACTGCACGGCTGGTCTCTCTCCACACAGAGACCAGCCGCTCTGCCTCCCTTCTCATCTTCGGCTGGCTGAAGGAGGGAGGGGCTTGAGCACTGAATACAGCGGCGCCTTTCTTCTTAGAACACCAGCGGAAAGGCGCCGCAGGACACAAACAAGAGGAGGAAGAGGGAAGGGAGCACTCTGGCGCTACAGCGCCCCCACCTCTCTGGCGCTGGAGTGCACTGCACCCCGTGCACCCCGCCTCGGACCGGCCCTGAGAACTCCCCACCAGCACTGCCACTTATCCCATTCCCCCCACTCCCCACCAAGGAGTAAGAGAAGGAATAAAAATAGAGAATACATGGAAGGGAGAGGAAAAGAGGGGGAGGAACAAAGAAAAGGGGAGAGAAAGAATAAGAGAAAAGACGGCTAGAGAGAGGAATGGGGAAAAAACAAGAAATTAGGATGGAGAAAGAAAGGAAAACAAAGAGAAAGAGTGGTACATCCTAAAATGTACCATAAGGGGTTTCAATACTGTACGAGTGGAAGGAACTCAGGGAACTCAGTGCTGAATGTCCATTAGGGGCGCAAATTACTGGTCTTGCCTTGGGTGCTGACCACCCACGCTACGAAAATAATTTTACTGTTGGGGGTCCCCACAACTTGGGAAATTTTATCAAGGAGTCACAGCACTAGCAAGGTTGAGAACCACTGGTCTTAATAATGTCAGACTCATAGGTGGTCCAGACTCAAACAGGTCCCAGACTGACCATCAGAGGAGTTTATGTTATATTTATACCTTCTGCTTTTGGAATTTTTAGTTAATTCTCATAGAACTGCATGTTTTGCTCTTTAAACTGTGTTTTTTTTTAATTTTTATAAATATATATTCTGTGTGTCAGTTTCAGAAACGTATCTAAAATATATATATCTATATATATATATATATATATATATACAGTGCCTTGCAAAAGTATTCGGCCCCCTTGAACTTTTCAACCTTTTGCCACATTTCAGGCTTCAAACATAAAGATATAAAATTTTAATTTTTTTGTGAAGAATCACCAACAAGTGGGACACAATTGTGAAGTGGAACGAAATCTATTGGATATTTTAAACTTTTTTAGCAAATAAAAAACTGAAAAGTGGTGCGTGCAAAATTATTCGGCCCCTTTACTTTCAGTGCAGCAAACTCACTCCAGAAGTTCAGTGAGGATCTCTGAATGATCCAATGTTGTCCTAAATGACTGATGGTGATAAATAGAATCCACCTGTGTGTAATCAAGTCTCTGTATAAACGCACCTGCTCTCTGATAGTCTCAGGGTTCTGTTGAAAGCGCAGAGAGCATCATGAAGACCAAGGAACACACCAGGCAGGTCCGTAATACTGTTGTGGAGAAGTTTAAAGCCGGATTTGGATACAAAAAGATTTCCCAAGCTTTAAACATCCCAAGGAGCACTGTGCAAACGATCATTTTGAAATGGAAGGAGTATCAGACCACTGCAAATCTACCAAGACCTGGCTGTCCCTCTAAACTTTCAGCTCAGACAAGGAGAAGACTGATCAGAGATGCAGCCAAGAGGCCCATGATCACTCTGGATGAACTGCAGAGAACTACAGCTGAGGTGGGAGAGTCTGTCCATAGGACAACAATCAGTCGTACACTGCACAAATCTGCCCTTTATGGAAGAGTGGCAAGAAGAAAGCCATTTCTCAAAGATATCCATAAAAAGTCTCGTCTAAAGTTTGCCACAAGCCACCTGGGAGACACACCAAACATATGGAAGAAGGTGCTCTGGTCCGATGAAACCAAAATCCAACTTTTTGGCCACAATGCAAAACGATATGTTTGGCGTAAAAGCAACACAGCTCATCACACTCAACACACCATCCCCACCGTGAAACATGGTGGTGGCAGCATCATGGTTTGGGCCTGCTTTTCTTCAGCAGGGACAGGGAAGATGGTTAAAATTGAGGGGAAGATGGATGCAGCCAAATACAGGACCATTCTGGATGAAAACCTGTTGGAGTCTGCAAAAGACCTGAAACTGGGACGGAGATTTATCTTCCAACAAGACAATGATCCCAAACATACAGCAAAATCTACAAAGGAATGGTTCACAAATAAACGTATCCAGGTGTTAGAATGGCCAAGTCAAAGTCCAGACCTGAATCCAATCGAGAATCTGTGGAAAGAGCTGAAAACTGCTGTTCACAAACGCTCTCCATCCAACCTCACTGAGCTCGAGCTGTTTTGCAAGGAAGAATGGGCAAGAATTTCAGTCTCTCGATTTGCAAAACTGATAGAGACATACCCCAAGCGACTTGCAGCTGTAATCGCAGCAAAAGGTGGCTCTACAAAGTATTAACGAAAGGGGGCCGAATAATTTTGCACGCCCCACTTTTCATTTTTTTATTAGTTAAAAAAGTTTGAACAATCCAATAGATTTCGTTCACTTCACAATTGTGTCCCACTTGTTGGTGATTCTTCACAAAAAATAAAAATTTTATATCTTTATGTTTGAAGCCTGAAATGTGGCAAAAGGTTGAAAAGTTCAAGGGGGCTGAATACTTTCGCAAGGCACTGTATATATATATATATATATATAGATATATAGATATAGATATATATATATATATATATATATATATATATATATATATATATATATATATATATATATATATATATATATATATATATATATATATATATATATATATATATATATATATATATATATATATATATATATATATCTATATAGATATACATATATCTATATATATATATATATCTATATATATATATCTAAAATGAAGATGTAGCAGTGGAAAATATTGTTTTGGAATTCAGTGATGATGTAACACTGCCATGTGTCATTTTTAAGCAGAGATAAAACTAAATATTTTACAGCGCAGCTTCGAGGCAAACATTTAAATGAAGATCCATTGGTGATTCACATGTATTCCATGGACTGTGTAAGGAAAACGTTTGGTGGAGCTCCTCCTGTAGTGATGTGATGTTTATCGGAGCAGCCTCTAGAAAATTTAGAGTTGTCATGACCTTGGGCCTGTGATTGATCCTACAGGTGTTGCCTAAAACATATGAAGTGCATCGGCAGGAAATCCCAGAGTGCAACAGTGGGATACAGTAGTGATCAGCATAGGGTGCTTTTGTTGATTTCACAACTACACCGTAATAATAATTTGACAGAGGTTCTAATATTTCCTCACCTAATTTAAGTCTATAAAAAAACATTGGCTAGGGTTGGGCTTTAACCAGATACAAAAAGTGGGCTTGTCTGGGTTACGAAGGTGGGAGAAGGCTTGCTGCCTTCTCTTTCCTTGTCACCCAGGCTGCATGCTTCTTAGTTCTGTAACAGCACTTGCAAAGTAAAATAGGGTTGGCATGGTTTTTTTTGCATTGATACGTCCCCCCGTGGCAGTGCCCAGCCACCCATGCCCTTTTTAAACATATTTTATTTTGCCTATAAGCTTTGAAAAAGGCCAGAATAAAATAGCTAGTTTCCCCTCCAATTAACCTTAACAATGTCTGGTTCATGGACCTAGCTTGAATCAAACCCCTCAAGTTTGCTCATTCAAAGTGTTTGTTTAAAATATTTCCATCCTATCACAAGTAATAGATATGAGGGCATTGCTTTTCATTCAACCCTTGTATTTTCTATGTGTCTTGGTCTATCCCAATTGTGGGGTCAAGTTGAGTGGGGCTTATGAAAAGTAATGTTTACAATATTTATGAACAGGACACAACTACTTTTCATAAGCCCCATTCACCTTGACCCCAAAATTGAGATAGTCTGAGACACATGGAAAACACGAGAGTTGGATGAAAAGTAATCCCCTCATATCTATTACTTGTGATAGAATGTGTCCTGAACTTGTGTCCTGTTCATAAATATCGTAATTGGGACCCTAAACAGGGTCGGCATTTTTATAAATTTTGTTTTGCATTGGTGTGTCCCCCATGGCAGTGCCTTACTACCCATGCCCTTTTAAATAATACCTTGTCTATTAGTCTTGAAAAAGGCCAGAATAAAATAGCTAGTTTACCCTCCCATTAATTTTAACAATGTCTGGTTCATGGACCTAGCTGGAATCAAACTCCTCACGTTTGATCATTCATAGTGTTTGTTTAAAATATTTCCATCCTATCACAAGTAATAGATATGAGGGCATTGCTTTTCATTCAACCCTCATATTTTCTATGTGTCTTGGTCTATCCAAATTGTGGGGTCAAGTTGAGTGGGGCTTATGAAAAGTAATGTTTACGATATTTATGAACAGGACACAACTACTTTTCATAAGCCCCATTCACGTTGACCCCAAAATTGAGATAGTCTGAGACATATGGAAAACACGAGAGTTGGATGAAAAGTAATGTCCGCATATCTATTACTTTTGATAGAATGTGTCCTGAACTTGTGTCCTGTTCATAAATATCGTAATTGGGACCCTAAACAGGGTCGGCATTTTTAGAAATTCTGTTTTGCATTGGTGTGTTCCCTATGGCAGTGCCTCGCTACCCATGCCCTTTTCAATAATACCTTGTCTATGAGTCTTGAAAAAGGCCAGAAAAAATAGCTAGTTTACTCTCCCATTAACTTTAACAATATCTGGTTCATGGACCTAGCTTGAATCAAAATCCTCACGTTTGACCAATCATAGTGTTTGTTTAAAATATTTCCATTCTATCACAAGTAATGAGTAGAGATATGAGGGCATTACATTTTATTCAACTCTCGTATTTTCTATTTTGGGGTCGAGATGAATGGGGCTTATGAAAAGTAGTTGTGTCCTTTTTATGAGTATCATAATCGGGACCCTAAACAGGTTTGTCATTTTTAAAAATGTTGTTTTGCATTGGTATGTACGCCATGGCAGTGCCTAGCTACCCATGCCCTTTTTAAGCAATATCTTAACTATTAGTCTTGAAAAAGGCCAGAATAAAATAGCTAGTTTCTCCTCCCATTAACTTTAACATATGTCCAGGACTAAATTTGCGGGGTCCGTTGACCTAGCTTGGACTGAACCAGGCCACATTTGCTCATCTCTAATGTTTTGTTTCAATATTTCCATCCTATCATAAGTAATAGATACTGTACGAGGACATTTTTTTCATTCAACCATCACATTTTCTGTCTTGGAGGACTATCCCAATTTTGGGGTCAGTGATTGAGCCTTATGAAAAGTAGTTGGGTCCTGTTCATTAATATTGTAATCAAGACAAGGCTTGAATGAATCACTGCTTGCTGTGCCCTTTGTCTTTGTTTCTGAATATCTAGGACTTTCACAGTAGACTCTACTAGCTGTCTACTGTAGATACCTCCTTTTCTATGCAGAATCTCTAAAATCTTATCGGCGTAAAGCCGCGATTCATAATGACAAGCAGAGGAGATTAATCTGGTAATATTTAGCCTGAAGTATATTAGTATGTGACTAGAAGTGGAAACTTCTTTTTTATGTGAGTAATGAAGTAGATCATAGAGTGACATTTGTATGCTAAATCACCAGCAGTGCCGAAACCGTTTATTATTGGGAGAGATTGGTGCAGGCCTGCAGAGGTAGCAGCTGTAAGCATGCCTCTTATGTTGTGCCAGGTTAAAGGAATTAATGTCGCTGCAGAAGTGTTGAAGTAATGAGAACCTAGAGGTTTTTTTTGTGTTTGTTTTCTTGACTTGCTGCAGGAGGTAAAAGTAAATTAAAATTGTTATTAAGTGAAAAAGCAGGCTTAAAGGTGCATTCGAATAACAAAAAACCCTGCAAAAATGTTTTATTGAGGAGTAACTAAATAAGGGGCCCTAAAGCTAAATGAAAAAGCAGTACCCCAGCCAAAAATGACAATGTTAATAAAACCATTGGTTGCTGCATTATTCAGCTTCGGTTCAACCATTTCCTGCAGTACCCTTTTCTGCTACTAGATGTCCTCAGTCTGATGGCCAGCACCATTCAACCCACTTAATCTGACCCCAGGTGGTCCTGGTCCCCCTAACCTGTTGCTGGGCAGTTAAAAGAAGAGCAAAGCAGTGCGCCCTGATTTTTACTAATATCAGCATGCTTCCTGTCAGCATATAAACTGATTGGCTCCTTGTTTTTCTACTGTCGCTTGCCCTCTGGTCTTGCTATACAGGAACTACAAGAAGCTGGTACCCGGTCAAATTAAGGTGCTTACACTGCTACCCTTTAAAAATACATTTAATGATCTATAAATTATTACAGGCCAATTGGCCAATTTTCAGCTTTTAGCTATGACAATTGCGCGGTCATGTAACGCTGTACCCAAACAAAAATGTTATAATTTGTTTGATACAGACAGAGCTTTCTCTTGGTGGTATTTAATCACCACTGGGCTTTTTATTTTTAAATTGAAAAAAGACAAAAAATGTAGAAAAAAACGTTTTTCTTAGTTTCTGTTATAAAATTTAGCAAATAAGTAATTTTTCTCCGTCACTGATGTGCGCTGATGAGGTTGCAATGATGGGCACTGAAGGGCACTGATGAGGTGGAACTGATCAGGAGACACTAATATGCAGCACTGATGGGTACTGATAGGTGGTACTGATGGGCATTGATAGGCGGCACTTATGGGCACTGATAGGTAGCATGGATTGGCGGCACTGATGGGCATTGAGTGGCGGCACTGATGAGCACTAATGGGCGGCACTGATGAGCAGGCGCTGCTGTCGCTGAAAGGCAGCACTGACTGGCATCACTGATGGGCACAGATTGGCATCACTGCTGGACACTGTTGGGGCTGCACTGATCATCAGCGCACTGATGATTAGTGCCCTGATTATCTGTACAGGTCTCCCCTGTGAGGAAATGCTGCTGATTGGCTCTCCTCTCCTCACACTCTGTCAGTGTGAGGAGAGGAATGCCGATAACCGGCATTTCCTTGTTTGCATGTGATCGACTGTGAATAGACACAGCTGATCACATGGGTAAAGAGCCTCATCATCGGCTCTTTACCGAGATCGGTGATGTGCTGTGTCCCAGGAGAGAGTGGGATAACATCATATGATGTCGTCCTAGAAGGAGAGAGTCACCTTGCTCCCGACATTCACAATATGGTGTACGGGAGGGGGTTTAATAACTGAAATTTAGACCAAAAAAAAATTAAAATTACTGCACCTGTGTATTTATTTAGAAAGTGTTTATTTAACCACTTCACATCCTGGCTATTGTGAAATGACGTCCGCAGGAGGGATCTCCCATCCTGGGCGGGCATCATATGACGTCCCGGGCTTGCCGGTAACAGGGCCAGGACGTACATCTGTGTGTGTAAACACACAGATCCATGTCCTGTCAGGTGAGAGGAGACCGATCATGTGTTCTCAGTACAGAGGAACACCGATCGGTCTCCTCCCCTTGTGAGTCCCCTCCCCCTACAGTTAGAATCACTCCCTGGGTATCACATTTAACCCCTTGATCGCTCCCTAGTGTTAACTCCTTCCCTGCCAGTGACATTTATACAGTAATCAGTGCATTTTTATAGCACTGATCGCTTTATAAATGTGAATGGTCCCAAAATAGTGTCAAAAGTGTCTAATGTGTCCGCCGCAATGTGACAGTCACGATAAAAATCGCAGATCGCCGCCATTACTAGTAAAAAAAAAAATGCCATAATTCTATCCCCTATTTTGCAGACGCTATAACTTTTGCGCAAACCAATCATAATACGCGTATTGCAATTTTTTTTTACCAAAAATATGTAGAAGAATACATATCGGCCTAAACTGTGTATTTTTTTTTTTTTTTTAAATTGGGATATTTACTATAGCAAAAAGTACAAAATATTATGTTTTTTTTCAAACTTGCCACTCTTCTTTTGTTTATAGCGCAAGAAATAAAAACCGCAGAGGTGATCAAATACCACCAAAAGAAAGCTCTATTTGTGGGGGAAAAAATGATAAAAATTTCATTTGGGTACAGTGTAGCATGACTGCACAATTGTAATTCAAAATGCGGCAGTGCTGAAAACTGAAAATCGGCCTGGGCAGGAAGGGGGTGAACATGCCCTTTATTGAAGTGGTTAAACTGATTGTAAAGTATTTGTCTTTTTCAAATAACAAACATGTCATACTTACCTGTTCTGTGCAATGGTATTATAAAGAGTAGCCCCGATCCTCCTTTTCTTCTGAGGTCCCCCGATAGTTCTCAGGACTCCTCCTCTGCTCTGTGTACCACCATAGGAAGCGGCTTCCTATGATGGCACAGGTGTGGGCTCAATCCCGAGCCACGCTTTCTGTGTCCGTTGACACCCACAGTGCAGCTCGGCCCTGCTCCCTCATAACTAGATTTGATTGACAGCACCAGGAGCCAATGGTAATGACAGCAGTAGGGATGAGCCGAACACCCCCCGGTTCGGTTCGCACCAGAACCCGCGAACGGACCGCAAGTTCGCACGAACGTTAGAACCCCATTGACGTCTATGGGACTCGAACGTTCGAAATCAAAAGTGCTCATTTTAAAGGCTAATTTGCATGGTATTGTCCTAAAAAGGGTTTGGGGACCCGGGTCCTACCCCAGGGGACATGTATCAATGCAAAAAAAACTTTTAAAAACGGCCGTTTTTTCGGGAGCAGTGATTTTAATGATGCTTAAAGTAAAAAAAAAAAAGTGAAATATTCCTTTAAATATCGTACCTGGGGGGTGTCTATAGTATGCCTGTAAAGTGACGCGTGTTTCCCATGTTTAGAACAGTCCCTGCACCAAATGTCATTTTTAAAGGAAAAAATCTCATTTAAAACTGCTTGCGGGTTTAATGTCATGTCGGGTCATGGCAATATGGATGAAAATCAGTGAGACAAACGGCATGGGTACCCCCCAGTCCATTACCAGGCCCTTTGGGTCTTGTATGGATATTAAGGGGAACCCCACACCCAAATTAAAATAAGGAAAGGTGTGGGGCCACCAGGCCCTATATACTCTGAACAGCAGTATACAGGCGGTGCAAACAAGACAGGGACTGTAGGTTTGTTGTTAAGTAGAATCTGTTTGTAATTTTGAACATTTTTAATGTGTTTAGCTCCAGCCAAAAAATCTTTTCTAAGCTTTTTGGAAAACATAGGGAAGGGTTATCACCCCTGTGACATTTGTTTTGCGTCTTTCCTCCTCTTCAGAAGATTTCACCTCACTTTTTTGTCCCAATGAAAAATGTTTTTTGAAAATTTGGGTTTTTTTGTGGAACAAGGATTGGAAAGCATCAGTGGAAAGGAGAAATTGTTTTCCCATATTAACTCTTACAGGAGAGAATTTCCCTTCCTTAGGGGTAGATTTCATCTCACTTCCTGTTGTCTCCTACCGTTTGCAAGTAGGAGTCGTTTGTAAGTTAGATGTTTGAAGGTAGGGTCCTGCCCTATATACTCAGCAGAAATTTGGGCCTTAGGTGTTGCTGTGGCCAAAACACTGTAAGCCCTCACAGGGCCCTGCTGTGAAATATTAGATCAAGAATTGTAATTACATGCCCCTGTTGAACAGGAGCTGAAAAATTAGGCCTTAGGCACTGGTGCTGGTGCCACAACACTGCAACCCCTCACAGACACTCTAGTTGGAACGCAGGAACGAGCCCTGCTGCAAAGTATTGCATCAAAAATTGTAATTACACGCCCCTGTTAGACAGGGGCAGAAAAATTGGGCCTTAGGCACTGGTGCTGGTGCCACAACACTGCAACCCCTCACAGACACTCTAGTTGGAACGCAGGAACGAGCCCTGCTGCAAAGTATTGCATCAAAAATTGTAATTACACGCCCCTGTTAGACAGGGGCAGAAAAATTGGGCCTTAGGCACTGGTGCTGGTGCCACAACACTGCAACCCCTCACAGACACTCTAGTTGGAACGCAGGAACGAGCCCTGCTGCAAAGTATTGCATCAAAAATTGTAATTACACGCCCCTGTTAGACAGGGGCAGAAAAATTGGGTCTTAGGCACTGGTGCTGGTGCCACAACACTGCAACCCCTCACAGACACTCTAGTTGAAACACAGGAACAAGCCCTGCTGCAAAGTATTGCATCAAAAATTGTAATTACACGCCCCTGTTAAACAGGGGCTGAAAAATTGTGCCTTAGGCACTGGTGGTGGCGCCCAGAACCAAAAATGTTCTTACAAGCTATCAGCGTGATGATTGAGGAGGAAGAGGATAATTACTCAGGGATAGTCACTCAGCATCAGCATAGGCAGTCTTTGAAGGGATCTGAGATTTCAAAAAAAATTATTCGGTTACATCTGCATCAGGTGCTTGGTAGCTGGTGGTGATCCAAGACTGATTCATTTTTATGAAGGTCAGCCGATCGACCGAGTCGGTGGACAGACGCACCCTGTGATCGGTTACCACGCCTCCAGCAGCACTGAATGTGCGTTCCGAAAGAACGCTGGATGCAGGACAGGCCAGTAGCTCAATTGCATACTGTGCAAGCTCTGGCCAGTGATCCATCCTCAAGACCCAGTAACCCAGAGGATTTTCGGTGGGAAAGGTGTCCAAGTCTGATCTTGCCCCTAGGTATTCCTGCACCATGTAAAACAGACGCTGGCGATGGTTGCTGGAACCGATCATACCTTGGGGCTGCGGACCAAAAAATTGTCTGAACGCATCGGTCAGACGGCCACCTTCTCCACCGCTCCTTCTTTGACTGACCGAAGCCTCAGCAACACGTTGTCCAGAAACAGGAGTTTGTAACCTCCCAGTCTCTGGGAACGCGTTGCACAGACCTTTCTGCAAGGCCTCCCGAAGATGTTTCATCCTCTGCTCCCTCTGCGATGGCAAGATAAGGTCCGCAACCTTACCCTTGTAACGTGGATCAAGGAGGGTTGCCAGCCAGTATTGGTCCTTCTCCTTGATACCACGAATACGAGGATCCTTACGCAGGCTTTGCAGGATCAGGGAGGCCATGCAGCGTAGGTTTGCTGAGGCATTCGGTCCGGAGTCCTCTGGGTCACTAAGGACAACAACGTCCGCAGCCACCTCCTCCCAGCCACGTACAAGTCCATGTGTTCCTTGGGACTGATCCCTTAAAGACTGCTGATGCTGAGTGCCAGGCTCCACCTCCATACTGACACAATCTTCCTCCTCCTCCTCCTCCTCCTCCTCGTCCTCTTCCTGTGTGATCGGCGGGCACGCAGGAACACTGTCTGGATAAAGGGGGCCTTGAGAGCTAAGGAAGTCCTCCTCTTCCTGCCTCTGTTCTGCCTCAAGTGCCCTGTCCATTATTCCACGCAGCGTGTGCTCCAACAGGTGGACAAGGGGGACAGTGTCACTGATGCATGCACTGTCAGTGCTCACCATCCTCGTGGCCTCCTCGAATGGTGACAGGACAGTGCATGCATCCCTGATCATGGCCCACTGGCGTGGGAAAAAAAAACCAAGGTCCCCTGACCCTGTCCTGGTGCCATAGTCACACAGGTACTCATTGATGGCCCTCTGCTGCGTGTGCAGCCGCTGCAGCATGGCCAACGTCGAGTTCCACCTGGTGGGCATGTCACAGATTAGGCGGTTCTTGGGCAGGTTAAACTCCTTTTGGAGGTCCGTCAGCCGAGCACTGGCATTATATGACCGGCGGAAATGCACAGAGACTTTCCTGGCCTGCCTCAGGACATCCTGTAAGCCCGGGTACCTGCCCAAGAACCGCTGCACCACCAAGTTAAGGACGTGAGCCAAACAGGGCACATGGGTCAGTTGTCCCTGTCGGAGGGCAGAGAGGAGGTTGGTGCCATTGTCGCAAACCACCATTCCTGCCTTAAGTTGGCGTGGCGTCAACCACCTCTGAACCTGCCCCTGCAGAGCTGACAGAACCTCTGCCCCAGTGTGGCTCCTGTCCCCCAAGCACACCAGCTCAAGCACCGCATGGCATCTTTTGGCCTGCGTACTTGCGTAGCCCCTTGAACGCCTACGGAGCACCGCTGGTTCCGAGGAAGAGGCCATGGAGGAAGAAGAAGAGGAGGGGGTGGAGGAGAGAGGTGTGTCACAATCAGCATTTTGGAGGCGTGGTGGCGGAACAACCTCCAACACTACTGCACCTTGTCCTGCATCCTTCCCAGCTGCCAGCAGAGTCACCCAATGCGCCGTGAAACTTAAGTAACGTCCCTGTCCATGCCTGCTGGACCATGAGTCAGCGGTAATATGCACCTTACCGCTGACCGCCCTGTCCAGCGAGGCATGGACATTGCCTTCCACATGCCGGTAGAGAGCCGGAATCGCCTTCCGTGAGAAAAAGTGGCGTTTGGGTACCTGCCACTGAGGAACCGCACATTCCACAAACTCACGGAAGGGGGCAGAGTCTACCAACTGAAAAGGCAGCAGTTGAAGTGCTAGCAATTTTGCCAAGCTAGCATTCAACCGCTGGGCATGTGGATGGCTGGGAGCAAACTTCTTTCGGCGGTGCAGCAGCTGGGGCAGGGAAATTTGCCTGGTACAATCTGACGTCGGTGTACCAAAAGCAGATTGCCCACAAGTACTTGGCTGTGACACACCTAATTCTACACCTTCATTCCTCTCACTGCAGGTCTCAGAGAGGACTGAAGGTCTAGTGGGGTTGGAAATCTCAGCTGATGAGGAGCAAGGAGAGATCGTCTTTGTTCTTTGGTGTGGGTCTTTTAGATACGCTTGCCAACGAACTGCATGGCAGGTCAACATATGTCTGGTCAAGCATGTGGTACCCAAGCGGGAGATGTTTTGGCCACGCGAGATACGCTTGAGACATATGTTGCAAATAGCAGCGGTGCGATCTGATGCACTCGTCTCAAAAAAGGCCCACACCAAAGAACTTTTTGAATAACGCGCAGAGACTGCAGCGCCCTGCACATGTGGAGCTTTGGGGTGTGATGCAGTCAATGTGCTGCCCTTAGGCTGGCCCCTGGAGGGCATCCTGCCTAGTTGGTGATGTGCCACCTCCTCCTCCTCCTCCTCCTCCTCCTCTCTCCTATCAGGCACCCACGTTGAGTCAGTGACCTCATCATCCCCTCCCTCCTCATCACTGGAGCAAACCTGGCAGTATGCTGCAGCAGGGGGAGCATGACTGCCAGATTGCTGTCCTTCTTGGGCACCCCCTCTGTCCGTGCTCATGTTACTGCCTTCATTGAGCTCAGTATCATCATCAGAGCCTTCCAAACGCTGGGCATCCTCCTGGAGCATGTACCCAACACTGTGGTCAAACAGTTCGAGGGAATCCTCATGAGGACATGGTGGAGCTAGGGAAGGAGTCACTGATGACATTGAGCTGAGGGAAGAGGCCGCTGCTTTGCCAGACAAAGCACCCTGGGCATGGGTGAGAGAGGATGAGGAGGATGAGGACGGCTTGGTCATCCACTCGACCAAGTCTTCCGCATGTTGCCGCTCAACACGGCCAGCTCCCGAAAAAAAGGCCAAGCGTGTCCCATGGCCACGTGCTGATGAGGATGCACCGTCTCCACGACCAGCACTAGACACAGAGCCTGCTTGCCCTCTCTTATTGGCTTGTGACTGTCTGCCTCTCCTTCTTGGCCTTCCAGACATACTAATGGCCTGTAGCTGCACTAAGCTGGGATAGAACACCTGTAATTTTCTTCAGGTAGCTTTATATACTGTAACCAGACAAGCCTGCCTGTCAGTAGGAAGATAACAGGAACAGATCTAGCTGAACACTGTGAGCAGGACGTACTGCACTAAATGTATATAGCAGGAACGGATCTAGCTGAACACTGTGAGCAGGACGCACTGTACTAAATGTAAATAGTCTAGCTGCCTGACCGTGGTACTAATAGGATCAAAAAGAACACCTGTAATTTTCTTAAGGTAGCTTTATATACTGTAACCAGACAAGCCTGCCTGTCAGTAGGAAGATAACAGGAACGGATCTAGCTGAACACTGTGAGCAGGACACACTGTACTAAATGTAAATAGTCTAGCTGCCTGACCGTGGTACTAATAGGATCAAAAAGAACACCTGTAATTTTCTTCAGGTAGCTTTATATACTGTAACCAGACAAGCCTGCCTGTCAGTAGGAAGATAACAGGAACGGATCTAGCTGAACACTGTGAGCAGGACACACTGTACTAAATGTAAATAGTCTAGCTGCCTGACCGTGGTACTAATAGGATCAAAAAGAACACCTGTAATTTTCTTCAGGTAGCTTTATATACTGTAACCAGACAAGCCTGCCTGTCAGTAGGAAGATAACAGGAACGGATCTAGCTGAACACTGTGAGCAGGACGCACTGTACTAAATGTAAATAGTCTAGCTGCCTGACCGTGGTACTAATAGGATCAAAAAGAACACCTGTAATTTTCTTAAGGTAGCTTTATATACTGTAACCAGACAAGCCTGCCTGTCAGTAGGAAGATAACAGGAACGGATCTAGCTGAACACTGTGAGCAGGACACACTGTACTAAATGTAAATAGTCTAGCTGCCTGACCGTGGTACTAATAGGATCAAAAAGAACACCTGTAATTTTCTTAAGGTAGCTTTATATACTGTAACCAGACAAGCCTGCCTGTCAGTAGGAAGATAACAGGAACGGATCTAGCTGAACACTGTGAGCAGGACACACTGTACTAAATGTAAATAGTCTAGCTGCCTGACCGTGGTACTAATAGGATCAAAAAGAACACCTGTAATTTTCTTCAGGTAGCTTTATATACTGTAACCAGACAAGCCTGCCTGTCAGTAGGAAGATAACAGGAACGGATCTAGCTGAACACTGTGAGCAGGACGTACTGCACTAAATGTATATAGCAGGAACGGATCTAGCTGAACACTGTGAGCAGGACGCACTGCACTGAATGTAAATAGCAGGAACGGATCTAGCTGAACACTGTGAGCAGGACGCACTGCACTAAATGTAAATACCAGGAACGGATCTAGCTGAACACTGTGAGCAGGACGCACTGCACTGAATGTAAATACCAGGAACGGATCTAGCTGAACACTGTGAGCAGGACGCACTGCACTGAATGTAAATAGCAGGAACGGATGTAGCTGAACACTGTGAGCAGGACGCACTGCACTGAATGTAAATAGCAGGAACGGATGTAGCTGAACACTGTGAGCAGGACGCACTGCACTAAATGTAAATACCAGGAACGGATCTAGCTGAACACTGTGAGCAGGACGCACTGCACTGAATGTAAATAGCAGGAACGGATCTAGCTGAACACTGTGAGCAGGACACACTGCACTAAATGTAAATAGTCTAGATAGAAGATAACAGGAACGGATCTAGCTAAACTGAATACAGTGTATATATATATATGCAACACCTGGGATGCATATATATACACAATAAGTAAGTGCAGCTAACTGACTGACTGTTCTGCCTAATCTATCTAACTCAAATCAAATGACACTGTCTCTCTCTCTCTCTATCTCTCAGCACACCGGAACACACACTACACAGGGCCGCCGTGCAGGCGGCCTTATATAGTGTGGGGTGTGTACTAAATCCCCTGAGCCATAATTGGCCAAAGCCACCCTGGCTTTGGCCAATTACAGCTCTCTCTACTGACGGCGCTGTGATTGGCCAAGCATGCGGGTCATAGTGCATGCTTGGCCAATCATCAGCCAGCAATGCACTGCGATGCCGCAGTGAATTATGGGCCGTGACGCGCCACACGAATTTGGCGCGAACGGCCCATATCGTTCGCAATTCGGCGAACGACCGAACAGCCGATGTTCGAGTCGAACATGGGTTCGACTCGAACACGAAGCTCATCCCTAGACAGCAGTGTGATTGTAAGCTGTTAATACTTTTGCTAGGCTTCTACACTACAGATATACATAAGTTCAGGTGATTGGTGAGGCTCTCACAATTTTTCTCTTTTATTAACAGGGAGAGCTAATCACTGGTCTGCAATTATTGGTGGCTCACACTCCAAGAGTTATGTACTTTGGGAATATGGTGGTTATGCTAGTGACGGGGTCAAGCAAGTGGCCGAATTGGGATCACCAGTGAAAATGGAAGAAGAGATACGACAAAAGGTAAGATGGAAATTAAATTTGACATGACAATGAATTCATAGCTGCCTGTTTGTATCATTTCTTTGTATTCTTTGTTTTTTAATTAGAAGTTTTCTTTCAAATGCACTTTTAGATTTGGAATACAGACATGCTGCAGTGAGTAGGCAAGGGAGGCACTGGGGTTGATTTACTAAAAGTAAATAGACTGTGCACTTTGCTATTGCAGTTCACTCGGAGCTCAGTGAATGTGAAAGGTTTACTTTGTAAAGGAATATCCAATAAGGTGCAAGGGAGATATAAAAAAGCAGCTTTTTTGCTTGCACATGATTGGATGATGGAAATCAGTAGAGCTTCACCACATCAACTGAGCTCTGGGGAAAAAAAGTGCAACTGCACTTGCAACATGCACAATCTATTTGTCTTTAGTTATGGAAGTTTTATTTGGTGAGATTCCTTTGAGCATTCCGAAGATGCTCCTTCTACCATCTTCTACCAAAGATGACCTTATCTACCATTAATCCTTGCCATTTTGTAGCACTTGGAATTACAAGTTTGTTACAGGATTTGGTGCCATAATCACAACAGCAAAATTGGGGGGCTGCACACCACATAACTCAAATACATCTGCTGGTAAGCTAACAGAAGCTTCAGCCACAGTTCCCTCAACTTGGCCACAAGCCTCTGATAGACATGTGCAATTTGTTTAGTTCTGAATTTGTTTTATAACAAATGTAGACAAATTTGTTAAGTCTGAAATATCCGAATTTTTCTGAATATTCGGAAATTCAAAAATTAGAAGTTTCGGAATTTCGAAAATTTGAAAATTCAAAATTTCGGAAATTAGAACATTTAGAATTTTCCAATTTCGAATTTTCGAATTTCCAAAATTTTGAATTTTCGAATTTCCAACTTCGTTCTTTTGAATTTTTGGATTTTCATTCCTATTTTTGGATTTCCGAATTTCAAATTTTCGAATTTCCAAAATTTCGAATTTCCAACTTCGTGCTTTCATTCTTATTTTTGGATTTCTGAATTTCCGAATTTTCAAATTTTAGAATTTCCAAAATTTCTAATTTACGAACTTTCAAATTTTTGAATTTCCAAATATTCAGAAAAATTCGGAAATTTGAAATTCAAAATTCAGAAATTCAGAAAATCCAAAAATAAGAATGAAAATCTGAAAATTCAAAAGACCAAAAATCCGGAAATTCAAAAACCTGAAGATTCGAAAATCTGAAATAATACCTAACTAATAATAACTTAACTATTACTAACTATTATATTCTAGGTATTGGAATTTCCTTTTAAATTTGGCTGTTAGTGAGCGTAACGAATAGGAATGTATCCGAAATTACAAATTATCCGTAATAATGAATGCAGTATCTAAACAAATGGAACGTAAGAAATTAATGATAATAAATAACAATAATAATAATAAAAATGTATTATGAGTATTATTTAATATTATTTTGTTCCTTTCCATTTATTTAGATGTGGTCTTCTTTCTTTCGAATAATTTGTAACTTCAGATAAATTTATATTCATTATGTTCACTAACAGCCAAATTTGAAAGGAAATTCCAATACCTATAATTTAATAGTTAGTTATTATTAGTTAGTTTTTATTTTGAATTTTTGGATTTTCCTTTCTTATTTTTGGATCTTCAAATTTTCGAATTTTCAGATTTTCGAATTCCGAATTTCTGAATTTCTGAATTTTCGAATTTACGAATTACGAATTTTCGAATTTACGAATTCTGATTTTTTGAATTTATGAATTCCAAATTTTCGAATTTACGAATTTTCGAATTTTCAAAAAAAAACAAAAAAACGAATGAAACGAAAACGAACACATTTTTCGGCAGTGCACATGTCTAGCCTTGGATGCATTTCACCCTGGCTGGGCTTAGTCGTAGAGGTTTGGTGTCCTAATGTTATGAAATATTAACTGTCAAATCTTTCAAAAAAACCTTCCCCACTAATGGTATATTGGTAACTCATAAATGACAAGAAAGGACACGGGGCTACAATAGGCCTTAAATGGAACTAGTTAGGAATGCGCATCTTTCAGCACATTTAAATTGTTACATTAGTGCAATCATATTGAAAAAGAACACGGTGATATAAACGTGTTCTTTATCAATATTTTTCCACTAATGTAACAATTTAGTTTAATAGTTTAATTTAGTTTAATTTCAGTTTGTAAGCTGAATTCTATCTTCATCAGAACCGTTTTGTATTCACTCGACATGGCTTTAGGCCTGAGTCCATTAGTGAAGACAAGACACACTCTCTTGGCCTATAAACTTTCATTAACCACTTGACCTCTGGAAGATTTACCTCCCAATCATGACCAGGCCATTTTTTGCAATACGGGACTGCATTTCTTTAACTGACAATTGCGCAGTCGTGGGACACTGTACCCAAAAAAAATGTATGTCATTTTTTTTCCTCACAAATAGAGATTTCTTTTGGTGGTATTTGATTGCCACTCCATTTTTTACTTTTAAACAAAAAAAGACCGACAATTTTAAAATAAACAAAAAAAAAATTGCTATAAAACATATAAATAAAACGAATCACATTTCTTCATAAATTTAATATGCCTCGGTGAGGCGTCCTGCAAGTCGTGCCGCCCCTGTGTGAACCGGCACTAAGTGTATAGTGATTGGTTTACGCGTTCTAGCGTTTACAAACTATGGGATATTTTTATGAAATATAAATCCCAGACCCGCAAATCAGCTTCTGCTGTGAACTATCACAGCAGAAGCGGCCCTCCGGAGGTGCACGCGCACCCCCTGCAGGCAGAAGTGCAGCATCACGTATATCTCCTAGATTGTAAGCTCTAACGACCAGGACCCTCTGATTCCTCCTGTATTGAATTATATTGTAAGTGTACTGTCTACCCTCATGTTGTAAAGTGCTGCACAAACTGTTGGCGCTATATAAACGAAAAATAAACTCTCTCCTGCACTCAGGTGTCTAGATGCTCTGGGTGTGATAAGGCCAGAAAGCTACAGTGGTATCTGCCGTCTTGCAGCCCTCTTCAGAATGTTGGGTATTCATAGGCTACAAGAAGAAACAAAAGAAAGAGAGGGCGCACTGACCTAGTGCATTACCACTGATAGTGTTTATTAAAAAGGTAAAATAGCAAATAAATACTCACAAACGAGCATAAATGACAGGCATGGACATTGACTGCAGGTGCGCAGTCACCACCCGCTTAGGCTCTGAGGAAAGGGGTTCTCCCCCGAAACGCGTCAGCCATTGCCGTATCCACCTGAGGTTCGGTCCGGTTTCATTCTGATGTCTGTTACTGCGCACCTGCAGTCAATGTCCATGCCTGTCATTCATGCTTGTTTGTGAGTATTTATTTGCTATTTTACCTTTTTAATAAACGCTATCAGTGGTAATGCACAAGGTCGGTGCGCCCTCTCTTTCTTTTGTTTCATCTTGGCGCTATATAAAGCCTGTATATTAATAATATACGTGATTCCGCACACAGCTGCCGCCCTGTAGCAGTAAAAGTGTTATAGGGCGGTCAGCAAGTGAGTAAAGTGTATGTATAGCCAAAACATTTCTTTTAAATTTAGCATAAAGTAGGAAAGGGTTAAAACCTCTGCCAGGCTATTTGCTCTCTGTGTACCATTCTCCTGTCCCAGAGACACATCAGGGATTTAAAGGAAAGCTCCCAAAGTGAGAGCAATTCCCCTCTTAAACAGTTGTTCATGGTTAGGCCCCTTTCACAATGGGGCGGTAGGGGGCGTCGGCGGTAAAACAGCGATATTTTTAGCGCTGTTTTAACGCGGTATTTGGCCGCTAGCGGTGCGGTTTTAACCCCCCGCTGGCGGCCGAAAAAGGGTTAAAACCACTCGTACAGCGCGGTATTGCCGCGGTATAGCCGCGCTGTCCCATTGATTTCAATGGGCAGGAGCGGTTTAGGAGCGGTGAATACACCGCTCCTTCACCGCTCCAAAGATGCGGCTTGCAGGAGATTTTTTCTTCTCCTGCCAGCGCACCGCTTCAGTGTGAAAGCCCTCGGGCTTTCACACTGAACAAACAGCGGAGGCTGTTTAGGGGCGGTTTGCAGGCGCTATTTTTAGCCCAATAACGCCTGCAAACCGCCCCAGTGTGAAAGGGGCCTTAGAGCGGTAAGTCTCCACAATGGTGACACCAACTGCAATAAAAACTTGAAGGGATTAGAGTGGATGAAAACCCAATTAATTAAATTTGAGCTGGGCACATATATCTGCAGTGTTGTCTTATCTCTCTCCAAAGCACTAAGTCCCATGTCTTTCTGCTGCTCCGTTCTTCTGTTATTAGCATGATAACTTCTGACAAGCTCTAATAAAACCAGCCTGAAACTTGTGTTGAGGCAGATGCTATAATTAGATTAGCAGAGAGCTGGTCTATTCACAGCTCTGCACATTACTTCCTCTGCCTATGTGGAGGGGGGAGGGGGTGCCTTTCCTCCAATCAGCTGTTACACAGTGTATGCCCAGCCTTCATTACAAGTGTTAATCCGGTAGAGAAAATGTCTAACACGATGAGAACTTTGTAAAGAATATAACAAGCTGAAGATAGCAGATATACATGTAAAACTTATATAGGGAGATTTGTTTAATTCCTGTGTATCATCTGAGGCTGTTTACTTCAATGGGTATATGTGAGGATTTACATCTACTTTAACCTTTCTTACAAACAAAATTAAAAACATATTACAAATGTCCATTGGTTACCCTTTTTCTCCAAATACATTTTTTTCCTGAAATCATTACTATTGAAACCTCCTTTTTCTGTGTAGCTGATGACGATCGGATTGTGCTACTGCTTTGTTCAATAATGTTGAATCAGAGGCAATAATGCATGGAACATTATGTGACCATATAGAACCACTGAGTACACCAGTAAAGCTGCTGCCTAGTCACATACCCTCCTAGCATTATTTGCCTTGAATTGGATTCAGCTGTAACAGCTGGATCAGTCAGACAGAGCTTCACGCTTTTCAGTGCCTATTTCAGTGGCGGCTGGTGCTTTTTTTTTTTTGGGTGGGGGGAGGCAAAGGGGTCTCCTGGTCAGTAGGTCATCCAGCCCTGCACTTACCCCATCCAGGTTGCAGACGGGCCAGTGGTTCCACAAACGATGGGTGGGTGTCTCCTTCTCTTCTACATCACGACACCTTCCTCCCTCCTCCTCCTAGGCATCCAATAGGATCGCCTGTTCTTTCAGCCAATCGGATGATGGGTCTCAGGATTGGAGGAGGATCAGTGTGAGAATAGCGAATATTCATTCGCTATTCTCACACAACTGGGTGGGCTCGGAGAGTGCTCTGTGCCCTGAGCCCACCCTTTTTTGAAGCTTTTTATAGCCTCTGGCTCTAATCACATGCTTCAAACCCCCCCATTGGAATCCATGCCTCCGGTGCTCTGCATCTAGATGAGGGGGCCGGATGCATGGATGGGGGGGGGGGGTGGCACCTAAAGGACGGGCTGCCACTGGTCTATTTGCTGTCTGATGTTTGCAAATTTCTTCACCTATATTGTAGTGGAGTCTTGTACCTTTTAATTATGCAGAAAGTTTTGAAATGAAGTGATAACCTTTATTGGCTAACTTAAGAGGCAAGTTATTGGAACACAATTAGGCTCCTTCCTTTGGCTTTATAAGGTTCTAAAATTGTTCTAAAATCTGCATATTAAAACATTTATATTGGGAATTTAAGTCCAGTTTAGAGGTCATGTTGCAGTGTAGGCTGAGTTTTACTGTTCTATTTCGGAATTAATTTAAGCTTTATGGTTAGCAGTTAAGTTTGGCCTACTGGTAAGTTACCCAGTATTACTTTTTTAGGTTTACTGCTCCCAGTTTTGGTGTGATAACTTTATTTTTCCAGACTTATCGCTTCATTTCTCAAGTGTGAAATTTCTTGTGTCCAGCTTAATGTGACTAAATCAACCGTGCCGATTTTATTGCGACTGAAACTAATGTGCCGATAAAAGCAGCATATACACATGCTCTACTGCATATAAAGGAGTAAAAGACACTAAAAAGTCATTTTTATCTTTTCCGAAGCACATCTTGCTGGCCTTTAGTTCGTCAAGCCATAACCTATTTTCCACTTTGATAGATCTTCCTAAATGCCATCGGTTACAGTCTTCTGCACGTCCTGTAACTCTGCCTTAGGCCTTTTCCCGTCTCGCCCACCTCTATAAACATGTTTGTTTTTACCTGAAGCTAGTGATTATCTAAAAAGCAGTTCTCAGTAATACACTGAACTCCAAGTCTTACCAAGTCCTCCAAAGAACAAGCTTGAGAAAGCCAACTGTATTTTCTTCCCTAGTAATTGGCGCTTTCAACAAGGAAAGAAGGCGTTTCTAAATGTAAAAGATACCTGTGGCTTTTGTTGGACCTATTTTTTTTTTTTTTTCTAAATAAAACAGATCCTGTAGTAATGTTCCATTTAGGACCATGCTGGAAAACAATCCATATGTGTGTCTAAAAGCATTTCATTTATTTCCACTTTTCTTTTTTGTTCTGTCAATGCTGCAAATGGAGACGCACAGTATTGCCATGTGCTCTGGGCCTGGATAAAATGTACTATTTAAAGTGCATTAAGAGCAGTAACAATACAGTTGAAGAAGGTTATGTTTGCTGAGCCATGTGTTAGACCAATTCTAAAGGATGGTTTTAAAAGGCTGGAATAAAAGGGGTTTTGGACACAATGTAAACCGTTTACTGGTATTTTGTACTGGAGAAAACCTGCATACTCACTTGCTTTAAGGTTGGTTATAGTTAGAAGTACTATATAAGCTCTATTATTATTGTTATTAATAATAATAATTTAACCACTTGCTTACTGGGCACCTAAACCCCCCTCCTGCCCAGACCAATTTTCAGCTTTTAGCGCTATCACTCTCTGAACGACAATTGCGCGGTCATACAACACTGTATACAAATGAAACTTTTATGATTTTTTTCCCCACAAATAGAGCTTTCTTTTGGTGGTAATTGATCACCTCTGTTTTTTTTATTTTTTGTTAAAAAAATTTAAAAAGACTAAATTAAAAAAAAAAAAATACAAAACCGTTTTATATTTTGTTAATACATTTTGCAAACAGGTAATTTTTCTCCTTCATTGATGTACGCTGATGAGGCTGCACTGATAGTCACTGATAGGCTGCACTGATGGGCACCGATAGGCTGCATTGATGGGCACTGATGGGCAATAATAGGCGGCACTGATGGGCACTGATAGGTGGCATTGGTGGGCACTGAGAGGTGGCACTGATGGGCATTGATAGGTGGCACTGAAGGGCACTAATAGGTGGCACTGATAGCTGGCAGGGATGGGCACTGATGAGGTGGCAGTGATGGGCACTGATGGGTGGCAGTGATGGGCACCTGTAGATGACACTGATAGACAGCACTGCTGGGTGGCACAGATGAGGCACTGATTGGCACCACTGGTGGGTATTGATAGGTGGCACTGATTGCTGGCATTTTTGCACTGATTCATGGCACTGTGTGGGCACTGGCAGGTGGCACTGGAAGGTGGTATTGGTGGGCTTCCTCTTCTGGCCCGATGTCCCTTGCACTGAAACTGGTAATCGGCTTTTTTTTCTCCTCGCACTGTCAGCGTGAGGAGAAAAAAAAAGATTACCGATCTTCTGTTTACATCACGAAATCAGCTGTAGCTGTCATTCGGCTATAGCGCGGATCTGAAGGAGTTAATTTGCTAAATATAAGCCGTTTCATTCGAAAAAAGGTTCCATCTTATAAGTTCTGCTGGCACTAATCTAGTAATGTTTGGGCAAGATTAAAATGGACAGGGCTCGGGTATCTTTTTTGTTATAGCATGCTAAAGCCTAACTCCATGTTTGTTGCTATTTTAAAAAGTAAATTTGGGCCAATTTGGCCCCAACAAAAATTTTCTTTATCAAGGAATGCTGCTGCTATCAGCTTTGTATAAAAAGAAGATAAAAAGCTGACGCAACAGCAACAAACAAAATAAACAGAGGAAAGACCATACTTGATATATATAATATATGTAGGAGTAAACAGCCCTATTGATAGTGACAATTCATAGATTGAGGCCTTGAGAAGGAGCTGATGCTCCGAGCGCGTATCCAGCTTATCCTGTCAGCCCATCCCTTTCAGTGCTTCCTGGCCATCTCCCGGTCTCTGGTGACGTTGCATCCATTCCTGCGGCTCACAGTGGTTCTTCCTGGATCCAGGGATGCCATACAGCCCGCACACAACACTTACAACATCTGTGGCCACTGAACACAGTGTGATGCCTGTGAGATGGACTGGATGAGTCCCGCAAAGCACCCGATGAGCTTAATTTTATCTTACTTTTGTGAGTGGTTTTAATCCTTTGCAATAAACTGTGCATTTAAATACTACACTCAGGATGACGCTTCCTGTCTCTCTCCTATCAGCTTTGTATAAACTGTATGTCTCATGAGCTGCATGCATATAGTATACAGGGCTATGTTCTGGCAGAGGTACGGAGATTTCTCGTGCTGCCCGAACAAAATCAAAATCTGATTCTAAGCCATTTACAGAAAGCCTTGTATATTTATCAATGAAAGTGGTACCAAAGTCTTGTTTTTTTTTAGTTTCAAAATAACAAACATATTATACTTACCTGCTCTGTGCAGTGGTTTTGTACAGAGCAGCCCCGTTCCTCCTCCTTTAGGGTCCCTCTTTGGTGCTCCTGTCCCCTCCCTCCTGCCGAGTGCCCCCACAGCAAGCAGCTTGCTATGGGGGCACCCAAACCGAGCCACAGCTCCCTGAGTCCGTTCAGACACAGAGCCATGGCCCGGCCCGCCCTCTCTCTCCTCATTGACTTACTGACTTTGATTGACAGCAGTGGGAGCCAATTATGCTTCACTGCTGTCTCAGCCAATGAGGAGGGAGAGTCGCGGACAGCTGAGTCTCTCCTGCAACATCGCTGGATCGAGATGGGGCTCAGGTAAGTATTAGGCGGGCTGAGGCACACAGAAGACTTTTTATCTTAATGCATACAATGCATTAAGATAAAAAAAAAACCTTCTGCCTATACAACCACTTTAACACAGGACTTTCTGTGATTGGCAGAGGTAGAGATTGTGATGTCATCCGTCCACCTTTCCACCTCAGCCAATCAGAGGAAACCTTGTATTCATTGATAAAAATACAAGGCTTCCTGTGAATGGCTGAGAAGTTCTCAGCCCAACTTGATTTAGCCCCGGCAGCAGACAGGAAGTCTCCGTACTCCTACAGGAACTGAGCTCTGTATACTGTATGTAACTGATGCCACATATAGTTTATACAGAGATAACAGCAGCCGCATCCCTTAGTAGAGGAAAACAATTGGGCCACTTTGGCCCAAAAAAAAACATTTAAGGTGGCAGAAAACACGGAGTTCAGCTTCAAGTAACATAAAAGTTTAACACTATCAAGTATTTAGTACTTTTCACAGAGATCACAGTACTTCCCCTGGCATCAATGTGATTTGCTTTTCCCTCTTATGAAGAATGGTGCCATTGTTGCCCAGGCATCATCCAGGTATCAGTTTCTTCTTCTTGGAATTATCTTTTGTCTCAGAGATAACACCATCATGTTCTTGCTGAGCTCATTAATGTCTGACCTAGGTCAGCTCCTTCTACAGCCTATATCACACAATGACCTGCTACAAAGTTACTGTTTTGCTGTCTGACCACAAGGTGGAAGGTGGACAGACTATGGACATTCATTCCTTCTGCTTGCAGCAGACTGACTGATGGACACCATCTCAGCCTAAGTCATTTAATTAGACTGGAGCTCAAGTACAACCTTTTCATGATAAAAGGTAGTGCTTTTTTAAAAAAAAAAAATGATACTATTGTTATATTTTGTAAATGGAATGCATCCATGCAGACTTGTAAAATGACTGATAAGTCAACTTTAGGATCAGGTCACAGCTGGTATTCTGGCATTTCTGGCCTTTTCTGCAAGGGCTGGTGTGTCTCCAAAGTGTACTTTGGAGCTGGTGGGAGCTCCTGGGTCTTTTCATTCATCTTTGCCAAGTGTTATTAAGATAGCTAGGTAACCTAATATAACACAGCAGTGGTGACAATGCAAGACTACAGTGCATTATAGCTGTATTAAATCTGGCACACTTTGATCACTTACATAAAAAAAAGTGGCGACTTTATAGGCCAGGGACAGATCTTTAATGAGATAGACAATGATTCACATGGTCGGTGACCAGAAAGTCACGTATTATTGAATAGCTCCATGCCAGTTCAGTTGGGTATGCTTTTTATATAAAAAAATCAAAATGCAGCGCTAAATTAAACAAAGTGATCAAGTGAATAAAATAGTCCATAAGAACTTTTGGAGAGTAGAGATGATGTGAAGCCTCCACCAAACTTCAGTGTGCACAAAGAAATGCTTTTTAGTTCTTCATTGACTGAACCTAACACTGACAGGTATGGTGCGATTGTCTTTCCTTTGAGATGTCTGTGACAGTTCCCATTTCTCCAGGCAATGGCATAGCTAGTAGTAGTTAGTCACATCCAACTGGACTTGTTGTGCAATGTTAAGGAGCCTTCATAGCTTCTCCAGGTCTTTTCTTCAGTTCCAATGAGTGTCAAGATGATACCCTAGCATTTATACCGTCACAGGTAGCACAGACACCTTGGGCCAGCCATACACAGATCCAGGTTCTTTCCTGCAGCCAGGAGTTGCAGGAAAGAAATTTGCTTGATTCCCCCCATCAACACAGACAGTGTTGATGCAGGAATTCCTCTTGCTGGGATATTGCCTTCTTCCAGTGGGGTGGCTTCCTGCCGGGAGAAGACAGTGATTATTGCTAGTGGCTAAAGCTATAGCAGCCACTATCGATAATCGCAGGTAAAACCTGGAATGCTGGTTGTACCCAAGTTGATCAATTGATTCATTCAGCCTGCCCCATACATGGTTCGAATCTGAACCGTCCGAGATTTGAATCGTGTATGGCCTGCCTTACCTTATCACTATGGAATATGTAGGTGTTGGTTGTTCAAGAGCAGGATGGGAGGTGGGAAGGTGTGAAACCATTCTTTTGTAGTTACCAAACCCCATCTTTGGTTTCAGGAAGTCTACATAGATGTTAACTCTTCGATTTACATGGTTAAAGGTAAGAATTTCTGTCAGGGTAGAGATGCTAAAACCACATTATATGTGGAAGACAGATAGTGCTGAAGGCACCACTCCTGTTCAGGATGGTTGTTTCAGTTGGCATGGATTGGATTCTTTTGTGTCATCTTTTAATTTCTCCATATAAAGAGGACAAAAATTGTGCCATGCATGCACTGTAAGGTACCACTGGGTACAACTGCAGGCCAAAATCTTAGCTTGTTCCAACTAAATGGCAATTAGCGCAAAAACAGAAATTTCACCTACACTCAGTTTTTCTCAGCGATAATCTGGACTGTTACAGCTAAATAAATACAAAATGTTTTCTGTTCCTGACTGAGGAGACATTAAGCTATCCTAATTGCAACCACCAAACCAACTAATACAGTGTAGCTTTATCAAACTGGACAAACTTTTCAGGTCTGCATGCAGTAAACAGATCTGCTCTTCTCCCTCAACATTTTTTTTTTACATTTTTCTAGAGCAGGGTAGAGATAATGGAAAATTGTATCAAATACTTATCGTAATTTTCCTTTCCTGACGCCAATACATGGCAGCATACATATGATATAGCTCCGCCCCTATATCCACCCACAGGACCTGTTTAGCTCTATAAAAGTCTGACTGAGAGCTACCTCCCCCATTGTCCGTATAAAGCACAAAGATCATTTTCCTGACACCAACATGAAAGCATACATATGATAAATAATGAGCTTTTGAGAGGGAGGGTTTAATGCTGCAAACTGCAGACTAAAGTCTTTATTTAACAATAGACATAGAAGCTTGGATAGTTTTCCTCCCAAACTCTACTGTAGTAAGAGCTGCTGGATGCATCCTATAGTGTTTTAAGAACTTATGATGAACTTCCAGATCCGGTGGCCTGCATGAGGAGGAGGTGAGCAGAGCCAGCTCCCGCTGAACTCCCCACATACTCAGCAAAAAAACCCGCCAAGCTTCGGGGTGGCTCCACCCTGTCTCCACTACCTCGTGGGGCCCCTATGGATCGCTTTGTGGAGCGATCACATACCCGCTCGGTCTCCTCCACACTGCAGCCGGCGACACAGCCAATGTAGGGGCCGCTCCACTCATGTCAGAGCCATGCAGACTCCAGCGACGCCTGTCCCAGCAGAAACGGACCCCACCTCCCCCGCTGGTATAGCACAGGCTGTTGTCTCCCTCCTTGCTCCTACACTAGCAGCAACAGTAGATGCTGCAGGGCAGAGGGGACTGGAGCAGCTTCATATTGAGCTCCTGACACAGGCTCAGAGGATCTCTGACACAGAAAAGCTGATTTCTGCATTAGTGGATGAGGCTACGGCTAACTCAGCTTCGCTAGCCCGCATATCAACCTCTAACAGAGACATCTGGGAAAAATTAGATGACCTGGAAAATCGCTCGCAAATAAATAATATGTGCATTATAGGTCTGCCAGAATCGGTCTCCAATGCCCAGCTTACAGACGTCTGCGCTAAAATCATCCCTGAACAATTAGGCCTTTGCATCCCCTGCACTATCGAATGGGCCCATCGCATTGGCCAGCATGCAGAAAATCACACACAACCCCATCCTGTCATTGTGAGATACCTCAATCTATGCTCTATGCTGATAAAATTGTCATTAAGCAGAAATTTCGTTTCATGTTCTCTAACCGTTGATGGTGCAAAACTACTGCTCTTTGCGGATTACTCAGTGGAAGTAATGACATGACTTAAGGCTTTCTCAGCGATCTGCTTGACACTATACAGCAATCAAGTCAAATTCACCCTTGCCTACCCAGCAGTCATACATATCCAATCCCACACAGGAGATCATCTTACTTTCACCTCCCCGGATGACGCGTGGCACTAGATCAAAAATTCTTCTGGAATGGAAATGGAACACCTCAATTCGGCTGATGGCTCTTCTTCAAAGTCTGCCACTGCTTCCTCTGCCTTACCTGGACACCATCACAGTCCAAATAAGCTTCCTTATAAATGTAGTCGCTTTGCTCCCCAGGATGACCGTCCTGGAATTCGCTGAATGGCCTCGGTAACTTCTACATCACTGGAGATACGCAGGAGAAGGGTAACTCTGCCCCTATGTCTTTTCTTCCCCAGAACTCCCTACTACATTTTAGGGGATACAGTGTTGCATTTTTTTTGTTATCTGATCTTGATTGTTAATTGAAGTTGGTCTATCACTATTGTTTCAAGTTGAGTATATGTATAGCTACCTTTTAAGCTTACGGTAGTTAGCCAGCTTCTTGCTCCCTCTATAGTTAGAACCCTGGATCGCACTCTCACTCCTCTGAACCTGTCTCTTGACCCAGCTTTAACTGGGCCCCCCCCCTCCCCTCCTCCCTCTTTCTACCCTCCCCCACTACCCCCTACCCTCACCTCTCCCTTCCCTCCTCTCCCCTCCCCCCCAAAGATCCTTCTTCACTTCTAGAGGAGGAGCAAGCGCTTGGCATAAGATCTAGTTGTACGTCGGTCCTCGTGGAAAAAAGTGTAGTTAGAATTGCATGATGCTGATGATATGATTTCCACCTGATTTGCTTTTTGTTTTTGACATTTTTTTCTTTTTGTTATTTCTGTTCTGATTATTTTTTGACTATATTTACCCGATTTGTAACTACATCTCCAGGTGACTTACAATGTTTTGGTGAATCTCAGACGGAAGGCATAATATACAACAGGATGCTCAGTCCTAAGCCTCTAAATATTCTCCCTTGCTCCTCAGGCCAATGGGAATCACCTGAAAATTGTCTCTTGAATTGCTAAAGGGCTTTGCTCTCCAAATAAATGCATGTCCATCCTTAGACACTTGAAGCGTCTGCAGACGGATGTGGCACTCCTCCAAGAGACTCACCTATCTATAGACGATTAACCTGTCTTCGTGAACTATGGGTAGGTGAGGTTTTTCGGCTCTCCAGCAATAGGTCGCAAAGCTGGAGTGGTTATATTGCTTCACAGAAATCTGAGACATGCTATTCGAGATGTACGGACAGATTGGACTGGCCGCAAAATGACACTACATATGACGCTAGGTGCTAAAGACATAGTTATTATTAACATATATGCCCCAGACTCTCCTGACACTCTATTTTTTCAAGACATGGTATCCTGGATATTAAGTGCCCCCGAAGTTCTTCATTTAGTAGGCTGAGATTTTAATTCTGTCATGTCCTTATCGGAGGACCGCATTAGTCTTTAAACTCGTACGCCGTGAGAAGCCATTTCCCCAACTGCTGACCAAACTCTTTTAACCCAATCCATCGCTTCCATACATTTTGTAGATTTATGCAACCAACACACCAGACGGACCGGGATTTTACTTTCTTTTTGCCCCCTCACAATTCTTTTTCACGTATCCATTATATCTTTGCCTACGCTACTATCGGCATTACATGACACGGAAATCAGTGACGCGAGAATCTCGTACCACAGTCCAATAGCAATACAATTTAACAAATGCCAAACTCTCATCTTCCTTGCCCACGTGGCCCCTTCCTTCTTATTTGGCAGATAATGAGGATTTTCGTCATACGCTATATGAAGCCTGGACAGACTATGCCTCTACAAGTCGAGTGCACAATACAGATCCAAACCTTTTCTGGGAAGCAGGAAAAGCATTTTTGAGGGGAAAAATTATTTCATACACTACCCAATTTAAGAAACACTCTCGGCAACAATAAATGCAGGCTAGCGATGCTTTATGCTTAGTGCACGAACATCTTACATTAAACCGCACCCCGATAACGTACAAACCTGGCAACAGTCTAAACGCAGTTTTGACATGTGGGCAGAACAGCAAGAAGCAGCTAAAACATCTTACTCTGGCTTAGGTTTTCACAGGTTTGGTTGCAAGGTGGGCAAACTATTGGCCAAACTATGCTTAGGCCCGAGGCGACCTACCCACATATCCGCCTTAAAAAAACGCTGCGGGCTCCATTGCTACCACACCTGTGTAAATCAGTAAACTTCTTGCTGATATACAAACCTGTACTCTAAGGAATAGACCAGGCGACGGCAGAGGCCTTCCTAGCTAAGACCCACCTACCTAAGCTCAACTCCACTCACTTAGAAACACTTAATACTCCCATCTCCTTGGAGGACATCCAGTTCACTATTAAATCTCTAGCATCCGCCAAGGCCCCGGGCCCAGATGGCTACACAGCGGAATTCTATAAATTGACAAAAGACTTTATCCCTGACACTCTGAAACATGTCTTCACCTCTATGTGGGATGGTGGTCCCCCCACGGGAACGCTGGCACATATTAGACTAATCTCCAAAAAAGGAAATGACCCCCTACACTTGGGCTCATATCGTCCAATCTCCCTGATCAATGTAGACATTAAAATTCTATCCAAAATAATAGCCTAACGTCTAGCTCCATTACTTCCCTCTTTCCTCCACCCAGCCCAATCTGGTTTTGTTCCAGGGCATTCTGCTATCTTGAACATCCGTGCACTTTCTCTTTGCGCCCTTTGTACTGGGGTCTGCCAGGACTGGTGGAGTCACTTTCTGCCCTGGAAAAATCCTGATGATCCAGAGGGCCTCTGGACCTCCTGGAGTGGGAGTGTGAGTGGCCGAGGCTGCAATAAATAAGAAGGCACGCTTGTCAAGGCATAATGCACTCCTTTTCCTGCATTTTCTTACTTACCCAAAGTTGTCTCTTACCTGGTATTGCGGTGGTCTTTGTTATGTGGTGTTAGGCTCATGCTGGCAGAAGAACCGAAACCTGCAAGGGGGACTGCATGGCAACAGAGAGAAATAAGGCAAGCGAGAGAGGGAAAAAAATACATATATACCCCCCCTTTTTTTTGGCAAAGAGAAACAAATGTAAATAAAAGAAATCTGGGCAACCCCCCCCCCCCCCCCCCCCATCCTCTAGTAATACATTTTTCCTTGTGCCCTTTAAATAGAGCACCTGGGAGAAAGACTCAGTCCTCCCCTGCCTCTGTTCTAATCAAAAGAGGGCTAGTACAATTAGGAGGGAAGCCAACGCCCATCCACAAAAAAGGACACTTTTAAGCTGCCTACACTTAATGGAATCCTCTGCAGATTTTCTCCCTCAGATTTACCAAAACCACATAATACGAAGTCAAACCTTAAGAGCCTCAATTTGTATGCAACCAGACAGGCCCCTGCACTACATGGTCCCGGCAAATCCAAAAGAAATCAGACAACAAAAGCTGCACAGTGTGTATGGGATCTTTACAGACATGAGAGCAAGAAAAAGAAAATAACCTTTTATAGAGATTGACAGACCTGCAAAGAGTTCCATAGGAGAGAAGACATCATGCATTCCCAGCTGCTGGATCTGAACTCTAAAGCAGGCATGCCAGAAGAGGATTGTCGTCTCTGATTAGAGAACACCTCAATTCCAAAAGACCACCAGAAAGGGTTCCCCACCTTGTTGGTGTGTTTAGCAGCCTAAGATGTGGGACTACGTGCTGGGAGAAGCTTGAACCCAGACGGACTCCAACATAGTCGGCAGCTAAGAGTTTATCCTTAGTCTAACGGTCTGTAGGTGTTGATCTTTGAGGACAAAAAGGAGAATGGGAGAGGTAGCTCTCAGTCAGACTTTCATAGCGCTAAACAGATCCTGTGGGTGGATATAGGGGCGGAGCTATATCATGTGTATGCTGCCATGTTGGCGTCAGGAAAGAACTATTTGCACCCCTGTCTGCTTCGTCTTGTTCATTTGACACTGTGGGGTTGATAAAAACAGTAGAGTGCAAAATCTGGGCAGCTGTGCATGGTAGCCAATCAGCTTCCAACTTTAACTTATTCTATGTAGATTCTATGCAAAGCAGCACCAGATTTTGCACTCTCCAGTTGTAGTAAATCAACCTCTGTGCCTTTTGAGGTGACATAAGGACAGGAAATGAGGAGAAGTCTCTCCACTGGAGGCACAGGGGGTTTCCTCTCTACTAAAATAGCTATTTTTTTCTGCTTGCATGTTTATTAAAGTGATTTACCTTCACATCCTATCCTGGTGATAGGGAAATAGAAGCAGGTAGAAATCTCACGAACAGGGATATAGACAGCTTTTATTCCTCAACAGAGGTTTTGACCCTTTCCTATTTTATTGAAACTAAAGAAAAAACATTTCTGACATAGGACTTTTATTCTGAGATGAAGAAATTGATATTTCAGCACTTTTCCAAGACATTGGATTTGCTTGGTCTTAACATATATTCCATAACGGCTTTATTTTCAGGTCCTTTGTGGAGGCCGGGTTTAGGAGGAATGAGTGTGGTTCTGCTAATATGTGAGCATTGATGGGCTGAATTAAGGAAAAGCTTTATAGCTATTCCAAAATAACATGTTAGAACACATGGAAGTAAATATCCAAAAAAAATTCATATTGAGGATAACGATAGCGTACACCCTGCAAATGGTTTTGAAAGGGCAAGAGTTTAATATGCTATATATGCAGTATATATATATTTGATTTAATATTGTACAAATGAAAACATAATTTAGTGTATTTCCACACAGAGCTAGCTTAAACAACTAATTTATTCTAGCCTTTCTCAACCTTTTTAACAAGGAGGAACCATTAAATTCAATCTCAGGTTGCAGGGACCCCCTGGTAATAATTAGTTTATCTGAAGCTCACAGACCATTAGCATAGACAGTAAATTGTAGATGTAAAAATATATTAGGAAATGTGAGGCACTTAGCATATTTCACACCAAGGGCTGCTCTATACCACAAATTAATGTTCATAAATAATAATAATAGCAAATACTACTACCACTAATAATAATGGGCAGAAGATAAATGCAGACAGTGAAAAATGTATATTCTCTCACTTGGTGGTCAGTAAAGAAATGTCTACATAGTTTGACGGTCAGTGGAAAAGTGTCCACTTACATTGGTGCTCTGTGACATGCACCCTTATGCCCCGTACACACGGTCGGACTTTGTTCGGACATTCCGACAACAAAATCCTAGGATTTTTTCCGCCGGATGTTGGCTCAAACTTGTTTTGCATACACACGGTCACACAAAGTTGTCGGAAAATCCGATCATTCTGAACGCAGTGACGTAAAACACGTACGTCGGGTCTAAAATCGGGGCAGTGGCCAATAGCTTTCATCTCTTTATTTATTCTGAGCATGCGTGGCACTTTGTCCGTCGGATTTGTGTACACACGATCGGAATTTCCGACAACGGATTTTGTTGTCGGAAAATTTTATATCCTGCTCTCAAACTTTGTGTGTCGGAAAATCCGATGGAAAATGTCCGATGGAGCCTACACACGGTCGGAATTTCCGACAACACGCTCCGATCGGACATTTTCCATCGGAAAATCCGACCGTGTGTACGGGGCATTACACTGGTGGTCAGTGGAGAAGGGACTTCTTTTATTGGAGGTTAGTGAAATGCTTCCTTAGTTTGGTGATCTGTATGAAAAGGCCTTCTTATATGCTGTAGGTGTATAGGTGGCCAGTGGTGATGGGCCTTCCTATACAGTATATGTGTATAGGGGGTCAGTGGAGAAGGACCTTCTTCGATTTCTGGTCAGTGGTTAAAATGTCCCCCTCAAAGGCAGCTAAAAAATCATTGGTATCCGTGGTTAATTATTTTAGAGGCAAAAACTGCTCATTGCTCAAGGAACCCTTAAAAACCTTTGAAGAAACCCCACAAAATCCTGGTTGAGAGAGGCTAAATCTATTCTGATATCAGCCTTCTGCAATCCTGTGCACAGCAGCATCACACACATGTTAAGGAAGACTTAACACTCTGAACAAATATGAACTCTACTGCTTTGCCCAGTGCTGTTATGCCGCGTACACCCGGTCTGACTTTTCGTCTACAAAAGTCCGACGGACGCCGACGGACTAAAGCTGGCTGACAATCCGATTGTGTGTGGGCTTCCCCGGACTTTCAGCGGACTTTCAGCGGACTTTTCCAGCCGCAAATCTGACGGACTTTAGATTTGAAACATGCTTCAAATCTTTACGTCGTAACTACGCCGGACCCAGAAATCCGCTCGTCTGTGTGCTAGTCCGATGGACAAAAACCCACGCTAGGGCAGCTATTGGCTACTGGCTATCAACTTCCTTATTTTAGTCCGGTGTACGTCATCACGTACGAATCCGTCTGACTTTTGTGTGATCGTATGTAGGCAAGTCCGTTCGTAAGAAAGTCTGCCGCAAGTCCGCCAAAAGTCCGCCAAAAGTCTGACAAAAGTCCGTCGAAAGTCTGTCGGACAGGCTGTCGGACTTTTGTAGCCGAAAAGTCCGACCGTGTGTACGCGGCATTAGTCATAGCTCCCAACTTTTCCTGATTTTGAGGGACTGTCCTTGATTTGGAACAAGTAACAAAGGAATAATAATGGTAAAAAAGCACTTGTGGGATCTTGCACATCTTTTGGTCTTGCCCACTATTGCACCCATTCTGGAGAGCGGTCAGATTGATCACGCAAAAATATCCTGATTGCCCAGGATTCTTCCTCCTTTACCACTCCTCAATACCTCTCAAGACATATAAGAAATCCATACTCAGCCACCTCTTAAACACTTAAAAAACCTGTATCCCCCTGAAATGGAAGGACCCTAACCCCTCCTTCATAGCCCTCCAGTTCTGCAAAATAGAGGAAATAAACCACATGGAGAACTTAACTATAACAAAACCTGGTTTAATTGAAACAATTACATTTTCTCTGATGAAGGGAAGGCCCATCTGGCGGGGGGGGGGATCCTATTGCCCCGGCTGGGGACCCCACACTCAGCCTGTTGGCAACCCCCTGAGGGTGAGGTGGTACCCCTCTCCTACTGCTTCCCTCCCTCCCCCTCTCCCACCCTTCCCTTGTTCTCTACTACTGCTATACCCTCCTCCTCATGACAATAAAAAACAAACACTCAGGGCTTGTGCAGTGTCAGATCTATTATGGATCCTGCTTATTCCATTGAAGTAGGTGGAGGCCTTCCCCCCATCTACAAAATGTTGTACACCTTACATTTCCTGTATTTGTATGTACATTCACTTGGGTGATCATAAAAAAAAGAACTTAAAAAAAAAAGCGCTTGTTGGTTTAACTAATAATTTTTGTATACATCTCCTTTAAGGGGGTGTGGCATGGGGTGCGTCCTATGCCTAAATACTTTTGCTAATAGGTGTCTCTCATTCCCATGTCAAAAAGTTGAGAGGTATGCTGTTAGTTATACATATATTTAGTAAACATGCCTACAAGAGTAGAAAGCAAAGGCCTCATCAATCAGCTGATTGTCGTTCGTATTCCAATCATAGGCTTGGGTGAAGGTTTATGACCAAGCTGTATTGCATAACTCCAGTACAGAACAGTGAGTTCACCAATCTGGCTATGCCATACAGCAGGGATGCTTTGATTACAATACCTGGATGAACACAATTACAAATCCTTTGGCAGGTAAAACAATTTGTCAGTGTATTTCAGCAGTTTATTCAGTCCAGGGTTCACCTTAAAGCTTTATCAATTTGTATTGTAGTTGACAGATATTAAAGATCTATATGTAAAAAAATAAACATGCTGGGGGACAGTGTTGGTTCTGTGCAATGAAAGATTACAGCTGCAATGTATCTGTAGCAGGCTGGAACACACAAGCAATCATCTGATTGGCTGGTATAGGAAGTACCTTCAATTAATATGTTTTTTTCTTTTTAATAAATGAGCCTCACTAATGCAGTTCACAGTACATTAAAACATGGAGAACAGGTACTGTTAATTCCAATTATGTCACATGGAGGCGATAGCAATATAATACCTTATGCTAGCTCTGCTGAGCCAGCGATCCTTTGTGGATAATGAGAATAAAATCTGTAAAAATTCTTAAAAATGATGTCTAGAGGAAACTTAGACAGGTCATAGGAATGCTGGTCAGACATTTATGAATACAAAATGTTTCATCTTTACATGCAAAACTATTCTACTTGCCTTGCAAATTCAGCCATATGGGATAAAATTGAACAGTATTTTTTTTAATCTTGAGCATATTGCAATTTTAAGCTGTAGCCAACTTTATTTTAAATGAGAAAGCATATTTCAGACATTGATTTTTCTTTCCTGTCTCCAGAGAAGGACCAGAAATCCGCACTTTTAAGTTCAATACTCATAAAAGAAACAATGGCTATTGATTTCATTTTATAACGTAAAATTCAGAGTTAAGGTATCTAACAGATAAATGCCTTCTCACACACCACACCATTGATTCATTTCAAAAAGATATTGGGATAAGGCCCATCTCTGATCCACCAATCTTTGCCTCGATCCATCTTGCCATACCCAATTGTAATAAACCAAATCTGTGTGATTGGAATGTGATTGGGGATTCATTGTAAAGTGAAGCTTCACCTCATTTACTAAGCTCTAGATCAAAATTTTCCCAATGCACAAGTTCTTGAAATTAGCTGTTAGGTGTCAGTAGGTGCTGCAGCAACCATCGGCTGTAAACCATAGACATTCCAAGCTGAAAATATGTCACGAGCACACCAAGGATTCTTCAAACAGTTTCAAAGATTTATTCAGTGATCACAGCATATTAACAAAGGCAACGTTTCAGAGCCACACAGGACCCCTTCATCAGGTAGGTGATGTCACTTGAATGATAAAGGGGTCCTGAGTGGCTCTGAAATGTTGCCTTTGTTAATATGCTGTGAAAACTGAAAAAAGCTTTTGATCCAAGGAAGTGGAACTTCCCTCAAATAGTAAAGTACCACCCATTCTCTCTTTCCCCCAGTCTGTAACTGAGTTGCAGGTATTTTAAGGGGAGGGAGTACTGTTTTTGTCGGTATCAGCTCCTACCTCCTCAATCCTCGTCTAGGCAGAGATGATGTCACTTGACCCAACCCCTGGCTGCAGCCTCCTGGGACATGTACAGAGACAGCTGTGATTCATCAGGAAGTCACAGCTAACAACCATATCCAAGATGGTAGCTCAAGGGTTCCACGGCAGTGAGAAGAATCAGCTGTGGGAAGACAGCGTGGGAATCCATGGACTAGTAAATACTATTTTATTTTCTAAGTATTTTAGTATTTGTAGCTAACTTTAAATTTTTCAAAAATGTGGTGACATTCTGCTTTAATTCCAGTCCCATGCCATCCTCACATACAGTGCAGGGCTAGTGATCATGTAATTCCAGCTCCAATGGCCTTATAGAAGAGGCACTCTTTACACAGAGCTGTAGTGAGGAATAAGGTACGTATTACACCTTATTCCTCCACCCTTAAAGTTAATAAGCCTTTAGCCCTTGTCGAGTAGGGAGCCCCAATGCAAGAGGATTTTTTTTAATTCACGGAGTTGGGTTTTAAACCTAACCACTAAAATATTATATAGCCTTTAACATATTAGTGGCATTTCAAAAGCAATTTTTAATATTTAAAATCTATAACTTTTATTAAAATAAAGCCTTATGGTCCATGAAAGTCCTTGTACAGAAACGTCCTTTGGTAGGGTGACATTGTTTTGTCCTTGTTTCTCAATGGTTCTCTTGTGGTATCACCCTCTTTTCCAATGAAGACTATAAGCAGCTGTGCTAATGCACCTTACACAGGTATCTTGCACTGTTGTCACTATCAAGAAGGCAGTCCAAAGGAATGATAGGCAGCTGACACAAAAGCAAGTGTATTAAGACATAAAGTGCAGGAAATCTTAGTGCTAGAATGCAACAGCGGTGAAATACATTAAGAATGTTTTATATAAAAACCACACAATTGTTTATGATATAGAACATTAGCAAACGAAATATTCAGTTAGGTTTTACATGCATTTTAAACTATTTAATTAGCCCAAAATGTTTTTGAATCTCTTTTACATTAAAACCACTGTCAGTTTTTGGGGTTTCTTTTGCTGCCGGTGTCCCATTGAAGATCTTTACTTCACTGAATCAAGACCTGTCCTCCTGTGAACCAATAGTAGTTGCCCTGTCCATTACATCAATCTTAATGATGTAATGGCAGAGGTGGGTACAGATGATGTAAGGGGGCACTCTGAGAACAGATAATGTAAGGGGGGCACGCAGAGGGATTTTAAAAAACAATGGAGGCTCACTCCAGATTTTTACTCTGTATTTCCATAGTTTTCATTCCTTACTTTGGCCGAGTGAGTCAAATGGACAAATGGATCACACAACTGGGTTCACAGCCATCTCACAGAGTGCTTGAAGCTAAGCACTAGAGCCAGAAGTTTTAGATAGGGGGGTGCCTCAGTCAGCCTCATGCTTTGATCCTGGGACACTATCGCTGGACAATGGAATTAAAAGGGGGACTGTTGTGCCGCTGAACATGTTTCCTCAGCTCCGCTGACTCACTGCTGCCAACAAACCACAGGGAAATATATACATAGTGGTATATCTTATAGTACCTCCATCGCTCACTTAATAGCCAGAGTGGTTTGTAAACAAGGCACTACCGGTAAGCAACAGAGGGCACACACTCTGACCGCAGATGCTATGATGGTGGCACCACTGCACCACATCCCTAGCAACAGATATTTCCCTAAGGCTGAAAGCTTACAAAAACTCCCTCCGGGTCCCAAAATCACTTGGCTCAAAGACATAGGCCATAATGTAAGTTTAGTACGGTTGGGTGCCCCTAGCAAGTAGTCATGAAAAATAAAAAAATAAAAAGAAATTAGTTATGGGCTCAAGACCATAGCATCAGAAAAGGGGGGCGCTATAAAAAAATATCCCAAAGATCTAGACCAATGCTTCATAAAAAACAACTTTATTGTACATGTAACACATAGACAATTATAAAAATTAATCATAGACTCCATACCACCCTGTCAATATTACACAATTATTTCACATTCTCATTCATCCTTGAACTTGTAAATTGTATATAGACGGATCTCGGATACTGTAATGTTGGCTGTGAGCAGAAGGGATGTGCAGAGAGTCTCCTAATATGATCCTTCAGGAAAACCAGGAATAGTAGTATATGTCCCAATTGTATCAGTAGCTGGAAACTAATATATAGATGCAAGAGTTCCCCCCAATAGCATGTTATATCTGATGCATATCCAAATGTGTATTTGAACTTCTGGGCAACAAGATATGAGACCAGAACATATGTGGCTGGGTACAAAGTCCTGTGTAGGAGTAACAGGCAGCAATTGTTGAAAAGTCCATAGAACCTTTTCCACAGCATGGTCTAGAGGGGGACTTCAAATCTGAGACTGAAACGATATGCTCCAACCTCCCTTGCACGCTGTACAGAGATTATAGACTAGCAGCATCTACAATACAGTCCATAAGACTATTTTCACATATATGACGTGGTCTAGAGAAGAGCTCAAGACTATAGCTGTAAATGTTCATACCAATTTCCCTCACATGCTTAAACAAGCCGCCAGATGACCTCCATATCATATAGAGATATATTGTACCAGAACCACTCATGAAGTATAGACATGCAGGTCATCTGGCAGCTTGTTTAAGTATGTGAGGGAAATTGGTATGAACATTTACAGCTATAGTCTTAAGCTCTCCTCTAGATCACACTGTTATTAAAATAGTCTTATGGACTGTATTGTAGATGCTGCTAGTCTATAATCTCTGTACAGCGTGCAGGTTGGAGGTTGGAGCATATACTTTCAGTCTCAAGTTTGGAGTCCTCCTCTAGACCACGCCTGTTACTCCTGCACAGGACTTTGTACCAAGCCACATATGTTCTGATACCATATCTTGTTGCCCAAAAGTTACACATTTGGATATGCATCAGATATAACGCTCTATTGGAGGGAACTTTTGCATCCATATATTTGTTTCCAGCTACTGATACAAGTGGACCATGTACTCCTGGTTTTCCTGAAGGATCATATTAAGGCACTTTCTGCACATCCCTTCTGCTCACAGCCAGTATTACAGTATCCAGGATCCGTCTATACACAATTTACAAGTTCAAAAATGAATGAGAATGTGAAATAATTGTGTGATATTGACAAGGCGGTATTGGGTCTATGATTGATTTTATAATTGTCTATGTGTTACATGTACAATAAAGTTGTTTTTTATGATGCACTGGTCTAGATTTTTGGGATACATTTTTATAGAGCCCCAGTAGTGTACTGGTTTGGTCTTGAGCCCATAACTAGTTTCTTTATTTTTTGATTTTTCATATTTGCCTGAGGGCAGAAACTCGTGGCTCACCCCCATCCATTGCCTCACTCTGAGCTAATATGGAACATGTTAAAGGCTAAATACTCTTCCTCTATGGATAGCTTTGAATTATCTTCTCTTCCTTCAGAACCTACCTTTCTACAAGAGGGCAACATTACTTTCTCAGAAATATTCAAGTTATTAAAAGAGGATCCCCCTAAAGCTACTAAGCGAATCACTATTGAAATCAAAGATCATATTCAGAAAATAGGTGCCTGTACAGAAATAATAAAATCTAAATTTGACTTAATCAGCGCTAGAACCATCCAGTATACTGATGGTATAAATTTTGGAAAATAGATCAGACTTTTGCATACAAGAATCACCTGACTTGATCGTGAATATAGAAGAAGACGTCAAATCCTTTCTAAAGGACATTGAACCAAATATTTCAAAATATTGACTTGAATTGGACCGCGTTCACCTGGCCATAACATATAACCGATAAGAAGGTCTCACCCGAGAACCCACTTTTATGAAATCAACGGAAAAGTAATGAAAAGGATTAGATACAGCAAAGAACTGTTTATTCTAAGTCATCCTGTGCAAATTTTTGTAGATATCTCCACCACAACTAATAAACAGCGGAGATTTTTAATACTCCTACTTCATTATCTCAATCAATAAAACATTAGTTCTAAATGGTGCTCCAATTTCATTTAATCTTCTCATATTAAAAAAGGCCTACTTTCTGACTTTCCAGGAAGGTGAGAAACTACTTCTCAAGTTTAGAATTATATCCAGAAACTTATTAAAAAATAACCAGGATTAGCCCATATACCACCCTTCCCCCAAAATAAATACACCACCGCTACCTTCAACTTGTCAATGAGCCAGAAAAAATATATAATGTCAACCAGTCTCCTACCCAATCATCTAAGAAATGAAACCTTCTGCAGTAACATATTGCATTTTATTGCTGCCTTTAGCTGTAACTTACAGTTACTCATTGAAAGAGTAAATACACAGCACACCTGGGAATATATGTATAACCTTTAAGGTGTACCAGATGAAATAGATAGTTATATTGGTAATCATCATAATAACCATCATAATAAATCCAGCCTGAGAAATCTCTATGTCAGCTTTCCTCTAGTTCTGCAATATCAACACCCATGTAGCGTTTGAAAACCATTGGTTAACCTACTGACCCAGTGAAAAGGTTTTATTGCACTGGGTTAAAAAAAATGAAGACAACTTCCTTTTATAATCCATATAAGGCACTTGTGTATTTAATAGTACATTCTTTTCAGAAAATATTTTCTTAAAATCTGTTTTGTTTCTCTAAATGTACTGCTTATAACAATCTCTTAATGTTTTTTTTTCACCTTTTATTGCCATTTTTGATTCCACACTCATTTAAGTCACTTCTGGTTCTACCTACTTCACTGTCCATTCTTGTATTATTTTACTCTGATATTGATCTCTTTTATGGATGCAGTATGAGCTTTTGTTGTTACATCTAATGTGTTAACTAGAGTTCCCTAATAATATCTTCTATAAACTGGAACTTTTCATCAAAGATGCCTTATCCACCAGGACGGTACATGAACTTCAATTAATGAATACAGAGCTGCATTCATTTGTGCCTTTTATATCTGCCTGGAGCTCTGTTTTATTGAATTCATAATATCTACCTCTTTGCAATGATCTTTAATTATTTTATATACATAAATCAGAGAATGAGAGGAGGCCTTCCACGTTTCTCCATATTTCTGCATTATCTGGGCAAGTGACACTTCTGATAGAAGAGATGTGGAGACACCATGGAGACTTCATCTGATATTCTGCTGGGTTTTGCAGTTGTGCTAAGATCTGAATAGGGGTAGATTAGGTACCTAAATTGGGTATACAGATTTTAATTAATACACGGGACATTTTTTTAAAATTCCAACTGTCTGTTGATTGGGAGCTTTTGTTCTATATAATTCTGGGATGCCATGAGATAGCCTTTAGATGCATTGTATAAATCAAAGCTTTCCAATAATCCTGCCGTCCAGTCACCTGGAAAACAGAATTCATGCCTTTGCAGCTTCTCATTGTTTGGAGCAGTCCATCAAGATAATTCACTCCACTGCAACAGCATTGTTGTGACTATAATATAACTCATTAGTGGATTGGGTATCATTTCCAATCTATACAGCAGTGTATTAAATCCCCCCAAAATAATTTTTCTTCCATCGAGCCAGGCTCAAGAAAAAATAATTTAAATGTCAAATGAAGTGTATTTTAAGCATGTAACTTCCAGAACCAATTTAGCTGAACTCTGATTGCTCGATAATGGTTTGTCATTAACGTTAGAAGTGAATGACGGATAAGCAAAAAATGACGAGGTTGGTACACAATAGATGAAGTGAAATGCAGTTATACAGTGATATTGCTGTGTTCTTCATTATATGCCAGGCCTAGTGCACTCTTGGCAGGATCTTGAATAATTTAAAACAGTAATACTCTCAGAGAAAACGGCATTGCAAAATAGTCCAGAGAAGTAGGAAGATGAATTTACATGGAAATCTTGACTTAGTAGTCAAACTGGACCCTCTCTTCCCCCCAACTCAGAGCTTTTCAGAAAGTTAAAACGGCACCTTGTGCCAGTGACTGTAGTAGTTTTAAAACCATTAATCTTCAAGAAGGTCAGTATTGTATATACCGAACTTCTTGAGGAATCTACTTGGAAGAACCTTCTTATTAAATGGACACCTCTGCTGACCACACACTGGTTCCATTTTGGACCCTTAGCATTTTTACCATTGTTTACCTGATCTTATCGCAACCTAGTGTGGTGCAAGAATGTCTGAAAAACTCAATCACCATCGAGTGCAAACGCCCACACTCTGTATATAGAGACAGTCATATTATCCACATGTGTTGACCCTTATGATGGGTATCCAGAAACCTTATGAATGTGAGTATAGGCTTACTACACTTTCATACTTTTCTCATACGTACTGAATGCTACCCTTATAAGGATCTCTCTCGTGACTTTTCTCCCTCTTTTTCTCCGTCTTTTTCTCCTTATCTCTGCTCATCTGGAGCACCACTGACTTATCTTAAGGGCTGTTTTTACCTGCATGGCATGCACAGGTGTGTCGTGTAACCGCCTGCAGGCAATCCCATTCATGTCTATTGGAATGGAAAAGCAGCATGGATAAAGCTGCAGGTCCTAATTTGGCAGCCATACGGGTGAATTTCCCTAAATGGACACCATCAGCGTCCCCATTAGAAGATTCCCCCTCTAGACCTGTTCTGGTGACCACTCAAAATTAGGGTTTTTCTTTCACTTTCCTTTTTGGTGGTAATGGTCACCTGGACAAATAGGTTGCTATACTTAAAGTGGGGTTCCACCCAAATTTTGAACATTATCTCTATGCATTCTCTTCCTTGCCTAGATGCTGACATGCTGTGTAAAAAAATACTAATCGCCGTAATTACCTTTTTTTTTCTAATCTTCTTAGCACTTCCTGGTTTTCCTCCCATGGGAGTAGGAGTGTTTCTAGCCTCTCCCAGACCTCCCACAGTCCCCTGGGAGCTAGTCTCAGGCTTCCCAGCATGCATTGTGCAACAGCGTCATCACAACATCTCGGTGAATGCTGGGAGCACAGCATTCACCGCATCCAGGAAATACATGCTTGTGGGCTTCAAATGCCCACAATGAAGATGGAAACCGCCTTCAGTGAATTTTATAAGTTATTCTTTACAACGAAATCGGACACAGGCGGACTTATTACACAGAACATGCGAGTAGATAATCCTGAGAAGAAAAGTTTGTAAATGAACTCCAAAAAAAAAAAACCGATAGATAGGTGGACCCCCGCTTTAATGGGGACACAGACAGGTCTTTTTTTTTTGAACACTTTAAAATATATTTTTAAGGTAGCAGAATCTCCTTCCAGTGAATAATAATGTCTCTGCTTATCTTTTCACTTAATTTTTAAGGCCTCATTCATAGGCATACCTATCCATACACCCATGGTAAGAGATATCTTTGCCAGTACGAAATGCACAGGTGTTCCATGCATCCATGTGCTCCCAGTTCCATTCATGTCTTAATGGACGCAGCAGCTGCATGGCAAAATTTCCATCACAGAGGCAAAAGGTTGTTTTATTTTTCATTTGACCATTTGGTCCATGTGGCCCTCTTTGTAACCCCCAATGCCCCTGTCACACTCTATCTCCTCCAGTATAGCGGCACAGCTAGTGCTTTATTCCCACCCATGCCCAGGAGATAATATATGTCCAGATAACTACTGGGTTAATCAGCAGTGCAATGTATTTGTTTAAAAAAATTTCACCACCTAGTGAAGCTAAAGCTAAAGGGTGCCCTGAGCTTGTCGCTGAGTAATTAGGCAGTATATTTCTACCAGTAAGCTCTGTCACAGCACCACTTTTTTCAGGAACATACACACATCTAATTATTTTTATCGTTGCCTCTCTATTTATAGAGCCTTTGTTCTCTAGGGATCTTTCTCTGCCTGTTATTGAATTTATCTTCATCAAACGATGAAAGGAGTGCTTCCACAATATGAGTAAGCCAAGATAAACTATGTACATTAAATGAGCATCTATCTTGTATGCTCCTGCAAACCTGCAAGATAATACACAAACACCTACTGAGAAGGTTATTTATCAATGTCCTGCTGTCTAAAGGTCCCCATAGACAGCTCAAATGTCCTGCTGAATCAGACAAAAATGGATTCGCGGGTGGCCCTGCATGCACCACCAGGCCCAACAAAAGTCTACTAAATAATGGACTGAACCAGGTGATTAATTTTCACCCAAACTGTGATTGTGTTCTATCAGGTGCAGTCACTTTTTGGGTACCCGGGCTGCCTAAATAAAATAGCTGGCAGTGAGGATAAAATGAAGCTGTATGTGGCTACCTTAAAGATGACCATATTCATGAGAGTAGTCACCTGATCTAACTGTTATAGGCTAAATCAGAAGACAATTCCAAGTCTGGTGGTACCTCCAAACACTGGTGGCCAACATTTATTGGGGCAGATTGGACAACCTAATTAATTTCTTTTAAGATAAACTATCACTGAAGATGTTAGTGTGCCCCTACCCCTAAGTGTGTACCCATATGCCTGATCCAGGACTATTTTAAGGGGCAGGGGGCATTTGCCCCCCAAGCCAATACTACTATGATTAGCTGAGCTTGAGGTTCTGAGTGCAGAGAGTTTACTTTTCAAACACACTGTAGAATAGAGTGAGACCAACAGTCAGTGATGGCTGCTAGATGTTATATAACTACCTTGTTCATACCTGTAAACCCAATGTTTGGAGGAGGCAAATACATTTTCCAACACAGACTTTCTCTCTGGGATATGATGGGCATGAATGTCGGGAGCCACAATGAAAGCTGATCCTGGAAGATGTGAACATGTATCACAATAAACCATGTCCTTTAGGAACACCCATGTTTCACAATACCTGACAATCAGTGAGTTACCATGGTAAACTTTGCATGGTACACTTCATTTAGCTCACAGAAATCTGCCCCTGCTATGAAAGGGATAGTTGCTTGTGCCTAGTTTCCCACGGAGCAAAAATTCCTTGCCCTATCCCTCTTCACCACCTCTCCTCAAAGCCTTTGTGTTTGTGGAAATGCTGGATAACTGTTGTTCCTGAAACCTTACCAAGGCTTTTAAGGCTACCCATAGATGAGATGTGTTACTGGAAATAGTATTGAGTCCTATGACCAGTATCAAATCCTTGAGGGCCCAGTTTGTTCCTGTTTGAATCTAGCCAACAGGTGAATGCAGTTAAGTTATTTCAATTTCAACACAGAAAGATAAATATTTATCGGCGTATAACACGCGCCGGCGTATAACACGCACCCCAAGTTTAGGAGAGAATTTTAGGGAAAAAACTTTTAGGAGGGAAGTTTAAGGAAAAGAAACTTACATTAAAATGCCCATCAATGCAGCCTCATCAGTGTTCATCTGCAGCCTTGTTAGTGTCATTGCAGCCTTTTCAGTGTCAGTGCAGCCTTGTCAGTGCAGCTTTGCCCCAGTGCAGCCTTGTCAGTGCAGCCTTGCCCCAGTGCAGTCTTGTCAGTGCAGCTTTGCCCCAGTGCAGCCTTGCCTCAGTGCAGCCTTGTCCCCAGTGCAGCCTTGTCCCCAGTGCAGCATTGTCCCCAGTGTCCATGCCTACCGCCTGCCGCCGCCGCCATACACATGCATGTCATTTTAAATATGGCGCCGCGGATTTCGGAGGGACTCGGCGCCGGCAGAACTGAACGAACGCCGCCGAGATACACATAGTCGAGTGTATTCGGCTCTTTCCGGCGCCGCTCACAGTCCCGCCCAGTCCCGCCCTATGATGGACATAACACAGGTCCAATGGCGGGACTGGGCGTGACTGTGAGCGGCGCCGGAAAGAGCCGAATACACTCGACTATGTGTATCTCGGCTCTGTGATTTCGGCGGCGCTCGTTCAGCTCCGCCAAGTCCCTCCGAACTCCGCGGCGCCATATTTAAAACTACTCGCTATGTGAATGTTGGCGGTGATCGCCACCGATAGCTCACAATTAGCGGGGATCGGCCTATAACACGCACCCACAACTTTCCCCTGATTTTAAGGGGAAAAAAGTGCGTGTTATACGCCGATAAATACGGTAATTGACATTCCATCAGCATGTGCTTATTTAACAAGGTAGAATGAGACTCACTAATACATGGGTCAAATTCCGAACAAATTTTTTTTTAAAAATCAGAAGTTTAGTGCGTTTTGTGATCCGATGGTGCCAACATTGATTTTGAAATTTGACTAACCAAGCCTTAAATGTCACCTCATGTTGCTACAGAAAATAATTTTGGTGGCTGGGAATGTTCTTTTCTTGTGCTCATGCGCATTTCTTTTTCGATTATATTTTTCACACGATTTTCCCATCATTGATTAGAAAATCGTTTGTTTTTCAAAAAATTTCCAACATGCCCGATCACTCAAATTTGATGGCCATGCGAAAATCGGCCATTGCTGCAGCCCACTGATGGTTCTAAATTCTAATGAAAATTCTTAGGTAAGATTTTTGAAAGAAAATTATTTCGAAATTCGACCCATGCATGGCTGGCCTAAGAATGCCCATACAGTCTTGTAGTTTCAAGTAAAGTAACAAATATGAGTGAGAGCTATGACACTCCTGAGCATATTAGGCTTTGTTTAACCACGTTTCTACCAGAGCCATTTTTCAGGTTCTGCACACATATAGTAAAATGTACCTCCCAAAAAATTATATAGTTTCTGAAAGCAGAAACCATGGGGAAGAAAATGATGGTAGTTGCCATTTTTTATGCCACAGACATTAGTGCAAATGTTTATCAAATGCATTTTTTCAGTAAAAAATACAATAAAGCTAATCTTACTGCACACAAACTGGTAGGGTTGATTTATTAAAGGCAAAAAGGCTTTTCATTTTGCAAGGAAAGTTACACTTTGTAAGGAATTTGTCCCAGAGCTTAGTGAAAATGGTAAAGTTTCGCTTTAAAAAGAATAGCCAATCATGTGCAAGGAAAACACAATTTTTGCTTGCATGTGATTGGATGATAAAAGTCAGCAGAGCATTATCTCTTTCACTAAGCTCAAGGAAAAATTCCCCCACAAAGTGCAACTTCCCCTGAGAAGTGAACAGCCTATTTCACATTAGTAATTCAACCCCATTATATTACCTACATTTTTGGTAAAATATAAAAGATGAGGTTGCAACAACTAAATAGATACCAAACATGCCCAGTCCTAAAACTGCGTTTGCCATGGGAAATTAACAAGCACTTTGACTTTGGACATGTCTGTTTTTACATAGAGATATTACTCAATGTGTTAACGCTAAAATCCTGGAATTCAGCTACTTTGTAAAAACTGCTGGCATACCATGATTTAAGTCTAACGAGGTGCCTGCTGCCTCATAGACTTATCTCATCTGACAGGCTTATTGTTCTCCAGGAAGACTTCTAGAGCTCCAATGCTGCTCACTGGTCTTAGTTCCTTCAAGAGCAGAGTCGCTGAAACTGCTATGAGAACGGTATCATTAGCAGTAATCAGCATGGATTCATGAAGAATCGTTCTTGCCAAACCACTAACCTTCTATGAGGAGGTGAGCTGCCATCTAGATAAAGGAAGACCCGTAGACGTGGTGTATCTGGATTTTGCAAAAGCATTTGACACAGTTCCCCATAAACGTTTACAGTACAAAATAAGATCAGTTGGCATGGACCATAGGGTGAGTACATGGATTGAAAACTGTCTACAAGGGCGAGTTCAGAGGGTGGTGATAAATGGGGAGTACTCAGAATGGTCAGGGGTGGGTAGTGGGGCTCCCCAGGGTTCTGTGCTGGGACCAATCCTATTTAATTTGTTCATAAACGACCTGGAGGATGGGTAAACAGTTCATTCTCTGTATTTGCGGACGATACTAAGCTAAGCAGGGCAATAACTTATCCGCAAGATGTGGAAACCTTGCAAAAAGATCTGAACAAATTAATGGGGTGGGCAACTACATGGCAAATGAGGTTCAATGTAGAAAAATGTAAAATAATGCATTTGGGTGGCAAAAATATGAATGCAATCTATACACTGGGGGGAGAACCTCTGGGGGAATCTAGGATGGAAAATGACCTGGGGGTCCTAGTAGATGATAGGCTCAGCAATGGCATGCAATGCCAAGCTGCTGCTAACAAAGCAAACAGAATATTGGCATGTATTAAAAAGGGGATCAAGTCCAGAGATAAAACGATAATTCTCCCGCTCTTCAAGACTCTCGTCCGGCCGCACCTAGAGTATGCTGTCCAGTTCTGGGCACCAGTCCTCAGGAAGGATGTACTGGAAATGGAGCGAGTACAAAAAAGGGCAAAAAAGCTAATAAAGGGTCTGGAGGATATTAGTTATGAGGAAAGGTTGTGAGCACTGAACTTATTCTCTCTGGAGAAGAGACACTTGAGAGGGGATATGATTTCAATATACAAATACCGTACTGGTGACCCCACAATAGGGATAAAACTTTTTCGCAGAAGGGAGTTTAACAAGACCCATGGCCACTCATTAAAATTAGAAGAAAAGAGGTTTAACCTTAAACAATGTAGAGGGTTCTTTACTGTAAGAGCGGCAAGGATGTGGAATTCCCTTTCACAGGCGGTGGTCTCAGAGGGGGGCATTGATAGTTTCAAGAAACTATTAGATAAGCACCTGAACGACCACAACATACAGGGATATACAATGTAATACTGACATATAATCTCACACATAGGTTGGACTTGATGGACTTTTTTCAACCTCACCTACTATATAACTATGTAACTATGCTATGCCCGCCTCTCCTTATGCCCATTCACAGCAGCCTTTGTATTATGTGAACTCATTCAAAAAATACAAAGGCTTCTGTGAATGAGCAACACAGGTGAGGGGCAGGCATAGCTGTTCTGTGTGTTTCTTTCCTCCCTCACAGCCTGAGTGTTCTCCTCCGAGAGTGCAATAAACCTGTCACATATAATTAATATAGATAATTCCTGGGGGTGGCATGCACTTAATTGGACTTAACTCATAATGCGCCTGCACTTTTTGCAAGGTTGCTGAATTCCTGGAATTCAACTTTAAAGTGTCCTGCGGTTAGACACTCATTGTTCTCTTTTCTATTTAAAAAAGGGAACAAATCTTCATTATGCATGAACTACATTAAAACTATGGCCAAGCTGTGGAGAACACTGTGGTGATGTGAACAAGGAATAAAAAAAACTTTTTACTACCCATATGTCTAGATCAAAATGGTTCAGCTTATGAGTCTTTCTGATTCCAAAGGAAAGAAAGAATGTACTAAGCCAAATGCCTAGGAACACATGAGTGTAAGTGAAGCATAACGGGCTGTGTTGTCTGCCTGTCTGAGTTGATGGCACAGACCTTGTTCTCTGGAATGCTTCTGCAAGGAGGCACCCATGTTGGTTCACTGAATGACTCCAGCCCTAAAAATATTGCATGTACTGTAACACCTTATGCATATTTATACATAGCCTAAGGAATAAATGCAATATATTTCAATGAACACTGTTGTAGACTGACCAACCTTATAAAGTAGATATAAATATTAACCAAATGACATCTAGGTTGCTAAAGCACTGTGTATCAAAAAGTTGTATTATTAAAGTGGTGCTCCACCCAAAAGGGGAAGCTCCGCTTATTTGCTTCATCCCCACCCCTCTCCCCCTCTGTTGCCACATCCTGGTTTTGACAGGTACCCGCTCCCACTTCTGGGGTGACTTTGCCGGGGCAAAATCATCTGGGAGTTCAGCCCCGCTCATCCTTTTCCTGCCGCTGGGCCATACAAAAGCCGAAAAGCCTTACCCAAAATGGCGGCAGTAGCACCCGAGAGCCGATTGAAAGATCGCCTCAGTGAAGACTTTGCTGGATTCCTGGACAGGTAAGTGTTCTAATATTAAAAGTCAGCAGCTACAGCATTTGTAGCTGCTGACTTTGAATTTTTTTCTGATGGAACCTAGAGCTCCTCTTTAATGTACAGGATTTATATAGCGCCAACAGTCCGCACAGTGCTTTGCAGAATGAGTGAGACAGTACACTTACAATACATGAAGGGTAGGAGGGCCCAGCTCATGAGCGCTTAGAAACTAAAGAAAAACAATTTTTTTTTAAAAGTAAGACTTTTTTAAAGCATTCATCCATTCCTGAAAGACAGACCTGAAAAAAATACATTTGTATTATGCATTAATACATTTTTCATCTTGTAACCAGTTCACCCATTTTGTCTTGGGGAATAATTGAAAGATCAGTGATCTCTTACAGCACAATGAAACTTACAGAGACTAGTTAGCCCACAAAATATACAATTTCATGGCTTTATTCAAGTAAAAAAATAAGGTCTGTCAAGCGATTCCAGGCAGTGTTATGTATGCAGCAGCTGATTTAAATTCTGAAACCTGATTGATATTGCCCTTTTAGCAACGACTTCACTGTATTTTTTTAAAAGGTTTATTCTAGAAAATGTCAAAACTCTCAGAGTTTGATGAGTGCCATTTTCTCACCTGCCTTGGCTGTGCAATTTAACTGAAAACTGCCAAAGAGCCTAACTGCAAGCTAGGAGCAGTGGAGAGTGACTAGATTTATATATACATACGATATAGTGTGTGTGTATATATAGATATATATAGATATATATATCTATATCTATATATATAGATATATATATCTATATATATAGATATAGATATATATATCTATATATATTTATATATATAGATATATATATCTATATATATATATACTATGTAGCAATAACTCACGGTGGAGCTGCTGGTTTATAGCGGGCTGTTACCGTCACCTTCGTTACCTCAATTTCACCAGAACCGGGTCTAGGGTCCCGTTGAGTTTAATACCAGACAATGTAGGCACCGGACACTTGAGTATCTTTTCCAATGCTTTAATAAACGTAATTGAAGGAAGTAGCAGGAAAGAGGTAGAAGAAGAGTTGCAGGGAAGTTCAAATACCTTTTCTTAGTGTAGTATTAGGAATCGGAATCTTGTAGATGAATGTATTCTCTTTTTAGAGCTGAATCTTTGCCCGCCTGGATAGGTTTCTCTCACTAACGATAAGCACGGGGCGACATGGTAGGTTGCTCAACAAAAGTCTCTGCCACAGACTTGATTGGAAAAGAAACCCATACGATCCTCTGCCACAGGATGTAATGGTTTACAATGAATAGCCAACACAGCACTAGAACCTTTAAGCCGACCCGGCAGTACTATGTGCTAGGATTACATTAGGATACGTCCTCCAACTGAGTCACCAGGCCCCTCTCCAGACCAGCACTCTGCATGATCCTTCCATGATGGGTCCTCCCCTGGGATCTTCTCAGTTGTCCAGCTTCTTCCCGTAGGACAGACAGCCCAGGACCATTCCCTTGCCGCTGTGGTAGGCCCCAGACAGGCTTCTGGGCCCACCCACACGCTGCAGCAACGTGGGCCTCCTGGGCGGAGGACCACGAGGTAGTACTCTTAGCACATACCTGTCGGCCAGGAGGGCCAGCAGGTGGAACAAAAACGAACCCTAAAACATGGCGTCTGTCCCATAAATACCCTCTCCCAGAATGCAACTCGGAGGACCACCTCCACCGAGTTATCTCCGGGACAGAGGAGCACTCATACGCTTCACCGTGTTGCCTTTCCAACACCGACCCATGGCGACAACGACACCCTCAGGCACAGTGTGAAACTACATGCAACTCAGCCAGGCTGGAACAGAGGCAAATCTGACTATGTATAAACAGATAACCCACTAAATTTACCTATAAACGGTAGATTGAAAATCTACCAGCGCTACAACTATATTACCAAAAATATTGGGACGCCTGCCTTTACAGGCACATGAACTTTAATGGCATCCCGTTCTTAGTCCGTAGGGTTCAATATTGAGTTGGCCCACCCTTTGCAACTATAACAGCTTCAACTCTTCTGAGAAGGCTGTCCACAAGGTTTAGGATTGTGTCTATGGGAATTTTTGACAATTCTTCCAGAAGCGCATTTGTGAGGTCAGGTACTGATGTTGGACAAGAAGGCCTCGCACGCAATCTCCACTCTAATTCATCCCAAAGGTGTTCTATTGGGTTGAGGTCAGGACTCTGTGCAGGCCAGTCAAGTTCCCTTGCGAATTGTTTGGTGGCGAGCATTTACCATAGAGAATACAACGGACCAGATGGTCCCCGGCAGTCTCTATGACCTTCAGAGGCTGGTCGCGTCGTTTTGACATCACGTCCAGCTTCGGCAGATGACGTTTCCTCGGGAAGGTGAGATCTTTTTTTTTTTTTTTTTTTTTAATTTTAGGCTTTCCAGCCCAGAGAAGAGATGTGGGGTCTTATAGACCCCACATCTCTCTGTAAAGTGGACCTGTCATGCCCTATTCCTTTTACAAGGGATACTTACATTCCTTGTAAAAGGAATAAAAGCGATAGAAAAAACACATTAATTTAAAGGGAAAGTGTCAAAATAAATTTAAGTAAAATGCAGATTAAAAAAAAAAAAAAATTAAAGCGCCTCAGTTTTTTTAAATTAATGAAACTGTATGTGACATAAAAAGTTGCAATGACCACCATTTTATTCCCTAGGGTCTCTGCTAAAGGAAAAAAAAAATATATATATATATATAATGTTTGGGGGTTCTCAGTAATTTTCTAGCAAAAAAATTATGATTTTTACATGTAGGAGAGGAGTGCCAGAATAGGCCTGGTAAGGAAGTGGTTAATATATTATAATCCCCTCAGGATTAGGGGTGTTTACCTTTTTAAGATCTTCTGTTTATATATTTTGGAACCTGATCCAAGTCTGATGACAAGCAACTCTCTTATTAAGTATCTTTAGTTTTTTTTTACTGTTTATTGATTTTGTTTGTTTGCACGGATGTAGGCACATTTTAAGAAGAGTTGATTATGGCTAAGGCCGCTTCATAGTCCCCTTATAAACAGAGATGACTAAATAGAATGTTTCAGTGCTAGAGCTATCAGAAGAGAGCATCTAAAATGGTAATGGTTTTAAAAATATATATTATTGCTGTATATTGTGTTATGTTAGGAGTGTATATATGCAGGCCTGAATAAATGACTGATAGGTCCACTTTGGTGTAGAACAATGGGCAAAATGAAACCTGTATGTGTCATGCAGCTTAACAGTAGTATTAGCACAGCAGGATTTGTTTTTCTGAGTCCCCCCTGTGACATAGTTCCATTAACTGTTGATCCTTCCAATAGATCCTTTTATTTCCCCCACTCCCTGTAACAAGCGGTCGAGTCAAAGTGGCAGTTGGGTTGGAACAAGCCACACAAGATTGATGGGGGTACTTACAATGGTCAGATTTTATTCCTATGGCTTAAAACGTTTGCTGCACCTGCTGAAAATTTGTTGGCTGGAGTTGGTCTTTAATTTGTCTCTTATTTAAAGTCATTTTACAACTACATGTCCATGTAAGACAGTCCACAAGGTGACAAACCTGCTGCTGTGCTGAGCAGTAGCAAAAGTTTTTCCTGTGGTTTCTAATACTGAAGGAACCAGGAGAACATGGGACCTCATTGACCTCTTTTTTGGTGGCCTTAATAGGGACATTAGGTCATTCTTGTCCTCCTAAACCTCTACTGCACAGGCAGTATACCCGTGCCTACTGCCTAGTATAGCATAGTGTGCTTATTCTATCGAAACTCTGACAGATGTGGTTGAAGTTACAGAACAGATACACCAGGCCCCATAGGGTACAGCAGATCAAGGATGTCTCAAATAACTGTAGCAGGAAAGTAATGTACAATCTGTACTTACTGTGTAGCACTACATGCAGTAATAGCTGCTTGGAGCATTGGCTGCTTCTGCTCTATACACTCTATTCATAATTTCCCGACGCCTCTATGACACTTAACTGTCTCTTGGGCTACCTGCATTTTCCAAAGCCGATTCCTATATGACAAATATTAAATGTAAGTTTGAAATCTTGACTCGTCATCATTCAGCGTAATGGTTGCTGGTCAGAATCGGCATCATTATTTTCCTGGCTGATAACAAAACTCAAATAACATCATCCATAGTCTACTCAGTAGGGAACTTAAAACTGTTTTGTGAAAATAACACAAATAAAATAGAACATTCACTCCCAGTCTTTATTATTCAGCAAATGTTGGGTTTTATTAATGGACCAAATGAGTTGGTGGTTCATAGGCACAAGACTATTAAATATTTTGCTCCATCGTAGTAGATCATACTGCCCAACCTTTTAAAAAATAAAAACATAATAAGTCTTATTCTCAGATCTGCCAAAAATATTTGAAAAAGGGAAAAGCCTTGATAATTCCACTCATCAACTCCCTAGTGAGAGGCACCATATCATTAGTATAAATTGAACCACAAAAAAGAAACAAACTAATGGGACTTTTAAGGTACCACACCGATACAAATTTTCAAAACATTAGACTACAAATATTTATTCATAATACAAATTATTAAAAGGGACAATGAAATAGTGTACTATACATAGGGTACATGCTAGGCAAAAGCATAAAATAAAAAAAACTACCAAACTGGGCCATTGAATGTTTACCCCTATCAAAAAAATATTCACAAATCGCAATATGCTTCAGTATAACAAGTGCCAGAAAGAAGGTAAAGTGCTCACTTACATTTGAAGGTGCTTAAAGTGCTAGCACCAATATGTACAGAGACAGAGTTTCCCCATCTCTCAGCGTGCGTTCCACCACAGCAAAACCGAATTCAGCCATTGGAAATTATGTATTTTCCGGTACAGCCGATAATTCCCGGTTTTGCTGTGGTGGAACGCACGCTGAAAGGTGGGGAAACTCTGTCGCTGTACATGTTGGTGCTAGCACTTTAAGCACCTTCAAATGTAAGTGAGCACTTTACCTTCTTTCTGGCACTTGTTATACTGAAGCATATTGCGTTATGTGAATATTTTTTTGCTTCAACCAAGCCACATTGCCCTATGAGTATAAGAATTCATCAAGGGATAGATCATACCTTCCAAAGGATCTGAGCATATGAAGTCTCCCATGATTTAGCCATCTGGTGAGTCAGCATTTCTCCCGCACGAGTGAAGGTGAAACACGGCTAATTAAGAATACCTGTTAATACACAGACTTTTTTTGGTGCTTGATATCCTGCTTGAGGACTTGTTTTTATTTAATTTGTATTTGTGTGGCTACTATTTGTGCACCAATTAATATTCATTTTGAAGCGAGTGCCCACTTTTTATATATTTTTCAATGTTTTGTTAGGTGATTTATTCACTTGTTAAAAGGGCAGCTCTATTCATTATTCACTGTATGTATTGTTTGGTGCCATTTCTTGTTTATTTCAATTTTACTTAGAGTCCCTAACCACTTGAGTCCATTTTTCTTCTTTCTTTCATGCAAAAACGGACCGTTCATCTTTTTACATTCGTTTTTTGTCTGTTTTTTTTTTCTGATCCGTTTTTTAACAGTATGAAAAATAGGGCTTTGATCCGTCCATTAAACAGATGTTGACGGAAGTGGATGTAAATGGATGATCATTTACTTACATCCATTTCCCATTGAGATGCATTGATGTCTGTTTTCATCTGTCAACGGATGGAACGGTCCGCATGTGTGAAAGGGGCCTAATGCCCTGTACACACGGTCGGATTTTCCGATGGAAAATGTGTGATAGGACCTTGTTGTCGGAAATTCCAACCGTGTGTGGGCTCCATCACACATTTTCCATCGGATTTTCTGACACACAAAGTTTGAGAGCAGGATATAAAATTTTCCGACAACAAAATCCGTTGTCGGAAATTCCGATCGTGTGTACAAAAATCCGACGCACAAAGTGCCACGCATGCTCAGAATAAATAAAGAGATGAAAGCTATTGGCTACTGCCCCGTTTATAGTTCCGACGTACGTGTTTTACGTCACCAGGTTCAGAATGATCGGATTTTCCGACAACTTTGTGTGACCGTGTATGCAAGACAAGTTTGAGCCAACATCCATGGATTTTGTTGTCGGAATGTCCGATCAATGTGTACAGGGCATAAGAGTTCCCATTTATGCAGACCATGCATAGCTAGTAGTACTTAATTCTGTTCAGCTGGACTTGTTCTATAATTTTGAAAATGTTTCACCTTTCATAATTATTATTAATATACAGGATTTATATAGCGCCATCAGTTTGTACAGCGCTTTACAATATGAGGGCAGACAGTACACTTACAACACAATTTAATACAGGAGGAATCAGAGGGCCCTGCTCGTTAGAGCTTACAATCTAGAAGGGAGGGTCAAGTGAAACAAAAGGGGAGAAAATGACAATACAGTTATTAGGTGTGGGTAGGATTGGCTTCTCTGAAGAGGAGGGTTTTCAGGGATCTTCTAAAAGCTACTTTCATTCAAGTAGCTTTTTCATGTCTAGAATATACCCCGCCAGGCCCGGACTGGCCATAGGGCATACCGGGCAAATGCCCGGTGGGCCGGGGCCGTCGGGCTCAATTTCGGGGCCGCGGTCTGATGTCTGTTGATGACCGGGCCACACAGCGAGAGGTAAGCGGCAACCGCAGCCTGGAGAGGGTTAACACAGGCCGCGGTCGCCGCTCACCTCCCGCTATGCGGCCGTGCCTGTGTCTCCTCTCCAGGCTCTCCTGCCCTGCCTACGATGTCATCTATCAGCAGAGCAGGGGCAGGAGGAGCCGGAGATCTGTATCTGTGGTTGCTAGGCAGCAGGTCGGATCCAATCAAAATAGCTATCGCTGCCCGCACACGCGCGCTGCGGCCGGCGATAGCTAGGCAACGGGGACGCTGCCAGGGCTGGGGCCCGCCGATGTCATGGAAACGTATGACGTCAGGAGACCCCGCCCACCTAGGCAGATTACAACCATTCAAGGGGAGTGAAGGAGGAGTTTAAGTACACAGAGAGAAGTGAAGCCATCAGATCAGGCGTGCATCAAGGGAAAGAAGACACAGAAGGAATACAGGTAAAAAGGCAGACCAAGAAGTAATGGAGGACACAGGAAAGTGTAAATAGATAAAGATGAATGGCGGGAAAAAGGAGCTAAGGAAGGGGGATGGAGGGAAGAACATATAGAAAGAAAGGGGGGATATATAAAGAGAAAAGAAGAGTAAGAGAGAAAAAAGGAAAAAAGAAACAGAAAAAGAGAGACAAAGGAGAGGAAATTAACCACTTGCTTACTGGGCACTTAAACCCCCTTCCTGCCCAGACCAATTTTCAGCTTTCAGCGCTCTCACACTTTGAATGACAATTGCGCAGTCATGCTGCAGTTTACCCAAAATAAATTTTTATCATTTTTTTCACACAGATAGAGCTTTCTTTTGGTGGTATTTAATTGCTGCTGGGTTTTTTATTTTTTGCTAAAAAAAAAACAAAAGGGGACCAAAATTTTGAAAAAAAACAAACAAAACTGTTTCAAAGTTTGTTATAAAATTTTGAAAACAGGTAATTTTTCTCCTTCACCGATATGCTCTGATGAGGCTGCACTGATAGGCGGCACTAATGGGTACTGATGAGTGGCACTGATAGGTGGCACTGATAAGCGGCACTGATAAGCGGCACTGATAGGCGGCACTGATAGGTGGCACTGATAGGTGGCACTGATAGGTGGCACTGATAAGCGACACTGATAAGCGGCACTGATAAGTGGCACTGATAGGAGGCACTGATGGGCACTGGTAGGCACGACTCCATGATTATCCCGTCACCAACCACCCTCGCGAACGGGCGGTTGCTGGAAAATGGGCTGCTCAGTCTAAAATGCCCGGGCCTATTTTTTGTCCCAGTCCGGGCCTGTCCCCCTCTATGTATAGCCACATGGGTTAGACCCCTTTCACACATGCGGACCGGTCGTTTCATCAGTTCAGTCACGTTTTTTCAAAGAAAAAGAAACGGATCAAGTTTACATCAGTTTTTCATCCATTTTTCATCTATTTTTACGTCAGTTTTTTTATATCCTCCAGATAGAGTGCTTAACCACATGAGTCCTGGAGCCATTTTTGCAAAAATGGACCCTTTATAAGTTTATATCCATTTTTCGTCCGATCCAGTTTTTTTAACCACTTCAGCCCCAGAAGGTTTTACCCCCTTAATGACCAGGCCATTTTTTGCATTACAGCACTGCTTTATTTTAACTGACAATAGCGTGGTCGTGCCATGCTGTATCCAAATAAAACTGAAGTCCTTCTTTTCCCACAAATAAAGCTTTCTTTTGGTGGTATTTGATCACCTCTGCAGTTTTAATTTTTTGCACTATAAACAAAAAAAAAAGAGCAACAATTTTGAAAAAAAACAAAACAATATTTGTACTTTCTGCTATAAAACATATCCAATAAAAAAATTTTAAAAAAATCAAATTTCTTCTTTAATTTAGGCCAATATGTATTCTGCTACATATCCTAATAAAAAATACCCCAATAAGCGTATATTGATTGGTTTGCTCAAAAGTTATAGCGTCTGAAAACTGTGGGATATTTTTATGGCTTTTTTTTTAATTTTTTTACTAGTAATGGCAGCGAAAAGCGATTTTTAGCGGGACTGCGACATTGCGGCAGACAAATCAGACACCTAACTGACACTTTTGAGGGCCAGTAACATTTTTACAGTGATCAGTGCTAAAAATATGCACTGCTATTGTACTAAGGACAGGGAAGGGGTTAACATCAGGGGCGATAAAAGGGTTAAGTGTGCTCCTAGTGGATGCTTGCTAACTGTGTGGGGAATGGTCTGACTGGATGAAGACAGAGATTAGTGTTCCTGCTTAGCAGGGACCCAAGATCTCCATCTTCATCCCTGTCAGAACGGCGATCTGCCTTGTTTACATGTGTTTACTGTGTCCAATCAGCAAGGGATCGCGCCCAGTGGCCATTGCACGAAATGACGTACAGGTACGAGATTTTGTGCAATAGAGCCGACCTGCCGCAGTTAATATGCGGTAGGCGGTCGGCAAGTAGTTAACAAAAGAAAAATAGAGCTTTGATACGTTCTAAAAATGGATGTTGACAGAAGCGGATGTAAATGGATTTAAATGGGTGATCGTCCATTTACATCTGTTTTTCCATAGAGATGCATTGATGTCCATTTTTCAGCCGTCAACTGATGGATGAAAAATGGACAAACTGTCTGCATGTGAGATAAGGGCTTGGTCACCTTAATCCAACCAGCATAGTGTCATGAAATGTGTTAAGGCATATGTTGACTGTCTGAGAATGTGATGGGAGGTGTAAACATTTTTGTATCCATCCTGTTGTATTGCCACAAATTGGATTTGATTATGGAAATGGAAAAGATTTGTTTCACACCTGTCATATTTTTGGACAATTAACGTCTGTCTTGGCATATTCAATAGTGAGTGAATTAAGTTACCCCGTGGCTATAAATGCCGAGGTGTGTTCCTGGCACTCATTAGAACTAAAGACACTACATGGATGAATGGCAGAATGTTCTCAACATTATAGAACAAGCTTAGTTCAATATGACTAACTACTAGAAACTACTAGATATAAGTGTTTTTATCATTATTTTTAAATTGCTCAAATCAATGTGATAATGAGTAAAATCTGGGTTCTCCTTAGGAGCCATGTAATTGGCATGCTTGCAATACATTCAGCCGGCACCAAAAAGAAAGGTGAGAGAACCTTGCCTGAAGTGCCAGCTTCCTGCTGATCTACACAAAACTCTAAATTGTTGAGCAGACCTCTGAAGATTATTGAAGTGTGTGAAATTAACTCATGGAAAAGAATTTAACAGTGCAACCCAACCTTAACCCAATAATAATATTGATTGGTGAGCTGCCTGCTTTTACTATAAGCAGAGGTTTTAAGCTATGGCCTATCAATAGGAAATTTTGATTGCACTCCTATAGCGTGGCTAATGGTGACATCACTTTTTAATGGTGCCATTATCTCAGATCAAAGTCATTCTTTTCTTTCCTGGCTATTGGCCAGCAGTACTACTCCATTAGTATGTAAGATCAGACATCGTGAAGGGGCACTACGGTCATAAAGGAGGAAACACTTTTTGTAAGGAAGTTTTTATACCTTTCTACATGTGGCTGCCCCCACAAGAGGGGCCATGAACACAATTAAAGTCAAATCAGGAAATATGATGTCACACAACCAATACCTACTTCTGTATACAAGACAATACTTGAAAAAAAAAAGCAATACCTACCTGTATATGCAAAACGGAAGCTCTAAACATGTTCTTGTTTCCTTTTTTTCCTAGGCAAGTTCATATTTTTTCTTCATTGTACTTTGTTCTTTTTATCTATACCATCTCATTGCATGTTCAGATGATTGCATATCTCAAGTCGTAATTGCACTTTGAACAAAAAAAGTGCATCAAAGACTTAGACTGACAATAATGTAAAAGAAATGCAAAAGGCATCAAGCTATACCAGTGAAAGAGTACACTTAGAGCATTTAAGTTATTTCAAGACAGGAATAGGCAACATTTTATCCTTGACAGAAGTCTACAATTTAGTGTCACCGTTCCCACCACCAAATCACCGCCACCTTTATTATATATGAACTTTTATTTTTTTTTTATATTCCCAAAAGCTCGGAGGAAGGATAATTGCAACATAAACTACCAAAGTGCATAAATGTAGCTGTACCCCAGAGACATTGTTATTGTAGAGACACTGCATGGATTGTATTTATGCCAGGTTGATGAATCTGTGTTAAGCTAAAATAAGCTGTGAATTTTATGATTTATGTGTTACAAAGAAGGGAACAAAAAAAATTTTGTTTAAAGAATAAACCCCTCTGCTTTGACCTATTTTTTCTGTTGTGGACGAATAAAGTGAGATAAAATGTGTTATTTTTTGTACTACATGAAAAGAATAGTTTCTGGGGTTCATACATGGTGCTAAACCATTCTCTCTTCCTATTTCAAAAACTACTAAAAATAGTCCTCACTTTATTCCTAAACATAAATAATCTTTTGTAATGATCTTTTATATTGATGAAAGGTAAATTCTGGTTGCTTTGAGCAGTTGCATGTTATCTTAAGAATAATCAATAAAACGATAATTAGTATGATAAAGCGGAACTAAATCCTCTGTTTTCAGCCAAGGAAGCTGCCATCTTAGCCTCAGTTTGATCTTCATTCTTCAAGTGCCATGGTGCTGGACTTGTGCTCAGTTATGACACCAGACACTTGATGGTTTGACAGTTTGGGTGATAGCACAACCAATGTGACAGTTACATTCCGGGAAACTGAAACTGTTAAATCTATGGGTTTAGTTTCGCTTTAAAAAAATATGAGTAAAATATACCTGTGTATGAGAAAGTACCTACATATCTTACTTTCAAAGTTGACTATATTTTTTTAAAACGCCAGCCTATAATGTTTCAGCCTGGGAGGAGTTTAAAACTCGCAGCTGTTTTTTTATTGCCGTTTCTGTGGTTATTGGGGACATTTTCTCCTTTTTACTGCATGGTCACACAAACAGGATATCTGAATCTCTCCAACATGACCACAGGAAGTAATAAAGTATTTGCTATTGGACTATGGAAGGTTAAAGCTCCCTAAAGGTGGATGGAAATTCGGCCTGTTCAGCATGGGCAGTTGGAAAACTTTTGGTGATCAGTGGCAGTGGAATATTTTGACAGCAGAGAAGTCCCATTGTCAGAATACAAGCAGGGAGGATTCGGATTCCTCCTTTTACTCTGGGTGGATCGAAGAATCTGTCTTTTTTTTTGATCAGCTCACTGACTGATGAAAAAAAAAAAGGCCAGCATAAGGCCCCTTTCACACGAGAGGTCCAATCGGGTCTGCCGGTCCATTTTTTCAAGTGGATCCTATTGGATCCTCCATTCTGCTCTGGGCAGTTAGATGTAAACGGACTGGCTGTCCATTTACACCCTGCTACTTCCGATCTGGCAAAAACAAACGGAAGGGGATTTGTTCCCCTCTGTGTGGTCAGATCAGAGGGCAGTTGGCTGCCGATCTTTTTACATCCAACTGCCCCTTGAACCGAACATGCCGTGTTCCACTCTGCATAAGCAGAGCAGGCATGGTCTTGTCATCCGGCTGCTCTGCTAAGCGATGCAGGGGATCAAATGACGGATCCGCTGCTGAGAAAAACAGATTCGACCTGTGTGAAAGGGGCCTAAGACTTCTGTCAGTTTTTGATGGCAGTCCTCTTACTTTTTCACTAGGGCAGGAAATAAGATAAAATCTGTTCAACAGGAAAACCAGTATTAGTAAAAACCTCCAGAAGAACATACTCAAAGAGGTGTGTAGTCATGCCCCCTAGGGCAGTGAAGGCAAACCTTGGCACCCCAGATGTTTTGCAACTACATTTCCCACGATGCTCAACTACACTGCAGAGTGCATGAGCATGATGGGAACTGTAGTTCCAAAACATCTGGGGTGCCAAGGTTTGCCATCACTGCCCTAGGGGATTGCTGAATGTAGTGGTTCACCTGTCACCCTGTCCAGCCAGACATCCATCTCTCAGTCACTCAGAGACATAGAACAGTCCATTAGCTTTGTTTTGTTTTTTTATTTGAGGGGATTAAACTTGGATAGGAAATTGTGAACTATGATATGGCCAGGAATATTCAGTGTAAACTTGCTTGGCACTTACTATATACACTCCAGTATACTGTATACTCTCCAATCTCCTCTCCAGCACAAACACTTGCTGCACACCGTTTCTCCTCCAGCTCTTCACTTGCTGCAGACTGTTACTCCTCCAGACTAGCTAGCACCACATGGTTAGGCCTGACACTACTTCAGCCAGATCTCAATGAACTGCCTTTTGCAGGCAGGGACCTCGGGCCCCTGTGGTGTAGAAATAGTTCAGGTGCTAGCTGTCCTCTATTCAGCTACCACTCCCAGATAGCTCTCTTCAGGCCCTGCCAACCAGCCTGGCTGCAGAGACCTCTTTCCACTGCCCTTCCCACAGTCCTCTCTTCTGGTTCTGCACCCATCTAAAACTGCAATTGCCCAGTTCTCTCAGGCCTGCCTCCCCAATCCTCATGGCCGTGCTCGCTCACCAGCCCTCCCGGCTGTGACCAGTAGTCCTCTCTGGAGACTCTTAGAAGTGTTCTCTCCCGCTGTCCTCTACTTGATCTCTCATGTGCCTCTCCTTCCAGGATCTCATCACTCCTCCTGGATGCACCCGAGCCCCAGCCCAGGGTCACCCCCCAGACTGGTAAACTCCCTGTGGGCCCAGACAGCCTCCACACTCTCTCACTCCAGCTCTTCCACCTGACAACTCCTCCCCAGCTTTGCTGACCCCATGTATTTAAGGAGGCCTGTCCCCTGCCAATCCAGATTGGGAATTGGTCAAGGCTCCCTAGAACACCCCAGGCAGCTCCACCTCTCCTCCTCTTCTTCTAGAACCTTCTAGAAAGAAGAGGGAGGGGACAGTGATGCTGTCTGTGAGTCAGCAGCTGCTACCCTGAGCCACTCCCAGCCCAGCAGCTAGGCCTGCCTACGTTTACCTACTCTGCCAGAATATCCTCACTCTAGCACCTACCTAACTATAGGGTGCTACAGGTGCTTGGAACTTGTAGACTTCTATGTGTAGTCAGATGAAAGAAAACTTCAAACAAGCTCAACACCTCTAGTGAGGTGGCGCCTACACAACTTCATCAGGGCTTAATACAGGATAAAACAAGGATGAACTCAGAGAGACCACTGACTTCACAAATCTATATTAGAACAAGTATTGAACTCTCCACATGGTCCATTTCTGGTCAGCAATTCTGTCTTGAACCCTGATGAAGGGGGAATAGTGTTGCCCAAAAATGCATTGTATGTTTTTTTATGACTCTTCATACCAACAATTAAAATGATCTTGGAATCTTTCATACACTTTTGGTTTGATGCTCTTTTTTGTACTTCTATTTAACCTGACAGAACTTTTAACTTGTTTTCACTGTAATCAAAACCAAAGAACATGGTTTGGCTGGAGATGAGCTTTAAAGTATATCTTTAGTCAAAACAGTTTTTTTGGATAACATGAAAAAAGGTTACAAAGCTTTATTGATGTTTTTGTCCCGCTGGAAAGATAACCCTTCTCCGTTTTCACCCTTGCTATACCTGCTGGTGAGAATTCTCCCTGGAATAGAAAGTAATGGGCAATCCAAAGTTTACAGTTGGGACCAAAAATGAAGTACGATCTCCACAATGAAAAAAAAAGCTATTTTTTTTTCTAATTCTTTTGACCTTTTATTTTTACACTGTTTTTTTTTTTTTTTTAAAGTGTCACTTTTATTCCTATTACAAGGAATGTAAACATCCCTTGTAATAGAAAAAAAGCATGACAGGACCTCTTAAATATGAGATCTGGGGGTCAAAAAGACCTCAGATCTCATATTTACACTTAAATGCAATAAAAAAAAAATTGTAATTTAAAAATAAATAAATAAAAATGGCCCCTTAAGATCTATGAGCAGAAGTGACATTATGGCATTGCTTCCGCCCTGCATTGTTATGGAGACAGGTGGGGACCATCTTCCCCTCACTTGTCTCCATCCCCAGCAAGGGTGAAGATCCGATCGGGGTGCTCCCGCAGCCGGTAAAAGTGATCTTTCGGCGAATCCCCCGCAGAGACCACTATTATTGGATACTGGACTGCTGGCCGAACAAGAGAATACTGGGGTTATGGCAGCTAGCTGCTGCCATAACAACGATATCCCCCTTCAAATTAAGGACGTATATCGGCGTGCGGCGGTCCGGAAATGGTTAATAAAAGCAGTATAAGCACCTGAATTTGACTTATAATCAGCCTCTTGAAATCCCCTGTACTGGAAGAGGGAATGGCAGGACTGGAAGTCAATTGCAATACATGCAAATATATTGTAAAAGAACATGCTACTAACTGGAGACAGCAGAAAGATGAGCTCATCAGTCTTCTGCTGCTCTTTCACTGTCCAGTCATCAGGCTGGTGGTGGAGAAGGCCCCAATAAATCCATTACTGTAATAGGGAAATTGGTATCATCTGCTAGACTGTGCTGTGTGGCCGGGCTGTTGGATGGACACAAATAAAAAATCTTTGGCAGGTAAAACAGATCCCATAATTGTATTTCATCTGCCTGTTTTGCTGTTTACCATGGGTTGGACTCTGCTTGATGGAGTAATGCAACAGGAAGAGAAAACTTGAAGATGGCAATGAGACAGTGTAAGAAGAAATTAATAAAATCTTGGGAAACTGCTGTAGTGCTTTCATGGTTTGAGGCTTTTATTCAGTAACCCAATATACACAGTAATAGAGGAAAGTAACAAGTTGTGCCTCTCACCATTACAGAAATTCCTCCAGGTAGCCACAGAAGATCATTTGTCCAGGCCAGTATTCAGTATGCAACCGTGATGAAGAACCTACCCCTTAGGCAACAACATTTTTCATAACCTCAGTGTTATTATTTTTTTTTTTTTCTATTTCCATCACTTTTTTGGTTCCTGTCTAATATGTTTTTTCACTTTTTTTTTCTTTTTCATTTCATTCAAGGGATGTTTAATGACGAGCAAAAAAAGTGTCTTCCTCTGGGCTCAGTAAAACTTTTTGAGCTATGAAGTTCCAGAACTTGAAATAACTTACAGCAGCTCATTAAAGCTTCATAGTTTAAAGAGTGAAGTTTCCATTTTTTTAAATCTATAGATGTAATCGCCAGGCAACCCCCCTCTGAAAATCGATTCATCATGCAACGCTTTTCAGAGAGGCGACAGTATAGCTGTACATGTGAATGAGCCTCTACAGAACCCTGCCGCACAGCACAGCCAGGTATACGACATCACTTTCTCTGTTAGGCCCCTTTTCAGTTCCGGCCATTAAGGGATTCCCTGCCCTAATCAGGGCAGGGCGGGCGGACAGAGCCCACACTGCTGTATGGGCAGCCGGGAGTAAACGGACATCACTGTCTGTTTATACCTGACTACCTGTGATCCTCTCACCCTAAATGGAAGAGGACTGAGTCTCTTTCCGTTCTTTTTAGTGGACCCGATCAGACCCGGAGGTAAATAGGAGTGAATGGACACAAGTCTGTTATTACCTGCCTGTCCATAGGGATGAATAGACCATCCGATCAGGTCTGTCTGTTAAAGGGGCCCTACAGCTATGGACTGCAGAAGGTGTACATTGGTGTCCTTTTTACCACTAGCCTGTTGATTCTTTTTTTCCAATTTCCAAAGAGAATAAAATAGAATAGAAAATAAAGGAATAGAATATAAATATTTTTTTTCTATTCTATTCCTTTATTTTCTCTTCTATTGCATTCTGTTTGGAAATTCGAAAACTATTCAAAATTGATTGGAAAACTTTTTGCATCAATTCAAATTTGAATCAATTCGAAAACGAATAAACAAAACGAATTCCGAAAACTAATTAGACGAATGAGACAAATTTAAATAAACAAATTTATGTAAATAACCTATTGAAATGAAACTAAACAAATTTTTTCCTTCTGCACATGTCTACTAAATAATGTATTATTGAATGCAGAGCTGTGTACATTTGCATCCTTTATAACTGCCTAGAGTTTACCTTAATAACTTAATACGATGACACATTTGTGGTTATGTGTCATCGTATTAAGGTAACCTCTAGGCAGATTTAAAGGATGCAAATGAACACTTGGGTGCAGGCAGCGAACCCAGCCTATTTAACCACATATTTCCCTAATCAGCTGTATTAAAGGAGAAGTATAGCCAAGGCTATTTTGACTATACTCCTCCTGGGGATCACAGCAGTGCAGTTTGTTCTGCACTCCTGGGACTTGTTTTCAGCCGGGCTAAAATCCGCTGTTGGCTGACGTCACAGAGCCGGTCCTGGCTGTGAAAAGATCCTGACCATATGGCTGGGATCTTCCAAGAAGCCTAGACTGGCAGCTGACTCAACCTCTCAGCGAACCACTGAGAGCCCGAGCCAGCCGTTCCCGCCCTTACACAGCTCAGCGCTCCGGTGAACGCTCGAGGGGCAGAGCAGAGTCACCAGCTCTCTACTCACTGAAGGCTGAGAACTGAGCAACCTGATTAGAGCCTACGGCTCTAATCAGGTGCTTCAAAAAACACCCCCGCCGCTGTAATTAAAAGTAAAGGGGCCGGGCGCCTGAATAGGGGGTGGCCGCGGCGGCCATGGATAGATTCATGCTATGCATGAATCTATTCATTATTCATATAGGGTGTGGCAAGGATAGAGGGGATGGCGCCCGGGTGCCCCTAATGGACGGGACGCCACTGAGTGTGAATGATGAAGTAGTTAGAGAACAAACAGAGCTGTTTTTCTCAGACTTTTTATGATCGCAGCTCCAGAGGCCCCGTCTAAGTAGGCACGGAGGAGGATGTAGGCAAGTTGATGTTTTAATTTATTCATTTTTGTGATTTTTTGTGAGTAAATTTTATCTTGAGCTATAGAGTTCTGTTACAAAAAATGTTCTGTTTTACCAGAACAGTTAGGAAAAGACAGTTTGTTGGTTGAAAATGAAAATATGAATACAATATATTACATATCTATCACCCAAACCTACCAAAGAAAATATATACAAAGCTACTATATGTTCCCTTTTTAAATGCCCATTTCCAGCAATAATCACAATATGTGCATTACAACTTCACTTTTATTTTGATGGCCTGGGTTCAGAACACAGTATTTTTAACAAAACTGAGTTTCAGATTTCTGGGCTAGGCAGAAATGACATAATTATAGATGTGTACACACACCTTTATGAACTCCCAGGTAAGACATCACAAAAGCTTGCTGTGTTTGCTAGGTAAGACTTACAAATAGTGCCAGTTTGGAGCTTTGAATTTAAGTCAAAATTATGGGTATACTTTTGCTTGATTTAAAGCTGAACTCTAGTAAGCTAAAAAAAAGAAAAAAAATCAGTTTTAGTTGCACCCCCTTCCCCCTTTGATAGTAAGCTTTTAATGGCTAGTGGTCCTACTTTGTATGTGAGGACATCAAGGGCCTGCTCACATTCTAGGAGCAAGAAGAAGGAATTGGGTAGGTATACCTTTCTTTTAATCCGTGTAGACTAAACGAGAACCAAAGCCTAGCTATGAGTGCGGGGGTAACTATCAAAGATGGATTTTTAAAAGCAGTCAGTGAGCTATTCATGCACTACTAATAACTGTTACCGGGGACCGTCTTAACATGAGGATTCATATTATAAAAAATGTATGTACTCTACTCTCCGGTCGTACAACGTATTACTTTTTCCAGCACTACAGGTGCTCTATTATGATAGAGTTTGTGGTGCTGTGGCAGGCTACCGATACAACTCTAATGGATCTCCTGGAGGGACATTAAATGAAATTCTCATGAGGGTAAGATTTTAAATGGTTTTCAGCATAAGAAATAACAGTTGCAATCTACTGCCATCCATTCTTTTTTTTTCTTGGGGGGGGGGGGTATACTTTTTAAAGAATAGCTTAGAAGTTGGTAGCTGAAATGTAGGAGAGCGGTGTAACATCTGGCATATTTTAGATAAGTGGGTACAAAGTATCAGGAATTGCCGCTCTCATAAATCTTGGTACCATGCTAGTCATTTGTGAACAAACTGTTCTGAAAGAGACTTTGAAGAAGATTCATGAGGTCACTTGGGAAAACCTGGATCCAGATGGAAAGAAATACATTGTGGGGATTTTAAATTGACATTATGGCATCTTCAGCTTCTAAAATCAAAATTATATGAGTTTTAAAAAGTACCCTCTACATATTTGTTTTAAAAACGCATTAACACAGTCTGGGTTTTTGAATTGAAAAGAGCACAGACTGCAGTTCTGAGGTTGGTTTGAAGGTTGGATGTACAGTGGCAGCTTACTTCCATGGGTAAGTAAAAGTGAATTTATATATTTTTTATGATTAAGCCCGTTTTAGGTGAAATTTGTTAGTGTGGGATGCCTGCAGGTGGGGACTGTGTGTTTGTGCTAACTAAATAAAGTTGTTTGGGTCACGGCATTAGAGTACAACTCTTTGACGATTTGAAGAGTGGCGCCTTGTCCTTGGATTTACAAGTTTGAAAAGACACCTTTTCCTTGGATTTGCAAATGATTTTATATGCTTGTTAGAGGAAGGAAAATAAGATCTCACCGCATGGGCAAATGAAAAATATCAAATTAAAAGATATTAAAAACTCGGAGTTCAGTTTGAAGTTTGCGTTTGCCATAAAAGCCAACCCAATTCTCTCTGATTCCCTCCTCCTTTATTTGGAATGAAAGGGAGAATCTAATTCAGAGTCCACAATATATTTTTTGATACTTTTTATACTTCAATTTCCTTTTTTTTTTATAGACTTTTTTTTTTTTTAACCAAAATCTAAAATTAGATAAGATGTTCCTTTGCAACAAAAAGAAAATCCTCACATCTGTTCTCAAAATTTCCTGGAATCCAAGTAGCCCTCTGTGTACGGTGCTTGCACTCTGTATAATTTGTGTTTTGGGACCCTTTCAAGTTTGTTGATACGGTTGTGTTTGATAAGGCTTGAATCATCAAAGGACCAGTTTTCTCTCTCTTCATCTAATTGAGTAAAAACTTCTGACTATAGCTGATAATCACAGACCTTATATAGTAGTTCGAGGAAACAAGCAATTTCGAATCAAACGTTCAATCACCTAAAGATGTCCATAAGTGGATTTAATTTTTACCTGATCTGACAGTGATATGGCCCTTACTAGAAATTATAAAATTGTGTTCTAGTACTTTAAAATGTAACATTATATTCTACTTTTCTGGAAAATGTTCCTTTTTTATCCTGATAATGATGTAGTTAATTTGGAATTGAAGTCACAGTAAGTGCACAGGCCTCCTGTTCTCAATTGTTCTCACTGCTATTATCTGTTATTAAAGTGTATCAAATGTCAAAAAAAAATTTTCGTTTTGGATAGAGTGGTGAGAAGTTAGGACCTTAGTCAAGGTTTTATTGCTGTTTGTATCCCCATTAGAAGGATTCACTTCCTCGTGTTCACTTTCTGGAACAAAGAGTAATGCCACGTACACACGACTGGTTTTGCCATCGGAATAAACTCCGAAGGTTTCTCAGGCGGAACTCCGACGGAATTCCATTCAAGCGGTCTTGCAAACACACGGTCAACCCAAAGTCCGACCAAAGTCCGACCGTATAGAACGCGATAGCGTACAACACTTACAATGGGACTAGAAAAAGGAAGTTCAATAGCCAGTAGCTAATAGCTTCCACCTCGTACTTGCTTCACAGCATGCGTTGTTTTTGGTCTGTCAGAACAGCATACAGACGAGCGGTTTTCCCGATAGGAATCGGTTCCGTCGGAAATATTTAGAACATGTTCCATTTCTAGGTCCGTCAGAATTTTCGAAAACAGAAGTCCGATGAGGCATACACATGATCAGAATAGACGATGAAAAGCTTCTGTCTGACTTTTTCTGTCGGACATTCCGCTCGTGTGTACAGGGCATTAGAGAAAATTTAAAAATTTTAAGTTGACTCCTGACCGGGATTACAGCACACAATTTACAAGCAAATTCCATACACCTGGAGGCATTATTACACAATTTGCCAGGGATGAAAGGCATACATTTTGTGAAGTAATGATCTTTTTCATTTATAAGACTTTTTATGGAAAGATTTCGGTATAATATATTTTTCATGTGAAGGACTGTGCTGGATAAAGTGCATGTACCTCTGTTGTAACAAAAAAAGATGTACAAAATAACTATAGATCACTTGATGTCACTGGAGAAGAACATTGTAGTGGGGGAGGAATATATGTAACAGTTCTAAAGCAAAGAAAACTGATTCTGAAATTCTTAGCTTTGCATAGGAAATGTGTGTTTGTTTATTTTGTAGTTATCATGAAAGGTATAAGCTTAGTAATGCATTGTCTCTGTGGCAATCAGTGAATAGATGTAACGTCTTTTGCAATGATGGCACAGGGGAGGGAGCCCCAACAGTGAAATTTTTCAGTGGGTTTAGGAAATTAGTGTAGCCTGCTGGTCCCCTGAACTCTGCAAGTCAGGTCACTGTTGCAATACCTTTGTCCAGTACATAAACACAGAATAGGAAAACATAGCACAAGTTGAACCCAGGAGCGGTGTACCTTTCATGAATCAAAATGATGCCCCAGTAGGCACAGCTCCAGTACTACCATTAGTTCCCATGCACTGTGCTTAAAACTAAAACTACAGTCTCCAAATTTATACAAATATTGACTTTTCTGCATATCGATATTTGCAAATAACTAGGTGCAGCCTACTCCTATGTGATAGAGCTTGGGTATGGCAAATGGTTACTCAGGCACAAATCATTGCCTTAGGGGAGACAGGAAGAAATGCATTGGTACCCTCCATAGCCAAGAGTTTATTAAGCTTGCAGAAGCAGATCTTGCAAAAGTAATAAGGGTCCTATTAGGCCTCAGAGAATGCCTTCTGTGAACCTCTGCAGTTACCTCGCATTGTGACTCTTCAAAAGGCTTTTTTAATCTTTTTGACGTGTACATGGGGTGATGTCAGTATGATAACCATATGACTTCATCCTAGCCAGTATTGGGTTCATTATTGAATTGCAAATGGCACCGGATCCAGTTTTAGAGTTGTGTGTGTGTGTGTGTGTGTGTGGGGCGGGGGGTGACTGCTGTGAACAATGTAGTGTATAACTTGCCCATGTACTACCCTAGATGGGCATGTTGCTTGTGTCATCCTCCCTCTCTTAGGTTCACTGTATTACATTGTACATAGTCTTCTGATTCTGAAACCAGCATTATGCAATAAAGGATGTATCTTGGCTCTAAAGTATCACTGTACGTAGATGCTTGTCAAGTAGCATGAGAGGTCATGTCAGAAACTAACTCTTCTGCCAAGCAGTGCCTGATGCCCATGGCACCTGTTCCATTCTACGGTATCTACTTTCTGTTTCAAAATGTGCCAGAAATTTTACCCACGCACCTTCCTTCCTTCCAACCCCCCCCCCCCCCCCCCAACTGGGCTAAGTTCACTGTGAGTAGTTTCCTGCAGCATCAGGAAAATACTTTTACCTTAATGCAGTGCTTAAGTGTGTGTTATTCTTGTTTGAGGCCATTTAAACTCCAGGACCCCTGCAAGAGAGAAAACATCACACTTTAAAATTAGTTATGACATTTTTGCCAAAAGTGCATCAAAAATGAAATAAAATAAAGAAGAGTTTTTAGAAGAAAATAGCTGCGTTTGCAAAACTGACAAGCTGCGTAATAGGAATCTATTCTACTTAATGCTGTAAAAATTGAAAATACAGATATAAATAATGTATTTATATTAACAGTATTTAAGGCTGCTAATGGCCCATTAAATTACTTGCTAATTGGTATTCATCACTAAATGAAAAATTAAACATTCGGTCCTAAAGATGGCTGTTTTCATACAGTTTAAGTGTTATAATAAATTTGAGTAATTGGTTGGTGGATGTATCGCCTTTGTTTCTTTATTAAAACCGAATTCCAGGCAGATATAAATAACATAGTGCATTTACTGTAAGTAATTGATATAAAACAAATACACGTATTTTTAAATACAAACAGAGTTAGTACTTTCATTTGTTTTAATAGCTCCCTGCATTTTTATGTATAGCAGTATTCAAACTAGAAATATGAGAGCCAATCAGGCAGTGCTGCATTGCACATGTTCTGCCAGTGAATATTATGAAGTGAGGAAAGAACAGAGTGAACACAATGATGACTCCTCTATGTGCTGAAACTCCTTCATTAACCAATTAGAAGCCTTGGGGGTGTATTCTTGATGAAGCTGCTTCAGTGGAAGTCAGGGACCTGGCTATGCTATTTTAATGTGTAGCTGGATTTTAAGACTGTCTGAACATAATTGCAAATTCTGACATATAATCTATTGCCAATTATGTAATGTAGATCTATCTAAACCCTTACAATATGACATTAAATTTGCAAAAACACTGCATAGCATAAACTACATTGTTAAAAAAAATACTGTTTTGCATTCTTTTTTGCATCTCAGTGCTACTGATCAACTTCAACTTTTTCAGCCAACACCTGTCCATTTGAAATGCACTACCTCCAGTGTTGGCTGTACTTTATTGCTCTGGACCAGCTTCCAGTACAGTGCATATGAGAACGGCCCTTTATAGTCTCAGTCGGGGGTGCATAGTGAGTTGACTGGAACACGACTGGGAGAAAATTGCCACCACATAGCAGGAAGTGCCTGAACAAGGACTTTCATTGCAAGGTCAACAGCTACTCTTGAAAGCTGTAAATTTAAAAAAATGCAAATTTTAAAATTACATACTTGTATTAAAGCTTAGAGGCTTACAGATCTAAACTCATATGATACTTGATTTGACTAAGTCAGAGATATACAATTAGCGGACCTCCAGCTGTTGCAGAACTACAAGTCCAATGAGGTATTGCAAGACAATGACAGCCACAAGCATGACACCCAGAGGCAGAGGCATGATGGGACTTGTAGTTTTTCAACAGCTGGAGGTCCGCTAATTGCATATCCCTGGACTAGGTCATTCCTGTAAAAGAAGAGTTTACATACTCATCTATCATGCTGTCAGCACCCCTGAACTCTACTGCATTCCCTTACAAATTTTCATGCAAAGTCAACACTGAAACTGACACTTCAGGGAGTGTCGATATCCTGGATCCTCCGCAACTATCACTGGTTCCTCCCTGTGACCTTAACTCATTATAGGATACAGAAGTGACGTGGAGGTGAGCAGGAGGAACCAGGAGATTGACACTCCCAGAAGTGTTAACTTCCAATGTGGTGTCTCTCAGATATGAGATATTAATGCCTATAAGAGAAGTTTGGGGTTATAAAAAACATACACACATGCTTACCTCTATGCTGCAGCATCTCAGTGATGCTGCAGCTGTCCCATGTTGGATCTAAGACTGAGACCTGAGCAATCACATGACCGCTCCTCAGTTCACAGTCTTCTTAGAATGGAGAGCCGTGACTATCAGTCAATGCTCCATAGCAGCTGTCCCATGTTGGATCCAAGACTGAGACCTGAGCAATCACATGACCGCTCCATGCTCAGTTCACAGTCTTCTCAGAATGGAGAACGGTGACTATCAGTCACTGCTCCATAGCTCACTGGAGCACAGGACTGGAGAAAGGGAAGAAGCAGCTGGCTTCGGCTGTAGCCGCATGCTGAGAGCCAGAGCCAGCTGTCAATCAGGCAGCTGGGTGGATCCCAAGAATAGGGTCAGTGTCCTTCCAAAGGCTGGAGTGACCCTGTGACATCAGGTGACAATGGATTATAGCCTGCTATAAGCTGACTCTTGTAACCCGCAAGAAAAGCATGACCAAACAAGCTTTGACCATATCTCACTTTGAAGCTCGCCATACATTGAATGAAATTTGGTCGGTCCAGCAGGGACTTTCCCATGTTCGTTCAGTGTGTGGCCTCCCCTGCTGGACCAAAGTCAATTATTTAATAGATTTCTGTGAAAAGTACATGTCAAATTTCTGTTGAGGGGACGATCAGCAGCTGCAGCCAATCAGAACCCGCCAATGTAAGATCACATTGTCTGATGAGGGGGGTTCCCCCATCCACCTCTTTGTGTAGATGAAAGAATATGTTAGTTTTAAATTTTTAAAATTTTTGTTCATCCAACTAAACAAAGAAAAACTAACCCTGTATGGCCAGCCTTGCATTGGTCCAAGCTGGACCAATGTAAGTATGCAATTAAGATCAAACTGGGAGTTAAATTTTAACGATTGAGTTCACGTATTCTATAAGACCCATTTCACACTGAGGCAGTTTTCAGGCATTTTAACTATAGAAATAGCACCTGTAAAGTGTCTGAAAACCGCCTCCCGTTCATTTCAGTGTGGCTTTTCACATTGGGGCTGTACACTTGCAGGACCTTAGGAAAAGTCCTGCAAGCAGCATCTTTGGGGCAGCTTGGGAGCACTGTATACAGCACCTGAAAAGTGCTTCAGAAGCGCTACAATACGGGCGCTTTTAACTCCTTCTTCGGCCGCTAGTGGGGTTAAAAGATCCCCTCTAGTGGCCGAAAAGTGCCGCTTTAATGCACGATGGCCCCAGTGTGAAAGGGCTCAAACTAATTGCCTGGACGTCATTGTTAGAGATGCACTCCAGTGCAAAGAATCCAAATTCCTTCGGAATGGGGCTAATGTTTGTATTAAACTGCTGCATCCACTAGAATATTGCAGGAATAAATGTAGCACAGTCAGGATTCAAAGATACAAATACCACTTTGGCATTAAGCCTCTGCTTTCAGGATAAATGCCTGTGTTGTTTACTCAAGGATCCTAAATATCAGGCAAACAATTCAATTGACTTTACTTGATGGTGAGCAGACTCCAATGACTGTCTGGTACTGCACAGAGGTTGTTCTAGATCTACATAAAAGAAAACATCTGTCTGGAAATGTCTTCTAACAAGGATGCATAAAAGCTCTTCTGTGCACCCATGAACACACAGCGCAGTGATGTGAGAATTATTGATCAACATGTACAACAGATGTAAGCACAAATGCTTTGCTCCTATCCTTAGTACAGTCTTTTCATGTTAATGGACCCATACTGCTCCAATTTTTTTTTTCCACTGAGCTTTGAAGGGTATTGAACATACAGCTATATGGGCTTTTATGTTCTTTCATTCTGAACTGACTTAACAAGAGTTGTTATGTGATTAGACCACCAGTGCATTCGTCTTGGAAATGTAATGGTGGGTTGAATCCCTGTAGGAACCACAAGACCTATCAGCTAGTGTTTCCCTCTGTATCCCCATACCCAAGCTTTAGAGCCTGACTCCAGTCTTAAAGCTGAATTCCAGGGATGGAAGGTTTTACATAGTTAGTGATCCAGCTTGGACCAATGTAAGTATACGTGTGCCATATCAATAGGATCCCCATGGAAGCTAGAATCATTGTATTAGACACCACTACAACAGTGCTTCCGGGTCCAATGCTGAGCAACTGCCCTTCTGCTTACTGAACACAGAGGGTCACCCACTTGGCACAGCCACTATTCAAGTAATACTGTGCACTTTCTCAAGGAATGCAAAGTGCTCTTTTATTGGACAAGATGGAGATTGTGACATCACTGCCCCGCCTCTCCAACTTGTCCAATCAGAGAATACTTTATATTTTTTAAGAAGATGCAGTGTGTTCCCTGAATGGTGCCCCACCAAACAAGAAACCTCCTGTGTCACATACCTGGTCAAGGCCGAGTTGACGAGAGGGCTTCCCATACACCTCTTGACCCATTTCCTCTGGGATGGATGACGGGGTATAACAGGGCACAGAGTGGCACGGGTGCCCTCTTGGAGATCCAGGCTGAAAAATCTTGTAGTAGATGCGAAGCTGAAGGCAGTGCAGCAGGCAAACTGGCAGGTGAAGGATCTCAGATGTGTGATCAGGCAGGCAGAATTTGGCAAAAACTGAGCATCAGAAATACAGAATCAGAAACCAGGAGCAGAGTCAGGCGAAGGTCAGTATCGGGTGAGCAGAGAAGAAACTGGAACAGTAGGCAGGAGGCAAAGTTATGTCACAAGCCAGAGTCAGCAACAGAGTTTCCGGAGCAAGTGATCAGTGGGAGTAGGTTAGTAAGTAAGTTAGTGGAGGAATAACGTCCCATTGTTGGTGTCAATGGGAAGAATTATGCCCCATTACTGGTGTCAATGGCAGACACTGCACCTATCATAGGTGTCAGTTGTGGGAGTATTGTTACATTGTCCTCAGTGGAAAGAATAATGCCCCATTGTTGGAGTCATTGGGAAGATATATGCCCCATCACTGGTGTCAGTGGCTGGAGTTATATCTATCAATAGTGTCAGTGGTGGAAATAGTGCTTCATCATTGATCTCAGTAGAATGAATAATGCCTCATTGTTGGTATCAATGAGAATGATGCCCCATCACTGTTGTCAGTGGCAGGAAATAGTGGAAATAGTGCCACATTGTTGATCTTAGTGGAAGGAATATTGCCCTATTGTTGGTGTCACTGGGAAGTATTAGGCCCCATCAATGTCAAGAGTTGTACCTAATATTGGTGTCAGTGGTGGAAATAGTGCTTCATTATTGATCTCAGTAGGAGCAAAATTGCCCCATTGTTGGTATCAATGAGAAGAACTATGCCCCATCACTGGTGTTAGTGGCAGGAATTGCACCTATCTTTGGTGTCAATTGTGGAAATAGTGCTACATTGTGGATCATAGTGGAAGGAATAATGCCCCATTGTTGGTGTCATTGGGAAGAATTGTGCCCCATTACTGGTATCAATGGCAGGAGTTTTACCTATCATTGGTGGTAGTGGTGGAAATAGTGCTACTTTTGTTGATTTTAGTAGAATGAATATTGGCCCATTGTTGGTGCAAATTGGAAGACCTATGCCCCATCACTGCTATTAGTAGCAGAACTTGTACCCATCATTAGTGCCAGTGGGTGGAATTACATCCCATAGTTGGTGTCAGTGGGAGGAATTATGCCTCATCATTGGTGTCAATAGGAGGAATAGCGCCCCAAGAGCAGGATAATGCTGAGTATGGGGCCGCAGTTTGGGAACTACTGCTTCAATAGACCAGTTGCATTGTGTGTTGAGTATTTTGGAAGATCCCAGAAGGTACAAAAACATTTTTACTGCAATGGAGTTGATTTACTAAAATTGGAATGTGCAAAATTCAGTGCAGCTCTGCATAGAAACCGATCAGCTTCCGGGTTGTTTTTGTCAAAACTTTATTGAAGAAGCTGAAGTTAGAAGCTGATTGGCTACCATGCACAGCTGCCCCAGATGTTGCACTTTCCAGTTTTAGTAAATCAACCAAATGTATTACTTCATAGAGCATTTACAGCATGATTGTGGAAATCTTTTATTTTTTTGCTGATGAAACTGCAATTCTGCTTCCATTTACTACAGCAAAACTGCTTTAAGAGTCCATTCCACCCAAAACTGATATTTCGTGTGAATCCTGACAAAGGACCGTCTTCAGATTTTAATTAGAATACATCAGCTGCTTCTAAAATTGATTTCTAGAAGAAGTAAGCCATCAAAGGTCTTACCATCAGACAGAAAGTCATTTTCCTGGCCCTGCTCTCTGCACAGATACGTCTATTTTACTGAAATGAATATGAGAGGGAAGTGACACAAACCCTTGTTAAGATGAGTGTTGGCTTAATAGACACTAATACATAGAAATAATAAAGTTATAAGGAGGGACGGTCATGGCAATGGATTAATGATCCGTGTTAAGGAATGACAAAAAAAACGAATAACACACAGAGGATTTCTCACACCCCGTATTCCTATAGGAGCACCAATGTTGGCCTCCTCCTAAAAATATAAGTTGCCTCACTGTCCTACTCATCCTCCGGCTTTGGCGCTTTTGTGTTTGAAACAAACAGGCGGCAACTAGAGTCAGGAATGTTTGATCTGCGTACTTCTTATATGTCCTATGTCAAGGAAAGTTAAACTCGGAAACGAGCAGTTAACCCTTGCAGTGTAGACGCAGCCCCAATGCAAAGGATAATGATTCCAATTTCCTAGAATTGGCCTTAAATCAGTTATATATATACACACACACACACACACACACATATATATATATATATATATATATATATATATATATATATAAAACTGATTTAAGGCAATTTTAAGGCCATATGTATATATAACTGATTTAAGGCTATTTAAAGTTCCACTTTAGGCCTGTTATGCCTCACAACTCCTTTACTTATGTGATATCTCCCTCTGTCCTTTCCTCCTATTTAGCGCTAGTTAGTTCACTAATATGTGTCTTCCATATTTGCTCGGTCAGTGTAAAGCTGGCCATAGTTGGATTAAAATTGAGCCGGTTCATAAAGAACCAGACAAAATTTCAATCCATCTATGGACAGGCTGGCTGTAATGAAAGCAATCTATCGAACTTCAGTACAACCAGCCTGTCAGTTTTTTTCTGTTTCGATTACTGCCAGAGGCTATAGCTGCCAGTAGTGGTCATTGCATTCTGACGGCAAGGAGATCCCCCGATGTCAATACAATAGCTCAGTTAGAGGGATTCCCCCGTCAACACTGACTGTGTTGACGGTGAAATCAGACATTTTTCTTTTCTTAAACCTATTGCTGAAGGAAAGAAAATTGCAAAATATTTGGCCTGCCTTTATCTTTCACAAAGGATTCATTTTCTCACACTTTAAAAGACTGGGAAAAACATCCTCTGTACTTTTCTGAAGGAAAGTTGTGTTGGATTCAAATTCTGTGTCCTATTGACGAGTTAAGCTGCCTTTGGATGGTGCCAAGTCAGCAGGTGACCCTACAGCCTGAACAGACTGGGTCTATGAAGGTATATGAATGCATAAAATGGCATATGAAACAGAACAAGGCCCAAGCTTGTTGTTCTATAGGAGGGGATCATAAGCAGAGGTCCACTTTTCATTTTCCAGCAATATAGATATAGAATGGCCACATTAATGTCTCCCTAAGTTGTTTATACTTTAACCAAATATCCTGCACATTTCAGTTAGGCTTTCTGTTAAAACAAAGTAAAGCAATTGGAAAGCCATAAATCTTTGTATATTTCTGCACAGCACCGTTCTATTGTGACAATTCTGTGATTAAGCTGTCCGAGCCTTCCAAGTCCAGAGTTGAAAGCCAGGACCTCACAGTTTCTTGGCCGGGCTCTGTGAACAGGAATAGAACTTGTCGTGTTGTGCTGCACTGCCTGTGCCTTGTATTATAACGTCCTGCTTACCAGGCCAATGTTGTATTACTGACAATGGAATCCAGCAACCTTGATGGCAAATGCATAAGCTCCCAGAAAAGGCGAGGGTTTTCTTATCGTCTGCTCGACTTGCTTGAGCATGTGTTCTGAATGCAAAGGTTAATTTGCTTAAGTGTTTTTACGATTGCCTTATTAATTCTCTAAATTGTTTTGAAATGTGCTCTTCGTGGATAATGAAGCGAGTACACGTGTGGAAAATGGCTGTGTATTCACTGCGGATGAATTGATGGAGGGGAAGACAGTTGGAGGTTGCATATGATTAACGGACTATGCCTGGGTTATAGGTTGTAGGAAAATACAGTGAATGTTTTTTTCAACCTTTAACGGTTGTACTGGGTCCTCTGCAGTGTTGTTAGCCCATCCCTGTTCTCCCCTGCTGGACTACAGAACACCTCCTTATGTTCAAAAGGACCCTTACCCTCCTAAAGGTACTTTACATATTTTTCCTCTCCCCTCCCTTTTGTTACACAATCAGACATTTTTTTTTCTTTAATACAATTTCAGTAGATCCTGGCCCTACACTTCTCTAGGCGTAAATGATGTCCTCTATAAGCCTCCTGAGATGCTCACATCACCCATCACTGCACAAGCATAGGCAATCTTGGGCTTGCTACGCATGTGCGGTAAGAAACTTGTTTAAGAAACTGGAAGAGGCAGGCAGGCAGGCTTCTTGCAGTAAATAGTTGTTGGTACATCTAAAGAAGTCAGATAGATAGGCCTGTAGCTACAAAAGAAGGGACTAAAAAAAGCTCAGGGTCTACGTCACAGGGTGGAAGGGGCACCAGACAACTTGGAGTTAGTTGGTTTAAAAACAAATGTAAACTAGTGTTCAGTTATTGGATTAGTTAGAATGAGTAAGCTAATAGGGAGGAGCTCTGAAAGGAGTATGGCAAGCTTTATTTGGAGATCTGCTGTCATCAAATTCCCCTCCCTTCTTTACATGTATTTATTGACTTTGGATGGTCTGGCTTTAGGGCGTAGCAGATAGTGGCAGTTTGAGGTCCTTGAAGGTGGTTTATTCTGATGTTCTTGGAAAACGATTGGGGGAACCATCTTTGGTGTGGTGTCTTCTAGTCAGTCTGGTCAACTCCTAATGGTAGTTGTAGAGTGTTAGTAGACCAATACATGTCTGAAGTCAGCTGAGATTATCCCCGCCATTTGGTGTGCTTGACACACCTAAACTCACCTAATTACTAGACCCATTTAGCGCTTGAGCATTAATTAATTTAAATGGCCAGAATAAATAGTTTTTCTGCCCAATTAAATAAATGAATGCCCAAGAGCTTGGCACACCTAAAACGCATTATTTGAGTTTACAGGCATCAAGGGTTTTTTTCTGCCAAACATCTGCTGCCAGGAGGTAAGGAACCTAGAAGAGCTAGCAAAGTGTCCAGTGTGCATGAGGCCTAATGGCGCGTACACACGAGCGGACTTTACGGCAGACTTTGCCCGGCGGACGGGATTTCGTCACACAATTCGATCATGTGTGGGCTCCAGCGGACTTTGTTCTCTCAATAGTTGGACGGACTTAGATTTGAAACATGTTTTAAATCTATCCGTTGAACTTGAGTCCGGTCGAAAAGTCCGCTCGTCTGTATGCTAGTTCGACGGACAAAAAACCACGCTAGGGCAGCTATTGGCTACTGGCTATGAACTTCCTTATTTTAGTCCGGTCGTACGTCATCACGTACGAATTCCACGGACTTTGGTGGATTGTGTGTAGGCAAGTCCGTTCATTCGGAAAGTCCGTCATAAAGTCCGTCGAAAAGTCCGCCGGACAAAGTCTGCCGTAAAGTCCGCTCGTGTGTACGCGGCATTAGAGTTTTCCTGTATTGAGGCAGGGGAGATCTCAGCCAGGGGTGATAATGCTGATTGGGATGTCAGTGCAACAAAAGCAGTGTGGTCATCTCCCTAAAGCAGGATAGGAGCTCACTGGATTTCTGGCAGGGCCAACTGATATTTTATTGTACCCGCAATCGTTTTAAAGAGACAAACCATGGGGAAATGTGCATGTATTTCAAAGATGTACTGCATAGGTTTGTTTGTTTGCTTGTTTTTTTGCCCAAATATACACATTAAGTAGAGACACAACCGGTAAACAATGTTAATTCCATGTTTTAAGGGTTAGTACACATTTACATACATTTCAACAAAACCTCCCTATTCGTTACAATAACATAACATGCTGCAAACAATTTTGTACATACATCCTGACTTTTTAAGATGCTCATATAATTATCCTCCCTCTCTGTGCTGCATATGACAGGGCGTACCTAGCGTTGGATGTGCGGCCCCGGAAACTCATAAACAAGGATTCGGCTTTGTTCCCTACCCCTGCATGCGCAAAAGAACACTCTTGCAGAACACTGAGCTGTAAAAGAGAGAAGACTGCAGGTGCATGAGTAAGGGAATTAAGCCCCGTGCTAGTTTGAGTTATCGGGGATGTGTATCCAACACTGGGTACGTCCTGCTATCTGCAGGACAGATTGGGGAGGACATTTATAGGTAAGTAAGCATTTATGGAGCACTACATGTAAATGTATTAATGCATTAACCACTTGCTATCCACATGATGCACATGTGTGGCAGCAAAGGGATGGGGGTTTTTAAGGGCAAAACATTGCACTTTTGCATCCATGGGTGACAGAGGTTGATGTGCTGAGAGCGCTCTCACAGCACAGTGATGGAGTTGCCAAAGGCAGCTCCTGGTCTCCTAGTAATGATCGGGACCTGCTCCCAAGCATGTGACTAATGTGAGAGCCAATCACAGTGGTCATGCGACCTGGCGGTCATTTTTTTTTTTCCTCCATGGCCATAAAGACCCAGGTAAAGGGCCGACGAGACTGCAAGAAGGAGTTAAAGTGGAAGTCCAATCAAAACCTAAGCTTAAACCATCTCTCACACCCCATCTTAAGCCCTATACTACCCATTAGAAGATGCTTATATTTTCCTATTCTCAGCACTGTTCTGCACTCCAGCCTGGTCACGTGATCTCCCCATCGGCCAGCTTCAGGGGAGAGGAGAGAGCAGCGACTGCAGAGCCTGGGTGGTGACATCACCCATAGACTTACTATGGGGCATTCATTGTCGGCTGTCCTTAACCCCCCCCCCAAAGCTGGCTCTGGGAGCCAATCACATGACTGGACCAGAATGTCCTCAGAATAGAAAGTATAGACACCTTTCCTCTACAGAAAGGATCTCAAAACTTTTGAAACAAAGGGCCAATTTACTGCCTTGGTTGGTATCAGTGGGAGGAATAGTGCCTCACTGTTGGTATCAGTGGGAGGAATAGTGCTCCATCTTTGGTGTTAGTAGAAGGAAAAGGGCCAGATAAAGGCAAGCAAAGGGTCACATCCGGCCCGTGGGCCGCAGTTTGGAGACCCCTACTCTACAGGGTAGTTAGTGTAGGGCTTAAAATGGGGGTGGGAACAGCCTAATTAGGTTTTGACCGGACTTCCACTTTAAAAGAGAGTATGGGTTTTTTGTTGGAGCATCAGACCGATGCTGCAGCTGTCCCCCGCTGTCTCTGCACTGAGAACCGAGCCACCGAACATCGCCGATGGCTCAGTTCTCACAGATCCCCGAGAGGAAAGCAGCTGACTATTAGTCAGCGTCTCTCCTCTCTACTCTCCTCTGCTCTCTCCTCTCTGATCCTCCATGCTCATTGGAGCGCTGAGCTGTGGAGGGGTGGGGAGAGGCCGTTTCAGTGGCTCGCTGAGATGCTAAGACTGCCATCAATCAAGGCAGCTGGCAGATCCAGACTTGGAAGTCGGGACGACGCGCTGCCCCGACTGATGGCAGTGATGTCAGCAGAGAGCGGACCTCAGACCGCTCTCCACTGAAAACGGGTCACAGGAGTGCAAACCAGTGACCCATAGGAGAAGCCCAGCCTATAAAGCTCTGGACTTCTCCTTTAAGGATACTGTAGTGCATAGGGAATTTTTCTGGATAAGTAAGTAAAAGTGAACTAACCCTTTAAAGCCAAAACTTCTGTCAAATCCCCAAATTCCAAGCATGCCTGGAGAAGATGATGAACAAATGCAGATCTACATCCCGGAATCTCGCTAATAATGACAGATTGGTTCTAATCTGCCATGTGCATCTTTAAAGTTCTGTCTACATAACTCTACGTGGGAAAAGTTTTACATTCTCCCATAGCATGTTAAAAATAATGAATACAAATGATGTGCTGTGTTTACAACGCTATTATCATCACACTGGTGGAAGGCTTGAAACCTGCTCACCATCTGTTTGGGCTGCCAGGTCTTTGCACATTTTTGTACTAAAGGCAAAAAGCATTGATTTTAATTGCAGGCTTTTTTATACAATCCGTGAAAGAAAAAGTTGGCCTAGTTAGAGTAGAAAATAACATTTTAACCTTATTTATGACTTTTTCCAGACTTCTTTGCCTGCATGCTTACCCCACTTCCCTGCTGGGCCCTTTTACAACTCTTTTTGTTGCTTAGTTTTCACATATGCATTGGCTATAGTTTGGGGGACTGTGACCCAGTTTTGGTAGATAGGTCTCTATTGTTTTTCAAGCAATGCGAAAATAATTTTGTTCCTAAACTTCATTCCTAAAGTAGGATTCCAGGCTAGATCTAACTAAGCTTACAGCTGCTCCTTCCCCCTTCAAATTCCTAATCTAACTACCCTGTAGAAGGAAGGTGCTTATACTTATCTATTCTCAGTCTGGTCATGTGATCTCCCCAGGGGCCATCTTCAGGGGAGACAAGAGAGCGCTGACAACGGCTAAAATGTCTGGGCGGTGACGTCACCCATAGACATACTATGGGGGGATCCTTTGTCGGCTCTCCTCCTCTCCCCTGAAGCCAATTACGATTCAAATTAATGCAGTTTCCTGCAGTGCATTTTTTGAAAGGTGCAGGGACTTTTACACACTGTATGGTGCATTTTTGATTCATTAGACACTGGATTCACATCAAAAGTACATGCGATTTTGACAAGTTTTTGAGACTTTTTATGCTGCCTTTCCTGCATGACAACAGACACCTTTCAGTAACATCAGCAAATAGCTTGCCATTGGCTAAATCCAAAAATACAAAACACATTAAAAATGCATAAATAATGTTAAGGACTCAATAAAAATTGATTGGGAAAAAAAAATGTACAGGAAAAAAATGCAAAACGTGCCACAAAAATGCATCAACCGCACATGCATAAATGTGAACCTAGCCTTAGGGGAGATTGTGACGGGAGTCACTTTGGGGTGGGGGGCTTGTGGAACTTACCTTGGACAGCTCTGGAAACGCCTTGTCCAGCTTCCCCCCTCCTATGTGTAAGTCACCCTGTGTCTATTAGGGGCACAGGGTGACCGAGAACCCCAGTCTGATCTGCACTAATCATACTCACCGTAGAACCACACTGGACTCAGCATTTCCTTTTACCTCTGTTATGCAGGGTTCAATATGTGTGGTTTGTGTTGAAGGAATGTCCACCTTTCGTCAGAAACCATTGCTAGATGCTATGTGTTTGTTAAGTGCCTGTATCCCATTGTTCTATTGTTTGTGTCTGCCTTGGGAGCGGCCTATTATGGGATGTATATGTCTATGTGGATTGGCTGTGAGAGGGGAGGGGGGTTCTCCAACAGATGGTCTACTGTTGAAATATTTGAATACTTGTGTCTCTTGTTACTGAATGTAGTTTACCCCGCCCTGTGTCATTATTCAAAGAAGGGGGATGATCCTCTGAGTGTATCTCTCTGTAAATGTGTTTAAAAAAACAGTTCCAGCTTTGCAGCCAAACGAGTCCTGCCTAGTTCTTGGTTGTAATATGCGGCTATAATATCTAATATCTATATTCAGACTGAAAGAAGTGGTATATGACGGAAGCACTCAGTGTGGCACGTTCCGTTACAGGGATTACAGCCAAAAAATGTATCAACTTTGGGGAAGGGGAAAGATGGAGTTCAGCTTTAAAAATCAAACAATGCAGATGCATATATACGATAAATTATAAAGATGGCAGTAGAGGCAATAACAATTAGAAGACTTTTAATTTTTCTGTTGCCTTAGAATTGTCATGTTTTGCACAAACATCCTGGTTATACATTTATTAATGACAGCAATTAAAAAGTTACAAAACTTTAATAACACGCAAAGTACCCCAGAGCCAAACTGGATTTGATGAATTGTAACAGATTATCGCTTATTGTAATGTGTCAGCATTCTGCAATCTCCCACAACAAATACACTAATTAAAGTATTATATGTTGGTTTGCCACCGTAGTAGTGCATAACAGATATATTTGTTGCCTATCGTGTAATTATCTTACTTAATAATAGCTTGCTGATGATTTTCTTTTTTTTTTCTTAAAAAACTGCAGCAAACAATAATTGATGCAAATGATCTGACAGCAAAGAAGCATAAATGCGGCAGCCATGCCAAGTTCCTTCATAATTCACTAATATTTTATCTTAAGTATTTCCAATTACATTTTATTATTGTCATGGGATACCAGTAAAGTGACTAAACTTTCTGAGTCTATTAGGTAACCTTGAGAGTTTTTTTTAAAGACAAACAAGCCGACTAGCTAGGGTATACAATGACAGCTGCCTGTAGTTTAATGATTCTTTGACATAAACCTTCAGGGTCTTAGTTTGACTGGTTCATTATGAAAGTCTTAATTTAAAAAGGTTTGCTGGATTAGCAAGGTAGTTGTGGGCAGATAGCATGCCAGGGACATGGAAGCTGCAAATATTTGTGCCAAATTTATAAACCTAATGGTGGTCATACATGCATTGATACATTATCAATCAGAATACTTGATCTATAATTGACAACCTACTCAATTGATATACCACAGACAGGGAAGTGGATTTCCATCAATAGTTGGGATATGATTGTAACTTTCGATCATTCATTTAACCCCTTCGCACCTAAGGGTAAAACAAATCTAAATGCCTAAGCCCAATTTTGTGACTTTGACATGTATTAGTAAAACCGTACATATCATCACAACTACTTTGTGCACCCAGGTGGATTATACCTTGTTTTTTTTTTCAAGACAAATCAGACTTTCATTTTATGGTAAATGGTAATGGATAGTTCCTGCTTTTTTTTATTATCTAAGGAAAACTGGCCCAAAATAGTAAAAAAATATATTTTTTAAAAAATTAGCTGTATATTTCTTGCTACTACTATAACCTACCACCAAAGAATAAAATAAATTCTCCTGCTGTTAGGTGTTGGATGTACCCATAGTACAGCCCAAAAACAATAGTGTGCATTTTGCTTTTTTTATCCTACCTAAGTCTAGATTCACATCTATGCGGCTGCGCTTGATGCGTTTTTCAGGCACGTTTTGCAGTGCATTTTGCATTTTTAAACCCTCGTGTTTTGACGTTTGACGTCACAAGGGGCGTGCTCTCTGGGTGATGTCCTCAGGTGGCCACGCCCCATGGCTATAAAAGAGATGCCAGACAGCGGGCGACAACACAGCACAGGAAGACAGCCACAGAAGAGCGGCTTATTTTTATAGCAGGTAACCGGCAGCATGGAAGAAGACAGCGGGAGACGACAGCACAAGAAGACAGCTCGGGGAGAAGACAGCACCGGGAAGAGATGGCGGCGGTAGAAGATGGCAGCGGGAGAGATGGCGGTGGGAGAAGATGACAGTGGGAGAGACGGTGGCAGGAGAAAATGGCTCAGAGCTATTTTTTAATAAAGGACTTGTCAAAAACTGGCTCTTGTTATTTTTTTTACATTTCCTTGCTTTTTGAGATGAATGGGTAGGGATACGATGTACCCGATACCTGCTCACATAAGAGGGGTGGCAGGATCTGGAGGCCCCCTTCTTAAAGGGGGTTTCCAGATTCCGATAAGCCCCCCGCCCACAGACCCCTAAAACCACTGGCCAGGGTTGTCGGGAAGAGGCCCTTGTCCCCATCAACATGAGGGCAAGGTGCTTTGGGGAGGGGCAGAGCCATGCCCCAAAGCACCCATCCCCCCCATGTTGAGGGTATGTGGCCTGGTATGGTTCAGGAGGCAGGGGGCGCTCACTCGTCCCCTCCCTTTCCTGACCTGCCAGGCTGCATGCTCGGTTTGTTATGGATTTTGCGGGGACTCCATGCCATTTTTTTTTTAAATTGGCATGGGGGGGGGGGTGCTCCCCTTTGAATCCATACTATACCCGAAGGGCCTGGTATGGACCTGGGGGGAGACGGGGGACCTACGCCGTTTTCTTTTTTCGCAATTTATTTTTTGCTGGCAATTTTTTTTATATTCAGCTGTCAGCGGGGACTTATCGGTTGTTAAGGACATGGCGGCCGGATTCCTGGCCACCTGCTTAGCAACCATAGCAACCAGCTATATACAGTGTTAAAATAAAAATCACAAACCACAAAACACATAAAAAAATTGCATCACAAACACAACACTTGCGTTCCTGGTGCGATTCCATTGAAGTCTATAACCCGCAAAACACGAGAAAAAAGTCCCTGACCCTTTCTAAAAACGTAACAGCCACAAAACGCATGGCTGTGAACTTGTACCATAGGAATCCATGTTAAATGGTCTGTAATGCGTTTCTGCAAACTGTAAAATGAACTAAAAAATGCATAGGTGTGAACTTGTACCATAGGAAACCATGTTAAATGGACAGTACTGCAAACTGCAATACAATATTCTCAATGCACACATTCTTGTAGAGATGGCTTTATCTACAAGTGGGTGCTGAAGCGTCCCCCGGCTGGAACTGTGTGTAGTCAAAGAAAGTAATGTTACCAGCAAACCATGATCTCCAAAAATTAGGTCCAAAGCTTTAATCAGCGATCACATCGTTACAGCAAAAAGCAACGTTTCGGAGCCACGCAGGACCCCTTCATCAGACACTAATACAGTGACCAGTGCTAAACACTGGCTGGAAGGAGTTAAACATCTAGGATGATTAAAGGGTTAAATGTGTGCCCAGCTAGTGTTTTTGTGTAGTGTATGTGCTATTTTTACGAAGGGCATTCTCTGGCACCCCCAGATCGGCTTCTGCTGAGACAAATCACAGCAGAAGCTGCGTGCTGGTGGCGCACACGCACGCCCCCCAACCCAGAAGTGCAGAATCACGTATATATACGTCGGCAGTCAGCAAGTAGTTAAGAATACATACTTGAATTGAAGAGTTTAGAGTCACTTTAAGTATCCCTGCTAGAACATGAGATCTATTACTAGATTTTTTTAAATTAGCGAAACGCCTCCTCGTTTATTATCTACAAAAATGCCTGGTGCAGATATCCTGAAATCTAGGAGGAGGCACAAGCCAATGAACGGAACAACGGGAAAAAAGAATAGACCACTGAGGAGAAAATGCCATGTTCCCGAAACTGTACTTCTTGGTCACTGCAGAGGAAAGAAATTATTACAGTAAATGTAAAAGCAATATCGTTTTTGTTTTTTTTTAAGTTTTCTATTTTTATTGGCTCGTCTCTATGGCTGTACTTTATACCTGTCAACAGCAGTCAGCATTGTTAAGGTGACAGAGTGACCTTTGCAGCTAACATTTAAAGTGCATGTAAACCCTAAATCATTTTCTTCAGTGTATTTGGCACCATGATTCACTGTTTACAGTCTTTTAAAGCTGAACTCGTTAAACTAAAAAAGTACTACATCTTCACTGCAAGAGTTAACAACTTGTTTATGCCTAGGGGACCATGAAAAGCAGTTATACCTACTCTATCCTCCACTTCCACAGGCTCCTCTATGCTGCTAGACTGGTCCCTGCAGCCTTCTGCCCTCCATGCACCGGTGGTCTTCTGATGTCATCAAGACCGCTGCATAGCCGTGGACTTAAGGACACTAAGAGACAGTCCACTGCTGGAGTAGAGGGGAGGGGAGGGGAGCGTTTGTTGGGGGAGCAGAGGACCAAGTAGGTAAAACTGCTTATCAAGTCCCATAGACTAAATGGGCAATTAAAACTTGCAAGGTAGGATTTTTTAGTTTGTTTAGCTTTCAGCGTTTTTGTTAAAGTGGTTACATACTCTTCCATATACCCAGTGAAGTGACAGGCCTCGGATGATGCACAGAGATTAAACAAATCCTCCTACATAAGTTGCAGTCTTCTCTCCTCTACAGCCATTCAAAGTGCAGAGTTTATAAAGCATATTTGAGCTGTCAGAAAAAGGGGGCGGATAGCTGAAGTTACACTCTGCACTCTGAGGAGAGCTCTGAGAGCTGATTGGAGGGATAGGACAGACCCCCCACTCCGCACAGCACACAGGAACAGAGCTGAGGCTGCTGTCAATTAGCCCTTCCCTGTCACCTTTTTGCTCTTGGTGTCAGGAAAACTTGTCAGAAGTGACTCATGTTGATAGCAAAGGAATGAAGAAGCAGACAGAGATGACACGTTGTGCTTTTAACTGAGATAAGTACACATTATAGAGGGATATGCTTTGTTCATATTTCATATTACAACCACTTTAACCTGTTGCAAGGTTTCTTACTTGGAGATCCTGTTACAGGCTGACAATGCTGAGCCACTGCATCTCAATTAGTAGTAGGTGGGTGCTCTCCTGGTTGGCTGATAGGCTGCCTGTCCGATGTATATTATCTGTAGCGCTTACCCCCAAAGGAGGGGCAGTTTCATGGGTACTGTTCCCAAAACCTGCATCTCTGTATGCAGCACCACGCTTTCTGACACACACAGGCTGAAGAGGAGGGGATATTTATTGCAACAATATACTGTATATACAGTGCCTTGAAAAAGTATTCACACCCCTTAAAATTTTCCACATTTTGTCATGTTACAACCAAAATGTAAATGTATTTTATCCGGATTTTATGTGATAGGCCAACACAAAGTGGCACATAATTGTGAAGTGGAAGGAAAACGCTAAATGGTTTTACATTTTTTTTTACAAATAAATACCTGAAAAGTGTGGCGTGCATTTGAATTCAGCCCCACTGAGCCAATACTTTGTAGTACCACCTTTCGCTGTAATAACAGCTGAAAGTTTTATTGGGAATGTGTCTGTTTTGCTTGCATCTATCTAGCAAGGTTTCTTTGTGGTATAACCAAGGAAGCTCAGACCTCTACAGTGTATAAATGTGCTTTTACTATACAAAAATGCTGTACTACATACAAAACTATCACAATATTAGGAATACAATACAAGTCTGACAGCTATAACAAGCAAAATGCCTACCAAATAAAAATAAACTATGATCTATACACAGTAAAACTACACTTAAAAGTTACTTAACTCAGGTTACAGTGGGTTCATGATCTGCGTAGCAATGAGGACCCAAGCTTATAAGCAGTTGCTGGAGATCAGGCGAAAGCATCTTCTTCTGGTCTGACACAGACCTTTCCTGATGTTTAAGGTGGTGTTCCGGCCGAACTTATACTTTTTAAATAAAAATACCACTATAATACACAAGCTTAAAGTGGGGTTCCACCCAAAAAACAAAAATACCTGAAAAATTAAAAAAAAAAAAAAACATTTGGATATTTTTTTTTTCACTTACCTGTAAATGCCTGTTGCTAGGTGGTCCCTCGTAGTCTGCCTGTTCCTTAGCCTGGGCTGGTGACATCACTTCCCCCTCAGCACAGGAAGGGCTCGGCTCTGCTCCCTCCCTCCTGTCAATCATCTGGGACCCATTACAGGTCCCAGGTGATTGAGCGGCCACCACGGCGCGCGGCGCCGCTCGGCGCCCACAGTTGCAATGCCGGCGCCGACGAGCGGAGGGGGGGGACGAGCGGAGCTTCGATCCCCCGCATCGCTGGACCCAGGGACAGGTAAGTGTCCAATTAAAAGTCAGCAGCTGCAGTATTTGTAGCTGCTGACTTTTAATTTTTTTTTTTTTTTAATGGAGCCCCAGAGTGGAACTCCTCTTTAATGTATTCTAGTAAAGTTAGTCTGTAAACTAAGGTCTGTTTTGTTAGTTTATAGCAGTAGTTTGTTATTTTATAAACTTACAGCAGGCCGTGGCCATCTTAAGTGTGGGCATCTGAAGCCAGACTGTATTTCTTCCTTGATCTCATCCTTGCAGATCTCACACATGCTCAGTGCAGCACAAGCAGTGTAATAGTTTTCAGGTCAGGTTTCCATAGCAATGGCAGTGTCAGAGGAAGTTGCCGCCCCTTCCCAGAAGGCATTGCAAACAGGAAATGATGCGATGGGCCACGGCCAGGGAGGAGGAAGTGAAAAATGAATACAGCAGATATACAGTAGGTGCTGAGAAAAAAAATTTAAAAAAATCCAATTAGTTTACAGTGCGCAGCTTAGTGAGGGATGCTGAAGAGTTATAAAAGTGGGTGGAACTCCACTTTAAGGCATAATAGAGTCCTGTCTATCAGTCTCTGCTGCTTGCTTTTATTTGAGAAGTTTCAGGTTTTGTTGACAACCGTTACAAGCGTGTTTACCTTAACAACAGACTGCTCCAACTGTAGTTTTCCATTAGAGAGGTATTGCACTGTAGTATCATACATGCCATAGGTTATATATAGGGATGAGCCCACGGTTCGAGTCGAATGTAAGTTCAACTCAAACATCGGGTGTTTGCCCATTCACCGAATACCGAACATTATGGGGTGTTTGTGGGAATTTCGAGTGCCCGCAGAACGCGCCATAATGAACGGCGAGATCGTCAATGCACTGCAAGATCGCAGTGCATTGACGGCTGCTGATTGGCCAAAGCATGCACCTGACCTGCATGCTTTGGCCAATCACATCGGGCTCTGCTGTGAGAGCCATGATTGGCCAAAGGCAGGGTGCCTTTGGCCAGGGTGTCATGTTACAACAAAAAACGTAAATGTATTTTATTGGGATCTTATGTGATAGACCAACACAAAGTGGAAGGAAAATGCTAAATGGTTTTATTTTATTTTTTTACAAATAAATATCTGAAAAGTCTGGCGTGCATTTGTTCCAATGACAGCCCTCCCTCTTTTCCTGTGGCCTGCCTGAAGGGTCCTGGTATGGATTTCGGGGGGGACCCCTACGCCATTTTTCTAATTTGGTGTAGAGTTCCCCTTAATATCCATACCACACCTGAAGGGCCTAGTATGGATTTTGGGGGGACCCCCACGCAATTTTTTTTATTTTTGGTTCCCCTTAATATTCATACCAGACCCAAAGGGCCTGGTAATGGACTTAGGGGGGGGGGCATGCCGTTTAGCAACTATCTGTATATCCTATATCTATTGTTATCCAGTGCACCCCCATATCCCAATCTATGTGCTGGTCTCCTGCTGTTTCGGCGCCTGGTCTTGTCGTCTCCCTCCCCTCTTGGAGAGGTGGTTGTTCAGCTGCTGGTTTTTACCGGTATGGGTGAGCGTTGAAATCCTCTTTAGCACCATTCGTGGTGAGTTTGTATATTTTATGTATATGGTCACGCATATGTGTATGCATCACAATAATTGTACATCCTATTATCAAAATCTTCTTTTAATTGAAGTTTATTCCTTTAACTAGAAATACAGAAGCTCCTGAAGAAGCGACATCTACAGTCGCAAAACATGTAGAGCAATTTTTAATCCCTCAAGGACCTTTGAAAACCCAACAGTCAATGCCGTATATCAGTGTGGGCTTTTTTTGATACAAACAGTATAGCCCCACAAGAAGTATACAAGTGGTATTTCCCTTTGGCCAATTAATGGGCCTTTCTCTATGTATAAACTTTGTGTTTTATTATAAATGTGTATCGTATATGTCTGTAATTTATGTGAACTATTAAAAATTTGCTATTTTTCTATCAGTCGTCACTGAGACATCAGTGGTCTATTAGACCCCTGATGGGGGTATATATGCTATATTAGCTTCAGTAGAGTGCAGGGGAGACTTCTGGTGTCCTGATGTCTCCCCTGCATTCCACTGTAAGAGATTGTAGCCATGGTCCAGCTGTTATTTTACAGCATTTTTGCCACTCCCAGACTATCTGTGTGATACAGACCTTAAAACTGAGCTCCACCCAAAAACAAAACTCTGCTTGTCTGCCTCCTCCCCTTCTCCGCTGCCACATTTGGCACCTTTTGGGGGGGTGAGCAGGTACCTGTTTTTGACAGGTACGTGCTCCCACTTCCGGCTCAGTTTGCCAAGACTTTATATGCCGTTAGAGGAGGTTCCCCCCTCCTGCTCATATTACTCTAACAATACAACTGTAACCTAATTAACATGAGCTAGTTTACTAAATCATTTACCCAGACTAGGTGACTACGTCTCCTAGCTCATTGACTATTCAATACACGTTACCATAAACATCAACACAGGGTTAATTATCACAAACAACAATGTGTGGAATACCCTTAGAACCTGTGGTAAGCCAGACTAGACTCATTTACATTAAACACATTATAGCAGACATCAGATAGGTGAGTGGAGTTGATATTAGCATCTCCTCACAGTATGTGTCCCAACAGTATGACTCAGTCACTATTGCTAATATGGCAAATACAGGGTCCCCAGAGTCTGTGTGTCCTGGGGGACAAGGACACAAAGCCAAAATAAAAACACCTCAAGGGTACCCCAAATGCCAGGGCCCATAATCTGTAGGCAAGAGACTCACATTCAGTCCTCTCCAAAAGCTTCTGTCCCGGCTAGGTCTGTCACATTTCTCCCCTTTCGGCAGGAGACTAATACAGGAGGAGACCCCAGATGGGTTGATTCCGAAGTTAGTCATTAGTTCCAGTCCCCCAATGCCGGTATCCACACAGTACCCCAAACAAATTGTTCCAAACAGAGTATTACTCACCCAGCCAACCTCTGCCTCTCTCAGAGAACATTAGCGCCACTGGGGACAGGCCTGGACTGGCCCTTCTCCCTGGAGTCCTTTCAGCCGCAGGAGAGAAGACAGGGTGACTGGGCTCACTCGGTCATGCTGTTGGGGATCTGGGCCGACTGCCTAGCATCCCTGGGGTAGACAGGTGGAGACTGACGTCCCATCCACTTTTACAGGAAATCCATAGTTTGTTAGTGGAGGGCAGGGGCCAGCAGCGCTCTGTTCCGTTGCCAGCAGTTCAGCTGGGCGTAGGAGCTTCCCTACATCATCTGCTCCAGCTAACTGTTGGGGAGAGAGGCCGACTGCCCCAGCTCCCTGGAACTCCGCAGTTGTTGCCGAGAGGTTGGTAGCACTCTGCCCGGTTGCCAGCACTTCTGCTGGTTTTCTGTTAGTAAAGACCACAGGCCCATCCACCGACACCAAATCAAGCTGCAGTTGTGAGGTGACGACTACATTCTCTCCTTGGATCCTGATCTGCAGCTCGCGATAGACTGCCACCTCCTCACCCTGGGCCTCCAGAATTGCTGCAGGTGTGGGGCAGAGGTCTTGGACCCTCTGTCCGGTTGCCAGCACTTCTGCTGGGGGTTTGCTAGGTGGTTCCTCCTCTACAGAAACGTCTATTAAATCCCCAGTCTCTGGAATTGCTAAAAGTGTGGGACAGAGGTCTTGGACCCTCTGTTCAGTTACCAGATCTTCAGCTGTTTGTTGTAACTCCATAGATGCTGCTGGCAGAAAATCACATGTCCCTGTCAGTGTTGTGGGAGAAAGGCCGACTACCTCTTCTCTTAAGAAGGCCGAAGCCACTGTTGGTGCTGGGCAGAGCACAGTGAACTTTGGCCCTGATAGCAGCTCTTCTGCTGGAGGCTCCTCAGGTTGTTCTTCCTCAGCAGAAAAGTCTATCAACTCCCCTGTCTCTGCAACTGATGTCTGGGGATAGAGGTTCACCATCTCCTGTCCATGGAACCCAGAAGATGCTATCAGTGCTGGGCAGAGGTTAGCAGAGCTCTGCCCTGTTGTCAGCACTTCAGGTTTGGGGACGGCAATCTCCATGATTTTCCACTGCCAATTCTCTGGCATGCTGCTGAACGTGTTCTAGCAGTTTCCTGTATGCCCTTTCCAGATGCTGTTCCTTCCTTAGCAAATGGTCCAGATCAGGTTTAAGCTCTGAGACCCCTGCAAGACCGAGCATAGCCTCTCTATATTCTCGCAGGTCCTCAAGGGTAGGTTCCCCTTCATCGCCAAACACAAAACGATCTGTAAGGCTCTCCCACAGCAATCCAGGGCCCCCAAAGTCAAATCCCTCTGGAGAGCATTCTGTTGTCTCCCCTAAATATCCCTGCTCTGCGTGCCATTGCAAAGCCGATAATGATTGTCCAGCTCTATCTCCTGTTGTCACCCATTGTCCTGGGGCCGCTCTCCCAGGAATGCCATCCGCAATGCCTGTTGGTCACTGGCCCGTTGCTCTTGGGTTGGAAAGCGCTGGCCCTGTTTTATACCAGCGAGCTGGAGGGCTCCACCCAAATTTGCTGCCTAAGCTCCAGGTATTCATCCTCAGACACAGTCCTGGTGTATGCTGAAAGGACGATCCGCAGCAGCCCCGGGAACTCTGATGCCAGGTCCATATCTCCGCTGGGGTGACCGAAGTCTGCTATCCTGATCTTGGATCCAGGTGGAAGTTTGGATATCCCAGACTGCAGGAAGCTTCCTGCTGCTTGCCACCAATGTCACGGGACGTCCCACACTCCGCTTGAGTGCTTCCGTCAGTATATCGCTTCCTAAGTCCTGATGTACTCCAAGACTGGTGTTGTCTAGTTCTTGGGGGTTCCTATAGCCAGATCCAGTGGACTTGTGTTCAAGGACTAAGGAAGTGATATACTGACGGGAGCACTCAAGCGGAGTGTGGGACTTCCCGTGACACTCGCTCCCCCCCAAAAGGTGCTAAATGTGGGAGGAGAAGAGGGGAAGAGGCAGACAAGTGGAGATTCTCCTTTTGGGTGGAGCTCTGCTTTAAGCTGCCCGTACATGGATCGAATTTCTGCCAGTTCAGCAGGGACTGGCCAAACTTCAATCCATGTATGGGCAGGCTGATTGAACCAGCCTGTCAGATTTTTCTACATGCGATTATTACCAGTGGCTATAGACCCTCACAGTAATCATTGTATTCTGCCAGCCATGAAGCCTCCCCCCCCCCCCACCGGCAGAATACAATAGTGTTTCAGAAGGCTTTCTCCCACCAAAACTAACTGTATTAAAGAGTAACTCCAATTTTCCAAAACATTCCCCTATAGGTGATCTATGTACATTGCAAGGGTTTTAACAAACTTTGTTGCAGATTCCTACCTTTTGTAATCATGAAGGAATCGCTGTTTCTGTGCCCATGTGCAGACTGCAGCGTGAATCTGTATGGGAGTGGTTTTATAATTATTAATCAACTCTGAGGAAAGTGTCAGGGTCTGCATCCCTATAGATGTGATTTCCCTTTGGGAGTATCTCACCCAAAATGCCATTTTTGTTGCAGGGGATGCTCAAAATCTGGTTTGTATCCTAATTAGTAATCACACATAACATATCTGGGGGGTGTTCTGTACAACATCTGTTCTGTACAATGCCTTCATGTAGCCATATTGCATTGCATTTTATAGACAATTGCAGAGCTGCAGATTGAAAAGGAAAAGTAATTTTTAATAACATCCAATTACCATATTACTTGTATTGCAATTGTACAGTTTATGCTATGGTATTATATATATTTTTTTGCAACTTTTTTTCTCCATGAAAGTGGAGTTACCCTTTAATGTGAGAACCCAGCGATTTTCTTTCCTTCCACCCATGGTGGAAGGAAAGAAAATTGAGTCATCTATGGGCTGCCTTTCAGTCTGACTTCTGATCACATGATCATAGTGAGATCTCTAGAGAAGAAGCATGTATAAATTAAAAAAAAATAAACTATTGAAAAATATAATACATAAATATAATAAAGACAAAAAGTTAGAACCAGGTCACGATCTAGGTTTGTGTTAGTATGTTTTAGGTACAAAAAAGGTTTTTATATTTAGTGTCAGTGTGTTTCAGGTAGGAAAAAAAAACAGAAATGTGTATAATTTATTCTTGGCCCTAGTACAGACAGAAACAGCAAATAGCGCACAAGTATTTTATATGTTTGCGTACATCAGGTGGTGGATCATGATAATGGCATAAAGTATACAGCTAAAGTTGTTTTTTTTTTCTTTTTTTTTTTTTGTCACATCAGGCGACATTTTGAGAGGCTTAAATCAACTTTGTAGTTCATTCAACTTCCATCCCTCTCTCCTTTGTCTCATCATCGTGACACTTTGCCATATCAAAAAGAAGGAAAAAAGGAAGTGGATAAAATCGAACACACAGCCGCTCTAATGAAATTACTTATCCTAGCTAGGAGTCGTGCCCGACAATTAATACTATTCCTATTCTTTTCTATGTAACCCACCCTTGCCCCCTATCCCACCTACCTACCCCTATCCGCCCCCACTCCATCTCTCCAAGGTCTAGATCAACAAATTCTCCTCTTCTAGTCTAAGGCTTTCAATTCTTTGGCGTAACACCATGTTTTTTTGAATTTTTTCCAACTTTCCCATTCTGCTAAGTTCACACTTCCTGTATCTACCACCGAGCATGCCTTGATCTCCATATTGTATGTTTCCTCCACTGCATCTATCCACTCCCATGTCTCTGGGCTCTCCCTCTTCCACCATCTCTTCGGTATTATTCGCTTTGCGGCGTTCAGGGGGTGGGGAACCAGTGACCGCTTATATTTATTTATGTCTCCCCCTCCCCCATGAAACAAAACCTCCCAAGGGTCTTCTGGTACTTCTTTCCCTGTTATTTTCTTGACTAAGGCTAGTATCTTCCTCCAGAAAAATTTTATTTTAGGGCATAACCACCATAGGTGCGCCATTGTTCCAATTTCCTGGCAGCCACGCCAGCAATATGCCGAGCCCTTTTGGAATTTGCTTGTTATCTCTGGGGTTAAATAGCTTCTACTTATGCATTTATAACTCATTTCAGCATCAATTGCAGAGTTGCCAATCATTTTCAAGACTTTCCTAATTGTGATTTCATCTTTCTTAGTGCCTAATTCAGTCTCCCATTTTTTTATAAATGGGGGCGTCTCCAGCTGGTCCATCCTCATAAGAATTTTGTAGGTCTTTGAGACTATATTTCTTGGATCCTCCATATCACAAAGCTTCTCAAAGTCCATCAATTTATCTCCTGTTCTTATAGGATTTGGTAGTTTACTCACAAAATGGCACAGCTGGAGATACCGCCATTCGTCTAAACCCGGTGTCCCCCTTCCCAATCTAAGTTCTTGTAGTGTCATAATTTTACCCTCCCTAATAATGTGTCTTAATTGTGTCTTACCCCATAGTGTTTCTTTTCCGCTTATAATTTCTAGTCCTGGTATGAAAAAATTACTATCCGTTAGTGCCAGCAAAGGTGAGTTATATTCCCCGTTGACTTTCTTGTATATCCCATCCCAAATTTTAAATAAATTTCGTGTTATTACATGTGTGCTTTTGTCTAAATTTCTAGTGTGTGGAGGGTTCCAAATCATTCTTCCTAATGGTGCTTTACTTAAATTCCCCTCTATTCTAACCCAGCTTTTTTCATTCTCTTTCTTTGCCCATTCTACCATTCTAGACAGAACTACGGCCTTATAATAAGTCTGAATGTCTGGTACTGCTAGGCCCCCATTTGTTTTCTTCTGTTTTAAGGTCCTAAAGGAGACCCTCGGTTTTTTGCTTTTCCATATGAAACTCATTATTATCTTATTTAATATTCTTAAATAATATAGAAGAAGTGGAAGTGGTATCATCTGAAATAAATAAGTGATCTTTGGGAGTAGAACCATTTTGGTGACGTTTATACGGCCTATCCATGAAAGGGCCTTACCGGCGTAATTTTTACAGTTGAGTCTAACTGTATCCAACAGGGGTAGGTAGTTTATTTTAAATATCTTTTCAGTAGAATTAGCCAACTTGATTCCTAGGTATTTTAGTTCTTTAGTCCATCTAAAACTAAACTCTCTCTTCAATGTTTCCCTTTTAATTTTATTTAAGTTTATATTTAATATTTCTGATTTTGCCATATTTATTTGAAAGTTGGATACCTCCCCATATTCCCTTATGACTTTTATTAATTTGGGCATAGTGGTCACTGGGTCTGATATATATAGTAACACGTCGTCGGCATAAGCTGCGACTTTATGTTTGTCTCCTCCGATCTTAATGCCACTTATATCTGGGTCTGCGCGTATTGTTGCCAAGAACGGTTCCATAGTGAGGACGAAGAGCAGGGCATCCCTGTCGCGTACCATTCTCCATTTCAAATGGCAGGGACATTACTCCATTCACTCCCACCGTTGCCATTGGATGATGGTACAGGGTTTTAATTCCCTGAATCATTCTGGGGCCAAGCCCCATAATTTCCAAAGTCTGGAACATGAACCCCCAGTCTACCCTGTCGAAAGCTTTTTCGGCATTGATCGACAGTAGTAGCCCTGGGGGTCCCTCATCCCTCACCTTTTGCAACAGAAGCAATGTTCTAACCCCGTTGTCCTTCCCCTCCCTTTTAGGAACAAACCCCACCTGGTCTGAATTGACCAGGGCATTCATTGACCCCTTTAACCTCTTTGCCAGTATTTTTGCGTAGAGTTTTGTGTCGGTATTGGGGAGGGAGATGGGACGATAACTTGAGCATAATGTTTTCTCTTTTCCATCTTTCAATATGATCGTGATGGAAGCCTTTAAGGCCTCTCTGCTCATCTCGTAACCCTCTCCCAACCCATTAAAATACCGACACAACCTTGGAATCAGTATTTCCTTGAATATTTTATAGTAAGTTAGGGTGAATCCGTCCGGGCCCGGACTTTTCCCAGGGACCATTTCAGCTATTGCATTTCTGACCTCATCTTCGGAAATTGGTGTTTCCATGCCGTCTCTTTCATTATCTGTAAGCTTAGGCAATACTGCCTTTTTTAGATACTTATAGTTTCTTTCTCTCTTATTGCATGTCTGAATACCCTGTTTGGAGACAGAATAAAGCTCCTGATAATAATTTTTAAAAGCCTCCGCTACTTGTCTCGAAGAGTGCACTAGATTGCCCTCCTTGGTCTGGATTTTTTCTATGAAATTCCTAGCTTTACCCTTTTGTATTATTTTTGCTAAATGTTTACTTGGTTTATTTGCCCAGCAGTATCTACCTCCTACTATCTTACTATGTATTGCTCTGACTTCTTGTTCCAATGATGTTTTCAACTCGGTTCTTTTGATGACTGTTTGTTTATACGTCTCTGATGGAAGATGACCTATTTGCCTCTTGTGTTTCTGTTCTAAACGACCTAACTCCTCTGTTAATTTTTGAATTTTCTCACGTCTCTCTTTTTTCTTCCTTGTCCCTAGCTCGATTAAGACTCCTCTTATATAGGCTTTATGGGCCTCCCACAAGGAAGACCCAGATACATCTCCCGAATCGTTTACCGCAAAGTAATCCTCTAGTTCTTTACTGATTCTATTGAACCCATCCTCCCCTCTTATCAGTTCTTCGTTTAGGCGCCACTGCCCAAAATGTCCCTCCTCTTCACCTATTGTAATTTTTATGGACATTGGTGCATGATCCGAGTATGTTATATTTCCTATCCAGGAATCAACCACCTTGTCAATATCCCTATCAGCCCATAGTCAATCCGGGAGTATGACCCGTGCACAGGGGAATAAAACGTATAGTCCCTTTTTTGCGGATGTTGCACCCTCCATTAATCCACCAGCTGAAGGCTGACGAGTTTTTGTTTAATCCTTCTTAATTGTATACTGTTCTTCCCCTGTGCCCTGGCCATACTGTCCAAACCCGGGTCCATACAGAAGTTAAAATCCCCCATTAGAATCATATGCCCCTTCCTAAACTCTGTTAATTTTCCCAGAACTTATGCCACATATTTCATCGGGTTTTTGTTTGGAGCATAAATATTAGCTAGTGTGTAATCTCTTCCATTCAGTCTACCTTTAAGGAATAAATATCTACCTTCTGTATCCGCTAGCCTCTCTTCCAGTTCAAACCTAGTTATTTTTGCAAATCCGATGGCGACCCCCCGTGTTCTATTTGAAATAGCGTCTTTTTGGAACCAGACCGGGTATTCCCCTGAAAATAATCTTAATCTTGATTGATGTGATATATGTGTTTCCTGTAGTAATACCACCTCTGGTCCAAGCAGTCTAAGCTCAATGAATATACTTCGTCTTTTGTTGGCCATATTTAGGCCTTTGACGTTATACGTTATACATTTTATTATCTCTAAAATCATTTTTCTAATTTCCGGCCTTCCCCCTAGCCCCAGACCTTGGAGAGATGTCCCATGTTCTCCTTATTGAGATTAAGATGAACCCCCCTCCCTTATCCCTCCCTCCCTTTCCCCCCTCCCTCCCCCCTTCCCCCTTCCCTACTTTCCCCCTTTTGGTCTTATCTAGACCTTTAGGCCAATGAGGATCGCATACATCATAACCCTCCATTGGTCTCCACCTCCAAAGGTGGAGCTGTTGGTGAGTCGGCTCACCGATCGATGTTATCCTGGCAACCAAATGTGCTAATCAGTACCTTACTACTCCTATCTTACCTAATTTCCTTTACTAGTTCCCCCCCCCCTCCCACCCCCTCCCCGGTTCCCCCTTCTTCTGCTCTTCTGTTTACAACGATCCTATTCCCAGTTCGATCCACCGTTCATTTGACCAGTCCATCGTCGTAGGCACTTGAAGGCACAATTTCCTGCAAAATTCCTCAATCTCCTCCGGGAATCTCAACCTGGCAGTTCTACCATCTTTATTGCCCAGTAGGCATGCTGGGAATCCCCATGTGTATTTTATATTTTGATTTGTCATTTGTTCCAAGAGTGGCTTCAGGAGACGTCTTCTCGCTAATGTGTCTTTTGCTAAGTCTGCAAATACTTGGATCCTTGCTTCCTCGTACTGTAATGGAGTTTGCCCCCTCAATTTTATCCATATTTTTTCCTTGTCTTCGTAATATCTGAACCTCACAATTATATCACGACTTCTTTCTGTTCGACTATTGTCCAACCTTCCCATGCGATGCACCCGCTCAATCTTTGGGAAGTCCCCCCTTCCATCTCCAAAAGTGGAGAGAAGATAGCTGCTACGGTCTTCCTGAGGTCCTCACCCCTCTTTTCCGGGATACCACGAATTCTCAGATTCTGTCTGTGGTTTCTGTTCTCCTGGTCCTCTAATCTATAACAAATTTTCATCTGATTTTGTTGAGTTGTTTTGATTTGTTCTTTTAAGTCTGAGATTTCCCGCTCCTGTTGCTCGATTATATCTTCTGCTCTTTCCACTCTGGCTAACAAGTTGCCTAGGTCTGTCCTAAGCATATTTATCTCCAATTTGATTGAGGTTTCCAGTGCTTTGAACATCTCTGCGATTTCATTTTTAGAGGGGAATTCTGGTTCATGCCTATGTTCCATCATTCTAGTTGATTCATGCACACTTTCGATTAGTGATGACTCTCTGGATTGAGTGGGGGTCTGATCTCCCTTACCGTTTTGGCCCTTTTTCCTCTTGTCCGACATAGTTGACGTTTGGACTTCTTGCTGGGCCCTCCCCAAACTCCCCCCTCTGGTTAAGTACTGTTTAATAGAGCTTCCAGTGGCACTTCCAGCTACGTTGTCTTTAGGTGTCTTCGGAGGGCCCCCTTTCCCCAATTTGGATGTATTTCTGCTCATTATTTATTCCAATGGACTGTATGGCAAGAATTTTAATCGCCCCATTCGAATAGTGCCAAAAGATTTTCGTTTTTCCAACACCAAGGCTGTTTTTTGTTCTTACACTTGTGTTCTCTCCGAAGTTCTTTTCCAGATTAGGAACCGAGTAATTAATCTGTTTTCTGTGAGATGAATACTTTATTGAAGGTATTACTTATTTCTAGCGTCTTCACCTTAGCCACCTCTTTCTAGGGGTTTGCTGATTTTAATGCTTTTATTATCCCATTCCTATTGATGCTGGTGGGTATCTCTGCTGTGAGTGGTACCTATATTTCTGTTGCTCAACATATGGTACCAGGACTAACAATCATAATATACTGTTAGGGCGCACCTAGAGGCTTTTGGGCACAACTAGGGACTAAGGATGTCTAATGCTTCCTGAACACCTTCCCCTTTAATGCAAATGTAACGGTACTACTCGGGTCGACAGAAGATTACATCAACAAATTTCTATCAACCTTTGTAGTATCTTTTGACCCAGATGGTTGTTGACTATGTCCATAGGATGGTGGACAAATGTCCCACCCTTCTAATAATGATACTGCAGCTTGTTGACACTCTCATTTAAAGGTGTGTTAGGAACTAATCAACATTCTAATGCCCCTCCGTCCCTTGCCTCCTGTGTAATAAGGTCTACACCGGCCTAATTCCAGGAGTTTCTGTTTATTGTGCGCAGGTTTTTGGGGTAATATCCATAAGAAATGATTTATACTATTTATGTTTGTTCTTGAGCCTTAGTACTTCGTATGCCAACCATAAAGGTGTCCAATATAGTTGATGAATAGACAAACAAAAAAAAAAAAGTGCTTTATTGCCTATTGCCCCATCTACTCCACACAAACCAATGTCTCTACTCCAAGGTCTTCACCAAACCACATCCATATAGAGACACTGAACAAATGTAGCATTGTTAGCACAAGCATACAATGGTGCATTGTAGTTAACCCATTACTTATCTCTCTGGTTTAGACTATTTAGAATAACATTTAGGCCCATTACTCGTCTCCTTTGTTTAAACTTATGCTGAGTAACAAGCTGGTATTGTAGAGTCTCAATTGGGACTAGAGTATCCCTCCAGGTGTGTTAACGATGTTGTATAGTTAAATTTAAATTATTTCATTTCCCACATTTCATCAGCAGTAAAGTGAGTATTGTTTGTTGACCAGTAATAATGTTCACCCTATGTTGCCGATAACCTTCTATCGATGTAACTGGCTGTATATAAAGTCCCATGTAGTTTTATTCAACAGTTCCCACACCTTAGCATCTCCTCCTCCGGCATATTTTTCCCCTTCGGGAGTCAATTTTCAATATTCTTCTTAACTTTGATGATATAGGCAGGAAAAAGCACCTCTTACCATCATCTGACAGAGCCTGCGACTTTACTCTAGATATGGCGATCCGGTGCCGACTGCATGTGTTCTCAGTAGGGGAGATTGTTCGAGGAATACTGCAGGCTTAGGGGAACCCAGGTCGGCTGGTCACTTACAGACGGATCCGCTCCGTCCGCTTGCCTTCGCGCTGACAGGCTCAAGTGGGGGGGTAGGGGGAGAGAACTGAGGTATCCTGTGGGTGAAGCCAGAGCTTCTCTCCGACCTTCGTGGTCGCACCGCTGAGCCCGTTTCTCCCTGGACTCCGAGCTCCCGGCGCTTAGTTGTGGTGTGAACACCGCGCTCTGCTTCCTCGCCTCACCACTAAGTCTGCCTCGTCCGCTTCAGCAGCCATTTGAAGCGAGGCAGCCTGGACGCCAGTTTACCGACCCACCGCCAGCTCCTCCCTTCCTCACGTCTCACGTCATCCCCTCCCTCCAGCTAAAGTTTTTAACATTTTTTTTTTAACTATTTTAAAACAGTTTTCCTGTGAAAAAAGAATCAGAAGATTTATATTAATAACCACCACTAAATTAAGGCCCAATTTGTCCTCCAAATCAAGGAATAATTTATCTTGGGTCCTTGGGTGCACCAAGATTATGCATACTTTTAGGGTGTTGTGGGTAACAAAAAGTTGAGAAATGCTATTCTAAGCATCTGGTTGCATTTAAATACTTTCTACGCATATGCATTTAGAAACCCATAGTAGAAGGCTGCTTAAATCAGACCTACCATCAGATAGATTTTTCGTGTTTTCAGAAAATATTTTATGTCTTACACAATACAAGGACTATAGAAAAGAAGCAACATAATGCAATTATAATAACAAAAAAGTTTTTTTTTTCCTTCTAGTCCTAGTACCTTCTAATGGGATGTGAGGAATAGAGTTTTCATTCTGGGTGATGTATGTGGTCACCAAAGTGGTAGCCTGCTGAGTAAACTATGTGAACAGAAGCAACTACGGTATGTGTGGGATTTGGCCTTGTATGTCATGTGCAGGTCCACATACAGTCCAGGATACAGATACTGGGTAAGATGGTCTTGCCATTTCTAGAGGCATGGAGAAAGCAGGCAGCAAATCAACCTACCACAAGGCTAATTTAAACAAAAACAGTTTATTGTTTTCTTGAGCAAGAAAGATTTAATTTCAAAATCAAGAGCTTTGTATTAGCCAGCAAGATTGCCAATCACAGTGAAGGTCCAACAGAAAGTCAGCATTTAGTCCAGGACACAAATACTGGTTAAGATGGTATTGGCTTTTCTGGAGGCATGGAGCAAGCAGGCATCATTGTGCAGGACAAATTAACCTCCCTGGGAGGTAGTTTAAAAAAAATTAAAAAAAATTGTTTTCTTTGTTATTCGGAAAAGAAAAAATGAATAACAAAATCAAGAGCTTCCTATTACTCAGAAAGATCACCCATCACAGTGAAGGACCAACATAGAGCCGACATGTAATCCAGGGTGCAGATATCAGTTAAGACGGTGGCTTTTCTGGAGGCATGGAGCAGGAGACATCCTTGTGCAGGATAAACTGATCTCCTGGGAGGCTAGTTTAAACACAATAGCTAATTATTTTTTTTAATAAGCTAGAAAGAGTTAATTATAAAAGCAAGAGCTTCATATTAGTCAGCAAGATCACCCATCATAGTAAAGGTCCAGCAGAGAGGCAGGATCTACTCCAGAATGCAGTTTCTGGTTAAGATGGTGTTGGCGTTTCTGAAGGCATGGAACAAGCAGACATCATTGTGAAGGACAAATTAACTTCCTAGTAGACTAGTTTAAACAGCAAGAAATAATTCATTACCAAATCAAGAGCTTCCTGTTAGCCAGCACGATCATCCATCACTGTATAGGACCAACAGTGAAGTGGAAGGATGGCAAGCCAGCTCTTGACATCTTTAGGAATAACTGGAATTTGCATATTGGCAAACTGGGCCAATACTGTAATGGACAGTCTCCTGATCATTAGGGAGCCAGTATGGGCCATGCCAGCTTATGACATATTCAGGAGTGTGTGAATTGCCACATTTGGGAACCCCAAGTTCAGGAGCTATCTTAGTGCTATTGATGAAGACCTTTGGAGATATGGACAGGGTGCACGTTTTGTTGCCTACACTTTGTTCCCACTGTCAGTTTGCTAACTTTATGGAGGTAACATGTGTTTGTTAAAGTACATATTTTTTACACTTTTAGTTTAAAAAGTAGAATTTTTACAAGACCAAACAGTTTTCTACTTCTAGCCTCATCAAAAAGCTGAAATCGCAGGTGGTTTTATGCTCTAAAGGAAGAACTGTACAGGCAGCCTTAAAATAGCATCCTCATGTTTCTGCAATGCTTCTAAGCAGCTTTAGCCTTTGCCTGTGGAACACCAAGGGAACAAAATCTTTACAACTTAAAAGTATGCTCAGAAACGTTCTTAGTCTATTCAGCAGGGAACGAGAACTTGGTTCCTGGTCATGTGAGACCATGAGAAAAAGCAGAGAAAATTCTGCCAATGAGAGGTCATGCAAGTGTGCGTGAGCTTCTGAAAAATGCTCTGTGGAAGGTTTCAATGTAGATCATTATAAAAAGATGGTTTGTTAAATTAATCATAAGGCATGTTGAGGCGCAGTCCACATAGCATCCATTGAACAGTCATTATTTTAGTGCAGGTTAGAGAAATAAAGATCATTTGCAGTATAGTTGGATAGGCTCAGTGGCTAAAGGATTGTTTGTTGCAAGAACACACATGGGAAGGCAGGTATTAAAGTAGAACTAAAGCCAAAACTTTAGGAAGGAGTATGACCGCTTTTTTTTTTTACCATCTGTATACCAATGGGGAGATTTCCGTTTACTTCCTGTCTCATTGCCACAACAGGAAATGAGGGGAAATCCCTCCAACATGAGGGAAATTCCTGGTTGTCAACAGGTATACAAGAACTGGGGACACTAGTTCCTAGTGTCTAGTTGGAAGTTTTCTCCTTATTCCTGTTCTAGTGCAACCCAAATGTGGGATTTTCTTTCACTTTCACTCTTGGTGTTAACAGTAAACAGGACAACTAGAGAATCTTCCTATTTGGGACACAGACAGCAATAATAACCTGACAGGTGTCCTAATCCCTCTCCACTCTATTCAAAGCTAAAAAAAAAAAAAAAAATTTGCCTTTAGTTATACTTTGACTTTGTGGCTCAAATGAGTCACAAGAAAAACTGTTGGTTCTGGGACAGCAGAGGATGGGCAATGCCTGCCCGCCTGTGTTCTGCATTTTTGGCCACCCTAGGGGCTTATAAAAGCATAGCTCTTAAAAATGGCAGACATATGCCAGTGCTTATGTATGTATAAATGGTTATAAAATACATTAAAACAAGAGAACAAAAGTGAAGTTGCAAAATGGAAAGAATTACATTTTTCCCCCAGGCCACTACAAATATAGAGTATGTTGGGCTGGTGGCCCTGAGTGGAGGTACTCCCTCGTTCAGACCTTAACAATAGTGGGTCTAATTTCAATCAATTTGAAATACCCTAATTCTCATTTTCACAGGCTTCCTCCATGCCACATGACTGGTCCCCTGAAGGCACTTCTTTTCTCTGCCCAGCTGGTCCAGCTCTCCAACAACGTCATCATTTGCAATCCTGCATTGTACTTGAGGACATTGAGGGACCATCCACATCTCAGGAGTGTAGGATAGTGGAAAAGTGTTGGTTGCTGATGGACGTAATTCACCTTTTTTATCATTCTTTACACTACATGAGCAGTTAATTCTCGCAGTGAAGAGGGAGGCCCACTGAAAGGGTAACTTGGTCTCCTGCCTAGAGTTCAGCTTTAAAAACGTATTTAGAATTTTTTTATAGGCAATTAATTTGTGCTCAACATTCTTGGGCGTGTCAACTATAGGCACTAGGCAACCGTTCGCTTTAATTCATACAGTAATTCTGCAAGAAAATATGCATCAAGTCAAATAAAAGATGGAAAAAAATACATTTAAAGCAATTTTTTAAAAAAGGGGATCTTATGTCCGCAACCACTTAGAACTGAGTTCCGCCCAAAAGTGGAACTTCCGCTCATCTGTCTTCCCCCCCTCCGGTGCCACATTTGGTGGCGGCAGCACCCGACAGCTGATGGAAACATCGCCTGTGGTGTCGGCATCACTGGATTCCAGGACAGGTAAGTGTCCTATTATTAAAAGTCAGCAGCTACAGTATGTGTAGCTGCTGACATTGTTTCCTTTGTTTCCTTTTTTATTCTGGATAGAGTGGGGAAGAGTTAAAAGGCCTGCCATTGGAAAGATTTTCCCCCCACTTTCTGTCCCAGTGACAACCATACAAATAAATGGCGGAGTACAGTTGTCACGGGGACAGAAGGGCACAGAGATTAATGAAAACATTCCTCACTCTACCAAAAATTGTCTCTTTGGAGAGAATACCTATCACTTCCTGTCCTGACAGGAAGTAAAGGAAACCTCCCTAATGGGGACACAGGCAGCGATAAAAACCTGACAGAGCTCTAACCTTATGTCTGTCTATCCACGTCAAAATCAAAAGTTTTGCATAAAGTTTGGCTTTAACTATAATTCAGATGAGCTCAGGATAATGCCTTAAAGTAGAATTCCAGCTTAGATCTAACTAATCTTAAAACTGTCCCTCCCCCCTCCTAACGCCTATGCTAACTAACCTGTGTAAGAAAGATGTGCAGTATTTCAGAAAAGTGAGTACACCCCTCACATTTTTGTAAATATTTTATTATATCTTTTCATGTGACAACACTGAAGAAATGACACTTTGCTACAATGTAAAGTAGTGAGTGTACAGCTTGTATAACAGTGTAAATTTGCTGTCCCCTCAAAATAACTCAACACACAGCCATTAATGTCTAAACCGCTGGCAACATAAGTGAGTACACCCCTAAATGAAAATGTCCAAATTGGGCCCAAAGTGTCAATATTTTGTGTGGCCACCATTATTTTCCAGCACTGCCTTAACCCTCTTGGGCATGGAGTTCACCAGAGCTTCACAGGTTGCCACTGGAGTCCTCTTCCACTCCTCCATGATGATATCACGGAGCTGGTGGATGTTATAGATGCGCTCCTCCACCTTCCGTTTGAGGATGCCCTCACAGATGTAGGGTTTAGGTCTGGAGACATTCTTGGCCAGTCCATCACCTTTATCCTAAGCTTCTTTAGCAAGGCAGTGGTCATCTTGGAGGTGTGTTTGGGGTCGTTATCATGTTGGACTACTGCCCTGTGGGCCAGGCTCCAAAGGGAGGGGGATCACGCTATGCTTCAGTATGTCACAGTACATGTTGGCATTCATGGTTCCCTCAATGAACTGTAGCTCCCCAGTGCCGGTAGCACTCATACAGCCCCAGATCATGACACGGCCATCTTTATGTAGAGCAACAATTCTTTTTTCAGATCCTCAGAGAGTTCTTTGCCATGAGGTACCATGTTGAACTTCCAGTGACCAGTATGAGAGAATGAGAGCACCAAATTTAACACGCCTGCTCCCCATTTACACCTGAGACCTTGAAACACTAACGAGTCACATGACACGGGGCAAGGAAAATGGCTAATTGGGCCCAATTTGGACATTTTAACTTAGGGGTGTACTCACTTTTGTTGCCAGCGGTTTAGACATGAATGGCTGTGTGTTGAGTTATTTTGAGGGGACAGCAAATTTACACTGTTATACAAGCTGTACACTCATTACTTTACATTCTATCAAAGTGTAATTTCTTCAGTGTTGTCACATGAAAAGATATAATAAAATATTTACAAAATTGTGAGGGGTATACTCACATTTGTGAGATAATGTATATACTTACCTTTCGGTCCAGTCACGTCATCCCCCTTTGTCAGCAAGCAGTGACTTCAGAGGAGCAGAGGGAGTTGCAACAACAGATGGGCCATTGAAACCTATGGGTGACAACACTAGCCATTTGCTAGGCTTTGTTGGAGCATTCTCTTCTCCCCTGCAGCTGCTGCTTGCTGACACAGGGGAGATCACATGACTGGAGTGGGCTGAAAATAGGTAAGTATATACAACCTTCTTACACAGATCAGTTAGCATAGGCGTTAAAAGGGGCAGGGACAGTTTTACAGCTAATTAGGTGTAAACTGGAATTCCACTTTAAACAATGCTTACTACTTTTTTTCTGTATTTTTTTCCTTTTTATGTTCTAAATAATAGTTTTTACTGCAGACACTGCTATTATAAGAAATGTGGCAGATTATGCAGCTGACCTTTTCCCCATTAATGACATACAATGCCTTGATCCACACTGTGAGGATGCGGCCATCTTAGTAGAGACTATAATGTAAGTTGAAGCACCACACGACTGCTAAAGGCCCAGATATGTTTTTATTCCAGTAAAGGTCAATGGGACAATTGAAAGAGTATCCAATGCATTTCGGGGATCCAAAACTTTCTCCTTCTTCAGAGCTTGAGATTGAAAGCAATATAAATGGGCTAGAAGCTAAAGGTTGTTGTAAAATCCAGCTACTGACCTCTGCTTGTAATCACACAGAAAGAAATACTATTAAACATCCAGCTCACTTCTATTCCATTTATATTTCTTTTAAATTTCAAGCCCTGATTAAGGGGGTGATTTTGGACCCCCAAAACATGTTGGCCACTCTTTTGAGTCTCCCTGACCCTTATTGGAATAATGTTGTATCTAGACCTTGTAGCAGTGGTGTGAAGCTGTAGTTTACATTTTTGTTACCTGCCTGGAAATCAGATAACCTACATCAATATCAAGATAAGCTAGCAACACCAATAAAAAAAACTTACGGGTCCACGGCTACTTTTCCACTTTTCTTTGTTATCTTGGTAGTGGTAGGGCTTTGCTTTATTGTGTCAGAGCTGCCCTCCCAATGACTGGTGATCTGATGACCAGTGGGGACAGTTATCAAGAAGCAGCAGTAAAGGTGGAGGAAGTACAGATAACCAGAATGCATTAAACAGATGCAGGGAGATTCTTGAACTGCAGGCCCTCAGTTACTGCTTTATCTCCAGCAAAGAGAACAGTGAGTAGCACAGAAGTGATATCACCATATCTCACTCCTGAAACTAGCAGTCAGAGAGGCAGCAGTGCTTTGGATCTCATGCTGCAGATAGACAAATATGACTCTCAAGAGGGCCTAGGCACAGTCACATGTCAGAACATGCACTCCTGTTTTTTAAGGGTAAATTAAGGCAAAATGTAAACTTTAGGGTACTGTTTGGCCCCAATTAACATTTCTAAAAGGCCAATTTAAGAGAAAAAATCTTCAGTTTTTGAGTTCACATCCTAACCGCATGTAAACTGATTCCTGTGCAAGTATGTAGGCTTTTGACTTCATTGATGCTGCTTGTATGGATCCGATGATGACCTAATGACCTCAAAATTTTCTTTTTAAAAGTATGAAGCCAGAGACAGCCAGGGCCCCAGCCTGTAGGCACCCCATCTTTGGCACCCAAACCAACTCCCTCCTACTAAGATCACCTTTTACACTGAAACGTCTTCTGATTTACCAACCTTAACCTTGTAATCCTCACCCTTGCATTATTTACTAGCGAGCCAAGGACCTGGAATTAGATTGCAACCAGTAAAGTCAGTACCCCAAATTTGGCTGCTTGGCTTGGATGCATATCTTACTAAGTAGTAAATATGTATAAAGCCAAACTTTTTTTTTTTCATTTTATAGAGTGGTGAAGGGTTAGAACGTCATTTTATTGCTTTGTCCCTCACTAGAGAGATTAAATTGGAATTCAAGTAAAAAATCTAATTCTTGCTTAGTATGTTTAAGAACTAAATTTTTTATATTATGCTTTTTCTTCATTGCTGATTGTCTAGATTAGAAACAACAGTCTGACCTAGACAATCATCAATCCCCTGAGCTTTACACAATGGTGTGCCTGTGTGGCTGAATTTGTCAGCTCACAGGCACTTCCTTAAACCATTTTTGGTTTCTGTGAATTCATTAGAGCACAGTCCTGATTAGCCACACCCCTTCCTGCCCTTGCCCTGCCCTTGTCCTGCCTCTGTCCTGCTTCCATCCCACCAGGCTCCGCCCCATCCTACCCCAGCCAGCGACAGGAATATGCTGCAGCTCCTTCTAGCATTATTAGGGCTTGCAGACATGCTCAACAGCCACACTGTCTGGAAATGATGGGGGCATTTTTAAGCAAAAAAGGTACAAGAAAACATCTTTTTACAATTTCACACATACTTGTATTGGGGTATAACATTGCTGGAGGGTGAGTTAAGGCAAGCTTTTCCTTCTGCTTTAACTTTGTTAATTGCCATTGACCCAGGGACTACAAGAGACGGGTGGATTTTGAGTTGTCGCCATGTGATCTCTGCCTATGGAGAGAATCAGAGATCAGATTGCTCCCTCCTTCAACAGAATTCAATGGTTTTAGTTAATAAAGAGAAACTTGTACTTAAGAAGCATGAATGCTTCTTTTAAGCTTTCCAGTAAGCAGATTGGACAGAATAGAAAGGACTAATGTATGTGGCGGCAGGTCTGCTTTAGCGCCCAGCTATATTCACAGATGTGGAGAATGTTTCCAATAGTCAGCACAGCTTTTTTACCTGAATGTCTTATAAAGTATTTAAAGTTTTACTAAACCCAGAACCCTGCATTTACTATATGTGGTCTCCCACAGTACACAGAACATGGAAATGCAATTATTTTATTAAATATAAACTGCTAAATACCTTTTCTCATCAGCATTATATAGCAGTCTTTTGACTTCTATCAGTGTCTGGTTAAAGCATGTAGGAGGAGTTTTCATTCTACTCTGACTGGCCTATGAGGCAGAAGCACTTCTGAACCTCTGTCTGGACAGTGATGATTGGCCCTGTGCTGATCACATGTTCCCTCCCAAGAAAAAAAAAAAAATTCCAGCAATACACACCAAACTGAGCATATGCAAAGTGCCCCCAAGGCTCTGTACTATCAGGAGATGGATTTTGTCCTCTTCGAAAAGTTTCACACATTTATACATGCAGTAACACTGAGCTTACCAGCCTTGCTGAACTGAAACCTGTATCTGTAGGCTACCACTGCTGAAGGCTCCTTCTAAAAATGTTGTCATGCTGATCCTCTGGTTTTAGTACTTTCTGATATTCTGGTCGTGAACAACATGCAGATCAGGAGCTCTGACTTCACTGCCACCCACCCAGCTGCATACTTGTTCCAGGCAGGGGCAGACTGACCATTCGGGCACTCGGGCACTGACCGAGGGCCCCATGCCACTAAGGGACCCCATCAGGGTTGCCAGCCTCAATAAAACCAGGGACAGTATGTAAAAATCTATGTTTTTTTTAAAAATCCCAAGATTATAGCTGCCCCGCCTCTCCAGTACCATTTCAGTGTGTGTATGTGTATTCTGTGTGTATATACTGTGTGTGTTTATTGTATGTCTGTGTGTGTATACTGTGTGGCCTCATAATCTATTGCCTGGGGGCCCCATGATCTCCTATTGCCCGGGGGCCCCATAATCTTCTCCTATTGCCCGGTGGCCCCATAATCTCCTATTGCCCGGGGGCCCCATAAGTTGTCAGTCCGCTCCTGCTTCCAGGGCAGTGAATACCTGTCAGGTAAGTAGTATAGGCCTTATGATGTCTAAGGTCGGCCCTGTCTGGGTTTCATGCCACCCATAGATGCCACTTTAGCCACCCTCCTGACTTGTGCATGACCTGTGTAGACCAAATGTCACCCATTCCCAATTTGCAATTCCCCCTTTACATACCAAAGAACCCCCCATAACTTAACCACCCCATCTAAAATGATGAGACCACACCTTTTGTTTATGGAGTAAAATGGCCACAACAGCCTCTTTATTAAAACAACTCCAAATAAATACTCCAAATAAATAACCAATAAAATAACCAATAAAACCAACAATGACACATTAATAACATAACTGTTAGCCCCAGTCTGATGGTCTCTGACGGTGACCCACCTTTTCCAAATATATATATAAATATATATAACTATATGACTATATAGCCACGGATAACCAACGCACTGTGGGACTTTTACCAAACAAATAGCCCTCCAGCTGTAGCCGCTCGGAGACAACCGCTTCCCGCAGCGCCACCAAACCCAGTATTCCCTCCAACGTTCAGGAATACACCGGAGGGGAACATGCAAATGATGAGCCCCCCACCCCTTTTAATCCATCCGTTTACCGCCCCCGTCAAAGACCACCAGAATAAAACAGCCCCCCAACCAAACTGACCACCTCTGCTGTCATGACGACCCGTTCAGTTCCTGCAAAAGAGAAAAAACACCACAACAACTACTCAAAATATTGCACACATACTATATAACATTCTAGGGAGGGAGGGTGGGAAAAACTGCCTCCTCTGATGCACTCTCCTCACACTGCCCCCTTTTACTCCTCCCCCCCTTTAAATACCACCACTCCCCTTTCTCACAAAGTTTCCCAACTTACCTCCCCTTTTACCCATACTACTTTTCTCCTTGTTTTGTTAACCCTTTCCGTGTCTCCCTTGGGCACACTGTCATGCCCGGCCCTACACTACCCCTCCTTTCAGTCCTTCTCGTTCCGTGCCTCACTGATTTACAAGCTGAGGAAGTGGAACAGATGCCACTCTGCTCTTCCAGACCTGCACACCAGGACACCGATATTGGTGCAAAAGTAAGTTAGTACACTGGGTTAAAAGACAGGGTTTATTTTGCAAGTGATCAGTGAGTTTGAAAAGACAGAATAAACATCTAAGAGAAAAGGGTGGGACTTTAAATGAATTGTGTGAATGCTCAGAAACAAAATCGATGAACAACTAGGAAAATTTTATTCAATTCATAAAAATATAACATGCATAAAATATATCAATCATAAATGGAAAGAAATATTGGCAATAATAGCAGCAATTTTACATGATTATATGAATACAGAAATTCTCCATGGTACACCAATTGGATATTATTACACAACCATATATTAAAGAGTATACACCAAAGGCCTCCAAAGATTCCAAATAAAAATTAGAATTGCCGCCCGCCCCTCTCTTGGCTTTGCGGCGTGACGTTGGTGGGCGGTCCCCGTGGTAGCGCTTATATGGGCATAGCCTCGGCGGTGCTGGCTCTCGAGGCTTTCACTTCACTGGATGTCACGTTCGTTTGGGGGTACTGCCTTCTTCCCCTCACACTGTTCCACACTGCACACCAGGTATCCTTATTTCTGTCATGTCCTCTCATGCTTTGTCCGTTCCTCCTTTCTCTATATCTTCACCTCAGGGTACTTGGTCTTTTCCTTTTTCCATCCTCAGCATTTTCTCAGGTGTTTCAATCTAGATTTCCTTTCAACCCCCACACGGGCTCAATTTCTTTTTGGGGCAGTATTACTCTTGTATTCTCACTTTCACACTGCTTTCTATCTCTTGGCAGTTTTGTAATTTCTTCTTTAACCTTCACTTTTCACTTCAGGTTTGCCTCGGGGGACCATGCCTGCCCTGGATGGCACCCTGTGGGCTGCCCCTGTCGATCCATCCATCTCAGCTCCCGGGGGGTGGCGTCTCCGATGGTCAGGCGGTGTACGGCTCTCTGCCACCACCCTACAAACCAGAATGCGTAAGCATGTACTTTGTGTGGGGCTTTTTTATCACCCCACCTTTGTTTCATGTATATACTTACCAGACCAATTTTCTATCCTAGATAAGATACGCGCTTGCTCCTGACGAGTGGCACAACAGCCACGAAACGCGTAGAGCTACCATTGTCGCGTTTTTTACCAGCGTCATGCATTTCTAATTTTTATTTGGAATCTTTGGAGGCCTTTGGTGTATACTCTTTAATATATGGTTGTGTAATAATATCCAATTGGTGTACCATGGAGAATTTCTGTATTCATATAATCATGTAAAATTGCTGCTATTATTGCCAATATTTCTTTCCATTTATGATTGATATATTTTATGCATGTTATATTTTTATGAATTGAATAAAATTTTCCTAGTTGTTCATCGATTTTGTTTCTGAGCATTCACGCAATTCATTTAAAGTCCCACCCTTTTCTCTTAGACTAGTACAGGGATGGAAACGCATGACCACATCAGGTCATGGTTTCATTTAAAGTCCCACGGGATATATAGTCCAAACCACTTTCTAATAGACAGAATAAACATTTCTGCTGAGAAATGTGAAGACCCGTTATTGTCCTGGGACTCAGTGCACACTGCATTCCTACTAAGTAAAGTAGTGTGCTCTGATTCCCAGGACAATAAAGGGTCTTTACGTTTCTCAGAGATATGTTTATTCTGCATTTTCCTACTCACTGCCACTTGCTTATGCTTGTCTGAGTGTAAATTAAATTAGCATCGCTGTTTTCTCTTTTTTGGAATTTTTGTATAGTATCTGTTTTGAAGTTTTTTTTTATCGCTTTGCATTTCTCATTATGGCATGTCTGCAGTTTGCTGGGGCTCATTTTACTTCCACGCTACATGCCATACACTGTCAAGCTACACTTACTTTATTGGTCATGCCTCCAAGTGCTATGCGCCCTGCATTTTTCCTCTTAATACCTTCACGGAGTCCCTCCTACCTATGCATTCATATTTTGGTGCCTCCTATTTAAATTTCTATCTCTTGATTAAAGAGTTTGTAACCAATTAATGAGGGCATGTTAAAAATGGTTTTGTGGGTGTGACTACAAATAGGGACATTTTTTGGGGGAGTGGTCAGTAGGATTCATAGAAATTCATTTTGAAAATCTGGTCACCTTAGTCCAAAGGTGCCTGCATATACCAACCACAGCTTTAATTGTTCCCTATGTACCCAAAAGACAGTCCATTCTAACTGTTAAAAACCCCTAAAGGTGGCAATACACATATCACATTAAAAATAAAATAGCTGCGTGCTAATATGCAGTATAAAAATATACATATAAATGTAAACAATCAGAGATGCTGCTGCTGTCATTGAAAGTGCTCCCACGATAACAGTAATAAGATATAAATGTGACAGCGCTATTTATATCTTATTACGCATATCACATTATGATCGATCTAGGTAAGAGTGATCGCAAACAAGCAATTCATCATCATTTAAACTATGAACAATGCAACACATTATAGATTTAAAATATGATTTTAGAAACTATTTATTGACAAAGATCATTTATTCGATCAATATTATGATCCATTCTATGACACACGTGCGGATATTTGTTCGATCAGTTAGAAGCAAGTGATCAAATTTTGCTGTGGCCAATCAATGCGCCAACACGAAAAATCTATTTAAAGCTAACTAAATTGATTGTCTTTGATTTACCATTCTTAATCATTTTGAATAGGTTAATCCAATAGAATGATCAATTAAATGTTCATATTGGTACACCTATGGCCAATTTAAATGAGTATTTTGAGCTTAAAAAAAAAAAAAAAAAGCATATATACTCACCACCATGCTGCCCCCGCCGGCTGTAAGCTTGTGAACTGATCGATCACATGACAGCTGTTCTCTCAGTTCTCCATTTCCCCATAGCAGAGATCAGTAACTGTCATTTACAGCTCTCTGCTCTGCCCCTCCAGCACTCACCGGAGCACCAGGCTACAAAGGGCGCAGGAGCAGCTCAGCCTTTCAGCACACAGCTGAGAGCCGGCCGCTCCTGCCCCCTCCATAGCCTAGTGCTCTAATGAGGGCTGGAGGGGCAGAGCCAATCAGGCATCCAGGTGGATTTCCGACAATATGGTCAGGATCCTTCCAGAGCCTGGAGTGGCTCAGTGACATCAGCCACCAGCTGGCTTTAGCCCACTACCGGCTAATTTTGGGTCACAGGGGAGCAAAAGTAAGTGCACTCCTGTGACACAGAAAAGAAGTATGGTCCAAAAATGTAGTGGCTATACTTCTCTTTTTTAACTTCTGGCAAGTGTCATAGCTTGCCTATTTCCATCTGCTCATCACTCACTGGCTAGTAGGAATGTTTGAGACATGTGTTGGCAGGGCCAAACAAATATGGACATGCGTTTCATTCCCAGGTACCATTACCAGGTCTTTTGCCCTTATTCTTAGTGTGAGTCCTCGCTCCCAGAGGGAGCAAGCAAAGCATACATTTACCTGCTTATGTACATTTCCATGCCTGACCCTTCACCCTGCGTTCTTCCCAGCAGAACCAGGTGCAAGTTCCTAGGATAGGACATTAGTATTAAGATGAGGTGAGTTCAGTCAAATTTTCAAAGCTTTATTTGCACAACTTCAAGGTAGGCAATGTCTAGGCATTAAACATCAGGGCATATAACTACACAGCATACAACTTCAGGGCATACAGTTTCTCACCAATATAGTAATCGCCATCTGCACTTTCCCAGATTGAGACATATACTGTATGTCCTTTCCCCCAACTCCATCCTATCCTGGGCATCAGGGCCTCTCCAGATATTCCCCAGCCAGGGAATACCAATAACTGGAAGTACTACATATCAGTAGAATAGGCTCCTCCACGTCCCATGGGAGCCAGCTCTGGAATCCCACTCCTGTTCTGTCAACTCCCATCCCAAACTCGCCCTACTCTCTAAAATAATCCCATATTTATCTATGGGGAGGATACCACCTAGTGGCCAAATGGTACCAACACCCTCTTACACATCAGAGGGGATAGTGAAAGCTTTGTCACTATAAGTAAGTTCTGGAGCTTTGCCGGTTCAGAACGACCCAGCATTCAAGAGCGCAGAATGCATTTAAAGCTGCTGCAGGTGCCTACACTTTATACCTGCTAGCAGCTTTATTTATTTTTTTGTGACAAAGTAATTTAAAAAAGGTTACTGTGGGATCTCACTTTAAAGAATCACTAAAAGCTGTTGAAATATACCAATCAAATGCAACCTGTGGCAGTCTGAAAAGCGGGTCTCTTTTCTTACAGAAATAATAGTGATTGCACAAATAGACAGGTGTCCTATGTAGTGGCTGCCAATCTCTTTGTGCAATTTGATAATTAAAATATGTTGAAGCAAACATGTAAATGTGAAAATTATGTTTTTTTTTTCACATGACTGCCATGTTAACAACACAAAATGAAAGCTTATTAAAAATACACAATAGTTTCTCTTTAACATATCAGAAAGGCCTGCTGGTGGCGTACAATGATTGGATTAAAGAATTAACTTGAAAGGCAGCCTTTGCTTTCGCACAGGACTTGCAGACAAATTAGTGCTTTGACACGTTAAAGCGTTTTCACATGGTCCAAGGTTTGTTTTATCCCTTGTGCTTCTTGTAATGTTTATTTTATAGTTGCTTAAGGTTTTTTAGCTTGGCAGAGAGATGCTGCTCTGTTTATTTTGCCATCTGGGAAAATCTGTGATATTAGAAACAGCCTTAATCTGTTTAGAAATGCATGACGGGTCGCTAAAGCTTGCCAAAATGGCCTACTTTGTGCTAGATATTTAGATTGATCACTTGGCAAAGTGTCTGTTTTAATAGAGTACATAAAAGTCTCACCACTGTTTCTTATATACCCCATACCAAATCCAACATAACCACCCCCAAAACCTCATCCCATCCATCGTGATACGTTAGTTTTCAGCATGAGGAATCTGCACTGGTAGTTCTTGGAACAACAGTTCTAGACGGGCAAAAGACTAAAGTTACTCTGTAACACTGCTGACAGTCACACCCCAGCACCTAAATCTGCCCCATCCAAAACCTCAACACCTAACCTAGCTCTGTCCTCCCTTCCAAAACTCCCATCAGGTCCACCATCATCTTGAACAGCCAAGGTGGAGTTTCAGAAGGTGAAAGGGTGTGGGTGATCCCTGGACTCCTATCAAGAAAGTTGAGTTACACATATCAAAGAACCTTGGTTTTCAGGGGTCCAGGTGCACTGAAGATATTGTCTAAAAGGCACATCCTGCAAACACCTATGGGTTCCTCCATTGCAGCCAAGGTGTTACTTCATAATGTTTTTTAGGAAAGAAAGTGTTACTTTAAAATACATAATTCCTTTCCTTGGAAAGGAATTTGACAATTTGACAACTTATGATCATTGGAAACCAGTTTATGTATAGAAAGATGTGCATCCAGTCTAATGAAGTCATCTCACTACATTGGCAATGATGTCATCTGGGCATTCAAGCCAAAGATACTGTAGTGTCAACTCTGTTTTTTCATACAGTATTTAGACTTCAGTTTTACTTTTCTCATGCAGGTCATTGGTTACTTTTTTTTTATTTATTTTTTTAGCTTTGAATAGAATAGGGAAGCTTTTAATAGAGCTGGGGAATGTTAGATCCTTTGTCAAGTTTTTATTGTAATCTGTATCCCCTCTGGATTGATTAATTCCCTGTCTTGTGACCAAAATGGAAATCCTCAAATTTAGAGTTGTCACGAGAGCAAGAGGCGATAGGAAATCTTGCACTTGGGACAATGTTGTGGTGAAAACTGTCCAGATAGGTAATTCCCTCTCTCGGGAAGATCCTGTTGCATCTTCTAGGTTACTGATGTGTGTGTGTGATAGTGCTGGATAAATAGATGTGAGGCTTGGTTCTAATGGATGTACAATGGAGTGCGTCTTCCTTCAAAGGAGCTGATATGTAATGAAGGTGTAGTGTAAGTGGACCTTGTTCTGGTCCTAGGCTGCTATCTTTCTAATCACAACAAAGAGTGCCAAGCAGATGATAAACTTTGAGATGGATATAAGGAACGCCTAGCACAAACGTTCACAAAAAGGTCACATTTCGACCTTTTTGAAATGTTTATTAGTTATGGTAAATTTTACAATATTTCTATGGAGAGTCTCTTAGGAAGGCTAGCAGTTCATAGTGCCATTAAGATCTGACAGTCTTTATAAAAATACAGGTTAGTTTGGAACAGCGATATGCAATAAAATGTTGTGTCAAATTGGGTAAAACTGCATCAGAAGGAAATGGTGTGGAAAGCTTATGGAGAAGCTGTGCTATCATCTGCACAAGTGTACCAATGGAACAAGGCTTTAAAGGAAGGAGGAGAAGGTGTTGAAGATGAACAACTAACAGGACACCTCTGTTGGTCAAAAACTAAACAGAATGTGGATACAATGAGGTCTGTTCTCAACCATGACTGACAGCTCACTGTTAGAATGATTGCAGAGGAAACAGGAATTGCCAAGTCAATTGTTCATGAAATTGTGACTCAGAATTTGAACATGAGAAAATTGTGTGCGACACTTGTTTGAAAGAACTTGTCACCTGTTCAGAAAGAGCAGCATCAATTCGTCTGCCAAGACCTGTTGGCTTGTTTTGAAAGAGAGCCTGATTTTTTGAGTCGAGTGATCGCGGGAGATGAATCCTGGGGAGACGAAGAAACAGAGATCAGAATGGCACATACCCATGTCACCTCGCCCAAAGAAAGCTTGAATCAACAAATCAAAAGTCAAACTACACAGGCTCTGAACCTCATCCCACTTGAAGACTTCCATGGATGCTATGAAGAATGGGAAAATGGCTGGGAGCCTTGTGTACACTCATAAGGTGCATACTTTGAAGGAGACACTGTTCAATAGTACCATTTTTCAATAAAATATTTTTTTAATATCATTCTCATTACTTTCTTGGCACACCTCGTAGGTTTCCTATTGCATCTCATCATGATTCTAATAACATCCACTGCCATCAAGCCTTAAGGAAGGGGGAGGCCTTTCCTCCAAAACACATTGGCTTTTTTAGGCACTTAACCCATAAACTTTTCAAAACGACCTCTGAATGGTATCACAATGTGGCAAAAACAACAAAGAATACCCAAATAGTTTTTTACCTCTTCCCCATTCTAGCCAAAATTTAAAAATACAATTTGGCTACATTTACATTTTAACAGACATTTTTCTTCTCTTTTGAGCCCCAATAACCTTCACATAAAGCTAGTAAGATTAAAGGGATACTCACTAAAACTTTGTGAAAATCTAATTAGAAAATTATTTTTGTGCATATCCTTTCTAAATGTTCATTATTATATGTTGCCTTTGTGGCTGACAAGCTTTGATAAGCGAAACTCTTACTTTGTTTTTAATAGTTTCTTTGCTAGTGAATCATGAATGGCAGGAAGTGGTAAGATAAAGGAGAACTTTCTTTGAAATATCCAAGGTGTTGATTGGAAAGCTGCATTTGTAATGTTGATAGCAGAAGTAATTAGCTGATCAGGAGCTACTGAGAAATTCTGATTTATCTCTTAGGTGAATAACAATATTGCTTAAAAATGAAGTCCTTTTACTGCCTTTTAGAAGTTACTGAATATGAAAATGAGCATGATCAAGGGTAACTTTAGTTTCATCGCATTAGGAAAAATCCACAGAAGATAGAGCATATAAAGCAATGGTTCCCAACCTCCCAACCTCAGTCCTCGAGTACCCCCAACAGGCCATGTTTTGGGAATTTTCCTTAGATAAAATAACTGGTATAAATACTAAGCCATTGACATTGATTTAAAGCACCTTTGCAAGGTGAAGGAAATCCTTGCCTGTTATGCCGCGTACACACGAGCGATAGCTTTTCGGGATAAAAATCCGACAGACCTAGAAATAGAACATGTTTCAAATCTGTCTGACGGACTCAAAGTCCGACGGACTAAAATTGGGAAAACTGTTCGTCTGTGTGCTGGTCTGACGGACCAAATATGACGCAAGGGAAGCTATTGGCTACTGGCTATTGAACTTCCTTTTTTAGTCCCGTTTACGTCATCACGTTCAAACCGAACGGACTTATGAACGGACTTAGTCCTATTGTGTGTGGCCAAGTCTGTTGGCTTCGGAAAGACTGTCTGACCTAGTCAGAAAGTCCGTCGGAAAGACTGTCGGACCTGGTCCGCCGGAAAGTTCGCTCGTGTGTACACAGCATTAGAGGTACTTTAGGACTAAGTTTGGGAACAACTAAGAAAAAGAAATTAAAGAGGATCCACACCCACCTGCATCTACATTCTCTGACAGGTTGTCATGCTGTCTGTGTCCCAACTGATATTTCCCAGACTTCCTATTTCCAAGAGGCCAAACTTTTCTGTGAAAAAATATTCAACAATATTGCTATAGATAATCTATTAGGAAGCTAGTAGTGCTGATTCTCCAAGGAAATATATGTATAATAGAGAAGGGAAACCAAAAGCCTCACTTATTACTGGGAAGTGTCAATCCCCTCAAAGGAGGCAAAGATGGACTGAAAATTGTGAAAGAAGGTCCAGCTATTCCCCATTTGATAAAAAAATGAAAGCTGCAATGAACTTCTACATCCACAACTGCAGTACATTTATTGTTGCCATTTTCCTTGCCGAAGGATATGTATTTGTATTTGTATTTCTCCAGTCATTAGATGTGAATAGCCCCTGTCAGTTTATTTTGCCATCTTTGTCCCATTGGGGAGATGTGCCTTCACTTCCTGTACCATAGCCAAAACAGGAAGTGAGAGTAAACCCCGGCAAATTAAGGGAATCCCTTGGGGTTCCCCAGAGCACCAGAACTAATGTCCCCTTTCCTACTGTTCTGGGAAATGCCCACAATTTAGGAATTTCTTTTATATTTACTTTCAATGATAATGGTAAACAGGACAAATGGAGAGGGCGAATTTCCCTAATGGGGTTATAATCCATCTTAACTCTGTCCAAAACTAAAAACAAAGTTTTGCCTTTAGTTATATTTTAAGACAACTACCAAGACTGAGACAGTGTCTGATTTGAAAACCTAAAGTTGTATTTTTTTTTTTCCATTAAATAAATTATCGATATTTAATAAATGACAAATGCACAAATACATTAACTGATGCTGTTTCTATATTTACCTGGAGTAAAATGTTGGCTGTGGTCATCATCCATTAATAATTTTATTGAGTTGCAGGAGCTGTAAGTTGAAAAGGACAAAGGCCTTGTCATGCACTCAAGTTCTTCCTGTTTGATTTCAGTCCAACTGATAGATTTATATTCCCTCTAGCCCGGGGTCGGAAACCTTTCAATAACAATCTACTCCTAAATCGTGGGTAGGTGATGTGTACATAGCGATCCTTCCTTGCCTATACCCAGACTTGGACAGGAGGGGCAGTGGGGGGTGGCATTTACTGGTACTGATCCCCTTTCCTCTTGCAGCCGCTGAAAGCCACCTCCACTTCTCTCCCTCCTACTGACATTCAGCGGCCGCAAGAGGAAAGGGGATTGGTACCAGTAAATGCCGTTCTGCCACCTCTCTTGTCCCTGTTCTTCCTCTTTTGGCTGCCCCATGTGCTCCTCGTGTCCCCCTGCTTCCCTCCTCTCCTCTCCCGCCAGCTGCTGCAGGATATGTTTCAGGATGGAGAGCATTGAAGGGATCGGTAAATATTTAATTTAGCGGCCCTTTCCTTTTCAGAATGAACACAGTGAGTAATCGATACTGATCACTCACTGTGTCCATTCCTAACTGATGCATAGTAAACTGTGTTTATTTGGGGTGGAGCCCCACACAGCCGCATTGATCCTAAATTTGACAGCGGCTGTGGGGAAGAAGAACCCCCACCCACTGTCATGGGGAAGGGAGGCTTAGGGGATGGGGAGGGTTTCTGGAACATGTTATATGTTACACCCTAAATCCTTACATACAAGTGTAACATGCTTTAGAGGGGAACTTTCTCTTTAAAAGATAAACAAGTTGCATACTAATTACTTGAGTAAGTCAACTACTGAAAGTTCTTTAAAACTGAGGGTTTAAAGAGCCCTCAAGAACAAAAAAAGAAGGCAGCAAGGGGCGGATTGCTGAAAGAGCTGGAAATTAGAAGTAGAGTAAAGCTTCCTAAATTACCCTAATCTCTTTTATTTTGCATCCTCAACAGACGCAAAGGTATCATCACATCTTTATGCATATCTAGGACTTATCAATACATTCCTCTACTCTATAAGACTTCCAAAGAACTATGTTCCCACTGGGCTCTTCAAAAGTCTGAGCCTACCAAATCCAGGAGCAATATAAAACGTGTCCCCAGAATTCTTTACCAATGGCATAATAAAGTGGCAATAAAATATATTATCCAGACCTGGAACCCCTTTTATTTTACCCCTGAATTCCCGTGCTCGTTAAGTTTACATGCTCAGTGGTGAGATGACTGCACTGATGGTTTCCATTCATTACACATGATTTTGACATGCTCCTGCAGTCCCCAATGTAGACTGCACCAAAATTACATTTGGAATACATGATGGAGCTTTCAAGTGGGTGCCATTTATTAGAGTGACCATACTACCTCAAAATTATGTCACCTAAATAGATAGATGGTTCTTCACTTAAAAAGAAATTACGATGGATCTGAAATGTCGAATATCAAACCTCATTGGAAAAGACATATAAACTGCTGCATGAATCTTTGGAGAGCATTTCACCGCTGCATTAATGATCTAATTTAAAGAAAACATCTTCTGGTGAATGATGGGCAATAACATTTTACGAGAGGCAGAATGTTTGTTATTTGCTTTCCTGGCAAATTAAACCACTAGCCCTCTAATAAAGCAAAACACAATTCATTGAAACGTTTTTCAGATTCCAATTAATAAATAAGAATTATTAATTTGCATGAGTGGTGAAAAAAGAGGTCACACGTTCCTGATTACGCTAATGAAACACGATAGATGAAGCATTGTTTTCTCTTTCTTAAAGTATAGAAATTTGAAAATGCAATAATAAATTAACAGAAACAGAAAAACAGAATTAGACCACAGTTACTGTATCCTAAGCAACTACACGAAAGAGATTCCGTTTTGTGAAATATTCATTAAAAATGACTACATTGTTAAGTGAAATCAGCATGGGATGGGTCATTTAGATGCATCAAACGTGACATAATTGTTTGGAATGGGGAGAAACCGGCTACATTTTCATTTTAATGCTTTGGTCGTGCCCAGGAAGACATAATACTGAATAATTTTCATCTCAATGAAATTCCATGTAGAGCTAATGGTGTGGGGAAATAACCTTGTCATATAAATACAAATATGTTGCGAAGTAGGGTCTCAAAACTCTAGAACAATACATGAAGTCACGTTCCAGTTAATATTAAAATAATCAATGTGATTATTGTGTCAATATTAATGTGCTGGTTACATGGAAGGGACCATGGCCTTCATGGACATGGCATCAGGACATATTTCAGACATTGCTATGGTTCTTCAGTCCACCCCACTCAACCCCTCTTTGCTTACCTGTTTGGAATGCAGGGGAGGTATTCCCAAGCACACCTATCACTGTAGTCTCCTTGCTTTTACCCAGATTCAAAAAGCCTGATGAAGCCACCAATCAGATCAAGATCTGCTTAGGAAGAGTAAGTACCACTGGAGATGTAGGAGAAACTGAGTAAAAAAATTAGGATGCTGGAAGACCACCATTCAGTCCCAGTTATTTGCCCATTCGGGTCAAAGTAACAGATTCACTTTACAGCAGGGAGTGTAAAGAGGCTATTCCTTTATCTCGCTTTCACCACTGACCTACTTTTCTACCATTGCCAGAAAAAAAAAAACATGTACTGCTAAGTATAGAGGCACACTTCCCCTTTCCTTTCCACAATCCAGCACTCAGAGCCTAAAGAGATAATTACAGGGCCTAAACACTGTCACATAGAGGTGGGATAGTGGATGAATGGTGTAGTTGGAGAGCAAATGTGTTCTCCTTAGCTTCCCCGCTCGAAAGTGTCCATGGGACAGAGATAGCAGCTATTTGTATCAGTGCCATTTAAAAAAAGCATTGGGACCTAGCAGCACTAGCAGGTCTGAGTTGGCACGTTTTGTGCACCAGTGTGCTGTCATGTTGGAACAGGAAGGGGCCATCCCCAAACTGTTCCTACAAAGTTGGGAGCATGAAATTGTCCAAAATGTCTTTGTATGCTGACGCCTTAAGAGATCCCTTCACTGGAACTAAGGGGCCAAGTCCAACCCCTGAAAAACAACCCTACGCCATAATCCCCCCTCCACCAAATGATTTGGACCAGTGCACAAAGCAAGGCCCATTAAGGCATGGATGAGGGAGTTCACCTCAACCCGATATAACACCTTTGGGATGAATTAGTGCGGAGACTGCGAGCCAGGCCTTCTCTTCCAATATTAGTGTCTGACCTCACAAATGTGCTTCTGGAAGAATGGTCAAACATTCCCATAGACACACTCCTAAACCTTGTGGAGAGCCTCCCCAGAAGAGTTGAAGCTGTTATAGCTGCAAAGGATGGGCCAACTCAATATTGAACCCTACGGACTAAGACTGCGATGCCATTAAAGCTCATGTGCGTGTAAAGGCAGGTGTCCCAATACTTTTGAAAATATAGTGTCACTGAATATTCTATTCTACTTTTTGGGCCACTGAATATCTACATCTATACACCTGTGCTTATTATGTTTATATTTTTTATTTATACAACTGTCTTTTGTATTTTTTTTTGTTTTTTGTTTTTTTCAGCAACAAAAAAAGAAAATGTAGCGTGCCCCCCCCCCCCCCCCCCACAAGTTTCAAATCTTCAAGTATTCTTACCACATGTAAAAAAATGTGTTGCAGGTTTGCACTGAATGTCAGATCGACTAAAACCAAAAATATATGCAAACACTGCACTCGTAACATTTCCTGGCTGAGAAAGGGCAGCATTAGACCTTAATTGCTGTAGTTTTGTATGAAGTAAAGCAGCAATTAGCTTCTTCGAAGGACTATCTGTTTAAACAAGGTCATGTGAAACCAGACAAGGACGAGACTAGCACTTGTAATTGGGTTTAGAAAGCTGTACAATATCTACAGTATATAGTTTCAAGGCCATCCTTGGAAAGAAAGGATAATTATTCATAATGTATCATTTGTTTTTAGGAGAAAAAAACACACTATGGGGTCAAGTTAAAAAAAAAAAAAAACGCAGCACAAATATCACAAGCATTCACCCAGCCATTACCATTACAAAATATTTTGCCTAATAGCTTTATTTCCTATGATCAATAGCTCCGTCTAGTGGCTATAATGCAGTATTTTCCAGATTTAGGTGTTTCTGGAAAATGCTGCATTGTGGCCACTAGATGGAGCTGACAATTTTTTTATAAGGTGACCCCAATGAGTATAGGAGGTACAAACACAGATGATACATGGTTTTCTTTCGACCATCACTATCTTGCTATCCAATGAGGCATCTCAGTTGCCAATGATGTTGCTCTTAGCGTACAGTCGGAGGGCAAAGGCAAACAGAGCTCCGAGATGAAGGTGAAATTTCAGCCACAGTTATAGTGTGTGTCTGGGAGATGAGGGACACCCACACTAGCTGCATGTACTGTAGAAGTCTACAGGGGATAGGTAGAAGACGAGACAGCCTGCACAGGCAGAGGGAGCAGCAGTGACTGGTCTTTATTGCAGGAAACTCATGTGCTGTCAAATTGCAATTGTTTTATGCTGGATTACTGCCCATATCTGGAAATACACAAAAGACATCAAATAAAAATATGCATGGCTCTTGTATTTGGACAATTTTAGTTTAGTGCAGCTTTCAGTGTTTGTAAACCCTTACATACTGTATACACAGGGAAGGTGATACACAGAGATTAAACAAATCCTCCTACTTAAGTTTTACCTGTTTATCTGTAGCTCTCTCTTTTCTAAAGCTTTCTAAAACACACATTGTACACAGCATCTCTGAGCTTTAGCAGGCAGGAGGCAGGGATCTGACGTCACTCACTGCAGAGCAGGGAGGTGAGTTGAATATGAGACTTGAGTGGAGGAAATGGACACCCCCCCCCCCCCCCCCCGCTACAAAGTCTCATAGGAAAACATACACAGCTGAGACTGTCAATCACACACTGTGTGCTGGAGGGAGGGCAGGACTGTCCCCCAGGATTGAGTGGTGTCGGTTTAACTTGTCAGAAAGGACTCATGCAGATAGCAGAGAGCAGAGACAGCAGGTAGGAACCACACTAAGTGCTTTGGATTGAGGCTAGTACACACTATAGAGGGATATGCTTTTTTTTCATTTCAGAGGTTCAACTACTTTGAAGTTTTCTATAAAATAAAGGGTGAAACATGATTGGTTGCTGATGCTACAGTCTTGCTTTTCTCTGAATTAAAGTGATTAAAGGCTTATGTTTTTTTTGTTGTTAAAATAACAAACATGTTATACTTCTATTAAAAAACAAAAAAGGGATACAATATACACACCCTATACCCTATAGTATTACTCCAAAATAATTAAAGATGAATGACAATTAAAATAAAATAAAGCGTGCAATGACACAGGGAGATGGGGACCCATCCTTCCGTCAACATGTTTCGTCCCGCCCACCGGAAATTTGTCCATTGCCCCTGGACTGTCCACTATTATTTTGTCCTAGGGCGCTGTAGGATATTACCTTTCTGGCTCGGAACTTTTGGTTTGTCCTTGAGGACTTCAGCACTCCTTTCACCCATTGAGGTTTTAAGGAGGGGTGCTGGCTCCTGGGGGTATATACAGTATCTCACAAAAGTAAGTACACCCCTCGCGTTTTTGTAAATATTTTATTATATCTTTTCATGTAACAACACTGAAGAAATGACACTTTGCTACAATGTAAAGTAGTGAGTGTACAGCTTGTATAACAGTGTAATTTTGCTGTCCCGTCAAAATAACTCAATACATAGCCATTAATCTGTAAACCGCTGGCAACAAAAGTGAGTAGACCCCTAAGTGAAAATGTCCAAATTGGCCCCAAAGTGTTAATATTTTGTGTGGCCGCCATTATTTTCTAGCACTGCCTTAACCCTCTTGGGCATGGAGTTCACCAGAGCTTCACAGGTTACAACTGGAGTCCTCTTCCACTCCTCCATGATGTCATCATGGAGCTGGTGGATGTTAGAGACCTTGCGCTCCTCCACCTTCCGTTTGAGGATTTCTCACAGATGCTCGAGAGGGTTCATATCTGGAGACATGCTTGGCCAGTTCATGACCTTTACCCTTAGCTTCTTTAGCAAGGCAGTGGTCATCCTGGAGGTGTGTTTGGAGTCATTATCACGTTGGAATACTGCCCTGCGGCCTCCGAAGGGAGGGGATCACGCTCTGCTTCAGTATGTCACAGTACATGTTGGCATTCATGGTTCCCACAATGAACTGTTGCTCCCCAGTGCCAGCAGCACTCATGCAGCCCCAGACCATGACACTCCCACCACTATGCTTGACTGTAGGCAAGACGCACTTGTCTTTGTACTTCTCACCTGGTTGCCGCCACACACGCTTGACACCATCTGATCCAAATCAGTTTGCCTTAGTCTCATCAGACCACAAGACATGGTTCCAGTAATCTCTGTCCTTAGTATGCTTGTCTTCAGCAACCTGTTTGTGGGCTTTCTTGTGCGTCATCTTCAGAAGAGGCTTCCTTCTGGGACGACAGCTATGCAGACCTATTTGATGCAGTGTATGGCGTATGGTCTGAGCACTGACAGGCTGACCCCTCACTCCTGGCAGCACTCATATGTCTATTTCCCAAAGACAACCTTTGGATATGATGCTGAGCACGTGCACTCAACTTCTTTGGTCGACCATGGCGAGGTCTGTTCTGAGTGGAACCTGTACTGTTAAACCGCTGTATGGTCTTGGCCACCATGCTGCAGCTCAGTTTCAGGGTCTAGGCAAACTTCTTATAGCCTAGGCCATCTTTATGTAGAGCAACAATTCTTTTCTTCAGATCCTCAGAGAGTTCTTTTCCATGAGGTGCCATGTTGAACTTCCAGTGACTAGTATGAGAGAGTGAGAGCGATAACATCAAATTTAACACACCTGCTCCCCATTCACACCTGAGACCTTGTAACACTAACGAGTCACATGACACCCGGGAGGGAAAATGGCTAATTGGGCCCAAATTGGACATTTTCGCTTAGAGGTGTACTGACTTTTGTTGCCAGCGGTTTAGACATTAATGGCTGTGTGATGAGTTATTTTGAGGGGACAGCAAATATACACTGTTATACAAGCTGTAAACTCACTACTTTACATTGTAGCAAAGTGTCATTTTTTCAGTGTTGTCACATGAAAAGATATAATAAAATATTTACAAAAATATGAGGGTGTACTCACTTTTGTGAGATACTGTATATTTTTTAGTATTACTTTGTGGTGCAGGTGTTTTCACAGGGAGGGGGGACCCTATTTGGGAGGCCATCCACCAGCTCCTACATGGGTATGAATGCACCTTAGTTAGGGTATTAGATTGGGAGGGGATTTGGGCGGTTGGGTAGGTTGGGGTGTGTTTTCATTGGGATAGGGGGAATTGGTCATATGGGAAGTGGGCGCTAGGGAGGATTTCTGAACATGACTCTGGTTTTTATAGGGTTTTTTCAATAAATTATCTTGGAGTAATACTCTATAGGTTGTGTATATCGTATCCTTTTTTGTTTTTTGATAGATGTAATGCAAATAATCACCCTCCTCTTTATTTTGAGGTGAGTACTCCTCCCCCTATGTATGGGTTACTGAGCAAGGTTCCCAGGATTATCCTTTATTGTTTGTGTAACATGTTATGCTGCATACACACGAGTGGACTTTCCAGCAAACTTGGTCCGGCGACCCGGACTCCGTAGGACAATTCGATAGTGTGCAGGCTCCAGCGGACTTTTTTTTCCCCAAAAGTCAGACGGACCTAGAAATAAAACATGTTTCAAATCTTTCCGACGGACTTGAGTCCGGTCGAAAAATCCGCTTGTCGGTATGCTAGTCCAACGGACTAAAACTGACGCTAGGGCAGCTATTGGCTATCAACTTCCTTATTTTAGTCCAGTCGCACGTCATAACGTACGAATCCGTCAGACTTTGGTGTGACCGTGTGTAGGCAATTCCGTTCGTTAGGAAAGTCCGCCGGATAGACCGTCGAACCAGTCCGTTCGAAAAGTGCGCTCATGTGTACGCGGCATTATACTTACCTGCTCTGTGCACAGACCTGCCCCAATTATCCTCTTCTCAGGTGTCCCACCGATGCTCCTGGCTGCCCTCCGTCAAGTGCCCTCCATAGCAAGCAGCTTGCTCTGGGGGCACTCATGCGTGCTCGCTCCCTAGCCCTGCTCTGTGTCCATAAGACACATATGGGGCTCTGCCCCACTCCCTCATCAATGGCTGTGGCCAGTGGCTCCTGATGCTATATATGAGCCAATGAGAAGGGAGAGAGCAGAGAAAGCCTTGGCTCTTGTGCACATCACTGGATCAAGATTGGGCTCAGGTAAGTATTTAGGGTAGACATTTTACCTTACTGCATAGAATCCATATGCACCTTATCTGGTCACTGTAAACTTAATTTTTGTTCTATATATTTGAAAACTTTAATAAAATAAGATTGAAACAAAATAAAAAGCCTTCCTTACAACCGCTTTTAATGAATCTGCCAAATTACATGTGTACCCCCGAAGGAGCCTTTGTTTTCTTGTCCCTGTTCCCAGTGCCCACGACCCTGTATACAGTACCACACTCTATGACACACCTGGGGAGTGGATATTTTATTTGGGCGACAAACCCAAGCAAGGCAAAGATTAAAGGATAAGTGCACCTTTTTAAGAAAAATAATAAATGCACAACCTTTTGCAGGTAAAAAAATTTGCATTTATTTGTTTTTTTACTTGGAGCCTGTAAAGCATTGCACCCGCAATCATCAGACTGCGGGTGCCATGAATGACTCCTGCAGACTTTTCAGTGTATCTGTCTGCTTGTACCTCATGCAGGCAGGCAGATACACACTGACAGGAAGAGACAATGAACTTCGAGAGCACTTAACAGCACCATGGTAGTTCATTGGGAACTACAAGCTGACAGCAAAGGCTGTTGATACTTGTAGTTCTCCATTTATAGAACTCTGTGAATGAATAAGGCGGCCAGCAGGCGGAGCCCCACTCAGTCTCTTTTTTTTTTTTAAGTGACAGCAAGCACGGGGAGAAAATCCCTGACTTGCTGGAACTAGAGGCAGAAGAGCAGGCAGCAGCTGCAGGAGTGGAACATGTAAGAAAAAGTTATGCACAACATTGAGTGATGGTCAAGAATGCACCTTACACTTGTGGTTATTGGGAAGAATTACCTCCTTACAGCTAAAAAGATAATTGGTGTCAGTGAGAATGTGTCTGAGAGGCAGAAATTGCTCATTGCTCAAGGAACCCCTAGCAACCTCTGGAGGAACCTTAGGGTTCCAAGCAACCCCTGGTTGAGAAACCCTGCCTTAAATTGTGGGACAGACCATAGGCCCAGGTATCTCTGGACAAACAAGGGCTCTAACTGATAGAAGTCACTCTCCTAAGTCTGACATGTATAATGTCTTTCCCTAACCAACTAGCCAGTGGTTTCTTAAGTTATGTTGGCCAGAGTTGGAACTTGAGACCCGAGTTGGAGCGTTCACCCCGTTGGGTAAGGATACTTGTAATCCCATAAAGTCAGTTAAAACAGCAACATCAAATGGCATGAGGCCTCTCACCAATGCCGCAGGTCCATGTGTCACAGGATAGTCAAAGATAGGCCCCCCAACGCCTGTTACAGGTGGTCATCTCAGCAACACTGTAAACTGAAGCTCCTCCATGAAACCAGCTTGAGAAGAGTTTCAGGACAGCATCAGTGATAACAGCCCAGTCCCTGCTGCTAGACTTAGCAGTGCTGCAGACCGGAGCAACAGCAGACCAGTGGCTACACATACTATTACATTTTCAGATCTGTACTATTAGAATTTTTTTATTTAAACAGGCATGCAGTTATGTTGATGTCTGTGCTATGCATGTGTTTTATTTCATGTATTTTCATTGTTTAAATAAATGTATTCTTTTATCAATTTTTTTTTTATAATGCAGCTGACAATATTTATTTTCCTATTTTTCAGGGAGATGATGTGTTAACTGTCATCAAAGCCAAAGCTCAGTGGCCAGCCTGGCAGCCCCTGAATGTGTAAGTGTGAAAAGACATATGTTTCTTCTGCATTCAAAAGTCTTCCCAATTTCTGTCTTGACAAGTGTTGTATTGCCAGTGTCCCAGAGGTACAGTGATAAACTCAAGAACTGCTCTTCACTGACAAATCTACTGCTAACATTCGTGTTGGTTTCATTGCTCTGGAAATGTTGAAAATTACTCTATCTGTTGTAGGCTGGCCAGTGAAAAATACCCAGTGTGTAACAGAATCAGTGCGAGTCATTTGTCATTTACAATATCGGTACAGACATGTACAGAAGAGCTATCAGTTTTATGTAGGTGTCAAAATGTATTCATAGCAGGACCTAAATGTAAATAATATACAAGGTATTGAGGTAAAGTAAGCCTATGGACTTACCATACCTTCTAAATCAGCCCCAGGTCCATAATGCAGATGGTTCCTGGAACCTGCTTGCATCTTCAGTGTTCTCCAGGATGTCCAAAACCCAGGGAGCTCTATTACACATGTAGGGACCCTGTCTTATGTAGGAATGTCCCTAGTCCAATTTTAGTGGGCAACAGGGGTGTAGTTTTATATTCTGCTAATATCAGCAAACAGATACAAAATTATGAATTCCCACAGCAGCTATAACAACACCCCTGATGTATGTCCAATAAGTCCAAAGTCCCAGTGCTAAGAATAATTCCCCAATAATGTTACACAATCATCAATGATGTGTCTTCTTTAACTTGCTAGACTCTTGGCAAATCCTTTAACCCCAGATAGATGTAGGCCAAATAAAGCTTAACATCAAATAACAGACACAGGGGCTGTAGTCATCCTGAGCTCTGATAGTTCTTGTTTTGGTGTTAGTTACATTTTTCTTTGTCCAATCACTAGGTTTATTGCCAGTGATATAGACCGGGGAAGGAGATAAGTATTTGGGATGAAATTCAAGAAGGGTTTTTGCTCCCCAGGCTTGGCCTGCAAAGGATGCTTTTTTGAGAACCCTGAGAGCCATTTTTGGGATGACATTGGGATCCCAAGGTTCTCAAAAAAAAAGTCTGGTCTTTTTACCTCCTGGGCTGATGCCTGTGAAAACTATTGCAGAGAGAAGGGCTCGGGGGTAAGGGGGTTCTACAATCAAACATTCAAATGATCGGGGCATTGGCACCATTTAGCCTTGAAGTCCTAAAAGTTACTGACCCAAGACAATTTGATGCTACATTCCTACAGTACACTCTTTTCCCCCTTTGTCTTGGGGGGATCTTCAGATTTTAATGAGATGTTGTTCAAGACAGTTGAAGTGACAAAGAATTATAGTTGTAGACACAGACATTATTATTATATTTCTTATTATTATTAAGTGCTTTACAACATGAAAGGCAGACAGTACAGTTACAATACAATTCAATACAGGAGGAATCAGAGGGCCCTGCTTGTTAGAACTTACAATCTAAAAGGTGAGGGTCAAGTGATACAAAAGGTGTGGGGGATGAACTGATGGAGATACAGTTGTTAGGTGGAGGCGGGATAGGCTTCTCTGAAGAGAAGGGTTTTCAGGGATAGCCTAAAAGTGGACAGAGTAGGAGATAGCTGGACAGATTGGGGTTGGAAGTTTCATGGGATGGGAGAGGCTCGGAAAAAGTAATGGAGGCAAGCATGGGATGAGGTGAAAAGGGAGCTAGAGAGCAGGAGGCCACATTTTTATTCTTGGAACTGTGCCCAAACTTTTATGCTCACCATTACTGCTCCTCATGAGTGTATGTATAGCCAAATCTGGTTTTGATGGAATAGGAAAGGTTCTCAAAAAATGAGAGGAAATCTCTATAAAGTGACTGGAACTTCTCTAGGTTAGACAGTTGACACCAGAATAGGCATCCTCATTGCCAGATTTCGCCTAACCTTTTGTTCTGGTGACAATTATAAAACTTTGGATTTCCCATCACCTACTATCTTGGGGACAATGGTCACCAGGACTAACAGAGATGGTAAATCTATCCAGCTGGGACACAGACAGTACCCGCAGCTGGAAGTTTGGCCCCCTCCTCCTTCCCCCACAGCTGGCCCATTCACAGAGCGCAGCAAGCTTCGCGCATACGCAGTAGAGAACCGGCTGTGAAGCCGCAAGGCTTCACTGCCTGTTCCCCTTAGTGGAAAAGGTGGTGGCAGCACCTGTTAGCAGACTGAAAAATCAGCTCTGGTGAGGACATCGCTGGATTCCTGGACAGGTAAGTGTCCTAATATTAAAAGTCAGCAGCTACAGTATTTGTAGCTGCTGACTTTTAATTTTTGTTGAAGGAGCCTGGAGCTCCTCTTTAAGTAATGAAAATGGAAAGGTTTTATTAAAAAAAATCTTTAGCATGATGATGAAGGGGAAGGGGTTGGGGAGTTGAGATTAAACTGCTGATTTAGCAAAAGGGAGGTCCTAGTACTGAAGTACCTAACATACAGGGTGACTCTGTAGGTACTTTATAGTCATTTGTGCCAACGTCCCAGACAATATGTTAAAGGCATCAAGGAGCTAAATATTGGGACTTTAAGGGCACAACTATAATGAACTACAAAAAATATATAAAAAATTGAATTTTGACATTTTATTAATAACATACAAAAAACACAAAAAAATAATAAACATGAGAATTTAAAAACACATCTGATATAGGCATACAACTCAGTTAAATACACCATAGTGGATCCTATCCTGCAGTCTCCTATATAGTCCTCTGTAACTGTATAAAGACAATTTAGACATTAATTCCAGGAAAAAGAAAGGGTACACTTCCCCTGATAAAGGATGAGGGAGGGATGTAGAGTTGGAATTGAAAGAGCACTGCAGGTCTGGTATTCCAAAGTGGTATAATCTCTAATTGCTCTACATGTTTCACGTTGACAAGGAACGCTTCTTCAGGAGCTAGAGGTTCTCTTAAAAATACATACAAACAGAGAAAACATGTATCATAATCACAGTAATTGAAAGCTATTCTCAGTTTATAAATTGTAGAGAAATATGGGTAATAGCTTTGTTAGAACTTCCACCCTCCCAAGGTGAGGCATGGCAAGGGCCCTATAAAAGATAGAGGTCTCAGATGGAAGGACAGCACAAACTGGCGGTCTAGGGCGACCCATATAAGAGGCCTAAGGAAACGTTTGATCATGTGATTTAAGGTAGACAGGTAAAGATGAGTGAGCTCTAAAGAAAAACCAAAAATTACGATCGTAAATGATCATAAATAATTCAAACTTAAATACAAAGCAGGGAAGAGAGGAAGGGGGAAAAAAAACAACAACAGGGGTTAGGGACAGGGAGAGGGAGGGGGGGGGGAGGGAAGGGGGGGAAGGGGGAAGAGGAGGGGTCTGTATTAACAAAAAAATGTTTATACCAAAAAAAATAAAAAATAAAACAACACTTACCAAATAGATTTGAAAAAAAGGAATGCTCACGATAGTGAAATTAATCAATAGATCGCTTAAAACGATCAAAGGTAAAGATGTATCTGAGAAGGGTCAGGTGGGCAGCAAACAAGAGCAGGGGCCTCCCAAATGTATGTCACATCAGGTAATTGTAGGTAAGGAGAGTAGCTTGTATAGGCTGCAGTTCTAGTGTACAAAGAAAACAGAAGCAAAGATAACGATCAGCATAAATTGCAAGATCAATCTTGGTTTGCATATAGAAAGGTCCTGCCAGGGAAAGGCACCAACAGCTAGACTTACCCCACGATAGAAAACAGAAGGATTTGGGAGTGCACCGCTCTCTTCAGTCACTGCCTGGTGTATGCCTCACAAACGGAGCACAAACATGGCCCCATATAAAGGGACACCCAGACCGGAAGCAGCCGGTCTAATCAACACGGCGTCTCCCGGCCCCATTGCAGGCAGCTGCGCATGCGCCGGGCAATGTCACCACCACGCCAAACGACGGCTGATTTAATGGGTGGCAATTTAGAGATGGGTCTCTTCAATTATGACTACCTGGCATCACATTAAACTTGCCATGGACCCCCTGATGAGCCACTCGATTCTTTTCACCCCAATAAGACACTTTTATATCCTTAACTAAATGAATGACACTTGTCGGATTTGCTGTACTTTAAAACTAACTTGTTTTATCATCTTGAACTGTTCACCTGCTCCATAGCCAACTCTTTAACTTCACATAAGTGCCTGGTGGCATCCCATAGTGAAATGCCAAGAGCATGCATACTACATCATCCCTGTCCAGTTTTCACCATAAAGATAGGATAAATAGATGAAATGGGGGATATTTTCTTGCTTCCTCAAGCATTGATAATTCTAATCACTCACAGAACCTTTCAGGAATAACTGCTGTTATCATGACATTGGAAAATTCCTCATTGTGTCCTCAAATGCTCAGAATAAGGCTCAACATAGTGCATGATAACACATTAAAAAGGAATTTCAGCTTTGTTTAAAGAAAAAAATAATCCCAAACCTTTTTTCTTAGTTACTTCGCTTCTTCTGAGATCATACAAACTTTCTTTTCTGATAGACATTTTTTTTTAATCCAGTGGACTGATTATTTTTTTTAAGGTGAAATTTTCTTTAAGAATGGAGTCAGAACAATGCATCAAACCAGCCTCGCTTGTTTGCCCATTAACACTCCTTTGCCTAACACATGCCGAAGGTGATGCATCAGGTGCTGGAGATGCAGTGGTTAAACTTCTTTTTTTTTTTTTATGTTTAACCACATTTTTTCAGCTATTCAGCTGGCAGGAAATTTGATTTAGAACAACACAAAATATTCTAGAAATGGCAAATAAGTATATTTAGTAATGCATTTGTATGCCCTGATTCTGAGCATTCTATGGCCAGCAGGTAGATAGTCAGTTATGTAGAGTTAAGTGAACACCATGGTGGAGAGTACAGTGCAATTTTTATTTGTCAAAATAGTGTGATACCCAACATGTTTCAAGGGCTTATCCTTCTTCAACAGGGCTTCAAATAAGAAATAACATTTTCTGTTAATCTCTTACCTCTACACTACTTATTATTGAGAATCTGAGGACCTCTACTCTGAATCCATTGGCTCTTAAGCCTCGTACACACTATCAGATTTTCAGACGACCATTCGTCCGTTTTTTGTTGCATGCTAGTCTCATTTCGAAAGTGAAGAGTTTACTCACCATACGAAAATTTTCATACGACAGAATACAACTTCAGAAGTGACGCAATGTGTTGAATAGTTTTGTAAGTATTCTTTCGTTTCTGAGCATGCGTAGTCTTGCTCTTACGGGGTTTTTTTTTTTTTTACTAATTAAACGAAAATCAGATGTTGAGTTCACGTACGACAACAATTTTATAGCCTGCACATCCAGCTTTTGTCTGACGAAAAACCGGAATCGGCTGCCAAAAGCATCATACTAACGATCCGAAAATCGGCAGATCGTTCGTCGGACGAAATTTTTCTTCCAATTTTCGTATTGTGTGCACGGGCCTTTAGGGTGTAGCCCCTAACTAAAATATAAACAGATCTAAATACCAAAATTCCAATCCAATGTTCCACTAACATAGTTAAAAAAAACAAAAAAAAAAAAGCAGGTTGTGCCAACTGATGGGACATCCCTATACTTTGTGCACACATGATTTGCTAAAAGCAAATATACTGTGCACTGCAAGTTTCCTTGCTCTAGATCTGAGGGGAGGCTCTGCTGACTTGCATCATCCAATCATGTACAAGCAAAAATTCAGTTTTTTTTATTTTCCTTGCACGTGATTGGGTATTCTTTGCAAAGTGAAGCTTTACCTTACTAAGCTCTGAAGCAAGTGCACTTGCAGTGCACAGTATATTTCCTTTAGTAAATCAACCCCTTAGTGTTAATGTTTAAAGCAAACCTTCACTTTCAAAATAGACTCCCCCCTTGCAACTCCCCCCACCCACGCCACCCTTTGCCTCCATTCTTGCCTAGGCGTTAATATATTGTTTCTTGCTCCTGTAGCCTCCTGGGATATCCCCCATGACATATTCCAGGAGGCTGTAGGGACACGCAGCGATTGGAGGGTGGACCTCCTGGCGTATCATCAGGGGCTGGGTGCCAGAACCCAAAAAAGACAGCCAGCTCCAGATGTCATAGGGAAGTAGTGGTGCTGGACCCCATCTGTGGCAATGGAGCAGCAGATCGCAACAGTACAACACTTGATTTACTGGGCAGGTGAGCATGTTTTCTAAAAAAAAAAAAACCTCTAAAAAAAAAAAATTTTTGGGGATGGGGGGGTGAAGTTTCTATCTAAAGCTGAACTATGGGCACAAAAAAATCCACTTTGTGTGCACCAAATACCTTTGCAATCTTAGTTATTACCTTGTAAAAGTAGCAGTGACAGATCATCCCTGTGCTTTGCATATCTTGTACAGAGAGCAGAGTTGTGGGTTGAACCCAACAGTCCCCACCTACTACGGGCCTGTGGAATACTACAGGAGGGGGCAGAGACAAGACCAGTCACCCTGCAGAAGGAGAGAGAGCAGCAGTGACTGGTCTTTATTACAGGAAGCTCTTGCACAGCAGTAAAATTTCACACTGGATTACTGCACAAATCTGAAAGAAATACACAAAGCACACCAAGTAACAATACACATGCCTCTAATATATAACTCTTTAGGGCTCTTTTACACGGGGCGGATCAGTGATGATCCGCCCCGTGAACACCCGCTTGCTCAGCGGGGATCGCTCCACCGATCCCCGCTGAGCAGGAAGATGACAGGTCCGTCGCTGCTCACTGTGCAGCTATGGACCTGTCAGAGCGCTGCTCTCCCCTATGGGGGATCGGATTATGACAGACCGTAGAGTCCGTCGTCACCCGATCCGAAAACGGATGTAAAAGTAGATTTTTCCTCCGTTTCACTTTTCGGATCGGAGCGGGTCGGATGTCAGCGGACATGTCACCGCTGACATCCGACGCTCCATAGGGATACATGTATGTCCGTTTTTCATCCGAAAACGGAAGGATGAAAAACGGACATAAGAGGTGTGAAAGAGGCCTTAAGTAGAATTTAAAGGACCAATACAGTGAAAAATATTGAATTCTGGTAACGGATTCAGCCTTCCAGCACAAGGCGAAACCATAGTTTTGTGTTGCTCCATTCTTTAAACAAAGCCTTCCATCCTGAGTTCTGGTTGATTAGTAATACTAGTTTTCATTACCCTGATTAATGGTCAGTATTTTGTAATTATATAATAAGCATCACTTAGATCCATGAGCTAGAGTGGTTTTACATTCTGAAAAACACTTAGCAGTAATTACAGATGAGTGAGTTTTCTTTTAACTCCCCAAATTAGGTAGATTGCTCTAGAGCTTGGAAATTGACAGTCTTTAAGGTGTTGTTGATTGGATAATTATAGTAGAACCCTTTCCCGATTCGTATCACGCATCAAAATCATAAAAGTTTTTAAAAAGTCTTTTTTTTTTTAAATTTAGGAACAGCTATAAGGATTTATGTGGTTTCTAATTGGCAGAGCTTTAACATCATCTGCTTTGTCTTGGAACATGGATGGCTGAGAATATGCAAATCAGATGATATTTTTACAGTGTATCTCAACCAAACACACAAATGGAATATATTGCTGCTTACTAGTCCTTGGATGTAGTGGCTGCCATTAACACTTCCTGACCAAGGATTACAATGCTAACTCACTATAATGTATCTATGGAGGAGAGGCTTTGTCACTCTAGGCTGCTCTAAAAACAACCCCCCAGCTTATCCCCATTAAATAGGGAGGGGGGTGTTGGAGTTACATAGTTACATAGTAGGTGGGGTCGAAAAAAGACACAAGTCCGTCAAGTCCAACCTATGTGTGTGATTATATGTCAGCATTACATTGTATATCCCTGTATGTTGTGGTCATTCAGGTGCTTATCTAATAATTTCTTGAAACTATCGATGCCCCCTGCTGAGACCACCGCCTGTGGAAGGGAATTCCACATCCTTGCCACCGCTCTTACAATAAAGAACCCTCTACATAGTTTAAGGTTAAACCTGCTTAGCTTAGTATCGTCCGCAAATACAGAGATTGAACTGTTTACCCCATCCTCCAGGTCGTTTATGAACAAATTAAATAGGATTGGTCCAAGCACAGAACCCTGGGGGACCCCACTACCCAGCCCTGACCATTCCGAGTACTCCCCATTTTTCACAGAAGATATCTGGAAAAGCTGATAATATAGTTCGATAATTCAATTCAGAGCACATACAGTTTATACAGTTGTTGGCTTTCTAGTAGTAGCAAAGCAGAGAAGAAGGCACTTCTAAGTGCAGTAAAAAAACACTTTAATGACAAGGAAGGTTTAAAAACCTACAAAATGGAAGTTAAAAACGGCATATCAATGAATCCATAATGTCCAGTGGGATGCCTCCTGGGAGTAAAGACAGCTACAGGTGGAAATTCTAACCGACCAGGAGTGGAAAACACTGTGTCTCTAAACCAGGAAGGGAGCTGTGCTGTCAGGGCCAGCGTGCAATGCAGGCAACCAGAAGTGACGTCAGAGTGGGCGGGACAGGTTTCAGAGCATGCCCAGTCGCTCCTTCTTCAAACCAATGGAGTAATGCAGTGGAAGGGTTTATATGAGTGTTAAGGGCGGGACAAATGGACAGGGGGTGGGCGGGACTGATAACGACTGCTGGATCATTACATGGCAGTATGCAATGGAATAAAATACAGTCAAATAAAGTAAAACACAAAGTAAGAAACTCAAGTTTTTTACTTTTTTTTTAACTTTATTTTACTGTTGCATGCTGCCATGTAAAGATCTGGCAGTTGTTATCAGTCCCGCCCACCCCCTGCCCATTTGTCCCACTCCTGACTCTCATATACAGCATACCCATGTTTAATCACTGTTTTTCACTTCCATCTTGTAAGTGTTTTTAACCCTTCCTTGTCAATAAAGTGTTTTATTACTGCACTTAGAATCACCTTCTCCTCTCATGTACTCTTTGTTAGAGAGGAATTTCAGTTTATTAAAAAAATATAAAACTCAGCAGCTGCAAATACTGTAACTGCTGACTTTTAATATAAGGACACTCCCCTGTCCAGGGAGCCCATGATGTCGGCACCCAAACCCGAACAGTTCATCGGCTCCAGGTGCAGGTGCCAGCATTCTTACTAAGGGATACAGGAAGTAAAGCCTTGCAGCTTCACAGCCTGTTTCCTCTTGCGCATGCGTGAGTCGCTCTGCGCTTTCTGAAGGGTCCAGCTGTCTTCGGGGACCTGTATGTCTCCCAGAAGGCAGCAGGGGGGAGAAGGAGGGGAGGGAAGTTTTGTAGATCGATGCGGCAATCTTACATGAAAGTGGGAGCAGATACCTGGTTTTGACAGGTGTCTGCTCCCCCCGAACAGTGCCAAATGTGGCAGCGGAGGGGGGACAGGGTGAGAACACCCAGAGCTTCCACTTTTGGGTGGAACTCCCCTGTAAAGTCTCCTTGTTATCCAGAGTGCCCTATTCTCCACACACCTTTCTAGTAGACGCAACATACCAGTGCAGCCAACCACAGTGTCCTTGATCACACCACAGCAGAACAGTGTTGCTAGAGCGGTGCAGCCAGCCGGTGTCCCTGATCACCACCGCACCAGTACAATGTCGCCATACCAGTGCAACCAGCCACAGGGTGTCTGATTGCTGCAATCCCAGTACAGTGTCACCATACCAGTGCAGCCAGCCACAGTGTCCCTGATCACCACCAAACCAGTACAGTATCACAAGACCTGTGGATCCAGCAACAGTGTCCCTGATAATCGGCAAACCAGTCACGGTGTCACCAGACCAGTGCAGCCAGTAACAATGTTCCTAAGCGCTTGTCACACCAGTCCAAAGCAGTAACAGTGTTCCAGATTACCACCACACCAGGGCTGATATCACCAGACCAGTGCAAACCAGCGACAACGTTCCAGTTCCAGTGTTGCTAGTTCACTGCAAGCTAGAAAACAGTGTACCTGATTGCAGCCCTATCAGTAAAGTGTCACCAGACCAGGGTAAGCCAGAAACAGCGTTCTTGATCGCTGCCACGCCAGTCCCAATGTCACTAGACCAGTGCAGCCAGTAACAGTGTTCCTGATCCCTGCCACATGAGTCCCAATACCTGGATTTGCCTATTTCAGTCCCTGTACAGCAGAGCTTTGTTTGGGAGAAAGAGAAGCAGCACAAGATGTCAGTCAAAGAGATACGCTCAACACTTAGCTTCTTCTTCATTGTTCAGTGCCAGACTGTCCATAACAGCGTGGGCTTAGAGGAAATGGGATGAATGATGATCGTCAGTTAGGACTGAGGACATCTAGTAGTGGAAAAGAAGTATTGTGGGTTGGCGAGCACTGCATTGAATGTATGTACAGTGTAAATCATGAAGAGCTTTTTTTTGCTTTTAATAGGCTATTCGTTTTCTTGTTTGGTTTTATTTTGGACTGGAGTTCTGCTTTAAGTAAATGTGAACTGTTAATGTCATTACCCAGGTTTCCTTAAACTAGCTTATTTGGCAGTTGGATATATTTATAAGGCTTGCTTCCAGCTAAGTTGTCTCTAGATACAGATGGAAAATCTCCTAGCGACAACTATCTTTGTAATACAGCTGATAGATCTCCTCTTTCAACTGTATCAAGAGAAATCAGTGCCTGACCGTGGGAAGCTAAAAAGGCAAAAAATTGAAGAGCTATTAGCCAATATAGACATCAATCTCATTTTTTTCGTTCTTACAATTTATTTTTTGATCGAACTGGACTTCTCACCTTCATGCCATTTGCAATAATGACTCCCAACCCAGTTTAGCCTGACATTTCACTGCCATTAAACCATCATTTATTGCTACATTATATCTTTTTGGCCTAAATGCACCATTTTGAATGCCTTGACATTTTTTTATTTTTTATTTAAAGGATCTTTAAAAAAAAAAAAAAAAATCACATTTTACTGCCAACCACTTCAATCCCTGCCCTCGTCCAAGATCCGTTTGGCGTTTCGCTGCATCTTTTAAGAACACTTTTTTTATTGTATTTAAAGTTGCCAAAAACAGTGAACCAGAAGTCCCATAGGTCTACATAAGAACCTTTTTCTTTTGATGTCTATTCTATTGAAGGTAATGTGGGGGGAAAAAAACAGCAACCAAGTTAAACACAACAGTTACTTTTTTTTATTTGCTTTGCAACATATAAAGTTTAAAGAGAAAAAAGCCATTAAAAGCCTATTTGTTCAGCACAGCTATTTTCTATGCTGTCTTTTTTTTATTCTGCCAAAAAACACATTATTAATAAGTGCAAAGGTTGTTAATTTAGGGTAATAACATTTCACTCTTGCGATTCATTAAAGTGCCATGGCGACCTCGTTTTAAAATGCACAGCCTTGGTTTTCAATGAATAGTTCTATCTGCAGAACCAATTGATAAAAGTGTTAATCAAGAAAGAACAAATTAGATTGCAAATTGTTGTTTTTGCTCAATTAATTAAGCCTTTGACTATTCATCTGAGAAGCTGGATGAGAATGAAAAGAAGTGTATAAGGTATTTTTGGACCTTTATTTGTATAGATCAAACGACTCTGGGATGAAAAGAAAAAAAAATAGCTTGCTATTTCACAAGCAAAAAATAAATGAAAAGAAACAAAAAAGATGTATATACTTTTAATATGGAGTGTGGTGCTTAGAGATTATAGTCTGATGTATATGCTTTCATGATGTCTCTGTTGTTACTTAGAGAGTATCAGGACAAAGCCAAAAAAGACCTTTCTTTCTGCTGGAACCCTTTTATTTCTTTTTTTCGATTCGACGGTGACTCACAGAATATTGTGGTTTCATTAAATAAATCGAAATTGCCTTAAAGAGATGAGAAGATGTAGGCGCAGCAGGAGTGAAGCTATTTTGATTTTCCTATAGTCGGCTATACGTTGCTTGATTGGGAACTTTCAAAAGGAAAGGGAAACATTTTAAAACGCAGGCTGGTGGGGGATTTACATAACAATGAGACTGGAGAATGGTGATCTACATAATAGTTCAGAATGTATTTTAGCTACTTTTTGTGTAATCCGCTGTGCACTTTCTTTAGCAAATTTTATTGTGTTGACTACCAGGATGTATTTACCGTGGGGTGCCAGTACCTAGGGTAGTGTTGTTAGACGGTCAGCACCAAACCTCAACATTTACAAATTGGGAGAACTTTTTGTTTCCTTCTTTTGTCCAGCTCAGGATTTTTGTACAAGAATCACTATCCATTTTTTCAGGTCTGTACAGTTCAAAGGTGTATCTGCATATAAAGTACACTATATTGCCAAAAGTATTGGGACACCTGCTTTTACACTCACATGAACTTTAATGGCATCCCAGTCTGAGTCCGTAGGGTTCAATATTGAGTTGGCCCACCCTTTGCAGCTATAACAGCTTCAACTCTTCTGAGAAGGTTGTCCACAATGTTTAGGAGTGTATCTATGGCAGTAATGGCGAACCTTGGCACCCCAGATGTTTTGGAACTACAGTTCCCATGATGCTCAACTACACTGCAGAGTGCATGAGCATCATTGGAAATGTAGTTCCAAAACATCTGGGGTGCCAAGGTTCGCCAACACTGATCCTTGGGAATGTTTGACCATTCTTCCAGAAGCGCATTTATGAGGTCAGGCACTGATATTGGACGAGAAGGCTTGGCTTACAGTCTCCACTCGAATTCATCCCAAAGGGTTGAGGTTGAGTTGACTGTGCAGGCCAGTCAAGTTCAAAAACAAACACTGATTTAAACCCACTATTGATAAGAAATTGAATGAATGTTCCTAAATGAAATATGTCAAGCAAAATATACTAATGTATAGCCAGCTTATGATTAAGCCCCAGTATGGGGGAAAAACATGTTAGAGGGAGGATCCTAGGTGGAAGGTCTGTGGTTGTGCATGTGCTAAATAAAAAAAAGTTGATTTTACCCTATGGAAGTGGTATGCAGCTCTAGGACTTTGCTAAATAGCAATTATTTTTCCTGCATTAATCCCCTGATATTGTGGGGTTGCTTTATTAAAGGCAAATAGGTTGTTCGCTTTGCAAGGGAATTTTCCCCAGAGGTAAAAACAAAAAAACAGTATTTTTGCTTGCAGATAAATGGATGATGGAAGCCTTTAGAACTTTACCATATTAGATGAGCTCCGGGGAAAACCCCCTTTTGCAAAGAAAGGCCTGGTTCACACCTATGCAGGTTGCAGTTTGCATATTCCAGGTGCATTTTGCGATTTTCAATACATGTTTTTGATCCATTGAAGTCTATGGAACCAAAAACACAACCTGCTGGTGGTCCCTGGTCCTTTCCATAAAATGCACAGATGTGAACGTGACCCATAGGAAACCATGTTAAATGGACTGTAGTATGTTTATGCAAAACTGAAAATGCACTAAAATTGCACAGGTGTGAACGAGGCCGAAAGGGAATTTTTAATCAACCCCATACAGGTGGAGCTTGCACAAAAGGTGGTGTCTATGGCATCATCATCTATTTCTAGTATATGTCTAAATTCAGCGTGGCTAGAGCAAATCTAGTAAGCATATCATAAACCTGTCAAACTCAAACTGAGTAGAGTTTTTTTTTTAAAAACTGGAGCTAGTCCTAAATCGTCTTGCCTCTCTATTGCTTACCTCTTATTAAAGGACTAATAAGTGTAATTGGGGGTGAAGGTTTCCATAGCCAAGTTTGATTTTTACAGGAAAACTCCAGATTTACTCCAGTAGGGTGTATTAGTAGTATGCCCTGCCAAGGTCCATCTCTCTGTCAGAGAAGCACCCTGAGTGACAAATCAAGATAGATGCAAGTGACTGTATGACTGATTGATATTGGGTTCTATTCACACATGCAATATGTATAATACTATGCAATATGTTTTTCATCACAAATGAAAGAAATTCTTCAATTCACTAAAGCATGATTGCACGTATGCCATGAATTTACAACATACACATTTACCACATTTCATCAACGCTTCACATATTTTATATGTGAAAGTCAATTTACAAAGGACCCATCAACCATGTCACTGTGTGGGTGACTGGGCAGTGTTTATATATATTTTGTATCTGCAGATCTCATTTTTATCAAACCAATTTGCTTGTCTCTACAGCTAACATGTTTCAGAAGGTTATCAGAAGAGAAGTGATTTAAAATATAGATGGTGCACTGCAAGATAACATTTTTCAACACACAGCTAACTTCTAGTCTAGTAATCTTAAAGGAGAAAACTTTCATCTTTCACTTTATTGCTTCATTTCACCTTATAGGACAGTCAACATGGAGTGATAGGCCACACTGCGATGTAATGTAATTGTCAAGTCCAAATTTCTTTGGTGTGGTGAATACTTTCATATAGATAGCTTTCTTTTCTTTTACGTGGACTTTATTGAGGTTTTAAACATAATGTAAAGTGAAGTTAGTACAGTAGATCATTTAGCATACATTGTAGTGGTGTAGCATAAAATAGAACATAGGGTAATCAACAATAGTACTGAAGTATATTTATAAAATAACATTTTATTAGTTAAAAGGAACTAAGATTTTCTTATGTTGTATGTGGGAAATTGCATTTACGAAGTCAAAAAAATTCCTATAATAAGAATGTCTTATATGGCGTTGGAGTCATTGGGAGATTTTGGGGTAGATAAATTGACAATTAGTTGGGTTCATGTTGTTCTGTGCTGCTGTTGGTGTTGGTGTGAACTGTTGGTATTGAGTTGGGTTGTAAAGTGACTTGAAGAATGGTTGGGGTTAGTTAGAGGAAGAAGGACTTTCAAAATTAGTAGTTAATTCGCTGGTTTATGGACCGTAATACTGCGTAATAGCAGTACTGTTTGGTACCTTCTCTGTCCTTTCCAGTACCAGTTTGTCTACTGCTGGACACTCCCAAAGTCTCTATACATTTCTCGGTGTCAATAGCTACACAAAGCTAACCAAGATCCTTGCTCCCATGTGACAGTGGGGTTGATTTACTAAAACTGGAGAGTGCTAAATCTGGTGCAGCTGTGCATTGTAGTCAATCAGCTTTTAACTTCAGCTTGTTCAATTAAGCCTTGTACACACAATGAGAATATCGGATGAATGATCGTCTGTTATTTTTTTTTTTTTGCATGCGAGCCTCCTATCGAAAATGAAGAGGTTATCCAACTTCTCGTATGACAGAATACAACTTCAGGAGTGATGTAATGTGTCGAATTGTATTTTAATGTATATTTTAGTTTCTGAGTAGGGATGAGCCCCATGTTCGAGTCGAATGCAAGTTCGACTCGAACATCAGGTGAACAAACAAGATATTTGGGGGGCACACCCTAAAAGATGCATTAAAGCTGGTGCAGCCATAAGACCATACAGCAAAGCAAAATATTACAGCGCACGCATGCAAAAAAGACATTTACCTCCAGCAGGGCTAGTTTAAAACACCTAGACAATTTAAAAAAAAATTATCAAAAAATATGGGGATTTGGTCACACCATATTGCTATACGGTGCTAAGCCCACTTACTGCGTCAAAGTACCCCATGATTAGTGAGTCCTACACTATCCATAGATTGGGAGATCCTGCTTCTCTGAACCATGAGAGCAGTACACTCTTCTATATGGGAGAACTTTGAGGTCTCCACCCATGACACAAGTGGACACTAATGAGAGGTACTTAATGAAAGAGTGGGGTGCTCCTCATCCAAAAGGATTTGGTCAGAATCCATACAATAGACAAACAAGATATTTGGGGGGCACACCCTAAAAGATGCATTAAAGCTGGTGCAGCCATAAGACCATACATCAAAGCAAAATTTTACAGCGCACACATGCAAAAAAGACATTTACCTCCAGCAGGGCTAGTTTAAAACACCTAGACAATTTAAAACAAAATTATCAAAAAATATGGGGATTTGGTCACACCATATTGCTATACGGTGCTAAGCCCACTTACTGCGTCAAAGTACCCCATGATTAGTGGGTCCTACACTATCCATGGATTGGGAGATCCTGCTTCTCTGAACCATGAGAGCAATACACCCTTCTATATGGAAGAACTTTGAGGTCTCCACCCATGACACAAGTGGACACTAATGAGGTGGTCCACTTGTTCGCCCATTCGCGGAGTTTAGAACATTATTGGGCGTTCGCGGGAAATTCGAGCACGCGCGGAACGCCACATAACGCACTGCAAGATCGTCAATGCACTGCTTTGAGAGCCTTGATTGGCCAAAGGCAGGGTTCCTTTAGCCAATCATGGCTCAGGGGGCTAAGTTCATGCCCCACACTATATAAGGCATCAAAATTACATTTCTAAGGAAAAAATGTCATTTAAAACTGCTTGGGGCTGTAATGTAACTAAAGCAATGTGTCTGCGCTAGAAAAAAATCACATCAATCAAAAGTGCAGCAATAATAAACATAAGCAACATAGGTGTTTAACAAATAATACACTTGAGTGAAAATACCCCTAAGTACTAGAGTATAAAGTGCACAGTGCTATATAAAACACACAATGTAAGTACTAGAATATAAAGTGCACAGTGCTATATAAAACACACAATGTGAGTGATCAATCAAAAAACATATCACATAAATAATGAATCAAATGAAATGTAAAGGGATATAACTCCTGGTGAATGAAATAAAGTCCAAAACAGTATATATCCAAAAATATAAGAGTGCCCAGAAGAAACATAGTCCGAAGATTTAGTGAAATTCACATATCCTTCCTTCCAAAAGTGTATCACCAAGAAACATGCTGTAGTGTCTTCCAGCCACCCCCACAGGTGTATATGCTCACCTTCCTGTGTGTGACACAGCGATTAAACTATGTCAAACAAAGCCTTGGAGCCACTCCTGTGCTCATTTGGAACCAGCTGTGCAGACCTCCAATGCTCTCAAACGAAGATAATATATGCAAAAGAAAAAAACTCCATAGCGCAATATTGCAAGGTGTAATAAAAGGATTTTAATAAAATAGTTCTCTCCCCTTGCTGGGGTACTCACATACTATGGGTGCGTGAGTGCACCATCCTTAACAAACAAAGAACGGTCAATCTCGCGGTGTGGCGTACGATGCGGTGTGTGTATCGAAACTCTCCTTCTCCCTCTCTGCTGACAGCTCCGTCCAGGCCCCTCCCCTACGCGTGTTCGGCACCGGGACCACGTGCCTTCATCAGGGGCAATCCCCCTGATGAAGGCAATCCCCCTGATGAAGGCACGTGGTCCCGGTGCCGAACACGCGTAGGGGAGGGGCCTGGACGGAGCTGTCAGCAGAGAGGGAGAAGGAGAGTTTCGATACACACACCGCATCGTACGCCACACCGCGAGATTGACCGTTCTTTGTTTGTTAAGGATGGTGCACTCACGCACCCATAGTATGTGAGTACCCCAGCAAGGGGAGAGAACTATTTTATTAAAATCCTTTTATTACACCTTGCAATATTGCGCTATGGAGTTTTTTTCTTTTGCATATATTATCTTCGTTTGAGAGCATTGGAGGTCTGCACAGCTGGTTCCAAATGAGCACAGGAGTGGCTCCAAGGCTTTGTTTGACATAGTTTAATCGCTGTGTCACACACAGGAAGGTGAGCATATACACCTGTGGGGGTGGCTGGAAGACACTACAGCATGTTTCTTGGTGATACACTTTTGGAAGGAAGGATATGTGAATTTCACTAAATCTTCGGACTATGTTTCTTCTGGGCACTCTTATATTTTTGGATATATACTGTTTTGGACTTTATTTCATTCACCAGGAGTTATATCCCTTTACATTTCATTTGATTCATTATTTATGTGATATGTTTTTTGATTGATCACTCACATTGTGTGTTTTATATAGCACTGTGCACTTTATATTCTAGTACTTACATTGTGTGTTTTATATAGCACTGTGCACTTTATACTCTAGTACTTAGGGGTATTTTCACTCAAGTGTATTATTTGTTAAACACCTATGTTGCTTATGTTTATTATTGCTGCACTTTTGATTGATGTGATTTTTTTCTAGCGCAGACACATTGCTTTAGTTTTATTACTTTGCACGATTATGAAACGTGACTGAGTGTTTGCAGCTGGTCTCCACTTAAGACTAATTACTCACCATTTTGTAGGCATTCATCCGTAAGTGGCTCGCAGGGTTGCTCACTACTTTTGGGGCTGTAATGTATTGCCGAATCCCGGCAATATAGATAAAAATAATTGAAAAAAAAATGGCATGAGTCCCCCCCCCCCCAGTCCATACCAGGCCCTTCAGGTCCGGCATAGATTTTAAGGGGACGCCTCCCATCGAGGCAGAGTTTTTCCATTTTTTTTTCGGTCATCAGGGCTGTGATTGAAGATGGATTTATATCGCGGGACACTTTTTTTTTTTTAATAAAGGAATTGTCAAAAACTGAAAAACTGTCTCCTGTCTTTTTTACTTTTTTGACACTTTTTTTGGTGAATGAGTAGGGGTGCAATGTACCCAATACTCATTCACATGGAGGGGCCGGGATCTGGGGGCCCTCTTGCTAAAGGGGGCTTCCAGATTCCGATAAGCCCCCTGCCCACCGGGCAAGGGTTGTGGGGAAGAGGCCCTTGTCCCCGTCAACATGAGGACAAGGTGTTTTGGGGGCATGTGGTCTGGTACGGTTCAGGAGGGGGGTGCTTTCACGTTCCCCCCCCCCTTTTCCTGCAGCCTGGGGGGACCCCACACCATTTTTTTTTTAATTTTGGTGCAGGGTTCCCCTTAATATCCTTACCATACCTGAAGGGCCTGCTAATGGACTGGAGGAGAGGAACTCACGCCGTTTTTTTCAATGATTTTTACCTATATTGCCGGAATCCGACAATACATTACAACAGCGAGCAGTTTTAGATGACATTTTTTCCTTTAGAAATGTAATTTTGCTGTGGTACAGTTATGGACATGGGAAAGATGCGCTGCTTTACAGGCAGACTAAGGAGACCCCCCCCAGGCATGATATTTAATGGAATATTTCATTTTTATTGTTTCACTTTAAGTATTATTAAAATCACTGCTCCTGCATTGATACATGTACCCTGGGGCAGTACCCAGGCCCCCATATGCTTTTTATGGAAATAACTTGCATATAAGCCTTTAAAAATTAGCACTTTTGATTTTTCACTTTCATGTCCCATAGACTTTAACAGTTTTCGCACACATTTTTTGGCTGTTCGTATGTTCTGCTGTAAACCGAAACGGGGGGGGGGGGGGGGTGTTCGGCTCATCCCTATTTCCAAGCATGCATAGTCTTGCTCTTTTGATTTTTTTCAGATGAGAACTCTACTAGTTAAACAAAAATCAGACATTGTGTTCAGGAACAATAAAAAATTTCTAGCCTGCATCTTCAGTTTTTGTCATCTAAACAATTGGAATCAGCTGTTGAAAGCACTATACTAACAAACAGATAATCGGCAGATCGTCGTACGGACATTTTCCTACGATTTTCTTATCGTGTGTGTGGGCTGTAGAGGGGCGAGCCCATGCCACTGTTTAGTTTGCCAGTTTAGGCCATGTTTTTTTTATTTTGGCAGTTTAGGCCATGTTTTCGAGGAAAACAGGAACACTAATGAGCCAGGTGTGCGCTAGGCTTATGTTAGATGTGGGAGTAGAGGTTAGTGGCCTCACCCTCCTGAGAGAGTCAGTTTGTGCAAGGGAGCTGTTAGGAGCATGTTGCTCCATACTGTCCATGCGGGACAGTGAAAGGCCAAGCCTGTAAAGTTGCAGCAGCAGGGAGCTGCAGGGGGAGCAGTTAGAGCTGAGGTTCAGCGGTTTGTGCACAAGCACTGGGACTTTGTGATTGACAGTTTGGAGGACCAAGGCAGGAGGCCTAGGCAGAGAAACTACAGAGAAGAGCCACGAGGTGGAGTACTATTTGCTTTGACACATTGATTGTGAAAACCCCTACGTGAGAAACTAATCTACTGTGAATCTTTACTTTATTTTCTATAAAAGTGGGCAGAAAAAGCCCTAAAAGGGACTTTGTGGAGTGGAGTGGACTCACTGTTTAGCGCTACCAATGAGCTAAAATACCCAAATCATCACAGGGTTAGGCTTTAGGCTTTGATAAAAAAAAATCTTGAAGCTGGTTGTTTTCTATACAGAGTATAGACCAGGTTTTGCACTCTCCCGTTTTGGTAAATTAACCTGACAGTTTGGACATGTCTAAATTTGACCAAGGACTTAATTGTGGGAGGTTGAGGGAACGTTACAGCTTCCCCTATACCTGGAAACATAATTTTTTTGGTAGGAATGCCAGAAGCGTAAGTGCCGGAAGATATTGTTTCTGCTCTCACACTGTTACTGGTGGTTTTTTTTCTTTTTAATTAGGTTTTCAAGGGATATATATATATATATATATATATATATATATATATATATACATATATATATATATATATACATATAAACAAGGAAGTGTTTGCTAGACTTGTAGCTGACTCCTCAGCTGTACAGATTTCTGTAAAAAAAGAAGAACGGATAAAATCACAGGTTCAGAAATCACACAGGACATAGTGATGAACATCAAAATGTCACTGACGGGTACAAGAATTATCAATACCTATTGTGTGTGATTTTTTTAAAGATGGCAAAATAAACACATGAAAAGGCTATTAAGAAGGTGAGAAAAGTAATTCAAAATTGCATTCTAATTATGGAAGTATAGAAAAGTGACGTCAGAAAAATGCCAAGTGGCTCATCATGTCTTCCCTGCTCCTCTTTTTTTATACCTTCTTGTCAAAGAATAGACTTAAGTTTATCCCAAAAATGTTTAAATTTACTTTGTGTTGATTGAATCTCTACCTCTGTGAGAAGTGTGATTCAAGTATCCAATATTTTTTCAGTGAAAAAATACTTCTATGGTTCATTTCGAACTTTTCATTTTCTAGTCTGAGGTCATATTCTCGTATTTTTGATCTTGGCTTCATGTTGAAAAATACTGCCCTCCTGAACCTTATTCTTGCCTTTAATGTATTTAAAGGTTTCAGCCATGCCCCACTAAGCTTCACATATTAGGTTTCTGAAGTCTCTCCTGATATGCTTAATCTACCAGACCTTACAACATTTTGTTGCCCGTATGTGAACTTGTTCTGTCTTATTAATATCAGTTTTTCTGGCGGCACGGATCTGCCGCAACCATCACTTAAGCAAAATGATAATGATTTTCCTTATATGGAAAAAAAGAAAACACCTCAAACTGCATGCTTCTTCAAGGGTCCAAAATTATTTTTTTTCAACTGGTGAATAATATTCCCATACTTTATATAATATTCTTGGTCCAAGTTAATATTTCAAACAATGGGGTTGATTTACTGAAGGAAAATAGACTGTGCTTTTCACAAGGGCAGTTGCACTAATTTTCCCCAGAATATGGAAAAGTTTCACTTTGTAAAGAATACCCAATCAGGTGGAAGGGGGAAAAAAAACAAAAAATTCATTTTTGTTTGCACATTCTAGGCTGATGGAAATCAACAGAGCTTCACCACATTCACTAAGCTCTGGGGAAAATGAATGCAACTGCACTTGCAAAGTGTGCAGTCCATTTGCCTATAGTAAATCAACCCCGCTATTGCTTGCTGATATCCTTATCTCTCTGTAAGCCTACCAAGATCTGCCTGATTGAAAACAAGAGACTTTTTGGAGTCTTTATTGATCTGAAACCTACACAATAGGGTTTTTCTTACTAAAGGCAAATCCACTTGGAAGTGCACTTGGAAGTGCAGTCACTGTAGATCCGAGGGGAACATGGAAGGAGAATAAAAAACAGCATTTTTGCTTGTACATGATTGGATGATAAAATCAGCAGAGCTTCCCCTCATTTCAGATCTCCCCCACAGATTTACAGCGATTGCACCTCCAAGTGTACTTTCAAGTGCACTTTCAGTGCACTTGTAGTGCAGAGTGGATTTGCCTTTAGTAAATCAACCCCAATGCTCCTTGTAGCCAAACGCCATGTCATAGGCTGACAAGGCACTAGGTCACATTGAGGAGGCTGGAAGCAGTGTGTTATTTTTTTTTTTAATTTATAGCAAAGCGGAGACACTTCCTAATCCAAAATAATAAATGTGGACTGAACTTTAGGTCTATTTTGAAACCATTGTCTTAGCTCATTAGGTAGACCTAAAGCGGAACTAAATGTAAAAATTAAAAAATTGCTAACAGGCTGGCTTTTTATTGCAGAAGAGACCTGCCTGTTCGCAATCCTCTGCAGAACGTACACCGTATACATTGTGGCACACCGCCAATGTGCAAGGATGATTGAATTTCTGTGCATGCTCAAGAGTGTTGGCATCCTGCCCTGGCCTATAAAGCAGGTTGAAGACAGGCACCGAGAAGATGCCAGTGTTCTGCCGAGAAAGTTCCCCCCCGGCGGATAAGGACTCCCCTGTACTGCGCAGGCGCATCGCTTGTGCAGTACGAGCCGTCGAAAATAGCCAAAGCTGAACAGCTGAGAGACAGCTGTACAGGGCGCCTGTAACAGGGCCCCTCGCGGGCTCGCTCGGCTCGCCACGCTTCGGGCACGGCCTCGCTTTGCTCGGCATAGTTTTATTCAAGTTCTATATCCACTTGGATGGTGGGGCTTGAACCTGGACTCAGTGCGCAGGTGCCATGTAGAGCTGACGATCAGCTGTTCAACTTCGGAGTTTTTCGGTGGCTCCATAGTCGTTCATACAGCGCAAGTGCAGCACATGCGCAGTACAGGGGGGTCTTTATCCGCCGGGGGAACTTTCTCGGCAAGACACCGGCCAGAAACCTTGCGGGTGTTATAGGGCGTACACACGGTCGGACTTTGTTCGGACATTCCGACAACAAAATCCTAGGATTTTTTCCGAGGGATGTTGGCTCAAACTTGTTTTGTCTACACACGGTCGCACAAAGTTGTCGGAAAATCCGATCGTTCTAAACGCGGTGACGTAAAACACGTACGTCGGGACTATAAACGGGGCAGTGGCCAATAGCTTTCATCTCTTTATTTATTCTAAGCATGCGTGGCACTTTGTCCGTCGGATTTGTGTACACACGATCGGAATTTCCGACAACGGATTTTGTTGTCGGAAGATTTTATCTCCTGCTCTCCAACTTTGTGTGTCGGAAAATCCGATGGAAAATGTCCGATGGAGCCCACACACGGTCGGAATTTCCGACAACACGCTCCGATCGGACATTTTCCATCGGAAAATCCGACCGTGTGTACGGGGCATTAGACTGTTGGAATAAGGTAAGTATTTGTGCTTTTAGTTCCACTTTTTTCCACGTTGTAAAGTCAGAAGGTTTTTTATCTTAATGCATTCTATGTTTGTTATTTTTAAAGAAAAAAACTGAGACTATAGTATCACTTTAAGAAAGCTCAAATTTCAGCCGATTCCTACTGAATTATTTGATTCATTTAGTTCAAGTTCAACAAAAGTTGATTTAAAAGTCCACTAAGCTGGGTGGAGAATTATTGGCTGAACAGTGATTGAATTCTATGAGATGCATTCAGGGATTCAGAGAGCTGCGGGTGCTGCGTTTGCCTAAATGCAATATAGAGTGCAGTGGAGATTCCTCTATCCATGTTGCTAGTGTAGATCAATTGATTTTCTATAGTTCTGTTTGCAGGCCCAATGAGAGAAAATCATCTATGGTGGCCTTAACTTATGTGAGAGTTTTGTAACCTTATTCAAAGTTTGGCAAAATCCATGATTTCTGGTTTTTTTATGTGAAAATTTTAAACCCTTAGTTACAATATAACATAATAATAAAAAAAAAAAACAATTAGGAAGCGCTGGCAGATTGTTTATTTTCATACATCATTTTTTTTTTTTGCTTCAAAAATTATAGGTAGACATTCTTTTCCTTTATTTCCATGGCAACTGAGCTGTGTTCGAGGTTTTCTTTTACTGCCCTTATCAGGTAACAGACAGTCCAAGTTTATCCAAAGCAGAAGCTGTCTTTTGATTATTGAAAATTTAAAATTTTAACCCCCTTGATCAGCAAGAAAAGCAAAATTCACTTCTGAGACAAGGAGTGCTAGAAAACATTTTTAAGGCTGCTTGAAGTCAGAAATGTAATATGTCCAATATTGACTTTATTCATCGCAACGGAGCAGGAAATCCATCACTTGCATATTTTAAAATGAAACAAACAGGAGCTAACACTCTGCTGGTCTTAAGTTGGAAGTTGCTGATGTAACAGTATGGACTACAAACATAAAGTTGTTTAAAACTTAGCAGATTTATTACTTCCTCTTTGTAACAACTTCTCCTTTTATTTGGTTCAAGTAAGTTGTTTGATCATTGCCACACAGTGCTGCAAGGATGCCTGAACCCAGAGTGTCGATGACTTGCTGTTTTGACTCAACACCGGCAACCGTATACACTCCGGTACATGGTATTATGAGCAGATATTGTTAGTCTGCTCCGATACTAACAAACTAAATGGCCACCTCCACAGCGGTGACAACTTTATCCTCGTTACCCGCTATTGTGTCAAAACAGCAAGGTCTTTGTGTACCGGATTGTACACGTTTGCCGGTGTTTTGACAAAACGGCAAGTCATCAAAATTTCCAATTAATTATGATTTCCAGTAACTGGAAGTGACGTAATTGGAGATCTTGATGAATTGGCTATTTTGACAGAACACCGACCACCTGCCTGCCATCCAATCACCTGTCATGATGCATGGGATTGTTAGAAGAGCCGCCCGATGACACAGAGCGGCGGTCTCTCCCGGTGTGACAGATTGTGTATGTGAAACTCCAGCCGTTGGAAAGTCCCTCCTCCTGGACTGGCAGTGGACCAGCGTGCTGTCTATCACAATGCCGGTCCAGGAGGTGGAACTTTACATAGCCCGGAGTTTCACCTACACGATCTGTTACACCGGGAGATCGCCGATCTGTGTTATCGGACAGCTCTCCTAACAATCCCTGCTGAACAGACCGGCACAAATAAGCGGCACTTATGGGCACTGAGGCAGCACTTATGGGCACTGATAAACTGCACTGATGGGCACTGAGGCAGCACTTATGGGCACTGATAAGACAGCACTGATGGGCACTGAGGTGGCACGCACTGATAAACTGCACTGAGGCAGCACTTATGGGCATTGATAAACTGGACTGATGGGGACAGAGGCGGCACTGATGGGCACTGAGGTGGCACTTATGGGCATTGATAAGACAGCGCCGATGGGCACTGAGGTGGCACGAACTGATAAACTGCACTGAGGCGGCACTTATGGGAACTGATACACTGCACTGATGGGGACTGAGGCGGCACTGATTGGCACTGAGATAGCACTGATGGGCACTGAGATGGCACGCACTGATAAACTGCACTGAGGCGGCACTTATGGGCACTGATAAACTGCACTGATGGGGACTGAGGCGGCACTGATGGGTACTGAGGTGGCACTTATGGGCACTAATAAGACAGCACCGATGGGCACTGAGGTGGCACGCACTGATAAACTGCACTGAGGCGGCACTTATGGGCACTGATAAACTGCACTGATGTGGACTGAGGCGGCACTGATGGGCACTGAGACAGCACTGATGGGCACTGAGGTGACACTTATGGGCACTGAGGTGACACTTATGGGCACTGATAAGACAGCACCGATGGGCACTGATGTGGCACTTATGGGCACTGATAAGCTGCACTGATGAGGCAGATTTTCATTTTCTTCGTTTTCTTTCTTTTATTATTATTTACTATTATTACTATTATTTTTTTTAGTATTATTATTTTTTTCAACAGAACAATCGTTCCTGCAAATGTAGCAGTTTGAATGTTGAGAGAAACCATTTACCATTTGAATGGGGTGCTTACAAGAATCAGCTTTTATTTATTCATGTAAAATCTATATCCCAAAAGTAGAAAGAATCTGTTGCTGTAACTGCTTGAGTTACTACTGTGTGAGCTGGAGTTTGGCTTCAGTTTGTGTGTATCTAAATTCTCTAGTACATCTAACACTCTCTTTCCCCCATGCTGTTGTCCATAGGTGCCCCCTGTTCTCCTTCATTCAGAGTGGGGGGTCCTTTAATGCAGGAGGTGTGTTACTGGCCTGATTACCAGGTGAAGCCTGGTAATCTGGCCTAAAATAAGGCCAAGCCTAAAACAAGGAAACAAATCCAGCCACCACATCTAATGATTGGTAAGCTGAAATATATAACATTTTTGGTTTGGGGTTTATTACTGCTTTAAAGCTCAAATGAAACCCTTTTTATTATTATTATTTTTTTTTTTGCAATTCAGTCTGGTGGCATATACAATAATGTATATGACTTTTTTGACTTTTCTTATCTGCTAAGTGCTGCAGCATATGTTAAAAAACCTACTGTGGTAGCAATAGGAGTGCCAGACCGCTGCTCTCACACACAGAGAGCAGCCAAGCTCTCTGACACGCCCCCCTGAATGCTGCTCCAATCAACAGCACTGATCATGGAGCAGTGTCCAGTGGGATGTGTCAGATCGCAAGAGATCCGGGTTTGTATAAGCTGTGGGCCAGCTCTCCGTTTTTTTTAAACCCTTGCCGAAGCAAAAAGTTGAGGAAATAAGCAAAAAAGAGGCATATTTATTTCTGTGTATGCGGCCTGATGGCATTACAGAAATATATAGGGCTCAGCTGGACCTTTGCTGGCAAAGATTGGCAACTGTAGATCCAACATTGCAAACCACCAACTGACCAGAGTCTTAAAGGAGGTTGGGGTAATAAAAAGGATCTCAAAGGTGCTCCCTGATGCCCATTGAGAGTGTAGTTGCTGCCATTTGGTTTTGGTCATCATTATAGAACAAGACACTTTTTGCGAATTAGGTAATATTTACATACAGTTGACTGCTTTCTCTTTAAGCTTAGTTCAGGAGGCTGGAGTAAATATTAGTCCATTGGCATAAAAAAATACTAATTAGTAAGCTATTACAACCATAATGATATGCTTAGCTATATGGATTCTTCATCTCAGTAAGAATGTTGCTCTTATTTGTATGCACTGATTCACAGTCTGCCAACTTCCAGAAAATAATGATAATGAATGGCGATTAGAATATTATTAAATTCTTAATGGGGTCTTAACAGTTTACTGCTGTTAATATTTTCCCCAGGATTCATGTCTTTAATTGGGCACTTCATTGAAAGCCTCTAGTGCCTTCACTCTGAATATAAACTCCTGTAGCATATTCCCTGTCTTTCAGGAGATCAAGTGTCTGACAGATGGAGCAGCACTTAAAACCAAGATGAATCCCCTTTAATTAACGCTGTTAAAATGGATGAAATGTTTCGATCACTGAATGAAGAACATATGCAGACTCTTAAGAAGAAGGTTTAAATTTTTACAAAAGTCTTCTTACTAGTTTCTGTGCCACGTATATTGTGGTAGCCCCAGAGAGGACGTTTCTGTTACTAACATAAAGCTAGACTGGGGTCTCGTCACTGGCTGTTCTAACCAATAGAGCATAATGGGGACCATCTGGTTACTTACCTGGTGCCTATATTTCTAAGAGGGCCAACACCTTTCTACTCAAAATTAGTAGTCCAGTTGCGGTCTTATAATGTAAAAAGTCAGGGTAGAGCAATGCTGTATATCCTATATAGGTAATGTTATTTATATTACTTTTACAAACAGGGAGGGTCTTGACATTATTTCGAAGCATTGGTGGAATTATAATGGGGATAATGTGGGCATTAACTTGGTGCTCATAGTTCTAGAGGAGCCAAGACTTTTTTCCACTCAAGACAGTGATCCAATGTAGCCTCATTGTGAAAGAAGATAGGGTAGTGTGATGTTATATAGCCATATTTTTATAATTACATTTCTTGCTTTATATACACCAGAGATCACTAAATGGCGGACCACGGTCCGGAACTGGACCAAGTGACAATCCTGTACAGACCGTGGCAGTACCACTGCCATGGTTGGGTGTCCTCTCCTGGGCTGAGGGATGGGAGCTGCCCAAGTTACTTTACCCAGCTTGTTAATATGAAAAGACTGTCTGTCCTGATTTACAGTGGGAGTTTTTTCATATTAACAAGCTGGGTAATCACCCGTAATCACCCGTTACAATAGAAACTTAAGGTGGGTGGGATATATTAGGCAGCAAATGAATGTCCCTGAAATTGATGTCTTGAAATCAGTAAAAATGGGCAAGTATAATGATTTGAGAGACTTTGACAAGGGCCAAATTGTAATGTCTAGAGGACTGTGTCAGAGCAACTCCAAAACTGCAGCTTTTGTGGGATGTCCCCAGTCTGCAGTGGTCAGAACCTACCAAATGTGGTTCAAGGAAGGAAATCCAGTGGAGCGACAACAGGGGCATGGGTGGCCAAGGCTCATTGATGCACGTGGGGTAGTGAAGGCTGGCCCATGTAGTCCAATCCAATAGAAGAGCTACTGTAGTTCAGAGTCTTGAAAATTTTAATGCTTGTTCCAATATAAAGGTTTCAGAATACACAGTGCATTATAGCTTGTGTATCTGGCTGAGTAGCAGAAGGTTGGTCAGGGTACCCGTACTGACCCGTGTCCACAGCCAAAAGCACCTACAATGGTCACCGCATCAAAACTAGACCATGGAGCAATGGAAGAAGGTGTCCTGGTCTGATGAATCACTTTTTCTTTTACATCATGTGGATGGCTGGGTGTGAATCACTTAGCTGGGGAAGCGATGCACTATGGGGAGTCTGATCCATGGAGGCCCAGCTCGCAACTTACAAGACTTAAAGGATTTTCTACTAATGGCTTGGTGCCAGGCACCGCAGCATACCTTCGGAGGTCTAGTGGAGTTCATGCTTCGAAAAGTCAGGGCTGTTTTGGCGGCAAAAGGGGGACCTACTCAGTATTAGGTGGGTGGTCATAACGTTATGGTTGATCCGTGTATATTACCATTAACTCCTAAGGTACTGCATATTTCCCAACATTTTGAAATGGAAAAGAGGGAACATTTTTTAGCACAGACAATGGACGAATCCCTGCCACACCCTCGATCACATGGACTGCAACTAATAAATATTCAGGAATGATCACTTAAACTGATAATTTTTATTGCTACTTTTCCTTTTATATTTTTTATTTTATTTTATTGCTGGTTTTTATGTAGTGATGTCAATTTACACAGCGCTTTAACTAACCAACACAATAATCTGAAAAGTGATAGAAGATTTTAGTGCAAAATAAACAACATTGGCAGCAAAATAGTATTTTTGTTTAACAAATCTCTACACCAGAGCTAACAAAGAGAAGGAATGAGGGTCAGAGCGATTTTGTTTCAAGAGAATGACAATCCTTGGAAGCAGATGGAGCTGCAGCACAGAGAGCTTATGTTTATTGTTTTCTTACTTTTATAAAATCTCTGTGCTGCAACCTCTTATGCTTCTTGTTTCAAGTGTTTGCTGGGATCAATGCTGAGTGCATGTACCTTGATCATGAACTTTTGGTGCTGATTACCCTTTCTTCTGTACTGTATGTCTATATACTGTATATGACTTCAGTCATCTGTCAAAGCAAAAGTATTGTATGTTTCTATAGTTTAAGTTTATGTAGCACCATCCTTGATAGATGCTAGGTTTAGACAGTTATATTTAGTATGTATTTTAATAGGTAAATTTAGTTGCCACATTGTACTCAGTGTTGCTATAATTTTTCTTTTAGGTAAAAGCATATTTGCCCAGTGTGTTCAGCTCCTGTCAGTCTGCTAGCTGCCTCTGCATCTAGAAAGCTTGAGAAGTTTCTGGATGATAGCTGTGAAGCTATGCAGATGGTAGCATGAATATTGATACAGCCCAGGCCTATCCCAGAGAGGTAGGCTCTGATGGCATCCTGGGAGACTGTATATATTTTGTGAGCACACTGAGCTCTAGTTCTGTTCCTAGAGAGGATTAGTTCTGCCTGAGGGGCATGCTGCCCTTCAAGGCAATGCTGCTATGTCTGCTGTCGTGAGGCCTCTGGTCTGGTATCAACGGAGTAAGGTGTCCCTTGAAAGTTGGAAGGAGGCAACCATTTGTTCCTTGGGCCTTGTGTGAGTACAGACATTTTGAGAGATCTTGAGGACCTTGGTGCTCTTGATACCCCCCTGATGCTAGAGAGTCAGCTGTGGGTCTAGTTAAAGGGGACCCTGGCTGGTGTCCGGAAGAGCTTTGTCCAGATAATCTTCTACTTGAAGGGACTTTGCTCTTGTGGTTCTTAGTAAAGAGGTTACAGTTAACTACTACTACTTCTACTACTTTAAAGCTGAAGTCTACTGTTTGCTACAACTTATAGCTTGCCCCGAAGAATATCTAAGTCCTCACGTGTACATAGCTCTTATTTTTGGAGTATCCCACCTTCCCTCAGCCCTATCCAAGTTCTCCAAAAATAATAACAACACCCCTAGACTGATCATTGAAGAAATATCTGAATGAGCCTGGGTGCCTGGCTGTGGGTAGAAGTTTGTGAGGAAGACCTGGACAATATTCCTGCAGCTCCTATTGGGATAGCACTACATTAAAATCCCCTTAGGAATCACAGCTTTCTTAGCAGGTAATCAGACAAAAATAATTTTTAAAGTACGGCCCATGACCTGCCATGGACATCAGTGCAAGTAGTGGCAATTTCAAATCACACATTTTTGGGGGGAAATAAAGTAATTAGACCTTTCAAACCCACATAAATCTACACGAATAAACCTGGACAGAAATTAACTAAAGAAAATACCCGTTTAAAAATGTTAACAAAGCAATACAGCTAACTAACCTCTCATGGGTGGATTGCTTAAAGCAATGACTTGTAAAGATATTTTTTTAAATTTTAAAATAACAAACCTGTTATACTTACCTGCTCTGTGCAATAGTATTGCTCAGAGCAGCCGCTAACCTCCTCTTCTGGTGTCCTCTGCTGACATTCCTCCTCTTCCTCCGCTTCCTGTTGTAGCACACCTGTGGGCTCACTCCCAAGCCACACTGCCTGCATCTATAGAGACAGACAGCAAGGCTCAACCCCGCTCCCTTTTCCTTGTCACAGGATTTGACTGACAACAAAGGGAGCCAATGGCTCCTGCCGCTCTCAGCCAATCCTGTGGGAGTGGAGAGAAGAGAGGGAGTCGCTACAGACAGGCGCTGTACTTGATCGAGTGAGGACACAGGTAAATATAAGGGGATAGGGGGGGGCGATACTACTACCTAACATTTTTTACCTTAATGCAGAGAATACATTTCATTAAAAAATGTTTGGGCTTTACTACCACTTTAACTTACAGATGAACTTTATTAATAGAAAGGTATACAGTATCTCACAAAAGTGAGTACACCCCTCACATTTTTGTAAATATTTTATTCTATCTTTTCATGTGACAACACTGAAGAAATGACACTTTGCTACAATGTAAAGTAGTGAGTGTACAGCTTGTATAACAGTGTAAATTTGATGTCCCCTCAAAATAACTCAACACACAGCCATTAATGTCTAAACCGCTGGCAACAAAAGTGAGTACACCCCTAAGTGAAAATGTCCAAATTGGGCCCAAATAACCATTTTCCCTCCTCGGTGTCATGTGAGTCGTTAGTGTTACAAGGTCTCAGGTGTGAATGGGGAGCAGGTGTGTTAAATTTGGGGTTTAACAGGACAGGTTCCACTCAGAACAAGAAAAAAAAAAAAAACATGGCAGCCATTACATCTACAAACTGATAAGTACTTTAACCACTTCAGCTCCAGAAGATTTACCCGCCCCCCCCCCCCCCTTCTGACGGGGCCGTTTTTTGCGATAAGGCATTGCGTTACTTTAACTCCCAATTGCGCAGTCGTGCAATGCTGCATTAAAATAAAACTTCTGTGCTTTTTTCCCCACAAATAGAGCTTTCTTTTGGTGGTATTTGATCACCTCTGCGGTTTTTATTTTTTGCGCTATAAACAAAAAAAAGAAAATTTTGAAAAAAACAATATTTTTTACTTTCTGCCATAAAACATATCCAATAAATCCAATATCCAATAAAAACATTTAAGAAAATTTGATTTCTTCATTAATTTGGCCCAATATTTATTCTGATACATACTTGTGGTACAAAAATCACAATAAGTATAAATTGATTGGTTTGTGCAAATGGTATAGTGTCTATAAACTATGGAATACATTTACATTTTTTTCTACTAGTAATGGCGGAGATTGCGGGACTGCAATACTGCGGCAGGCAAATTGGACACCTAACTGGCACTTTTTGCAGACCAGTGACACTAATACAGTGCTCACTGCTAAAAATATGCACTGTCACTGTACTAATGACATTGTCTGGTAGACATGTGCAATTCGTTTTGTTCCAAATTAGTTTTTTAATGAATTTTGACAAATTCATGAATTCGGAAATATCTAAATTAACGAAAACCCGTTTAACGAATTTTTCTGAATGATCGTAAATTTGAATATTCGAAAATTCGTAAATTCGTACATTCGTAAATTCTTAAATTCGTACATTCGTAAATTTGGAAATTCGTACATTCGTAAATTCTTAAATACGTACATTAGTAAATTCTTACATTTGCAAATTCTTAAATTCGTACATTCATAAATTTGTAAATTCGGAAATTTGTAGATTTGTAGATTAGTAAATTCGGAATTTAAACAATTCGGAAATCTGAAATAATAACTAATAATAACTTAACTATTACTAACTATTAAATTATAGGTATTGTAATTTCCTTTCAAATTTGGCTGTTAGTGAGCGTAACGAATACAAATTTATCCGAAGTTACAATTATCCGAAATAACGAATGCCGTATCTAAATGAATGGAACGTAAGGAATTAATAATAATAAATAACAATAATAATAATAAAAACGTTTTATTATTATTATTTATTATTACTTTGTTCCGTTCCATTTGTTTAGATGCGGCATATGTTATTTCGGATAATTCGTAACTTCAGATAAATTCGTATTTGTTAGGTTCACTAACAGCCAAATTTGAAAGGAAATTACAATACCTATAATTTAATACTTAGTATTAGTTAAGTTATTATTAGTTAATTATTATTTCAGATTTTTGAATTTTCGGATTTTCGAATTTCCAAATTTCCGAATTTTCTAATTTACGAATTTCCGATTTTTCTAATTTACGTACAAATTTACGAATTTTTAAAATTTACGAACGTACGAATTTACGAATGTACAAATTTACAAATTTATGAATGTACGAATTTACAAATTGCGATCATAACGAATGACCCGAAAAAAAAAAAAAAAAAACAAAACGAATGAATCAAAAACGAACAAATTTTTTGGCAGTGCACATGTCTACTGGCTGGGAAGGAGCTTACATCAGGGGCGATCAAAGGGTTAACTTGTGTTTTACTACTGTGGGGGAGGTACTTTGACTAGAGGAAGGCATAGATTTGTGTCCCTGCTTTGCAGGAACACAGGATCAATGCCTTCCCTACTGACAGAATGGCAATCTACCTTGTTTACATAGGCAGATTGCCATTCTGCCTGTGTACAGAGCGATTGGCAGGTGTCGGCAGACACTGGGTCCGCTGGACTCGCTGATCAGCACTCACGCCCGATATAGGGAAGTGCAGGATCACATATATATACGTGATCCTGCGCTGCGCATCGCGGCCTTCCTGTAGCAGTAAACGTTTCTAGGGCGGGCAGCGACTGATTAAATGGAAACAACTGATATTTTTTAACGATTGACAAACAATTACTAAAAATTTGGGAATATATTAACCTTAAGCTTAAGCCCCGGACCATTTGGCTGGCCAAAGACCAGAGCACTTTTTGCGATTTGGCACTGCGTATTAACTGACATTTGCGTGGCCATGCGACGTGGCTCCTAAACAAAATGGACGTCCTTTTTTTTCCCCACAAATAGAGCTTTCTTTTGGTGGTATTTGATCACCTCTGCGGTTTTTATTTTTTGCGCTATAAACAAAAAAAGCGACAATTTTGAAAAAAACGCTTTATTTTTTACTTTTTGCTATAATAAATATCCCCAAAAATTATATAAAAAAACTTTTTTTCCCTCAATTTAGGCCGATACGTATTCTTCTACATATTTTTGGTAAAAAAATCGCAATAAGCGTATATTGATTGGTTTGCGCAAAAGTTATAACGTCTACAAAATAGGGGATAGTTTTATGGCTTTTTTATTAATTTTTTTTTTTTTTACTAGTAATGGCGGCGATCAGAGATTTTTATCGTGACTGCGACATTATGGAGGACACATCGGACAATTTTAACACATTTTTGGGACCATTGGCATTAATACAGCGATCAGTGCGATTAAAAAGCATTGATTTCTGTAAGAATGTCACTGGCAGTGAAGTGGTTAACCACTAGGGGGACTAGTGAAGGGGTTAATGTGTGTCCTATTTTGTGTTCTAGCTGAAGGGGGGAGGGGACTGTGCAGGGAAACTAACAGATCGCTGTTCATACTCTGTATGAACAGACGATCTGTCAGTTCTCTGTTCAGAGAACTGGAAACTGTGTGTTTCCACTCACAGCTCCCGGTTCTCCGTGTGCCCCGAGCGATCGCGGGAGCCCGGCGGCGATCGAGACCGCCGGGCAGTCGCATCAGCTCGGGGGGCGAGCGGTGGGAGCGCGCGTGCGCCCCCTAGTGGCCGTTTATGTTACCGACGTAACATAACGGCGATTTGCACAGCCAAGCCATGCTGCCGCGGCGGCTGGTCGGCAATCGGTTTAAGAGTTTTTGCAGTGGCCAATTTACCATACATGTTAAGTTATGATTGTAGTAAAGGAACTTGTGAGGACACTGCTGGCGGTTGGGTAATTGCAGAAAGAAAAATGTTTTTTTTCCTGATTGAGCCGATGTTGATTTTTATACTTTATATATTTATTGCCAAGTTTGTCTTCCTGTATGGGAACAAAGCAGTAGATGCGATTGGCTTGCTTTCATTCCAAGGAATGTCTATGGGCAATTCAGAGAATTGGGTTTTACTAAAAATAATGTATTATATAAAAAATGTGAAAGTGTCAGTGTCCTTGATCTTACATAGCAAGCATTCCACATAAACTGTCTGAGCTACAGATAAGGGTGGAATAGCTTTGGACAGGTCTATGTGTGAGATATTATTTTAAACCTTGAATAACCTAGTAAAATAACAAAAAATGAGCATTTATTAACCTCCCTGGCGGTATGATTATTTCGGATTTTAGGTGCTGAAAGCGGTACAATTATTTTGCATGGAAATTTGGCGTTTTATATTGTAGGCCTGTAATTCTTAACAATAGCACACTTAAATATGTCCAAACAAGAGTCTAGTAGATATCCCGGGTATGATAACGTTTGAAACACAAAAACATAAATTATAACATAATAAAGAAATATAAATAATTAAAAAAAATAATAATATAATAATAATAAAATAAATTTCCCCACGATTCACTATCGCTCAATTCTGCAAGTGTTCTAATTCTCCTATCGCTGTTTTCTAGCTGGTCTAAAGCCACTTTTGACATAAAGGGACACTTTTTGGTTACTATGGACAATCTCCAGTTTCCAGGCAGAAAGAACAGTATATATATAACATAAAACTGCATGCAGGGCATGAGCCAAAGCATTGGGGACAAAAGGGATGTGAAATAATTTCATACAGTACTGTAATCTGTAAGATTACAGTACTGTATGTGTTATGATTTGTACATTTTTTTGAATTTGCCGCCAGGCTCTGCCCCCGTACGTCGCGACGCTCGCAGGGAACGGAGCCTGGCACAGAGAGGCTTCTGAGGAGACAGAGCCCGCAGACACAGTGGGGGGACATCACAGGATCCTGGGGACAAGGTAAGTAACGCCGCACCAGGATCCTGCAATGTAATCCCCAGTGTGGCTCGGGGTTACCGCTAATGGGACTGAAATTTAACCCCGAGCCACACTCGGGAAAACCGCCAGGAAGGTTAAAGGACCGTTATAACAAAACATATTCTATTTTTTTTTTTTTCATATTTCACACGCCTTTATGCTTTTTCTTTACATTCACATGCAGGCCAAGCTGTCCATCAAAAGTGACAATAAGTTTGTCCCAACAGAGGTTAGTACTGTTATGCCGCGTACACAGGATCGGAAATTCGGCCAGCAAAAGACCGATGAGAGCTTTTGGTCGGAAAATGCGACCGATGTGTATGCACCATCGGACTTTTGCTGGCTGAATTCCAGCCAGCAAAAGATTGAGAGCAGGTTCTCAATTTTTCGGTCGGAAAAAGTTCCTATCCGAAAATGCGATCGCCTGTAGCCATTCCGACGCACAAAATTCCTACACATGCTCAGAAACAATTTGACGCATGCTTGGAAGCATTGAACTTCATTTTCTCGGCTCGCCGTAGTGTTGTACGTCACCGCGTTTTTGATGGTCGAAAGTTCCGAGAACTTTTGTGTGACCGTGTGTATGCAAGGCAAGCTTGAGCGGAATCCCGTCGGAAAAGCCATCATATCTTTTTCCGACCAAAATTTTGATCGTGTGTACGCGGCATTAGGAGTTTTTAAGCCTTTGTAGCTTTTAATTTTTGCAGAACATTAAAGCCAAGTGAATAAAAGCTGACTGTGGTAGGCATAGGTGTGCGAAGCCTATTGCATTAGGGTGTGCATCCCAAAGCTTAAACACACGTGTGTGTGTGTATCTATATACACTATATTACCAAAAGTATTGGGACGCCTGCCTTTACACGCACATGAACTTTAATAGCATCCCAGTCTTCGTCTGTAGGGTTCAATATTGAGTTGGTCCAACCTTTGCAGCTATAACAGCTTCAACTCTTCTGGGAAGGCTGCCCACAAGGTTTAGGAGTGTGTCTATGGGAATGTTTGACCATTCTTCCAGAGACACATTTGGCAGGCACTGATGTGGACGAGAAGGCCTGGTTCACAGTCTCTGCTCTAATTCATTCCAAAGTTGTTTTGGAGGGGCATTTTGCTGGGGGGATTTCAGCAGGGGAAGAGGATTGGTACTGGGAGGAGGGAGAATTTATGCTTAGAGGGTAAGCATGCATATTAGTGGGCAATTGTTTTTTTTAAGGGGGGGGGGTTGCTGACACATAATGCTCATACCCCCCTCATAAGGGGGGGCAGTTTGGCATGTTCGCCCTGGGCTCTAGAAGACCTTGTCCCAGCACTGTATGCATCTCAAGGTTTAATCTGCAATTTTGATTAACCTCCTTGAATGACGGCTACAGAGCGGACCTAGATTTCCAGGATGCTGTGATATGATGTCCTCCCCATTGCACGCTCCCCGCGTGCCCCCGTGGGGCGCGCACGGTGCACTTTGTGATCACCAAATCAATGAGACTCGACTGATCACAGATCTCAGGCTGGACTTCTCCAATAAGGTGACAATGCTGTTCTTCCATAGACACAGTGAGCATTGTCATTCTACAACAGAAAATGTGCTGGTAGGATAACCGTGTAAAAATAAAGTTTAAAACAGGACAGCTGCGATGTGACTTAGCCCTCTTACAGCCACAGAATCTTGCCATGCATTATACAGCAGTGCATGTTTGGCATGTTCGCCTTGGGCTCTAGAAGATCTTGTCCCAGCACTGTATGCATCTCAAGGTTTATTTTTCAATTTTGATTAAAGAATACCTTTAACTGGATGTATTATTATATTAGTAAAGCACAGCAACCTCTTTAGGCTTATTAGTTTTTATAGTATAATATATGATACAGTATCTCACAAAAGTGAGTACACCCCCCACATTTTTGGAAATATTTTAGTGTATCTTTTCATGGGACAAAACTGAAGAAATGACACTTTGCTACAATGTAAAGTAGTGAGTGTACAGCTTGTATAACAGTGTAAATTTGCTCCCCCCTCAAAATAACTCAACACACAGCCATTAATGTCTAAACTGCTGGCAACAAAAGTGAGTACACCCCTAAGTGAAAATGTCCAAATTGGGCCCAAAGTGTCAATATTTTGTGTGGCCATCATTATTTTCCAGCACTGCCTTAACCCTCTTGGGCATGTAGTTCACCAGAGCTTCACAGGTTGCGACTGGAGTCCTCTTCTACTCCTCTATGATGACATCACGGAGCTGGTGGATGTTGGAGACCTTGCGCTCCTCCACTTTCCGTTTGAGGATGCCCCACAGATGCTCAATAGGGTTTAGGTCTGGAGACATGCTTGGCCAGTCCATCACCCTTACCCTCAGCTTCTTTAACAAGGCAGTGGTCATCTTGGAGGTGTGTTTGGGGTGGTTATCATGTTGGAATACTGCCCTACGGCCCAGTCTCTGAAGGGGGGGATCATGGTCTGCTTCAGTATGTCACAGTACATGTTGGCATTCATGGTTCCCTCAATGAACTGTAGCTCCCCAGTGCCAGCAGCACTCATGCAGCCCCAGACCATGACACTCCCACCACCATGCTTCACTGTAGGCAAAGACACACTTGTCTTTGTACTCCTCACCCGGTTGCCACCACACATGCTTGACACCATCTAAAACAAATGAATTTATCTTGGCCTCATCAGAGCACAGGACATGGTTCCAGTAATCCATGTCCTTTGTCTGCTTGTCTTCAGCAAACTGTTTGCAGGCTCACTTGTGCATCATCTTTAGAAGAGGCTTCCTTCTGGGATGACAGCCATGCAGACCAATTTGATGCAGTATGCGGTGTATGGTCTGAGCACTGACAGGCTGACCCCCCCACCCCTTTAACCTCTGCAGCAATGCTGGCAGCACTCATACGTCTATTTCCCAAAGACAACCTCTGGATATGACGCTGAGCATGTGCACTCAACTTCTTTGGTCGACCATGGAAAGGCCTGTTCTGAGTGGAACCTGTCCTGTTAAACCCCTATATGGTCTTGGCCACCATGCTTCAGCTCAGTTTCAAAGTCTACGCAATCTTCTTATAGCCTAGGTCATCTTTATGTAGAGCAACAATTCTTTTTTTTCAGATCCTCAGAGAGTTCTTTGCCATGAGGTGCCATGTTGAACTTCCAGTGACCAGTATGAGAGAGTAAGAGAGATAACACCAAATTTAACACACCTGCTCCCCATTCACACCTGAGACCTAGTAACACTAACGAGTCACATGACACCAGGGAGGGAAAATGGCTATTTGGGCCCAATTTGGACATTTTCACTTAGGGGTGTACTCACCTTTGTTGTCAGCGGTTTAGACATTAATGGCTGTGTGTTGAGTTATTTTGAGGGGACAGCAAATTTATACTGTTATACGAGCTGTACACTCACTACTTTACATTGTAGCAAAGTGTCATTTCTTCAGTGTTGTCACATGAAAAGATATAATAAAATATTTACAAAAATGTGAGGGGTGTACTTACACTTGTGAGATACTGTATATATATATATATATATATATATATATGCAATGCTTAACAATGAACTTACTTTATTTGCTCTCTTTCAGTCTGTCAAATATACCATTAAAGTGTTTTGTTGTTAAATCTGTTCAATAACCAAATTAAAACCCTGTTGATCCTGCTAAAAGTCCAGTAAGCAAACATCCCCTACGCCATTTTATGGAGATGAGGGAAGGTAGAGATGTTCTGTAGTCTGAACACACTTTGGGGGTGGGGTGGGGAAGGGGGATTTACTAAAACCGGAGAGTGGAAAATCTGGTGCAGCTCTGCATAGAAACCAATCAGCTTCCAGGTTTTATTGTCAAAGCCTAATTAAACAAGCTGAATTTAGAAGCGGATTGGCTACCGTGTACCGCTGCACCAGATTCTGAGTTCTCCAGTTTTAGTAAATCTCCCCCTTTCTGGGCATTCAACATGAGGGAGGGGCCAGGAGAACCAAAGAGGGACCTGAGAAAGGGAGGATCTGGGCTGCCCTGTGCAAAACCACTACACAAAGGAGGTATTATAACATATTTGTTATTTTAACATAGCTCACAACTGTCCCTGATTTCGAGGGACTGTCCCTGATGGAGCAATGTCCCTCTGTCCCTCTTTCCCCCTCATTTGTCCCTTATTTTGGTCTCATCTATATATTGTATATAAAATGCACTTTTTATCTTTCAAAAAGTATTTCACAGTGCTAAACTTTTCATCCAAATTCTAAATTTGCAGCATTTGTAAATTTTAAAAGCCAATATAAAGGAATAGTAGTGGTAAAAAAAAGTCCTTGTGGATTTAATTAACCTTTTTTTTTTTGGTTAATTCTCCTTTAAGGGGGTGTGGCAGGGGGCGTGTCCTATGCCTACATACGTTTGCTAGTAGGTGTCCCTCATTCCCATCTCAAAATGTTGGGAGGTATGATTTTATTAGAAAAAAAAATAGATTTTCCAATCACTTTAAGGTGACAATGTTCTTCCATAGACACAGTGAGCATTGTCATTCTAGGACAGAAAATGTGGTACTGGTAGGATAAGTAAAAATAAAGTTAAAAAAAGGACTGGTAAGCTGCTATGGGACTTATCCCTCTTACATCCACACAATATTGCCATGCATTATACAGCTGTGCCTTAGGGAAGCCAAGCAGTTGAAACAAACCTATTACAATGAAGGACTATTTAGGAATAAACACCAACAGGGACAAACGGGCTGCCCAGACCACCACATGCATTTTTAATCTGTCACCTTCAGGCAGGTTTATGGTCTCAGTGGCCGACAAGTCAGCAAGAAGACTAGACTTGGAATTAATTTCCTGGGCACAGGAGAGTTTTGTATGTTTTGCAAAAGTAATTGTTTGTTAAGAGTGGATAGTCTTTATTGGCTATCAATGTTCTCATCTCAGACGGGGAAGAATACAGCATTATTGATCAGTTGCAAAGGATGAGAAGGAAGCGTTTGTGTTTAGTGTAATTGGTACATGAATCCTCCTCATGTTTTCTGATGTATTATGTTCAAGGAGAATTTTTTTTCTCTGATGCAAAGCTTTAAAGTTTATTGTTATTTTAGGAGTTTGACTTCGGAATTTTCAATCCTGCAAGTTGCTACGGGAATTATTTGGCGTCTATGGTCAGGATTAGCGATGAGCTTGGGCGTGTTCGGACTAGGATCAGAACTCACCACCAGGATGCTGCCACCTCTATGGGCCATTCGTTTGCAGCTGGGACATTCCCCGCAACCACACGTACAGTATACAAGGGGTGTGTATACTTGTGGCTACCCTAGAATGCCCCAGCCACAGATGATTGGCCTGTACAGGTGGCAGGTTCCAAGGGGGATTACACATGTGGGTTTGGATCATAATCGAAATATACCAAAGCTCATCACTGATCAGGATAAGGTCACTTATCCCACATACCAAAGGACAAGTGTATACTTAGAAAAGTTGAGATGGTTCAAAATGAGACCTTTGGCCAAGATATTTTCCTTTATTTGGGCCAGTTCACACTGGTCCTACATGCGCTCCGACTTCCAGAGCACAAGTCGCAGGACATGTCAAAATCAATGGTTACCTATGACAGCCGTCTTAACTGGTCTGACTTGTGTCGACCTGACTTTGAAAATGCTTCCTGCACTACTTTTGCCTGACTTGGGCACAATTTCAGCCCATTGATTTGAATGTAAGTCGCATCCAAGTCAGATCATCATCTTAACTAATCTGACTTGTGGCATGCAATTTGTGCTCTGAGAATCTTGAAAGAAAACTCAACGCCAAAAAAAAAAAAAAACGGTGTGGGGTCCCCTAACATCCATACCAGACCCTTATCCGAGCCCGCCATGTTGAGGGCACGTGGCCTAGTATGGTTCAGGAGGGGGAGGCGCTCGCTCACCCCCCCCCCCCCCCTTTTTCTGGCCTGCCAGGCTGCGTGCTCAGTTAAGGGTCTGGTATGGAATTTTGCATGCCAGACTCAAAGTCGGATTGAAGTCGCCTGGAAGTCAGACATGAAGTCGCAGGGCAAAGTTGGATCAGAAGTCATGCAACTTCTATGTCGGAACAGTGTGAACACAGCCTTTTGGGTATAATGAGAAAGTTGGAGCCTTAACGCTCAACCTGCAGCCCTCTGCTGCATGTGGCCTTTGTCACTTATTGTGCAGCCCTCTGGGCACCTGCAGGCTATATTTTGTGTTTTCCTTACTCATGTGCTTACTCAGTATAGGACAAATCTTCTATAAACTGGATACCAGTAGTAAAATGGGTTCTCCCCTGTGACCCAGCTCAGCCAGACTGCATTCGACCCTCCCAGCTGAGGACCCTAACTGAGTATTCTACCATTAACATGCCAGACCCTACCCAACAGTAAATTAATCTTTCATACCTTACACTGCCAAAGGTTAACAAGCAGGAAACAGCTATATGCAAGTCTGAATAAATAGCTTTATACTTTTAATTTCAAAAACTATTTATTGAACAAAAGAAAGGAAAAAAACATTTTTCAAGTACAGCGTTGGCAGTCAAAAGTAGGTACAGCATAGAACAACATAACTTCCGTGAACAAAGCAGGGGAGAATGTATAGGACACAAATGCATAACCTACTTTAATCAAAGAAGGGTGTGCTGGGGGTCGCACACAAGAGAAGGGGAAAGGTCAGGGGTTAGGAAAGGGGGACTGGGAAAGATGCCCCCCACCTCCCTCCATATACAGGAAGCCCCAGAAAGCCACCCCCCTAGTGGTATCAAAAAGCATGTATAGAATGTATTCAACTGGCAGTTTGGGGACCTAATCAGGCCCAAACAGTAAAGCCCCAAAGAGCAACAGACTAACAGAGGAGTTAAATAGGCCATGAATGCCTGATGTGAAGGAAACCCCTGAAAATGTGTCCAACATGCTCTGATAGCTTTATAATTTTAGTCTTCCCAGAGCTGGTCCTTGACTGGTCCTTGACACCCGGGGCTTAAAAGAGGATGTGCATGTCACAGGGCATTATTCAACTCTGCAGAAGACTGATGTTGAATAAAAAAGCAGAGTGTCTTCAAAATACAGTGCTGGAGAGAAGGTAAGTATTGCAGAGAAAGCTGTATTTTTAATTTTTAGAACTAGGCAATTTATTTTGCACAAAGCTATGGAGTGGAGCTTTAATGTACAGCTCCCAGGACATAAATGTATAATTTTTCATGACTGTCCGTAAAGGTTCCTATTTGCTGGTGGTCGTGGTATACCTAGTACTAGTTTGTTACATAGAGCTGGCTAAAAAAAGCTAGTTGGATCATGAGTAACCAGGGCTTTTTTTCAGGGGGAACTTGGTGGAACTCAGTTCCACCACCTCTGGCTCAGACCCTTTGGTACCTGCTCACCACAATCACTTGTAAACACAGAAGTCTGGTTTCTGTGTTTACAAGTGACAGCTCTGCACTCTGTGTGTAACCCCCATGAACTCTGCACTCTGTATGTAATGCAATCCTGATATTTAATGTCCCTTTAAGACCCTCCTACTGTTTGTGAAATATGACCACACCCACTATTTGATGTGATTTGGAGGGTGTGTGTGGGGGAAGGGGTTTTGGGGGGGTCGTGGTTGAGTTCCAGCACCTATTGTTTGAGAAAAAAAGCCCTGTGAGTAACAAAACGTCTTCAGCATTTCAGAAGTCCAGATTAATATGACTAATACTAGGTACTTGCATATCTTTCTTTTCTAGAGGCATAAACCCCTTGCTTTTCCTGGATTTTGACATGGTTTACCCTGACAATTAATATATTGGAGGGTTTTTCCATTTCCTTTTAGCCCTCTCACCATATCTTGACTGGTTGCTGTGCCTGCTCCAAAGAGTTTTTCACATCTCGTACTTGTAGGTGGGGTCCAGGACCAAGGGTACCCAATCAGGGGGAGATCACACACAGAGTTCTTGATGTTGTATTTATCTTGTATATTGTATACAGGTTATCTAGAATGAATTAAGGCAATTTCTATAGACACGGGTGTTTGACAACATAGCAGTTGGTATTTGTACATGCTTGGGCCTGTATTAACAGAGGTCGTATTCCACTGGAGGGTTGCGGTATATTGAGATGGTACGCTGATGCTGCTGAGAAGAGCCCCACTTCACAGGTCCACATACCAGAATGTTTCTTCTGCAAAGGCATTGTCCCTGAGCTGACCCTACTCACTACGAATCTCTACCTGCGCTGTTCATTCTCCTTAAAGCGGAGCTCCACCCAAAAGGGAAAGTACCAGTTGTTTGCCTCCTCCCCCCTCCTCCTTCCCCCGGCGCCGGGCCTTTACAAAGCGCAGCAAGATTTGCGCATGTGCAGTAGGGAACCGCCTGTGAAGCCATTAAGATCTGTCAAAAATTGGCTCGGGTGAAGACACCGCTGGATTCGTGGACAGGTAAGTGTCCTAATGTTAAAAGTCAGCACCTACAGTATTTGTAGCTGCTGACTTTTATTTTCTCTGAAGGAGCCGGAGCTGTGCTTTAACAAACAGGTTCTATGTCCCTGACCTACCTCTCACTCCAGGCATTACCAAATTACTTTTTAAAAGTCCACACCAAGATGGCTGCTTAAGGTCACCAGAAGCTGCTGTGCCCAATCAGACAGCTGGTTCCTCTGAGACACCAACGAAGTCCATGAGGGAACGTTTCCCCTCCACCCGTATATTGGCACAATGCCACCTATTGGATAGCGGGAAACCTTACCTGGCCTTTACACTGATGAGGGTTCATAAAAACATCATGATAGAATTTATTGAAGTGAACATTTAAAGGGAGCTTTCAGACCCAGAGTATGTATATTACTTTATTTAGCCTACAACAAAGGTATTCTGTTCTTAATAAACTGGTTTTAGTTGCTAGGGCTGGCTTAGGACTTGTCCACTCTGGTGCATTGTGTACTGTGTTAACCACTTAAGCCCCGCTCACTGTATATATACGTCATTTTTTTGAAGATGGATATCTCGGTAACGGCAGCAGCTGCTGCCACAACCGAGATATCCATCTTTACAGTGAGCGATTCTGTACACGATAACGGTGGTCTCTGCGGCGGGTTCGCCGCGAGATCACCGTTATCGGCGGCGGGAGAGGTGCCACCCCCCCTCCCGCCGCTCTCCCGCGCCTTCCGCCGCTTACCGGAGCCGTCGGTAACGGCGGAGGCGATCGGGTCCTTTCCCTGCTGAGGTATGGAGACAAGTGAGGCCAAGATGGCCCCCACCCGTCTCCATACCATGTGACGGCCGGAGCGACGTCATTCGACGGCTCCGCCCACTCTCTTAAAGGCACAAATTTTTTTAATGTCATTTTTTTAAACGACTTTTTTTTTTTTTTTTTTTTTTTTTTGCATTTTAGTGTAAATATGAGATCTGAGGACTTTTTGACCCCAGATCTCATATTTAAGAGGACCTGTCATGCTTTTTTCTATTACAAGGGATGTTTACATTCCTTGTAATAGGAATAAAAGTGATCCAAATTTTTTTTTTTTTAAAAACAGTGAAAAAATAAATAAAATAAAATAAAATAAATAATAAAAAAAAAAAAAAAAATTTTTTAAAGCGCCCTGTCCCGACGAGCTCGCACGCAGAAGCGAACGCATACGTGAGTAGCGCCCGCATATGAAAACAGTGGTCAAACCACACATGTGAGGTATCGCCGCGACCGGTAGAGTGAGAGCAATAATTCTAGCCCTAGACCTCCTCTGTAACGCAAAACATGCAATCTGTAGAATTTTTTAAACGTCGCCTATGGAGATTTTTAAGGGTAAAAGTTTGACGCTATTCCACAAGCGGGCGCAATTTTGAAGCGTGACATGTTGGGTATCAATTTACTTGGCGTAACATTATATTTCACAATATAAAAAAAAATTGGGCTAACTTTACTGTTGTCTTATTTTTTTTTTCAAAAAAGTGAATTTTTTCCAAAAAAAGTGCGCTTAGAAGACCGCTGCGCAAATACGGTGCAAAAAAAAGTATTGCAATGACCGCTATTGTATTCTCTAGGATGTTAGAAAAAAAACAATATATAATGTTTGGGGGTTCTAAGTAATTTTCTAGCAAAAAAACCTGTTTTAAACTTGTAAACACCTAAAATCCAAAACGAGGCTGGTCTTTAAGTGGTTAAGACAGCCCTTTTATTTGAACCGGCTGCCAACACTCCAAGACAGATGAAAAACCATACCTGTGTACTGTCTTTCGACGCAGTGTACCAGGATGCACAGTATTGAGTTACCATGCATTGCAGTGCCATGTCAAACAAATGGCACCCCAGCACACCCTTGTTTAATGGAGTTACCGCAAAGCAGTGGTGTGAAGGGACCCCTTCAAAGTAACAACATTTATTTTATGCAATGATACATTCTGTCTACAAAACCTTTAGATCACCTGTCTAAATATTACATAACTGGGGAAATTGTTATTCGTGTTTCAGTGTTCAGTATATTGGCTCGAGGAATAACCATACTATGTGTGGGCTTTTTAATTATTTTTTTAAAAGCTGAATTGAAAGGGAAGTGTTTAGACAAGTTGAAAGAATTTTGATTTCTTAAGACTTTTAGTGTGGGTGGTAGAAGTGTACATTTTTTTTACAGCACGGTAAAAGAAAAAAAAAGTTGAAATAAATCATATTAGATCATTATTGTATTTTAGATTGTCATTTGAATTGCATTGGAAAAAAAAGCAAGGTTTGCGGCACCAATGAAAGAAAATATTTCCAAATATAATTGAAAATTAAAAATTCAAATTTGAAAAATTCATGTGTACGTGACAAATGCTATTGTGTATGTTTTGCTTGCTACACCGGTACCACTGCATTCATTAGTAGGCTGTGGAAATCTGGTCACTGTAGGATTTAGATTTTGTTTTATGATAATAAATAATTTACTGACAGTGTGGGGCCCTAGATTAGAGACCCTTTCAAACTGCATCCAATCACATAACCACCACACAGTTGTAAATAATTGATATTATAATGACAGATCAAAATTTTACTCTGTGTCGCCAACATAAGTCTACTTTAAATTTCCTTAGGTGCAGTGAATTTTAGATATATTTTACTTAGGTTATCATTCATCCCAGTGAAAAGTGAATCTTTATGGAAACCTCCCCAGAGATACAGCGAAGGACTGGAAGGGGTAAAGGAGAAATTTGCCAACTGGGTTAGTAGTAATATGTGCGGGGCTGATGGCTCTGAGTGGAAATCACAGCGTCTGGAAAAGAAAAGCCTTACATGATCAACTTTCTTCCTGAGTGTAAAGTTATGTGAATGAATACCGAGAGCTGCAAAGGAAGCTGATATGCAGGTGCAGGGCTTTTTTCTCCAGCAGGAACGCAGTTTCAGCACCTCCAGCATGTGAATGTATGTACTGGCAAAATGTGCTGGAAGGTGCTGTAGGGTCTATTGATGCTGGCTGCTGGGGAATCTATTGTTACTGGAGGGGATCTATGTCTGCAGGGGCATCTATTGTTGCTGGGAAGGTCTGTTGTTGCTGGGGCAGGGAGAAGAAGAAAAAGAGGGCGCACCAGCCTTGTGCATTATCCTTAAACCTTTTTTTTTATTAAAAATGAGATAAAAATACTACTAACAAACATGTGGGAAAAGATGCGCAAAACAAACGATCTCCAGATGACGGCAATTAGTTGACTGACCGATAGACTCCAGATGGTATCAAGGGCCACTGCCGGTTGACGCATTTCGAAGGGGTACCTTCTTCCTCAGAGCCTAGCAGTGTTGTTTCCTACAGCTTCCCATATATATATATATATATATACACACACATACAACAATGAGCATTTGGGGAGGCTCCTCCCAGAGGGGTCCAAAGGCACCACCCATGTTAGTGGGTAGCTCACGACAAAGGGCTAACGCTCACTAGGCAATTCATGCACTTAGTACAGCGGATAAACAGGGCGAGTAATGTCCCGTAATACAAGTGTCTGTGTATGCACTAGGTGGCCGTAGCCAGAATCTACAGAAGACAGTAACCACAAATAGTATTAATTGGTATTAATGATCAAACTAAAAGGTCAGATGGTAACAATAATAGTTTGTGTAAGACATCTGCGACCTCAACAAGCAATGCTAAGCTGTGCAAACTCACCCAATCATTAGCCCACCGGTCCCCTCCACACATTGCCATTAGCGCCAGCAAGGGGGGATGATGAAGAGGGAGGCGGGGACATTATTTTATAAGAAAGAACATTCGTTTGCTTGGTACAGAGACTCTCCTCAATTCTCCTCTCCTCAATTTAGAGGTTTTACGCATGGCCTGTCCCGGCCCTGGACCGCACGCCACGTTTTTTGCGTTCCAGACAATCGGAAGTGCGGGCCGGACGCAATTTCCTATGTGTCCGGCATCGCACACTGCTGATATCACCGGCGGGCGTCAGCCACCGCCATTTTATTGAAGAGGCTTACTAGAGGGCAATAGCGGACAGCGATGCCACTCTAGAGAACAGTTTGATGAGTGAGAAGAGAAAGCATACAATTCTGGGGCAGGGTCTTATGTTGCTGGGAGGGATCTACTGTTGAGGAAGGGGCCTATTGTTGCTGGCTTCTGAAGGGTCTATTGACGCTGGCCGCAGGGAGATTTGTTGTTGCTGCCAGAGGTCTATTGTTGCTTGGGAGTTATTTTGTTGCGAGTGGTCCATTGTTGCTGGGGGGGGGGGGGTGTTGTTGTTGGAGGGAATCTAGGAATCTATTTTACTTTTTTTCTTGTTCTCATGCAACAAATTCCATATAAACCCGTACCACAAATGCTACTTGGTTCTATATTTGCTAAAAGGGGCAGTACTGGGAGGTGGGTAGGGGTTAAAGCTAAGGAGCGGTGCTCGGACATGGGTAAAGGGTGGAACTAAGGAGCGCTGCTTGGAGGTGGGTAGGGGGTGGAACCAAGGAATGGTGCTCAGAAGTGGGTAGGGGGCGGACACAAGGGGTGACTCGGAAAGGGGGGGGTAGCTTCACCTATTCTCTGAGAGAAAAAAAGCCTTGTGCAGGTGTGTTGGGATGAATAGGTTCTTTAGAATAAATTACAACCTGGAAGACCCTATGTAAAACCTCTGCCTAGATTTCAAGAGGGCTCCATAGGGATTGCTTTTGAGACAAACACAGGTACTTGCAGGCCCTACACTTTTTGGGCCAGGTTTTTTTAAAGCTCTTTAGGCCAAGCTTTACTTTAAAGCATCATGAGTCAGAATACTTAGCCATTAGTATAGGATGAATAATATACAAGTGAAAGTTTTTTGGATCACAGCCATGCATAAAGTCTTTCAACTCTGTAGCAATAATTAGAGTTTAATAACATATATATTCCGACAAGTGATGAAAGATGCGTCTGTTACCTTTGCCTACCCTCTCCAAGTACGCAATGTTCCACAATAACCTACATTACACTTGTCTACAAAGATAAGTGTGTTTTAGATTCATTGCACTCCAGTGAGCTTGTTTTTAATCTATTTCTTGGCCTTCATAAATATTTGTTCCCTGCTGTGTAATTAAAGCTTTGGCGCGTGCCTTCACATTTTTTACATTTTTTTTTTTTAGTTTAACACAGTCTTCTCACCAGGCACACTTCAGTGGCATGGTGTCACCATCCCAATTATCATTTTGTGAAGAGACCAGACTAGTCTGTGAGTCAGTCTCTCCAAAAGTGACAGTTGGATCGGCCATGGCTTCTTGTACCCATTGCTGACTTCACTGGCAAGTCATTCCTGACACCTTCTACAACAATTACAAAGCCAAGAAAGGAATTTCACCCCTCATGCTCCATTTTCCATAATGATACATAAGAGGAGAATGTGATTGCATGACTTAGACTTTTTTGCAGTGGCTATGTCAGGAGGTTAACAATGGGAATATACAGTAGGCATAGTTATGGGGTATTGGGTAGTGTCGAAGAAGTCCAAAAGCCAGGCAATTGGCTACCTTTCTTGTATTCACCCATTACTCCTTCAGGGAATTTATGCCAGAGCAAGAACTATCTATTGTCGCCTTAAAGCCTAGTTGAACTATTGTAGCTTCATACTGTAATATAGCCAAGCTGTTCAAATAGTATTAAATATTTGGGGCTCGTATACTTTTTTACACTTTTAAGAGGTGCAGCAAGGGTTAAAATACCCTGTGCTGCCAGCACATAGGAGAGTCGGATAATGACTATCCAACGCACAACCACTCCAGTAGTGTGACATGCCCCAAACAATGCTCAAATTAACAGCATTCTAGCTCACTGAGCAGCAATAAGGGTTCAATTGAGCTTAAAGTTCTGAAGTGAAACCGAAATGTTGCAATTTAATTTAACTCATAGCTTAACTACACTATATTACCAAAAGTATTAGGATGCCTGCCTTTACACGCACATGAAATTTATTGGCATTCCAGTCTTAGTCCATAGGATTCAATATTGAGTTGGCCCACCCTTTGCAGCTAAAGTAGCTTCAACTCTTCTAGGAAGGCTATCCACAAGGTTTAGGAGTGTATCTATGGGAATGTTTGACCATTCTTCCAGAAATCCATCTGTAAGGTCAGGCACTGCTGTGGAAGAGAAGGCCTGGCTCACAGCCTCCGCTCAAATTCATCCCAGAAATGTTCTATCAGGTGGAGGTCAGGACTCTGTGCTGGCCAGTCAAGTTCCTCCACCCCAAACTCACTCATCCATGTCTTTATGGACTTTGCTTTGTGCACTGGTCCAAATCATTTGGTGGAGGGGGATTATGGTGTGGGGTTGTTTTTCAGAGGTTGGGCTTGGCCAGTGAAGGGAACTCTTAAGGCGTCAGCATACCAAGGCATTTTGGACAATTTCATGCTCCCAACTTTGTGGGAACAGTTTGGGGATGGCCCCTTCCTGTTCCAACACTTCCTGTTCCAACATTACTGCACACCAGTGCACAAACAAGGTCCATAAAGACATGGATTAGTGAGTTTGGGGTGGAGGAACTTGACTGGCCTGCACAGAGTCCTGACCTCAACCCGATAGAACACCTTTGGGATGAATTAGAGAGGAGGCTGCGAGCCAGGCCTTCTTGTCAACAGCAGTGTCTGACCTCACAGATGCGCTTCTGGAAGAATGGTCAAACATTCCCATAGACACACTCCTAAACCTTGTGGACAGCCTTCCCAGAAGAGTTGAAGCTGTTATAGCTGCAAAGGATGGGCCAAAACAATGTCGAACCCTACGAACTAAGACTGGGATGCCATTAAAGTTCATGTGCGTGTAAAGGCAGGTGTCTCAGTACTTTTGGTAATATGGTGTATTTGCGTGTAAGAAAAATGCCTAGGCAGCCTGTGTGTGGGGGGGCTGACATATATACAGGTGTGTGTGAGGGGGGCTGCCATATATACAGGTGTGTAGGGATGAGCCGAACACCCCCCTGTTCGGTTCGCACCAGAACATGCGAACAGGAAAAAAGTTAGTTTGAACACGCGAACGCCGTTAAAGTCTATGGGACACGAACATGAATAATCAAAAGTGCTAATTTTAAAGGCTTATATGCAAGTTATTGTCATAAAAAGTGTTTGAGGACCCGGGTCCTGCCCCAGGGGACATGGATCAATGCAAAAAAAAGTTTTAAAAACGGCTGTTTTTTCAGGAGCAGTGATTTTAATAATGCTTAAAGTCAAACAATAAAAGTGTAATATCCCTTTAAATTTCGTAGCTGGGGGTGTCTATAGTATGCCTGTAAAGGGGCGCATGTTTCCTGTGTTTAGAACAGTCTGACAGCAAAATGACATTTCGAAGGAAAAAAGCCATTTAAAACTACTCGCGGCTATTGCATTGCCGGTCCGACAATACACATAGAAGTTCATTGATAAAAACGGCATGGGAATTCCCCACAGGGGAACTCCGAACCAAAATTTTAAAAAAAATGACATGGGGGTCCCCCTAAATTCCATACCAGGCCCTTCAGGTCTGGTATGGATATTAAGGGGAACCCCGGCCAAAATTAAAAAAAATCACGTGGGGGTCCCCTTAAATTCCATACCAGACCCTTCAGGTCTGGTATGTATTTAAAGGGGAACCCCGCGCCAAAAAAACCAAAAAAACGGCGTGGGGTCCCCCCAAAAATCCATACCAGACCCTTATCCGAGCACGCAACCTGGCAGGCCACAGGAAAAGAGGGGGGGACGAGAGAGCCCCCCCCTCCTGAACCGCACCAGGCCACATGCCCTCAACATTGGGAGGGTGCTTTAGGGTAGCCCCCCAAAACACCTTGTCCCCATGTTGATGAGGACAAGGGCCTCATCCCCACAACCCTGGCCGGTGGTTGTGGGGGTCTGCGGGCGGGGGGCTTATCAGAATCTGGAAGCCCCCTTTAACAAGGGGACCCCCAGATCCCGACCCCCCCCCCCCTGTGTGAAATGGTAAGGAGGTACAAAAGTACCCCTACCATTTCACTAAAAAAATGTCAAAAATGTTAAAAATGACAAGAGACAGTTTTTGACAATTCCTTTATTTAAATGCTTCTTCTTTCTTCTTTTTTCTATCTTCCTTCATCTTCTTCTTCTACTTCTTCTTCTGGTTCTTCTGGCTCTTCTGGTTCTTCCTCCGGCGTTCTCGTCCAGCATCTCCTCCGGAGATCTGGGGGTCCCCTTGTTAAAGGGGGCTTCCAGATTCTGATAAGCCCCCCGCCCGCAGACCCCCACAACCACTGGCCAGGGTTGTGGGGATGAGGCCCTTGTCCTCATCAACATGGGGACAAGGTGTTTTGGGGGCTACCCCAAAGCACCCTCCCAATGTTGAGGGCATGTGGCCTGGTACAGTTCAGGAGGGGGGGGCGCTCTCTCGTCCCCCCCTTTTTTCCTGCGGCCTGCCAGGTTGCGTGCTCGGATAAGGGTCTGGTATGGATTTTTGGGGGGACCCCACGCCATTTTTTTTTTTTGGCATGGGGTTCCCCTTAAAATCCATACCAGACCTGAAGGGTCTGGTATGGAATTTAGGGGGACCCCCACGTCATTTTTTTAAAAAAATTTGGCAGGGGTTCCCCTTAATATCCATACCAGACCTGAAGGGCCTGATATGGAATTTAGGGGGACCCCCACGTCCTTTTTTTAAAAATTTTTGTTCGGGGTTCCCCTGTGGGGAAATCCCATGCCGTTTTTATCAATGAACTTCTATGTGTATTGTCGGACCGGCAATGCAATAGCCGCGAGTAGTTTTAAATGGCTTTTTTCCTACGAAATGTCATTTTGCTGTCAGACTGTTCTAAACACAGGAAACATGCGCCCCTTTACAGGCATACTATAGACACCCCCCAGCTATGAAATTTAAAGGGATATTACACTTTTATTGTTTGACTTTAAGCATTATTAAAATCACTGCTCCTGAAAAAACGGCCGTTTTTAAAACTTTTTTTTGCATTGATCCATGTCCCCTGGGGCAGGACCCAGGTCCCCAAACACTTTTTATGACAATAACTTGCATATAAGCCTTTAAAATTAGCACTTTTGATTTCTCCCATAAACTTTTAAAGGGTGTTCCGCAGCATTCGAATTTGCCGCAAACACCCCAAATTGTTTGCTGTTCGGCGAACTTGCGAACAGGCAATGTTCGAGTCGAACATGAGTTCGACTCGAACTCAAAGCTTATCCCTACAGGTGTGTGAGGGTGGGCTGCCATATATACAGGTGTGTGTGTAGGGGGGCAGACAGATATACAGGTGTGTGTGTGGGGGGGGGCTGGCATATATACAGGATTGAGTGGGGGGGCTGAGTGCGTACAGGTGCGGTGGCTGGTGTGCGGATTCGGTAGGATGGCCCATAGGCAAGCTCTGGGGAATGTTGGTGGTCAGGCTCGGGGGGACCCAGGGCTAAAGCTGAGTAAGGGGCCCAAAAATTTCTGATGGCTGTCCTGTAGGCAGGTAACAAATCACCAAGTACTTGAGGCCTACAGAATGGTACTCAATAAATGTTCTTTTCATGTGAGGGATGTTATACCACTGATGACAGATGTGGAATTGTGTCCAATGACAAGCTTCAAGGTTCAAATTTAATAACCATAAGCAAACCCGATTTACATTCCCAAGGGCTATAAAATTAATGTTAGGTGCAGGGGCCCAAGTTTAGAGGTGAAGAGCTGTGATGGTGGGAGAGGTTGACATGGGCCCCCATCTTGCACCAGTGTCATGAGTGTGGCAGTACCACAATATCAACCCTAGTATCCTCACTAGATATATACTATATTTATACATTATTTTCAAATGCTTTCCTTTTTTATTCTAAACGCTCAGGAAAAAATGCATGCCTGAGGCAACTGCTTTTTTTTTATTGCAAAGGTAAGGTGAGTGTATTTATTCTGGTTTTCTTCTGTTTATTACAGCAGAGCTGCGCCATCAGCAGAGTTCTCAGTGGACAGAACTCGTCATCTCATGTCTTTCCTGGCCATGCTGGGTCCAAGCCCAGATTGGAATGTTGGACTCTCTGCAGAGGATCTCTGTACAAAGGAGTGCGGCTGGGTCCAGAGAGTAGTCCAGGATCTCATCCCCTGGGATGCCGGCACTGACAGCGGGGTCTCTTATGAGGTATAGTCACATTAATGGATAAACAAAGATTTTTTTTTGCAGCTATTGCCATAGTAAAAAAAACATGTTCCCAGACAGTATGGTAAAACAGGACCATGGCACCCTATGTGAGCTCTCCGTTTAGCAGTGTGAACTTTGCTGACGAGGCAGCTGTAACTCTGATCCAGCACAGGGCATGTTGGACCACTGCTTTTACAAAGAGCACAACGATCATCCTCTACAGCATGCAGGTGGTGCACAGACTATTTTACTATAGCTTGAGGCCTCTATATGAATTAAACCAATGGTAAGATTATGATCACTAATGCCGCGTACACACGGTCCTACTTTTCGTCTACAAAAGTCCAACGGACGCTGATGGACTAAAGCTGGCTGGTAATCCGATCGTGTGTGGGCTTCTCCGGACTTTCAACTGACTTTTTTAGCCTCAAATCCGACGTACTTTAGATTTGAAACATGCTTCAAAACTTTTACTTCGTACCTACGACGGACCCCGAAGTCCGCTCGTCTGTATGCTAGTCGGACGGACAAAAAAACGACGCATGCTCATAAGCAAAAACTAAACGGAAGCACTCGGTCTAGTAAAACTAGTGTTCGTATTGTAGGTAGCACATTCATCACGCTGCAAAATCTGTGATCGTTGAATGCAGCGCATTTTATTTCTTCATTACGAATGCTCTATAAAGAACGAAGGTGTTTTGCTGTTCATATTCAGAGTTCTCCCAAACTGATTTCTGGATTCTTTTTCTCTTTGATCTCATGAATGATATAGTATGCTTTTTAAAAACAATGTTTCCATACTAATATAATACTTTTTACCTTTTTTTTTTTTTTGGTTTTTTTTTGTGTGGAATCATATTTTCTTGTAATTTTTATCCAGATATTTATTTTATGATTGGTGTTGAACTTTTTTATATGTTTATCTCTAGATTTTTAATTTTCATTTTTTGGTGTTTGTAAAGTTACCACAAATAACCCATTTGTATTTTTTTTTTTTTATTTTTATTTGTTACTTTATTTTTTTATATTTTTTAGGTTTGTAAAGTTACCACAAATAACCCATTTGTATTTTTTTTTTTTTTTTTTTTTTTTTATTTTTTTTTTTTTTTAATTTTTTAGGTTTGTAAAGTTACTACAAAGAACCCATTATAATGTTTTTTTTTTCTAGTGATTATTTTTTATTTTTAAGATAAAGTTAACCCAAAGCACCGTTTTTGGTTATGTATATTTTTGTTCTTTCCCAGACTTACCACTCGAACATTATTAACATTAGTAATGTATTTTTGTTGTGTTTTTGCAAACTCAATGAGATTGTTGTCCCTTGATAATTTAACATTGTGTGTAAAATCAATGATTTAAAAGAAAACACATAAAATCTTTTGCTAAACTCAAAAAAAGATCCATTTATTCATGGTCAAAATAAAAAAAAAGAGGAAGTCAACGCTGGAAAAAGTCTGTGTACCAGAAAATTGGGATCTTGAGGAGTCCATATAAGAGGGAGCACAATCTGGTCCAAGAATCCCAGAGATCAACAGCACCAGCAGATGATATAGATGTCCCCAGACTGTGGTACTACAACAGCCTGCGTCTTCTGTCAGACCAGACTGAACCCAGGTCATCACTTTCTTCTCTTCCCTGCAGCCTTCCCTCCACGCTGCCCTGCACCCTTCCCTGCAGCCTTCCCTGTAGCCTTCTTTGGAGGCTGTGGCTGTGGTGTTTC